>CM061089.1:4320000-5725000 GCA_030770545.1 Macropodus opercularis
AGGAGGAAGGGCCTGTACACAGAAGAAAGGCGTACTGTATGCAGGTAAAAATGATTGTGTTCAATTAACATCTGCCAATTAGTGCAACCATTAAAAAAACACCTAAATTGCATAAGTACATCACGGAAGTGTCAGCAGACTTTAGGTGATTCCAGGGAGTTTATTTAAGTAGGGGACCAGTAGGGGGTGACACACAGAGCATCTTCCCCAGAATTTCCTCTAACCTGTTTTATCCATCTGTTCTTATCTGTGCATATCCTGAGTGTGTGCCCAATACCACACTGGCAGTGTGTTTCGCACATTTAAAATAATTAATGGAAATATATTATATTTTACTATATTATATGAAATAACTTACAGTATACATGTACAGTGACTATAGGCGTATTAAGTAATGTAGGTTCAGTACTGTATTTAAACTGTTGTTATTTCTTTATATTTATATTTAACGCTTCATCCTCCCATATTTTTTGCATTTCTCTGTAAAACTAGCTTCACACTCTGACACAGAGTAGTTGTTCTTCTGTGATGGCAGAGGGGAAACCAGCTGGGGCTACGTCTACGTACTGAATCAACAGCAGGTCTTTTTCTTCATCTACTTGCTAATGAGCCTGTTAGAGGAAAGTATTTATGAAAAACAAATCTGCCTCCGAATTCTGCCCTTGATTTATGGGTAAAGCTGTAAATCCAGCTTCTCCTCGGGCCTGTAATTAAGTAATGGCTCAGTTTATCCTATCAAACCTGCATCGCCAGAGAGGAGAGCGGGGACAGCCATTAGAGCCGGGAGGAGCAGATTAATATAGAGCAAACACACAATGGCGCTGGCACACACTATTACAGACAACAGCGCACAAGTGGCAGTGGCATTTCTCTAAGTACATGCGGAGAACAGCGTCTTGATTACTGTAGCACAAACACTTGACAGGAAACAGGAATGATGGTAAAATACAGCAGCTAATGATTCTGGCGTCTTGGGGGCAAAGCAATCTGTCGAGGCTCTGACGTTTTTAGGAAAAGGAATGTGATCCCTGAATGTCCCGTTTCCTTCTTTGGTAAGAGCCTTACAGCGCTCTTACATCAAAAGAGAACTAAATCACTAAATCAGTTGTGACCACATGACCCAGAGAAATATTTGTGTTTTTAAGCCAAAGAAGGATGAACTTATCATAGTGAATGAAAGAAAAATGTCACGAGAGTTTATTTATAAGCTGAAACCTACTTGTTCCTCTTTTCAGGGATTTGCTTTGTCTTGGTGAGTTCTGTAAATTCTATAGGTTTTGATTTCCCTTAATACTGATATGATTACACCTCCAACAGTTCCTCCACCCAAACGGCAGTTTTAGAGAAGACGTTAAGTCCCATCTGTTAACTGTCACTGACAGGCTGAGATGTTGGGGGTATTAAAGCGTGTGGTGCTGCCACAAAGCTCGGCTGTTCGAAAGGTGTAATCTCTGGCTGAAAAGGCTGCTCGTCTCAGAGCGTTTAGCACACGGTCAGCGCTTAGTGCTATTCACACAGAATATCTGGGAGACACAGTGTGACATAAATCACACTGGATGTCCTCACGTAGCCGCACAAGAGGAAACGGAAGCCGAATTATTACGAATAGCAACTAAATGATCTTTACTGTATTACAGCAGATGATGAAGCTGCCGCGTTCGCAAAAATGATCCGTAACAAAAAGTTGAGGCCCTAATGAGATTTATACTGGGTCTGCCACATCTCCAGTCATGCTGAATTGTGTCAGTTTGCATTTTCCGGAGCTGCACTGCAGCGAGTTAATGGTACAGTGGTAGGTGCATGCTGCTGATTCCAGGTCAGTATTGATGTCCTGTCACCCCCGGGGACCACTTATAGAGGGAAAAGATCCGAGTCAGCACTTAGTGAGCACTAGGCGGTGATGAGAAGCACATGCTATCAGCTAATGTTCACATAAAAAATTACAAGGAATATGTTGATAACTACACATGTACGTGTGTGTTGATGTTGATGTAGCGTTCAATCATTTCAGGAACAGATTGTTTTTCTGACATGTGGGTTGGATTAGTTGTGACAAGCTAAATCCCTGAGATGCCCTCAAAGCCACGTTGTCTGGAATGTGACACATGAGTCAAAGACGCACCTGATGTCAGACAATAAGTGTAATGGACCCATGTTACACTGTATAATTGCTCCCAGTCAGAAACAAGCTGAGAGCCTTGAAATCACACAACCACCCGCTGTTGTTAATATTTTGCCCTCCCTCACTACACGGCGTGATGAGCACTGCGTTCATGAACAGGCTGCGTGTGAGTCTGACCTCCAAACATCATTGGTCAGCAAACTGGGGAGGGGGCGATATACTGCAGTGTCTGTTTCTGCAGAGGGCAGTGAGAACATGCCACAACATCCCTGCTGCTGCATGTTCACCACACCTTCCTCATCTTCTTCTCTTTTTTCTACCTGCATCTCTTTCACGTGAGATTGGGGGAAATAAAACGTCCTATCAGTGTAAAGTCACGACGACAAAGCCTTCAAGTATCACTGTTCTACTCTGTCTACGTCCATGCTTCAGATTTTAAATGCCAGCTGCAGGTATTCCTATTTAGCCACATAATGACGTGAATATTTAAGTTACAGTGTGAGTTCATGCTCATGGTTGTATAACATCCACCACGTATATGCAGCAGCTTAACTCACCTTTTGTTTCATGGTTTCTCAACACTGCTGAGGCTCAGTCTGCAAATGAGGGAGAGGAGAGTTAAGTAGCTGGTGAGGTGAAAAATGTGACACACACATATTCCCTTAGATGGAGCCACTGCCACCCACCACTTATTCCTTTTGCACGAGTGCATTCGGTCACACGCTGGCTCTCGGGCTGTGGTGAGTGAGATGTGTATAGCAGTGCCTGTCACTCAGTCTGCAGGGAGCAAGGGTGTTTCTCCTCACTCCAGTGCCAAGTGGTTTCCTCTGCGAAAGTCTGAGCCTCACCCGATTCTTGTCAGCTCTCGTGTCTCCGTTTGTCTCCTTCCCCTCCTGAGCTCTTCACGGCGCACCCCATGATTCAGCCAGTGTTAGAGCTGAAAGGAGCTGCAACGATTCCCTGATGCATCGCTGGCTCGGGCCCTTTCTCCTCCAAGTGCTCTCTGTTTATTTTACGGCCGTCCACCACAGATCACCTATGGATCCTGTGTCTCTCCTGTTTCATCGCTTGACGACTACACTATGTATTATAGGTCTTTAGCCATCTAGCCATTGGCATAAAGCCCTTTAAGCTGCCTCAGCTTAGCACCGAGCTAAACCAATCAGGTGGCCTGAGGTATATCCCAGGAAAGACCTGCTCCATTAATCTAAGGGAAGGTTGAAGCGAAATTAGAGCAAACGGGTATGTGCATAGAGGATGAGCTGAATCTGTGTTAGGACAATGTCTCCTGACACAAAGACATCCATCTTAATTGTGTTCAAGCATAGAAATATTCCAGCTATAAGAGAACTGTAAAAAGATATAAAAGTCCATGAATCTGAATTTACCAGCGATGGGTCATGTGCTCTGCTGTGTGACAGCTGATGCCAAGCTAATTAGCAGAGTGAGCCTCAAAGTGGTTGTCAGTATATGATTAAACGTTAAAAATGACGCAGAGATGAGTGACTGCTCAGTGAACTGTCAACGTCAAACATGAACCAAAGGGAATGTTTGCGTTCAGTGTGCTAATGCTTTTAATTTGCAGCACGATCACGAAACTATGTCAACAACAATGAAATGACAAAACACACACATCATGCATGACAAGGCATTCATTGATTTTGCTGCAGTTTAGTTGAGCCGCTGTGGTTGAGATTTATGGCTCATTTAGTACCAGTAGCGTTTATGTAATTTCAGCATGAACATCACCGCGAACAAACATCACTTTTACTGTAAAGACACGGATGCGTGTCCTTGGTGGAATGAATCTAAGATTTACACTTTACAGCAGTAACTCATTTAGGGGTTCATGCACGGTGAAGGTGCAGCTCTCCTGTGATTTCCAGCAGAGCAAGCATCTCCAACATGAATCCAAACAATGCAGCAATGGAGAATCAAAAGCAGGAACTTGGCGTCGCTACGTTTTATACAGGAGTGTTAAAACAAGATTATTAATTACGAAACGTGCTGAGTTTGCAATGAAGTACCAAGAACTATTGCGGGCTCGCCTGGTGGCTCAATAGTACGCGTATACTGCCATCTAGTGGTTGTTTTAGGTAACAGCGTTTTCATTTAGGTTTCGTTTCTCCTCGTGTCAAGTTTAAAGCAGCATTACATGACAAATGCGTTATGTCTTGGTATGAACAAATAAAGATGCTTAAGGATGGCAGCCAACAAAACAAATGCACGTGCACGTGCAGTGTGCGTTTTAAAGCAGGGTTTAAAGCCACTGGACTCGTTTCCTGATGTGAGCGTTGTCACCACTTCTGCATTTTGACTATTGCAGAGTCTGGTTTGGGGAAATACGTGTCACAGGTGAGTTACTCATAATCATCCGCCCAGATAAACCTATGAAACGCACTGAGGGTTGGTGCAGCTGCTAAACATGTACTTACAGTATTTGTTTCACCTGAAGGTTAATGATATTTACGGTAAACCAATGTGCGCATCTATTTATTTGTGTGTGGTATCTGGCCAAAGTAGCGTGACGTCACGCAGCCATCAAGAAGTTTGCCAGCAGGTATTAACATGTTATGGCGACGTGTAACGCGGAACTGCCTTCGAGGTAAGTGATGGTTTGTAGACGTAACTGGTTTAACGAACTTGTAGAACCAGTTCAACCAGCGAGGGGCGGGTTGAGGAGCAGAGTCCTGCTGCAGGATGCTGCTGTCTTCATGCCTCGAATTAAACAGTCTGAACACTGGGACGCTGCCTTTTACGCATGAACACACAGCGCGTGTGACTGCTAATGAACTGCGTTATTCCCTGTCTGCTGTGCAGGATGTAGTATTCATTTTATCCGCTTCCTTCAACTTCTCCCTTGTCGCCAGAATAAAGGCTTATTCTCCCGTGGATGTAGCCGGTGGAGTGGAAGTGAAACCGGAGCGACCATTTCCCATTTCCTTATTTCGGCGCGTTGCGGTTCCGTTGTCCGCTTCATGAGACTCCACTCAGACGCTGGTGAGCACAGCTGGAGAAACAGGCAGCGAGCGAGTCATATGATGCGAGGGAGAACACGCACAGACTAAACTAGGTAAGAACCTTCCAGCTTTTATAGCCTCAGTATTAATTAGTTCTGGGGGTTGTGAACCGACAACGTGGCGTTTGTAATGTCCAATAATCATATCGTGTTGTTTTTGGATGGAGTAGGTTTAAGGTAACATTCTACTGCAGCACTGACTCCAAACAGACAGGTCACTGTGATTTTCCCCAGAGTTCAGAACATGGTAAATATGTAAATATTGGATCTAACAGCTTTTACTCTACCTGAATGAAAAGGACATCTCGCATATGAACATGTATACAGTACTGTGCAAAAGTAAAAAGTCTCTGGCAGGTGTGAAAAAATGCTGCAAAGAAAGAAAGCTTTCAGAAATGTGAATAACGGTTGTTTATTTTTGTCAATTTACAATTTGTAAAGTGAGCGAACAAAAGAAAAATCTAAATCAAATCAATACTTGGTGTAACTATGTCAGTACTGTAAATACTGGAAGTGATGCCCTGATCTAAACACCATGGAGTGAGTCTGGGATCACATGCAGAGACAGAAGGATGTGGGAAACCCTACGTCCACAGAAGATCTGTGGTTGGTTCTCCAAGAAGTTTGGAGCAACCTACCAGCCGAGTTCCTTCAAACACTGTGGGTAAGTGGACCTAGAAGAACTGCTGCTGTTTGAAGGCAAAGGGTGGTCGCACCAAGTATTGATGTGATTTAGATTTCTCTGTTGTTCATTCACTGCATTTTGTTCATTTATGAAAATAAATGTTTAACACTTCCATTTTTGAAAGCATTCTTTGTTTACAGCATTTTTCCACACCTGCCTAAAACTTTTGCACAGTACTGTATAAGCTACAAAATAAAGTCATTGTTCATGGTTCATCAGATTTTCTTCATACTTCTTTTTCAAGGTTTACAAAGCCATGTGTGCGCCTCGCTGTCCTCTCCTAACATGGGCCGTCATTATATGTTACTGCATGTCGGCGCATTGCGTTGCCTCTCAGAAGAAAACCTCCTGCCATGTGCAAGGTGCCCGAGCCGACTGCAGTCACCTGCGCCTCAGCGCGGTCCCTGCAGACCTTCCCAGGAGCATCACCAGCTTGGATCTGTCCCACAACACACTGAGGGCGATTAGCTCTGCATCGCTAAAACCGTACCCAAAGCTCGTTCGCCTCGACGTCAGTTATAACAGTATAACCAAGGTGGAGGACGGCCTGTGTCAGACGTTGCCCTTTCTCCAGAGTCTGCACATGCAGCACAATGAGGTGCACTTTCTGAAGGGGGAGGATCTGAGCTTTTGCACCAACCTAACACAGTTGAATATGGCCAGCAACAGGCTGAAGCTTCACGGAGAACCCTTCTCTGTCTTACAGGTACTTACTGTACTGCATAATGCCTTTAAATCTCCAAGTGTTGCATTATTAACCCTAGTGTTGTTATTCTCCTTTAAAAATCGACAGAAGCTGAAATCTCTGGATGTTTCCAGAAACACGCTGCTGTCAGCTAAGCTCGGCTCTCAGCCCCAGCTGCCCGGCCTGGTGATCCTCAATCTGGCCTATAATGACATCACTGCTCTGAAGAAAGACGACTTTTCTTATCTTAACCAGTCGTCCTTTCTACGAGTTCTCAACCTGTCGTTTGTGCCTCTAAGGACAGTAAGCTAACCCGAAAAACAGAACTGAAATGGAGCCGCCAATGCTAGAATGGCTCTTCCAACTTACTGTCAGTTTCAGCTGCCTGTTTTGTTTCCGCTGTTTGTTTCATTTCATCGTATCTTTGTTGTGTTGCAGTTGGAGCCTGGCTGCTTTCAGCCCATTTCAGGCCTACGCACTGTAATCATGGATGGGAGCAACATGGGCACTGAGGCTGTCTCCAGACTCTGCTCAGAGCTGTCAAACACCTCCATCGATGCCTTGTCTCTTCGAAAGATGAAGCTGGTCACACTCTCCAAAACAACCTTCACAGGGCTCCAGAAAACAAATCTAACCTTTCTAGATCTATCCTATAATGGCTTGGGTAAAATCGAAGAAGGCTCGTTTGAGTGGCTGTCCAGACTTCAGACTCTAGTTTTGGCTAATAACATCATCAAGCACCTGACAAAAGACACGTTTCGCGGCCTGAAAAACCTGAAAAACCTCCATCTGACCAGAGCGCTAGTGAAAAGTCGCACATCCTCCACCGCCATTATCGATGATTTCTCTTTCCAGCCATTAAGTAGCCTGCAGACTTTGATATTACAGAACACTGCAGTTCGGGAGATCACTGAAAACACCTTCACAGGGTTGACGAGTCTCAAAGAACTCGATGTGAGCTGGAGTAGTTACACTTCCTTCAGAAACATCACCAATAAGACCCTCGTCTCACTTGCGGGTTCACCTCTCACTAAACTAAATCTGGCGGCTACAGCTATAGTGCAGATTAATCCCGGAAGCTTCTCTGTTTTGAGAAATCTCACCACACTTGTTCTCGATAACAACTATATCAAGCAAACGTTGACCGGCAAAGAGTTCGAAGGCCTAGCTCGGGTCCAGGAGATTCACATGGCCAACAACCACCAGACAGTCAATCTCAGCACCACATCATTTGCTTATGTGCCCAATCTTAGGATTCTGACATTGAGCAAAAGTCTTCTATCCACAGCCTTGAACCTGGAGGCCTCTCCATTTAGACCCCTGTCCAAGCTCTCTGTACTAGATCTCAGCAACAACAACATTGCTAATATCAGAGCCAATTTGCTGGAGGGCCTTGTGAACCTGAAGGTGCTGAAGCTTCAGCACAACAACTTAGCCCGCTTGTGGAAGAGCGCCAACCTTGGTGGCCCGGTTCTGTTTCTCAAAGGGGCACAGAACTTGATGACGCTACAGCTGGACAGTAACGGGCTGGACGAGATTCCAGCCGAGGCTCTGCGAGATCTGAGCAACCTTCGTGAGCTCAGCCTTGCTGAAAATCTCCTGAACAACCTTAAGGACTCCATCTTCAACGACCTTAAGTCACTGCAGATTTTCAACTTACAGAAGAACCTGATCACAGCCGTGAGGCCTGAAGTGTTTAAAACTCCTCTCAGCAACCTCAGCCTGCTTGACATGGACAAAAACCCGTTTGACTGCACATGTGAGAGCATCCTGTGGTTTGTCACATGGCTGAACAACACAAATACGACCAGTGTGCCAGTTATCGGGAACCAATACAAGTGCAACACCCCGCTAGCTTACTTTAACCGATCCGTCATGAACTTTGACACCCAGTCCTGCAAAGATATGACTCCATTTCAGGCTCTTTACATTCTGAGCAGCACCGCTGTCATCATGTTAATTGTAAGCGCTCTTGTGGTGCGGTTCCACGGCTGGAGGATTCAGTTTTACTGGACCATACTGATCAATCGCACATTAGGCTTTAGCGACGCCACGGTGGAAGAGGGCAGGGAGTTTGAGTATGATGCATATGTGATCCATGCAAACGAAGACGCCAGCTGGGTGGACAGACGACTGGTCCCTTTAGAGAACAGAAATTGCAGGTTTTGTTTGCAGGATCGCGATGCGGTCATCGGCACGCCGTACCTTCAGTCCATACTAGATAACATGAGGAGGTCGCGGAAAATCTTGTTTGTGGTCACTGAAAGTCTTCTACAGGATCGTTGGTGTAGACGGTGAGATACCTGAGATACCTGTTACCTCTTCCAACCCGTTTCCTTCCTGCCGTCTTTGTGTTCAGCTCTCAACCGTTCTTGTCTCATCCAGATTTAAAGCGCATCATGCCTATCACGAGGTCATTGAATCCAACAGGGACTCCGTGGTCCTGGTCTTCCTGCAGGACGTTCACGATTACAAGTTATCCCACTCACTCCTCCTCCGCAGGGGCATGCTGCGTCCCTGCTGCATTCTGGACTGGCCCGTCCATAAGGAGCGGGTGCCTGCCTTCCACCAGAAGCTCCTCATCGCACTTGGAATGACCAATCGCTTGCAGGAATAACTGCTCCAACGTTAATTCTGCAACATCAGACGTGTTCAATTGTTAAAACTGACTCCTAATCTCTGACTGTCCTCTCTGTTTTATGGTACATGGTTCATTTTTGGTTTGTGTTGTGTTATGTATGAAATGTTAATATTGTGTAGCGTGGTCTGAATATAATAATACGAGTCTGAAACTGAAAATCTAAGTTTGATTCTGTAAGATTTTAACGATGCAATTTCCTAAAATCTTCCTCTTTCCTAAAATGTTGGCTCTGGCACTAAACTACTCAAATAAATGATTTGCAGACCCCACTTCCTGCTGACATCTAGTGATCCAACTAAGAAACTGCAGACTTGATGCGTTTCGGACGTCCCCCGAAGCTTCAGGCAGTTGAAAATGCTGGGAGACGACTGCAAACAAACAAAAAGCTTTGTCATTCTTAAAGTGTAATAGTATGTAGTTGGTAGCCATGATTTTCAAAATAATAAACCATCTGTCCTCTAGAGCAGTTATTCTCTTGAAAAAAAAAAGTTTTTTATTATAATATATTAGGTAAAATAACCAGATTTAAAGTTGTTTAAATGCAGATTGTGCAATTTCATCAGTGTGTATCAGGGACTAGTGAACTACGGCACATGTACATTACACTGGTGCTTCTACATGTGATCATACGTGTGGCTTATCATATTTGCATAGTGATGTAAGTAGTGAACCTTTTTTCTGTGGGATGTTCTGTGTTCGGTTTATGTATCAAGAATTGTGCAGGCTTTGTTGAACTGAATGGTAACTTAATAGACTTAAAGCAGCTGCTCCCAACACACCCTAAATGACCCAAATACGCTTGTGGCAGCTTCACTCTTACGTTCACGATAAAAACGACTGACTCAGCAGGTCAGTTTAGTGGCACCACCCAGAGCCCATAAAACTTTACTGCTGAGATCACATGATAATAATAAAAAAACAAGTTTTATTTATAAAAACAAAATAAAAACGTTGAATAAATGTAATCACTGGCTAAGATAAGGCTGTTGTTTATTAACCATTAGCGCGAACTTGGCATAAGACAGAAGGTACCAGACCAGGGGGGAGAGAAGTCAGATGAAGACCTTGGTCAGAAGCAGTTGTGTGGTAAATAATTAACATCTTCGTTGTGTAACGTATGACTGTATTCATGGTGTCTCTGTTAACATTTTAGTGTAAATGTTTATCCGACTCTTATCTCTTGTGTTATATATACAAAATACAGTTATATGTTTACATGCAGCATGGTTCTGTCCAGAAGCAGTAAATAACAACAATGCACTGGGGCCCCTTCACACTGTAAGTTGTCAGTGATTGACAGCAGAGGAGGAGCAGACGTAGAGCAGCCGTCACAGCCTTAGTCAGGGCTCATCACTGAATCCCTCCTGAAGCGGCTCACACACCCTCGAGCCAACATGGCTCTTCTGCTGGGTAGTTACACAGCAGCTTTACTTGGAGTCAGCGTCTTCACTGCTATCCTGACTTACATCACCTACAAGTTGTTTGCCAGTTACCTGCACAAATGGTTGGAGATGAAGCCGATCCCGGGGGTGCCGGGCACGTACCCCTTCATTGGAAACGCACTGCAGTTCAAAACCAATGCAGGAGGTAAGAAAGCAACCAACGCGCTGCTACAGGAGGCTGCACAGTGAAGCACAGGTTGAAAACGAAGCTGTGTCTTCCTCTCTGGGTTTCAGAGTTCTTTCGTCAAATTCAGGATTACACCGTGGAGTTCCGTCATTTACCGCTGCTTAAACTCTGGGTTGGACCGCTGCCGTTTGTGGTTCTGTTTCATGCTGAGACTGTTGAGGTAAGACGACCATCAGCTGAGGCTAAAATAAAAGTGTGTACAGACTCTATTTAAAGGAAGGTTTTGTTTCTGCTGTTTGTAGACACTTCTCACGAACAGTGTCCACATTGACAAATCGTATGCGTACAAATTCCTCCACCCTTGGCTTGGAACGGGTCTGCTCACTAGGTATGTGTTATATTACTGGCGCGATGGAGTAATGAGCATACTGCACTTTTATACCATCATAATCTGTCAGATTACTTGAATTTCTTTACAAAAGTCTGGAAAACAAATTAACTCCAAACGGAGTGATGATGAAACTATTTTGTCCAATTGTAAAATGGAGAAACTTGTTTCCCAGGATAATTAGAATGATGATGTTGGTGATGATGTCGATTCCTGCGTCTGCCTTGTTTTCGTCCCTCGGTCAGCACTGGCCGTAAGTGGCGTCAGCGGCGGAAGATGCTGACTCCCACCTTCCACTTTTCCATCCTGAGCGACTTCTTGGAAGTGATGAACGAGCAGGCAGAAGTTCTGGTGGAGAAGCTGGAGAAGCAGGCTGGGAAGGGTCCGTTTAACTGCTTCAGTCACATCACCCTCTGTGCCCTGGACA
Source organism: Macropodus opercularis (assembly GCA_030770545.1). Lineage (NCBI taxonomy): Eukaryota > Metazoa > Chordata > Actinopteri > Anabantiformes > Osphronemidae > Macropodus > Macropodus opercularis. The sequence goes on from CM061089.1 coordinate 4,331,537, forward strand.
TCATCTGCGGTGAACACATGCACAGAACCTGTATCCACTAGAGATTTTAGCAGGTAGAGGTAAAACAACTAAACACACTTCTTTCCAGAAACTGCGATGGGAAAGAAAATTTACGCCCAGAGCAATTCTGATTCAGAATATGTTCGAAGTGTGTACAAGTAAGTAGCCTGACATTTTCCACAGGCACAGCTAAAACCCAGAATTCTCATACTTGCCGTCTCTAATTCAACACAGAATGAGCGACATAGTCAGCCACAGACAGAGGACCCCTTGGTTTTGGCCTGACTCTGTGTACTATTACTTCGGTGAGGGCCGGGAGCACGACAAGACCCTGAAGATCCTCCACTCCTTCACGTACAAGGTGAGTGATGGAGTCAGCTGTGACTGTGATATGGAGCCGCTGAAGACAACGTCCTTCGCCCGTGTGTCTCCTCAGGTCATACAGGAAAGAGCGGAGAACGCTGGCGATACGGAATCAGACAGCGACTCTGACCAGGGCGCGAGGAAGAGACGCGCGTTTCTGGACATGCTTCTGAAGACCACAGACGAGGATGGCAACCAAATGAGCCACGAGGACATTCAGGAGGAAGTGGACACCTTCATGTTTAGGGTGAGCGCTGTCTTTTCTTTTACTGCAGTTTTAAGGGTGGAACACTCCTGTTTTTAATGTTTTCACTTTACAGGGTCATGATACCACGGCAGCCTCCATGAACTGGGCTTTGCACTTGCTGGGCTCCCACCCTGAGGCACACAGCAAAGTTCAGCGGGAGCTTCAGGAGGTCTTTGGTAAGCATTTCCTCTGCACACCTGCTCATCGTCATTCATTTTCCTGCCTCCAGCCCCTTTGAATGCTTTGAATTATATTAGCTTTTTTTCCAATGCATCTAGCTCCCGTGTCAAATCACACAAGTTATGGAATATATTAGGGGCAGGAGGGCTTTATCTCCCTTAGGCTGCTGAACCTTTGTACAGTAGGTGTTATCAATAAACAAAACGAAGGCGTGCCTCACTACGAGCAGGGAATCAAAGATAAGAAAAGTAAGAACAGAGAACTGGAGCTCAGAATTAGCAACAGTCATCGAGTTTTGCCTGTTTATTGTGCGAAGGCACGTCCGACCGCCCCGCCAACGCAGAGGACCTGAAGAAGCTCAGGTACCTGGAGTGTGTGATCAAGGAGGCCCTGCGCCTGTTTCCCTCTGTGCCTTTCTTCGCCCGCAGCATCTGTGAAGACTGTCACATCAGTGAGTTACACACGGGCCAGGCTTTCATTCAGTCCGCAGTTATTTTTATGTGAGAAGCAGGTTTCATTGTCACATATCATTTAATTGATTCTTTTATTGCATCCGTCTTTTCACTTTCCCATCTAATGATGATGTAATATAATGTGTAATATGTGAGACGGGCTGTTTGATCACAGGACGGTATTTTTGCTCATTGAACTTTTGCTTCAGACCTAAGTTGTCATGGTATTATACCTACTAGAAATGGAGGCCAAACTATGAAATGAAGACCTCAATCCTAAATCTCAGTATTGTTTCCCTGTAGATGGGTTTAAGGTTCCCAAAGGTGCCAATGCCATCATCATTACCTACGCTCTCCACCGGGATCCACGATATTTCCCCGAACCGGAGGAATTCAGGCCTGAACGTTTTCTGCCTGAGAATTCAGTGGGACGACCCCCCTACGCTTACATCCCCTTCTCTGCCGGACTCCGCAACTGCATAGGTGAAAACACGGTGAATGTTCTCACAGTCAGTGTCTCCATGTACACAGCAGAGTAATGTCTGTTAACGCCACTGATCCTCAGGTCAGCGCTTTGCACTGATGGAGGAAAAGGTGATTTTGTCGTCCATACTGCGCAACTTCAGCGTCGAAGCCTGTCAGAAACGCGACGAGCTGCGCCCGGTCGGAGAGCTCATCCTCCGGCCAGAGAAGGGGATCTGGATCAAACTGGAGAAGAGGGTCAGAGAGCCTCAGACCTCGTCAAACTAGGATCCGCTCACAAATTGTGAATGTGTCTGTCTGTATTAAATAAATTCTAACAAATTGGACGCAAGACTTCAAAACTTACATTATGTTTGTGTGATACTTGCAAGTGTGAGACTTGTGGTATTAGATTGTAATGAAATGCATGAGCCTGATAACCCAGAGTTGCTGCTTCATTACTGCACATTGATAGACACCACAACAGAACTTGAACATTGCTGCAGTATTTCCTCTCTGTGTTGACTTTCAACCTCCTCTCTGCACCGTTCCTGGTATGAACCCATACTGCACTTGAGTAAGTCTAGACTTTTACCGTAAAGTACCGGATTTCACAAAAACACCTGACACTTCGGCATCGTTTGATGCTGGGCAGCTGATGTTTCACACATAGTTTTTCTGAGGGTAACCAAAAAAACATAAATAAATGAAATTAAAACCAGCCTCATGGTTGATCCAGAAAAAAACCTATTAATTATACATCCACATCTTTGAAACTTTTTTTGGTCTTTCTTATGAGAGAACATTCAGTCCATGATGATAATGAGCCAAACTCTTAATTCATTGAACCACATTGAGGTCAGACGGCGCCGTAGAAAGTAGGAATCATAGCATGACACAGTTACAAATGACCCCATCCATAATGTCATGAGATGATTTAGCTGGCATGCCTGCTAGGGTCATTGCCCAACGCCAGCACGACATGACTGATGAAGTGCACGCTCTTTTCCATCGCAATTATTTGAATTATTGAGAACATCGCCAATCAATGGCTGCACGGAGCTGAAGTGCCCGGATCCAAATAAGGCCCGAAGTGCATTTATCCGAGAAGCTGTAGGGAAAGACTCTAACGGAGCTCTGGGGCACAGATGGGCCGCGTCACCTTCAAAACATCGTGCACCAGTAATGAAAGACACCATAGGTCTGCTGAAGCGCCCACTACTGTCCAGTACCTGGTCGTACACGGCAATTACACTTCAGCTACTACAAAGCATGTTAACTCTTCTGCTTTGTAAAACGGCTTCAGACTGAAGACAGGAGTCCAACTAAAAATCTCTAAAACACTGTTAGTGCAGACTCGGCCGAGTTGCCAAAACAAAGTTTGCGAAGGTCTAACAACAGCCTGTTCAAAGTCTGTGTGTGGTTTCAGCTTTCTAAACAGATACTGGATGAACTGTTAAAGCACTGGTTCCCAACCTGAGGGTCAGGACCCACTGAGGAGCCACCAACCAAATTTCATGGGTCGTGACATGATCAGCATGATTATCAAAAAAACCAAAAACATCTATAACAATGCTTACTGTGTTTATTGTAATCTTTGCTTTATCTTTTTATCTGTAGTGATAATGAATTAGTTGTAAATGATTTAATTATGCTATAGATTTTTCTAATTACAACTAATTGAACCCTCCATCACAGCAGAAACACCACCTCTCATATTAACAGAGCAATAATCAGAGTCTAACGTGAATGAATTCAAAGTGGCGTAAAGCCTTTTACAGTCATAACATAAAAACCAGACACGACAGCGAAAACAACATGAAAGCCTTCGATCAGGCTTTAATGTCAGCAGGTTCCATCGGAGACTCGCACACACCCCTGGGCTATGTGATGAAATTAAATGAAACCACTTTGAGAAGCAAAATGATGATAGATTCTCCCATTTCTGGCCCCAAATTGAAGGTTTGCTGAACGAATTATTGAAATATTGTGACCCCAAAGACAAAGACGCTCTAAGGCCGCAGTCAGGTTATAATGTGCAAGCTAGTGAAGCGAGGTGGGTTAGAAATGAACATTACAGTGACCTGCTTTCACCTGCAGTGTAGTTCCCCATGGCGTCCAGAGGGAGGCAGCGGTGCATGCTGGTATTCAAAGTATGCAGCAGGAAAAGCTCAGAATGACTTTCCTGAGGTGTGTGTGTGTGTGTGTGTGTGTGTGTGTGTGTGTGTGTGTGTGTGTGTGTGTGTGTGTGTGTGTGTGTGTGTGTCAGCCGGTGAGGGAGGGGAGGGTGAGCTTCTTTAGTTTTTCCTTTCAGTGCCCAGCAGCTTCACGTTAACGTGAGTGACAGCTGCGTGCAGCATGTGTACAGCTTATAGCCTGCGAGTTTCAGACTTTCAGTGCTCTGACACTTGAATGACACTTAATAAATGTGCAATGTCTCTTCAGAACCGGTTAATTAACACGTGCTCGGTCTTCAGTTCACTGTAGCTCACGACATTTACAGTGCAGATGCCCTCACCTCTTCATGATTTACACAGGACACGCTTGAATAAACACAGAAAGACTTGTTATGAGGCTCTAAAATAATCAAATGAAAAAAAATTCAAATAAATAAAACAATTAAAATTCGGCAAACGTGAACTCACGTTACTTAAACACAAAAAGACAACACATTTATCCGATCTGGGTGGAAACTGAAAGTTCGTTATTGTTTTCAAAATGTTCTAAAATCCAGATGTTGAGCTGCTGCTGGAATCTGTAACAAATGCAGGTTTTCTCCTGATAGAGTGACGCTCGAACTGGAAAACGACTGCAGCACTTAGAGGAGATCTAGCTCTTGAAAAGCCACTCAGCTTCTCCTTTTGAAGGGTCTGTTACACCCTGGACAGATCAGCCCATCACAGACACGACCATTCTCACTCACATTCACACCTACGGGCCATGAGTGACCAATTAACTACTGTAAGCGTTAAAAACCCCACCAGGACACAGGTAGACCACCCTGACTAGAAAAGCAACGCGTACTGTATATCACATACAAATGCGTGAAGAGAAATCGATATATTCATTAGCAACCCGTCAGAATCGATGGGGAGTAGACTGAAACTGCAGCTGCCTCAGGACTCAGGAGGAAGGTAAGACACTGTGGTGTTTAGATCTACATCTCTGTGATGTCTTATAGACTCTGCTGGCCCACAGCAGCACACAGACGGGCGTTGAGGAGGATGGGATGTGACAGTATCACAGAATCTTCCTGAGCACCATGCTGGAGCTTCATGACACGCTGCTATCGCTATTGGCTGCTTTAAGTCGCTCTCCCACACACGCGTACTGTATGCGCGCACAAACACAAGCGCACAAACAGCACCGCGCCTGCGCTCGCAGTGAAGCCACCCACTTGTTTCCAGAACCTCTCACTTTTGCTCCCTCTTCTTCTCCTTAAGTCTCCATTCCATCTACTCTCACGTCGAGCGGATTCCTCTATTGGGAACTGAACTCGGATCATGATTGTGCTGCCCAGTGTGGACGCAAGCAGGGAGCAAACAGGGAGTGACAAGGATTAGATCACATGAGAGCGAATGAGATGTCAGACTGAGTGAAAGCGTGACAGCCCAACGAATTAAAGGCGCCCTGAAAATAAAGATAAGTGACAAACAGCGATCGCATAAACCACGTTCGTCTCGTTCACTTATCAGCTGAGGATAATCATTGTCACAGAAAAAGAGGATTTCTTTGAGTGAACCCCATCTTTACTGTTCCCATAGAAACACGTGGGCCGGTTAGCCATCAGTTCTGAAGTGGATGTGCACACTTCGCTCGAGGCGTCAAGGCCACGCATTCTTCCTCCTTCTTTGAAGTACACCGATGCTTAATCTCACAGCTAAATTGTTTGAAATGTAGGTCATGGCTCCAATTTTACTACACTGGGGTAAGACTTAAAAACCTACCGCAGCTCAGTATATCAGCAGCTGGTCCCTCTTGTGCCTTGACAACATCCAGAGATTCAAAACGTCTTTTTAGTTTCATTTCTCATTAATCATAGCCGCTTCTGGACATGCTTGATGCTAAGTTTCAATTATAAGCAGCCGCAGGTAAACAGAGGTGTTAGATTGAGGTCAGAATTATTATTGAAGCTATTGAAGATTTTAAAAAGTTGGAAGAAGGATGTGGCAGTTGTTGGCAGGGAAACTTTTTTTTGTTTAGAATAGACGTTGGTAGTTTTTATTTCAGTCTATGGTAATTTTTCATTGATGTTTAAAGGTGGCATGACAGGCTTCAGTCATTCATTCTCTTCATTTTTTCCCGTAGGGGTCACGGGTGTGCTGGAGCCTATCCTGGCTGTCAAGGAGAACAACCAGTCACGCGCAGCTTAGAGTTTCCAATCAGCCCAACTGTCTTTTTGACCCCGGCCAGAACACGCAAACTCGCCTCCGGGGATCGAACCCGGGACCTTCTCGTAAGCTATCATCTATTATTTATCCACACCGGGAACGTTGACCTGTTTGCAAATAATACAAAACATCCCTGGGAATTCAATACGCGGATGAGAATACGAATATTTCTGGAGCGTTGGCAGACAGATCTGAACTGACAGTCATGTGTCAACCCGAAAAAAATGCAGATGGAGAAGCTGTTAAACATTATACACCCTTCACCAACAACCAAGACATGTTTGCCATTAAATTAAGATGTCATTAAATCAATTTGTTTTGTCTGGGCAAACAGCCTCCTCTGCCTACAGGCATTATTGTCTTGGTTTCGACGAACACTCATTGTTCCAGTACAGATGCGGCTCTGTCTGCACAATGAACGCATTCATTCCACAAATGTTTGGTAGGAACAAGGCCAAGCTACGGTCAAAGTGGAGCATTTTAACCTTGGCTGGTACCACGGGCCAAGACAACAGACACCAACTCAAATGAACAGAGACTGACCGCACAACAACCGGGAGAAGTGAAGGAGGCTGCAGGTGAAGGTCTAACAGGGAACGTGAAAATAAGACGCTGATCATGTGTTCTAATAACCTCGTTTCTCCACCGGTCAGAGACGTAAAAAAGATCGTACCCAAAGTGAAGCATGCAGCAGGTGTATAAAGCTCTGTGCTGGCATATAAAGCCAGTTTTAGTGGGACTTTACAGAGTAGTTTACGCCACAGAAGCCGTGTGCTGAGCTCCAGCTGAGTTTAATATAGAACAAGTACAAATGCACAATCTGATAAGTGACCTCTGTGCAAGTTCTGCTCATTGCGGAGGAGCAGAGCAACAGACGGAGAGAGAAAAGAGTTTTACATGCTTTTCAGTCTGCACCTTATCTGGTTGCCTATGCCTGACTCCCCCCACAAGCCCCCGGGGTTCCCGGTGGGCACAGAGAAAGACGGAAAGAAAGAGATCAAGTGCATGCAGAACGGAGCGCTGCATCCAAAATCGCCCTGAACTACAGAGCAGCGCGCGATTTCCATTTTCAGGAGTGTGTCAAGAGAAGCAAAGTGGGATGATCATTAGTGGGGCCTGACATTCATAAGAGGGCCAAGGGTGAGGCTGCACCAAGGTTACGGCAGGACCGAATCCGGAGCAGCTCCATATATGCTAAAGGCTCCAAGAGGCCAGTCAAGTTAAAAAAGAACTTCACTCCGCGTCTTTTCAACACACTCGTCTCCAAAAGTCAAATGTTTTCTCCAAAGATGGATGTTTGAGCTTTGGCTTCAGGGTCTTTCTAACCAGTGACTTTGTTTTCCTGCCAAGCAATTTGTTTTTCTTTAATCACAGAGGCCGGATTGGAATAACTGCTCCCATGCTGGACGTCTTGTCAGTTGGGTTTACTTAACTATAGTCAGCTCTCGTTATGGGGAACATTTAAGGCATTTGTGTGAACACAGAAAGCCCACTAATAATAATGTGATATTACTTATCGTCTATACTGTGTCTTGTCTGCACTTGAAAAAATAAATTGGTTGAGTGAACTTGAACTTTCACATAACTGCACAGTGCAAAGTGACACGTGACAGGAACGGCTGGCATCCAGTGTTTATCTTGGCAGCTATATTTGGTTAAATATTGAATGTGTATGACATAGTAGTACTGTACTGTACCATACTGGTTGTTGTTCCCTTCTTGTCACACAAGATGAAATATCATCAGCAAATATCTTCATCAGAGCGTAAGATCATTGTCATTGTCAGCTCATCCGCACGTACGGTCTAAGTAAACTTCGCTATTTCATTGCTCTCTGTAATCTCATGCAAACCTACTGGACGTCCATCCATCATTCCAACGACGGCGACACCTTTATTTTAACAGAACACAGAGTTGATGCTAAGACAACTTACGGACTGGTGAAATAGGTTTTCATGCTCATTTTGTTGTTGAATTAACAGATAAAATCAAGGTTTACTTTTCAGTCCAGTGACGGTAAACTGTCTGCAGCTCAATAAAGGATCAGCATTAATGACAACAAATATCACAAAAGAACAACACAGATATGAGTTTGGGGGATTTTGTGATTTCTGCCATTTCTACATCACCCACCACTGACAGCAAAGGTCAGTGTGAGGAGGGACAGAGGGACTGGTGCTGCTGGTTAGGACTGTGCGCTTGCCTGGTGTCACACAGCTCAGCGCGAAGCGAGTGGACTCGAACCCGTCCCCCAGCGAGGGTGAAGAGCGGCGGATGAATGCTTCATCTTGCCCTCTGGGTGGGTGCTGCTTTACGGTTGTGCTCTAATATGCAGCCTTTGGTTCCCAAGCTGTGGGCTGTGGGCAGGTTATAACAAATTTGCAATGTCACTTCTCGCTGAAATAACATATGGAGACATGACACGGGCCCCTTTGAGAAAGACCTTGTCCTGAACCTCTCCGCTAATCCTGTTCCTTGCTCTGCAGTTGTCCTCGATTTGATGCGGCCCTCCACAAAAGAGAGCAGTGGTGAATTTACTCAGCGCTGAACGGTGAGACAGTCATGGAAGCTGCCGTCAGAACAGAACCCGCACAAAGAGACCAACAACCAGGGCGAGCACAAAAAGGACTCAAAAGGGAACCGGCGCAAACAGAATGAGGAAGTCGTTCCTGCCTCGTTCTTCAGGTTGGCAGAACGAAGCCCTGCGTGTGCTCGTCTTCTCCTACGGCACAGTTGTTGTGATTAAATCGCTACTTATATCCCGTGACTTTACACAGCAGTGTTATTTTCTGCATTTCTACAGTGTCATTAATCAAACGAAATATTTTGTGAACAGCAGTGAAATTTCTATTTTAAACCTTTTTACAAATCCAGATCTCGCGAACAACCTCAACCTGCTGTTGCACTCGGAAGTGATGACAACTGTGCTTTCCTGACTCTTCTGACTGCACTGTATCACACTCACAGGCATGGATTTGACTGATTATGTCTCCCGGTTATAAATATGCTCCCGCCCCGTGATAAGGCAAAGATGAGCTTTCGCAGATAATAACTGAGATTATCCTGCTGATTCCTCTGACGTCAGAACTTGTGATCCAACAGGAACTTGCACGATTCAACGTGATGCAGATCAAACCGTGACGTGAGACAGACAGCGGCGTCCGCACGGAACCGCTCTCACTGTCGCCTCTGGACGTGTTGTGTGAGTCACTGTGGTACAGTACTACACTACTTTTTTTTCATTATTTTTGTTTTAATTAAACGGTGACTTTCAACCTAAAAATCTTAGCACTTGCTTCTCACATAAACACCTTGTGTGTCCATTGTCCACATGTCCAGTTTGTTAATCCGACCACGTCTGTGTATACACTTTTTTGTTGTGGCAGACCAAAAAGCACATTTCTGCAGCAGATTCCTTAATACAGAATTAAATCTCAAATGAAAAACCTGCCTACGTCTGCACTACGAGACGCTCAAGAGACAGAGAATAAAGTCTCATTTTGAAAGTAATATCATCACACATTCTGCAGATGCAGATTCACTGGAGCGTGTGTGCAGCGTGTATATGCAGTTTTTTGGGAGAGGTGAGACACAAGCCGCCGTCCTGTGGCACCGCATCGATCACTTCGGGCTTGAATGTGTGAGCCCATATCTGAGTCACCACATGGGAACCGGAGCCTAAAGTTATGATGAAGCAGCCTCTCTTTACTGAGGATGAGCTCCCATTCCAATAAGACTCCAGGGCCCTCGCAGAATCCATATGTGATACGCATCTCCACCGTCAGCCAGTCAGGTCTGCTCACAGAGCCCAGCGCCTCAAGGTCAGCCATGCTGACAGCAAACCTCAACATTTACAGGATGTGTTGGTGAACACTCAGGACTCAGGACGCAAATGACCACAAAAGGTGAATTAGGCAGCCAATAAGAAACAAAACCGACCTCACTGCACTTGAATCAATAGGTGATATACAGAAGTTACCGGCAAACGTGTGGGGAAGGTTTGTAAATGGTGCTAAAGATACGGTGCAGTGACTAACGAGACGAGCGTTCTGCTGTTTTATTCATGCGGCATTCGCTCTTTTTCCTGAATGTACAGACATTAACACGAGTCCCGCAGCTTCCATGCGCTCACAGTTTTTCCTCGTGCGGAAACATTTTGACGTCGTGTGTTGATGCCTTTGCATCTAGTGCAAATGAACACGTATTCCTGCACATTAGTGTCTTTCCAATGAATCTGAGAGACTGAAAATTCACTCTGCTCCCCGGCTGCAGTGAATTGCTGTAAAACCACATAAGGTTTATTATTAGCATTATTATTGCATCAGAAATCAGATGTGTGCATGCACATTTATTTACGCATTTTCATTTTCATCCCCCTATTCGTCCTCTCACATCATGTACCTACATCTCTAGTCAGACACATCAAGTGCTTTGCATCCAATACATACACTGTGTCCATTATTTATTTTACCTTCTGTCTAGTGAAACAGTTTCCTAAAGTGAAAAAGTTGTAAGACAAAGAGAATGTGAACGAAAGACTAAAAATACCGTAGCTTCAGAAGAGTTGGGAACGTTTCCACACATGGCTGGTACTGTATGGCCGTAGCCAGCGAGGACTGACGAAGGGAAAAAACACAAATGGTCCCGCAGTTAATTTGGCCTGAATGATAAAAGTTAAAACACTGAGAAGCAGGTTTCATTTACTGCATGTCCAGCGACCGGAGAACCGTCGCGTCTGCGGCTGGAGATCTACTGGAGGTCACTGCTACAATGTCTCGTCCTCCAGCTGCTTCCCCTGTGGTGGAATGACTCAGTAACTGCAGACACCGTAAAAATGCCGTGATTGTTTGGGGATTTATGATGAAAGCACTCAGACGAAAGGAGGCGTGTAAATGAGTGGACGTGTTACGTGTAAATCATTGTGTTTCTGCAAGGCAAGTGGAGAGAATTAGCTCATGATGCGGTCGGATAGAAGGTCCAGCGCGGTTCTGTCCACCCATCTATCCAGGGACGGATCATGGACCTGGATGATCCTCAGCTCACCTATCTTACCTGCCTTTGTGTTTATGAAAAGCATGTGGTTTATGATAATTATGAAAATCGGAATCAAATTGAAACCACTTCTGCTTTTAGTAGAAGCGTATTTCTTCATGGAGACTTGTGAGAATATTTGGTTACTTGTGAATGCACAGTAATAACTGGCCATATCAATTCAATTATTGCACCAATTAGTTGGTTAAACACTCTGTGACGACCGCTGCACCAACCTGCTGCTTTCTACACTGACTAATGTCAAATATTATTATAACTTTACTATTTTTTCTGTTTGCAGACGTCTGTTAGAATAAACAGTTAGGAGACATGAGCAAATGGTTTTGACCTGCAACTGTCATAAAATGCAGCTAAATCATGTCACAGCCCAGAGAGTTTCTGGGAACCGAGGTGAACCCACTGAAGTAAATCATCAAATCAAATCAGATCTGTGAAATTTTACGTAACGTAGCAACAAAAATGCTTCTGCTGCTGCCACCAGAAGAGTTAATGATTAGTTAGGGACAGCGAGTAGAACACAGGTTCTAGACGGGTTCAAAGTCGGGGGACACCCGTGGCCACGGTCCCAGTTCTTCCATATTTAAAAACTCAACCCCCTGCAGCGAGTCACTGGTGGTGGAATATTTATTTCCTGCTACGCTTGTCTTCTCTGAGCGTTGGGTGCGTTCCTAGCGCCATCTAAATGTCATGTCCTCATCCTTTACACCTCACTACTCCAGGGCTGCTACATTAGCAAGATTGACTTAGATCCTCAATGTAGTAGAGATAGTTATGAAATGGTATGATTTAAAAAACTACTACTTTTATGTATGTATTTCAGCATCTAGGTTATATTAGTGTGTCTCATAGAGCAAATCTGCTGCAGGAGAACAGTATGTGTCACCAACACTAATGAGGCCGAGAGCAGCACATGGGAAATTTCTGTCCTGCATCTTTGTGTCCGGTGTTACATCCTGTCAGTTTGCTTCTGTGTCGGCGCCTGCGGACAAGAGGAATCATCGTCTACTTCTGCTCTCAACAGCCTTCAGTGCTTTGCACTCCTCTGGCCGGTTAACACCATAATTGCAAATTATAGCTCTTTGTCACGTTTTCCCCAGAGTCTCACTGTCTGCCGTTGCTAAATCCTCCGCCTCACTGCGCCCGCACCGGTCATCTTAGATCGACCCAGGGATGTTCTGTCAGGCACGATCAATAGGTCACACACGAACCAGGCCTCCCTCGCTTTTATTCCAAATATATTTACTTGTGTATCGATACCGGAAGATTGATTCAAAACACACAAATACTAATATTTGTCTTTAGTTATGATCTTCTCCTCCCTCACCGGTTGTACCACATTGTCTTCAACAGCTCATTCCTTCAGCAAGTGACAATCAGAGCTTAAGCAGAACTTACAAGTAGTTCGCTTTTCCACCACAATAACTTTTCAAAGGCAAACAGGAGCCGACGTGAGTAATTGAAAGACGCCACAGCGAAAATTTGTGTCCGAAGGAAAGGTGGAACAAAAGAACGAATGAATAAGAACTTTGCTGCTCAGCAGATCCACAGTACTTTAGGTTAGTGAATTCTGCTGCTCTCATCTAGACTTACATTTAATGACGGTAGCAGCAGAGCACATTTATATTAGTTTTTATTTAAGGGGGGAAAAAGGATGGAAACCAGAGGGCTCTGAAAATAGATCTAAACAAACTGTGGCTCCAGTTCGTCACATCAGCCAGAGAAATGAGAAAAACCAAAGATTTGTCAAATTAACAAGATGTTATGCATCCAGAAAGGAATGTTGTTTTATTTCATTTATTCGCTGACACTGTGTGGGAAGATGTATCACAGCTTGTGCTTGCCATGTTGGACCGGTGCATTTGGCAACAAGCGCAGAACAGTGGGAGCATCACAGTCACCTATGTGAAGAGCAGCGAAGGCTGAGGGAAGAAACCACACCGGGGGAAATTAGCAGAAGGGTTTTATCTCCGTAGCTATAGCTGGGTGGCATGTTAAAGTCTGCAGTGGTGAAGAAAGAGGTTGTGGGCAATTATGGCAGAGCTTAGATGGTTAAAACTGCTTTGAAACCTTCTTCTCAAAGTAGGTCACGAAATCCTCAGGAGAAAGAGAAGCAAGTAGAGGGAACTGAGGTATGAAATATAAACAGAAAACGTTTTTGTGTGTCTCAAAGCAGAGGATTGGATTTAGAAATGGCAGCTTGATTTACCAAATGATGGAGGAGACAGATAAAAAAAGAGAGAGCAGATAGGTCACTGACAGGTTTCATTTGTGATGCCTTCTCTGCGATCTAGAACTTGGTGAACTTGGACTGTGAGGTTCAAAGCAAGAAAAGCCAGGCAGTTTCTTCTGATGATGAAAATCTATTTATTTTCTGTTCAATCAGCACAGAGAGAGGTGCCAAGCTGACCTGGAGCCACCAAGTGTTATGTCTGACAAACCTAACTGCACTGTGACAACAGCTTGAGATGATCTGGACAGTAAAACAACAATAAAGAAGCTTCTTTTTTATGTCGTTATTTCTGCACGAAGCTTCTTGACAGCAGACAGGAGAACATGTTGGGGTTCTGCGTCCGTACTGTCACAAGTCGCATTATTTGTAATATCTTGACGACATGGTCTGCACTTGAAGAGCCGTTCTGGACCCACTGGCCACATCTGCCGAGACGGGTACTGATTGCTACTCTAGCCGTCGGTGTTCAGCCAGAAGTGAAGGATGGATGGAGGGTAAAACATCTTCCATCTTCTTTGTGCGACCACCACAACACCTGCAAGCTGAGTGTTGCTTCATGGAAGTTGTTTACGACCTTTGTGTCCGAGCCTTGTTTAAAAATACCATTTCCAGCCCAGACAGTCTGTAGTCATCGCCTGCGAGTAGTTAGTCCCATCGCAGTCATCAGACTCGCGCACCTCCATCCTACAGCAGCTTAGAGAACGAACCGCTGCAAATCCCGAGCTGCACATTCTTTGTTTCAAAAGCCATCATTCTCTGAACTGCGCTGATGTCATTTCCCTCAGGAGACCCGACTTCAAAGTGAAAGCGCCGGCAGAGGAAGTGGTTCCCACGCCTCTGCCTTTCAATCACTAATCCTCATCAGACAGCTCTAGATAGCGGGAGCATGTGTGGTCTATTGTGTGCGTACAGTTCAGTACGAGCGTAGGAGGGGGATCGTCCACTTAGCCCGAACCTTGATTATGTTTCCTCAATCAAGTGATGAGGAGGTTTAACCATTGGAGCTATTTGTACAGCTTTTTGCCTTTTGTCTTAAGCTGATCGACAGGAAACCGCAGGACAAAAAGTTTGACGCTGGACTTGAAGTATGGTGAAATACTGTCAGGTTTACCAGCCACAGTTGTTAGTGAGAGGAAATAAACAAGCGAGCCCGGCTTCACTGTAGCTTCTACCCAAGGTCGTGTTTTGGTCGCCCTCTGACACCTCTGTTGTTTGTCGTAGCTGATGGATAAGTCCGTCCTGTGCTGAGTGGAAGTGTGAGGAGATGGTTTGTATGGTTGGTAATGAGCACAGCGAACAGCTGTCTGGACGCACCTCAAGCTGAAGTTGGAGGCATGTGGCTGAGCTCAGCACTTCGTTTGATGCACTTGTATTAACTCAAATTTTAACATGAACATACTGTATAAAACACCACAGTGGAGGCCACTAGACGAGCTTCTTTTTAACATGCGGTATACGTACGTATTTAAAGAAGCCATTTTGTTTTTCTACAGATGCTGCTTGGCTGACAGTAATACTCGTCTTCAGCCTTAACCGTATTTCTGTGCTTTAATACAACATAAAATAAACAGCTTCCTGTTGGGAGGAAATCACTTCACTTCATGTTGGCGGAAATTAAATCAAAAGAAATCAAAGAGGGTGAAAATGAGAATTATGTGGTGATTATAAGCGTGAGTAACAAGAATGACTTTAGCCTGCGACAGGCTTTAAGCAAAGCGGGAGGAAGTTTACAGACATCCAGGAGTCATCCAGCAGATTTATGTGTCATGTAAAATACAGACAAATTCACAGAGTGCAGGCAAAGCTCAGGGATACAAAATAAAGCTTCCGCTGGCTTCAGGGAAGATCGAACTGCGTGGCAGGGGAGGTACTTCAGTGGGAGAACAGAGCCCTGACCCAGGGATGTGGCACAATTACAGCTGGTGGATGTTTAAAAAAAGAACCGTGCGTTTTCCAGCTACTTGAAAGGTCACCTTAGGCTAATAAGGGTCACTGATGAAACAATTGACAGAAGTCAGGAGGCAGTGCGCACACTGGCACAGTGGGGGGGGGATTCTGGGTCAGACAGCTGAGGAGGATTAATTCATAATGCGGCGTAACTGGATAACAGCATGGACTTCTGGGTAAAGACCTAAAAGAGATTTAAGGAGGCAGGGTGGTGAAAAGCTGCAGGGCTTTGTGTGTTTATGAATGTTGATGACAGCTGAGATGAAACGCTGAGGTAACCTCGAGGTAAACTTCCTGTAACGTCTGTAAGTAACCCCCCCCCCCTTCATCGAAAAGGAAGTTTCCCCGCATGCACCGAGTCATTTTAGTATTCAGTCTATGCCAAGGTTGAGCGACCGAGGTCTCATTGTCATACAGTCACACCCTTGGCAATGTCAATCAAGCCCCCGTGAACAGGAGCAGTGGGATGGAGAGCAGGAAGGGGCACGGGACGAGACTGAGCCCTTCCATGCTTAATGGCCTGGTTAATAATAAATCCCCCGTCTAATTATGAAATGGCCAAAACTAATGAGATTTCTGCCACGCGTTTTCTAATGAGCGTATTACCGATTCCTCTCACTCCGCGTCGCCGCCGCACCAGCGATAACACTTGCATACGCCGTGTTCCTTGAAGCCTGCACAACACATGAATATGAAAGTTTGTTTGGCACACACTGTTCCTGTCGCCCTAACAGGTGTTCGAGCACGACGCTGCTGTGTGTGTTTGGCTGAGCAGCGCCGCGTGTCGTTTGTACCGTATCCGACAACCTGCGGCTCAGTCCCAATCTGCTGTCTTTACTCTGACCTTATTCACGCTGCATCTGCTTTCATTTTGGCCTTTTCGATAGTTAGGTAAGGAAGCAGCTGCGACGGCGTCTCAACTAACTCCTGGTGGATCCAAGTTTTTGACTTTGTCAGCGCATCCTATAAAACGCTCACCAGTAACAAAGCCCACGATGCTCTCTTCTCTATCCCCTCGCCCCCAGCGGCCGAGGCAGATGGCCGCCCACCCAGAGCCTGGTTCTGCTGGAGGTTCCTTCCATTAAAGGGGGGGTTTCCTCTCCCGTCAACATGTGGTCAGCCCTGTTCGCAGCTCTTCAGCAGGTAACGCGAGATACCTCCGCCGCTGGGAGAGCAGGTCTTCTCTGCTGCAGCTTGTCTGTCAGTATCCATGGTTACTCACATTTCTTGATCCTGGCAGAAAGTGACAAGTGTGTCCCCACAGTTTAACAGCTTTTATACACTCCTTCTTAACACAGATCTGCCTCCAAAGCCTCCAGTCTGACTTCGTACATAGCAACAGAGCGCAGTGAGTAGTGGGCAGGAATCATTTTGGGAAAGTGCCCGAGCGTTAACTCCGGAGCACAGGCGCGTGACATCGTGTTTAGACAGCTGGTATCCAACCAGCGGCGTTAGTAATTTGGGCTCACATGCAGTGGCTGATCCAGTGACCTCATATGACACGGGACGCACACGGACCAGAACAGAAAGGGATAATTGATATAATGACCACCTGTCAGCACGCTTTGATCCTTCAGGTGGACAGAGAGTAGGATGCATTTCAGTGGACAGTCAGATACGCTGCAAAGTAAATTTAACACCATTAGGTTCAATCTGGTTCATCACCAAGTTTATCTTCCACTTCAGCGCAGGATCCATCATTGTCTTACTTTGGTACCGAGTTCTGCTTGGTGTGCTGGTGAGCTCGACGTGTTCGGGGCATCTTGGTTTCACTCATTTGTTGCTAGAACCAAATGAATTAAGATACTGTTTGTTTTTCTCAATTTTCAGTCTCTATTACATCAAAAGCTTCTTAGCAGGACGTGATATTTATACTGTGTTATGCTCTAACAACGTTCTCTTCATATACTGTCAGAGGAGTGTGACATGCTGTCAGTAAGCTGCCTTATACAGTAAAATTCCAGTTCATAAAATAATGTAGACTGACGTTATATTTGTACCTGTATGTAAACAGTTGAATCAGGTTTGTTTCATGAATACATGAAGTGGATCAATTACGAACAATAAGAGACCTTCACGGTGTTTATATCTTTTACACTGACATGTGCCTCGTTGTGTCCTGCCTCTGTGGGCTTTAATCTTACTACTGCATGTGGTAGCAGAAAAGCCGTCCTGATAAACGTCTGTCGCCTCGTCCATCTTTGTTGGTGCATTTATCACCAAGAGGTGCTGGCTGTGACATCTGTTCACTGGCCCTTTAGAGGAGTTTTGCTGTACATACATCAAACTGAAATGAGTGAAACGAAAGTAGCTGCTGAGCTTTTTATGTCTGTAGAGCAATAATTGCTCATATGACGTGTGACGACTCTTATTCTAAATTCAACTCGGCGCGTATGAACGGTTAAAGGGCTGAGGTGGCTCCGCATCATAATGCCTGACCGCTGCTCTCCCAGTCATAGTGACGGTTATTTCTTAAGAGGGCTTGACTCATGCCACATCAGTTTTACAGCTTGACTGAAGCGACTGCTCGCTCATGCACCTGCGTGACCTGAGAAAACCCCCTGTGCCGTTAAAGCGCCTCCTCCACGGCTCCGATTAAAACCGTTTCACACCTGAATGTGCGGAACATATACGTCACGTTCCTGAAAGCATGGCTGTTGTTTACCATTTGTACTTATCACTCCACAGTCTAGGCTGTTTATGGCCTGTTTTACGAGACGCGTTTGGCATTTTCTGTCATGTAATCAACTGTGTGAAACATTCTGCATGATTTCTCCCCGTTATCCCCGTTGATAAATGCTCCACATCAAGGTCTCAGTCAGAGAGAGTGTGCAGTGAAGACACATCAGTGCTTTAAAAAAGTCTGGCAGCAGAAACCAATAACCTCCTTCCCAGGCAAGGTGGTAAATATATTATAGGCCTTATGGGAGCCACAATAAAACTTGGCAAAATGGTGCAGTTATAGCGTCCACAGGGTTGAGAGGAAAACTACTGTACGTTAATATGTCAGCTATGAAGGTTTTGCATCTTTCACATAAAACTGAACAAATGCACGAGAGCTACACGTGATACACAGTGATAAAATACACGGGCAGACACACTGAGGTTCCTGGAGGAATTACTTGAATTTTATTTCTATACTGTGAAGACTCCTGACATAAATTCAGCCTGACAACAAACCTCTGATAAGCATGAAAATATAGACGCTTTAGTTTTGAACAAACTATATTTAAATGCTAAGAACTGTACTATAATCATACTTATTACATTCTTACATTTTTAATTGAATGTATACTATTATATATGTTTTTATTAGTATGATATCAGTATTATATCTTTCATCCATAGGTGATAAAAGGCAACATGTGAACAGCCGAGGGATAATACATTCACCGTGCTTCATAAAAATAATGATCCCACAGCTATTTATTAAAAGTAGTTGCTTGATTGTCAACCTCCTGAAGTCTGGAGCAGAGTAAAGGACTGGTGAAGAAGGTTGTACTTGGTTGTTATTGTCAAAAATCCAACCATACCAGAAACAGGCCAGGAGGTGGGTGCAATCGAACCAGCTGTGCACGTCAAATACAGTGTGGGTGCTTGTAGTCAAACGGGCTCTCATTAAATCCTGTCAACGTTTTGAGGAGACTGTATGATGTACGAAGAACTACTGCATAAGGAAAAGCTGACCCCGACTGTAAGACGGACTAGGAGAAGGTTTGGTTTCCAGCAGGAGACTGAGCCTGCGCTTACAGCCAAGGCTACACACGTGCTTTAAAAGCAAGTGTCCAGATGTGTGGAGCTGACTTAACAGCTTTGTTCAGCAAAGTGTTCTGGACACGCACCCTGAGACTGGGCAGCTCCATCTGTCCTGAAAGAAGCTGAGCTCTACTCTTCACAACCGAATAAATCACATCAATTGTCTCTTTTCCTACATTAGCTGAAGCTACACAAGAGATTTTGAGTCCAACACTAATGCAGCGAATGTAAAAGACATTGTATTGTATTTAGAGTAGCAGCATGGAAAACTACAGCGATAACCCGCATTCATCATCTGGGATAAAAGCTCCTCACAGACCTCCGAGTCCAGCAGACCAGGGAGCGAACCAAAGCCAAGTTCCTATCTGTGCTGGGCTTCGCTTTGGCCCAGCGCACCCACATGCATGCCACACACGCCGAAATACAAGAGCATCCTGACAGAAGTAGATCCATACCCAGTCCCGTGCCAGAACCCTGGAGTCATGAGATATCTTGTGGCTAGAATTTGTTGGAATACATTAGCCAGTTTATTTGGCTCACACGAAACAAAACACTATTAGAAATGAACGCAAAATTATTCATTCATATGATAAATTGTGTTGCTGCATCTTGTGATGTCTATTCAACAACAGCACGGATTAAAAATTGTGCACGGAGCTCATTGACAGTAGATGATGTACAGTGTGTGGCAGCCATCAACATCCTCTTTAAACCCTTAAGTCACAAAGTGCTGAACTGCTAAAACCATTTTTAATAAGCGTCAAACAGCACAAACTTGCTGATTCCAGATTTAGTTGTGTAGGTGTCGTCTAAGAAATACAGCTTAACACTAGCCTGTGTGTTGTTTTACTATTTATAATATAAATAGATAATTATGTAAACATAGAGAGATTATATTGCTTGTTTTATCTGCATATCAAACATTTGAAGCTCTGTGCTTTCTGATGTCCAGGGAAAGAAAGGACGCAAAACACCGACTGTCAGCGTGAGAGAGCAAGGTCATGTGCATGTGATAAATATTGACATGCTTACCTTTCAGTTTTCTGTGCTGCAGCCTGGCACTGCATTAGCCATCGGGTGTTTTAGCGGGAGCAGGCTCTCTTTGCCGTTTCTCCCCCCAATGACGCCGCTTTGCTGATTCATAACATTTAGGAATTTTGCAAAGGACAAGTGATTAAACTGCTTGAAGTGCAATGAGGAGAGGTTTCAGGTAAAGGAAAGGATCAATGAACAGCGGAAAAGGCTCGTGAGTTGCTTCCTGCACTTACTGGACAAAGGCACAGCCAAGATTTTTGTTTCGCATTGCTTTACAGACATCCCTTATTTAGGCTCCATTAAAAAGTACGTTTCTAGCTGAACTTCTCCTTGTGCTCTGTATTAATCCCAGTACTTTGATGCCCTTTGCAGCAGCAGATTGAACGGACCAGTTTAAAGTGTTCTGATGGCGGTGGTGACTGTCAGGATCAAGCAGATCAAAGCTCTGTGGTGCGGTGAGGTTCTACTGTTACGAACTCCAGCTGCCGTCTCCTACTGAGAAGAGATGATAATCTGCATGTTTTTGAATGTCCCTCAGCAGATCGTCGTCCGTGTGTCTATTCTATTAATGCAAAAAGCCAACGTGTGGAATTATTATTATTTATAGGCGCATAATCTCATTGATTCCTCTGGAGGACAGATAGGAGGATATAGATGTTATGATGAAACAGGTGTGAACCCTAATACAGGTTTCGCAGTAACACAAGCCTTGAGAAAGCAGACGTCTGGGAGCTTCAAAGCCACAGCTGAGGAACAGCTTTGCTCTGGTAGACGACTTATACAGAAATCTACACTCAGGGTTTGGTGGAGTGCCCATTAAAGCTATACACATCCTTTTCTTCACAGGCAGAGTCAAAGCAATAGCTTTTGTGTGTTAATACGCTCGTTTAATGAGCAGATCACTCTGAGTTTTTACTCAGGTTCAGCGTAGAAGCTCCATACCTGCAGAGATGTGAGTATCCGAGCAGCGCTGCTCTGCTCTCAGACGCGGTGAATGTCAGCAGCGCCCCTCGATGCCCCCATACCCCCGTTGCATTTGACTCTTGGCAGCTGTTATCACCAGCCTCCGTGTTTAAACATGGCAGAGTAAATGAAGCCCTCATAAGTGTATGGCTGATAGCTTGCGTTTGGCCTCCATTCGGTTTGACTAGGGAACCAGATTGTGAGCCCGAGGCTGTTGATTAAAAGTGGTGGCAGAAAGAATGAGGTTTTAGATGGGATAAGTTGTAATTGGATGCCCTTCATTTTGTTTAAATCAGTTGGTTTTAGAGGGATGGGGCCATATTGTACATATTTACTTAGCAAAATACGACATAGAAACATTTCTTTTTGAAAGCCTGGGCATGTGTGTCAGATTGGTTCTTTAATTTCCTACCTGTCTGTTGTTAATTAGACAGCTTCTATCTGTAATAATCATAATCATAACAATAATCACAATTTCTTCGCTGAATGGACGCTATAATAAACAACTGAAGCTTTAATACATCGTCCACGTTTGCTGAACACCCACACAACTGGTTAAGGTTTCTAGGTGACGGATTGTTGATCGTACTAGTGCCTCTGCCTGAGACTCGTGGGTTCTCAGATACAGAAAATTACTAAACGTATAAGTAAAAGTAGAGCTGTATAAATGTGGGATTGGTTTGGTGCTGAAGGATCAGGGATGGAGACTATTCCCTCCTTGTTCCCATTCACCCAGTTTCCACACAGGGATTGGATTAATCATGTTGTTGCTGTTGCTTCTTCCTACAGTTAAAGTCCTGCTGGGGAATCTGTAGCATATACTGGGAAATTCCTCCAGCTCGAGTTGCCTTGGTTCAGGGTTCTCTTCATGGTTGAACCTTATCTTGCACACGTGCATAGACACCTTATTAGTCATCAGGAAACTCATTTCATTCACTTCCAGTCAGATGAGCAACACCTACAGGTTAGAATATAAATTAAGTGGCAATTTGGCTTCAGGATCATAATAGGGGAATAAGAAACAACAGGACATGAGCTTGTGTTCCGATAAGTCTAATCCATTTGCCCATCATTTCATTTTGAATGTAGTAGCAGTGGTCAGACAGGCTCACGCTCGTTGGATCAAATCCTTCTGAAGCTCATGTGTACTGTTCAACGGGCTCATCCCTTCCCGACTGTATCTGTAACACTTGATCTCATCCCTGCCAATTTGCAGCACAAATAGATTCTCAGTAGATGCAAATGACCTCAATAACATCCGACGGTAGCTGCCCAGACATGCTGTACGTACAATCTGCGGCTGCTCTGGGTTGACTTTGAGACAGCTCCAGCCAATAGAAAACACAGATGGCCGAGGCGTCTGTGGGACAGTGGAACCATCAGCGTCTGATCCTCCAAATCAAAATTACACACTGAAAACTGCCAGTTTTCAAGTAACAAATAAAAAAAAAGACAAAAATCTGTCCTGTGCATAACAAGGTTCTTTCTGGTTCATGAGCCCATGATGTGTGATAGTGTAATATAACCTGGAGCAGGGACTGGAAAACGTGGTGGCAGCGAAGCACAACATGACAGGCAACGTGTCGCTGCATTCTTAAAGTCTTACTGGTTGGACTCCTGGACCCAGGATCTATTGACTGTGCTGAGTTGGTTTATGATGCATCCTGTATGTTGACGACTCAGTACCTGAGGCTAATTAGCAATTGACTTAATTTTTTATCATCATGTTAATTAGAGCCATTAAACCATTTCCTCTGAGGAGGTCTGCTCTGCAATTACAAAACAGTTGTGTGCTTTGAATGTAAAGATGATTGTGATTATTCATACCTTCACACGCCTCATATACAGTATCTCAGACTGGTGGACATGCAAACAGAACCGCCCCATCATTCACCTTTAAAGCTGTTGGGCAGACGAACGGCTGGCAGCAGAATACATTAAGTGGACGTAAATTGTGCCTATGAATTGAGTCGCACCGTGTTGTCCTAACAGGGTTTATCTTGGTAACGATGTGGCGTATTTGCTAGACGAGAGCGGCACCTGATTATTGCTCGGCTGATCAATCCTGCTGTAACGCTGTTTAATTCAGAGGCGAAAATGACCTCTGATGTATGGAACGTCTCATGAATCTTCTCCAGATGTTTACCGCTGCGTCACTCCCCACCCTCCATCCTTCCATACTAATATATATATATATATATATATATATATATATATATATATATATATATACACATACACATATATACACACACATTCCACTTACCCGCAGCTGCGCTTTTCCTAACGTTCTACTTATACCAGGACAAAATTGGGCTTCCTTTTCATTAACTCTTCTATTAAAATGCAATGACTTACAGTATCTGTTCCACAGGAGCAGCTCTCATTCAAGTCTTCTGACTTTTAATTAAAAAACTGCTATTACCTGATAGGGCAACATGATTCTGCATGTGTGCTGCATGTACAGTACGTGCGTGTGTGAGAATCATTTGACCTCCTGCCATTATAATTATAGCTGCCTAATGGATAGACCATGGAATAATATACACAAGCAGCCGTATAGATTCTGCTTAGTGCCTTATATAGCAATGAACTCACTGAGGTAAGGACCCAAGCGATTATGCACTAATTTACAAAAACAACCCAAAACTAACCTACGTTAACCTAAGGCCCATAATTGTGAGGATGTTCAGTAATAAGATTTCTTTGCTTCCTCAGATAAGTAACTATATGAACAAAAGTTTCAAGTCAGCTCATTACAAGGTTTGAAGTTTGTATAAATCTTTCATAGTTTAGTGAATTAAAGCTTCCTATCTTCCTAAACCCCCCTGGACCACGGCTCCTGTCGGATTTTAGCCAAAACTCATTACAACACGAAAACAAGACCAACAACAACAAAGTCCAGCAGCCATTTCTATAACATTCCCGTGTTTTGAATAATATTTGAGATTCTTGGGTCAGTCAGCAGCGTCGTCGTGTTGTTCTGCTGACACAGGCCCTCATTAGAACCAGTTGCTGATTAAAAACAAGCCCATCTCGTCATTTTCCTATTCCCCCTCCCGTCTGCGTCTTTTCCCTCACACCGTCCTTCCCTGCGCCATTGGTTCGACATCAAAGGGGCCAATTTGCATAGAGCGAGAAGGGAGTAGCAAGAGCCAACCTTGTTTAGTTAGTCAGCGCTGTGGTGGTGCTTAATGGCTGCTGACAGATGAAAGGGGAACGGTTCCGCTCGCACAAACCTCATAAGCACAGCCTCGTCTTTTCGGAACCGGTATGATAACAGATCATTCTCTTAATACAAGTGAGCATCGATAAGCATACGGCAACGACGGCACCGAGTGTTGAACGAGAACCAATCTCCAACTTCAAGAAGCCGATGACTAAACACAGGATTATTAGTATCTGAATAATCTGAACACACTGGAACCGCAGTGACTGGGTTCACGGTGGCGCGTTGGCATTTACAAGGTTGTTTTATGCTTTACATCACCTGTAATGAGATTAGAGCTTCTACGTATCTTCATGTCAGCACAAACGTTAGCCAAGATGTATTCTATGTTTTTTAAGTGTCTACCATATGTCAGCCTTCTATAGGTCGTCACCAACGTCACCTTGACAGTGCAATTTCTTCTTAAATCTAAAGAAATATGAAATGCATGGTCAATATCGTGGGTGACATGTGGCAGTAACTGCACTATAGGGTGTAACTACAGCAAAGCTTTATTTACGGTCTGATGCAGATTCCCACCCGCTAGATTTAGAGTCGGCCTAAAAAGGAGCGAGCAGGTGCTTTTCATTTGCTTTTAGTGTGTCGTTCCTGTGGGATCTCACGCTGCCAAACCACTTCACTGTCTTTACCGTGTCACCTTTACTGTGTGATCAATATCCTGTTATTTTATACCTATTAGTAAATCATATCACCTCGCGGTGCCAGCGTCGGGGCACAGTGACCACCACTGAAAGGATGAAGACCAGCGCCGCACACACGATTCAGTATTTTAAGTGCATTGCGATGCCGTTATTGGCCAGAGAAGTTAACTGGAATCGTGTCATTTCTGTCCTGCCAGATTACAGGCGGTGATATCCTTGACCTCCTCCGGGATTCTTCATGGGAGCTGCTCTTTAATAGTTAAGGCGGGCGAAGGGTGAAACTGTGATGGAATTGGTGTTAAAGGCTTCTGTGTGTGTGCACCTCAACAGATGACCCCACGGCTTCATGTTTGGTGAAACTGACAACTGAGTCTGCTTTTCATTTAGAAGTCTCTAGTACAAGCTCATAGAAAGGCAGAACATTTAAAACACGGCTCTCAAACACTTTGCCACTTTTCTATTAATTTCCATATCTTTGATCATTTGATAGACCGTGTTTGGTTGAAGCAACTTGGCACAACAGTCCTTCTCCGCCTCTTTTGCGAGGCCAAAGTTGTCCAAACGCTGGTCTAGACGACTGGCTTACCCTCCACTCAGTAACATCTCTACTCAACACTGGGACTGGGACCCAAAAGTCTGTTCAAACTTAATAACGAGGTACAAGAGAATGAATCAAGTAGTTTAAGTATCTGATGAAAGGTCCGTCTCCCGGCCGTGTGAGGGCGGGACCTTTTTTAAGAGCCATAATAAGAGACTGGATTCTGAAAATGCGGGGCAGAAAACACTGCATTTCTTGAAGCTCCATGTACAGTATTAAACCTGAACTGGATCATCGCATTGCATTCATGATTCTTCTGAGACTTAGCAACACTCACACTGACAAAGAAGAATTTCCATAACACCAGTCAGGCATTTAATTACAGCCACATGACACAGAACTCAGACTCCAGGGGAAGAAAAAAAAAAGAGAAAGACTGGGGTGTTTTTAAACCATTGTTATTACGCCAACAAATGGGTCCTTCTCTGAATTCCCCATAATCCCTTGTGAGAAATTAGGTGTGAAACGAGTCACTTTGATTTCATTTTGCTCTGTTGATTTCAGTTTGCTTTGTTCTCAATTCACTGTTGTCACCAGTTTTCCACCACGGTGAGTGTGAGTTGCGTTGTCTTCATGGAGACCTGGACGCCAGCCTTTTCATAAGATTTCATTTTAATCCAGCAGAGTTGCTCAATTGTAATAATGACATCGGCTGAAAGCGACCAGAGTCCAGGGCTCCATAAATCTGTCTGATTTATCAAGGTGCATCGCTTTAGACCCTCTTCTTATCAGGCATCCCAACAAACATCCAGTGTTGGACAAGTCCTCTTACAGGAAAACGTGTGCTGTTAAAGTCCAACCCAGAAACAAAGTGGATGTTCATCCCATACCACCTCTCAGCTCCTCTTACTACCAAAGACTAGGTTCCACTGCCAATGACACTCCCTGGGTTTACTGTAGCTAGTCGTCATAGCTACGCTGCATGAGACTGCCATGAAACTGTCAACACACCCAGGAACAACGGGGGGACATCCAGGGACCGCTTTTGTTTCTTGGTACAGTGCGAGGACGTTTGTCACAGCAAGGAGACACGCTGTTATTTAAAAGAGACTGAAAGCAGCAAGATGCAAGTGTGCGGAGAAACCAGGAGCGTTTGAGAAACAGATGAAGCAACTGCACTTGTGGCAGTAACATCTCTCTGACCAAAGCTCCAGGTACCAGTCACACTTACATAGGCTACTGAACACGTCCATGTGCACAGCAGTGTGTATTAAATAAAGGCATTATATATTTTACCTACTTCTATATTTTATCATGTTTACTCTAATGGTGTAAGTTCAGAGAAGTGACTTCTACATGTGATGTGTTGGTTTAGTCCAGGGGCACTTTGTCTGTCGTACAGAATACTTCACATCACCAATCTAACGCGATTATTTATACAAACTGCTTAATCTTTAAGGCTGAGACCAAATGGCTGAAGTCTACGCACGACTCCAAGGTACTGAGTTGGAGGGATTTAATTAATTTGAGCACCGTGATTTCTATCTTAGATGTCACTTGGTTATGAATGATATCCCCAAAAGAAATAGCTGGCAAATTGCTAGTGATCAGCTTAATTAGAAGAGATAAAATCAAACACAAATTACTACTCTAATTATCACTGATGAGATTGAGGGTCTTTGTAGCTTGACCAAACAGATAAAAGACCATCTGAGGGTATAAGCTCAATGTCAAGACATTAAAGAGGTAAATTAGATATAGAGGCCGCTTGGCGACCTATGATTAGTGATTGGTCAACAACTTTGTGGCAGGAAATGAAAAACAAATTAATTGAAAAGGGAATTAATCTGTTACTATGAACATTGAGTGTTTTCCACGGAGAGAGCAAACATGCCCACCACACGTGTTCCTGTCTGTGGAGCTGCAGCCACAAAGCAATTAGCTTAGCTTCAATTAGTGAAATGCCTTCTGACGGTCATGTAACTCAGAAACGTCCTAAACATTTACTCCAGCGCGATGCTTTTACATTATGCATGCAGCAACTCAATGAGTCATTAAATATGGACGGTTTTATTCTTCATAAGGGATAAATCTACAAACTATGTGCGAACTGCAGATATTTTGCTTTCATTTGCCTTCAATCTCTGCAAGTGAGACAAATCTACACAGTGACCTTCAATTCAGAAGATTAACTTACAGCCAGTGAAGTGTATTCAACTGTTTGGACCCTTGGAGAATTTGAGCCATTTTCTTTCCTCCTTTACATAAAATTCTACTCTGAAATGTGTCAGCGATGGACCCGATAAGTTCTGGATTTATCCTGGGAAGGAAAAACTAAAAACAATACTGTGAAAACGAGAGCATCTCTGACCTCATCTCTGCTGTACATTTACCAATGTTCACTTCATTTCCATTTAAATGACAAGGTCAGTGATCATTTTTGAAAGAAATTGCCTCAGCTGCAGTGAGTAGACAGTCAATAAGCAAGGACGGTATGGTTTAAATTAAATTAGTTATCTGGGTTCATTTCTGTATTTATTGAAATGGGCAACAGTGCTGGACTGATCAGCACCGTAACCTCAAAGCTAGAAGCGAAGAGTTTGACCCGTGGCGACTGTGTTGCGGTTATGAATTCACACAACAGGCGTTGGTTTATATCAATCAAAACAAACAGATTACCTGTAATGAAATGAAGTATAGAAGGACATTAACTTGAATTTGTTTGATGTTTCTTTTTCATTCATCTTCTAAAAAAAAAGTCAAGTAAATAACCTTACAGTGACACCTTCAATTTGATTCAAGCTCTGGCCATCTATACAAAAACAAGTAGAATGTGTGATATCCTCAAATGTCTCCCTCTACATGGGAGCATATATTTATTTATATTTAAAGAAGTCTAGTTTCACAGGGAGTCATTGATCGGTGCAGTGACTGCAGGAAGAGTCCAACAGGCAGGTGAGCTCAAGCAGAACGGCTTTCATAAAAAAAACATACCAAAAAGGCAGGTGACCACGATGATCCCATTACCAGGCTGCTCTACAGATTCTGGTGAAGCGTGCTCATTTTCTGCTTCTGCTCATCTTGATTGTAGCTTTTTGTGTCTGCGTTGTGGTCATTGAGGGCATGAACACAAACAAAACAGATACTGAAGAGCTACTGCATCCATCAACACTGACGTACAGTCATTATAGTTTCAATGCTGTACAAGGCATGTGCACTATAAACAGTTTTCGTAAAATGATCATAATTTAATAAAAAGATATAAATGTGTTGATGATAACAAAGGCTGAAAACATTTGCATGCTCAGAATATGGTAAGCGTTAAGCTGCTTTTTATTACAAGTTCTATTTGAGATGCATCTCATTTGATCTGCAGCAACATCCTCCCGGAGACCTGTCATCACAGGGAGGTTGCCAGGGAAACGAGCAGAGACGCCGCTCAGACACACTGGAGGAACTGAACTGTTGTTATACGGATTAGAAGACAATAGAGTGTTGATGAGTGAATCTTACAGGTGCTGATTTGTGATTCGCAGAGAGACGGATTAGCTGTTCCCTGTTTCTAGCATTTATCCAAGTCACGTCCTTGCACCAGCTTCATAACGCCTGCACAAACATGCCGACGTAATGAATCTCCTCATTTTAAAAAGCAAATAACATTTCCCTTAGCGCTGCTGACTTTAATGCCATACACCTATTGGAATGTACCTCAAATCTTCTAATTTGTCATCATTTGAGCTTCAATATTTCTGGGGGTCATTTCTATTTATCTGACTAAACCTTTAATTTCTCTCAAGAGGCCTTCCATACACGCAAGATCAAACAACTGGGTCACAAAGTATGAAAACCAATTTGTTATCCAGTAGAGGGGTCTGTCTTAGGACGCTCTCCACATTGTGCTGCTGCTGCTTTATCTCATCGTCTGACGCTAATGAGTTGGAGAACAGAAAAAGACCAGTGAAGAAGAAACATTGCAGTGCAGTAAAAATGGTCAGAAGCCGAGGTCGTCAAGTTGTTCATGACACAGAGCGGGTTAAGTTTAGGTCCATCTGAACGGCTCTGTGGAACTGATGGAGATCGATGATAAATGAAGTATTTGGATTAAATGAATATAATGAAGATGGTAATTCTGGTTAAAGAGTGGTTGTGTTTCATTATTGCTTTATCACACACATCATAGGTCATAGCTTCGTTCCTTCTCTGCCATGTAGTGTTTTATAACCTTTTCTATCTGGTTCTCGTTCGTCGCACAGCATTTGTAAACTTGTAAATGCGTTTATGAACAAGCTGCGCGCACCGCTACTGACCGACAGAGTGAGCTGGGTCCCAACGCGCTACTACTGAATCTGAACCGCTCTTCCAAACACCATCTGGCTAAAGCAAGCAAACACTCACTGAACGCAGAACGGCAGAGAAGGGACCAGTTAGAAACGTACAGCCGTCCTGTGTCAGACAAAACTGCAGTGAAAACGTAAATGAATGTCTTTCATTCATATCGAGTTCGACTAGTGACGTCTGCGAGTCAATACTTTTCCTTAACACTAACGGCGAGAAGAATCTTCCCAAATATGAACTGACAAGTGACCTTGATATAAAAGCTGGAGCGTGGATGTGTTCAGGTATTTGTTTTTTGTCTATGCCAACGTCTGTGAACGATAATGCATTTGCGAGATTCCTGTACCCATAATCCCAAAGCATCCTGCTCGCTCGCACAGCCAGAGGCCATTTGTGCAGTAAATACTGTACAGTGTCACAGCACAACACCGTCCCCAAGGTGCTCCTGTAGCTCTGCAGCGAA
Organism: Macropodus opercularis; assembly: GCA_030770545.1. Classification (NCBI taxonomy): domain Eukaryota; kingdom Metazoa; phylum Chordata; class Actinopteri; order Anabantiformes; family Osphronemidae; genus Macropodus; species Macropodus opercularis. Next base: position 4,361,821 of record CM061089.1, read on the forward strand.
TAAGGGAAAGCGCCGACGTCGCCCCGTGGACTCAGGAAGCTCATACATCATCATAGCTTCTGTATATTTACACAACAACATGTTAACAGTTTGGACAACTCGTAATTGTGCCTTTTAACATGTGCACAGCAAACAGTGGTGACTGCTAACGACTGGCAGAAGGTTCTCTGTTGGCCTCAGAGCCAAGGGGACGATGACAACAACATTACACTGAACTGTTCAGGTTCTTCTATCAAAATGTTAAGTGCGACTAAGAATGAATGTGAATACGAGACAGCGCTCGACCAGTGGAGCCAGACGCCGCCTGGTGTTGAGGAAATTTAGTTGGAAGACCAGCTAGAGGGAGTTTCTCCTGAGAGACTCTCCCAAATTAGCAAAAAGCACACCATGGAGTCCGACGCATGTCCTGTCAGACATCGCGTTAAATGTCACGCTGCTAATAGCAGGGTGATGGTAACTGTGTAAAGAAAACGCTGCAGTGCCTTCGGGGGAAGGTTTTTCAAGTTCAATTTAGATCTGCAAAAAGGAGCCACCTCCTGGCTTTACGGCAGGGTTTCTGTATGAAAAGGTCTTAAGTAAACCACTTGTCCAGCGTGTCCCTCAGTGAGCCACCTTTTAGTCGGGAAGCACCGTTTTATTTGTTCAGAGAACCCTGAGAGCATCAGACGTGCACTGGGCCCAACATATGCCCATGTAAGACACATCAGCTGCCATTTTCTACTCATGCAGTCCAGCGTTTACAGCAGCGACTTCCTTCTCATGGGCATCGGCTTCGCGACGACACAGACTTTCCATTAGCCCCAAGCTAACACCGTTGTCCAGTTACTGCATTGCTACCCACAAAACAAGCCGTAACGCACTTACTGGGCTCTGACAGCGTCTTGTCTTTCATCTACTCTTAACAGGCTGCCAAAGGTCCAGCTACTCTGGAACCGCACCCCAGGGATCAGGGCATAAGGGCTGTGGTGAACAGAAACATGGAGCCTGGATCAGGTTTTTCTTACGAATGTGTGGTCATTAACAGAATTGAGAGAAATCATATCGGCCTGTTTTCTGAAACAAGGAGAACTGATCTAAACCAACGGGAGAACAAATCCATCAAGTGTAACAGTCAGTTCACCCGCCCAGAAATATTTTCAACTGATCCAGAGACAAGTAGTGGAGCGTGTTAGAGCTACCGGCTCCGAGAAACAACAAACTTCTGTTGGAAAGTGTTTAGTTCGCAGTCGCGCTAAATTAGCAGTAATTAGTACAGGTGTAGGACAGCAAATACCAAGAGGATGAGATTAGTCGAAATTACAGACCACAGCACAGAGAGCTTCATGAGGAGGCTTTCTCTCCAGTCAGCAGCGCTGTGTACGTTCATTAATAAAGCGCTTGTCTCAGACAGGAGACCATCACGGGACGCACAGCAATGCAGGTCAGTGTACACGTCACAGGCAGAGGGGAGGCATGTGATCACAGTCCGATCTGCTTGCACAACTGGATATTGGATCCTTGGAAAAACGTCTGCAGTGAATGATGGTGACTTCGCAGAAATGGCTTTTGACCTCACACCAAGTCGTGCTAATGCAGACTCGCCAATGTAGCCAGATAGATACGCGTGGGAGAGAGTGACTATACAGGTTAAGCCTTCTCTCCCAATAGGTAATCAGAGAGGCATAAGGGAACAGCTGCGACTTTATTTATCTACGCCACCTTGGGACTCTCACCCAAAGACCTTATGATTCTGGATTTTTAAATTAGCTAATAGATCCCCCACACAGTTAAGATATCACTAAATAATGTAAAGCACAAAAGACAAAGCAGCAGTGGCTCTGTAATGAAATTAAACATGATTTAACACACCACAAAGCCACAAAGTGAATACTGCGTAAACCCAGGCTACCTGGCTGCTCCGCCCTCAGGGCTGCTTCACGTACTCACCATCGCTGCCTGCGAGCTAAACATACGCCAAGTGAATGTTACTGTCACCTGTGCTGCTGCCCATCGGTCCGCACTGACGGAGATGAACCCGATCCGTGCCGAGCAACAAACTGTCGAGCTAAACAAAACAGTAGCGACGAGCACGCTAGCACCGCTAAAGCTAACACATACCTGGCGATCTGGACTCATGGACCCCCCGCAGCTGCAGCAGGTAAGAAGCCAGAACTAACCGGAAGAGGGAAGTGAAAGACAGCGGTTCCTTCCACGTATTTATCCCGTCTTTAATTATTCTGACTACTGGTGGCACAACGTTAGGAAACTGGGCTGTTACACCAAGATAAAAAGTTTTCACCTGGTTTTCACTAGAGGCTAAACAATCAACCAATATGTCGTACAATACTTCTTTCTGCAAATGTAATTGTCCATACATGCAGAAACAAAACAAAACGAAACAAAACTGTAGCTTGAGGGCTCGTTCTAACGTGGTTCCTTTCTGTTGAGTGAAACATCAGCGCGGGTGTCGTTGTTCTGCGGCCAGATGCTAATTAGGGGGCGTGGTTATCTCCACAACCAACCAAAGAGTCGTCTGAGCTGAGTAGCGAGCGAAGGCCTGGTGACGTTACCATCACAGTTAGCATGACGGGCATCTGTACAGTATCACACGCCTCAAGTCAAGACAAAGGCCTCAAAGAGTTTCTTTGGAACTCGCACCCCTGACCCCGATCATTGCCCATCTGATTATTAACACTCCTGCAGTACCACGGTTCGCACGGCTACAGCCTGGAGCGTTTTCTTACGTCGTCTGTTGTGCTTACTTCATACTTTACGCTTACATACTGACATTTTGTTTGGTGAAGCCGTAGCAGTATTTTATGTGACGATGCAAGCGGATTGGCTTTCAAATGGCTACTTGAGTACAGTGCTAACCTACTTTCTTTACGACTTTTCTTTTTAACTAAAAAGCACATTACTACCAACTTAGTACAGCACTGAAGAAGAAGAAGAAGACATTTACAGTTTTTAGGACACGGAGGCTTTGGGTAAAGAAATCCAGACCTTACTGTAGCCGAATGTCTTCAAGCATGAAAACAGACTTTCAGGGTGAAACGCTGACGCCTCGACAAAAAGCTGCTGTTTTATACGGCTACGAGTCTGAGCACTAAGCTGCTAATGATGTTTTGCAACGTGACCACACTCCTGAGACGTGTTTTATTATTTGCTATATTTCTATTTTCTCATAAATCTGTTTTAAGACTTCATACCATTAATTTACCAAACCTTGTTTACTGACACCGTCTAAATCAGACGCTAGTTGAAAAGCTGCCAAGGCAGTAAAGCTGCTAAAGATTCTCAGTACTCTGCTCAGTCGCTACATTTCATAGCGATGACCACCATCTTCTCATGACTTACATTTATCCATCCAAGAATGAACTGAACTATAACACCCAGTGTCTATTATGGTCTATTTATACACGTTTGTTTGTGTTCAGATAAGGAGCAGTAGCGCTGCACACGTGGCAGGACAAATCCAGTCGCCGCTTTGAATGGCTGTGCGTTGTGTGTCTGGCTTGCGGAGGAGAACGCGTGCGAGCAAGGGAGACGGGAGGGAGGGTGAGAAAGGGTTTAGACACTGAGGGAAATAATTCTGGAAACGTGCACGGGAAACACCTCTATTTTTAGCACATCTCCTCTGAGAGCGAGCCAGAAGCATGAGCTGAATGATTTTGGGAGGAGAGAGCGAGTGAAGGAGGGGGTGTTTAATAAATAAATAAAGCCCTCTTTATTTTTAGCTCGGTCGCATTCATGCATTTATAAAGCTATATATTAATTTTGCTGTTTCTTGCTTTAAATAAATCCCATCCTTGCCTTTGTTGCTGCTTTTTGGGGGGCTTATTTGCAAACAGTACACAAAACATGTTGGTGTGGTGAAACCTTATCAGTTGTGGCAGGTTAAGGAAAAAAAGAAGCGTGTGTGTGTGTGTCCGTTACGGTTCGTGTGCCCACGTCTATGAGAGTGACAGAGTTAGTGTGTTGCACTGCTGTGAAATATCCTGAAATGGCTCGCCTTCAGGGGCTTCTGAAAGTATGAAGCAAAACGTGACTGTGTAGTCAGAGCTTCACGACTGAATGGAGAAGAGGGGAGAGGGAGCGAGATGGAACGAGATAGAGAATGACTTGAATGAGAGGGCAAGCGGAGGAAGAAGAGACAGAATGTAAGCAAAGGAGAAGAGGAAAAACAAAAACTCAATGAGATCGGGAAGGGAAAATAAAAGGAAGGTGCGTGCAAGGGGGCGGAAGCGCTGAACTGCAGAAGCCAAGTCTGTCACGTGTAGCGCTTTTCAATTTGCCAATTTCTGTGGCACCATTGTGCCTAAAAATAGACGGACTATAAATAGAAACTGGTCGGCTTTTACTGTCTGAAGGACAAAGCGGCCAGGAGACGTTTAATCAAATCTACTTCATACATCTAATATAATCTACATTAGCCAAAACGGTGATTTATGGTTTTTACTTTGTTTCAGACACCACACAACCACTTAGAGCGTGTAACCTGAGGGGGGAGTATTTCACAGGGACAGGCTGTGTTCAAACTGCTTTTCAGGTCTTAGAGGAGGAGGATTGATATATTTGCCATTAACTCTTCAAACTTTTGTGTCTTCCTATTTAGTGATTAGGCCAATAACATTTAGACAGTGTTAAGAGCATGAAATCTCCATGGTAACATATCTGTCATGGCATAATATTTTTCGGGATAATATAATAACAGTGGTGACAAAGAAAACTGCATATTTCCAGGACTGAGCGATGAAGTGTTTCGCATGTAATCACAGACTGTTTGGAGACTCGTGGTCTACAGATACCAGTCAAATGCTCGTTATGTTTCACAACAGTGACTGCAAACGCCTACAAGCCGCAGCTAAACATTGTAAGCTAGGATGCAGGCAGGAATGGATGCTCCGTTTTTATAATTACTTTACACATCCTCATAACTTTATGGGAATTGGGGTCATAGTTTACAACCCTAACAAGAGCAGGATGCTGCTCTTCTGCCGAGTGAAAACATTCAAAAATGCTTTTATCTTAGTGTTGTTGTACGAGAGAAGAGACAATTGTCCTCAAACACTCGGGAAATGAAAGGCCATCTTGAAAAAGGTCACAGCTGGTGAGATCAGAGGAATCCTTACCTTGGCTGCCTGGTCTTTAATATTGAGGAAACACCAAGGAGGTTTTCAGAAGACGACGCACATCTGAATATATCTAAAGAACCTCTTGAGTTCTGAAGAGGAATGTGCTCGTCACTGAAAGCAGGACAGCGTAATGTGACTACTTAAACTCTGAAAGGGCCGTGAACCCTCAGCACATTATGTACATATGAAATGAAACACTGTGTGTGTCTTTAGCCCGAGAAAAAGGTTAACGACGTCTCAGCCTCGGCATCTGAGTAACACTAACCAGTTAACTCCTGCACAAGTTGTCATGAAAGAGCTGAATGAAGACTTGCTGCCAGTTTTGTAGAAGATAAGGAGATTGCAGCGTAAAGCAGCGTTGACTGCAGGGTTAGGTTCCCTGAGTTTCTGCACTGGCTCCACCTGCAAAAAAAAAGCCTGACTTCCACATTACAGTAGAGTTAATTTAAGATATACGCTGACAAGTGAGCAATGAGAGAATAAAACTACTGCAGGTTCAAATAATACATCTGTTATTGCATAATCTTCGTTTCAAGACCAAACGGTGCATATCCAGTTCAAGGGTAAGAACTAAATGATGTCAGTGCTCCCCGGGGACCACAGCGATAATGTAACAGTGCAGATGGTAAAAAACACTTTGTGATGATGCAAGAGACCCACGAAAGCCGAAGATGGTCACGATAACAATGTTAACATTGTACGTTGCAGCAGACACTTTGAACATTCATTCTTGTTGTTGTTGTTCAGTTTCCTGCATAAATTTGTCATAAAATATGACGTGATCTTCACAAAATTCAGATACAAACAAACAATATTTCTATTCTGATCATTGTCTTTTATGTCTCCCCTGATAAAAATACAAAGAAATTAAATATCAGGAATTTATTTCCACTCCACAATGAACCAGTCTGAGTTTACAGGCAGCAAAGTGGCTCTGAAGCATCAAGCTGCCTCCACCACACATTAACGTCGGGGTGGATGACGGTTCATTTTAGATCAGCTTTTTACTGCAGCTCCTCTCTCTTTGTGAACTGATGAAACCAAGGTTGAGTAGCAGAACTACACGTGGCGCAGAAAAGGAACCGTGAACCAGCACGAAAACGTGATTCCAGCAGTGAAGTGGCGAGAGCTTGAGGATCTGGGGGGGTTGTTTTGACTTTTTCCCCATTGTAAAGGAAATTTATTCCCACGCGTATCAAGGTATCCAACGGGATAGTGTCAGGTTGGCTCTGCAACAGCTGAAGCTCAGAAAACGCTGAATGATGCAGCGAGACAATGACCCTACAGATTAAGGCTGAGTTCCTGCTGAAAGGCTTTAGAGGCAGCAGCGTCTAGTCTGATACCGGCCCATCATTGTGGAATAATCTCAGCAGAGGAATATGATGCTGGTTGTTGCCAGAGAACATATTAAAAATTAGTGTGCTCACAACTAATGCACTGAACTATAACTGTCAAATACTGTAATGCTACTGGGAACATTTACCCAGGTGCCACCGCTCCTTAGTCATGTTTCAGTGAGAATCATAAAATCCAAATTTGCAACAGCACTAATATAAATAGAAGTATGAATGTGATACTATGAAGTAACAGCACGTTGAAGCTACATTGAACTACATTTCCAGCTATTTTCTCTGAACGGCTGTGAGAAGACTCATAATGTCTTATTACGGCAGTGACGCGATTATCAGGCCTATCTCTGTTAACGCTGCCGGATTACTTGCAGGACCGCAGATTTGGAGCCGTACTTAACAGTAACGACGGGAGCTGAACCCTTTTATGTGAAGAACCTCTCATCCATCCATAGACGTGCTAAGATTCTCCATATACGGGATTTGTACAGCGATGCCGTCACCGTGTCTGAGTGCTCAGCAGACCCGCCCGTCCCAGTGCGCCGCTTGACTCTCACCTTTAACATTAAGTCCAGTACAAAGCAGGATTCTCATAAACGCAAGCGTAACGCATTAGGAATTTTACTGGATTTAAGTGAAATAAACTACTGAATCACTTCACTGCGTTGATGAGCTTCAGGTGTGAATATTTATTTAAAATCGTAGCATTAATCGTTTCATTTCAGTCACATGGCCGTGACCTGCTGTTGACACCAATTTCGATTTCCAGATCCCAAACTCTTTTTACTAGCGTCGCTTTGTGAACAGTTTAATATCGTTTCATTGAAAGGAGGCAGACAGTTAAAGAATTGGGAGTGTGTATGAGTACATTTTCACAGAGAGGCTTCATGTGCTCAGTGCCTGGGGGCAGACTGAGCATCAGACTCACAGCTCCAACCCCCACTGTGCTGCCTACTGTGGAACACAAGCCATCATCTCCCCGGTGACAGCGTGCCCATGGATGCGAGCGCGAACATGGCGATGGCGTATTAGTGTGTGCTCTGGATGAATGAATGACTTCATTTGCAAAGCCCGTACATGCAGTAGCTCTCACTGTTCGATAGACTGTGGCAGGCTGAAAGAGCAGCTCTGCCAAAGTTGGATGAACGATACCGGTTAGGTTAGCAGTTCAGTCAGACAGACTGGGGTAAGAAAAAATAACAATGAATAACACATACTCTCGCTCGTTTCCATACATGAATAAACTCTTGCTTCAGGCTTTAACTTGTATGAACTGTACAAGAATCTTTGAATAAGCCTTTTTGTATTTTGCATCCAGGAGACAGTTTTTGAAATATGTAATTAGTTTTGTATTTCAGTGTTTTGTCGTTTTGTTCTACTTTGCATTTTTTCGCTTTGCCTAAATGCATTTCCTGTCAGAGAGGCGTTTCACAAGCCCACCGCTCTGACAGCTGCTTAATTCAAAAGAATGTGCCCGCACTAATTTTACACAAAACTCATTTTCTTCGTGGAATTGTTGGGTGAAAAAAACTATGGGCACCCTCACACGGTGTTTGAAAAGGAAAAAAGGCCGTTCCAGTCAAGATGCTGCTATATAGTTTTTTTTTTTTTAAATCTGAGGAGTCAGTGTGAACTGGGCTGGTGTGACAACCTCTACCTGCCCCCAGGGCATAAAGATGGCTCTGCTCCTCCGTGGGGTTTCCCAGTAAGGTCCAACCATCACCTCTGCACAGGCTTGAGGGTGGTCAGTGCCTCCTAGATCTTCACAGTAGGTACCGACACAGATTCATTCATCTGCTCTGATGGAATAACGCTGGGTTCACATGATCTTCATAGAGCTGTAATGAAGTGTTTATGAACCGATTACAGTAAATGGATAAAATCAGGAGTTGTTAACCAAACTGACAACTCTTAATTACACAACAGCAGATGTGAAGACACAGGAAGACCCAGCAAGTGTAAAAAGCACTCGGCTGCATTTTCTCACTGTGTTCACACTCACCACAGACACTTAGCAGCTACTAGGAATCCACCTCTTAAGTTGTCAGCGGTGCTGGGGTGCACATCTCCTCCATCGCTGGCTGGTCTGCCCCTCAACATGCTGAACTGGCAGAAAAGCATCTGGTTCCACCAAAAAATAGGAGAGTATTAATGCAGCACTAATAAACCTCCAGCTATGGTTAGTCTCACCCTCACAGACTCAATAACACAAATATCATTGCATCAATGCTACAGTACCATCAGCTTATCATAAAAAGCAATGAGGGTCAGTATCATAATGGGTGAACCTACGCTTGTGCCTCTCCAAGTGCCCACTTTTCCCTTTATTTGTTTAAAAAATCTTGCTTTTCAGGCTGAAGGCCCGTGTCTGTGTATTGATGGACTGGTGATCTGTCCAGGGTGGACCCCGCCTCTCACCCCAACGACAGCTGGGATCGCTCCAGCGACCCCTGAATGGATATGAACGAGCGATTGACCTACTAAACTCTCACCTCATCTTTCATTCATTCGTCTGTGTTGTACAATCTAAAAGTTTTATTTTCCCAACAGCAAAAGTTTCTTAGGTTCTATTTAGTGTCGTGGGCCTGAGGGGCACAGCGGCCTTTATGTCTGACACAAGGTGAGGTGTAAAGAGGACACGTCTTTAGCAAAGTCTGCCTTTGGCCCCTTAGGCTGAGTACGAACTTACAGCAATTCATTATTTGAGATAGAGACCCAAACACACCGAGGCGCACACAACCAGAGCAGCACACAGTAGCTAGCTGTCCTCCAGTCATGTTATTCACTTCTTAAGTGACCTGTCAAGAGGTAAGAAACATCTTCAAATACAAGCTTTTGAGCTCCACTGTCTGGATGAGTTTCTTAAAATGCTTTAAGGTGAACAGTTTTGCAGGACTAAGAAGAAACAGGAGGTCGAAAGGAAAGTAATGACAGATGTCATAATAGAAAGTAAGTGAGAGGACAGGAGCCCAGAAGTTAAAGGATTGGAAGGAAGGAGGCAGAAGAAACAACACACGGCGAGAGGAGAAAGAAATGAAACTAATAGGATAAAGTCAAACTTTCACAGATAGACTTCAGATCCTAAACATACACTATGTTGCCAAAAGTCTTGGCTCAACCATCCAAATAATGGGAATCAGTGCACAAAGCAAGGTGCATAAAGACATGGATGCCAGAGTCTGGTGTGGATGAACTTGACTGACCTGCACAGAGCCCTGACCTCTTCCCAGAAGAGCTGAAGCTGATAAAGCTGCACAGGATGGAGCTACGTCATGTTGAAGCCTGTGACTAGGTTCATATGCGAGTCAGGGCAGGTGAGCGAATACTTTTGGCAATATAGTGTATATACAACCTCAAGCAATCCAATAGAACAGCCCTGTGATAAATGTGCTATTGGCTGGAAAATTAGATCTCTCATCTTTCTACTTTTGGAACCATTTCTGTAACATAAATGATAAATACGGGCAGACGGTGAAATCAATAACAACAGATTAACTCTACCTTAACGTGCACATAAATCCAATAACTTCTATAAAGCAAAGAAAACAGGTCTGCTGATATTCCTTTCCTTGCATCTTACCACCCCAAGACCATCTCGCCTCCTGAGAATTAGCATTACCCAGCGGATTACAGAGTATTAAATAAGCATCATGAGCGGCGGTGGCATAACATCCATCTTATCGTAGCTGGAAAGATGATGTATGTTTGGCTGTGACCTCTGCAGGCTCCTTCGTTTAGGAGAGGAGATACGAATCTGTGTCAGAGTTTTAAAGGCCAAAGGCACACAGTACTCTAAAAAAGTATTTCCCTTTTAGAAACCAGACACTTCACTCAAAAGGTCACCGTTTAACTTGCTCCTCACATAACAGTAGAAACTGTATTTCCAGCCAGAACAGTTAGTCTTCTGTACATGATCTTGGATCTCTCCTTTCTCTCAGCTGTCCTCCATTTGCTGTTGCTGCTGTGATGTTGCTCTGTTGCTAGGTCAGTATTTTTGGGCTGCCATGTTGTTGCAGGTCAGTCTGATCAGACGCAGCCTTAACTTCACCTACTGTACGACACAGTTAGTAGACAGGTAGGAAGGGATCAACAACAGAGACTCTACAATAGCGGAAGCTGTAATGTTTTTGAAAATGAACGCTCAAAGACACACGAAACCCAGGGAGCAGGTAGCCATGGCTACAGACAAAATGAAACACAAGTTTCCCCCTGACCTGGTCAACGTCACTTCTCCCTCCTAAGCCTTCACGCCTTAGAGTATTTTCTACTTGGGAGATGTGTCCTGCATTTTGCCTTGGAGCAAATTGACAGTTGTGGGATCTCAAAGTGAGAGAGGCAGCACTAAGGACAAGGAAAATGAACTCCAGCATGTCATTGCTCCAGGCCCGAGAACATCAAGTGCTCTGTATATAACCAAGGGGCTCACCTGAGGCAATTGTCATCAAGAGATGCATTACTTGTATTGCCTTTATCTTCTGGCTACAAATTGATCTACACATTGCAATGAAACGTAGTGGTCATACGCCCAGTGACAATGTTATGAGGTCACTCTCATGTGGGAGAGGAGAGGCATAGCACAGGTAACTATACAAGTACTTGTTGGCTTCAGAAAACTGGGTCAGTCTGGTCATTTCCATAACTTCTAGACCCAGAAGAAGTTAACCTAGACATGTCTGATGTGACTCAGGCAGTTTTTTTTAATTCCTATTTTTAAAAGGGGTCAGAACTGCTCCCTACTTTCCTTCTGCAGGAGACCCAGTCTTGACAGACAGTAAAGTTCAGGGCACCGACAGCGAACCACAAAGATCCGACACAAACCTGAGCAACCTCTGTCAGCCTGCCTGTGGATCCACATCATCAACTGTCCCCGTCTGACACAACCTACTCCCCTCAGGTGAGACCATAAGCCAGGAAAGGTCAGGCGGTTTCTGGCAAAAAGACTCTAAACATTCACATTCTCAGTGCAGTTTCTTTTAGTGAAGTTCTACTACAAAAGTGAGGAGCTCACACACGTACAGTATAAGATCTGTCACTTTCAATAGAAACTACAATTTATCCTGTAAACCAACAGCAGGGATAAACACCCCTTCATTGTTGTCATCATTAACCTGTATTTATAAGCGTGGTATCGTCTGCATAAGGAGGCAACATGAGGTACATGAGTTCAGTTCTAGTGACGAACATTTAAATTCCACGCTGCTTATTTACACAGCACCAGTTCACAACAGAGGTAATCTCAATAGATTACAAAAACTCCCTCTGACAGAGGAAACCTCCAGCAGAGCCTGGCTCAGGGTGGGCAGCTGCCTGCCTCCACCGATGGGGAGAGACGTGAGAAAACAACCGTTTCTGCATCAAACACTGTGGGTTAAGTGCAGAACCAGTGTTAAAACTGTTGCCTATGATAAATGAACTTTACTTTTCTGTAGGTTTATTTCAGAGAATAAAACCAGTACCGTCTGCCGCTGCAAAGCCTTGTTCTTGTCTACTCCAATATTATACAGCCATGTAAACGGAAGCATGTACAACCTACATAGTATAGAAAGCTTTAGGTCGTGCGGCTGGTGACTGACTGACATGTTTTCTCCTCAGGTCCCTGCTGAGACTGTTCAGTACTGCCCTAGGTGATGCCACGTCACAACCCCATACGAGTGTTTGATCGTTTTCAGATATTACACTTTTTGAAATGTGTGAATATATAGGGCACAGGCCTTATACAGTCCCACCACAGTTATTTACAAAGTGGCACCAATCATTCAATAAAATGAAATTTCGCAGATGCGCTAGAAGTGATACAGAATGCTGTTTGGTTTAAGCAGCAATTAAATCTAACAAGGAAAAAGCTTTGAAGTTGTACAGTATGTTAGATTTCTATACCATAGATGGGATGATGTTATATGTTTCTACTGTATTGCTTCATATAGAGATTCTCACGCAAGCCTCCCATTGCCAGAAACCAACAGCCTGGCATTAGACATTGAATGCTAAAACATGCGTGCTTTTAATTAAGTAATTGAATTGTAAATGTTTGCCGACATGGTGCTATTGTTGCTTTTATGACAGACAACATGTAGTGCAAAGGTAAGATGAGTAAGTTTAGTAGTTGTCTTTTCTGCATATTCATTGCTAAATATATGTACAAGCTAGAAAGAAAACCCGAAGCGTGACCATTTCAGCCGGGTTCGTCTGTTTGCAGAATATTTTTGTTTCTGTTCCTTAAAAAAACAATGTATATGAGTTGACACAGGATAAGACATTATGCCAAAAAGCCATTGGCATTTCCATGGTCAAATGCATTGCAATGGAATACGTCCCTCATTTGATCGGCCATATTTTCTTGATGGACAGCTCTGAGACATCACAGTGACAATCAGAAAGAAGGAGACGTGACAGGAACATCCACTTCATTGCATGCATGCATGCCCAGCAATGAACAACACAGCGTCCAGCGGTGTCGTTCACACATGCACACGTTTAGATCTTTCGGCGTGAACTCTGGTAGCCTTCACGGCAACGAGAAAACAGACACAGTCAAGTGTAAAACTAAAACAGTGATGGGAGAGTAATCTGGTTCAGGCAAAAATCCACAAACCAGAAAGAGCCGTGTCGGCAGTGGTGCTTGGAGCAGTGTCAAGATCACTAAAAGTAAGAATGGAAATGAACTCTACCATCATGATTGCGTGGACTGAATATGTCATTGCTCGTTAACTTTACACAGCGCACAAGATTGTTGCAAGTGTTGTATTGTGGGCAAACAGGTACGAGCAAAGAGCAGCGGAAACACGTCACCTGAACAGAACCTCAGCGCTAAATATTGTATGGAAAACAGCTGCACTGACCTTCGTGGGTTGAAACGTTCAAGTCTGTAGCACATCTAAATTTAGAACAATGCACCTGCTCAGTAGGTTTGTCTACGACGGTCCTTTGACAAACGACATTAAGAAGGCGCTTCGTACGCACGGGGTCACGCACAGCCGGCCCGAAACGCTTCATTTGAACGGCTTCACCTGATGCTGAAACATAATGAGCGTGAAGCATTTGAGTACAGCTTTTATTGATCCAGTTATCCATCCACTGTGCGGTTCACACATATTCTACTGCCAATAAAACCCCTACAATTTAAACTTGCCAAAAAATATATAAACATCACTTATCACAGTTATTCAGCTCTGTGTGATACAAACATTCTTAGTTATAAAAATGACTTCATCATTATAATAAATCCAACAAGTACATGAATGCTTCCACTTCTTTTTCTAGATCTGCACCTAAAAAGGTCATTGAATATTCAGCGCTTGACACAAGGACCATACAGGTTTGCATAAAGTTATGTGGAAGAGAAGCGTTTTCCCTTGTGCGTTCATTTGTAGTGGTGGAACAACACGCGTGTTAATAATTCATTCCCAGAAATGTGGGTCAGTTTTACCATTTGTCTACAGGCTTGCGTTGCACCTCCCTATAGAAACATAGTGTCATCTACACATTCACCATATTTTGAAGACTGTGCAGCAGTTAAGTGTAAAATCCTCTATTCCACTTCACAGCTGCATTAGTCCAACTTAAATGAATTTGTTACATTATGCATTTGCATAATTAGTTATTATGCACATGCCCCTAATTGACATTTAGCTCTGGAACACTTGGAAAGCTGTTTGCAGTCATTTTACGGTTATTTTATGCCCTTTTTGAGATAATAAATCATAAGTTGAAGGTCACACGAGGCTGTTAATCAGCACCACACACCCACCGCACTTACACGCAACAGGCTGCTTTCCCACAACGGATGCTCTGCTCTCACAGACCACAGCTTCCACTTTCATGACAAAGACCATGAGAATGTCATCCAGAGGCAGCAGCTTAGATCCTTTCACTTGGCATCAGCATTTATCAAAACACAGGGTAATAGAAAGAAGTTAGGCCCAAGTGACTCGTTCATCCTGCGTCGTCCAGCAGCTGCAGCTGAAGCGGCTGCGCAAACTCGCATAGTTCTACTGTCTCTCGAAAAGCAGATCGACAGCGTTGAGTCTCAAGCATTATAATATTGCTCCGCCTTCACTGTCAGCTCTGCCTGAGACGGACACTGGGTCAGACCTTTGACCTTCACCGCTTCATTTACAGCCGCTTATCACTTTAACACTTCACATAACACTTTCATGATGGACACAGTCAGCACCTTAATATTCAATGGCATTAAGAAAAATATTGAGAAATTAGGAAACATAGATTCTTAAATAATATTTATATTAATATTTTATTGCTACCTGTTGGATTGTGGCGCATTAATTGAAGCCCCCCTCACGCCACTGCTTTATTAATTGTGTGCTGTGTAGTCCTGGTCCGATCCTCATGTTTCCCACCAGATCAGATCCCTCCATCAGCATCATCATCATACGAAACCAGTGACCTATCAAGAAAATATCTGGTCGTCCTTCTTTACATTTCTGTGCAGTTCAACCCATTTGTCTTTCAGACCTGCAGCAGGGACCCACCTACTCCCCATCAGCACCACAACCTTCAAGGACACCTTGCAAAGGTTTCCATCAATCATCTGCCGCCTCCACTTCACAACCACCACCAGTGCTCCTGTCTCGCATGTTTATGTTGGTCTACGCTAAATGAAGATGCCGTTGGAGTCCAGACATCAAACTGTCAGCTGTCAATTAACTGCTTTTAGCTAAATCAACTCTAGTTAATTCACCACATATGAAGGATGAATAAATAGAGAATTCATTCATTCATCTCCCAATAAGAGACTTAAATTTCCATATCAGGTTATTTAGACAGTAGACAGTGTTCGTTTTTTTCTCAGCTTTGTCGTTTGGGATAATGAAGTGGGTTCAGAGCTTGGACAGAAATGCGTAATACGTCTTTTCCGTCCCTCCCACTTATTGTTTAATTCACAACACAAACTACCTGGAATCAATTCCATGAAGTAGCAAATGATTTGATGAGCTAAATCAATAAAGTGGTTTTTACCCGATGTCACTTACAAAACCCAACTTCACAACAGCGCAACAGGACTCAAACCTGCTCTCCTGAACAATAACCGAACAAATCGCCCTCCAGCAGCTTACTGGTGCGCATGTTTCCTCTGAAACTGCCAAAACCAGATGGTGGTGGCACGAA
Organism: Macropodus opercularis; assembly: GCA_030770545.1. NCBI lineage: Eukaryota > Metazoa > Chordata > Actinopteri > Anabantiformes > Osphronemidae > Macropodus > Macropodus opercularis. The sequence continues at coordinate 4,377,410 of CM061089.1, forward strand.
GGCCCAACATGCTCCAATAAAAGCTGTGCTCTCAGCCCAGAACCATACAGCTTGGCAGCTCCATTGTCTTCACTAATGAACAGGAATTTGCATGGCGCACAAGTGAAAGGTGGGAAAGACTGGAAAGATGCTGCAGACCAGTGTTTCCCAACCTTTTTGAGCAATGCACATATTTTACATCAGAAAATCACACGGCACACCACCAAACACAAATGCCACAGAACTGTAAATAGTGGAAATCTGGTCTCAGTTTAAGTGACTGTGTTCTATCAACCGCATTCAGCGCGGTTCGTCCAGCTGGTGGCAGTGGGACGTTCAACTGTCCTCTGTGGAAGCGTTTCATTGTTTTGCTTGTCACTACACGCCGCTCACAGAAATGATCCGATGTTCCACGGCACAAAACACAGTTTGGAAATCACTGCACTGGACAGCACAGACACTAGACTACGGCATATTATTTAATTAGTTGCACATTATTAGCACAGTGGCTGAAAAACACATTCTCTGATTAACTAGAGCAACACATCATGATGTAATAAAACAACATCCCAGGTACAGACTTGAACTTGGTCGCCTCTAATGCCTCCACCCTCCCAGGTACGGTTGGAACGGCATCATCCATTAGCAACAGCCTGACGGAAAGTCCTGCTGCAACACTGGGGCAGACCATAAAAACATTCGGCCATGAAGTGCAGTGAAGAGAAACGTTTCATAAAGGGTGTTGCTGGCCTGGAGAGATAATAAATCCTACTGTCTTTATGGATTCGTTTTTAGTAAATAAAGAGATGGGAAATATTACAGGATGAACACGGGACCAGCACTTACTATTAACTAAAATTTAGTTAATGACTTTAACTATTAGGTAACACACACAGTCACGCTCTTATAGTACAATGAGGAAGACAAGTACGGTAAACAAACACAGATATCTATCTAACCACATCCTGTTTTGTTCACTAGTGTGAGACATAAAGACAGTTGCAAACAGTTTGTGTGAGTCGTTTGTGTTTTGGAAGCGAGCTGACATGGCTGTAGATCACTTTCACAGCGAACACTTGACTCGTCTGAGTGTAATGGATAACGCTGAAAACGGCTGCTTTCGCTCACAGGAGCCACTTTAGGATTCTGGGATTACGCAAGGCGGCTCCATGTCACGGCTTACGGTTACACGCTCTGTGAAAATTGTCTCACTTTCACAGCAAAGCGACACGGAGCAGCTACAGTACAGTCAGTGTGCACTTGGGCCTTTCTACCTACACTACTGACTCTTCTGCAGGTTTTCAATTTGCACATAAAACAGAATTTGACTTTGCAAAGAAATTGTTCTGCAGTTTTACTATGAATATACATTGTAACACCAGCATGAAGGACACTTAAGGTTCAAAACTACCTCCATCGAGGTGGGCGGCGGATGATGGACAGAGCTACGACCCGTCGGAGAAGGATGCTGCGCCCTTCTCGTTGTGATGAACGCACACAGGGCCAGTCAACCCAAGTACAGTGTAAAGCACTGTTCATACATGACATTCTTATGAGAGAGTCAAGGTGCACATGACTGATGATGTCAGTCACTTTATTTGGACATTAATGTTGAGATAAGAGGGAAAAAAGCTCCAAACAAAGCTCCACTAGATCTCCTTTAGTAGATCACTGTGAAATAGTGGCAAAAAAAGACCACATCACGAGTGGGAGTGAGCGTTAAGGACTAGTTCAACCTCAAGTGGGGGCGATGCAAAGCCTGTGAACATTTCCCAAGTGTGATATATAGTACGTTCCCATCATGCCAGTCTCGTTTAACACCCAAGCAATGAGGAAGAAAATAACTCGATCACTTACCAGCTGGTTGTTACATACTGTTCTAAATACTATTAATGAGGTATAAGGTCATAAGGCCTGTTTTTTTATGATAACCACATAATGTGGTTGACATTCCACGTAAGTGTGTATCTGTGACCTGGCCCCTAAAAACAATCCTACCAAAGCTTCACGCCACCCATCACTCCCTGCAGGCGCCACCAGTGGTGAAATAGACAGCAGCTAACGGGCCAATCCTCCACTGTCTTCTAGGAACGATGGAACAATTCAAACAAACTAAGCATAATGAACAGGGTTAGATTCAAACAACCGCTGCTGCAGTTGCAGACGCCCCCTCTGAGCTGATTCATACTTTAAAACGGATAATCGGAATAAATTGCAGTTTTGATTCCACTGGTATTAGATAAATATTTGTTATAACATATAAATATATATTATAACAAATATTCAGATTTCTTACCGCTCTGTGTGCAGCTAGCATCTCACCACACTGGAAAGCACAAGATTTGCAAACGTTCCCCTAACTATTCACTGAGCGATGAAGAACTACTGTGCAGATGCATCCCAGGGCCTCGGTGACGGGAAAACAAGGTAATTGCTTTACAGAGCTTCTATCCAACCAGGAGGGCTTTACAACAGGACACGGTGCAGTGTGCAGACCCCTGAACAGGAACTCAACCGCTGCTCTGAGACCTGGGAGAATATGCCCATGAAGATGTTACGAATGTATGACTAGACCTTGAAAAGGTGCATTTATGTTTTTGGCAGATGAATCAAAGTGGAGGCCCATTTCCCAGGTGCCTCTTCGATGGGGGAAAGCTGGGCTTGTTCTGACTGTACAGGCAAATATTAAGCACAGCGTGAGTCAAACATTCCATTCTCATCGCTCTGTAACATTACTCAACACTATCCTCCGCTCGGAGCCGTGTCACGTTGCGTCATCCCACTTGATGTCTGTCACCTTGTGCTCATGTCTGCTCGCGAAGCCTGAACGCAGAGCTCACGCCGAGTTAGGTGTTCGTCTCCCGCTGGTGCTGCCCGTGTAAGAACTGTGCGCACAGGGAAGCTTGCGTCGCACTTAGTAGATGTATTACATAGAAAAACACTTCTCGCTTCATCATATACCCTTCAAATTACCCACCATCAGGTGTATTGTGTTCCCAGATCCTTAGCGCTGTGATCTGTGCCAGCAGTGGAGTACGTACACCGGCCCTCAATGGCTGACCTACATTAGTGAGCAAGCTTATGAATAAAGATGACCGGATTTACCGTAAGTTCTATTTATGACCAGATTAGCGGCTGAAGTGCAGCGTGAATGACAGTATAATAAGCCCCAAAGATTGTGAATATTGTAATATCTGCATCTTTTCATCTGCATTTAGTGTCAACACACCTATCTTTTCCTCAGCATTCTCATTTTTTTCTGTGGATATTTTAGTTTCTACCTCTAATCATGAATTACAGTACATTTTTCCCGTGTGACTGCCTTTTCACAATTCCCAGCACCTCCTAAGCTTTATATTTCCTCCTCAGCATAACCCCCCCCCTCCTGTCAGTCTTATCACTGTGCCCTTGGCTTTCGTTTCTCTGGGGCTTTAATGGGTGCAGCGATGGCAAGATGATTGACAAGCTGAGCTGATTTCCACACAGTAATCATTACATCACCACTCAGTCAATTTTTATTTCACATCACATCAAAGCCGCCTGATTGGAACACGACAACAGAGCAGTTTTTTTTCCTTCATATCTTGATAAATAATGTAAATTGGCAAGTTGGTACAGTGTCTGTTAAGATAGTCCACGGTTTTACAGTCCGTGCTGTGCGTTCACAGCACAACACAACCAAACTCGTCAGATTAACAAGGGCAGCGGAAAAATCTTGTTATCTTCAGTATTAATGTACTTGTGACTTGACATTAACATTGCAGTGGTTATAAAATGTCATCTTTCCTACAAACAGTTGTAAATGGAGTAAACTTGGTGGTCGGTGGGCAACCAGGCCTCGACTAAGTGGCTGAAGATGGATGACAGACAGGGTTGCTGAGCTGTGTTACAAAATGAGGGAAGACATAAAACTCATTCCACATCCAATGCTGAAACGTTTTCCACACTCCCTTCCATCCTTCTCCATTAAGGACGTCGTAGATTCAATAAAGGATCTAATGATTACACGCCACCAGCACTAAATTATAAAAAGTTACTTCTTTACACTGACGACAAAGTTGCACAACAGCATTTGAGTTTGGTTTACATTCTTGGAACAGGGAGACCAGGTTCTGAAAGCCCCACCCCCAAGCTGGGTGTCCACAAACACAACCAATGCTACTATGAACTTTAGTAAGCTACAGTTGGGTTTTATATTCATATTTAATATTAGCTGGTACTCGGGGGAGTATCCAGGAAACATGTGAAGGATGCAGTGTGATGGAATCATAGGCAAATGTATTTAAAGTTGTTTTAGAGACTACATTTCTAAGGCAATAACAATTAAATCTGATAGTGATCGATTATGCAGCCATGAAAATGTGGACCTGTTTCTCATAGATATGAGCTACGTGATCCCGTGTGTATGCGATGTCTTAGATCCACTACAGTTCCACATAAATTAACATCTAGTGTTTTATTATAAGGCTTAAAGTGGACACTAGAAACTGATATTTGAACCTTGCACGTCCACCAGGGTTTTATATCTGCTTAATGGGCTCTGCGCTTTTATCCCAAACCACTAAATCTGTCTTTTTATCCCCCGCTCTGCACATGACTACGCTAAACTAAAAATAGTGGTAGCACCACCCCTGAAATCACCTTCTCACGCGGGGCATCAAACCTAAATAACCACGTATTTGACAGGCAAAAGGCCAATGTTTCACCTCTGAGTCTGACGCTAATCGTGGTGACAATATTTAGAAAAATGCACACAGATACTCGCAGCAGCTCTGTCATCTCTGACATTTCCCATTTTCCATCTTCTTATCAGCAGCCTTCTGTTGACATTCCCCGAGCCTCACGTGCGGAGCCAGAAACAGTCAGCGGAGCTAAAAATAGCAGCAGCACACAGCTCAGCGTGCCCAATATGAGTGAGCACGTTTTTAATATCCCCTTATTAAATATGTATGAGATTAAGTACTCTAGACTCCGCTGTTATTGACTGACGAGCATTGTTTTGAAGTTCATCAACTCCTTGCACCCTGCCCGCCCAAACCCGTTGTTTATCCACTTCAGTATACAATAGACAAACATCTGACTTAACACGTGTATGAGAACTAAAGCAGATGTGACAGACAGCGTATTGTGATGATTACTGCATGAAGAAGTATTTAACAACAGCCCTTCAAGGGAAACTGCTGCCTTTTCTAAAACAAAAGGCTCAAATGATCTGTGCAGGTGCCACCGATTCAAATGTGGATCATCACTCACGACCCCACAGACTGGGCAGCATATGCCACAGTAGCAGGCCAAACTCCGTGCATCCGTTTCACGAGGACCAACTGTCTGCGTCAGCTTCCCACCACTGATTCTCAAAGAAAACACCTCATCTACTGTAAAAAAGCTGCAAATGTTACCAGGCAGCTAAAATCCTTTTGCCGAACTGGCTCCAGTGACAGCCTCCATAATCCGAACGGACAAGCGTTTCCATGACAACAGCTTGCTCTGAGCTGAGCTGGCAACGCTTACGAACAAATGATTACATGAGTGAAAGGGGAAAAAGTAATAATAAATTTAAAAAAAACAAAAAACGATGCCCCTGCCAAATACGTGCATGAGGTACACAAGGCATTCTGCCTCCTCCACTACTCTAGAGGACAAAAGAGTCCTCATGGAGAGCTTCAAGCACAAGAAAGATACAAAGCACTGACCTTGGATCTGCTCTGTCGGGAGATAAGTTTGTACAGAAGTTGTGGACTGACTGGATGGAGGTCTTATCAAATACAAAGCTAATAATAGAGCGACGGTGCAGCACAGCAGCGAAGGTAAAGGCACAGTTCTTCCAATAAAGAGAATCCATGGACTTTGTTGAGATTCATCAGCTTCTGACATATTTAGAGCCCAGTGGCAGTGGACAGGACATCTCTGTACCAGAGCCACACATGTTGCCACACTAAGGACCAAACTTTGACAGAAAGCAAATCCCTGCACATTCATTTCCCCAATGTTTATGATAAAGATTAAGATAAAGACTATTAGTAAAGAAAAGAGTGGAAGTGCTGGACTGGGCGTTGAAGGTAAGTCTGGCAGGCAACTAATGTGTGAGTGCTAAAAATATGAACCTATAACCAGCAGCTAGTGAACTAGAGCAAGGTTCCCTTAAAGAAAGGAGGTTAACGCAATGGTACGATGTTACATGTTACCAAGAATCACAAGACCAGATTGGAGTCAAGTTAAAGTTGGTAAACGCAATGCAAAGGTTACTGAATAGAGGAATTCTGGGAAATACAGGATCCAGACCTATGAGCTTGACCCGAATGACTGCGAAAGCAAACAGGAAGTCACAAAGTTCAGGCTTAGTGATGGCGACATGTAGAATGGGTAAAAGGTAAACAAAGCTTCAATAAACAAGTACATAAACTCATGAAGCACTGAAGTAACGCAAAGCAAGAGATTAAGAAAAGTTGAGTCTAAAGCAAACGGAGCCACCCTCAGAAGCAAAGCAAGGACAGACTGTAGGCAGCACAGAGAGAAACCAAACCAAGCTTGGTGGACAATCAGGGAGTGAGGGTGTGGTGGCTCATATAGGCCCCTAATAGGCAGGAAGCACGTGAATGAGTAGGCAGAGAGTGGAGGAGGCGAGGCAGGTGGGAAAGAGAGTCACTCAGAGGTGATATACATACTGTATGAGGCTCTGAAACTTTATTTTACTAAATCAATGTGCTTAGATGCAGTTTACATTAGTGCTGATTACTTTGGGCCTTTACAGTCACAGAACATAAATGTTGATGTGCTGTCCTCATTACTCTAAGCTCTTAGCAGGAGATGTTGGCTCAACATACAACTGCTGCATCTGCAAATACCTTTCCACTTGGCTGACTTAGCACCTGTCAAGAGGGCAAAACAGCTCATTTAATTTACCACATAATAGAAACAGAAAATGAAATCACATTTCCAACAAAAAACACCTGCGTCCTCCTGTGTCTGAGACCACGCAAGACGGTCACAGTGTGAAAAGCATTCCTACATGTAACTACAGGAATGATGTCAGCTGGAGGTAACTGGTACCCAGAGGTGATCAACAGGCTGAAACACGAGTTCCTGGCATCCTTTCGTACAGTAAATACATTGTGCCTAGTTAAGTTAAAAAGGCTCCTTCATATTGTTTATTTTGCTTCCCATTACAGACTGTGTAGGCATTAACAATTTACAGGGTCGCTGCCTTTTGAAACTATTTTTGGGAGCCACAACCCACAAAAGTTACCTTTCCCTGGGTACTACAGGCTGCCAGGGTTTGGGTTTCTAAAGCCAGCTCTCATGTTTGTGCTTGCGATAGAGGAGCAGTAAAGCATGGAGGCATTAGAAGTCCTTCTCTGTGGACTCCGGCTTAAATTCTCGCAGAGCTGTCTCATCTAGGAACACTTCAAATTAGCATCTCTGCCCACAGGGCAGGACTAGGAAAACACTGGACTGTCTGTAACGTGGGAGCCAGGAGCTGGCTGACAAAGCCCAGAGGGCCAGAGCAACCTCACTGCCTTTGGCTCAAGGTTCAGAGAGTGAGTGGGAGCGATATCAAGTGTAGGTGGACGGTTTCATCACTGTGAGAAAAGCTACAAAACCAAGAGTATCAATTAAAGAAGTACATAGTAACTGTAAGCTCACGACTTAATGTGAGACAACGTGCACCTTAAAATTCGAACAGCTATCTTCTCCCAGGTTGTGTCTGATCAGAATGAAACTGGGAATCTGTAAACTGGACCCAGAGCCGATCACATCTATGAAAAATGCAGGAGATAATGTAAATTATTCAACAAGCTCACGTTTCTAATTATGCATATGAAAATAATCACCATCAATTATGCACCAAGACTGTTCACATGATTAAAATGTCACAACAGAAACGGGGAAGATTTGAGCTTTAGATTGTATAGAACATGAAGGTGCATGATGGGAAAAAAAGTTTTTAAGCCTAAAAGCATGTTTTTTGGAGCAACGGCTGGTTTTTAACACCTTCAACAACACAGAGACATTTGTAACTGTGCACCAGCTGTTTACTGATGGTTCTGTAGGAGAATGTTAATACATTCGAGGTCGACCCCCGGAATCGAACCAAGAGTGAGGCAGCGGACCTAATTCCCACCTTCCTGTATCAGACCGTTTCTGATCGTATATCATGTGCTTCATCGTATAGCTCGCATATCTGGAACGTCACCATCAATACTGAATGTTCGATCCAGATTTTAGAGCTGGGCTCCTTTGTCGATGTTTTTCAGTGATACATTTCAGTAGGACATTGCTAAACCACATCCTGCATCTGTGGCAACAGCATGGTTTCATCATAGGAACATGTGGGTTCTGAACTTTCACCAATTAAAAATACCTGGAGGATATTGAAAAACGAAATTAATCAGACGAGCGTCAGATGTATAGCAGTGAGAATGTCACTTTATTATTTATTAAAACAGAAGTACTGCAACTTCTAATAATATTTAGATTAAACATTTTATATCTTGTTTGTGTTGTGTTGACTAACGTTACACACTGTAAAATGGGACACTTTATAAAGTTACTCAAGCTCGGGACTCCAACCACCAGAAGAGGATCTGGACGGTCTTCCATTCCAGAGGTGCCAGGGGTGAAAGGCGTGAGGGGGTGAAATGCGTGAAGGGGGTGAAATGCGTGAAGGGGGTGAAATGCGTGGCTCGTGCGTAGGGAAACACTGCTGCGCTGGAGGTTGCCCCAGAACATTCAGGGCTGCCTCTGTGTGACTTTTAACGTGTCTGGCTGAGGTTCTGGAAAAGGCCCCACCTGGTTCCATACTTCTGCTGAGCGACTTCAAGACTCACTCAGGTGGGAGCGAACCTGCCAGTGTGACCCAACCATGACAACACAGAGCAACATCACAGAATTCTAACCAATACCTTAATATTATGATTAAAAAATGAAGGATTACTCCAAAGAGATTATGAATTTGTCAGCTATGTCATGAATGAAAGCTACTGTTTCCTTTCTAGCCAAAGCGTCTTCCACTTTCTTCTTGCGATGTCTATTTCTGGACCCGCTCTGTGTTGTCCAGCAGAGCCTTTCCTTCCAGAGGCTTGTTACTTAGAGCTGGTGGGATCTGGGCACATGTGTCCCTGTTTGTTTCCGATGTATTTTCAGAGAGGTTAATGCGTGCTGACATCACATAAATGTCCTCTCATCCAACTGAGAATATGCCAACCATGCAGCAGGCAAGCCAGCACCACACACACACACACACACACACACACACACACAGACCATCGCTCTATTCTTTCAATGCGCTCTAATCCCATCTCTCCCTTTATCTCCTTTGATAAATAACCAGGCTTTCCCATACACAGACAAGTTCATACTCTGTATCACTACATTGGTCTTTAATCTGAGGGAGCGTAGTGACTTTAAGGGTTGTAGAGGCACTTTGCAGTAATTAAATACTGTTTTGGTTTAAATACAAACTCCAAACAAGTGTGTTTTAACCAAAGTTTGTGTCTGGATTTGTGGTTTTACGGTGAAAATGTTGCATATTGTAAAATCTTATGGTTCCAGCGGGACTGGAGCAATGATACCATGGAAATAAGTAAGCTTTTAGAAATCTGTGTATCTGTTCATCTCTAGTGGCTCATAATGTTATTATATTAACATTACTCGCCACAGCCAAGCCCACAAGGATTATATTACAACTGGGCGCTAGAGAGGTTTGGAAACAAAGCCCAAACATGTCATGTGAGAACAAAGAACAAGTTAGGGAAGAAGATAAGAAGGGTTCAAACAGAATTCACATTTTACATAAACCATGCAAAATGCCTTTTTGTGCGTGATAATTTATTTATTTATAAACTCTATACGAGAACCAACTGCCTCTATGTCACTCTTACATTTTCTATCTCTCGTTCTGTGTGTCTCAAGGTAAATTCTGTAATAAGGTACATACAGAAGTTGTGCAACACAAGATAATGACTCTTTCCAATGTGAGAGACATCCAGATGGAGCTGTTTGCCTGAGCCTGAGCTACTGATGTAACAAGGGTGTAAATGATCAGAGAAGAACAAATGGGACCTTTTCGCCTCCCGCAGCAGATGAATAAATGTGTGGTGTTCATGTATTGACTCAAGCGTACAAAGTACACAGTGCAAGGACATCACCGCACAGCGAGCGCTGGGATGTCTGCCTATTTTTTTTCTGAGTTCAAGCAGGATGCACACATCAATATCTCAAACAGCAGCTACACGACGCTCACAAAACTTCTGAAATGGATGAAGTGCCCTTAATTAGCCTCGAGTGTTGCTACAGTTGTTTCTATGGTAAATGAAGTTGAACAAAAGTGTGTCTTGTAGCCTAGAGACTAAAACGTTCCACAAACAATACATGCAATTAAAGTACTGAAATTAACATTTCATCTACTTATTAGTACTAAGTGTGGGGGCACCTATTGCCCAGGTGCAAAAATAACAATAAATAAATATTATTTAGTTACTAAAAATAAAAAATAATGCCCCATTACCCAGACTCACCCTCCTTGTGACCTTTTTCAACAGAGAACTGTATAACAAATGCTGACAGTGGGTCCAGAGACTCGGTACGAAACCTTACTATTGCACCTTCATGTAATGGAATCTGTGACACAAACACTAATCAGCTCAGCCTGTGGCTAAATAATGAGCTTTAATATCACGTTAGCTCACTGTGACTCACATCACGGACCTCTTTGCCTAAAAGAGTACTTCAGTCTTCAGACTCTTTACTGAAGCACTGCCATTAACTATAAAAGAGGCCGTGACCATTTTTATCACAGAGGCTAAAAAGACTAGATGTCCTGCCATATATTCTGTTATGGCTGGAAAAGCTATGACTGTCAAACTATTTCATACAGACGTGTTTTTAAATACTGAGCGCCTCACAAAAACTAAATTTTTTCACACTTAAATTTGCACTAGAAGTCAGTGCTTGACAAAGACGTGTGAAGGAACTACCACTTGGTTTTTTTAGGCTGGAATATTATGTATTTCCCGACATTTCGCTCATATGTGAAAGACTGCAATCACCGTCCATGCGAGATGAGTATGGGCGTTTCTTCTCATCTCTTTGTCAAGAATAAAATACCCTATAGCTAAGGATTGTGGGTTTTTTAATACACGGGCAGGAACATGTCCACACTGACCTTTAGAGTGTCAGCATTCACAGTGGGGCATTACATCACGGCATCGTGCTCGATAGATCCACCTGGAAGCAGGAAGCTGTCCTCTTCCAAGCAAAGGAAAACATATGTCCAGTAACACACAGTTCATTAACTCCATATGTCCTCAGCAAAACACGCCACCAACCAGAAACGCAGCACTTTACAAGGCCAAACACATGTAAAACAGATGAAGTGAAGTACAGGAAGTCTTCATTCTGAACTATCCATACTGCTTATTCTGTCAGACAATCCCGGCTGACGTTGCCAGAGGTCATCATCCACTGGTAAAGCTACGGTTAATCAATACATCTAGTACGATACAGGACCGAAGACTTGGTTATTGTAAATGATTCTGTTTGTAGACCAAACACCAACAACTAACTGTGGCATAAACCGCTGAGCTACCGAAATATTTCCTAAAGCCGACTTTAAATGAAATGAGACTACGCGTCTGAAACAGAGAGAAGAGTATTCGACCTTAAAAATAATCCATCCTTTGATTTTGATTTATTTTTATTAATTGCTGTGGTATTTGTTTAGTTTTAATACGCAGTTGTAGGTTTGGTTCCAGCTCAAAACGGGAGCCAATGACTCAGGATGACGTAATTACGACAAAGTCAATACAATATAAAACATTTCTATATAAAATGTTACATGGCAGAAAGAATCCTTCAAGCTACAGTGACAAGAATCCTGTTCCACGGCAAATCCAGGGATTTTGTTGCTGACTGTTTATTAAAGCGGGATTTTGTGAATTAACATTGGCAAGATTTAGAAGACAAAGATGTTACGGTTCTGACAAGTGAAGCTCGCTGACATGTCATCATGATTTGCAAGGGAGGGAACAGAGGCTGCAAATCTCTGCGGTCGTCTCATCACAGGCAGCAGTGATGAAATTCAAAAGGGACAGATGTATGGCTTCGGCAGCAACATTCACATTCACAGATAAAGACCTTAAGGCACATTCGTGGATTTCCATTATGATCGGCGCCAGGTAATAGACTGACCAGTTAAGAAAGGACACTGCAAAAGAATCACAATAATTATCCCCTGGAGTATTACAGATAATTGGTTAGCCGCCGAAGCAGCGGATCCCGCTAACACTACACCCAAGTCTTGTCACAGAACAGAGTCGCACATTAGATCCAACCTCGCTGAGACAAGGTGACTTTGGATTTGGCAGCCCTACAGGGTATTCTGTCCCCCGGAGGAATGCTCCTGTATGGGAGTGTGAGCGCTTTGGAAGCCTCGCAGGGGGACAGCGCTCTTATTCCCTCCTCGCCTTTTCCTTTCTGAACTGATGTGTGGCCATTTGTCTTCGCCCACCTCGTCTGTGTGAGACAGTTGCCTTCAGTGTGACGGGCGGCAGGGAAGCAGAGCTGCGTGTTATGCGTCTTGGTCGGTGTGTAATCTGATGATCTCATCACGCACACACGTACCTATACCATCTTTGAATAATTTGATCTAAATGATTTGAATACTATCATTAAGGATGAGGTTTACGTTTAAATCTCATTAAAATTAGTGGCTCCCAGTTCGACTTAAATTAACAGGGGGACAACATAATGACGGGTAATGAAGACATAATGACCTAAAGTGTCTTTAATTACTCTGGGCGTATTATAATTCCTCGTCCATATGGCAGCTTCTGTTCAGCAGTTTTTTTTTCAGTAACAGTTTTCTGACCTTGTTAAGTGAAGGTGAAGCTGTGACTACACATCTGTTCTTCTTAGCGTTTCTAAGTCTGATTTTTCTGAAAGACAACTGAACTATGCGGTTGTTGGTGGAGAGTATAAGTGTGTGCGCGCCGTGTCATGGAGGATATATTGTCCTCCAGCTAGCCCAGTTAACACTATTAATGGCTTCCCAGCATGTCCGAAAGCCGCCGTGCTCCTCATTAGGACAAAAGTGTCACTGGCGGAACTTTTGCTAAAAAGAACCCCTGCTGTGAAGTGAGCGCTACATCCTACAGGAACCACCCTTCAGCGTCGCTCGCGCTGACCTGACTCCCTTTCTTTTATTGTCTCCATCCATCTCTTTCTCTGTTTTATCCAGAGTTCGAGGAGGACTCCCTAATTAATGAGTCATTAAAAACAACAAGAAAAATAACGAAACTAAAGAATCAGAGGCGCTAAAGCCTGCGCTAAGTCCTCATTCAGATGCCATCATCCCTCCATCGAAGGGATAGATTAGATGGTCTGAATATGTCAGTTTATAATGAAAAGAGCTAAAAATAACAAGCCGCTGATTTTTCATTTTCACTAATTTCTCAGTTTGAAAAACTTTCTTAATTCTTTGAGATGCCCGTGTTCTGTAGCTTTCTACTGAATGTGAGCTCTGCAGACACATGAAGTGGTGTTAAATGGTGCTTTTATTACTGAGGTAATGAAAGTTGTACATGTGTCTTTGATCATAATTTTATGAAATATAAAAACACAAAGAGCATTTTTTTCTTTTCCTGTGTATTTCATATTAAACTTTGAAGCAATGTTCTACTTTTCCAGATGTGGCCATTCATGCAAAATACTCCAAGTGTGAGGCAATGACTCATCAAGATGAAAGGAAATCATTCAAGTAACTTCAGGCATGTCTCACCTCAGTAAAGGCAGTTATCATGATTCCAAGATGTCGCCTGTGGAAGAGTGGCCAGAGGAAAACAATATGATGGCCGAGTTCAACCTCAGCGCACTTGGATGACTCACATTTTTGGCACGACAGAAAATTGTTTGGAATGGGTCTTAATTCCACAAGAAGAACTTCAAGCAGGCGAGTGTGGAGGAGGGAGAGTAATGTGATGTAATTCGGGCCATATTCAGGGAAGAGGAGAACGTCCGGTCATCAGCTGAAGGTCAGCGTCAGGTGGATCTTACACACGGTGACACTGACTGTCGATCTCTGAAAGGCTCAAAGGTAATAAACTTTAAAAGGCTTTATCCCTAAGAAGCCCTGTGATTCCTACCCATCCTATCATCTCTGTACGTCAGGCTCTGTGTTGATATTAATATTATCCAGAACAGAATTTGTACCAAAATGTTTAAATGTTCCTTAGTACTGAGTTATGTGAATGTATGTATGTTATGTAGTTACTTTTGGAAGTGCCTATAAAACACATGTGTCCCAGTCAAAGCTACAGCAGAATATTAGTATTTGGATGAATGACCCCATTATAATCTCATAAACGTATTTGTCTTTTTGGACATTTTGTAATGATGATCTATTCACGTTCATTAGATACTAATTTAATCTTTTAAAAAATAATTGCGCAGTTTCAGTGCCTGAACAGGCAGCTAAGGCTCTGGTTCTGCGAAGGTGCTGTGGTCAGGTCATGATGCCGTTTGGAGGTTCATCTCCAGAGGAAAACGCTTTGGTGCTCGTTTTATTATAGATGCCGAAAAGAAGAATCCTGAAGCACTTGCACTGTAAAACTGTGAGCTGAGTGTAAATGCTAAACAAGCACGACATCTCTATAATTTTAAGCCCATATGGTCTAAAATAAAAGACCGGCACCACTTGCTAGGGCATCATTATCATGCAAATTTTTTAAAAATAAATGCTTCGCCGTACAGCTATGCATGAACTGTCATGTCAGATACCTCAACCAAGTGCGGCACATCCGCTTTAATTATCACTTTAAGCACAGACGGGACAGAAACTGAAGTCTGCTTACTAATTCATCTGCCCTGTTTGTGTTGACACAGCGTCATCCTGATATCTGCCGACAGCTGGCGAGCTAGCGTGAGCTAGCGGGCAGGGACGGACTAAATAAGACAGAATCCACACAACAGTCAGCGAAACATCCCATTAACTGTGGTGGGCTCAGCTACACTTGAATTATTTCTGTCCCCCAGAGTGACCGAGCTGAAGCCAGGACCTAAACCCTGTAGAACATCTGGAGACCTGACGATGGTGAATCCTGTGTAATCTGAGGAATGAATTTGACTGATCATATTAGATGTGTCAGTATGTGCACACCTGCTTTCATCATTCATCCTTCCATTATTCCTGGCACTTTACTGGGCCTGGTAAAGGTCACGGGACTGCTGGGAGCTATATACACTATAATGCAAAAAGTATTGGCTCACCCATCCAAATAATGGGAATCAGAGCACAAAGCAAGGTCCATAAAGACATGGATGCCAGAGTCTGAGTCACAGAGTCCTGACCTCAACCCGACAGATCACCTGAGAGCCAGGCCTTCTCGTCCAACATCAGTGTGTGACCTCACAAATGTGCTTCTGGGGTCAAACATTCCCACAAACACACTCCTGAACCTTGTGGACAACTTTCCCAGAAGAGCTGAAGCTGTTAAAGCTGCGCAGGGTGGAGCGACGTCATGTTGAACCCTAGGAATTAGGAACGAGATGTCACTAGGTTCAGCCAATACTTTTGGCAACATAGTGTATCTTATGTTATCCATCCATCCATTCAACGAATCACTTTCCCTTGTAATGTTTGCAGGATGCTGGAGCTGATCCCAGCAGTTCTTGGGCCAAAGGCGGCGAACAGGTCGTCAGTCCATCACAGGGCTGGCTACGATCTGGCTTCTAAAATAGGACACGTCTTGAGTACACATGGAAGGGATGGAGATTCCTGACTGTGCTGGTAAATATGACTGCACTCCAATGTAAATAATGCAATAAGTAGGTAAAATGGAGACACCCGCGCTTTGTTGTTCATGCATCCACAGCTCTGGGCTCTAGACAGTGAGATATGTGCAGTATGTACGATACATATACATTATGATACATATCATTTACAGTTTTCTTTTGAAAACTGCTGTGTGAGTTAAATTACAAATGATGTAAACATTTCAATTCTCTTTCTACTACTAGTACATGAAATTTAGGGACTGTCCACAAGCCAGACAGTGTCCTCTGTGTAGTACTGACATTCAGAGACAGAGTATTTTCACCACTTAAAATATTCAAGTTGACCTTGTTAACCAAACACTGTACGCATATCATGGCCTGACTTCACTGTTACTACCAAAGTTTCAAAGTCACCTCTAGCAAAGAACAGACAAAAAGAAAATACAGCTTTTTAAAATGGATTTGGAAATGGTAGGAAAAGGAAACGTTGAACACAGTATTAGCAGCAAAATATAATATGTTGTAGTAATCTTGAAAAAAGTAATTTAAGTGGGGAAGTGTCGTGATTGCCAACATGTCTACATTAATTAAGATGACCTCTCTCCACATTCCTGCCTCGTTCTGCCATTTTATCCGGGTGCTGATCAGAGCTGAAGGTAGCGTGGTGTAGTCGGAAATTAACAGCATTAACAGGAGAACAGGCTGCAGCGGCGGTTCACCTGCGTGTTCTCGCACATGGGCCATTTGTTTGTTTTACTGTTGTACGTATGCAGATGATGTGGTTCCCTGCTACTGAGCACTTCTGATCAGCATCAGCATCACAAAGGTCTTAGTGTTGGATTCCTGCTGATGATTCGCTGTTGCAACTGTACTCGTGACCAGAAACGACAACCTTGACCTTTACATTGACTTTTGACTTAAAGATACTATGGAACCACCAGCAGCCACCGGATGAACTCCAGGTCGGGTCAAGGCAATGCATAAATAAATAAATAAATGGATGAATGAACATACACAAGCTAGTCACATGCATTAGCCAGCGGTGACTCAGTTTCAGCGCCCTGTCACTCGATCGTGGCTCTTGTAGACGTACTAGCAGAGCAGTCTGGCTTTTTTCTGCTTCAGAGCGAAAAGGGCCTTTTTAGACAAAAGGCTTCGGACCATGCATCTGTGTGGGCAGTGAGCACCTGTGTGTGTGTCAGTGTGTCGTAGATAATCACATCACCCACAAAGTGATTTTTAAATAAACTCTAATTATCTCGCAAAGTCAAATCGCTATCCCATTAATTAGGGCGTGTGCGTCTCATCTCATTCTATTAGGACATCAGCGACACGTTTCCCTGGCAAGTGTTCGCGCTGACGGTTGCTGCGTGCAGCTTTATTACACACACTCAAATTCACAAAGTAATAAAAACCAGCCGAAAACCTCTCCAGTTCCTCGAATGCGAATCATCACCTTGCCTTTACTTTACAGGATCCCCCTGAAGGAATCCTCCGGTGCTCACACTCATACAAATACTAAAAAGAAGATGCTTAATTTCCACTGGCTGTGTGCTAACAGCGCTCCAGCCTGATGTCCCTGCACGGGTCTGCATAGACAGGCTACGGTGCATTTCACATTATCCTGTTACTCCTAAATATCACAGCAGCGCGTTCAAAGCTGAAACCTGTCATCTGGAGGTGAACGTTCCTGCCTCTGATGCTCAACTCCACACATTTTGTGCTGTTTTGTCAAAAATGTCATCTTGACATTCTAATCTTTGCGGATAACCACCTGCATGTTGTTTGAGATAACCAAGACATGAGATCCACCCCCACTGACACAGACCTTGATTCCTGATAAGTGAATGGCATCAAACTATCACAGTGAAACTGAGGCGTATCTGAGAGCTTTTATGTAGACATGTGTTGTCTCTCTACAGAAAGCAGCTAAAGTGCAGTTCATGTTCCAGATTTAAGAGAAGCCCAGGTGTTAAAATTGGCACTTAATCAGTTAAGTTAGAGAGTCAGCGCCTCCAAGTTTAATGTTGCAAAACAGTGTCACGAGCTTTAAGGAAGAGGGAATAAGACGGCAAATACAAGCCAACGTCCAACTAGGAGACCTGGAGGCAGGAAATACGCAGAAGAGATTAAATATCTCATCTGGCTTTTCCCCCCATCTCTGCTTCTGAACACAGATCGGTTCGTTTCATTCTACTCCCTGTTCAAATTTCCAACTGTTAGGGGATTCAGAGTTCAGTGAATGAACAGATAAAGGACAATGAAATTTTTATGTATGCAGTACAATTGTTTCTTCAGAAGATTCAAGAATGAAGTAAAATCCTGACCCTGATGTTTTATTTAAATGGCTTTACAAACTGTAGAGGGGAAAAGTTGGGCTTTGCATCTCCTAATTCAAGATTCATAGCACAGAGAAGAGGCTCACGCTCACATCAATGAGATGTTTCCTTTCATCCCGTTCAAATTGTCACATACTGTATGAGCAGATGTCTCAGCTCAGCCTTTGGTGCGCAGCAGTCCCTCAATTTCATGATTGAGTCCTTATAATTTCCTACCAACAATGAGTGTCAGTCAGCTCATGGCAGACACGGATTTGCCTTACAAAGCTCCTTACGTCAGTCAGTCCTGCACAGAACTAAAGTCAAGCTTCACAAACAAAACTGCACGATATACAGCACTGAATGCGAAATGTCCAAAAACGGGCTTTAATCTACGTTTGCTCCAGACTAATCCTGAATGAATGACTGCGGTACACGCTACAAAGGAAATATTAGGTCAACCATCAGAAACTAACTGGTTGTCTACTGTAAGTGTCTTTAAAATGCTAAGCAACCGGAGATATAATATTTAAACTTCCCATGAGCCATTTCTGTTTCCCAGCATGAAATTCAAAGCATTAGAATTTGAAAAATTGTGTTTTTGTCAGACAAAATCATTTTTACCAGTAAAGCAGGTTTTGATAATCGTCTCCGGTCCAAGAGCAGTCGTCCTTAACAGGCGCACTGGGTAAGTGTCGGCTTCTTTTACTGGGGTTTACAAAATTTGAAGGAGGCACTAAATTACACAACAAAGCATTAAATGAACAGAGAGGAGGTGGAGGACACACACGTCTGCAGCTTGTAGAAGTCACATGTTGAGGTAGGGTTGGCTCATTCTACTAACCTGTGCTGTTAGAATCCAACTTCTGAAAAGACTGTTGGTGTTGTTGTCAAGCTTCCTTGAACTTTACATGTATTTACCACACTCAACCTGTGGAGAACACACTTCCTGCTGATGACATCACCTAGATGGGCAGTACCAAGTGGAGGGAGAGGGGGCAATAAATGGAGTTGGTTACATGGTTACATGTAAATCAAATCTTACATGTATATCTAATACTATATAAAATATTTATACATAACATCGACTAATCCGTTTCCATGGCTACTGCTGAACTAGGCCAGTGTCCAGTCATCTGCTACTTTGTGAAACCAGCTCTGACTGGGGCTCATGCTTCTCTAACTGCAGAGACCATTCTGTCGTACTTTTTAAATTTACGGCTTTCAGTGTGCCTCAAATGGAGCATGAGTGATGTTCGACTCCGCTATAATTGATTCTTCACTGGACTAGAGGCCCTTTCCAAGTGGTTTGTTAAGAGATGTGAGGCACCTTTGGGTCAGGATTCCTCACTAAAGGGCAAACAAAAGTTAATCCACTCACTTTAAGAACTGCTTCCTATATAGTTTTTAAAAGTTAGTGTAACATACGCATCTAGAAAACGCCTTGGAAACTGCATACATGTGTAAATAACTGTATGTGTCGACAGCTGCATCGGTGTAAAACGAAACCCGAGACCATGACCTGAGAAGCCACGTCGGTGAATCAGAGCACACGGTTCAGCAGCTACAGTTCGCGCTGTGAGACATTCAGGCCACGTCTCATTCTCCCCCATCATGAGTTCATTATGCGCGATGACGACCCTTTTGCATGAGGACGTCGTGGCTCATTCCCACCACTTCAAAGCGCTCTTTGTTCCCTAACTCCTTCAAGACTTCCGGGCTGAGGTTCATGTTACAGTCTGGGGAAAAGGTTGTGATGGTAAAGGTGGGGAAGAGCAGTTAGGTCGGGGCTGGGGAGAGGTTAAACATGGCCACCACGCATGTGTGACGACGTTGGCGCCAACGTCTCTGTGGAGAGTCATAGAGGTGTGTTCTCCCACCATTTCTTTGTGTGTGTTTACAGGTAAGTGGTAATGATCAAGGGCCCTTCAGATCTTACAATATCAGCCAACATGAGAACTTTAATGGCTATTGTGCATCGCCCCAGTTTAAAATCACCCATTACCCATGAGTCATCACTTCAAAACAAAACACTCAGCCCCTATAGTTGTAAAAAACCTTCTGCATGTAAAGCATCGAGTTGTTCGGTGGAGATGTGTCTTTTTATTACATTCGACACGTTGCAGGTACGTCACTGTAACACGTTTGATGATTCTGAAGAAGCGTAGTTGGAACATTATGCGTCTCAGCACATACTGTACCTTTCTCATCTCCGTGTCACTCAAATGCCTGCAAGAATCTGACGCGACGTCCTCTCTGCTTTGTCTTTCCAAGGCGGTGGACTGCGCCGCCTTCCTGTGCTGGCCCGCGATGGCTCTGGGAAGCAGGTGACAGCAGTAATTCACCTGTGGATTATGTCCCAGCGAGAGACAAATGGGAGGACTGAGCTGCATTATACAGCATCTTTCAGCGAGACTCAGAGGCAGCCAAAACAAACATCAGAGACAAAGTGACACCTTCCAGGTCAGATGATGGCTGCTTTCTTTATGGAACATCCATTACAGTGTCACAGTCACAGCTACACAGCATGCTGCAGTTAAACCAGTGCCCCCCCATCCTCCGAAATCTATGCCCCTATGCAGCTAAACTGCAATTACGATCTTTGTAGCAAACATAATTACATATTATGCTGTGATGAAACATATTTTCGAATGAGTGGTGCGAACACAAACACAAGCAGAAAGCTGTTCATCTGTAAATACGCACCAACATTTTACCTGCAGTGTAGCTGTGCAGAAGCTGAATTCTAACAAATGAATATACTAAATAGATGTTGTAAATTCTTGCCTTGTGCTCCTGTGTCCTTTCATCTCATCTTCACTCTGCAGTTTCCCTCATTAACACAAAATCACTTTGCATCGTTCTGCAGTTTTGTTTCTCATTTAATGTTGCTTGTTGTTGCTAATTTAATATATCCTTCAGTTTTAATGGACACCACAGCAGAGAGGGACCATGCTCAACAAATATGTAACTGTAGAAGTATACGGTTGTTAGATCTTTAAAAAACAAGTGTTGGTATAGTTCGCCGCCGCTGACCCCTCGATAATCGGATTAATTTATTGGGATGTGTTTGTACACAGCAGCAGGGAAAAATCTACTTTCTTGAGAAACTGGTGAGCAGCTTGTTTAAAAGCGTGAACTTCACACAGATTGACTTTGGCTTTAATGGGTCTGGTGTATTTTTTCCCTACTGGAGCTTTGATCTATAGCCTTGTCACGGTGAAAGACACATTCTATTTTCTTTTCATGGTACTGAACCAGTAATGGAAGAAACGGGTTAAATCGGAGCCATTGGTCATGTAACACCTGACTTTTTTCTTCCATTTTCCACATGCTGAGCTATAAAAATCTTTGGCCCCAGATTACTGTAGAACTCGGTTTGGGGGCAGTGTAAATCCCTGGGATTTTTACATTTGCTCATCCCCAACCCATTCAGTCCTTTCCTACCACACACAGCTCTTGGGATTAAATGGGCAGAGAAGGGGGCAGGGAGTCCACTGGGAGCTGCCTCTTTCAGCTCTTGCTTTGATGATGATGGTCAGTTATGTAAGCCAAGTGGATTCCAAATGCATAGCTGAGCCATTCTCCTCTGCGATGCCTTTGTCTGCGTTCCACTAACCGGGTAGCCCACGCACGCTATGCAACACTCATGCAAACAGCGGCATCGTAGGCTAAACAGCCGTACGTGGTCCTCCGGTGCCCACTGACACTTCGGTCTATGCTCACGCAGTCACGTTGGTTTGTAGAGGTGAGCTGACAGCGTCTAAACAATAATTTAATCAGGGATTAAAGCGTTGAAATGAGCAGAGGGTTGAATGAAGCTGCCTGCAATAACCCTAAGAACTAGCCAGTGAATTAGAGTTAAGAGTAAAAAGTATGGGTGACAAATATTGACCCTTTACAGCCTCTCGTGTGGCTTCGTGTGGCTTGTGTTGGAGATTATGGTCAGAATTACAGTAGGAGCTACACTTAAACACAACTAACACAAGGCTGGAACTATACAAAACCCAGAAACATGAATGAACTGGAACAGCTGGGACAACATTCCAGACATGAGTTTGTTTACATAGAAAAGAAAACTGTTGGTGAGTAAACCGATCACAGGACTGAGCTGAATCCTTTGTCAGTATCAGATTTTATTTTGCATATGAACAATACCTGATAACCATGCATACATTATAATGAGCTCACAAGGTGGCTGAGAGAGAGAGAGAGAGAGAGAGAGAGACTGAAGTATAATATATCCCACCGAATGAAAGGAGCAGTATTGCAGGGTACAGTATAATAAGACAGCAGCACTCAGTTAGTGTTACAGTGTCACAAATGAAGATATTAAAATTGTATTATGTTCACTTATAAACCTCTCGTTATATTTTCAACCACATTGTGTAGAAATGTTTAGTTTAGTCTCTTTTTTTTTGGCCTTGTCAAATCTCGTCTACCTTTAACTGCAACCTGATATATATCTTCCTGTATATCTGCAGGACGTTTCATACAAAATAAATACTTATATAATTCTTGATACATTTTTATCATCACTGTAAACATAAAAACAAAACAGACGTCATATATTTACTGTACTACAGGTACTGCAGAGTCAAACAAAAGTGCTTGAGAAAAGACAAAGATAGTATCCACCCGTCTTAGCTGTGATGTCAGAGGTCACGTACTGTAGCACCGTGTGGCAGTCTGTGGACAGCTCAGTGGATAGAGGCTGTTTTATATTTATATTTGGTATTTTTATTCCTCTCGCTTTTTTTAAACTCTGAGTCACAGCGTCTCCGTTCATGTCCACTCACTAGTCCTCTGGGTTCTGTATCAGACAGAGTCCACCTTGACCTGGTTATTGTTGGTCATGAGCGGCGACGGTTTACTCTTGAGCCGCTCCCCGGCGTCGTTCGAGCTGTCCTGGAAGAAGATGCGAGCCGTGCACACCGAAACTACGATGCGCTTGTACTCGCGCCGGAAGTTCTGGTTCAGCACGCCGTACACAATGGCGTTAAGGCAGCTGTTGAAGTAGGCCATGAAGTAGCTCGCCACAAACAACCACTCGGGGATGAGGGGGACCACTACGTCCGGTTTGATCGCTACAGCCAGGCCGATGAAGTTGAGCGGCGCCCAGCAAACGGCAAAGAGCACAAACACCACGAACATGGTGACAAAGTTCCTAACGTCGTGTGGCGTTAGCTTGGGTCGATTGTCCGGTTTGACCCGCCTCCTCACCTGTATGACCAGTATCCAGATGCGCAGGTAACAGTAGGTGACAATCATGATGGGTAGAATAAAGTGAAAGAAGACCACAGCGATTGTGTACGCTGAGCTGGCCGACTGCTCGAAGGTGCAGGAGTAGACCCGCGGGTCATACTGAAGTGAACCCACGAACAGATTGGGCACAATGGCCACAACAGTCAGCGCCCAGATCAGCATCACATAGCACACCGAGTTCTTGTCGCTGTACAGTTTATCATACTTGAGGCTGTGGCAGATGTAACAGTACCGGTTGATGGCGATGCCCGTGATGTTGAAGATGGAGCCGATGACGCTGACGCCCATGACAAAGCCGCTGATCTGGCAGTGGACGTTGCCCAGGTTCCAGCCATTGTGGAAGATGGAGGTGAGGACCAGAGGGTACGGGTAGATGGCCACCACGAGGTCTGCCACTGCCAAGCTCACCACGAAGATGTTCCCTGCAGACATTAAGACACAAACAAACACCCACAGCAGAGACACGTGAGTCCCAGACATTCTCTGTGAGTGGTTGTGCCAAATGCAGTTTACAAATGTGTTCCTGGAAGAGGATTTTGCTCATTTGAGCAAATCTGATGTTCCCACCTTTCTTCTGTTTGAAGAAAACCATTGTACAAAAATATATAAAAGAAAAATCAACTTGCAGAGAATGCAGCTGAAAAAGAAACGTCTTTAAAGCTCTGTAAAGTCACTTCCACCGAGCTCGGATAAAGGCTCACGGCTTCACTCACATCGTGCCTCAACCTTCCAGTTGAAGAAACGAAGTAACAGCGTCTGAGAATGATAAAACATCTGCTCGTGCTCCGTGTGAAGACCTAGATCTTGATTCGAGGTTGGTCATTTGCATCGTGCTGCCTGGCAGGAAGGACAATCCTTCTGATAAACCCAGAATAGCTGCGGCTGTTATGTTTTGGTTGGCAGATATTTAAGAATACATGAATTGCAAATATGCTAAAACATGCAAATATGCTGGGACAATCCTTTGGAGACGTGCACTTGTTTTGGTTGCTACTTTGTTACATAAGGGCCTGGAGGCTGGATGCTGAGAAGCAGCTGTAAATGGAGTATTAATGGTGTAGCGCCGCGTTGTTCGTGCCTGTGTGAGGCGTGTGCCCATTTGCTAGTTTTACCCCTGAAGATTTGGCACGTGTCAACTTGTTTGGATGCAGTTGTCACCTTTGGATGCCGACGACTGGCGAAAAGGGGGGGTTGCAGCTCGGACGGCAGAGGGCCACCCCACGAGGCCTATCGACAGGCTCGGATTCGGTTCGCTTTCGTGAAAACACCCTGTCAGACACGATAAGACGCACTTGCTGCAAACTAAGCACCAGATCTTTACGATCATTGCACTGAAGGACGTTTCATCACACACTTCCCCAGATGTGTAGACGAGCCGTGAGTCTCGCCTGAGCATTGATCAGCCTGCGTTGTGTTAACGTTGTGGCTCATTCCTCCATCGGGCTCCACCTGTGTAATAGTCATTGTGTCATCTGACTCGCACCTGTTGTCACAAGATGCCTGCGAGGCCGGAGAGCTTAGACACACTGATCAACTCACTGATCTCTGAACAACGGTCAGTTTTAATGGTCAGGTGATGTTTAAGTTAAGTTAAGTTGTCACACTAACATTTCATTAATTTAACTAATTGCTTTATGTGTTTTTTAAACGTGAGCAGAATATGAAACAATGGTGCCGTCTCCTGTATGTGAGACCACCTCAGGCTTCACAGGAGATGCTGACAGCGAGGGAACCGTCATGTTCGAGGACATTAGACTTTCGACGGCCTTGACCTTGACGAGGTCACGCGGCGGGAAGCAGCTCGTGGCTGCCGGACGTCTCTCTCGCTCGCTGTGACCAGTCGTGTGATTGATGCAGCAGCTTTCATCGGGCTCGAGCAGATATGCCCCAGCGTCCGAAAACACTTTTTGGTAGAAATGAAACACATCTGAGGATTTTTTTCACTGTAGCTCAAAATGAATTGTGACACGGCAAACAGAGATGTATTAAAGGCACATTCGAAATGAAGCCCCGGCATCACAGCTACAGCGAATTCACTTCTAAACACACAACTCATTACTGTGAATTTTTTAAAATTTGGCCGTAATGGCACCTTCTGAGTTTGTATCACTCTGAAACATCTAAATTAGGATTTTGTCCCACTTTTCCAAGCTGAAAGAGGCGCGTTTGTGAGCAGCTACACTGAAGTCTCTCCACCGATTTTCCAAAGGGATTTAAGACCTGGCTTTTACTGGGTTATCCAGGGACAGTCACTTTCTTGTCCTGAAGCCACCGCAGTGATAGGGTAGAGCTGTAATTTGATATAGAGCTTAGTGTAAGTGCAGTCAGGCAGACTATTTTATTCCTAAATCTCTTGCCTCTACTGGTTCATTGACTGAATTCACATAATCATTGAAGCTCTGCCCCTCGGCTCTTCTCCATTCGCACATTTTGCTTCAGTTTCTAAATTAGAGGAGGTGAAAGATTTTAATAGGCAGCTGCCCATTCGTCATATTATCCTATTAAACAAGCTTCAAGTTTCTATGTATTATCTCAACTTACTCATCAGTGTGTTATGTTCACAATCCGCTGCACTTGTGTTTCACAATGTTGACCTGCCCCACAGACGCCAACATAAACATTGGCAGAGCTACAGAGTTCAACAATGATATAATTATTCCCTGTAATTGGGCATTAGCCCCAGTCAATCTGATCTCCAATGAAACAATTCATAAACATATCTTCTCGTGACTTGAGTTCCTGTGGAGCCAAGCCCTCTGTATCTGAAGCATCCCATTTCACATCACGTGGTCCCTGTTCCTCGGCCACCTTCATGCCTTACAGGAGGAATGCTGTCAGACCGACAGCGAGCCTGTCTGTCTCCCGCCTGCTCTGCTTTAAAGCAGCAGACTCACATTCGTCGTTGTTTCAGACCAGTGTGTTGTTCTCTCAGCAGTCGCTGAGGAATCTGGCGCGTCTCCCGTCCACCGCTGCTCTGGTCTGGCTGCTGTCACTCACAATGAGCCATCTCAGCAAAAGGATAGTTCTGCCACTGTTTCCAACTGCAAACCTATTTCCCAGCAATTTGCCCATGTTCCAAAAACCACACGGAACCTAGAGTAACACTGTAGACTAACACCTAGGTTCATATTTTGCTTTCTTCACCTGTGACAACTTGATACATTAAAAACTGTATTTAAGCTCCAGAAATCATTTGGATAACAGCTCGGTTTAAATTCAGATTCGGGTCCATTACTGGACAGTATACGTGATGAAGGTCACGTCGGGAGCAGCGACCTTGAGTGTGCCAGCCCTGACATCCTGTGCCCTTATGTCCTGACTGCACTAATGAACTAGCGATATTACGGGCGGTCAAAAGTCAAGTTTAATTACAAGCCATGTCAGGGGTGGTTAGGTTCACTCCGTATGTTAATGAGTAAAAGCCCATCTTGTGAATACATTTCAATAAATCCAAAATCTGTCAGTTGTGGCTATGACTGGATGTATATTCTCATACTTGAAGGCTGCGCTGTGAGCCGTGGGTACGTGACCTTGAAACGTACTTTGTTGCTTGTCATTCTGGCGTTTTCACGTGCAGCCTCATACACAGCGCTTCATGAAGGCCACGGGTTGGCTTTCTGCAGACAAAACTGCAATTTCACAAATGCTGTTTGGAAATATGAAAGTCGAGCCTAAAGCTGATCAAATCTCTGCAGCCGTCGAGAGGCAAGGCGAGGAGATCGGTTCTGTCTGTGGACTTTAATTTGGAGAGTGGCTCGCCGACCTGCACGGCCTTACACATGTGCGAGGTGGAAAGGATCGTCCGTGCTGCGTTCATCCAGGGATGGTGCCACCATTACAACGTGAATTATAAATTATTTCTCGAATAAAGACGAATCTGCGATGTGCTCATGAATGTGTTTGGCTGCAGGAGAATCAAGCGAGTCCTAAAATGAATGAGCGACGCCGCGGACAGATGCGGATGATGAGGCTCAGCAGATATAATCTCCTCATTTCTCTCACAGCAGCTTTTTCGACAGACGAGACCGAGCGCGTAAAACCACAAAGAGCACACAGTGAACGAACACGTGCGGCAAAATGTGTCAATACTCTTCTCGGTTACTGTACAGATAATTTATTTCCAGTTCCTGGGAGAATAGTGAAAAAGCAAAGCGCTTTATACGCAGCTTTATACAGAAGTGGTTTATTCCAACCCTGGACTGGCAGCGGAGAGAAGGGATTTACAAAGTGACCCCAAGTGCCCTCTCTGCTAGGGAACAACCAACCAGAAACAAAGTGGAAAATACATTTTACACACTGACCCTGAAGTAGCCACAATCAAAAGCCTGTTAATCACTGCTGCCAATCACAAACACACAGGCAACAGGTTCTTCAAGTGACCAACACGGTGCTTGTTCGCGGGTTCTGCTTTTGACACAGGGGCGTTTCACGACTCCTTATACGCATGTTATCCTCTGCAACTCTCTCATCTGGCAGAAGACGCTTTGCCGTCGGGCAGGAGATTCCTTGCGAGATACTGTCACGTTAGCACACAACGTCCTTTGTCCGACACAATTTTGGAAAACAGTGGCGCATTTTCTGTCTCCATTAGTTTTGAATTTGGCTAAGAGCAACACATTTCACGTCTCAACTAAGTATTGTTTTATTTAAGGAAAGATTAATGAGCTCCTGTTGCACTTGGCACTGTGATGATGTCCTGTGGGCTTTTAGCACCGGGATGCGACAACTTGAGTGAGATTTTAACAACTTCTGCGTTGCAGTGGGCTTTACCGCCAAACCGCCGGAGCTCGCCGCACCTCCGCTACCTAACTAAGCGCTCTCTCGTATCTCAAATTGCTCGTCCTCCTTCCTGCAGCCCACGCTGTAGTTTTGAAGATCATGTGTTGTGAAAATACCTGTCCGCCGCGCTTACTTTCTGTGGTTAGGGAGCAGACATGACAAAACACCACGGGTGGTGTCACACTGGATGTCACCCGGGCCCCCACAGCTGGTGGCCTGACACAGCCTGACAGGACCAGTCACGTCTTCCAGATAAAAGCCCCCAGACAAGTTGTCCAATGTCATGTTGTCAATCTGATTACACAGTCTTCACGTGTCATGGACTAGTGGCAAAACAGAATGTGGAAATTAACATGTTTAGCAGAGCAGGCTGGGAAGTGAGGGCTGGTTTCTGTCCGCGGCACCAGGATGGTGCTTATCTTTAGCCATTCAGCTTCCCCTCGCCCTGACTGCGATGAGCATCAGCTCATCGTGTGCGTGGAGGGAGCTACTGTACGTTAGATTCCCTGAGGAGCTGTGGGCTGGGTGAACCATGTGGCTGCAGCTCTTGTAGCTGCTGGTGCTGGTGAGGTTTACAGTACGCCAGCTGCTCCCAAGCGAGCCCCACTCTGTGGTGGAGCTACAGCATCTGTTATAAAGTGGGGGGATGCGAAATAGTGTTTTTATCGTTCTATGCACTGTAGCGCAAGCTTTCTCTTCTTTGGACCTCGCAGGATTGAAAACGTACTTGCAGATGACAGCGGCCTATGAATTAAGGAAACACTGTCACAGATGGAAACAGCTGAGTATCAGTAAAAGTCAAGCCATGTCCCCTTTTCCACCTCAGGCGGTTTAAAGGAGCCCAGAGTCTGCGTTTGTCTTTACTGAGTCACTTTAGCATCACAGTCTACTTCAGAAGACGATGGTTAAAGTGCAGCGCTGCTCTCAGGTCACTGCTGTGCAGCGACACGTTCTCCTGCCATGAGGAAAGCGCCCGCTCACGTGGTTATTGACAGCAGATACTCAGACGCGCTGACCAGAACAAATCCGCACAGAGAGCCGGTTCTCGGCGAGCGCACTGAAAAGACACAAACATGCTCAGGACGTCCCCAGCATCGAAAGGTTAATGCTGGATGTTGTGTATGGAAAATGAAAACTCAATTCAGCCTAATTGTCAGCTGGAGTCAGATGTTTGAGGCTGCTCTTAAACCACCTGTTCTAACCCTCGGTTTACTCTGCTTTCTGCTCAACACAGCGCCCGTCTCTGTAAAAGGCAGACCAGCATGGCAGGGGGTTGATGGCTTGACCTAGATAGAGGGAGACAGACTTAAAGTTCAACCAGGACACGTGGGACCGTGTGAGTACAGTGCTACACTGACCGCTCCTTCTCACTCGCTCCACCTACATCCTCGAAAGCCTCTCTTGATCCCAGCGCCACAACAATTTATTCTACACTTCATAAAGCAGCTTAGCGCCTCCTGCAGTGCTGCTTATTTGCCTGTTTGCCGTGGTTATTGTTTTCCTAATGAACGCTTCAACAGATTGAATATTCAACTCGACCGGGAGCGGAAACACAACGTGACCACGTCTCCGCCTTCATTTTCCCGATATTGCTTCATTTCATTTTCCAAAGACGAACTAAAAATTGATGAGAACCCCAAGAAAAAGACAGACGCATGCAGCCGTCAGGACAGAGGCCCACTGTACAGAAGAACAGAGCTACTGTCTGCAGAGGGTCACATGGAGGAAGCTCCAGCAGGTTAGTGGATGACAAAAAGCCTCAAGGCTCTGGAGCATCACATGAAGCCACGTAACGAAAAAGCCCAGCTAGGTCCACCAGCATGTAGGGGTTTGAGAACCTGGTGGGTCTCATGGTGACTACAGCAGATACAGCTGCTGCCTCAGATCACAGTATTTATCTGTGCAGAAACGAAGCTGCATCTACTGTGTGGTGCTGTACTGCAGGCGACGACCTAATGACTAGAAGTCTAGTGACCAGACTAGTTTAGCTGCTCTCTGTAATTCATCTGTCAACATTCAGCACCAGTTTAATCAGACGTTTTGTCCCAGAAGGAAAAGCACAGACGGGAACTATTTATCTAAGGACAATGCTGCTGCTCTGTAATTTCATTTTCTGCTGAAAGGCTGTAACAAACATGGATGCGAATTTGTCCCGCAATGACAACGTTAGGACACAATGTCTGTTTACAGTTGAAAACTAAACCTGGAAAAGACATGAGGACGTGAGCGCTGCAGTTACATCACACACACTGATGCGCTGCCTTGGATTTATGTTTGCAAGCAGCTTGATCTCCTTCATGTCATCACTGAGAGAAAATATTTAACGAGCAGTTGTAATGAGTAAGTGTGAAATGAGGTTATTGTACAATAAAAACCGACATTAAACTTTAATACAGTTGATGTTTCTGTTAAAATCTGATTTGAGGAACATTAGTTACGCTACATTAAACATGTTCAGTAAGTGAGGAGCTTAGACTTTAAACACAGTACATCTGTTTGTGCATCTCTAGGGCTCATAGATATAAAAATAAAACTGTCAGTATTTGCCACAAATAATGGCTTCAAACAAGAAAACCATTCTTCTCGCATGGGCTGCACTTTAAAGCAAACCACGTAGGAAACATTTAAAGTAGCTTAAAGAGCCCTGAGAGGGCGATAACAGTCCGCTATTAATAACCAGGGGTATAAAAGGGTTCAGATATCGAAACCTTAGTGATGTCACGTCATATGACCAATCAGCAGCCAGCTCGCCATCAGCACGTTGCATCTGCCAGCATCACCAGAAAGTTCCAGAAACGAGTCCATGCAAACACAAGTTCGCAACGTCAGACGTGGTGCGTTGAGCTCGATTTGATGTGACACATCACGCTCTATGCAGCAGCTCACTAGCTGGCAAATATACCTTCACGCTGCACGACATTATGACGGACGTCTGCTGTGGTCACTGGACTCTGTGGGAACGCACATCAACAGCCGGAGGACGGTTCTGCAGAATATCACCACAGTCATTTCCACGATCATTTAACTGAAACATAATTTACATATAAACTCAGTAATAGTAAATATTTAGACCCACGCCTGGAGCTGCACCTATTTTCAGTTAACTATTCATTCAGTTTATGATGGTTGTGGAGGCAGTTTCATACATGGTGGAAGTTGGAGCTTATCACACTGCACAGCTGATGCCTGGTGTGTGTGTGTGTGTGTGTGTGTGTGTGTCTGTGTGCGCTGTTTGCTCCACTTTTCTCGACAGCTGCTGGACGACTTCAGGACCTTGTTTTGGGTGAAATATCTGCAGCTCGGTATTAGAAACCATCAAGGCAGTGTTTGTTGTCAGCGGCTCCTCAGAGCCATCTGTCTTCACAGCTTGGGCGCCACCGCGTCTTAGCGCGCAGCGGCCCGTTTGTATCTTCACGCCGCTCTCATCTACACCAGCAAAAGTTGCTGCTGAACTTGATTTGCTCTGTTTCTTTAATGATGGCGTCAACAGCTGCACTAGACGTCACAGGCAGCTTTAACGTTAAGTGCAATTAAGTGTCAATTTAAATCATTTAATCACACGGACATCCCAGAATAATAAGCAGGAGACAGGGTAGCATCACAGCGCGGCGCTGACTTATGTTACTGTCCTAAAGTCCTCTGTATATTTTGATATCTTGTTGCCTTTCCCATGGAAAATTGAGGTCAGACTGGAGCTTAGCATCTGTTGAGCTTCATTATATATGATTAGTTTGTGCAGCAGTTATTCCCAACATCCTATCTGACCCCAATTGACCTAAAGGAGCTCAATGTAATCTCCTCATACCATAGTTTGGATTCTTTGTGTACTCTGCGAGCGTCACTTTCCAGACATACGGAACGTACCCTACCAGACGGGCTGAGTTTTCTTACTGCGGTTAGGCGCTTATCTTAGCTTTTTTTTTTTTTTTTTTACGAGTGTCAGTCTAAGCATAAGCTTTGGACACAGCCTCTAATTTCCTATTTACTGCGTGTAACAGCTCTGCTTCAAAGTCAAACCCAGAGCGGCCAGAATGTCATATTCTCACTAATCCCTGCATTTAACACCCGCTATCTTTTTTCCCCCCATCGCTTGTATTTTCCACATTCATGTGTCACATCACATCCTTTTCAGCCGCTCCCGTCGTAATTATGACGACAGGATCAGAACACACGGGCATATGTACATAGAAACTGTATCTGCACGGGGAGAGAGGCTTCATTGAGCGACGATAATAGACGTGGAAATAAGCATCATGTGCAAACACTCAGAGCAGCTGGGAGACACACATCAATCACCCGCCCATGCCTGTCAGACAGACGCTGTGTCTTCCAGGCTGAGTCGCACACACTCACAAAAAGGCAACAAACCCACCAAAGAGCTGGCTGGGAAACGAAAGGACCCAAACACAACCTACATTATTCCTTGTTCAATGTTTCACCAACACAAAACCGGATGCATCCGACTTCAGCTCATGTTTGTTGCTGCTTGCAAACCTACAGGTTTGGAAGAATGCAAATAATAAACATTTCTAATACAAAATAATCGGCTGTGTTTGCAATAAGAGTTGTTTAGTCTAAACTCTGACCACCTGACAGCAGTCTGCTGGTTTGAACTTTGTTGTCCGGGCTTTAAATAATAGTTTAATAGGAATATTTATGAGTGACGTGTTGACAGAGGGCCCAGCTCCGTTCATTGTCTGTTCACACACACAGTAACCTGGACTCTTGAGGTGAGTTAACTTGTGTGGGATAAACAGTCACAGATGATGAATAAATGATCACGTACTCGTTCAACACTCTGACATCACCTGCTGCAGCCCCTCTTGAAGCCTAATTAAATTACTGAGCAACATGTGGACAGACTCTCTCATTGCATTTACGGTTTTTCACCCGCAGCAGGGAAGCTGTTCATGTCCTCTGGAAAGACCGTCACCCAGCCAGCTGTGCAACTTTCTCATCCCCAGATGAAATCTGTCCCGATGTAATCGTTGGATGGAACCAATGTGAAGATTTGGTTACATCAAGTCAAGTCCTGGGGCCGTTTTTAACATAACTTTGACCCCAAAACGGTGGGAAACACATGCTTACTGTAACAGCCTTTCCTTCCAGTCCTAATGTGGTCTCGCCTTGGTTGCCTGTCCATCCAGACCGACCGCCTTCATGAAGCTGCTCGGTACATTTAAATATAAGTGATTTAACAACACACGTTTCAGCTGTGTGAGAAGTAGGAGCCAGGAAAAGGAGAAAGCTACGTTGTTTTACGGTTCACAGGCCCAGGAATGGATCACAGGGAAAATATTGATCCACGATCCAGTTTCTCCTGCAAAGGTCTCATCTAAACCTGCAGACGCTCTAACGTGAGGCTGTTATTGCTGCCGACGGTGGTTCAGCGAGTTCAGGGAAACGCATGACTTACTTTTGCCACCATGACTTTATGTTTATTGGGCGTGTTTCATACAGTGATAGCCGTTAAATCTGTTACGACTAAACGACCTGTAGGTGGCGACCGGCTGAACTCGTCCGGTCATGCCTAGTCCCACAACGACACAGCACTGCACCAGGGATTCCTATTAATGATTTATTCGTATAGTTACCATACGTTGTACTATAAAGTTATTAGGACCGATTAAACTAGTAAGGGTCATAAAATGGCAATTTATGTAGGAAAAGCTCATTCTGTGTCCACCAACTGACACTGACATTTTGAAGTGCTGCCACTGTAAATACATAGACAGTTATGACTGTCTGTGTTTTACCAGCATAGACATGTCGTCCTTGTTCACGCAGTTCAGAAGCTTTGACGCACTAGAGCTGCCTGGGCAGTGGAACGGAGGCATTTTTACACAAGTTTTGGATTCTTTCTTGCGTAGCATTAACTATTTTAACCCCTGAAATTCGACTCCAACACCAAGCCTGGCTGATCCGCCGGTGCGCAAACTTCATCTCGTATTTACACGAAAACAATTTGTCATTTTCTATGTGAGTAAATTTGTAAATTTAAACTGGTCCCAAATTCTACCTTAGTTAGTAAACAGCACCAGCAGCAAAATAAATTGTCCAATCTGCTGTTGTATCACACATTTCTCAGCAAAATTAGAGTTTATCCGATATTAGTTTGACTGTCGCGGCAGAGTCGGGAAAGAGTGTTTAATAAATGTCCCAAAGCAGCAGCGATCTCGCTCGTATCAGCTCACATCTGCCATTTTATCGCAGTGTCATATTTTTCATAAAGTCTATCAGATTATTTCCTCATAATACTACGGGACATGCCTCGCGAGCGCTTTCTCGTCTGCTCGGAGAAACTCTGGTCTGGACTCGACCACTAAGCGAAGAACAGCACGAACATCTGACTTCCTCCTGCATAATTCCCTATTGCTTTTGGACGCCGCCCAAAGAATGCTGGAAAGAACCCAAGCGATGTGTGAATGTGTCTGAAAGTGCCACAAAATGCACTCGCTGAGGCAGTAATCATGTTTATGGGTCATTAAAGGAAGGCATACTGTGTGGAGGAAATCTCACACACTAAGCTCCTGCTCATTAGAGGGACGCTAGGACTCAACTAATTATTTTACAATCGCGACAGACCACTAGGAATGTGTCATAATCTGCCTCTGGAGACACATCTGCACCGCTAACGGTGGCCTGTCTTACCAGAATAAAAGCTTCTGAATGAGCAAGTGTCTCAAAATCACGGCTCTCACGTGACAACGAAGGTGAAGAGAAAATCACTGAAGTCACCGACACTGGTGTCGCCACAAAAAGGCCTAACAACACAGTGTTTAAAGGGGAGCCACTTACATAAAGTACACATATTAAGTTAAATTACACACAACACGCAAGAAAAACTAAATTGCACCCAGGCCGCATAATAATAGACGTAATAATGGGACTATTCACTTGTTATTAGGCAGAATTAAATGGATGAATGGACGTTTTTCTAAACAAGCAGTTAATGATAGGACAGGCTGGCGGATAACAACATGTCATTAAACAACAATAAGTAGAGACGATGTGGATGGTTGAACACAGAACACGATGTGATGGCTAGTTTAGTTTAGTTTACTTTAGTTTACTTTAGTTTACTTTAGTTTAGTTTTCTAATTTGACAGAATATACAGGGTTTAGTGATACAACACCAGAAAAAAAGAAAATGCTTCAGTGCCAGTGAAAAGCTGGTTCCTGAACCTCCTCCTGTAATAAGGCACCACAGCTCCATGGGTTTTACTGAGTCTCGCTGAAGATTCTCTGGACTGAAATATGAAGTTGTTAAATAACGACACCTTGTACCTGTGGAACAAGTCCCTGCGTGATAAACACTTGCCGTGTGACTTTGATTCCGGGGACAGAGGACATTTCTAGCTGCTGCTGGTTCGCAGAAGGTTTTCGAGGATAAATCGGGACATTTCTAATAGTCGGACTCATTTTCTTCATCTTTAACCCTTTCATGCATGAATTATGAAAGCCACAGTCAAGATTTTTTTTCTCTGTGCTTTTATTACCCTTTGGGCATAAAAAAACAAAAACTGAAGTTTTTTTTTTTTAACTTGTAACTTTCAATGAGTTCTTCACCTGTCCACTCACGTGGACTGCATGAATTTAAGGAGGAAACTATTTCACAGAAACACAGAATGAAATTATATCTCAAAGCTAAAAAAATATTTTTGAAAGGTTGTTACTACCGTTTATAATTTTTTTAACGTTTTATAACATTGCTCAATGCATCGCAAAATCACTAAACTCTTCCTTTTTGAACATATTCTATCAAAAATATTGTCAACAGTTTTCACAATTTTAGATGGAATTTAGCTGCATGGTCTGATTTAGTGAGTTGTGCATCATTTCACTAAGTCTATCTTGTATGAAAATTGCCAAAGCACCCAGGGCACAAAGCCACAAGACACCGCATGCATCCTCACACTCAACTCCCTCAGCATCCGCATCCTCAACTCCCTCAGCATCCGCATCCTCAACTTCCTCAGCATCTGTATCCTCAACTTCCTCAGCATCCTCAGTTTCACTACTGGCTAATCCTTCTTTTTCTAGCAGCCATTCTTCATCACTGCTACTAGAATCATCCTCACTTGATCCAGATGGAATTTTCCCCACTATCCTGTAGGCCTCTCTATCACGCTCTGCACTTATACAATATATATACACATTACCTATTATTCACATAATAGAACTTACTTACTTACTTAAAAACTGCTAATTACATTGTAATAGCATACATAGATTGATTTACAGCCAAAAAGGTATTGCAACTATATTATTTACAATACAAACACATTTCTGATAATAAAATGAATTGTTGTTGAAATATAACCAACAATACATGATGTCCAAATTAGTGGACAGATAAATAATCCAAATTTCCTCCCAAGATAAAATCAATACTTTGAAAATTTAACAACACTATGTTTCTTTAGGGTGTACTTGATGTTATCATATTTTTTTTACCTCCAAGGGTCTCCTCCTATAAAAGGATTGGCAAGATATTCCTGAGGTGGTCGGCCTTTCTGGCTTTCTGTCGGCCATCTTGGTTTCAAGAATTATTTTTACACTTACAGTGGCTGACCAATGGGTGGCAGTGTAACAGACTAACGCACTAGCGTCCACAGAAGTGGATTATATACAACATCTCAGTCAGAACCCATGCGCATACAAGAAAACTGTTTTTAAATAGCTGTCAACTGTAGTGACCACTATGCATGAAAGGGTTAACTTTCCCACACATTCCCCGAATTCTCACACCTCCAAATTTAGCTGGTGCCATCAAACAAATGTTTTTCTATTATCGTCCTGGCCTCTTTCGATCCGTGCTAATTTCACACAGACCACATGCACTGCTCTAACCTCGGGGCTATTTTTAGACTGTAATACCCTCACTTCTTTGCTTTGTAGTTATTAAAAGTGTTATTTTAATAATGGCACATTGTGTATGTGGGGCAGTGACAAAGCGCCGCCCTGAACCAGGAGACAGTAGGCGTGAATGGGCCAGTGTTCGCAGCCTTCGCAGCGCTACATCAAATGGCATTCATGTGTCTGGCAGAACAATCATCATTACACGCCATTTAACCGAATCGGCCAGTCGAGGCTTTCTGATTGAGCTGATTGCTTGTTTGTCCACTGGGTGAACTTCACCCATCATGGAGAAAAAACCCCAAAAGACAGATAAGAGACTGAAGATTAAACCGTCCGCTTCTGTGTCTCGCGTCGACTGAGCCAGGATATTTAGTTGTTTTTCATCTGTGTCCTGCTTCGGTCACAGTCGCGCAGTCTGACGCATGCACAGCTGGAAGCCGCTGAGTCCGACCACAATCTTCCACTGTTGGCCACTGACGAGCGACGGCGGACTAAGTGCTGCGTTCAAGGGCACCTTGGATGCGTAGGCCTGTTCGGATTCTCTGGACTGGGACTCAAACTGGCACACTCCTCATCACCAGCCGGCATCTCTAACCTCAGAGCTCCTGCTGCTGCCTTGTGCGTGCGCTTAATCAGTTGCCGTTGTGCAGTAAGCATTCTACAGTACGAACGCGTTACGCATAGTTCCCCATGAATGAGCATTAGATTTTACTTGATCTCACTGCCCTGAGCTTCCCGTGTGTGTCATCCCGAGCTCCTGCGAAGCAGAAAGACGTTTCAGCGTATAATATAGTAAATGAACAAAAATAGCAGGGGGAAGCGAGGAAGCAGGATGGGAGGATAACAGGAGCAGGGGGATGGGACCTTAAACGGTTGCAAATACGCTCTCTTGTATGTATAAGTATTTATAGGCTCATTATGTTTTCCTTTTGAAGTTAAATCATGCTCCTGTTGAGTGTGAGACAAGACAAGAACAAAAAGAAACGGGAGGAGGGGGTCGCGACACAGAAGTGCAGATGCCAGACGCCCGTTCTTGTTAAAGTCGGCCATGTCTGCTCAGCTACTGTTTAGCACTCAGCAAAACAACAGGCTTAATTCAAGTTGCCCACTTAGCCATTGCATAATCTGGAATCCACGGGGTTCGTGTGAGAACTGTCCTATTGCCTGACTGGCTTGATGCGAAGCTTTATTGGCAGAGTTCCTCTACAGGTATGCCGTCTGACAACACAGCGTCCTCAGAGAACGGTCGGGGTGTTGGATCAGAGAGATGCAAACAGACAGGGTGTCATGGAATATGAAGCCCGGAAGGTCAAATTTAAGTGAAAGGAGAAAAAACTGTGTGTTGGCGTGTTGGCGTGTTGGCGTGTGCGTAAGCGCGGGGGGAGGAGGAGTCGAGAGAAGGTGGGAGATGAGGTGCAAAACTTGGCGAGGGAAAAGCGAAAGGCAGAAACAGAAAGATGTTCTCAGAGGAAATGTGGACACGCGCAGCCTGCTTTCCCATCATGCAGCGCGTCGGTTCATACATACAGAACGGATTCTGCTCGCAGGCTGTGCACAGATGAGGCTGAAGATACGAGAAAGCCTTGAACTGGCGTCCTGCGTCCAAACAGGGCTCGCTGGTCAGTTTTATACAACAAACTGCAAATCAAAGGTCCGTAATTAACAGAATCACCTCATTCTTTGTTCTCAGGATGACGGAACCTGCCTCTCTGTCGTCCCCGTATGTTTGCTCTGTACCGATCCGCTTTATCCCCATTATCACGCACTGCCGTGAAGCCCTCCGTCCGAAAGGCAGCAGCCGACTAGACGGACAAGGCTGCTCCTGCTGCTGCTGCTAACGCCAACAACGATAACAATATGCACGCGCTCCCAGCAGAGCGAGCCGCAGCCGCGCATAAATCTGCTACCTAATTAGATCTGCGTCTGATCTAATGTTTGAGTTTGAATACTTATGAGAGCCAAACATCTCCCTGAAAGGAAATCCATACAAAGTAGATCTGCCAACTTGGCGCAATTAAAGGAAAAATATAAATATATAAAGTGCTTTACATGTTTCAGGACTCACAGGGCTCTGAGGGAAGCAGTTAGTAATGGCTGGGAGTTATCAGGTGCACAGCAGCCTCAGGGTTTGCCTGCAGGGCCTGCTTTTTTCCATGTCCTGGCTGACAGCAGGGGCATTAACTAATCTATAGCTCGGGTGTAAGTGCCTCATGAGTAGAAGAAGTAGAGCCTTATCCTCTCCCACTCAATGTTCATCTATTCAGCACGGGCAAACTATAAATTAATTGCTGGTCATGACCTGCTGGCTGTTGTAGGTCCCCAATTAGTCTGTGTTTTTCACCTGCACCTTCCCTTCAGTTCTCCCACTGTTAAGCTCCTCCACCATACTGTGCCGCTCCGACGCTTATCACAGCAATCAGCAGTGAAACTGACAAACCCCGCGAGCGGCGACGAGCGGCTCCACCTCCACGTGTCTGTTAAAGAGCGGCTGGAATAATGGGACACTAACGGGCCGCGTGTGTTAGCTTTTCATTTTCATATTGTAATGATCTAATCTCTGTTTCCACTGGAAAAACACTGGCATCAGGTTTAAAAGTAATTCCAGTCGTGATGAAGTGCGCCAGGTATGCGGACGCCCTGAGACCGTGTTTGTTTTAGTAGGCGTATAGTCTGAGAATAGCTAAACACACTCATGTGTCAACGTGCTCTCAAATGCTCTTCAACCTGTGGCTCCTTCGATAGTGTCAACTTTGAGGTGCGCTGGGACTGTTAGGGCTCAGAAATGACTGTGTTTAATAATACAGAGAAAACGCTCACCTTCAATAATAATAATTGGGTTTTGATGTGATGTAATTATTTTTAAAGTTATTTCCACATGTGAAAGAAATCGTAAGCTCATTTTCATTTTGCAGGTCTTTTCAGTGTATCTAGGTTTGGTATTTATCTGACACAGCATGTCCTGACAGTGTAAAACATGTTTGCGTATCTTCAGGTCTCCTTTCTGACCCGAAAACAGTGAGGCAGCAGCTGCTTCCCCGCCTGACTCTCGCTGCTCGCGCTATGCCGCCGCGTAGGCTCGGCTTCCACCAGTACCTGCAGCCTGATCATTCCACGGCTGCTGCTTTGCATCACGAGCGAGTGGAAAAACCAGGGGTGAAGCATCCACTGCTCCTATCTTTTAGTGACTGTGAGCCAAGGTGCTTAGCAGGAGGGTTCACAAAGTGATACAGCCACCTGATACTGATCCCACTGCCAGGGGACACATTATGCAGCGTGGCGTGATGATATCTGACAGCCTTTCAGAAGATAGGGTCTCGTCTTTGCTGCTAAACTCTCTAACAAACCGATGCTGTACCCGCAACACATTCATTCGCATGGGAAGGAGGGAAGGCACAGAGCAGGCAGACCAGGTGTGTGTGACATATGTTTTCAACTCGTGGTACAGTACAGCAGGTCAAAGGTCGCGTTTTGCCGATCGACGGTCTAATCGTAGTCGATGAGGACGCACGGCGCCCTACTAAGCGCTGGATCTAGAGGATTACAGCTTCTCACAGGCCGACTGGATTTCGTCACGATGCAAATAAAACAGGATGTTGCGAAACCAACATCTGCTGTAGAACATCTACAGAGAGGGATTTGTTTGCTTTTCACTGTCGGGTCTTTATTAAGCGCTGAGCCAATTTCCATTAACCAAACCCAACAAAGCCAATGGATGTTTGTGAACCTCAAAGATTCTCTTGAATTGGGTAACGATGCAAATAGCACTTAAGTCTCTATTAATGCCTCAAAAGCGTTGCACTGAGAGCAATCATACTGTAACAGACACTAGAGGTGTAATGAATGATTAGAAATAATACTATGCGGGCGCTCAGCCAAGGCTCTGAAAAGGATCAACTCTGTGTCACCACCACGAACACAAAGCCAGAGTCAGTCTGTCACTTCAAAGTGTGAATGATGGTAGGAACTGTGTCGCGCTTCGTCTCTTGATAACACAAATAATAATGCTTCTCACCAGCGTCTCGCCCTCGTTTGCACTCATTTACTAAATAGAGTTGATAACACGAGTGGGGAAAAACCTCGATAGCATTGTTTTCCACTGGTTAATGTGCTGAAACCCGAGCTGCTGCACCTGCACAACAAAGAACTGTTCTTAACATCTTGCTCAATCTTCTGTGTCTTGAAAGGTAAATGGCTCAAAGGTCAAACCTGCAGGTGAAGCTAAGAGTCAAACTAACTCGGCAACAGTTGTTTCTGTGGCCTGCACCAGTCTGACAGAGTCGGTCCATTAAAGGTGATTTGTCGGGCTCAGACTCTGCAGCTCAAACTGCTTAACATGTGCTCACGCTGACAAGAAACCGACCGTGCCAGAGCAGCGGGACTGCGACCACAGCGTCTGCCAGGTCGTCCACTCGCCATATTTCATTGCTCATTATTTAATTCGCCCCCTCGTTGCTTACACTGCTGCGCTCTCTCCGACAGCGTTTAGCGCAGGCCGAGGAAATTTATACCCGCTTGTTTTTCCATAAGGGAGATTTGATCTATTTAAACAACAGGAAATTGAATTCTTTGGAGATGGAGAACTGCGGAGGTTAAAACACACTCCTGAAAGTTTATACTGGTGCTGAGTCCAAGTCAAATCTTCTGGCCGGATTTCAAACAATCATCTGTGGCATCACGTTCCCACAGATATAACAAAAAGCGAGAGCCATCAAAACATTCCAGCAGTGATGGAAGCATGAATGGAAAAGTTTCCGCTGCAATCAATCCATCAATCCGTCTGCCAATTTGCACACGATTTGAAGAGGAGATTGTGAGATCCCTAAGTTAGGCATGCACGTCTTCAGAACGGGAGCGGAAAGTGGCGAACGTGCGTCAGCAGCCCCCCAAAGCCGTGTAAGTATTCACAGACAGCGGTGAGAACACAATTAAGCTGGATCTTTTCTTTCTTCACTTCCTTTTTGGACTCTTCCCCCCCCCCACGATGTTGGGCCTGACTTCAACGTGGCAAAGGAGAAAATTGATTTACCCACTGAGCTGAATAAATAACCAGTCATCTTAAAGCTCCAGCGAGGAGACGATAGAAGCTACCTGCATGCTTCAGTGCATCCCTGCTGTGGCTGCATTATGGCCTCTGTACATGTAATTAGACTTAATCAATGGACTGACTTCAAAGATGCACTTTCCCCTTTGCCTACAACACAGCTTCTGTCCAGCTGAGCTGAGAGTAGAGCTCCAACCAAATATGTGTACGTTTTATGAACTGCTGACTGTCAGGAAAGCGCTGGGAGTTCGCAGGAATCTCAGTGCCAGGCAATCATATCCATTTACATCCCGGATCAGGTTTAATATCCCTCGCAAGTTCGTCTCTGCTCTCTATCCGCATGATGGGAATCTATTCTGACCCCTAACATTTCTGCTGTGGGTGAAATGATAATGTCAGTAGAGTATTTAGCAAATCACCCGACTGCAGCTTCCAAACGATGACAGCGCTGATGCGTGTAGTTGCCAGTAGCGCAAGACGCGCTCGGTCCTCTGACTGTTACATTTGGAGCATTTTACTACTTTAACCGAGCAACACAAACACTCCAACACGGACGGAAGTTAAACATCGACCTGTCCTTAACATTAATGAATTAAGCAGGGGAGCATCAGTGTAAGAGCTTTCAATGTGCGCTGTAGGTTGTTGTTGGACCGTAAACATGCGCGTGAAGCCGGGTCGCTCAAACTGACGTGCGCGCATTGTGACAATGTTTTGTTTTGTTGTTTTTTAACGCAGCTCAGGTTAGTCGCGCGTCGCCACGCACGCTCTCACTCGCTCGCGCACGCACACGCACACTTCTGATGACTTTCCGTGCGCTCACCTGCGTTCCTGAGCTTCTTGTTCCGGTACACGGAGAAGATGACCAGGAGGTTGCCCAGGATGTCAACGACGATAGTGAAGATGAGGAAGCAGCCCAAAGTTGTGGTGACCCACGGAGGGCGGTTCAGGACGGCGTCACTGGGGTCTGGCGAGGAGCTGTTCAGGAGGGACCCATTTATAACCATTGTATACAGTCGCTGAACTTTCTCAGCTGAGCCTAATTCAACCGCGCCGCGACTCCCTGCGTCCTAAAGCCTGCTTTGCGGAGACGCCGGCGGTGGTGGGATACTACAGCCTCCCTTCATCTCCATCCTGCCCACCACGCGTGCTTCTCCTTCCTCTCGCGCTCCGGCGTGGACTCGGACGCTGTGGCACTCTCCCACGTCTTCTCTGCGCTCTGGCTCCGCGTCACTTGTGCGCCCGGCGTGCCATTCACTTTATCCGACACTCGTGTGTGACATGAAGCTGCAACTTCGAAGCTTCCCAGCATGTGACCAAACAAACGCGAGGAGGAGCGCTTTTATTTTGAGGGAGCAATGCTGTCGCTTGGCGGCCGAGAGGTGGAAGAGCAACGCGGCTGCTCGTCCTACTTCAGTTCATTTACCCGATGCGCGCCCATTCATGGCAGCGCGACCGTTCTCTGCTTTATTTCAGCCCATTCATTAAGAACCATTCATGCCTTACGCGTGTCAGGGGAAAGGGGAGGCATGTTCAGGAGGCCTTAGCCACAAAACGGCTTCATTTACACGGATGCTGGACGTGCACATGAGTGATGACATGTCTTTACATTCTCCAGATTGAAATTGAGCAGATTTACAGAAAGCTGCGTCGCTTTGAATCCTCCCTCCTGAGTGCGTTTGTCAACAAATTGTACATATGACTGGATGCTTTATTCATTTTATCACGCATAAAATACCGACATCAAGCTCTTCTCTGTATAAGTTTCTACTCCATTATATTGTTGTTAATGATGTTCACAATAAATGGGTCACCCCCCTTTGTGTAAACGCGCACACCCACCGCTTCTACGGGCTGGGAGCTGTCTCACAAAATGACAGTTTGTCATAATAAAAATGTGAAACACCCAATTTATGCTTGTGTTTAATCTGGAAATTTGATGTTAGTGAAAAACGGTGTCAGCAATCAGGATAATAACGTGACTAACATTGAAGCAAAGATGAATAAGTTGTGTTTAAAATATAGGTTTAACATTTTTTTTGCATTGCTTATTCTGTTATACTGTAAACCAGAAATTATTAGATCAATCAATAATACAAACTATTAAAGTGCAACATTTTGGGCATATGGCCTTCGGAAATGAATTTAAAAACTATATTTATGTATAAGATGACATATCGCCAGACATGAACCACAAGTTTGAGCGTAGGAGAAACAGGAAATAGCAAAAATTATTCACAAGGCAGAAGTTTGAGAATTTAGCCATTAATGA
Organism: Macropodus opercularis; assembly: GCA_030770545.1. Classification (NCBI taxonomy): domain Eukaryota; kingdom Metazoa; phylum Chordata; class Actinopteri; order Anabantiformes; family Osphronemidae; genus Macropodus; species Macropodus opercularis. Next base: position 4,421,694 of record CM061089.1, read on the forward strand.
CTTAGAGGCAGAAACCGATAAATCAGTGATAGTCGTGACTATAAACGACGTCCCATTAGTTCGGATCCTGCTTCTGTGGGACTTGTTGTCCGGTTCCTCCGCTGCCACTGTTACAGAAAATCACTTGCCCTTGTTACATTATTCAATGAGTTTCCCACAGCGGCTGATGTTAAGCTCGGCTCGTTAAGGGCCAAACACATCATTTGTGAATAGCACTGACCTATTTGGCTTCACAAAAACCAGACCTATAAATAAATAAATGGCCTGAAGCTGACTCGTAGGAGCAGGGAATCTGTGTAGCACCACAGCATTGACAGCTCGGTATCACACCCTGGGTTCTGATGCAGTTCTCCCTCCTCTTGCTGCTCCTAACACTCTAACACAGCTCAACACCGTCCCAGGCTAATCAGGCACGTGATTGTTTGAAACCCTTCCTTTATCCCACGTCTCATTACATCAAATACAGTACGAACAAAGTGCAAACACAAACTGCGATCGTTATCCCTCCCCATTCGTCTCCTTATATTGCATGTGAGCTCCTTGTGTTCAGCTCTTAGGAGACATTGATCAGCTCGTGCAGAGATCTCGCAGATTTACAAACCACACGAGAGCAAGTGCTGCTGTGCTGTCCGTCAGAATAACCTGATGGGAGGAGAGGAAGGTCTGAATCATTGCGTTATCTTCTGAGGGTCATTAACAATGAAAGGCCTGATGCCACAAGCTGCGGCTGACAAACACTGAAAGCACCTACTTCGACATCTGATGAGTCACCATGACTCCACAGCTGACGTGGTTTACTGGAGCAGTCGTACATTTTTTATTCTACTTTTACAATATCACACATTTGATCTAACACATTAAGCCTTTGTCATGCAGTGAGTTGAATATAAAGGCTACAGTCGAAATAATCTAAATACAGTGCAGGGACCAAACCTATAAACCTGGACGCACGGTGGGTTTTCAACAAGCCGTATCCAGCATCTATTCCAATAGTGTATGTGGATGCACGGTCAAAATGAGGCTGCTGTTCCGTGCATGAAGACGATCATCTACAGTCGTAGCAGCTCCACTGCAGTGAACCTCCTCCAAACACGATGGGGATCAAATAAAAGGAGTCACTGTGATGGTTCATGACACTAAAGATTGTCTGGTGGTCTGTGCCAATTCCTTGGGCCAGTGCACCTCATGTTATCAACTCAAAAGTCACTTGTAAGGTTCCTTGTTGGAGCCCATGACTCACAGTTTTCCCTGCTGCCGCTTTATAACGAACCAGAGATTTTTATCTAAAGGATAATTAAAGCGGTTATAAATTAGTAATTGCAGCGTTAGTGGCGCAAACACAAAACCCAGCTGAAGACAAGCAGTGAGCGGGCGTCGAAGGGATGTCTGCAGGGGGTACGATCCACGTTTTGTCTTTACTTGTGCTCATAGGAAAACTATCACTACAAGGGTTTATATTCAGCCACTAAGAACCTCTATCACTGGGCTTTGATGCTTCAGAGGAACATCACAGGCGAGAGGAGAGAAGTTCCCTTGGCACCTTGGTTTAAAGGGTATTTAATTGACAAAGAGGAGAAATGGAGGCAGCACCATCAAAGCTGCTTCATTCGAGCACACAACGAGAAAAGGGCACAGGGAGAAGCGGGAGCTGTACAGTATGGTTTCATGACACTACACAGGGAAACAGGTTCACGAGAGCTGTTATGAGTCTTACGGGGTGGGGGGTGAAAGGGGAGTGGGAGGGAAGTGGCATGTGTGGGAGAGGGAAAGGGCAGATGAGATGCACCCGTGATGAGAAGACCCCAACCCCTGCACACACAACCACACACACATGCACAGACACGCACGCCCTCCTGCCTGCATCTCCTGTTTGAGAGAACTGTCAGCGAAATGAAGGAGAGCAGACAGAAGTAATGTAATGAGTGCGGTCTCAACACAGCCCCGGCATGTCTCTGCCGCTTCACTGGTCATCACTACATCCCACAGAGAAACAAGAGTGTTTGCTTTTATCTGCCTTGCCCTCCCCTGCCGCCCTCCTCCTCCTCCACTGTGCCGGTTGCTGTGACAACCGCAGAGCTCCACCCAGGAATGAGATGTGTATGCTGGGAGAAAGAGGATTATTGGGGTCAGTGGTCTCTGCATGTGCGTGTCTCTCTCGCTCTGTCTCTCACGCACATGCACACACGATTTCCCCCAGCGTCTGATTATGTGCACATACTCATAACAATACAGTATTATCTAACATGAATGGGCCCAGGCAATTACTTTTTTGTTTTTGTTGTTGTTTATCTAATCCATCAACCCCCCAGAGAGGTGAGACAAAGAAAGAACATTTTTGTGGTTGATTGGTTTACATTTATTTAGTTCATGAGTGTTATTCAAAAAATGATTTACACTATTTTAACATTTGCTTCAAACAGCTTCATCAGCTCTGCACATTTACAAAGGAAAGAAAATTTGATAAGCAGTAGAGGGAGAGATACGCTCCGTTTATCGGTCCAAACTCCAAACCAGCTACTTAAACAAAATGTCTTCAGAGTACGTTCCAGGAATGAATTCACCATGACATCCACATGCCGCAGGTTTCCAGACAAAGCAGAGCAGCCCCAGAGCATCACTGAGCCACCACCATGCGTCACCTTGGCCAGGGTGGGCTATTTTCTCCCTATTGCACAGGTCCTGAAAAATCAGACACCATCTGAGGCTGACAGGATTCTGAGCGTGTTAGGGCAACAGTAAATGTTTATAATCTAGACTATACAACCTTACATGCACACGCTTGCTAATGTAATAAGATAGAGAGGGAACTGGATGTAAGCCACTTCTCTACATTGTTCATTCTAATAATTATTATTATGACTTTTCTTATATTAAGGTCTTATGTTGCATGAGGTAAAGTCTTTTTTACAATAGAGACGTGTCACAGCAGCCGTTTTCTTGCCTGCTGCTTCTCTCGTGATTGGGCCCCACAGCGAGTGTGTTTAATTTTAGGGCCTCTCTTTTTCTGCAGTCAATGATTTTTGGGGCAGAGCGTCAAGACGGGTCGATGTTAATAAAAGCTCTTAGTCTCTGTGTATAGATCGGACATTTCTGGGTCTGACGAGGGCTCTTGGTATAATTTCTAACGAATGATTGGGCGGATTCTTAGACCCAGGAGGGTTTTTTCTCCTCAGACATTCAGTACAGTGTAGACATATTTAAACTACACATTAGTTCCTTGTTAATCACCTTCTCCCACTCTGCGTCTCTCTCAGACACTTCTGTTTGAGTCGACTCGATATTTGAGGTGGGAAGGTATTTGCTATTTGCATATTGGACGTGGACTCAGAGCTCGCATTTGTTGTGCACACATCCTGTGCAAACAGCAAATTATAGCTTGAGGTGTGACTGATTAAAAACTAATCCTGCTGTCAAATTCTGGATTACGCTGGCCACCTGAAACTTCCCTGTGTGGTTTAACTCTTTCTTTGAAGGTCAGAATACATGGAGCTTTTTTAAATAGCTTTTTGCTTCAAGGGGAAAAGTGAGCATGTTAACTGACACAGCTCTGAGGGAAACCATGCGTAGTTTGACTTTAAACCACTTAATCACTGTTTTCTTAGCAACTGATCCATGAATTGGCTGATTTGTGTTACTTCATCCAGCCAGAAGGCTTTACAGACAGAGATCATTAGATGAGACTGCTCACGTCTCTCAGTGAATTCACCCGCTGTGTTTAGCGCCTGTCCTCGCTCGCCTTTCATGAGTTGCCTCATGCAGCCATCTTGTGGTTGTCACGGGCAACTGCATCCTCACAACCAAGTGACCAGGCTAATAACCGCCGTTCCTGAGGCAGAAAGCTTCCGTTCCCACAGAACTGCATCTGCGAGTCCACAAATGAATAATTCATTAATAGGTATGAAAGTCTTAATTTATTTAATGGAAAAAACATCAGGTGCCATTTCCAGAGTTAATTGGATCCATCAAGCATGAGATTAAGGAGCACATGAGTGGCTGCAAAGTGGTTGCATTACCAAACCGCTGCTAGAGTTTGGATGAACATTTGGGTTTGTTGTATTTCACCTCAGAGCAGTTTAAATTCTTCTCTTATTATTGCAATAATCAGCCAGGTACGAGCACATCCATTGCCACAGAATTACAGTCCAGGAAAACCTAATTTACACATCATTTATACACTTTATGGATAAATCCATGGGTGATGTTTGAACAAGGGAAACCTACTGGATGTGAAAATATGTCACTGGATCCTTGGACATGTTCGGATAAAACATGGCTTCAAAACTGTGAAGCAGCTGGACAGGAGCGAGGCTGCGGCACAGGAGTCGCCACGTTGTGTGGGAGGAAAACCTACATCTGTGGACGAGGCAGGTGAGGAAGCAGGAGCAGAAGCGAAGCAGAGCAGGTGGAGGTTTATAGACGAACAAGGAGAGGAGTGAAAGTGTGTTTCACTACAAAATAAAATGTGCAACACTTATGGGTCTCCTCTGAGCAGCGAGACCCTGCCTGCTACCAACCTTGAAGATCTGTAGTTTGATTTTCCTTAAATTTACGTCTTCCTCTCAGAAAGTTTTATTCTACAGAAAGTTTTGAAATAAATGAACAGAGACCAGACGTATTTTTTAGGAATAATTTATTAACAGTATGAAAGCGTGAGCTTGTGGCAGTATTCAATAAAAACGTTAACAAGACCATAGCGTTGCTCTCACACACATAGACGCCTGAAAAAGCCAGGTGTCTATGGATAACTCTGCAACTATAAATATATTGGGTCCCATTTGGTGGAAAAATAAAGAGGTTCCGAAGTCAAAATTTACACACAAATAAAAAAACAACACAACAATGCAGTCGTTCATTGAAGACCCTTTTTGAAATGAGGAGACGAGAAACTTCACGAGTATACTGTGTTCGCACACGCCACGCTCTTTTTAATGTTTCTGTTTCATGAGTTTAAGCACAGTAAGGCTGATGATGTCACACCACTGAACTGGTTTCAAATAAAAACATAGAATATCTACAAAACCTAGTAAAACTTTGAAATCAAAACTGTACAGTTAAATTTACATTGAAAATGAAGACTTGCATAAAAAACATTTTTTCTTGGTTTATTTTATAGAAACAAAGATATTGTGGTGATTTGTGTTTCATTATGCTTTTTCTGTCGCATGGAGGTGGCGCCACGCAATCCCAGCATTCATCAGTCAACGTGAAACCATGGCCACGTTGGCAGCAACAGCAGCAGTAATGACACTTTCACAAGATTTCATGTATGAGGACATTCCTCAGAGACTAAGATGTAGGTGTAGCAGGGGTGACGTCATTTCCCTTAACCACATTATTTTATCATTTGAACGGTCAAAACGCGTCTGAGTGTGGTCTAACACTTTATTTTGAAGGGTTGGATATCTTTCCTGGCTCTATTATTTCTTTCTTAGACTGCTCCTGCCAACGCGGCTTCTGACAATCTTCCTGTTTGCAATGACAACCAGTCTCGACAACCCCTGTTTTGACTCAGTCCATCACTGTCATGTGTGTATGTGTGGTGTGGTGTTTTGTGTGTCCACATACTGTGTGTGTCTGTGTGGGTGATGTATGAGGGGGATAAGGTGTAACTGTGGGTTCAGGCACTTTTGTTTGGATCCAGTGTCAGACTTCAGTGTGCTGTTGGGAGTCCAGAGCCGGGATGGCCAGCTGCTCGAAGTGGCCCTCGTCGCTGCTCTCGTAGTCGCTTATCATCACCTCGGACTCCTCGCAGCACGCTGACATGTCCGAGCAAGAGGCTGTGGACGTGTACAGAGACATGGACATGTTGTCCAGAGCGGAGGAGTCAAAGTCCCGACTACAACCTAAGGGGTAGTCTCCTCTGTATCCACTGGTGCACATGGTGGAAGCTGGAGTGGTGCTGGCTGAGGTGGACGTAGCACCTTGACCCTCGGCGTCGCCCCCGTCGCTCGGGTAGCCGTGCTGCGGCAGGTACTGGTTGAGGCTATAGAGCTGGGGCAGGGCCGGGCGCTGGCGGACTCCCCCCGAGCCACCCGCACCTGCTGCAGATGGGTCCAGGTCTCTGCTCAGGGCCCGCAGCGTGTCGCAGCGGTCACCGTACTCCGGCATGGGTGGAGGCGGGAGGTCGTCACTGACGGGGAAGTCCTCCGGCGGCGGAGGGAAGTCGCTCTCGATATCAAAGCCGCCGGGATAATAATCGGTGTCGATGGCACTCGGGTCACTGTACAGAGGGGCGGGCGACTCCACAACCTCATACTGTGGGAACTCCTGGATTCCAGGAAGTTGAACACTTGGCATCCAATCAGATGTGTCCCAGTGATATCCTGTTGAGCAGGGAAAGCATTAGAGATCTACGTAAAACCAGCAGCATCCAGTTATTAACCATCGCCAGGGTTAATGTTAAAATACACACCGTGCAACAGTAACACAACAGACACCAGCAAACACATCACACGCACTGTGAGGGGCACATAACACACTGCAGACACATCTACAACCTTCAACACACAATCTGTTATCTCCTGTCTGTTACGCCAAAACGTGGACGACAGCAGCTGGTGGAGTGGTGCGACGGTGTCGCAGGGTGGAGACTGGGCGATATTTACATTGCTGAAAGAGCATCATTGCACTTAATCACATGGGGAGAGGATCAGGGTGAGATCCCACAGTCCTCAGATCAGCTCTGCAGCTCACTGTGTAGGATTTGATTTAAATCCCTCTCGCAATTATACCAAACCCACGCGCTCTAATTATACGCAGCAAAACTTCACACTGGCGAATAAAGGAACGAGTTTAACTTCTGCTTGTGTGTGGATCTAAGGCAGAGCTGTCATCCACCCCACTACTGCCATAAACACGTCACATATTTGAATGCAGAATTAAAATGGAAGATCTAAAGGTTTCGAAATCAGCTACTGTACATCCTTAAGGAGTGACAAGAGATTATTTGTCAAAAGTTTCCCTCCTTCCTAATCAAAAAGTTCCCTTTGGGTTCTGGTGGAATTGGCCTTTAACAGTAGTTGCACAGACAGACACAAACCTTCAATCAAATAACACACACGCAGTAACATTTTCTCTAATGTCACCGCATCAAAGCCATGCATGTTTATAAGGGCAATGAAAAACCCTACGAAGGCAGACGTGGGAACTTTACGAGGCCACTGATGCCGAAGGTGCTCAGTGTCACACTGGCTTTGCCTCACAGAGGAGGTTTAACCGTCTCCTCATTAAGCTTCCAGGGGTTAGCAGTTACGGATTAGAGGGCGGGATCGGGGGAGCGTCATGTGTAACACCAGGCAAACAAAGTTGGAAAAATAAAAAAAGTCACCTCTTGAGTTCTTGAGATCATGAGCCAAAAAAGACTCTTTACACGAAGCGAGGAGGAGAGAGAGAGAAAGAACAAGTCACATTAGAACCTGAGAGGAAGGAACAATTGACCAAAAGACAATGACACGCAACAATGATAAAGATAGTGACAGGTTAATTAATGGACTACAGGTCGGCCATTTTCTTAAACAGACTTCCTGAGGTGTGTAATCAGAGGCTGGCAGAGATCAATACTGAGTCTTAAAGGCAGCACTTCTGTGCCTTTTTAATTTAGCATTTGCATATCTTTTTAATTAAAAATAAAAACGCCCACGTCAGGTTGGGATGAGGTTTGTCAGTGTAAGATAATGGCAGCGCTACAACCAACACCATGAAGGACAAAGCCACTGGCAGAGAAGCAATAAAAGAGTACCTTCTCCCTCCACCGTGTCAACAGCAGGGTTGACAAGGTGGATTACTGTCACTATGGAGGCTTGCGGGAGGCAGGGGCGGGGAGAGTGGGCGGAGAAGATCAAGCATTAGTACAAATGCTTCAATATTCAACAAAAGCAATGAGAACAAAAAACATACGGAGCGCACGGTGGTGGGACGCCAACACAAGCGACACTTCCCACGGCAGGACACGCGCATGGACTGAATGCCTGGGGCGGAGGGTTTATGGCTGGCACGAGACAATGGTGAGAGGCGACACATCGGGGAAAGGAGTATTGGTAGTATTTGTGCAAGGTGACACACACAACAACAACATACTGAGATGCTACGGGTGCCACTGACAGCACAGATGGAAGCACCAGTGAAATTCCCCAGAGATAAAAACACTTCCTGCCCTGAAACCACGGACAAACCTGCACGTATTTGGGAAAAACCAAACTGAGTTCGATTTAGAATTGAGGATGGGTTATATAGATGAAGGGTTTGGTGACTTATGAGCTGCACAATCCAATCGTGAGGTCCCAGCGATGACACGGAAAAAACATGACATGAGCAGGAAATGGAAGAACATAAAATAAGCATGTTGTACCCTTGTGAAATGCTCCTTGACGCTTGCTTTGAACATCTGTTTGTAGCTATGATTAGAAAAATAATAAAGAAAAGAGACAAACAAAAGAAAAAATATACTTGTAAATGAAAAAAAGCTGCAGGCATATTTTAAAGAAAAGTCCCCACTGAGCTACTTCCAAACGGACGATGATAAATGCTATTCACCGCACAGGTAAACTGAGAGGCAGCGGAATGGACGGCAGGGACAGAGCGCTTCTCTTAATTTTAATCCCGGGAGAATTACACGGTACAGGTTGTTGTGATTGCTTCCCTCTGTACTGGTTGTGATTGAGGACTTACAGGCTGGACCCCTATTTAAAACCTTGTTCTGGATCTGTGGACTGATTTGATCCATATAGGAGCTGAAGCCCCGCAGCAAAAAGAAAGAGAAAAGAACAAGTGACCCCAGAGCCACAAGTCAGGCCATCCAATCTGAGCATGCAGAGAAACAGTGTTAGCAGGTAAATCAGCAAGACGCTGCACGGCAAAGAGAACTTCTGCAGACAAACTAAAACAGTCCTTGCATGTGCAAAAGCACGTCTCAAACTGATGTGTTAGTGTTGCTCCAGACTGAACATGCGCGGCAGCAGCTTACCGTTATCGTCACAGGACTCTGACTGGAAGGAGCTGAGGGACTGCACCTCAGACATGCTGCCTCTGGTGTTGTAGGGGTGGCAGGCGCTGTCGTCGACAGGCTTCTTGGGCAGGCACGGGTCCAGGTCCACCACTTTAGCTAGAGGAGAAAGTTAGTGTGGAGAACCATTAGGGCCTAGATTTGCACCCGTTTCCGTCTAGGAGGTGAAGAACCTACCGTCGTAGTCATAGTCCCAGTTTGGCTTCTGGATGGAGTCGCTGTCCGAGACCGAGTTGGAGGGAGGGGGAGGGGGGAGATTGGGAGCCACGCTGCACACGGCCACAGTCTTGCGGTGTCCGTGGACAGAGTCTGGGTTGAAGGTGCTGAACTCCGGATGCTCTGGGATGGCTGAGCCCTCAAACGAGTTCCGGTCTAGGTTGTTTCTCGAGTCGCTTGGAATGCTGGGAGTGTAGGATATGGGTCGCACGGGGACCTGAGGCGGGATGTCAGAGTAGATATTCTTGTTGAGTTTAGCGTCGAAGTAAGGTCTGTGGAGGAAGGAGTGAGGGACGTTTGAGCCTCCCAGGTGTTTGTTGTCGCCGTCTGTCTTGGATTTGCTGCGACAGGCTTTCTTGCGGATGATGATGAAGAGGAGGACCATGATGAAGATGCTGAAGACAAACACCCCGATGCCGATCACCTCCTCCAGGCCAATGTTCCAAGAGGTGGAGACAAATTCATTGTTGACCTCTGTTCGGAGTTCGCATATTTTCCCACTGAAACCAAGCGAGCAGTTGCACTTGTAGGACCCGTACGTGTTCTGGCACTGGCCTCCGTTGGCACAGGGGTCTTTGATGCACTCGTCAACATCACTCAGGCACCTGGACAAGATGTGAGGACTCAGTGAGGCGTGTGGGAGGGTGAAAGAAAAGATCGCGCTTGTCAAGTTGGAGATGTTAAATAATGAACAGAAAATAGACATACCTGTCCCCCTGGAAGCCGACTTCACACTCACATACTGGACCGTCCAGACTATCGATACACTTTCCACTGTTTTTACAGGGGTTGTCTCTGCAGTAGGGCCCCAGCTGGCACCTGAATTCAAAATACGATTTTATAAGGAATCTAAAACTGTTGTTAAATATTACTATTCAGCATCAGAGGTGGTTACTAACTGCTAGAAGACATGCTTATAATTACTATTGTCACACACACACAAAATCTTCTACTAAGATCACGTCATATGAGTGTTTTATTCTGTGTTCTTTACCTCTGTCCTGAGTACTGTCCTCTGCACTGGCAAATGAAGTTATCTGCACGAGAGACACAGGTGCCTCCGTACAGGCAGGGATTGGACGCACACGGGCTTATGCTGATCTCACAGTGGGTGCCCATAAAAGAGGCAGGACACTTACAGAAGTAGCCTATGAAACGAAGAAGCAAAAAAGATGAAGCCTCTAATGAGGAGCAGGTCCAAGAGAGAGAAACATCACTGATACTTCTACTTAAATGATGTACATTTAGCTCAAGTATCGAAACTATAAGCAAAACTATAATTGAAAAAAATGCCAAAAGCAATCATTTCAGTGTAAGTTCCCCAAGTAAGGAAGCCTGATGCAGAAGCAGAAGATAAAAGAAAAGGGCGTTGGACTACCTACCTCCATTAGGCAGTGAGGTGCAGCTCCCTCCGTTGATGCAGGGGTTGCTAGAGCAGCTCTCAGCAGGTGCGAGTGCACAGCCTGGACTCACGTCCATGATGTCCTCCAGCGCCGCGTGGGTCCAGTGAGCTTTGGTGTTCAGAGGCAGCTCCTGGCCATTCAGGGCAATGGCCTCTAGGCAGCCGCGGAAGCCGTTGGTGACAGGCAGGCTGCGTCCGAGGCGAGCGGAGGCGTGCTGCCGCACGTGACCGCCAAAGTAAATGCTGTTGTCGAGGTTGAGGGTGCGCAGGGTGCCCGGCGCCGTGCCTGAGGCGGCGTGTACCCGGTCCAGCACCAGTTTAGCGTAGTTACCATCCACCTCCAGTGAGACGGTGTGCCACTCCCCATCGTTCACCTGAGCGCTGTGGACCGACACAAGGCCCGGCCCGCTGCCGCAGTCGAACTTGTACTGGAGACGGCCGTTCACAATCTGATCCACAGACAAAAAGAAAAGAGGAGGAAGAGCGCAAACAGTTCATTTATTAAATCCAATCACTGTTAGAAATCAATGTCTGACAGACTCATAAATCACTGCTGATCAGATAAAGCAGAGCGCAATCACGTCGTTTTTAATCTAATCATGATAAACAGGGTAAAGAATTATCCTCCTTGATGGAAAACAGCTTCATAAGATGCAATGCAATTCTCTTCTCGTTAATGGTTTGTTATAAGTGGCCCAGACGTCCCCAGAATTCGCTATACAGCTACCTTTAATCTGTAGCGTATCAACGGGAGAAGGCTCAGAGTAAAAAAATTAAAAATAAACAGAAACAGATGTCAACAAACGTCAACAAACCTAGTATTCACAGCTCAAGCCCTAGTCTGCGTAGCAGACAGACTAAGGGAAACCAGACTGGTGGAAAACTGCCTTCTGTTTCCCTCCCAGAACTAAAACAGCTCCTATGCGTCTGTGTGTTTTTAACCCACCACCACATTCCCAGAGTCCCTCATGTGAAAGCGTTTTTAAAATGGCTTTCTGAACCCTTCAGCACAGTGGGCTGATAAACATGGCTGGATGGTTCTCGAGGGGGCAGGTCAGTGTGTCTATTAAGGCCTTGATATGGAAATGATGGAGGCACACGGGCTGAGAAATGCAGGGGCACAGTCAGTCTAGACCTAATTATGATAAGCGAAGTCATAATTTCAATTCTAAAGAGGCCGAAATAATAAATGGATACGTATGACACAACAGGTGAGCGACCAGACTTTAGGTTTACACACCTCTAGGATGCTGTAGTCTGTCCCCTTAGCATACATGACCGTAGCGTGGCTGGAGAAGGTCCTGAGCCTCAGAGACAGTTTCATCAACTCCTTGTTCTCATTCTCCATCAGGCGATACTTCACGTAGCCGCTGCCGCTGAACGTCAGCGAGTGGCCGTCTGACATGAAGGAGCAGACATGAATCATGGAAGGGAAGAACCAAGCACACGTAGAGCTGTGTGGGGGGTAACGGCTGAAGTCTTACCAGAACATTTGCCCTTTTTGCCCTCTGGACACACGCAGCTGTACGCGGCATCTCTAGGATCTGCCACACACTCCATACCCTCAGGACAGGGGTTGTTCTCACACAGGTTGTTCAGCACAGGGCATCTGCCGCCTAAGTACCAAAATACAGTCACACAGAGGATGAGTTCTAGCAGGCGTTACGGGATTCAACCTGTCCCTCTACATGTATAGGACACTTGTGTTCACCTTCGCACTGGCAGGTTGCAGTCCTCTGGTGTCGCGGGGTGACGAAGCTAAGGCGAGCCGTGCTGTAAGTGGACATAGCGGTTTTATCCAGGGAGACGACCTCATTGCAGAAGCGCAACGGGCAGTCCAGCCCAGCACAAAGTTTCTGCACCACCCGCACGATCCGGACTCCCGTCATGTCCTCGATCACGGAGGCGGAGGAGTTCAGCTTGCGGAAGACGACCTTAAAATGCAATAAGCTCTGTTATTCCACTGTAAGAGACAAACCCAGTCACTTTCACTCTCACGAAATGAACCTGTACCTCTTGAGATTGGTAAGGGCTTCCAGATCGCTCTAGAGTCAACAGCACATCCAGATCTCCTTGCTCTGAAGGCTGCAGGCTCACCAACTGGACCTCGCTCCTCCTCACTCCAGCAATGTTTCTCAGGGCCCGCAGGAAGTTGCGCCAGTAGTCCCCAATAAACTCCTCAGGAGCGATATTTGCAAAGCGCACGGCAATGGAGTTGTCCAAGCCCTGACGAGCCACCTGCCGAACATGCACGGTGACGTCGGCAGCCGCGGTGAAGCGACCGTCCGTCACAGTCACATTGAGGGGGTAGTGACCCACGTCGAGCGGCCCCTGGGCAATCACTTTACCATCCGAGGCGGAAACCGAAAATAAGGCGCTGGTGTCGTCGGCGGCGGATGAGGAAGATGAAGGAGCGAGGCTGTAGGTGAGCGTGTCGTAGATGTCTTGATCTGTGGCATGGATCTTGCCCAGGACACCTCCGGGGTATTCGTCTCCGGCGGTGGACACAAAAATGTCCAGAGGGAGAATTGCAGGGGGGTAGACGCTCTCCTCGATTACACGCACACTGATGAAGGCGGTGGAGAAGAGTGGAGGCTTGCCACTGTCTGACACCTGAGGAACGGGAAGACAAAAGAACGACGTACGTCCATGAGGAACAAATGAGTAAATTCTTATCCGTTGTTTTATCGACAGCAGAGGGCAGCGATGCTCTTCCACTGCAGCGACTCTCTCCATCCAGTAGGTGTATTAGACATTAAAGCCAACAAAACATCTACAAGATCGTGCATTTCAACATTTCAAAACGCTACGGTGACTCAACTCTGACTGTGCATCTTGTGTGTAACAGGACATCACACTTACATCTCAGATCCCATCTGCCCACTCAGTTTTTTCCTCCGAGGTGACACATCAACACCCAGCAACACACGTAACCGTGCCAACTCGAAGAAGTCTTTTAATAACGCACTCTGATGCACGCCTGTTGTATGCAAGACTAGAAGCTGCTCTTGGATCCATTAAGGAACGATTAAGGCGTGAAAATGAGAACAATGACCAGTTTGAGAAAACAAAAGGAACCGATAGCAAGTGACGAGTACAACAGAGTGGAGGGAAAACCAATGGATCAGGTTGCTGTGGCTTGACGGTTAAATCAATACAACCTCTCAACTTTGGTTTCTCCTCAGCACCGTGACTCACCTGCGCTTGAAGTAGGTAGAGTTCTTTACTTTTCCTATCCAGCCCTCCCACGGCCACTAGAGCTCCCTGCTGATTGATGTGGAAAGCGTCAGCGTCATTACCGTCCACGACGGCGAAGGTGAAAGGTGGGCCGTTGTGGGAAGCGTCCCGGTCGGTCACGGTGAGCTGAAGAACACTTGTGCCTTTTGGTCTGTTCTCCTGCAGGACACGAGAGAGGAGAGTTTAATATTTGTTGTGAGGAGGTGGTTGTTCTGTGAGGTTTAACTGCAAATGTTTTCCAGCAGTTCAGATATGCCCCCACAGAGCAGAACATGGTGCAGGTCTACTGCCTCAGCTGGTTCGCAATATTGTTGCAATTGCGATAGTCATGGTGGTTCTCACTTAAAGCTTCTGTTTGCTCCTGAATCAGTTTCAGATCTTTTTTTATGTAACAACTCAATATTCATTTTGTTTTGTCTAGCGTTGGAAAAAAGGCACTCGCTGTGGTGTGTGCACTGTGTGTGGGCCCCGTGTTTATTTCTTGTTCTGTTCTAGTGTGATTTTGTGCTTCGCTTTGATCAAGACTCCACAGTAAGTAAAATAAAGCCAGCCAGAATTTTTCATTTCATTTTCTTTCATCCTGAAGTGCTTAAGCTGTTTGCAGCGTGTACTCTGCCTGCTCACAGTATCTTTAAATTACTTTTCCACTTTTTTGAACAGCCAGAAACTGAAAGAAACTGGAAATTAAAATCTTGGCTCCTACCTGTGAAATAATTATAATTTTTACCTTTGTTTTAATTTGCCAGTCTAGATCCCTTTTCTCATTCTCCCCACGACTTCCTTCTATCCTTTATTTGCATTCATATACTTAAGATGCAGCCTCTGTCTTTCCTTTCTCACACCCTCCTTCTTCCTGCCTGCCTCTGTTCTTGCTCCATCCACCTACTTGCTTCTTGACATTCTAGTCGCACAGTCTCCTATTATGTCTCCCTGTTAATCCCTCTCTCTGTGTCCACTGCGGTTCCCCGTCCACCTCCCCCTCTTTTTATTCCTTTCCACCTCCCTTATTCTCGTCCTCTTCACACTGACCCCTCTGCCTCTCTCACCTGGATGATGAGACTGTAGTTGGCCTGGGAGAAAAGGGGCGGGTTGTCATTAACGTCTGAGATGTCGATGTTGATGGTGGTGCTGCTGGAAAGAGGGGGCACCCCGTTGTCTGAGGCTACCACCGTCAGAGTGTACCCTGACGTCTGCAAGAGAGAGAGCAGGAGAGAGAATTACCCTACGCAGGAAAAGCTGCTTTTCTAAGCAATAACGCAACGGAGATTGGTAAACAAGCTTCCCTATTAGGCCTGACATGAATCTGATTGGATTCTGCACGCCGTGCAATTAGTTGCTCGGTGGATTAAACTGTATTTGTACAGTCAGCACTGTATCTGCCGTTTCTTACTCTCTCTCTGTCCAGCTGGCGGGCAACTTTAAGCTCGCCTCGGAGCGGGTCGATGGTGAAGGGGCTCCCTTGGTTACCGTCCACGATGGAGAACCGCACGTGATTGTAAGAAGGCCCGTCGAGATCCTCAGCCATGACCTTTAAATAGTCAAACAATCAAAGCAACAGTCAATCAAATCAAACACTATTTATTCACACACTGGCTGGTGTCACGCGATGCGCCAAACAGGACACAGCGACATTTAAACAGTAATTGTGCGTAATTATCATGAGTGTCAAACCCAAAGCTATTAGACATTTAATTACATGTAATAATTATTTATCTAGATATTTATCACGTGAGTATTTTTGCTCCAGTGTCTCAGTTTTATACCCAGTTGAACTGAATTTCTGGTTTTGGACTGGAGGTTGAATTCCTACTTGCCAACCATTACAAATCTAAAGGGATCCCTGGGGAAATCAGTAGACAGTGAAGATTTACAAGTGTGAGACAATGGCAGTTATTAAAATCAAATTTTCTGATGCATAATTTATATTCCGGTATATTAGACACACAGACAAATGGCCATAAGCTCAGTAATTTTATGAGATAGGGGGAGACGAAGGCAGTTGAGATAGATATGAATGGACGGATTAGAAAATTTACCACACAAAAGGTGGGAATGCCTCATCTCCAACAGAGGCTTAATGAGTCAAATGCATTTTAATTAAATTGTTTGAGCGTGTGTGTCGGATAATGCACAAGAACAGGGAATGCAGCGAGCATGAAGAGCACCGGTCCTAATTTGGCTGTGCCACCAGATGGTGATTTGCCACAGGTGCAGTTATGTGATAGCGTAGGCAGAGAGACAAACCTGCGAAAAGGCGACAGACTAGCGGGGGGGTGGTTTCTCAGCCAGCGTGCAGGTTTACAGTAATTATGGGTTATTTCCCCACAATAAGCGCCTCTCGTATTTAAACATGTCCCTAGAGATACAAAACAGTATTTCGTTACCGCTATCACAGTCTTTCCCAGCTCAGTGTCCTCGCTGACAACAGCCGTGTAGACGTCCTGGCTGAAGACAGGTCTGTTGTCGTTGACGTCAGTCAGGTTGATGGTCACGGTGGCCATGTCGCTGAGCGGCGGGGAGCCACCATCTGTAGCCTCTATGGTGATGTAGTACTCGTGGGACACCTCATAGTCCAGCGGCTCGATCACAAAGATGTCGCCTGAGGGCAAAGTGGCGACAAAGTTTTAGATTTCAATATCAACTGTAACTGGAGTAGAAGTAGTGTTTGAATGTTAGTTAGTTTGTTTACCAGTACGCGGGTCCACGCTGAACAAGCCGTGCTCGTTCCCGCTGATGATGCTGTAGGAGATCTGCCCGTTAGCCTCCGTGTCGCGGCTGGCCGCCTGCACTCTGAGCACCTGTGTGCCGACGGCCACGTCCTCCGACATGGCTGCAGTGTATTCACGATGCTCGAACACTGGAGGGTTGTCATTGATGTCCAGGACCGAAATCACCACCTGGCTCAGCGAGGAGAGGCGAGGCAAACCCTGGTCACTGGCCCGGGCCTTCAGCTCATACACCGACTGCACCTCCCGGTCCAGAGGACGCTCCAGGCTTATTATGCCCGTGTGTTCGTCGACTGAGAAATACCCGCCGGCTGAATCGACCAGTGAGTAGAGGATGTCACTATTAAGGCCTAAAAACACCGAACACAAAAAGAGCAATTCAGTTGTCAACTCCTTCAACCTGTAAGACTCAACAGCAACCAAGCATAAACAAACATTCTCATCCTTATATAGACATATTTATTTTTGAACGATTAAAGGTGCCAGGCTTTATCCTCATCTCAACTCATCCATCTTTCACACTGCTGCTGATAAACAGGAGCTGAGAGCGTCTAATACATGCCATCCTCATAACTCACGTCCTCCCACTAGCAAGATGCTCCCAGCAACAAGACAGAGACGAATCACAATAATAATCATAATGCCTTTCTGCAGGTGGCCCCCATTTGGAATACGCTATTATATTCACATTTATCAGTTAAGTGCCCCCATCCCCTTTGGATCTCATTATCATCATCATCGAGAGAGAGAGAGAGAGAGAGCGAGAGCTGTGGGGGGGCTGCAAGTGGGATTTCCCATCACCTGGTTTGATCCTTGAGACAACTGCTTAACAGCGGCTGAATGAATTGCGTTGAGTTGTGATGCGTATATTAAAAACTGTAAGTTCAGTGGGTGTAACCTCTAATAGTGAAGTCCAGCTTCTATACATCACCTTGGGCTGTCTAATATTATAATTGGAATTTTCTGTGCTTTCCTAAAAACGTCAAAGACTTAACACTTTATTTGATTAATGATCAAAATAATCAGCACCAATATTAAAATGAATCCCTATTTAATGATGTTGTTGTGCAGAACATTTAATCGTATAAATCTCTGTGATATATCTCTGTAATATTGCAAAAAGCAAAACATGCCGACTGCAAGCTGATCTTCGGCGCAACACAGATTTTAATTTGTGGACAGCTGGTGCTTTTAAGAAATTTTTCTCAATAGTTTTGGTTGTAAAATTGTCCAGAAAACGTACGAGTCTGGCACAGCACCAAGGAGCACAATGCAGCAAATGATGACATTCCTCCACAATGGAGCAACAACAAAGCTGAATGAAAAAAATAACAACCGTAAGGCTGTGCAGAAGGCAGAAGTGAGATGCTTGGATTGGAGCAGCTCGAGCTTATCGCACATGAAGGGCACCAGTCTAGGTCTGTTTGTCTGTCTGGTTCAAACCCACTCCACAGCCAGCTGAACCGAGGAGCAGCAGTGTGGGTATCAGACGTCTTCCAGCCAAGTGGGCACGTGGATCACAGAAGCTGCACGTAGCAAGCAGAGCCAGGAGCGAGTCCACACTGAGACGTAGCGAGTTGTTTTCTCCTAGGACGAGGTTTACATTAGGCTTCAGAGGGTGACGGTTGCTGCGAAGTTTCAGTGAACTGGGTCAAAGCTAGAGCGCGTTTCTCGTGTACACTCCGCATGTCTGTTTGCACCTGAATCACAAAACTACCACATATAAACCTTGATCCTAGTGTGTGAGACTAATATTAATCAACCCCCCCTGCTTTCAACTCCCAATAATTATTGCTGCTGGCTAAACTGCAGGGAGCACCTTTTTCTCCACCCCTCCTTCAACTATACTTATCCTTGATATTCAAAACGTGAAGAAAAATTTAGTGCCAGCCAAGCCTCGGGGAAGAAATGTCTTAATACCAGCTCCTTCCTTTCAGCATTTAACATTACTCCAAGGAACCAATTCGAGCTTCCTTTTCATTCTGTCAAACTGTCAGTCCACCTAAAACGAAGAACCACAAAAAAGAGACTATGTTGATTCCCAGACAGCCAAAATGCAGAAGCTCACATCCTCTGCCCCAGTAAACTAAGGGTCTAATCCAGAACAGCACATCCAGCAGCTTCCTTAATAAACGCCTGCATTGTTTAGCTCGCGGTCTTATCCATGTAGATTCCTCTAAGTAGCTGGCAATGCTTGCACAAAGGTGAAGACGTGTACGATACACAAACACTTTTCCACCAGACAAATGGAATATTGCAATCATCCCTTTTGAGAATTCAGCTTGAAGACAGCAGAATTTCATTAGAGTGTAATGGAGCTTTTAATTTGGGGGGTTGATCATTCATGAAATTCCACGTTTGTTATCCTTCCCTCTTGCCTTTCAGTTTAATGCAGTTGCATAATGAAAAGATAACAACCGGCGCGTTGCGAGTCAGCGTTTAGCCGAGGTACACAAGCATCGTGTGTATCACGATGCTAAAAACCTTTCCGAGGGTATTTATTCATTTGCAAGTGTGTGAAACTTTCATTGTTACACTGATTAATGCACTGCTTGCTGTTAACTGCGTTTGAAGCATAATGGACGTCCATTCGTGAGCCTTGTAATTAACTTCTCCCGCTAACACAGAATGAAACAGATTAACCTGCGCTTCCAGTGTCTCCAAAGTTGATCTGAAACATAGTTGTAATACTCTATTATCCATAAGAAGCCCTGCAGCAGCAAAGCGCCCTGTGGCAGAACCGTGCAATTTAGAATAATAATGAAGACCAAACAGGATAAAGTTTCAAAAACGTCTGGCACATTTTCTACCACGTTGTTCTGCCACAGATGGCCTCTATGCTGCTAAGCGTGATGAAAGTCGCAGGAGTCGCTGATCCATGGATCATTACCAGGTGAGGTGCTGACTTATTGCCTGGGTTGCTGGGTTGACTCGACAGCTGAAATCTGCCGACAACAGCAGTCGGTTCGCTCAACACAGCGGACAACTGCTCGTCTTTACCTCTGTCTGAAATCAACGACCCATTGTTCAAAAGCATCCTGAGAATTTCGAGCCTCAAATCAAATCACTCTGATCTGAACAGAAGCTAAACAGAGGCTTACATATTTCTAAATTGCAAACCCAGACTGTTTATCTACAACAGACATCTGAAAATAAAATACAATGGATGTCGAGTATGAAACATCTTACCAGCATCTATATCATTTGCCAGAAGTTTTGCCACATATGTGCCCGTCTCCGTGTTCTCGAAGACTGTGAAGGCGTAGGGGTCGGAGGAGAACTGCGGCGGGTTGTCGTTGACGTCTTCCACAGCGATGTGGATGTCAGCTTCACAGTATCGCCCCCCTCCATCCACTGCCCGCACTCTGAACCTGTGCTCGTCCTGCTCCTCTCGGTCCAGGAGCTGTGAGGTTTTCAACTCCCCTGAAGGTAACACAGAACTCGTTGGAGCTAAATATACAAACATGCAGGCGAGTACAGGGACGTCATGTGTAACTAAAAAAAAAGCCCAAACCATAAAATCTTAACTACATATACTGTGGTCTAAAGCTCTGTAACCCCCTTGTCTTCTGTCTACTAACCAAGCAAAAAGCATCCAAACAACTAATGGCTTTCAGGAGACCGACGAGAGGTGAATAAATAAGTAATTCAAGTTCGAAGGGAAAGAAAGAAAAGAAAAGCGAGAGGGGTGAAGGGAAACATGTGAGCTGGCAGCTAAGAGCAGCTTAGAAGTATCCTGGGATGAGAGGCAGCCAACATTACCACAACCTCCTTGGAAAACTCTGGAGCCTCTTGGCGATCCCCATGTGCAATAATCCTGCTTGTCTGCGTTAAAAACACAACAGTAGCTCTGCTGCTGGAAACCCAACGAATGCCAGAAGACAGCTGGACGGTATTGTTGCCTTATTGTCTGCCTTTGGTGTCAGTCTCCCGGCACATTAAAGCTGGATTTATCCTACAGTAGATGTATGTGTATCTTTTAAAATTTACTGGCTTAGTTTGTTTTGTCTAATAATGGTTTTGCTTTACATTTATTAAATATGAGTTGGCAGCGATTAACTGTTATTGTTTTGCTTTCGCGTTCGTTTTCTTCTTGGTTTTTTTCTCATCAGCCAGATGCAGCGTCTGATTTAGAGGGTATCCCAGAAGAAATTATTCGCAAGCAAGGAGCATAGCGATCATAAATTCATTTTAAGTGTGCAGCTCTGTAGTTTAGTGCCACTGTGGGTTTTTCTGTTGTCCTGCAGGGAAATGTTCTTGGCTCTTTTAAAAATGAATAAGTAAATAACAATTGGGCACAAGAAAAATGTCTCGCTGTCTCCATGGCTGAAAATAATTTGTACACAGAGAAATAAAACTATAATAAAATTGCAAACATTTTGCAAAGGGATCGTAATTTTCACAACTTACGGGTGTGGAATGTAAAACTACTGCCATGCTGCGCTGCTTGTCTGGTTTTATGGCTTGAAGCAAAGAGTGTGACGTTAACGTGAGCGTCCCACTTGTTGTTTTTTAACGTGCAGAATAACAAGCATCACAGCTGGAACACGATCCAACACTGTGGCTGCGGATTCGAATATCAGTCACGTGTTGGCACAGACTACAAACATTACGCCACAC
Organism: Macropodus opercularis; assembly: GCA_030770545.1. Taxonomy (NCBI): domain Eukaryota; kingdom Metazoa; phylum Chordata; class Actinopteri; order Anabantiformes; family Osphronemidae; genus Macropodus; species Macropodus opercularis. The sequence goes on from CM061089.1 coordinate 4,442,896, forward strand.
CACCACACAGACACACAGACACACACCTGTGTCAGAGTCAATGGCGAACAACTCGGATCCAACTCCCTGGAGCTCGTAGGAGATTTGGGCGTTTGAGCGAATGTCAGCATCTGTGGCAGAGACCTGCAAGATGAGCCTGCCGGCAGGGGAGTCCTCCGGGACGCTCTCACTGTATAGGGACTGGACGACAGATGGAGAAAGAGGGGAATTGGAGGAGGAAAGTGAAAGTGAACAACAGGAATAAATGGAGCAGCAAAGTGAAATAACAACACAATTAAGAGAAAAACTGACTTTACCTTTTCGCATATGGGGCTGTTGTCATTGGCGTCCAGCACCTTGACCTCCACAACGGCCTTGGCAGTAAAAATGCCGTCACTGGCTGTTATGTTAAGGAGATAGTTGTCCTTCTCTTCACGATCCAAGGGCTTCCTAACAGACACCTTCCATTCATTCTGAATGTGTTCGATGGCAAACTGGCCGAGTGGGTCCCCTCCTATTGGATGTTACAAAAATACACCGTTTTAAAAAGATCAACAACTCAAACTGTGGAAAACAACAAGCAGCCCAATTGATTGATCTTGATTTAAATTGAATATTGGGCGCTGGCTTCTTTTCAAAACCACATACAGTACGTTTGGTTCAAAAGCACTCCTGCAAAGGATGGTGCTGGGTTCAGATTTGTCTTGATATTTCTAGGCTTGACATAGTTAATCATACTTACTAATTGCCACCAAAGGAAGTGTTTTTCCCAGTCAAGCATTATTCATATGATTACACATTTCTGAATTATGATGACCTAAATATTTGCCTAGAGCTTGTGAAGATTAGACTATAACTCAGAGTCCTAACAGATAATAGGACTGTGTAATGTTTCAAAGATGAGATATTATCATCATATTAAGTGGCATAAATGGATAATCTCCCCTAAGCTCTGTTTATGGATGAGTGGTACACAAAGGACCAGGGAGTAAACTCTCTGCGCTTACTAATTATCTGATTCACAAAACAATAAACACCCACCTGTGATGAAGTAGTTCACTTGTTTATTGATGTCCTCAGAATCCTCGTCTGTGGTGCTGAGGATAGCGATCACCCCGCTAGGCGGAGGGTCATCTTCACTCACTGTCCCCTTATAGATCTCTGCAGTGAAGCGAGGCGGGTTGTCGTTCACGTCAACTACTGCTACCTCCACTTTGGTGCCAGTGACGTGCTGGACTTTGTCGCCTTGGTCTGTGGCTAGGATGGCGATAGTGTATTTGTTCATGCGTTCGCGATCCAGCTCTCTTAGGGTGGTCACCCATCCAGAATCACTGTTGACAGCGAACAGCTCGGAGATCTCCTGAGCGTTCTGCTTGGGGTCGAGGCTATAAACAACGTGGCCGTTGGTTCCGGAGTCTTGGTCGGTGGCTTTGACCTGAATCACTTGGGTCCCGCTTGGAAGGTTCTCAACAATGACAGCCTCGTAAGGATCTGACTCAAAGACGGGCTTGTTGTCGTTAATGTCTTTCACCTGGATGTTCACAGTCACAGATGCAATTATCTCATAGCTCTCGTGCTTGGTTTGGGCGAGCAAAGTGAGCTGGTACCACTTGGCGATCTCATGGTCGAGGCTCTTCTGAAGCTTCAAGGCTCCACTGTCTCTGTCCACGACAAACACCTCATCTTCATTGCTCTCAGGGGTCTTTCCCTTCACAAGACTGTAGACAACTGGTTGCTCGCTTTCTGCCTGAATTACATCAAGTTCTGTGCCAATGGGAAGGTCCTCCGCTATGGTGTAACGATAATGTGGTTCGGAAAATTTAGGAATGGGTGTTTCTGGTGCAACAATCCGAATGTAAACCTGAACAACCGAATGGTTGGGTGGATTTCCTGTGTCCTTTGCTCGAACAAAGAATGCATAGAGCTCGTTTTCTAGTCCAATTAGACTCTCTTTGGTTACAATGACTCCAGAAGTTGGGTGAATTTCAAAGTTCTCCTCCACATTTTCAACATCTGCCTCTATTGAATACTCAATGTCAGCATTGCTTCCCTCATCTGTGTCTGAAGCAGCGATTCTAAGCACAGAGGTTCCCCTTGCGACATCGGATGCGATGGTAGCTTTGTACTCAGCTGCCCGAAATTGTGGGGCGTTATCATTGACATCTGTAAGAATGACACTGACAACACAAAAGCCCACTTTACCGCCACCATCTGTAGCTGTGAGAGAAACGGGAATAACCTTCTCCATGGCATTCTCACGATCCAGGCTCTCTAGAGTAGATATCTGCCCATTTTCATTGACAGAGAACTTGTCTTTAGCAAAGTCATTGACGATCTGGTAAGTTATTTGTCCATACGTTCCTTCATCGTCATCAGTCGCCTTCGCTTCTGCTACAAAGGTCCCAACAGGTGAGTTTTCAACGAGCTCCACCACATACTCCACCTGAGAAAAGGTGGGGTTGTGGAAGTTAGCGCCGATAACTGCGACCTCGACAAGGGCAGATTTCCTGAAAACGCCGTCCGATACCGACACGTTCAGCTTGTAAAGAGGTTGCATGTGTGGCCTCCGGTGGTTGGATACGAATATGGCTCCGGTTTGTTTGTCTATGGCGAAGTTCTGATCTTCATTTCCAGATATAATAGAAAACTCCAAATTGGTTGAGTCGGAGCTGTCAGCATCTGACGCTTGCACTTGAGTGATGAAGTGTCCTCGTGGAGCCAGCTCACTGACAGTACTTTTATAAGTGAGCGCTGAAAACGTTGGAGCGTTGTCATTTAGGTCAGTGACATCGATCGTCACAGTTACGTCACTGGACAGGGCTGGAACTCCTCCGTCCACTACGCGGACTCTTAGCCTGTGCTGCTGGATCTCCTCGTGATCGAGTATCTGAGCTGTAGAGATTTCCCCTGTTTCACGATTGATGGTGAAATAGTCCGTGCTTTTCCCCTTTTCCTCAACCAACTGAAAGAACAATTCTTGGTTATTACCAGTATCTGCGTCCTTGGCACCGACTTGCAAAACTGATGTGCCAATGACAGAGGCCTCGGAAATGTTGGCATAATAGGACTTTGACAGGAATACAGGCGCGTTGTCATTTACATCTTCCAGTATGATATCAACAAACACCTCCGAGTGGGCTCCAGTCAGCGAGTCTGTGGCTCTTACATTTAGCTTGTAGGCAGGATGTGACTCAAAGTCCAAAGGCTGAATCACATGTATGACACCTGTATTGAAATCAATCGAGAACTGTTTGAAAGGATCTCCTTCAGAGACGGTGTACACAATACGAGGGCCTTCCGAATCATTGGCCTGTACGTGAAGAACAGGTGCGTGCAACTGAATGTTTTCAGGGATTTCAATGCTGTAAAAGGGCTTCTCAAAGACAGGCATCGCTTTGTTAACCACAGTTATTGGCACTTCTGCTTCAGCTGAGAGGGCTGGCACGCCGTTGTCCTTCGCAATAACAACAATGACAGAGTCTGTGTTAAGCGACTCCTTCTCGAATTTCTTCTTGAGGGAGATTTCACCAGAGGGACTAATTTGAAAGTGCTCCTGATGTTCCTTCAGGTGATACAGGATATCTGCATTCGGACCCGTGTCTCTGTCGACCGCCGCGACCTGTCGGATGACGTGGCCTTCCTCTGCGTCCATCTGGACTACAGCATGATAGGGGAGGTCTACGAACATCGGCGGGTTGTCATTCACATCTCCCACTGTAACGGTTACTAAAACGTGAGCGCTGTCTTCAGTTGTGTCCTGTTTAGTGACCTCAACGACAATATCAAACGTGTCCTGTGTCTCGCGGTCAAATGGAATTCCAGTTGTTGACATTACTCCAGATGTGCGGCTGATATGAAACCTTTTATCAGGGTTCAAAATTCTGTAGAACAATGGTTCATTCACTTGGTTCCCAACAGCAGCAATGACTGCCAGTGTTTTCTTGTCAGAAGAGTTTTCTTGGACATAGGCTTTGTAGGACTCCCTGGTGAACTTTAACTTGTTTTCCTTGTTTTCTTTGACACTGATCTTCACTGTAGCAACAGTAGCAAATCTTCCATCTGACACCCTAACTTTCAACTCATATCGACTCCTCAGCTGTGTGACATTCTGCATAGAGATTATGCCTGTGACTGGATCCATTTTAAATTTATCGCCAATATTCCCTTCAGCAAGGGAGAAGAGGAGTTTAGGCCCAGAATCTGCGTCTGTAGCGTTGACTTTAATGACTTCCACCCCTTTATAGGTTGGCACTATGATGGTCGCCTCATACAGTTCTTGGCTGAAAACGGGTGAACAGTCATTAACATCAATTACTTCAATGGTTACATTGGCTGCCTTCTCTGCAAACAGACGCGGCATTCCTAGATCATGGACCTGGACGGTGAAGCGGAAAATACTCCGCTGTTCATAATCCAAAGCTGTTGTTATTCTGATTGCGCCAGTGCTTGAGTCAATGGCAAAATAGTTATGTGCAAACGGTTCGACAATTTGATAGATAAGCATGGCATTTTGGTCGCAATCAGCATCAGAGGCACGAATTACAAAAGGAGTGTTATCACGGGTCAGAACGATGCTGTTTACGGGAGCAGACTCGCTGATTACACCTTTGAATTCGCTGTGGAGAAAGACTGGGGGGTTGTCATTTTCATCCTTGAGATGAATCAGAAGCGTTGCGTTGCTGGAAAGTCCAGCCATGTTGGTGGCCTGTACGATGAGCTTGTATTGAGAGGTGCTCTCATAATCTAAAGCTTTCTGTGTCACAACCACTCCAGAGTTTGGGTTGACATCAAAAGCATTGTTGATGTTGCCATCTTTTATTTGGAAGAACACAGACGACTGGCTGACGGCTGTTACCAAGCTCACAAAACTTCCTGGATGGGCTGATTCACTGACCTCGGCAGAGATCTCTCTTTCAGAGAATCGAGGCGCTGCATTATCAGAAACTGTCACCACAATGTGTACAGGAGCTGTAGCTGAGAGCGGAGGTAGTCCATTGTCTGTTGCTTTTACAGTGAGTTCAAACTGGGCCTTGCTGCTCCGCTCCAGCGCTTTGGCTACTGTAATTGTCCCGAGAACGGAGTCAATGGCAAACGAGTTTGCAACATTTCCTAAAGGGAAGACAAAAGAAATGTTTTTGTTTGTCTTTAAAATGCTTTCCTCATTTAACTTGAGTCAGCTAATGCTAATTTCCATCCATTTCTTATTCCCACGGCAGTTTATTGTAGCAGAACCTATGTGGGATGTGCCTATCGCCCACGTATTTGGAAACTCTCTAGACAAAGTCTTCAATATTCTCCTACTCTTTGTAAGTATTCCATTCATGATGCACACATTTTTGGAAGCTGATTCAATCTACTTGATTTTACAATGAAGGCTTTCTGCCGGGAGAAAAACAACCAGAGACATTGTCGGACAGCATAGCAGCTTTGAGTCAATTTACCTGATTCGATGCTGTAGACAATCTCGGCATTGGAGCCCTTGTCTTTATCAAGCGCTGTGACCTGGAGCACCGCTGAGCCTACGGCAGCAGATTCAAACACGCGGCCAGAGTAAGGCGTGGCGATGAACCAGGGTGCATTGTCATTGCTGTCATCCACATTGACAATGACGCGCACAAGGTTCCTCTTTACCGGTATGTCCTGGTCTCGAACCTAGAAAACACACATAAAAAAGTGTGAATGTGAGAACCCTCAGGGGACAATTTAAAAAGCACAGAAAACAAATAAGCACATAATACTTCGAAGAAAATAGACTCTAGTCATAATAAAACTCATTAAAATGCCTCCACACCATGACAGTGAGGATATGCTGATGCATAGTCTCGTGGTCCAGCTGCTCAGCGGTGTACAGCGTTCCGGTTCCTGGGTCTAGTCGGAACTTCCTCAGGCTGAAGGGATCGGTACTGCTCAGGAGTGTAAAGGTCAGTTTGTTCTTATCATCTCTGTCCACAGCGCTGATCTGTATGACCTCAGTCCCTGCCGGTTTGTCTTCAGGGACACTCACAACATACACCTGCTGCGAGAACTGAGGTCGATGGTTGTTGGTGTCAATGACACGGATGAGCACCTAGAAAAGAGAAAGAAAATATGTTTAAATAGTTCACATGTACAAAAGCAGAAGACACCAACATGTTTGAATCATAAAAAGTTAACACAGCAAAGATCGTACTCAATACCTCAAAACGCAAAAGATGTGCCTTTGCCTTTGTGTTTTGCTTATATTGGGTTCTTATGCTAATGTGTGTTGTATAGATGTAGTATGGATCTAAGTGAAATCTGAACGTCTTATAATTTACTAGTAGCTATATAAACACAGATAAAGGGAACAACTAGTGAGACTCAAATCCTTAAAACGGATTTTCACATACAACACGAACACTTTTAGCTTCGGAGTGAAAAAGAGCTTCCCCCACACACAACAAAGAATCCAACGTCCCCAAACTGTAAAATTCCACTGGGAGCGTGTTTTATCAACACCAGCCACTCGTCTAGTGGACTTCCGACAGAGGATTATGGAGAGCTGCTGGAATGCCATCCCTGCTTCCGAGACCAGCGAGGGGTTTCTACCGTTGCCAAACATGGGGAACAAAGGGATCAGCACAGATTAGACACCTGCATACCAGACACCAGGGGGTGATGTCCTGTAAGGGAACAGGTGAAGTCGGGCTGTTTGACGCAGGGGGGGTGAAGTGGACTGCTTTCACAAAACCTCTGGCTAAGTAGCTGAAACGACGTAGCACACACATCCCCGGTCAACGCAACTGCCTTCTGCCGTTCTTTGCCGTATGGCTGTTTGTGGAGTACTGTGGGCCTATATCAGAGACAAATATAGACTCAACCTGACAGGACTGATAAAATTTACAATCTGCTGTGTGCTGGGACGTTGGCAGTGCTGCTGAGGCTCACAGATGTCATCTCGCAGGGGGAGCGTTGGGACGCATGCTGTCTGTCAATGCTGTAGGCTGGCCGCTCGCCACAAGTCATGTGTCACCAACGGCCCATGTCACACTGCTAATCAGGAAGGGCTGCGTAAAACCAATACATTTTTCTAATGAGACATTAATCCTGCGTGAATGTATGAAATCGGGCTTCTACCGCACGTCGCCGGTGTCATTCCAAGCATGTCCTGTCAGATCCCCGACTGCTCACAACCCACCATTCAAACGCACAGATGTGTGTGCATGCGCCTACGCATGCACACAAAGAGGCTTCCCGATGTGTCTCAATCTGGCCAGCCTCAGATAGCACATGGTGTGAATAGTGACTACCGTGGCAGCGGCTGATAATGCTGTCAGGACGCTGAAAGAAATGGTACCTGGTCAATAGTATCCACATCTATCTACAATATGCTACTGCAAACGGTTGGGAAAGCACACAAAGGGCTATTCAGAGCCCCCCATCCCCCCATATGCACACAAAGTTGCCTTTCCCTTTGCAAGCAGGCTGTACAAGACTTCAAAAGAACTTTGCCCCCAAACATCAGAAAGCAGCATGATACAGCCTGACTGCAGCAGAAATGCTGGTGCAGAAGAAAACTCTGTAGTCTTTGTATATAGCTTCCTCTGGGAATGCTGACGAGGAACAAGATTGGGACTGAGACACAGACGTGACAGATGGAAATACTAAAGGAAAAAAAAGTGCTGTGAGGGTGAGATGAGAGTAGGAATGAGAAGTGACAGTGAGAAACCACATAAGAGGGAAATGGTCAAATTTAGAAAAGCACGATAAAAGACACAAAATAAAGATGGAGCTGGGAGCAGAACGTTAGAAAAAAAGAGAAACCGCGATACTCTAGACAAGAAAACATACGAGTGACTAAGGTGAACCATGACGGGAGACATAAAGAGAGTCTTTGTGGAACGCAGGAGATAGCGCGAGAAGCCCGGTAACAGATTGTGAGCAGAACAGCTTGAGGTGCTTCTGCATGGCCGAGGGTGGATGTCATATAGCTGGACCCGGGGGGAGGGAGGCTGGGCTGCAGGCCGAGGCCGCCTTGTTGGCGCGGCTCCTGGCTATGAGGTGCCCGAGCAAAAATGTGGCACCCCGTGTCCACATCAGCTGATCCTTCAGCGGCGCCGTTAGAGCTGCAGCGACCCGACGGAAAGCAGGACATCAAGACGGCTGTATTTTCTCTAGTTATCCCACAGACAGGGACCGGGATGCTGGGGCTTACGCTCATAGTCTGTCACAGTAATTTAAAAACAAAACGGACATGCGAAAACAAAAGCGTGCTTTAGAAACCGCAAATAGAACAGTGCCTCCTGAATAACGATACACCTTTACGGTGATATACAGCAGAGCTCTCATTGTGCTCATTGTCCTCTTGTGCCATGCGTAGGAGAGGAAGCCCCCTGCCAGGTGGCAGGTTCTGGGCAAAGGCAGGGCGCTGGCACTGAGCACTTGAACACGTTCCCAAACCGGGATTAACACAGCCCACTACCCACAGAGGTCCAGTTCTCTTGTTTGTGCTTTATTCTACCCAAACAGAATAATCATCATCCCTGCATGCTTAGCCAACAAATGTGGAGATTTATGAAAAAAAATCAGGAAGGAAGACAAACAGAAGTAGAGGGAAAAAAACCAACATGGAAAGAAGAAATTTTCCAAGGAGAGGAAAAATAGGCCAAACTGTCTGGCAGCACGGCTTCCACGTGACTTTGATTTGAGGAATAGATAAGACCAGCTCTGAGCTTCGCTGCGTGTGTGATAGGGCAGGAGGTCTGTAAACAACATGTTTCCCCCCAAAGAAAGCCAATTCATTCTGCAACAGATAACACACGGCGTCTTTGCATGTGCGTAATAAAGCTCTGGAAAAACGTGCTTTGAGACAGCGATGACATATCGCAGTGGTCCGACACAGAAGACATGTATCTGCTGCTTCCACGCAGTTAAAGCGGTGATTATACGTAATACAAATAGGCTGGTTACTACACACATGCCGGACTTCTAGGATTATCAGCAAAACGTAGCAGCTTTTCCACAGCGCTGTTCAGCAATCAAATAAAATGCCACCGAGAATTTTGAAGTTAAAGAAAACTAAACTGCATCATTGCTAAGAATTAGAGTTTGAAGTGGGACTGGGATTCACTGAATTTAACACCGCGTGTGGTTTTACTGGGAGGCTTTCGAATAACTAAGAAGCAGAAAACAGGTGCTCTGTGGCAGTTTGGGAGATTTTGGCCTAAACTAAAGGACTCGCTTCTTCCGCGGATGAGCTGCAAAATGCCAGTGAAGGCAGCGCTTCATCCGAGGCTCAGTGGAGCACAGCAGCCAGATGATGAAAGGCTTTATTCATACGGAGTGACAACAAATAGATTCTTTTCCAGCTACAGTTCTCTGAAGCTCCGCTGTGGGGACAAAGGACAGAACGTTTTGAATGCCTCCATCCTGTATGACCCAAACTACCATGTAAAAATGTTCAGAATCTCGTGGACAAGGCATGACCACCTCAACAAAAACTAAAGACAACTCGCATGCTTAAAAGCTTTTATCGGGGCAGTTCAGCTGGGGAGCCAGATGTATGCAAGTGGGATTAAATTAGCATATTAATATATTAAAATGGGAGTACACTTGGAACTGCTTTGGAAGTTTTTGAAGTAATTTTAGTCTTATAGAATAGTCTTTCATCAAAAAGACTCACATAGGATCATGTGGCTTTGATTTCCTGCATTAAAGCATCTTTTCGGTTGAATTTGCAGTTTCCAGACTGTGGCATCAGCTTAGTTGTGTATGTACGTGTAATATAATGTATCTGAAGTTGGTTCAAAAAAGGCAGAGAGGAGGAGTAGATCTCAGGAATGCACACTTTAAAAAAAAGTGGCTAGACGGCACCACCATCACAGCAGCCTGGCGTCAGGAATGAGACAATGGAAGATTCCTGGAGCTCAAGGCTGAACTGTGAGACAGTACTGACCACTCGTATCATGCTCTCAGCACCTTTTTCATGATTTAAAAATGTTAAAACACTTTTCTGTTTAGTCTATGTGTTTATTTGCCTTGTTAGAGCAGACAGATGACAAGAACCTAAAGCCAGGATGTGGTGAGTTTAGCTTAGCAGAAACCAGAGTAAAACAATTTCCATCAGCTTTCGAAACCCAGATTTTCCATGGTTTTAACTAGGATTATGTTTCTTGCCATGGCTATGAAGTAGTTTAATGATATGGGGCCTGGTCTGAGACACTAACCAACACTCAGTTTACCTTTCTGTAAACCAGGATCGTGAGAGACTACATTTCTTTGCCAAATGATCAATTTTGATTCCCATCTATGTCAGACCATTATCAAAAACAGCTTTGAAGTTCGAGATATAATAATTAATAGTAAAACACAATTTAGCCCCACCCCACATGCAGAACCAGCTGATGTAGAGTCGCAACGTAACACCACTACTTATTAGCTGCCATTTTTCCAGTGCATCGCCAGCGTCTCTACTTAGACACATCCCAGCGGACGGGGCTGCGCTTCACTCATTACCCTTCCCCCTCCTCCTGCTATTTCTCGTGAGAGAAACAAAACCATGACAACTGCTTCATCAGCTTCCAACAGTTTCATTACTGTTTCAATTACCTGGGTGCTGACAGTTCGTGTCCCATCTGTGGCTTCCACCGTCAAGTTGTAATTTGATTTCTGCTCAGCGTCCAGGGGCCGCGCTACAATCAAGGTTCCGCTGGCCTTGCCCACGTCTAAGCGGCTGTCATAATTACCACCTGTGGAGTTATTATTATTTTTTGAACAAACAAGAAAGAACAAAAGATTAGAGATAAATCATCGCTTTGTTGGATGTTGTGCATGTAGCAAGGTTACACAAACACTGAATGGAGATGCTGGCATGGACACACAAACATCACTTGCTTGGTACTGCAGATGTTGAAGATAATAATGTGTATGAGTACAGATTTATTTATCATTGCATTACACATATAACAGCTGTTTCATGCAGGTCCTTAACATCCACAGTATGGGTGAACGAATGCTTAGGTGTATGTACAACACTGAGGGAGTAAAATGGAGCTGTGAGGTAGGAGGAGGAGGTTTCCTGGATCTCGTGAGGCTCTAAATCAGGTCACAGGTTTAAGAGGAACAACGTGGCACAACATCAACCCAGCAGCACGACACAGTTCAACCACAGCCAGCAGCACAAGCAGAACAGACAATGGAGGATGATCTCTTAATTCAGCACAGCCTATTAGGAGATCACAGCAGCTACCTTCTGCTGTACAGTTGTGGTCACAAGTCATCTGTAGGATGTAAAACATCTCAGTATCCTCTATGTCGCCTTGCAAAAATCCAACCAAACAGCGCATTCCAGAGAAAAGAGGTAAGCAGTAGCAGAGCAGAGACGAGGAGAGAAGAGAAGAGACGTGTCAGTCAGACATTGATTAGAGGGAGGACGGGCGGAGAGGAAAGCATCGTACACAAGAGGTTTCTCATGCACCTGGCGAATACCTTAGTAAAAACAGAGGAGGAAGAAGCTGTAACACTTCAAAACTGTTCCCAATTATACCGATAAAGAAATATACAGCAGCTCCATTGCCTTACTCAGTAAGGACAGCATAATGAAAATTGTTTTGCCCTCCTAATTCATCACACGCTTCTGTTATCTATACGGTTTTCCGAAGGCAGAGAGCAGCAACTGCTGAAGCAGTAAAACTGAGCGAGTGGTTTAAAGTTTTCAGACCGACTAGTAAACTGTAGGAAAGGTTGTAATGTCTTAATTGTCTGCCTGTTTGGAGCGATTAAGACGTTACAGCTGCCATAAAACCCCAAAAATGCAGACAGTGTGTTCAGTCTTTAAGCATAAGCCTAATAGGAAACAGCACATCTAGTTTTAAAGAATATAAACTTTAGTTACAGCGAATAATTAAGGTAAAGAGTAAGGATGAGGGAGAGATCTCATTTTTGCTAGTGCCTATAGATATTGGTGTTAAATAATGAATTGGTTTAAGGTAGTTTAAAGATTTCACCAGAGCTCAGGTGGTGAGAATTGCTACTCTAATCATTTTATTCCTTTTACTCTTCAAGTGTAAAGCACTGCATAGATCATTCCTCACATGCACATACACACGCAAAAAAAAAGGAAGTACCTGTGATTTCAAACCACACGGGAACATCGGAGGCTTCGGTGCCGATAACGCCCACCATGTGTGCCACAGGGTCGCTCTCCATTACAGTGAAGCTGTAGGGGGACTCCTCGAAAAGCAGCGGCGTGGCCTCCGCCGGCAGCTTTGGTTTAGGAATCCACTCGATATGCAGGCGACACGTGGAGGATTTCTGAGGACGTCCGTTGTCGACGGCTTTAATCTTAGAGAAGCAGAGAATCAAAGACTGTGTCACCAAGTCTTACGCAATACTTTTGCTTCTGGACAGCTCTCTAGTGAATCCAGTGTGTGAAACAGAAGGGAGCAAAGTGCAGGGAAGTTTGGTTCTGTCTGATGCTATTTAATGCTTTCTGATAAAAAGCCTCACACTTTATACGCATAGCGTGCTTGAATGAAACCGCACGAATCCACAGAAGAGGTTGTTTCAGCGTTAAAGCATTTCCATTCACTGTAAAGAAACCTTACGTTCTGAACAACAGAACTTTTGTGCAGCGTTCCTTTGTTCTTTTAAGTCTCTGTGAGGTTTCGCTCTCCCGTAAACCGTGGTGAGCAGCCATTTGTTAGAGCAGCCACGTTCAGAGACATAAACCTGGATGGAAATGTAACTAAAAAGACGAGCGTTCTGCATCACCGTCTCTGTTTGCCAACAGAGAAAACACACACGTAAGTTATTTTCTTCTAATCATAGGACATTTCTGAAAAAAACAACCTGATCAACAACAAAACGTCATAACAGTTATTAGTCAATGCAAATGTTCCTTCTTGTCCTGATTGAGACTTGCTTAAAATTCAGTGATTGCAGTAAATATTCAAAATTTGCTTTCAGCCTCCCTCAGAGAAACGTTTTACTGCATTTATTAACACAATGACATAAAAATGAAGCTGGGAAGCTTGAGGATGGGAAGAGTGTGATAAACAAGCATCTGTCGTAATGAGAGGCAGTTGGATGGGCCTGAGGACCCGGTGAAGCCCCGGGAACAGATACTCACTGTGAGGATGTCGTAATCAGAGGAGAACTTCTTGGATGACACCAGGCCAGTCTTCGGCTCGATGAAGAACTTGCCCTGTTCGTCTCCCTCCTCGATGCTGTAGGAGATTTCGGCGTTGGGTCCGTCGTCGCGGTCCAACGCGATGACCCGATACACCGGGTCTCTCTTCATGGTTCTCTCTTTCTCCGGCTTCTCCCGCACCGGGAGTTGAATCTTGTAGATCTTCTCCAGGAACAACGGCGGGTTGTCGTTGTCATCGAGGACTTTGACGATGACACGAACGGTGGTGGACTTAGCGGGAACACCATTGTCAGTGATGGTGATCTGCATTGAACAAAGAAGCCCTCATTATCTAGTGCGGTAAAAAGCACATTTGATTTTTGACGCCTTGATTGTTTAATTTCAGATTTAAATACAGATAATAAATGAATGCATTTAATAATTTCAACTTGAAAATGGAGCGGAAACCATCCTGATTGAGTTAACCAGCAGCCAAAGTAAATGCTATTACCTCTGGCAGTTACTCTCAGGGACACATTTGTCTCTTAACAAGACAAATGCACGTCCAGATCAAGTTGTTATATAACCTCTGTTGCTTCAGACCAGTTGGGTTTTTATTTTATAACCTAATCATCTATTCTCTACTCTAAACAGGAAAACGGTACAAAAAACACCCGAATCATGTAATTCAGAATTCTCCGGAAGAAAAATCCCAAACTAAATTGGATTTTATTTGTTTTCAGCACTGCTAAAGAAAGCATGCAGATCTTTAATAACACAAAATTGTGGTGTCTGGTTCAGTGTAAGCTGCCCAAACACGCTACAGGGGCTCTTGGATTCTAGGCCCTTTTTTTTGGACTAATGACAACTTATGATTCATCAGATTGTATTCATAACTTCCTGGAGCACTAATATTTAATGATCAAAAATCCGGAGCCATACCTTTCACTCTTAATTGTTTTACAACCAAATAAATAAAATCATCTATGCTGCTGAGCTTAAATAAATGACTTTGCACTGCTAATAAACTCAGCACCGCACCACTGCACCAGTGCTTTCAGTTACTGGCTTTGTCGTTTGTGCCGTCCTTTAGCACTCGCAGGTATTTTCGGACAAGCAGAGAGGTCGACCCAAACAAACACAATCATCATACAGCTTCACAAAAATGGACTCAGGGGTTGTGTGATTGAGCTCTGGCAGAGATGTGAGCGTTTCTAGCTTCGAGCTGCAAACACTAAAGAAGGGCAGAACAAATGTCACAGTCATTTAAAACCATCTGCTAAATGATTCACTAAAAACAGTCAGGAGTCCGGGGCCGGGCGGACGCCATTTGGTGCCATAGCTTCTATTACTAAAGTAATGTGTTTTTGTTTTTCTCGCAGTGTCGGCAGCTGTCAGTGCTATTAACGCGAGCAGAATTAATTAAATGGGATGACAAGACCGCAGAGCGTGACTGTCTCTCTCAAGCAGGATACGCTGGCGCTGTGTAATGAAAGTTTCTATTGTGATCAGAGCGTCTCAGCCTTAAATATGGAGGCGCTGCCTGAAATGGATTCTGTGCATGTAAAGACGGCGTAAAAAAACGCGTAAAGCTTGTGAGGACGGCCTGGTAAGACTACGTTTGACGATTAACAAGTTCCTGTGGGGCAAAGGGGCAACGACTACTACTTTGATCCCAAGCAGACACACTGGACTGGCCGCTGGTGCAGGTTGTTCACTGCCTCTTGCCAGCATAATGCTGGGACAGGCTCCAAACAACAGCTGTGAACAGCCCATTCACCTCTGCTTTTCCTTTATGATGTTTCGCTGAGTCGTCAGCATGTCCCGGCATGTCCCACTTTTGCCGTTTACCCACCCTCCCTCCTTCCCGGGACAGAAGCCTCTCATCCTGCTGCTAGAGCGCACCTCAGTGTGTCAAGGCCAGCTTCTCCCATTCGCCCGCTGCCTTTATGCCTTTAACTCTCTGTCTACCAACCCCCATCCGTCTCATCATAAAAGCCGAAGCCCCCGGTGCTCCCTCCACCTCCTCTTGGCATTTGGTGCAAACAATGCTGACACAGCCCCCACCCTAATTGCTCCACATGTTCCACATGGCCCCACATGTTTTGTTTCTTCTCCTACAGCAAGCTAGTATAAAAACTTTGCTAGGACTTCAATTTGATTTGCTCTGCCAGCGCCCAGCCTCTGCACAAAAGAATGTGCTCACATGTATTCTCAGAGTCATAATTAACCCTCAATTAGTTGCCCTGAGGATATAGTGGGTGTGGGGACGCTGCTGTGAGTGAAGCCCTGTGAACGTCCAGCCCATTCCTCTGCACTCAACTGACCAACATGCAAAACCATCGGAATATAGTTGTTCTGCATCTGTCTTCATGTGTTTATTTGCCAACTTTCCAGCTTAAAAGTTCCGCGTTCAAGCGCAACAAGCCTGTGCAAGAGAAACTTTTGATTTGTTACCTTCCTGTAAAGAACATTACAGCATCTGATTGATCACTGTGAGCTTTACAGCAGGAAAAGCAGGAATATTAGCATGAGGAGAATAGGGGTGTTGAATTTGGCCTGACATTAAAGTGTAACGCACTTTGAGCTGGCTGTTTAATGTGGTTATTAAATAGCTGTCTGGAGGCATTTTGTCAAATATGACGAATGAACAACATTCACGAGCTCAGCTTAGACGGAAATTGGCATTTTCTTCTTCTTTGCACCCAGTCACCAATTCCAACCTAGTAATTCAACAGGTTTGAACCACGAGTTAGCGGCAGAATTGACAGCAAAGTGCTACATGCAGGAGCCTTTGTCTGACCCCGATTTCCAATAGTCTTCACGCATTCAGGACTAAATTGTTATTTGTTTTCTATTCATCATCATCAAACTTCAAGGAAGTCCTTTAATGCGATTAGTGCTGTGCATTGTACAATCATAGCGTGAGATACAATGCTGCTCTGGCACCAGCATTAA
Organism: Macropodus opercularis; assembly: GCA_030770545.1. NCBI lineage: Eukaryota > Metazoa > Chordata > Actinopteri > Anabantiformes > Osphronemidae > Macropodus > Macropodus opercularis. Next base: position 4,458,920 of record CM061089.1, read on the forward strand.
CCGTCACCGAGTTGTGTAACTTCTAACAATAATTAAAAGGCGTCCAATCTGCTCCCTGTCAGTGCCGGAAACATAATTAAAACGCCTATTATCAACCAGACTGTGTGGTGAGCGAGGGAGGGAGGCATCAGGAGAGAACAGAGCCGAGCTCAATTAAAACCCACAAGTTTAGACATTGGCCTGTTGGTTTGACAGCAGTTTCCTGTCCCAGCTCGCTCCATCCACGAGACGGAACAGTGGGAAAGAACAAAGAAACAGTCACCGGGATCTCCCACACGCCTCCCACCGCTCCTTCCGACTCCGTTCGGAAATCAGTCCACGGAGGAACCATTCCTCAAGGAGACTTCTCGCACACAGGAGCAACACGTGGCACTTGGCCAAAGCCAGACTCTCTTTTCGGATCGTTGTGGACTGGAAGTGTTGTAGAGCTGCTATGATCATATTCATCTTTAAATAAACAAAGGCTCACAGTTTTTTCCCTTTTACAGTTGCTTAATCAGCCAAAATAAAATTCTTACCTCAAGAATGTGCTCGTCTTGCTGCTCCCTGTCCAGTCTCCTTGACGTAGTGGTAACCAAACCTTTGGGAGACACAAACACAAATAATACAATAACTTGTGCAGATACAGAGCACTTTATATAAAACAACGAGCAAATGCAACACAGCTTCAATATGCATATATTTATGATCCCAAACTGTCAAATGTCAATACTGACACGTTTTAGGCAAGCGCAGGGTCTGTGCAAAGGAAAGAAACAATATTTGATTAATCCAACTCAAAACCAAACCTCCCACTCACAGTTGGGTGACATAAACTGAACCCTGTGGGTTATCTCATCAGTCAGCCATGAGCTTAGAGCCTGTGGAGGAGTGTGCTCCCGGTAGGTCCTGTCTGTTTGTGGTCCACCCAGTTGCCAGACAACCCACCACACTGTCTTACATATGTGAAATATCACAAAGGTCTGCAAATTGTGCCCAAACTAGCGGCGCAGCTTTAACGCCCTGCTTTGACTTCTTCCACAAGCTGAATAAACAGACGGCCGGTTAGACTTCGCCCGCAGTCCGGCGCACTCAGAGCATGTGAGCTGCTTTAAGGGTCTTTTCAAGATCAGCCATTAATTTTAAAAAGGTGGATTGATGTTGTGTGACATCAATCACACAGAGGCAACTATTGACAGTAGTAAAAAGATAATGAGCATGAGTTTCGAGGTTCAGGCTGATCCAAATTTCAAATCAAATCACAAACAAGGGGAGAAAAGAGCGGAAGGATATTCCTACACGGCTTCGTTATAAGCAGCGCTCTCTCTTTCACTCCAAATGTAATTGCAACTTTGCAGAGACGCTGAGTGTAGAGTAGACGTGCCAACTTCAACCGCACCAGAGCTGTCTGCTTGCCACACTGCGTCTGATTAGCATAAAGCAAAGGATTTCCGAAACCCAAACCCATCAATGGCACATATGCCTGCAACAAGAATAGCAGGCCACAACTTACAGGTCCTGAAATAGCCCTCCCCCAGCACTGCACAGAGGCCCTTTCGCTCCCCTTCCTTGGATTTATTTAATCTTCACAGTGAGCTGCAACGATATAAGTCTGCTCGTATTTGGTTGGAATAAAAAAACAGCAAATATTCCCTACAGGTGAAACTCGCGCTGATGTGCAGTAAGATCATTTAGTGGCCACAGAGTGAAATGCGAATGACGCTCCAGACACAGCGGCACACAACTCCACAGAGCGTTGTCTCGACACTGACAACACAGATACAGTTCAGCACATTTACACCTGTGGGAATGACTTCTTACCACCTTGTATGATGTCTGGACAAAACGTTAGGAGAGGAACAGCATGACTTACGAGAGTCGGGAAGCTGTAGATTATTACTGTCAAAGCTAATAGGTCTGCTGTGCGACATCAAAACAGCGCGCTGGCTAATTATTCACCTGCTTTCGCAGGGCTGGAGCTGATGGATGATGATGTTTTTGAGCCCCCCCGTGTGCCGTGTTAGGTAAATCTAAGCGAGTCTTACAGAGCGGAACTCAGATGACAACGCCAACCACACCAGGTCTTGGTCTGATTGATAAATCTTCTGCAGATCAGCTGCCTGATGAAAGCTCGGCCTAGGTATCACTGATGTGCTGTCATCCTGTCAGTACAGAGGCGCAGCAGGCAACAAAGCTTGGTGGCACAGGATGAAGCATCAGTGTGTTTTGCTTTTCTGTCCAGGTGCTGGTTCAAAGACCATATAGTCGGGTGAACGTATAATTTCCTCTCTATGCTAACTCGGCAGAACGTGGACACGTATTTTAAAGTGAGATGAAAAGAGCGACAGGAGAAAAAAGCTAAACTAACAGGTAGCGAAAGGTTATTTGGTCCTAATGTTACTGTGACGGCTCCAGGTCTCCGTCGCCCTCGGGTGCTGAGCACACTCAGATTTCCCCCACTATGAAATTTCATTGTTCAGAGTGACACGGCACGGAAGGTGTTCGGTGAGGGCTCCGTTCAGGCAACAATGGAGCCCTGACCTTCTCGCAACAGACGGGCTGTAATTCCCGCCCACACCGTGTGCGTTCTGAACACACGTCTCAAACGCTCTCATAAAACGAGAGCTGCTTTTAACCCTCCAGTCAGAGGCGACTGCATGCTTAAACCCCATGTGCCCTATGTACTGTGTTTATGACTATCCAGCTGCAGATTATTTCTCTGTTGATAAACGCACTAATTATTCAAGCTCTATAATACTCATCCGAGCGGTTTTGGAGCATGGCTGCTTGGCAAATTGGCTTGAACCACGAGCTCAGTATTAATGCTCTCTCTCACATTTTTCAAGTTAATTTTAGAACTTTGATGGCGCGTGAAACCAGCATCCGCTTCAAGTTGGGAGACGTCCGGGAGTAAAAATCCAAACATCTAAAACGTAAAAACTGTGCATCTGCTGTGGCTCCTGACTAAAGCTATTTTGACGCATGTGGAGTTGTGGATAAAACTGCTTTTGTTTGCTTCTGCTCCGTTTTTGCGTGGCACGCTGCCAGACCTCTGGCCACAGGACTTGCTACCCACTCCAATATCCAAGCGCTGATATCACTTTCAGAAAATAATTCACAACGTCTCATTTCCCAAGAATCTACACTTCTGATAGTGTGAATCTATTTAGAGTCATCCTGCAAAGCGTTACGCTCACAAATGGCGTTTTATGCTGCTTCTTCTTTGCACTAGTGCTCCAGTCAATAAAGGTGCTCTATCGCTACCTACAAGCTAAGAAACTATAAAATCATTGGTTGGTAAGCCAAAGCACAGAAGTCTGCACTTCCAACCACAGGCTTTGTCACAGCACACACACACACACACACACACACACACAGAGCCATTCGCAGGCGTGGGCTGTGCTGGGCCGACAGTAATTATAGCCATGCTGTTTTGAGAGGGGGAGAAAAACAACAGCAAAGCAGCACTGGCACTCTCAACCATGTCCTTGAGTGCTACAACCGCTGCTCCAAAATGGAGGCCTGGAGGGGGTTGAGGAGCCCGGGACATTGCTGGGCCGGTTCATTCCCGAGCATTGCTGCTGTGATTAGCAGTCTTGAGAGTGACACACATATTTACGCGACACACGTTTAGCTGTGACAGACAATTGGGAAAGCGCTGGGTGCCCACAGTGGCCGGTTTTGTGCAGCTTGAAACAGCACGGTCTGAAACAACGCTGTAGAAAATGAGCTGTTCTCCCTGCTCATGATGTGACCAACGCAAACCTTAAGACACGACATCCAAAGTGGCAGTATCTGTTTTTACCTTGTGCAAGTCTAATGAAGCATCAGTAGAAGCTGCGCAGTTCATTTTAAACTCTACGTAGGACAACAGATCTCCTGTCCTGCCCTTCAAAAGCCACAGAATGTGACCAATGCAGCGATGAGAGGCCTTATAGCACATTCACACGTGTTCTTAGTGAAAATGAGTAAAAGGCATTTGTTAGGCACCTCCCAGCTGCTGGGCTTATTTGTGGTATGGAAACAAATTCAGGTTGCCATGTGCTTACGAAAGGACTCTTCCTGATATTTACACGTTAAATGTGGATGGACATTAGGGATATTGATTAATCGGCTCTAGCATTCGTTAGGCATCATGTATGTTGTTGTTCCTTCCCGTAAAAATAATCCACTTCTACTGTAGCACAAACTGATGTGTTATTCGAATGTGTCCCCAGTGGTTAGGGTTGAAAACACTAGGTTAGGGTTAAGAAACATCTTCTTCTATCTTTTATATGTTGGTCATCTGATGTGTAATGGTTCCATATTTACATTCATTTGTCTAACCTCACTTAAATCAATAAATCTCTGCAGTACTGTGGTTATAGCTGTGTTTACCCATGTCTTCTACAAGCCGGAAGGAACGTTGGGACAATTTTGGTGGGAATTTCTTTGCAGTGCAGTGTTCATACTGCACATATTAGTCAAGATTAACCCAAACACCAACAATGTCTAACCCTTACTCTAAAATGTAAGGATGTTATCTTAAAAATATCCCAGGTTGAATTTTTTTGACTGGTAAAATGTAAAAAGCAGCTATGAATACTTTTTGACGTTTTAAAAATAAAATCATCTTTTTTGTTTGGTTAACACCTTTTATTTTAACAATCTATCTACAATCTATAACTATCCCTTTTGAGAGCTGTGACAATTGTTTGGCCCCCAAATCACCGGAAATATCAGGAAGTTGTTGGACATATCCATTTCCTATCTCACTTCCCCTGATAGTTGCTGGGCCTTTGGTAAACTACTGATAACGCCAGTGTGTGTGTGTGTGCGTTCTCTCCTGAACAGAGAAGGCGTTGCTGAAAGATGAGATGAGCCCCAGCGAAAAAGTGAATGATTCACAGCTGCACATCCCGGTGGCTGTTTTCTCTTACCTTCTCCTTCAATCCAAGGGGTGGCAAATGGAAACCTTTCAAAAGTACCCAAGCCTGGCAACGCATTACCCAACGCATTCCTTTCCAGTTGACAACATTGAACTGCTGGTCACGGGCTTTATGAAGTATAGAGCCGCTCCATTCACCAAGAATTCACTTGGGTGTAACTTCCTTTATTTGGGCTTAACCACTGGAATGATAGACGCCATTAAAGGGCAAATGCGATCAGGTATGGGCAGCCATATCCTGCTGAGGGCACGCGCTCGTCAGCTGTAACTACACCGCTGTCTGGTGACGAATACAAATAAGCACCATTATTACAGGGAGTTGTTGCTCTGAGCAGAAATAGCTTATGTGATGATGTTTAACATAGACTAACGATGACTTGCTCTAAGAAGTCAATACCGAGGCAATTAGAGAAGCGAGCAAAGACATGTAGAACAGGTACAACGGGAAGCAGAGAAATGAGCATTCGGCAAGATAAGATCGCTATCACTGCGATCGCTGCTCGCTCCGCTTGGCTACGGTGGGAACAGCGTTCTGTCTGTGTGTCGTGGAGTTGCTCTGACTACATGTTCTAGTCTGCTGCCCTTTCCTAGCATGTGCATGTCGTGGCATAAGAGCTCAGTTCAAAGTCTGCTGTGTCACACGGCAGACTGGTGTCAGAGACGCCGGTGATTCACCGGCTAATGAGTTCCGTTCACTCTCACACAGAAAAGGTGGGCAAGTCATGTCAGCGGCCTCAGAGCGCTGACAGCAAAGACAAAACAAGACTAGATGGCTAGTGGGACGCTCGTCTTGCTGCAGACCATAATTATCTATACGACAACTAAGCAATTTTACATAGCTCAGATACAATTATGTATCTGTCTCATACCCTCTTTTGTATGAGTCCTTATCCAGCGAAGCAATTTTCCACAGCCAGCAAATCAAGATCGACTGCGGTCACGTCTGTGGGTGGATGAGATCTGCACCACCAGACAAATAAGCACTGGTTCATCTTTTAAAATTCTTGGCCCCGGTAGCGTTATTCAAATGCACCGATCCCATACAGATTTGGCACGATTTTCACCCCGAAGAGCATTCTCCCTTTCAATCTCCTGAAAAGCAAGGCCAGAGCAAGCTGTTAAAGGTTCTGAGCATTGCTATAGTGTCTGCTGGACAGAAGAGTTGGCCTTGCACTTTAATGACAAATAAAGCAAGTGAACAGCCCAAACAGCAGGACGTGTTTACTTGGCAGAAATAAAGTAGGTCTAAGCCTTTCATCCTGTACTTCACTGAGCCAGTATGGGACAGAGAGGAAAACGGGCATCCAACACCACCCAAGGCGTCAAAGTGAAGCCTTCTTATGTATTTGACAGGCTGCTTGGAAAAACTGCACAAGGCTGTAGCTTATGATAGAAGGCGAGCTAGTTAGCTTGGATCATATGTCTATGAAGTTCCCAAACCCACACACAAAACACAGGCCTTAACGTCTTTTCCTTTCTCCCACCCCTTCGTAGAGCTTTGTAGATATGCCAAGACAGGGCCTATGCTCCCATTGCAATTTTAGAACATGTAATTATAGAGACTTGGATGTTGTAAATTTGAACATTTTCACAAACCTGTAATATGCGGTGAGAATGTCATATTGAGTTGATAACGAGGAGCAATATCAGGCTTATTTTGATCCTGTCTAATACCACAGATGTAAATAAACGTTGGCTGTCATTTCTAATTCTGCTTAAAACGGTGTCTTCCTTAGTAGTCGCTTGTGTCTGACTCCCTGTTTCCCGTCGCTTTCGCTACGTCCACTCACTGTCGCCAACTTCAAAAACAAAGACGAGGGAGAAAAAAATCAAAGCAACAGCAGCAGCGATTTAATGACGTTTTCTTTGTCCGAACCACTCTTTGTTGAATCTGACGCAAGGGGCTCTGGTGTCCCGCTGATAAAAGTTTGAACATGCTTTGATATGCATGGATGGGTCTTATCCTCCTGCCTCAGTGTTCGCAGCACAGACAGCTTATCTGACGTTTACGAAGGGGAACCGTGTTAAAGATAGGAAGAAGTTCTGCACACTCAATAACCACCCTGTGATCCTGGGAGGTGGATATGTTTACTTCATATGGGGGTTAAAATCACAGAACTATTGAATACGTAAAGCACAGAAAGTTAACACGGACCATTTAGTTGCCTGGATCAATTATTATTTTACAAATGACTCAATAATATTCCGCCTTAAAGCAAAATAAAAAACCACAGAGCAATGCCATCAGTTTATGATGCTTCAAGGTAAACACCTGTTTCCAATGTGGTCCCATATCATTAAAGATTACTTATCCATAAAAAAGCAAAAAGAAATCAAGCAGATATCTTGATTGCAAAGATTAAGGTCTGGCTCTGCTGTTCAAACGGCATTTCGTACGACTGCTCTGTCACAAGATAAATATTCCATTTCCCGCTACTTTCCTTTTTCACCGTCCCAGACTTCTTATCAGTCTGTGTAAGCTGATCTTGTCGTGTGTGCAGACAAAACCGCAACCTTCCGCGTTCACATCCCTCAGATTTCCCCCCTGCATTTATTTTTGCTTTCTTCTTCCTATCTGGGTGCCCGGCCTGTTTGGGAGACGCGCTACACGATGAATCCTTATTTGGTCAGAATATTCACATTGCCACTTCCAACAAAAATAACTTGGGTTTGTTGATGCGACTACCTTAGGAAACAGGACCACACACGTCACTGAGGACAAACTGTAGCAACTGCTTCACTACCCATTCCTCATTTCAGCTTAATGAGCACTTGCATTCACGGCAACATGAGACCTGTGTGTAAGCTGCGTAAGTTAGAAAAACAAAGGCAGCGCCTGGTTTTAGAGACGCACACAGACCTGCACAGTTCATTGTGACATATGCTGGTTGTCCATTTCAACCAGCATGGAGCTCAAGTGTAAGACAACTACACCAGTGAAACGACACCTACATTGTAGTGTAGCTTTTTCTTTGTTCAACTACACATAGTCAGCTCCAACAACTTTAAAAGACTCCAATGAAATATTAATCACCGCACCATTTTCCAGAGTACCCTATGAAAACACACTTTAGCGCGTTAGAGTGGAAAAACCCCTGTAGGCCCAACCCGCTCCTGACCTGAGTTAAAATACTGTGTTGGCGCTGCTTCTTTTCACCAGACTGGAAACAGGAACCTCACAGAAGCTCATAATTTGCCATCCACCCAGAGGAGTGTGTCTTAAAGCTGGGCTCGCAAAGCATAAGTGGATATGTGCAACAAATTTATGAGCCAGTGGTTGATATCTGTAGGTACTTGAGGATTTCTTCTTGTTTATTGCCACACTTGGCATTATATGTGAAGCGCAATATAAGACCATGCAACAGTGTAAAGATGCAATTTACAGTAACAAGACGTGATCCCAGTAACAGCTGTCTTACCTGTCTTGGTGTTAATGGCAAAGAAACCCTGGGGATTGCCGCTGGTGATTCTGTAGGTGAGGTTCTCGCTGCCCTTGTCGTCTGGATCCACTGCATTTATTTTAATGATAGACACGTCTTTCGGGGAGTTCTCCATGACAGACGGGTAGTAGACGGGTTCTGACGTTTGCGGGGCATTGTCGTTGACGTCCTGCACTTCGATGTAGACCTCGACGAAGGCCGAGAGCGGCACCACGCCGCGGTCCATGGCGTAGACCGTGAGCCAGTAGTGAGGCGTCGTCTCGTGATCCAGCAGTTCTTGCGTTCGAATAACACCTGAGAGATGAGAGAGACGCAAACACACTCTTAAGTCTGCATGTCGGCGAGCTTTTTTCTGTGCAACACACGCCCCGCGTCTCACACCGCTGTCTGCACTCAGTGATCTCTGAAATCGATTTCTGGCTGTGAGGACTGATGCTTGAACGCCAGCTGGCGTCACACAGGTGGGTCTAGAGGTCGGCTGAAGGTGCCTTGACTGAAACATGTCAAGGTGGTACATCGACAACAACGGGGCTCTGTGGTTTACATTCAGTGGCAGGGAATTTTTCCCAGCCAAGTGTGGGCTGGAGCTTTCAGCTGAGCAAACAAAAGAGCTTTCAGAGAAATGAAATGAGTTGAGAATGAGTTGTATAAATTGACAATGGCTAAAAGGAAGAGTGGAGGATGGGAAGTGTTCTCCAACTGAAACCTAAGGAAGATTCTGAATTATATGGGTCGAATTACGGACGGGAGGATCTGACCCCTGTGCGTCAAGCCAAACGTTCCTCTGAAACTAGTCAACACCAGTTTAGACTCACCGGGTGCTCGGCAGGTAGTGGTAGATAATCGAATTGAAATGGGTTTACTAGGATAAATCAGTAACTGGAGTGAGGAGAGGTTGGTTGACAGGCTAAATGACTCTAAATGACCAATTCCTTCCTATTATATCCTATAAAAGCACAAAACACGCTCAACATGTTCACAGAAATTTGAATAAAAGGATAAAAGCATGCCCGTATGTTTTTATGCTATGTAGCAGCTGTTCATGTAAATAGACAGTTGCTTTGATGACAGTGTGTAGCTAGGCCAGTGCCATAACATAGCAGTTACCTTGACTGATTATTCATTCAAATCACATTACAGTGTGAAAACAAACAAGCTCGTCTGTGCTTAACGGACACACAGACCTCTTCATCACGTTCGTCTCTCCTGCAGGGTTGAATATACGGAAAGAACATCAGGGACGCAACGAAAGGCAAAGTCCACAGAGCAACACACGAGCAAGAGAAGGACCACGAAGCTGCCAATAACACAGCAACACTGTAATAGTTGGACAACTTCCACATAACTTCAACCTGCGCAAACTAGATGAGGAGAGAAGAGAAACACAGACAGGCTTTATGACAACGGCCATTCCTGTCGGCGCTACTTGCTGTGCCTGTACAACCTTGATAGCTGGAACAGAAACGAAGAGCTATACGTGAGTTTATTCTTATCTGGAACTAATAAAAGCAAATCATGGCAGATGCATTAATATCATTACCAGGCCTACGATGCGCACACGTGGAGTCACTGCCAGGCCAGATAAGGAGCCTCCACTAAAACACACAGAAAGACACGCTTTCTGTTGCAGCCTTTACTGGCTCGCTGTAACTTGATGAACTGTGAAGGAGTGTAAATGAGAGCAGCCGAAGCTCTTGCCTTGAGTAAAAAAGCAGAGATAACACTGCAAATGACTTGTCACAAAATTCTCAAATTTAACGCGGGAGGGGACTTGGGGAGGTAAAGCTCATTTACGCTCTCGTCTTGCTTTACTTTAGGATCCCTGCATTTTGAGCCCTCTTGTCATTAGTTATCGTTACAGCTCTCTCACCTTGGCTTCGGGCGTGTAATAAGAAGGGAGCACAGGTAGCTCCCCAGTGCTTCCTACAGCCGAGAGTACAATGGCAAAAATAGCACAGGCCAGTGCACAGGGAACACAAATTAGATGACTCTGTGTAATTAAGCTAATGATACAGAGAGAGCAACGCAAAGTAAGATTGACAGCTCGAGTCTGATCACACTAGAATATATCTTAGAAACAAATGGACAACTAGTTTATGACCATTCTGAAGGGATAAAACAGGTAAAATAAAGCTTGTAACGTGTATACGAGATGAATATTTGCTGTAAAATGTTTGTCTTTATGAATTAACCTTCAAAACCTCACACTCTTGTCTGAAGCGATCCAAAACTAAACCTGACCTGATCACACTGAAAATGAAAAGGTGATGTGCAATGGCCCTCGGGTGAATAGTTCCAACAAAGAATTTAGCAGCCACACCCATTGCTTATACCTAGTCTGCTCAGTAAGGCAGAGCAAAACCTGCCCTAAGGCCACGAGCAGAGGGAAAAAAGCCCAGACCGAGTAACGGCCTCTGCCAGAGTTGCTTTCCGCTTTTTTTCGTCTTTCCTTCTCTCTCTGGCTTTGTTCTTCAAAGATACTTGAGCACAGTGGCAACGCGGTGGAATCCACAGACAGCCGACAGCTTTTGAACTGTACAGGCCAGCAGGTACTTTACATAACATGCACTTAAATCAACGTCCTGCACTGATCCATTGTGGGGCCATTTTATAAAAACACAGTTTGCCGCAGTTTAAGGAGGATGAAAGCTGCATGTCAACAACAACATATAACGCTGATGCAGTCAATGCAAACGTTCAAACCAGACGCACAACATTCTCTTTGTCTTGGACTGATTTCACATTTCTGAGCTGCCTGTGGAAACTCGCAGTTAACCATTAACTCAAAAAGCTGCGATTGTGTTGTGGAGCCAGTTTAACATAATGTACGAGCCTTGTTCATTGTGCAGCTCCAGAGTTGGGAGCTTTGAACTACCTGTGTTAAATCTGCTCACCCCTACCCCACATTCCTCAGCCTTCGCAGGCCTCTGGTTCGTATGCTTACATAAACTTTCCCAGTGTGGACGCCCCCCACCCTCCCCGGCTCCTTCCACAGCCCTGGCAAAATGCTTCAAATTCCACTACCACGTTGCAGAGCCTAGTGTAGCAGAAGGAGCCCTAAACTAAGCTTTCTGTTACCCAGCAACTTAATATCACATCATCCCGAAGTTCCCAGACATCTGTTGCCAAGATCCATCCTTCAGCGCTATTAAGCCTGCTGGTATAAATGTCCCAAAGCTTGGAAAAATGAAGTTACTAAATATAGATCAGACTAAAAACATAGCTTTATTGTTGTATATTAAAAGAACTGCCTGAAGTTTTTAACTCTGTGGAATAAAACAAGGCAAAAGCTTTTAAGCCTCCTTTAATTATAGCTATAAACTATGAAATTTGAAGTCAACATGTGTAAAACAGGTGCTTAAAATAATCTTAATCAATATAGAGAAATAATGAGTAGAGGTCATGATCTGAATGTGTTTGTTTTATTACATGTTAAATATGTATAAAATGCTCTAAATCCATTCTAATAGACAGCTTACAGTAAATACTGCTTTTGTTTAAAGAGCACAAATACATTGGTAAAGCTAATAAACGCGTCTGCCTTATCTCCTGCAATATCCCAGACAAACAATTACAATCTGTTCAGCCCGCGACCCACTTCCACTTCATGCATCACTGTGTACATCGTGCACAGTGATGTCAGTCCAGGCAGGAAAATGCCTGTCAACATCTGGCTTAAGGGAAAACGGTCCTTAAGACGAGCTCAATTATTCCAGCAGGCCGGCGACTGTGAAACTTCATGCCGTGGGTATCAGCGTAATCCCGTTCTTTGTTTGTGTTTTAGTGGGATAAGAATCAAGTTTCTCATCCACTGTTGATAAAGACTTCAGAGTTGTTCTGCTGTAATGAAAAACTCACACCCAAGGAAAATCTAAAAGTAAATTATTTATGCATCGGCTGTGAGGCCACATTGGAAACAGACTTTTAACGTGTCTGTGATGTATGACTGAATGGGCTTTGCTTGTTTGACTGCCTATTTATACGAGTTCAAACAGCTTTTGGGATGTGGCTGATGATACAAAGCTTCCATTGTTCCCTTGAACAGTCTTCAGCACAATACTCCATGATTCAATATCATCATATTGTTGAGGAGCCGTTGCAGCGGTCCCACAAACCTCTCTGCCTGTCCCTGCGATAACAGCCAGAAAAACACGGGCTGGATCTTCCTTCATTTGTTCCTAAACGCCTGCCGATAGATCCTCAGATATTCTACCCATAGTGTGACATAAACTATGGGATTCAGACCATCAATCGCCTCCTCCTCACATACATCTACAGGTTTAAACAGGTGTAAAGTTTTTAAATCGTAATATTGATAATACATTGCATTGAACCATATGGACTGTAGGTCATCTGTGTTTCAGAACCCAGAGGAAAGTCACAGTTCAATCAAACTGTGACTGCTAAACCACCTCAAACTTCTACAGAAACACCAAAAAGCGCAAGATATAAATAACAGAAATACCCAGAAATAAAAAGCTAGTCTGTGTGAGAAATATTCAACTGTCTGAACATATGGAGCCTGTGAACATATGCTCGAGTGTGCTGTGATTTCAGAGGTAGTTTGATCTGTTTACTTCACTCCAGTGTGCAGACGGAAGCTAGTCCACATGGTCTAGGGGCCAATCTGGGCGATTCTTATAGATCTCATTAATAAATCTTTGATTAGCCCCACTTAGCATAAGACTGCAAACTGGGTGAAACCTCTGACCTGGTTCTGTCCTGCTTTAACAAAAGCTGCTTGCAGCAAAGAATCCAGATTTTGCTTGGTGTTGCTGTTCTCTTCCTTCACTGCATTATATTATAATGACATTGATGTCACAGTATGATATGGGAAGGAAGTAAATAAGAAAAATATAAAACGTGTTATAATTATCCACTAAAACGCCTACCACACACTGTGACTTTTGGCATTTATGGATTATGATAGCACCTTTAAATTACTCAATTTGAAACACATGCGAACAGTATATTTTGCAAAATATTTGTTGGTAATACACATATATTTAGTTGCACCCATTTGATTGCACACAGGTGTTTTTATGATCAAACCCATCAGTTGTTAAGCATCAGGAAGTGTCTCTAGTGTCTTTACCCAATTTTGAATAAAAGGATAAAAACGTGCCCGTGTCTTCTATCTCTGCCTCCATTCAGCAGCGAGGCCCCCGGTGAGGACGCTCAGATGTGTCTACAACACAACTGCTGAATGCTGCACGAGTCAGGCAGGTCCACTCATGATTTCTGATCACTGTCAAACCAGAAGATGATGGGCTGTGAATTCCCACTGGTGCGCCGAGACGGGACGGGTGAAAACGTAAAGGCACAAAGGCAGGTCTGACAAGAATGAGCACACAATCAGGCACGTCCCCTGCACAAGGCAGCCCTAAGTTTCTTTAAAAAGATTTAATGGACTGAGAGAACAACATACTTTTAACGAGGGAAAGTGTGTTTTTCATTTAGCAACCTACAATCAACTGTGTCCCGCTGTACATTCCTGGTCCTGTCTCCACAGTAACAGCACTCAAGCAAAAGCTATTTAGAAACACGTGCCACTTTGCAGTCCCACTTCTACCTCAGACCTATAGACACTTCAGGAACAGAGCAACAGCGAGCCGCTACCTTACACAAGCCACCGTCTTATCGCCATTGTTCAAACCCAGTTTCCTGTAGGACTGGCAATTTTTGTGCAAATACAAAACACTTTAGCAGGACGTGTCATTATGCGTCAAACTGTTTCGTTTGGATTTACAAAGAACGCATTCACAGCTCAGGCTGCGGACGGCGTCAAGTGAAAGGGCAATGCATATATTATCCAACAAGAAAGGGCAATGCATACATTACGCAATCAGAATCCGAACACTCGGCTCTGGTCGCCTTGTTTAATGCATCATTTTACTTTGAACCATTTGTGTTTTGTGTCCAGCTCCAGAGCGATGCATCTATACGTCCGCACATCCGTCCTAATGTAGATGGACGTAGTGGACATATAGCTGATAAATAGAGTCGCTATAACATCCAGACATATAACAAAGCGTAATGGCCATGGCTTCAGGCTGCCTTCACTCCCTTTATTCTGAGTCGAGCACAGCCCATCATGCCTCCTCATCCCATGCTGTCACTCTTCTAGGGCTAATATAAGAGCTATAATAGTGTTTGGCTCCATAACTCCAGATTCTTGAGCAGCACCACTTTATAAAACTGAGGCCTTCGCTGTCCTAAATCCTTCAACTCAAAGTCCAAAGATTTTTTTCAACCTTACTTTCCTTAATCCTTCAGCACGTGGTGAAGTCGTGCAATGTTTTATTTGAAAGTGCTGAAAAAGGCCTCCTGTGGAGGCAGCTCTTAACCCTTGGCCTTTAAACTTCTCCTATTCCTGCAGATGTCTACCTGAGCTGTTGTGATTTCAGTCGCCTTTAGTCATATGCAGGACAGAGGAAATGATAAAGCAGTTACTCACTGGCCATAAACATACTCCTCGCCTTTGTGTCTGCTGACTGTTGCCTGGCGTTAAGGTGTCAAACCGCGACTGATCGTGAGCCAGGTGTACTTTAAGGAGTGGAGAGCAATCATTACTTTATAACACGTCTGTTTCAACCAGCTGTTACCTGATGATCTCAGCGTTTTTATGCCGCCCGATGTCGCCTTTATATTTAAAAGGCTGCCACCAAAATGACTCTTCAAATCCACATGCGTCTCTACTGAGTTTGTGGGTCTTGCACAAGGAATATAATCCCTTCAACTTTCTTCACTAGTGACCTACATACAGTATGCAGTGATTATTTCCCGGCCATACTGTCAGATGATGTCTTAAGACGTAACCAGTGCAGCGGTGGCTCCATGTTTTTAAATCATGTTCAGGGCTTTCAGAGCACAAGCTGCTAAGCATCTCTGAAGGGGGAAATGGCTTTAAAAAGTAAAAGTAATTACATCAACCATTTGCCAGTCTGCAAAAACTCACTTTACGTCTTTGGTCCCTAATGTGTGAAACTGCAGCCTGTCCCTTACACACAAGTGTATGGAGGTTAAGAAAACCTCTCACAAACTGTCCAACGGATGCATCTGTATTTGTCGCCAGTTAATTAAATAGGTCGACCTAAAAGGTAACGCTGGACTTGAACGTGACAGCACGATCTCCATCTTGCTTTGTTTCTGCCAAAGCTCAAAGTTCGCTAATAATATCAGGGTTAAGTACTGTCCTTCCTGTTGCCTGTGTTGTTAAGTGTCTCAAAGTTCAATTCGATTTAGTCTTCTTGGTTCTTATCAGTCAAACTAAAGCAAGAAAGGGTCGATTTGGTCTCCATCATGGGAAAGGGCCTAGAAAGGAGCCTTGATAAAGGCAAGTTGAAATGAAGATGGCAGGAAGCCTGTGACCACAGTGCTTTTAATAACTCAGGGAATGTCTGCGCAAACAGTTGCCATGGACTCGTGAGCAGTCAGAGAAGACAGAAAAGAAGCCATATCTGGACGTCCCTCGCACGAAGTAGGTTCTGTAGCTTCGGACTGACGGCACTGAACAAACAACAATCACAGGCACCGTTTTTAAATGCAATGACTATGTCTCACCAACAAACTTGTTTGTTCCTTTGTTCCGGTGTCAAAACATTAGTCAAGTTGGAATGGCCCAGTTCTGAAAACATCTTTTGTTCAGATTTGTCAGATACACCTACTGTGCGAATCTTGCATCAGCCACCTCAGAGTGCTACACCTGCCACGGCAAGACTGCGTTAACCACAAAGTAGTGTTGTTGTTATTGCGATATGTGGATGCCACAATGAGAACAAGAGCTGAAACGACACTGATCTGTATTGTGCTGATCGAAAAAACAAACACTACGAAACAAATAATGGCTGGAGTCCTCTGAGTGTTACAAGGGTGTAGGATTACAGGCTTCACGTAAAAGAGGAAAACGGAAGCTGTGCCGTTCTTGGCATCTTTCCTCCCACCGCTTTTCCATTTGTTTCCCAATGTGAAACACTTTTAAAAGTTCTGGTTGAGATTCACAACATGCAGCTGCGGCACTGGGCCTATGGCGGGGTGTGCTCCAGTGCTTATGTTTTCCTTTTACAATCATGATATGGTGGTTGAACAAGCCACACCCTTCATCTAGTGAAATCACGGGAGGGGCATTGCACCTTGGCTCTACTTAGTTGTCTACTGACCTCAGATGTAATCCATAATAACAGGACCCAGCCCAGGCCAGTCCTATCATTGCACCTCCTGATAATCACTTAATATAGGCCTGTGGGATTAAGAAGATCAGACCAGGCTCCCTGAATCTGTATCCTACATGGGATTCTAACTTAGACATAGATGCCAGTTGCTGGCCTGCACCAAGACTAACACTGGAGTCAGTTTATCTGTGAGTCATTTACCTGAAAGTGCTGTTTAGAAAGGACTCCCCCAACACACTGAATACTTTTTCAGAAACATCTAAATCCTAATGAACTCTAGATATTCAATACACGCGTGTGAGAATTTTCAAATAAAAAGGAGTCAGGGTCCAAATCAGGTGATTGCTGGGTTTTTTTGGAAAGGAACTCCTGGAATTCCAGACTTCTTATCCTGAGCTAACTGAGTCAGCTGTTACATTCATTCTGGGCAGCTGAGCAAGTATTAACATATTTTCTGCAACATAATTAGATATTTTAACACATTTAACTACTTCAAAACTGAAACTATTTTACAATGAGAGCACAACTGGGGAATAGAGAGGGTGAAATCAGAATCAGAAACAGTGACTACTCAGGAATGTCCTACAGATCTAAGAGACATCTGGTCCTGCCTTTAGCATAAAAATGTCTGGAATCAGGAACCCTACCCGTCTACTGGAAAACTCTGTTACCTCACTGTTCCACAACACAGACATACTGTATAAAACTCAAGGAAACTATCTGACGGTGATACACATGCTTTTTAGACATCAACACGTTACACAAAATGAATACTGAGAAAAGCGACTCACCAGTTTCCTCATCAATGGTGAAGACCCCCAGGCCAGATCCATCTCGTATAGAGTATCTAATCTCTCCATCTCTTCCTTTGTCTTCATCTTCAGCTGTTACAGTCATTACTGAAGTCCCAATAAGTGCGTCCTCTTTTATAAATCCCTTCTCCACAAACGATCGGAATAGAGGCCTGTACAGATTCTCATTCACATCCACCACATCCACCTCAATGAAGCAGGTCGAGGACAGCGATATGGGCTTCCCTTTGTCTTTAGCCTTTGCCGTCAGGTTGTATACCTGCTTCGTCTCATAATCTAGGTTTTGCACAATTCGCACAGCACCACTTAGTTTGTCTACCTCAAAATTCCCATCTCCGTTGTCGATGAGGCTGTATCGCACCTGACTGGATGGTCCAACGTCAGGGTCGTGAGCCTCCAACCACATAATTACAGTACCGATTGGAAGGTCTTCCCTCACCTTGACGTGGTAGTTGGGTGGGACAAATTTAGGTGGATTATCATTCACGTCTTCCAAAGTGATCTTCAGTGGCACCGTGGACACGAGCTGAGGCTCATTCACTGCCTGGTCATGTGCCGCAATCTTCAAGATATAAACTGGATGGAGTTCGCGATCCAGCGGCTTTGTCACTGTCACCACTCCGCTTTCCTCATTGATCGCGAAGTGATCTGTGCCCCCCAGAATCGAATATTTTACTAATCCATTCTCTCCTTGATCCTTGTCAGTTGCATCCACCTGGATGATGTCTGTGCCGACAGGTGTGCTCTCACTTATTTCAACTGAATAAGAACCTTGCAAAAATGTAGGGCTATTATCATTGGCATCTAGGATCTTAACATCCAGAAGGCGTGACAAGGATTTCTGCGGTATGCCAAGGTCGTAGACCGTAATGTTGAGGGTGTAATGGTCTGTTGTTTCCTTGTCAAGAGGAGAATAAACCAAGAGCCATCCAGTCTCCATATCTACAATAAATCGGCTTTCTGTGTCTCCTCCTGAAATGACATACACAAGCTTCCCGTTGAAACCACTATCTGAGTCTGTGGCGCTTAAATGGACAATCCGGGCCCCAACAGGCAGGTCCTCCTTGACTTCAATAACACTCGGGAATGACTCTGCAAACTGAGGCGTGTATCGGTTGACTGAATGTATGTCCATAAAGTTGTCATCTGGCTCAGTTTGAGTGTGGACCTTGCTGCCCTGAAGTAGCTTTTCAGCCAACATGGTAGCAACCCCAGTTTCAACACACTTCAGCTGGACTGGCTTGCGCGCAGTGATGACAGTTATGTTCATGAGCATCGGCTGAGTCTCGTGTTCGCCGTCGGTCGCGACGATTTGTAAGCTGTGGAGGGACACTTTAGCGGCCTCGCCCTCGCTCAGCGTGTGTTTCAGCGATAGCACGCCAGAGTTTGGGTTCATCTCAAACAGGTCAAGATCGTTGCCAGCTTTAATGCTGTACCGTACAAGCTGCAGTTCGTCAGCATCTATGGCAGAGACTGTTGTTATCTGCTCTCCTACTCCATGATCCCTTGGCACGGTCACTTCACAGTCTACATTTTCAAATAAGGGCTTATTATCGTTCAGGTTATTTAACGTTACGATGACTGATGATTCCACCTCCCTCCGGAAAGGGGATCCCCAATCTGATGCCCTCACTTTGAGATGGTAAATTCTGGGCATAAGTTCATAATCTAGATCCTCAGAGGTACTGATGACGCCAGAGAAGTAGTCAATGACAAACGGCTGGGGGCTTTGATTGGTTATGCTGTAGGTCACATAGCCGTTCTCACCTTTGTCTAGATCAGTGCCTTTAACTGTGACCACACTGGTCCCCACAGGCAGATTCTCATCTACACTAGCCCTATAGGACGTCTGCTGGAACTCAGGTGCGTTGTTATTCACATCAATCACATCAACGATTACTTTTGTTGCCGCTTTTTTGTCACTGGTGATCACCTCTAGCTCAAACTGGGAGGCAACATCAGCATTGATTGGTCCAGCAGTGCTGATCAAACCGGTATCCGGATTGATCGTAAATTTGCTCTTGTCAGATTTGTGTTTAAAAGCATATTTTATCTGTGGATACTTTGGCACAGCTGTTACCATAGTGACAGGAGTATGAAGAGGGGCAAATTCACTCAGATTGACTCTGTAAACGGCCCTTTCAAAGACAGGAGGGCCCACTTTGAACTGGGCAGAAGTGACATGTACCAATTTAGCAGATGAAAATTGAGGGGGGTTGCCTTTGTCCTTTGCCTGTAATGTGAGGTTGTATCCGAAAGGCTGGCTCTCCCAGTCTACATCTTTCACTGCTTTGATTTTATATTCCTTGCTTCCAGGGCTGGTTCTTACAGACTTGAACTGTTGAAGAGGGTCACCAGCCACAATACTCAGTGATGCTATCTCCCCATTTGGTCCCTGGTCATTGTCCTCCACCGTCACAATAGCATAGGTGGGGTCGCGGTCTGCATCAGAGGGGGCCAGAGTCACCGCGGTGATTACAGGTGCGTGCTCATTGGCCTGCTCTACCCTCACGGTGAGTTTGGCCATGCTACTGAAGCCGCTGCTGCCGTACAGCTTCATCCCTCTGTCCACTGCCAGGATCTCCAGTTCGTACACTTTTGTCTCAGAGTAGTCCAGTTTACCCGTCAGCGTCACAACACCGCTTGTTGGGTGCACTGCAAACATGTCCGTCCACTCCCTGAAACTATAGTAGTATTCTCCATTCGTACCGATGTCGGCATCAGTCGCAGTGACCTTTGCCACACTTGTGCGTACTGCCGTGTTCTCTGGCAGAGAGATGCTGTAAGATGTTGGCGAGAAAAGGGGCCTCAGGTCGTTGGTGTCCAGTACCTGCACCTTAACTCGGGTGCGACACTCTAAATTACTGATCCTCTCTGTGGCTTTTACAGTCAGCATGTAGTGGTCTTTAACCTCCCGGTTGAGAATGGCAGTGCTGCCTCCTTTGGTCCTTATTCGCAAAAAACTGAAGTCTCCCAGCAGGTAGTCCTCAGCTTTGAATAAGTTCTCATTATCTCCAGAAATTATTTTGTACCTTATCTCCCAGCTTGGGTCTGTGATATAGATCCCCATCTTAGTATGACTCTCCAAATAAGTCTTAGCAGCGGAGTTCTCATATATGGTAGCATTGTAAACAGAGTGGGCAAACTGCATGGAGGCGGCCCTCGTCATCCTTTGGTTCCTTGCACAGCCACAGAGGAGCTGCAGGAGCAGCACAAGCAGTGAAACCAAGTGCTTCCCCATTATCGTACCGAGATCTTCACAAAACCACCTGGAAAGACACAAAAGGATGACGGTTACTAGTGTTACGGCGCGTTCTCATGCTAAAAACAAGCAGCTTGGACTTTTTTAAGTGACTTTAATTACAGATAATAAACAAACAAGCACATGAAATCATCATTTGCTCCTATCGATCCATGTGTGGGGAAACTTGGCATGGGCGCTGTGAACTGTATTCTTTTCTTCAGTGTGCAGTTTCTCAGACGCCTTTGAATGGCTGAGCTGATAAATGACTAAATAGGTTCCATGTGGAAATAAGACGAAGCAGAGCAGTCAGTCAGGTGACAAGATCTAAGCCGGCACAGCTCCCATGTCTGCACAACACCAGATGCCAAATATGTGCATTTGATAACAGCGGACCCTCATTTATCCAAACATCAGCTTGATGAGCTGAGAAAAAGAAGAGACAGGATGAAAACACGTGAATGTTTAATTTGCTTGATAAGAAATATGAGAGTGAGCCGTCAGCAAAGCAGAAGATTTGACAATCTATCAAATTCACACAAGCTGCGCCAACTATGTAATGAAATAACTTGCAATAATGTCACACTTTTTCCTGCCAGTGCTACCATCCGGGGCTGCTCTTTGCCGTTTCATCCAACTGCCATCACGGTGTAATCCGCTGGGAAAATGGCTCAGAAACTGCTTTCAAATGGCGTTTTACTGCCGCTTTACGACGCCTTGGACTCTGCGTAAGAGTCCACACAAAGACAAATAAAAGCAAAAGCTGCAATGTCCGCGCAGGACTGTTGTATAAAAACGGGATTTACTCTTGGCGTGTCACAATTAAACGAGCAGCTTAGTTATAAATGCTTAATGTCGGGTTAATGAGTGACACCGTGCTCCTAAATATGAAACTATCACCTGCGGCTACAAAAGAACCATCTGCTTGCGGGCCATTGTAAAACCAATTTAACTAAACCCCGATTTGGTTGCGTATTTTTACGCACACATCCTACAAGACGCATTTGGGGGAACCGGCTTTTCTGCAACCTCCACAGAGTAAAACGTTTTCCTGACGAAAAAAAGTTGGATCTTCACAGAAAATAACTTAGTTGCCTTCAAACTGTTTCGCTTTTATCCCCATCCCCCAACCAGCCGAGCCATTCACTTGGTGAGACGGTGGCAGCGTGCGTTCGGTGGCGAAAATTGCTTGGAAAAATCCCCACTTGCACATTTCCGACACAACAAAATCAGCCCGCAAACAACTCCTGGAATAAACACGTAAACGTCACTTCAGCACTGACACTAAACTTCTCTACGGCGCTTGGCAAGGCAGCGGTCGGCTCTTCCACAGCCCGCAGCTCACAATAGCTCCAACTTTTTACATGTTCCAAACATCACAAATAACAACACCCGCGAACTCAAAACAACAACCCACGTACCTCGTCTATTAGCGATCTCATAGATTTGGAGGTTTTGTGTGGTTGGTGTCGTCCAGCTTTCGGCATGGTAATACGTGGACGCCCGTGCTCTCCGTTACTCCATCTACCAGCAGCGCAGGCAGGCAGCGTCTCTCTCTCTCCCCCCTCACTCCTTCCCCTTCTCTCCCACACTGGATCTGCCCGGTATCTCTCCGCGCTGCGCACGTCCGGATCTACTTACCGGCTGCCAACGGCATAAAAGCTTTCCGCGCCGGAACGAGGAGCAAAGAGGCCACGTTGTATATACTAAGACATTTATCTGAGTCCAATAACCACATTTCAGTGGCTGAACGTGGTTCAATCTTTAATATAGGTTCTTTATTCTACTGGTACCGGTACTTTTCACTAGTCTACCTGCATAATATAGTCTCTGTGTTACTGTTGCCCACTTGTTTTATTAAAACAAATAACCAGCAAAGTCCACCTGAGGTTAAGACACGTGACATATCCTCTCAAAGGGCAACATCGTGTCCGCTGCAAATGGGACCAGCCATAATCCAATATCCACCTCTTTAGCTGCAGCCCAAACCACTTATGTGCCGTGACGAGGTTATTTTGATTGGGGGAGAAAAGCGAGGATAGTCTGACCTCCGTGCGGAGCTGGAAAATGAAGTAGGGATTCACACCACAAGTCTTTTGTCAGCGTAAAAAGGTGGAAAAACTCGAATGAAATGGTGGCGATAACGCAGAAAGTTCCTCTGTTGCATTTCTACATTGTTTAACGCTGGGTTGTTTCTCTTCCCATTAACTGTGCTTGTGTTTGTGGAGCCTGAGTTATGCTGGAAATACAGCGTCCAGCAGTCAGTCCCCCGGTCTGTGTTTTGGCTTTACAGCAGGAAGACTGATGGTTGATGTGCATTTGCCTTGAAGGCGCTGAGCCCCCCCTCTCCCCAGTCCTCCCGCTGCACTACCTTCCCTGTGGGGGCACCGAGGAGTGTGCCTGCTATGCGATTGATGGCGCTGTCTCACTGCTCTTGCCCGGACTGCAGTGATCCAGCTGGTGCGCCTGCAGAAAGCCTGTGCTGCGTGCAGCCTGGCAGCTCGAGAACTTGAACTGCTCGACTGTGTGTGTGTGTGTGTGTGTGTGTGTGTGTGTGTGTGTGTGTGTGTGTGTGTGTGTGTGTGTGTGTGTGTGTGTGTGTGTTTGCGTGCGTGCGTGTGTGCAGGAGCGTGCGCTAAACGTGCGTATTTGTGCATTTGGATGTTTGACACAAGTCTGAGGAAAACACTCACTAAACACTCACTTTTGCTGATCCCGCTCTAAAAGACACACAGAGTTGGCCGCAAACTTTTAAAAATCGATTTACCCTTAACTCAAAAACAAAAACTTGAGTCCACGTCTCCAATAATTTACTCAAATCTACTCACCAGACCAGCTGACGAGCCGGCTGCTGCAAACTTCCGTTCACATTAACCCAGCCAGCTTTTGGTCAGTGCTCCTGGGCGCATCTCTTGGATGACCGGGGCGTCTGTTTGCGTGAACCCCCGTCGCGGTAATAATTCCTCCTCAGACTCAGCGTTGCTCAGCCTTCCGCTCCGATCCGCTCACAGTCGTCACACGCGGAGGCTGGATGAGCAGCGCTGCAGGTTATCGCTCGCGTCTTTCCGCTCCTCCACAGCGGCTCAGGTGGAATTGCATGCTGCCGGTGCCTTCAGGTGGTGTCGGAAATACTGCAACTTGAATATTAGTGTGCAGAAGGACTAAAATAAGGAGACAGCAGGTCGTGATTTTCTTTGCCTCCTCTACTCCCCTTCGGAAAAGTCACACAGCTACTGAGAGGGCGGAGTGAGAGGAGTTCACGCCAACAACTGATGTTTCTAATTATTTGATAGTATTATGCAACATATTCTGCTACAGGTGCATTTTAATACGTCTTTTTCTGCACCAAAGAACTTGAAAGTTGTTTGGAAAAACATCAGAGAGGGAGCATATCAGATCCTTGAAGGCATCCAGGATCTGACACCCTCAGCTTGAGGAACGACTCTAACGTCACGGATGTCTCTGTCATTCCTTTCATGCAGAGCTCAGTTGCCTGCAGTGCATCTGTGTTTGTTCTGCCCAAACTATAAGCAAGCACCACACTATTCATGTTATTCCTGGTTTTCTGAATACAAATTGTTGTTGTTTTTGTGCTCTGAAGAAAAAAAAAAACACACCATCTAGTTTTAACAGTGATCACAGGGAAAGCAAATGTCTTCATTCAGCCACTCACACATGTGCTTCACAACTAAACTCCACACAGCCCTGTGAAGTGGGTGCCAAAAAAATGCCAGAATGGAGACGGCTGTTCGGGCTGGCGGCCCAGCGTGAGAATCTCTGCCTAATGTCCATTCAGCATCGGCTCATTAAAGTCACATTTGCCCAAAGGCTGAGTAAACGAACGAGACCTATAGGAAGACTGAGCGAGTGTGTCAAGGAGCAAGCGTGTAATGTTTCATCTCTCTCCCCGCTTGGTCCTTCTTCTACCTCGCTCCCAGTGTTGTCTTAGACAATGTTGGGTATCTGAACCACCTTTTTTTTGCGCTGGTCTTCCCTCTGATCTGCCTGTAAAGCTTTAATTAAATTCAGGTCAGGTAATGCCCAGGGCTGGTTCCACTGCTTTGATCTCACCAAGCGTTTGCAGTCCTAGCTGCAGGGGTCAGGTCCTGGAACCTTAAGACGTTGTATAGGATGGCATGTATAGGTTTGGCACTGAGAAGCTCATCAATAATAAGGTAATTGTGCATTACTGCAACATGTTACAAACCGTCTCTGGTCACAAGGGTGAGGCTCATCTGTGGTAGAAGGGAGTATACCTGCTGCTGTTGGTTCCTTAGTGACTCTGAGACAATGAAGGCCACTATATCCACGCATCCTGTGAAAAGCACTACAGTTTAGCCTTCAGTACAAATGCCTGGCCCTGTAGTAGGCAGAGCGCTGTGCATTTTCTGTCAGGTAACACTCTGCAGGCTGGATTTCCTTTTGAAATCACACTAATCCGCCACAGATTGTCTCCACGTTGTTTGAGGGAGACGAGAACGGGCCTGGACCGACCACGTGCTGTGTGACTTACTTCTCCCTTCCACCTTGACTAATGTCTTAAGCTGTAGGTTCACCAGCAACTTAAAACTAGATAGAGATCAGGAAAAGATACAGATGATTTGTAATGCGCCTGCAGCGATAAAGTACCCAGGTATCGGTTTCTTCCACCATCCATCTGAGTAACATCTGAATCCTGAGGCCCAGCTTAACTGTAAGAGATTAGAATAATTCTATATCCAGCCTGCTGAAGTGTCCTCAAGTGAAGACACTGACCCTCCCAGAGCCAGTGTCGCTGTTAATATGATTATCCTCTGTGCTCTATAGATAATTTATTCTCTAAAAATTAGATTTAGCTTTGGTTTGTCAAACAATGCACCTGGCGCTATTGCATTTTACAAAATAAGAAAATTATGGAAAATAATAAACAATTGACCACTTCCCCTGCAGCTAGAGACAAACTGCTGCGCTCTGAAAACAAAGTCTCCTGCTGCTTCGAGCAAAGCAGGAGATTATCTTAGCAAAGCCCGTTGGTTGTAGAAGCTTCCGTAATTACCTAAAAAATAGCACAAAAATACACTGTACTATATCTGGAGCAACCTGTTTGGAGTGTTAACATTACTGCATTATTTATCAGTGTTGGTACTTTAAGAGAGCGCTTGCAAGTGAAAACCAAAATGTGTGAAATAGATTAGAGCAGCTCTCTGCATTCAAGGCTATCATGAAAACGTGTAGCGTGTCCTGGGGGAAATCAATAACCCCCATTTCCCTTTCTTATACTCTCTGCATTTGACTCCGACCGCGCTGCGTTTCGAAGCGCTTTGTGATTCACTGGTTCGTAATCCAAATCAGACGGCCGCCCCAGGAGACGTCCCCAGGTGGATCGCAGCCGCGCATTCAAAGCGCGCGGGAAACGGGCCGTTGACTTTCTGAGCAGCCCAGTCCCCAGGACCCAAAGCAAAGCCGTGATTCACTGGATCACTCTGTAAAACAGAATTACAGAGACATGTTGAACGACTTAAAGCTGCTTGTAGTTGGTATCAGTATGTGTGCGTGGTATTAAATTTAAAGAATACTTGATGAGAACTTTGACCATCCCACAAAGCTAGCGTGGCTCCTCAGTTGGTTAGCTTAGCGCAGAGTGTAGCTACTAGAAAGAAGCAAAAATAACAGTGGTAGGTTGTCTCACTTATCAAGCTTACTGTACATGTTCCTTTAGCCCATGGAATGATGTAAATTATTGCATTTCAGTTATTGTAAATTATTCTTTTACTTTCAAGCTAAATCATGCTAGCTGAGCGGCTTCTAGTCTAAGCTAAGCTAACAGGCTTTCGTGCCAACACAGTTAAGGCCAAAACCAGCTCAAGGCTGCTCACCTCTGTCTCCTGTAAGACTCTGCTTCCTTCCCTCCTGTTCTGTTCTCTCAGCTGCGCCTTCCTCTTCTGCTTCTTTGGCTTTTAGCTCCTTGTACAGAACCAGGCTGCTTCTTTGTCATAGGTCCACTTTCGCCGGGTGGCCACCAACTCTAGGATCTGAACAGAGGGCCGCTGACGAACAACACGCCCAACATAGTTCACGTCATCTCTTAATATTAGTTTTTGCCGCTTTAATTGACCAACGTGGAATTAAGCTCATTTCATTTCATTCTTTCATTCACTCATTTTCAATCCCAACTCGTCCTCGACTTGTTCTGGCTGACTGCCTGTGAGAGTAGCGGCCTGGGGAGATCAGATCTTCTAAACATATCATGGCTGCGAACCACATGCCGGGGCCTCTATCTCTGTGGCCTCGGTGCGAGCACACAGCTACAGTGAAGTATAATAAGTCGTTATGCTACGGAGTAAAGTAATTTAATCAGCTTTCCCGTGCAGACTAACTCTGATCCCGCAGAGCGTTGCAGGACCAGCATTGTCACACGTAAGCACATGTTAAAGTGTTTTCTGAGGCAGACGTTCAGCTTTTGACAGGTCAGCTTTTTGATGTGATGTAATATTAAGGCAACGGGGGATAAACAACACACTGAACACAACACTGACTCAAAATTCCTATGTAGTGTATTCCAGTCATTTTTCCCCCCCTTGCTAAATCCTAATCCCACAGAAATTGTGCCGGGATTAAACACAAAAGGCACATTTTGGACATGGATTTGCATGGGCGGATTAGTAAAGCCCTGTAATGGAGGCTCGCGTTTGTAGAGAAACCTCCATCTTCTTGTTGTCGCACATTAAAATGACTTGTTAACACACATTACTCATCTCCCGCCCTGGCAGGCCAGATAATTCCTCCTTGCTATAAAAGTTGTGAATTTGAATGTATCAGCAAGAAACAGATGCCCCAGTCAGAAATGTTCTGCTTTACAAGGACAGTTTCTCGTGTCAACAAGCTACTCAACACAGCAGACACCCAGCGCCGTGTTCGTCTACAGCTCAGGGCTTTAAGACAGCGATACAGAGGATTGTATGTGCTTTGAACCCTCGAGGACGATGTTGCCTTTCACTGTCATGCAGCCCACGTTCTTCCCTTGAACAAACAGACGCACAGAATACAGAAAATTGCAAATGAAACAACACCATTAAGTTCTTCATTGTACTCATTCAGGCTCCGTAAGGCACTGCCTCGCCCCGCTGTCGCGTTTAAAAACAAACCAATCGTAGTCCGTTGGCGCTCATGTATTATGTATCTACAGACACATCTGCTTATCTAATAGGAGCCACATCGCGTCTCAGAGTGGGACAGTTTAGGGAATACCCAGAGGCCCGCACGCTGCCTCCTAATCCTCAGATCTTAGGCTTGTCAAATCATTCTTAGGAGAGAATAAAGTGACCTAGAAGGACTAAAGTTTCCCTCGCTTGCTTCTTTTTCTCTGTCTTGTGTATAAAACACGGGCCATTTGTGTGAGAAAGTGCTGGACTAATGTGTGTCTGTCCTCGGCACAGAGGATGGGTGCCTGGTCCTCGCCTGCAGACAATATTTTGTGTAATCACATCTGTGGCAAACAGGCAAGTCATCATGTTCAGACTATAGCCTTTATCACAGCAGGTGCAAATCAAACCTGTGTAATTACAGGTGTTTTGTTACTGTGAATCACTGTTTCTTTGTCAGCGGTAACCCAAAACTATGGATCACTGTAACTAGGACGACCTGCTTGTTGAAGAGTGCATCTGGTCCGACGTAGATATATACGGAGACATGTTGGAATTTCATTTCAGAAATCAATGAATAAATACAATGTGTACGTATAGACTGTATAAAACACAGGATAAAGGATCCTGGTGGCTATTGGTACTAGAACACTATCCTCCACTAGATTCTGTCCGTCCATCCATCCATCCATCAATCAAAACTCATCTCAGGTTGGATCCAAAGGAGAGGATGACCATGGCTTGACTAACATTACAGTAAAATATGACATATGAATATAGACATGCATAGGGCATTATGTGCATGAAAATGAAAGCGTGAGCTGCGCAACCGTCCTGCCTCCTCTCCCCACACGCTCACAGCCGGAAAACCGCAAATTGCTTCGCTGGCAAATAATCTGGCCTCAGGACAAGTTCGGAAATGGCTGCACCGGTGGCCCTAGCAGTGTTGTTAGCATAATAAGGCAAGATGTTCCACTGTGTGTGTGATTGTGTACTTTTGGAACCGTAAATGAACTGGCTCCAAGATACCAAGTTTAATTGATGTGCATTTTCATGCTTAGGTCCCCTCGGAAGGACCCAGAGCTGGAAATCAGTGCCAGGACAGGGAAGCAGCAGGCCGAGTGGCATTCATCAATGTTTAATGGACTTAGCTTTTTTTAGCAGCAGTGTGGTGAACACAACAGCGCAGGGAGATGAACAAGGGGATGAACACACACAGCAAATGGAGGAGCAGGTCTGTTATGATTTAACCTCAGTATCCTATATGTAAACATTGAAATGAAATCGATCGACTGTCATGCAGTTAAATATATATGTGTAATGTCTCCTTGCAGGGCTCAGGGTTATTTTTAATACATGACTTTCCACCATCTGCTCCTAAAATGTGGCATCACACACAATACTTGTTGACATTTTGATACTTGTTGCCTCAGGAGCTGATTTATTCTAAACAAATGAATTTTTGTTGGTGGAGTGTCAGAGTCAGTGGAATGTATTCATAAAAATGTCAAATGGCCGTCTGAGAATCAGCTGAAACCTAAAACTTTATACTGCCACATACACTGCTGATTTGCAGGTCATGGCGACAACAATGGCCCAGTCTCACTGGAGTAAGAACAGAGGCCTGTGCTTAACCCAGAAGTATGAAATAACTTCAGCACCCAAGAGGCAACGAGGGCCATTTATCACTTCATTTCTTAGAAAGAGTGTAAATCATTACCTCCTGCAGTTGGGTGTTAAAGTTGTGTAACGAATGGTCATACGTGAAGGGGCCTTAGAGTCGTATGCAGGAATGTTTCAGGACATGCAGATCCAGTTGAGAGGCACAGCTGTTCACGTGTGCCGCCGGAATACATGTCGAACACATTAAGGAAGATTTTGCATCTGAGGTGTCACACACAACTTTGTGAACAGATGTTTTGAAATGCTGAGGGGCGCTTGATTTGCTCGCTGTCTCCATGTTTCGGGTTTTAAAGCCTAAGTAGTCAGATCAGGTGACAGGCAAGCAGCAGCGACACAGCGTGGGAGTGTGACAGTTTGACACATCTGTCAATCAAAGCAAACAAGAGCTTCTTAATGAATTAGTAATTGTGGCCGAAGTTAATTGGCTCAAAACTCAATTAGATCGAAATCTTTTGTTGTCACACATTTAATGCTCAGTCATAATTGAGTAAAAGATTTCTGAACAGACATGGAACAGTTCCTCTGCCTTAAAATCACAATCAAGGGAGGATTTAAATGCTTCTTGAACTTGCAGTCCCTCGGCTACAAATAAGACCGAGTGACAGAAGCAGACAGCACGACTGGAGATGTTTTTGTGGGAAAATCAGCCTTGCAACAAAAACAAAAGGCTCCACGCTGAGCCTGCTGAGAGCACATCCACGCCTCCGGCTGCTTTCCCTCACACCGCAGGCATCACCCATTCTGCAGACATCAGATCCACCTTTGTTACCTGATGACCTGCCACACACTGACCCGCTGCTGATTCAGCACACGTCCAGACAAATGCCGAGCTGAAATAATGTACATAAAACACCCGGAAACCTCCAGCACTGAAATAACGTTGAGGTAATATTAAATTAAATGTCACTGTCTGACTTTGTGCTCACGAAACCGAAAAGTTCACCGTCTGTTTTTGTTGCTTATCTAAAAACAATCACTTCCCAAGTGCGTGACCTTTTTTGAGAAGAGGAATCAATACAACTTGCCATGATGCTGCAAACAAACTACTGTTTACTTTAGCTTAGCGTATCTTTCACTCATTTAAAAAGGTCAACAGACTCTGTTATACTGATGGGCCGAGAACTCTGCCCTTTCCTTTTCTGAATTGATCTGAAGGTTGCTGTGAAATGGACTGTACTCGGTCCTGCCATTCATCTTTCCCCTGCGTCGTTTTGAGCGTTCGCACAGCGCATGTGTGCTCAGCTTTCTGGTGCAGCTCATGCGATATTGTACCGCTCTTCAAAGAGATGGGTCAAACTGCGCTTTATCATCGCGCAGGCCCGGCTCGCCTTTGAAGGTCTAGCTAACGAAGGGCTCTTACTGCGTGGGCCCTCTCTGGGTTTGTGTGCAAAACATTACAGAGGCAGTTGTTGCAGGGGGGGAAGTGGCAACAGCGGCGGCTTTAGAAGTTTGGGAAGAATGAAGGCTGAGGATTAGGGTGTTCAAACATCGCTGTCCTGTGCAAGCCTTGATATGACTGCACCTGGGAGCAGGCTGGCCTGTGCCGTGGCTTTTTCTCAGAGCTAAACCTACAAATGTGCTCGTCTTTTGAACACAAATGGTGTAAAAATCTATTTTAGTTTGTTCCAGTAGCCTAAAAAGATGCAATATTTTGTTCTTAGCATAAGCAGCTTTGTAAGGAAATCAGAAAATTTCCTCACATAGACTTCATTACATTGGGTTAGAATAAAAGCTTATATAAACCATCCATCACCCTGACCTCCGCTGCTTCACTTTCCGCTCTATTTCAGTGTCAGACTACTGCTTTTTCTGGCTGCAATACTTCCTTGTAATTCTGCTGGGAGAGGAAAATGTAATTCTTTCATTTTTCATGCACACAGGAGGTTAGCGTTTTAAGAAAATGTGCTCATTTCATGAAATTGCCTGAGATCAGCCTGGTCTTTATGATTTCAAGGAGCTCGTGTTCACAGACCAATGTCAGGTAGGATTCAGCAGTAAAACAGGGTTTCTGTAGGAAATATGTAAAAGCTGAGTAATAAAGAGCAGATTTGAGAATAATAATATAATCAGCCAATCACAATTACTTTATATTAACTACTGTAACAAATACACAAAATACACTGCTTCTAACTCTGCTCTCTGTAAAAGAGTCTCAAGTGACAGGTTGCTGAAGATGGATATTGCTGTTCAGTGCGTGGTCAACGTATATACAGCAAAGCATTGGTTTTACGTTGGTGGTAAATCTTCAGACTTTAACAGAAA
Organism: Macropodus opercularis; assembly: GCA_030770545.1. NCBI lineage: Eukaryota > Metazoa > Chordata > Actinopteri > Anabantiformes > Osphronemidae > Macropodus > Macropodus opercularis. The sequence continues at coordinate 4,490,556 of CM061089.1, forward strand.
CTTGTAGAAACCTTTTCATTTCCTCCTAAAAGCAGACGTTGTCTTGGAGCAACATGATTGAATGGTTTCTTCCTGACATGGCCAACCTCTGTATTTTTCTAAGTGATCAGACATTTATATTTCATAATCTGGGAGAACTCCATCCAGGTAAAAAGATAAGGTAACATAAACACAATTGACAGACTGCCGTGACTAATCTCCAAGCTTTCATCCGCTATTTTAAGTTTGCCGCATATTTCAGGGGAATAAATCCAAACTATTTTTATAGCGTCTATACTTTGGGGTAACAGAAAGGCACAAAGTCTGCTGATTTTCTTCCAGAGCGAGTCAAAAAATGCTTGAGAGGTTTCGTGATTTATGTTCTTGCACAAACAAATACACGCATGTACTGTACTACGCTATCACATGGTGACTGGATTGACAAGCGCACGGCCTGAACTGACGGAAAGCTCCCACGAGAGTCAATAAGTCTGCATGTTTAGTCTCAGAGCATAATTGATGAAGCTCTGTACTTGTGGAACCAACAGTTTGATGGTACTTTGAAAAGCTACCTACATCAAAATGCTGTTACGGTCGACTCCCTGCAGAGAAAAACAGCTTCGTGTTTCTATCAACATAACAAAACTGCATTTTTTTCCTCCTTTTCCTGGTGCCTGGAAAATACAAAGGCTATATTCCCCAACTTGTCTCATTTCGGTGGTATGTGCTCTTCTCTTTGCAGGCAGTAAAATGCCAATAGGGGGAATACTGAACCAGATAACAGACTATGACAGTGCTGCTTTAGAGAGGTGTCAGTGACATTACAGAGGATTGCTCCTGAAAGTGGAAAATCCAATCAGGCTGTGACTCTCCCCGGAGCCAAAGGCCCACAGACTACAGAATGATTCATTCAAATTCTTTGATCCGACCCAGTTATCTCCCAACTCCTCTGGGATTAAAGACAAACTGAGGAGATCCGGACCTGAAGGAGGGAGACGTGAAGTCGAGTCTGTACTGGGATAATATAACGCACATGTAATGTAGCACAACATTAACAAACGTTTCATTCTATTTCATCCAAACAATGAAATAATCGCCGCTGAAAGATATTCCCAACATAATGTTTGGAGCAAGTGAATTTGCATCTTTATGTGAGGAGCATAAAAAGTCATCAGCCTGTGTTCAAATATTGATGACCCGTCATATGACTATTTTATTACAGGCAGTAAAGAAATCATGAACATTGCAGGCTTCTTGCAGAGTTGAAGTTGAATATTTTATTCTATCATAATTTTTCTTCCTTCATTCACAGCCTGACAATGGACACAGCAAACCGGGCAGCAGCGACCTGAGAGCCTCTGGCTGATATCCTCGCTGGCGAGTCAGGAAGACGCTAGATAGCGCAGACGTGTTTGGCAGAACTGCAGGGGTCAGTCAGGATATTATCATCATCATCGTGCATTTAGTTCCACGATGAACGCCGCCCTTGGCTGCTGAGACACGCTCTTCAGCCTCTTAAAGTCTCTGCCGCATGTTTATGCGCTTAGTTTTCTATCGCGGTGTGAATAGCTGAGCCTTGGACATGTGTCATTAAGCACAAGACTGAGGCTTAAAAGTTCATAGTAAGACACACACAAGAAGTTGCATATGCATTTATTCATTTCACAGATGCTGATGTGACCCACAAGCCAAGGGTGGGAGGAGGCAGAGGTTGCGGGGAGACGGTGGGGACGATGCAGAGCCATATGCTGCTGTGTTACTGTCTTTGTTGTGGCTCACTAAAGGCTGTTGTTCAGACAATCTGAGTCTGAAGGTAAAGGGACTGTATAGAGGCACCTTTTGCAACAAACACTTGGGAACGTCCTCCATAATGTTCATTCATGTGCAGCAAATGTAAAAAATGTCCCTCAAACCCTTCTTCTCTTGAGCTTTCATTTTCCAGCTGGCCCCTATTAGAACAATAACCTCAGCCTGTAAAGGTGAGGTCGTCTTCTCTGCTATAAAGCAAAGTAGCCCAGAGGCCAGGATGCGGTTTAAACACAGTACTCATCTCTCAAACTGGATTTTCCCGTAAGAGCTTATCAAGGTTACGTCAGCTAAACGGGACTTGACTCATGGAGTAAAAAAACAATCGAACAATCAGAATCTTCAATGGTAGGAATCCAAAATTACTACTTTCTTGTTTCTCGTGAGACATGAAAAAGCAGCACTGATGAAAATTGCCACAGCACAGTCCTATTGTTGCCAATGCTCACAGTTTTCCCGCGTATTGACCGAATCTCTATGTCCTTTATCTTCCACGTCATTTATTCTCAAGATGACGCTTCCACCATAAATCTTTGTCGAGCTTTTATTTTCTATTGATTCCTCAAGTTGCAAACTAGTATTTTGGAGCTGGGGCTATTCTAGCATGGAAGAAGACAAATAAACCCGATTGATTTTTCACATTTAGCTTTGAGGGCCGTAGTAAAATAGGTGCAATATTCATTGTCTAGTGAAAGTGTGCAGAGGAGTTTGTAACTATTCACATTATTAGACAGATAGTTTCCAGGTACCTGACGATGGGTCCACCAGCTGTGGCCTGGCTCTGCAGTGGCTAACTCAACTCTACGTGCTGCCCGACGGTAATCTTTCCATAAACTGCTGCCCTCTGAACAGTCGCTTTGCCTGTGAAGGCCTCAGTAGCTATTTTAATGATAAAGGACATGTTGAATTGCTCTTTTTTTGCCTGCCATTGCATTTTAGTTCATTACAGCTCAATAAAAAACGCCCTGTGGCTGAGCCAGGGGACCACCCGGTCTGGCTTCTGGTGGATTTATGACAGCCCCCTCCCCTTTCGAACTTCCCAACACTTGTACCCTGAGGTGACAGGCACGTCACCATTATTTACCCTCATGCCACCACCCGCAGAATCAGCAACTGGCTCAAAGGTCAACAGGCTGTGTCGGCGTGCGCCTCGGCCACCAGACGCTCTTCTCTTCTCTCAGCCTGCCTGCAGCTCACGGACACGTTGGGAAATTTGATCCCTCCACAGCTGCAGCTAACAGAATCAACAAGTCCCACAGCACAGTTGACAAATAGACGTAATGAAGCCAATTCATTATCAAACGCGATGCTTTCATCTAAGCAGTCACAAACACACTTATCGCATGTGGCACAGATATAACGAAGGACTCTCTGTATGACACCATACCCACCTTGGATGGATGAATCCTCCAGCAGAACCAGGATCAGACTGAGCGTCCATCTGCTCGACCGTTGGGTGATGGCACCCAGACGAGACAGGAGAACCTGGTAGAAAAACACGGCTGCACATGCTCTCACACACATTTCCTCAAACATAGAGCTGCATGTCTTATGGCGCTTTAATCTTTCCCTCTTGGGTTTTAGAAACGAGAGCTCCAGGGTTGACCCGACCCTGCTCAGACTGACAGACAGACGAACTAAAGACACTGTTAAGCATCTCAGCTAATATGGAAAACCAGATGCCTTCAAAGCAAAGCTCTGAAAGCACATTAACATGTTTGAGCTACTTGACTGTTATTTGCGTGCTAAATAAGGCTACGCTGAGCCTTGAGGCGGCACAAAACTGCAAGACAGCTGCAGTATGTGAGTGTGATGTCTCTATTTGTGTATGCGTGGACTGGTAACAGGCTGGTCAGGGGTGTGATATGGAGGCTGGAAGCTGAAGCACTGGCCGTTCCTCCCACATAAAACCTGTATTAGCCTCCAGGATGGTGAGGGCAGGGATGTTTCACCCCACTGCATTTGATTACAGCTGTAACAGCTCTGCAGTGACGGCGATCACTGTAATCTCCTATAACCCACAGTGATAATATTATCAACACAGGCATCCTGACGTCACGCCCGATTCCACACGAGCTTCGCTTTTTTGGAGGCTATTATTTTCTAATGTCGCACGAACGGCCTGATGTTAAAGCTGCAGACAAGGCAGGAAATAGTAATGCAAGAGTTGTTTGGCACGAGGGTGGCAGAGGATGATGGGTAACGGTTCACGTTTGCATGTAAAGTGCAGGACAACAAAAAGTTATGACTTTTGTAAATTTAAAAGTCATGCAGTCATGCAGTTTACACACACGCACGCACACACACACACACACACACACACACAAGAAACGCTTCTAAAATGTCAGGAAACTGATTTGTTTTGTTTTCTGCTGTGGATGATCAGACCAACAGTTATTCACACCTCACATTTAGAAATAGTTGAAATAAACCTCAAGAGCCAGGGTCGACCCAGAAACACGTTCCCATGTTCAATCCTGGCCAGAGTTGCTGGACTTGAGCTCAAACGTAGACACACATACCAAAGAGTCAAATTTCTCGTCCGAGGTTCAAAAGCGCTTCAAACAGCGAGGATCACAAGACACACAAGGAGCTATCAACAAGTTGTGCGTGTTCCTTCAGTCCATGTAGCAAATCATGGAGTTTATCCACAAACATCCCAGCATCAAAAGGAAAGTCTGAGCCCGCTTCGACAGTTTGCAAACACACAAGCTGCCTTGAAATGTGCACAGAAAGTTATATTGGTAACCTAGTGCGTATTTGTACTAGCAAACCTACACCCACGTACTAAAGGTTGTCGAACACAGAAACCCCACACTTAAAAAGCAAACACTCCAGGGATGATATGAAGCTAAAGGAATTATTCTATAGGTAAATGTTTTATGATGTTGAGCGTAAGTCTGATATAGTCGCTAACCTTCAACGCACACACTGAAAAAACAAGTCCCACGGGCAGTTATGGCAGAAAGCAGCTGGCGCGGCTTGTCGGCACGCGCGCGGCGACAGAGTGTGAAAACAGTCGGAGGGCATCGCCGGTGACCTCCCAGCATCTGCACTTCCACTGCACCACTCGATACACGGCATCCAGACTTAGATTCAAAATGCTCAACATTTTACTGAAATAAGCCAGGATGCGTTTTATATTCAGTCTTTTCTTCACAATTAGGTGATATTATCTATATTAAGTTGTACTGGAGCAGTGAATAACGATCCTGTTGACACACAGTGATGCTAATAGGATGCGTGTGGCTGTTTTACTACACGGGAAGCTTTGGTGTGTGTTGATAGCACAATGCGTCGCTCTTTGTGCTGAGACACATCCTCAGAGACTCTTCTCCATCCTGCCTGGGAGCTTAGTTAGCTGCATAATCGCTTGTTTGCCTCTGAAGAAGAGAAAGGAGGTTTGTAAAGACACCATGGTTCTCATGAGGCAGCAGCCACACACACACACACACACACACACACACACACACACAGAGCCACTGCAGCCCTATCGTCCTCAGCATGACTCCTCAGTATGTCTCTGGAATTGAGGCCCACTTCACATCCATCCTCCCACCAATCCATCCATCAGTGTGCATCTGTCACTCATCCCTCCATCCAGCCATCACGTCCATTCAGTCAGATACAAATCCATCTGTACGTACCTTTCCACCTGTCAGATCTGTTTCATCGCTCCATTCATTCATCAGTTACTGCATCCATCAGTTTGTCTTCCTTCTGTATATTGCATCCATTTTTCACATTTTTCGCGGTTAAACAAAACCTTGACCAACAGCTAAAAGGCATCGAGTTCACAGACAACACACGAAGGATTATTCTCCGTCTAACATTCTGACTGCGCAAACCTAATCTTAAAGTACATCACGGGTAAATGGATCAGAGCTACTTCCAGCGTGAAAACAACGCCTCACTTAAGACTCGGAGTTAATGTTTCACAGGAGCACTTAGCTCCGAGGGTTTCATCCTCTTTAGTTCAGATGGAGATCTCGAACGCGAGAGAGTCACAGCAGGCTGGCAACCAGCACAATGTAATGAGGCAGAGCAGCGAGATGCGTCTGTCCTCCGCTGCTTTCACTTCGATACATAAGGGCGAGTTTGTCACAGAGACGTTATCTGTAAATGTCACATCTGTATTCCAGCGCCTTTATTCCAGCAGTTCCCTCATCTATGAGTCACTGCCCACTTCAGGGACGGTTTGGTTTAGAAAGCTCTAAGACTTCACTCTAGATTAGACATAAGAGGCCAAACATGATGCTAAATGCAAATCTTAATATGATATTTATACACACACACACTGCACATGAGCAGCTTGTTTAATTAAAAAAAAATCTGAAAAAAGTTTCATGATTGCACTGAATAGAAGAAGAGGTTTTGTTGTCATCTTTAAAACATAGTGAGGATCAGAAGATTCCTGTCCAGTCAAGTCTTAACTGAATCATTTCATTTCCAGCCAGTTGATCTACTATCCAAATGTTTCTTTTTCTCCCTAAAGACTCAAGTTCAGGATCATAACAAAATCTTTAAATGTATGAAAACGCGTGCGACTGCACCTCTCGAGCCGCTGGGCTCGCGCTTCCCCGGCTTTAATCTGAACTTCATGAAGCAGCTACACAGAACTGGAACACTCCACTAACAGATCCAACTGCAACACTTGAATCAAGACTTGAATCATTTATGCTTTTCATCACACTTGACTGGACATCAGACCCCGTCTATGAAACCCCAGGGTCAGGGGTTCGAGTCTTGGTTCCTCCTGGCCACATGTCAAGGTGTCCTTGGACAACAGCAGACCCCGTAGAGGCGCTGTCATCCACTGCCGCTGTCCAACAACTATTTCCCTGAGGTCATCAATAAAGTATGTCATACATATGCATTATTCATCACGTCAGAGCCAGAATGTAGAATGCTGTGATAGAAACATCTCAGAAGTCAACATCCTTTGTTTTACACTGGTGTCGCTGCATTCCTAATATCTGCTGTGCATGAGTACCGTACTATTTATTTATATTTACTGCACAGACACACGGCAATAAAATCTGAGTGTCTGCAATATGGTCAAAGGCCTGAGTTCAGATTTTCAGGGAATGATCTATTTATTCACCATTTCTTGCTTGTAGGAACAGATTTGCAGTTAACAACATCTGAGCAGAATCCCAGAGCAGCATGTTGTTCCACCTGCCAGGGAGCTGTCAGCTTTACACTGCAGAGCTGCAGACAGGCCGGGAAACAGGAAAACACACACACATCAACTCATATTGTCACAGTGTGGCGTTATTTTAATAGCCAGCTTCACTGAGGGCTGAGGCTGCTGTGCAACGTCTTTAAAGGGCCCGTCGATTTAGCCACACTGTAAAATGACGCAGCGGACGGCCAGTCTGCCTCCGTCTGAAGAGACTGTACTTGTGTTGAACAAAGGCCTGTTTCTCTTCTGGAATAATTAAGTCTCCATCTGCTGCGTGTGTGTGTGTGTGTGTGTGACCCAGCTGCTGACTTATGTAAGGAGAAGGTTTAGTGTAAACACATTTCCATGCTCAGAAAATTGTCGATCCCTCTTCTTTTTTCTTGCCTCACCTTCACAGCTCATTTAGTCTTTCTACAGGAATCAAATAACAGCACAAGTCACCCAGAAGAAAAGCTGCAGACTCTCCTCTCTTCTCTGATAAGAATCAGGCCTCACCTTTTGGGCAGGAACATTTGGAGAAGGCGAGGCAATTACTCACTGCGGCAGTAGACTTTTATCAGCCTGGCAAGGTTTTTTCTTACTGTTTGATATGTTACTCACAGTTCATCCACGCTGCTATCGGTTCCTCCTCCGACCAAAACGCGCCGGCACCACAAGTGCAGTTGATCTGCAAAGGGAAACGCTGCCGTTCATACTCTATAAAAGTTACTCTGTAACTAACCAAGTCACCAAAGTGTGTTTATGGTGAATGATATATGATTGTGCTGCTGTGCGACGCACTTGATTTATGACTTGATTAAACTGCTTTCTGTTTGTGCAGCAGTGACCACAGCTGCTCCTACACCACGGAAGGAGCTTGACAAGGCCAAGTGAAATCCTAGGTGTGGGCTTATAGAGTTGTTTAGCTGGTTACAGTAGAGTCGATAGCTGATCCTAACTGGAAGATCTTCCTGCTGTTAGACTTTTAAATCACGCATGTATTTTTTTTTTTGTTCTTTGTCTTTAAGGACCGTGTTTACTACTGAACATTTTATAAATCAAATCTATTTTCTAAGTCTGGCTGGAATCTTTGGGGAGAGCTGTACACAGGAAGTAATTAATCATAAAGTGGAAGCTGACGCAGCCGTGTGGTGTTGTCTCGCAAACAAACCTTATAGTATGTTCACACTGTTCTTCACCAGAATACGTAATGTGTGCTTGGCATTTAGAAAACGTTTACGTTTGAACGAGGTTTCCATCCTGCGCAATTAAACCTCAGACGATGCAAAATGCAGCCGGATGTCTCATTTCCGCCACCGCGCCTCGAACTGCCAGGCTCGAACTTTGCATCCCAGCACTCGCAACACTGTTAAAGACAACCCATCCAAAAACCTCCCACAAACACAAAACAGTCTTTCTCCCTTATCTGTCTCTGGCTTCGTTTCTTCTCTTGGCACTTTCGTACAAATGTTTCCTCCCTGATTCTGATTTGTTGCTTTCTTCTTGCCTCGTCATCAAAGTCGCTTTGGATAGAAGCTTCTGCCTAATGACAGAATGTGAATCTATAAAGATGCAAGCTTTAAAAAAGAATAATATTTTGGCATACAAAAACCAAAATGGTTGACATTCATACTGCTGCACTTCATGATCTTCTACCTATTAGGTCCATTACAAAACATTCAGTGAATAAATTCAAAGCGAATGCCCAGAAGTCTGACACTCCGTGAGACTGGCTTATAAAGTGCACACTTCATTCACCCATTTGTGTCACTACAGGTCGGTTTCACGTGAAAAATATTTGGAGCCGCTCTGTTAATAAAGACTTTATCTGGCACATCAGCCCTGAAGTGCTTCCATTAATGTCACAGTTGTGAAATGTTTAGTGTGATCCAGTCGTCGTAATAACATTACACTGAGCTTATTGTTCGCTAAAGGAGGCCGTGTGTTTATAATTTAGCGCACCGAGCTTTACTCAGACCTGTTAGAGATGATTGCGTTGTGCACTTTGCATTGAGTGAGAGGACTTAGGTAGACAATGGTTCACATTAACCCCTGAAATAAACTCCGTTGGGGACGTTAGTTAGCTCCATCGTCTCATGCACCCTGAGAGCAACACACACACTCGCTCCGCCTGTCACGCTCAGCGCACAGATTTATCTCCGACACATAAATCAGGAAGTGTAATGATGGACTCTGACTTAGTCTGTGACTTGTAGCCTGCCTCCCCCACTTGTTTGCCACCAACTGGGCTATCTGTCAATCAATTGGCCCCGCGATTTTTATGGGCCTCGGATTATGTATCGCTTATCATCTGAGCTCATGCGACCCCTGCAGCTGTCTATCATTTACCATAATCGTCTCTCTCTCTCTTGGAAGTTTGCCTCTCCCCTTCTCTGTCCCGGCTCACACTCACTGTAGATCATTTCTTCCTGTCATGGACGAACCATAAAGCCCACCCCTCCCGTTCTCGCCTCATTTTCTCCTCCCCTTCTTCTCATCTTGCCTCCTTTGCTCCCTACCCGAGATTTAAACGCAATGATTACTTTACTTTCTCCCTGTGTCTCCAATTACAATCAGGGCTGCTTGGCTCCTATGTGGCACATCAAACGGGCAATTTAAGAGCAACTTGAGAACAGACTCTATAGGAAGTACAGTTACAAACGTTGGGCCAAAAACAAACAACAATCACCATAATGTCGCCACGTGCTGTGTCCTGTTACTAATGATCGACAATTAAACGCCAGCATCTTCAATAACAAATGTTTCAAGTGCTGGTTTTATAAAGGTGCAGAGTTAAACCATATAACTGAAGGCTGGTTGTGGTTTCATCTTGATTTGAGCTGCACAAAATTCAGCCCCAAGCCATAACATAAAAGTGGACACACAGGCCTTTGCAGACAGACGCTGTGAACCGGTCTGTCCGCCCTGTGCAGTGTGTACTACCACACACTATTCTCCAGCTTGACAGTTGCTTTTCAGCTGAGTCCCTGACCCATGTCACACACAATTGGCCATTAGTGGGATAGTGTTGCAGCCTGTCCAGCGGCCCGTGTGGAAGAGACGCCAGACCAGGGCCGGGCCGGTGAGTGATGTGGGTCATTCAATGGACAAAACGGGCGTAGATGTGAAAGCAGTGATTAACTAGCTGATTTACGCAACCCATATACTCGCTAATAAATAAGCCAGCCTCTTAGTGAATAGACCGAAGCAATTTTCAGTGCAGTTATCATTAAAGTGACGACTCTATAATCTCGGGCGTCGAACATTTATCACAGTCGACCTGCGAGCTTGTTGCTGCTGCAGAGGAGAGAATCACAGCGTGTCCTCTTTCAGAGCACGTCGCGCCAACGTCTTCTGCAGCTCAGTGTTGCACAGTATTCGCTTCATAATATATGTATAACTCTGAAATGAAATGCTTCATGCTTAATTGACACAGGTCAGTTCTCTTCATGGCTTTATATCCTATACGGTAGCTCCAGATGAACTGTTTTATCTAAAGGGTGACAGTCTTTTAACAGAGCCTGTAGCTGGTCCATGAAAGCATCAGCGACACATTACTGCTCCAAAGAACAGTTGTTGACACTGGAGCTAATTAAAAATATTGACTGTGTGGGCGCCTGACAGCAGAGATCAGACCCAAAGCTTAATATACCACAAAGTACCTGAAATTAAGATATTAAGTGACTTTATGCGCTTATCAGAGTTATTATAAAGAAACTAAGAACTTGCTTGGTACATACATGTACAGAAATACCCAGCATGCTTTTTACCGGATCCCCTCTTCTGTACCACTGCTGTCCCTTCTCATGTCCGAGTTGTCGATTTTATCCTGAGTAGAAGGTTTAAGTCTCATCTCCTCCGGTCTCCTCTCTCCTCCCCGGCCTGTCAGGACTAATAAATGTATGACCTAATGGGCTGCTGTGGTAAAACTTGAAAACGAAACCACCACGGAGCATCTCTGGCATCAGCCCAGTCTCGCTGCCTGCCACCAGCCTCGACTCGAGTGGAGCCAGAGCGGGCTGATATTAGGAACGAGGGGCCTCAGGGACCCTCTTCTACGTGATCTTTGTACCTCATCACTGAGCGCGTGGGAGTCAGCACATGCAAATGGTTTTGGACGGGGGCAGGGCAGGCAGACGAACAGACAGATTGGTTTGATTTGTGCAGAAGATGCACAAAGGCAACAAAAACTCAAATTCACCGCATAGAAAAAAAAAACCACTTTTATTTTAGAAAGGGCTCATTTCCACATTAACACAGAGCACAGACACGACAATTAGTGTAAAACATGGTTCCTGCAGAACAACAGGTATAAACAGGATCCTGTAATTAGACCTACAGTACAAGTCAGCTGTTGTTCCGTTTAGTGAGTTTTTATTAATAACAGGAACAGCTGGGCAGAATATGAGCCTCAAGTCCATTTCTCACTGGAAGAAACTTCAAGTTCTGTAGTGGGTGAAGAATGACTCTTCAGTAAAGTGGGTTTATCATCACTCCTCATCACAAATGCATTAATCATGTGTGCATAGGACATCACCACTACCATCCATTTGCATGTTTCCAGGACTCACTTGATATTTTTGACGGGGTGTGTTAATCTGCTGCGAGTTCCATGTTAGGCATCATCTCAGATCCGGCCACATCGAACCTCGTTATAATGACATTTTACGGGAAAGTCAATAATTAATTTTACTGGAATTGTGGCCGATCGATGGATTTGATATCGCCGGCGAATTAAATCCACATACGACAGAGTGTCTGTATGAAGACGTTACGTGTGGGTCGTACATCTGGACGCGGATACTGAAAGATTCCACATGGTCCGAATGATTCTCCAGTGCAGCCATGTATTAAATGAGGTAATGACGATACTGTGTGTGCTTAAATCTCTTGATAGTGATGAGGTACAAGACACAGAGTGACATTAGTTTTCCTTCAAACCTTTCATAGTTTCTGCTGCGTCTCTGGGACCGACTGACGTTGGTGAGGACACTCTCCATCAGAAGCCTTGTGTTCATCAGCACAGTGTGATTTTAGATTATGATCATTACTTGCAAAACATTGTGCATTTTAAATCTGAAACGGCATCTTAGTCCATAATAACAGCAGCGGAGTGAAACTCAGTTGCAAACAAACCTTAGATCAATAAAATCAATTCCAATTTCATTACACGGTGCACAGCGAAAACTGCAAGGTCAGTTTTAAGAATGTCTATGTAAATAAAAGAAAATAGATTGAAGGGAATTATAAAGTTTCATGGTTAGGAGTTACCAACTGGGATTATTTGCAGCGTCAGACCTTGTGGTGCAGGTACCCTTGACCGCAGCGAGATAAAGCATTATCTGTTCGCTGTAAGTCCACTCTTAGCTCTTCTCTCCCATTTATTTCCTTCAGTAAGTCCGCGCTGTGCAGTGTCTCCCCTCCTTCCTATCTATCACTCCAGCGTCCAGCTCTTAGAAATGAAGAGAAACTGGCTGCCTGGTTAGACACTAAGCTGATCAGGTTAGTTGTATTACTGATATAATACAGCATTTATTTGAAATAATATCTGATGTCTTGTAAATAACTTCCTAATGTCTGCTGCATCTTTTAAGGCAGTATTAGAAACCATTCAGAGCAGCTCAGTGGGGCATGATGACAGTGTGGAGTTAACTGTTGGAGCCTAAACATATTGTGACGTCTCTGGACTAAATCATCATATGAATGAATTACAGCTGTAAGAGAAGCTGTTGGACTTGTGATATGAATGAGCTCAACGTTGTTTTTTTTTCAGTTCTCTGATCATTATCCTGGACACAAACACACAAATAAAGTAGATATAGGAACAACAGCTCAATTAAATTCATAATCATTTTTTATTTGTATCCATTGTATGAAAACACGAATGATAGAAATGCGTTGGTGCCAATGTGAAAAAGTGTCAGACAGAGTGAAGCAGCGTTTAAATGAACAATGATCACACAGCAAACCGACACAAACTCAAATGTGTGGAAATGTTCTTTGTGTGCGTCTGCAGAAATGGCAGATCACACACCCCATTATGATTCAAATACATTTAAACTCCAATACAAAGGGGGCGATAATATTATTCCAGCGCTATCCGTTATCACTGAAGAACAGCTTGTGTGTTTGAACACGGATACAATAAGTTGTGAATAACTGGCTTATTTTCTAATTGGTCCTGGTGGATTTGTCATTGAGCGAAGGCTTCACGGGTTTTAATAACATGCTGGACAACACCTGTAATGGTACCATTTGCCATAATAACCCATAATGGTGAAGGCCACAATAGAAAATTCTATGTGAAGTTCGGATAATTAAGAACAAATTGGAGAAAGTCTGACTTTCAACCCTCTACGGAAATAAGGTCACTTAACAGTAACTTAATAAAACTTGAACAGTGATATTGTAATAATGTTGCTGCTAAACACTTCCTCAGCGCTGCCAGTACAGCTGTGCTCCATCCATCCATGGCTGTGCTTGGTGCTTGGCGTTGGTGTTCTCTGCTCTTATCAAGGTTCGTGCTCAGTGCTGAGAGCTGACCTTCAGACGTTATCTCCCCTCGCTCTCCTCTCATCAAAGGCAGAAATGATAAGAACTGGCTGTGTACTGATGGAAACCTTCCACGCGAGTCCTTTTCACTAACAAAAGATTTATTGCATCAGTGGTCACCGGGGGAGTTTGGGAAGGGGGTCATCCTTCATAACAACACATCAAAAATGAGACGCGGCCTTGAGGTCACGCTAGGGATGGACAGGGACAAGAAATAAGCCCTGGAGTTTGACCCGGGGCACAGCACAACACAGCTGGCACATGAACACAGCGCGGCCTGATGTATATCACAAAGACACACACCACACACTCGACAGCTATGGCTCTAACGGTTTTGGCCGAAGCAGCGGCCTCGCCTCAGCAGCCCCCATGGCCGAAAAATGACAAATAAGTGTGACCCGGGCGTTTCTGAAGGCTCCCATCTGCTTCCAGCACCTGGCGCGTTCGGTTCGACTGGGATGCAATTAATGAAACGTACAAAAGCAGGATTTGTTTGTGCTGGGCCGGCCCACTGGCAGCAGAGACGATGCTGAGAGTGAGACGAGGGACGCGGCGCGTTAATTAACCTGGAGGTGACTGTACAAAGAAGGTGTTTCTGGCTGCGCTCCGCCGTCGAGAGGTTACAGGAATTCATCCAGCACCGTTTAAAAAGCCTGCTTTACAGTTGTCTCCTGTGTGTTGACGCGTCATACAAACTTTGCCAATTTGTATTTGTTTATGTTTGTGTTAGCCAGCGATGCCAACTGAACTCACCATCAGTCAGAAACGCAGTGGGTGCAGTCACACTGTGCTTAAAACTTTCCTTGATAATCTCATTTTAGCTCATCTTCTACTGATGCTGATTCACTGAGCCTGGTTTCCTCCCTCTTTCACCCTTTCTATTGCAAGATGGCACAACACACAGTCAAATGATTACTAGGAAGCTAATTAGGAATCTGGAAGAGGTGGTGTGGATGAATCAGGTAGCTGTAAAAGTGGGAAGGGCTGGCGACTGCCAGGCAGGAGGGAGTGGCAGTGCCTGAAATGACAAGACAATGAATCATGGCTAAGCAAACAAAGGATGAATGAATAATAGAACAAACAGTGACACTAAGCATCTAAATCCATTTACTTCTTGGCAATAATTAACAAAAATGAACACAGAGCTGCCTGGAGGAGATGAACTGTCTTACAGCGACACCAGCGGAAGCACCTGATTAACTGTAGGATTAAATGTGACTTTTGACTGGAGCAGGTGTCCGTTAAAGAACGACGCCAGAGCCAAGGGTGGATGGTCTAACTGGGCCCCACGCACCCTGCCCATCGCCTCTCAGGTTCTGCTCCGTCAGTACCGGACACCCAAAGCTTGTTTTCCACCACTCAACCCTCTCCACCAGTACTTAAGCAATAAACCAGGACTGTGCAGTTCATACACTGGACTTACAGTAGATGCAAAAAGTTAAATTATTTTACTTTAGGTCTATTACTCTTATTTAAATTTTATTTACTGTATCACAAGCATTATGTGCCCATTGTACACTTGTCAATAAAGCGACGCTGAGGAAACTATTAGCCTATTTTTAAATTCAATTCAATTTATAACAGATCCCCTTGAGAAAATGTTTTATGCTCAGGCAGCAGGATTACTGACGACACCCGAGCGTCTGGTCCCACGTGTTCTTGTGTTGCTCATGTGTTCAGAATCAGAAGGGTCTGATACGCGGGAGGTGAAGAGCTGTTCCCCGTGTCTCCGTAAGCACCATTGTGGCAGGTACCTTGCAGTGCAGTGCATCTGTTGATTTCCCATCGAGCCCCGTGGTTACGACCCCTGCAGTGCGGTGACGGTGAGTGGGAGCCCTGCCGGGGAAGGAGGAGTGGGTTGGTGTCGAGTTTCTACCCGTGTGGGTGATTTTCTGAGAAAACTCTGCTGCACTTAACACCGATGACTCACATCCACTCCAGTTTGTTTTTATGCCGGATTCCAGGAGGGCCCTTCACAGGCACTGTACACCTGTCGGGTTTATTACAGTATCAACAAACGTAATTCTCCTTCTGGGCAGAAGTATCTCCTAATTAAAGTTCAGCGCCATCACCTGAAAGCCTCCTTTAGTTATGAATTTGTTAAACAAGCTACAGTAGGGCGACAGTGTTGTTGTATAATGTGTCATGCAGTTCACTCATTTAAATTCTTTCCCTGCTAACTTTTTCAGTATATTAACAGAACCATAGTGGCATTTTATAAAATGATGAATGACATCAGTTAAGCTGTTTTTCACATTGTAGCACCAGCTTAAGAGTGTGGCAATCACAAAGCAATGCACAATTAAATGATTAGTGATGGGCTTTTGCATGCTCTGAAAACTTTCAGTGGACATGGAAAGTCTCGGACTGACGTACTGTTTTGCAGGAACCGCTGCCGCGTAGAAGGCCTCTGCAGACAAACCATAGCTGTCATGTCCTTCTAGGTCCAGTGGCAGGTCGCAGAGTGGCGGCTGCTTTGAAAGGAAGGAAAGCAGCATCAGAGCGGTGCCAAAGGACGGGTCACAATTCAAAACTGTGCACCTCAGACCCAGTCTCCTAAAAATTGGAATCACAACTATGTTCCTCTATACGCTGCATTACCAAATAAGAAATATAGAAAAACATAATAGAGTTTATTTTCATCTACACAGAAACGCAGTTTCTAGTCTCCCCTCTGTCGTGAGGGAAACGTGTGGCACTAGTACCTCGCGCACCACGGGTCCCTAACTGCCGTTCGGTGCTTGGCAGTGGGTTTTCTGAGGTTTCTCAGCTTGCTGAGTGAACCAAAATTCGCAAGTCGTGGGAAATGAAGTGCAAAATGTTGAAAAGTTCCTGACAGCAACAGTTGCCCTTCCATTACTCACGGAGAGCCTGTTTTGCAGCTTACTACCCCCCGTGGAGCTCAGCAGATTCAACTGGAGCCCAGCTATGCTGCAGGAAAAAGCTGAGAAAGCCTCAAATTTATGCAAATAACCACTGATGAATTCAGCTGCAGCCAAGAGCCGCCATCACACTGAGAGTAGCAAACCAAAGCAGGGAGTAGCTGAAGGAATTTGGGTTGTGGTCTTGGTTAGTGCGTCTGGTGGTGGCAACCGGCGACTCTGCATGGAGCAAGTAAACAATGCGCTTCACAGTTACAGACCCACAACAAGGTGCCCAGAGACTAGTTCCTGCCAACGGTATTGTCTCTGTATGTCTGTAAAGCTTCCCGGTCCAGTCCTGGTTGTCCCAGAGATGCTGCGTAGTGGACTTGCTTGAACACTCTGCTCCACACGTACAGAGGCCAGAGTCCCGCCAAGGCCCCGTCTCTCCCTCAAAGGCTGCCCTTCATCAGATGGTTACCACGGATCACTGCTGAAGGAAGTGTCAGCCTACACACGGCAGCTGGTTTATTCCTGGAGCAATATGAGCCTGTCTCTAATACAGCAAGCATCGAATCAGCCGCTGAACGGATTCCACAGACATTCATGGTCCCAGATGGTGAATCGTACTGGCTGGTCGTGACTTCGTTCTTAACTTTAAAAACACAAATGCTGACTTGTTCAATCACGTCTGCCTAAACTGAAACCAACACACTCAAAACAGTCAGAACTGTACAAGGTTTCAGACGCAGAGCAGCAGATGGACGTCTTCACAACAAGGACCAGACCTTACAAATGGTTGTCAGCAGCCGATCGACCACAGACGTGTCTGTGGAAGAATTACTTTAACTTTACTTTAAAGCACAAGGTTAGTGTAGATAAGACCCCCTGCTAGAGCTCCTGTATCTCTGGACTGTAGCTGAGTGTGGAGAGAAAAGCACAGCAGCGCAACAGACCCAGAGCCTCACGCAGGGACAGCGTGAACAACAATGCTGCCGTTTTCTCTCCGAGGCACAAGACAATTTGGCTCCGTTTGGCTTGTGCTCTGGTCCGTCTGTCCGTTCATAAGTACCGAGCCTTCGTCTCAGAAGCGTATGATGGTCAACACAATGCGTCCAGTATAAGGCCACTTAGCAGTGAATGCTGGCTTCTGAGAGGGACTTTGCTCAACCAGGTGTGATAGAGCAGTAAATTAAAGAAACGTGTGTGTGCGCCCTCATGTGAATGCACCAGAATATCGGGGGTTTTTCAAAATAGAGGACTGTTTTAATCGAGAAATACTTTGTCCATGCATACAGTCCAAGGACGCGAGTGTTCATCTCAAATGAGGCCCAGTAGTCATTTGCCTTTTATTTGTCCATATGCGCCCACGCATATAAACAAATCCACCCAGGCACAGCTGTTTCCTCCAGAAACATTTAAGCCTTAATGAAACTGGCCCCATACAAGACTAATGTAGAAGTGCACATCAATCAAGGATTTCATTTGAGATGAAACAATGCTACTGAGTCATCTTCTGTTTAGGTCAACATTATTATACATTTTTAATTTATTTCGCATTTAATAGCATGTAACAACCCACACACACCCACACACACGCGTATATATATATATAAACCTTGTGTACATATTTATATATGATCTGCACATATACAACATATATCATAAGCGACATCTGTAAATTATTGATGATATTACATTGTGAGCTTACTAACTTCCATCCCTCACTAACTCACAGTTCATCCATTAAGATCATGGCTGTTCCTTCTGTACCACAGCATAGAGTAATTACACATGAATTAACACACATGCAGTCCTTCCCTCATCACTGCCACATCATTGTCTTATCTTACACCCAACCCACTCCTGTCACCACATACGGACAAAATGTTTCACTACTCATCCGAGTGCCACGTAAATGTGGTTGGACATTTATTCAGCCAGTTGGTTTCACTTCCACCTTCCGTTAACAGGATCATTACTGCCTGTGGGCAAACGCCGGGCAGGGGTGAGTAGATATAGTAGCCTTGTCTGATCACGCCTCGGCCACTGGAGGACGCGGGACAGGCTCAGCTGCTTCTGAGTCATCCTCCGCTGAGATCAATTCAGCTGAGACTTAATAAAGAATGGATGACTGGCTACATACAGGACTGTGTGCAGGGTGAACCTTTCGTCTGATGGGGTGACCTTATACAACCTGAAGCATGGCTTGTTAACTTGCATGTTATCCAATACTCAGACATTGATCTGAGTATTTCACACTGTGGAGTAAACGTTGCGTATAACTTTCATTTTCAGGAGCCATGAAATACCACAGTCTTTCAGCTGAACCGTCGCATCTGCATAACTGGCTTAGGAAGCTGGATGCGAGAGATAATACTTATTTTCGTCGAGCCCGTGCATCGCAATTGTCTGCAACTGTCTCGTCTTGGAAGCAAATAACACTCCAACAACAGGATGTTGAATAAATAATAAACTGCAGTTAATAAACTCTCAAGCTCTCCTGTAAACATTAGCACAGCTTCCTCTCGGCCAGCGGAATTTGCAAGTCAAAGTTAATCAAATTTCAAATCATGGCAAGGAAATTTCTCATTTACCCTCCTCAGTTCACCCCTGCAAGTCAATACGCTGCTGAATGCGACTGATTTGACATTTAACGTGCATGCGTGAAAGGCTCCAAAAGCAACTGTAGCCACAAACATGCGTCATTGTTTGCACTCTGAGGTTAAAGGATGAGGCCAGTGGTCGTCAAACTTATGCATTTATGCTATTTTTAAGGATTCTGTTCTCGTTTATTGTGACCGTGCTCCAGTCTCTCGTTTGTCACCGACCTCCACTGTTCTTCACAAACTTTTAAAAGTGCATCAGTGAACCACAGAGCTGCACTGGGCGTAGTTCCTTGATTAGGAAAGATGTGCGGAGCGTATCTTTGTCAGAAACAGGAGGCTGATGGAGGAACAAGTTGGAGCAAGAGCTGACTTTCACGCCAGAGACTAAAGCGCGATGAATGCTTTTGAATAGAAACACGTCTATGTCTTTAAACTCACAGCGCGATTGAGATCTTAGAGCCTGGTGCCGTGAAGTCGGTGAATGTCACCGTCACCTGTCCACGCGCAGGTGGAATTCTTCGTATTATAGAAGCTCTAAAGGCGGTGAAGAAAAAGGCTGCTGAGTCATGTCAAGGTCGGGCTGACAGACCGGTGGCTTTCTTATTGAAGTTATGGCCATCGTACAGCAAACACAGCGATTGCACTTAAATGCTTCCTGCTTTTACACCAACACACACAACTCAATAATCAGGAGCCTGTAGGCAGCACACAGCAGCACACATGTCATGAATACCACTATCACTGTGCTTCAATACACGCAGCAGGACAGTAGTAATGTGCACAGATTACAGTCAGAGCGAATTTAGATGGACATACGGGAAATGTGTAGCATAGTACAGACGGATTCTATCCCAGCTCAGTTTAAAATAACATTCCTAATATCCATCTTCATTATTATCTGCAGGACAACACTCATGAAAACACTTCCCTCTGACATCTCATGATCCTGACACTCCAGACCCTCATGGGTGGTAGTAAACTGCTCAAATGATATCAGTGAACATCCCGGTACGTCCTCAGCTCCGTTAACACTGATTCACTCCATCCTCCTCCTCGCTTCCTCTGACCTGGGTTATGTTCTGTCTGCAGGCACGGAGTCTGGAAAATGGGACAGGATTCCGAGGAAAACCCTCGTCCTGTGAATTTATAATGCTAGAAAGTCAAACGCCTTGGTGTCTGAACATGACACGGGCACCAACGTCTTAGGCCATAAACCTGGTGGGGGGGGAATAACTTTCCCCTCAGGGAGCAGAGCTTCATCCTAACTTCCTGCAGTTGTCTTTGTCTGTGAGTCACAACCTAACCGTTATTTTGTGCCCTAAACCTAAACCAAGAGCATCGGAGCCTAAACACAAACAAATCACTTTGTTTGATCAACTGTTATTGATGCTATGTTCACGCTAAAGCTAATTTGGATATGTCTGCAAAGTGATTCAATGTTCAGGGATCTTGAACACAATCCTGCCTTTCTGATCAGTTTTTCTCCAGCCTACTACCTACGTGGCTGCCGCTGGAACCTGTTCCTAATGAGTCTGTGTCCTAACAACATGGGTTGCGCTTTGTGTCTAAATTGCAGGTCTTTTGGGCAAAGTGAATAAGCTGGGAGCTTTTCTCAGGAGGGCAGCGAACGTCGCTTCAGATGAAGGATGACTCAGAACTTCAGGGAATCCCTGTCCTTGGGTGCGTTGGTGCCTGAAGGATTTATTCAGTGAGGATGAATATGCTTCTCTAAACATCCATCTCCAAATGTGACACGCTGGTGTAAAGAGGTGAGTATAATTCATGAGGGAGCTCTGTGGCGCAGAGAACAATCCCATGTACAGTGGACTGGAAAGATTAGCTTCACTTGACAGGCAGCAAACACTGATGTTCACTTTAAGGATTTACTTCAAAATGATTTTGTCTTCTCCTTTTGCCTTGGACACCAGGTGAGTCTAAGGCCAGCAGCTGAGTCCCAGTTCTCAATATTTAAAGGCCTGTGACCGTTTGTAGAACCGTAACAAAGCATCGTAGTCGTCAAACATTATCAAGATCAGGCATGAATATTGCATCAAGCAACTATTAAAACGTTTGCTCGGCTCTGGTCTGTGTGTGGAATGTGGGATATTGACAAAAAGGAAATCTGATGCGTTCTGGCATTTTGTGGACATTAAAAAATAGAAGGAAAACTTTCTGCCAGAGTTTGGCAACAGAAACCATTCAATTTAGGCAGCTGCTGTCTTCACTACTTGCAGCGTAGTTACTGACAGCATTCGTTAAAACTTGCCATCTGTTCTTTTTTTGAACGATTCAGCTAAAGTTCAGAGCGTTGTCTGCGGAACAGTATGTGCCGCTGGTTTAGGCCTGACATGGAAATGTTTCGCCTGGTGGAAGTTTGCACTTAGCTTGACCAGTGGTTGTGTGTTTCATGAGCTCATGAGGTTCACCACATATTCAGCCAGCGGTAAACGAGGAACTTTTTATTTACCATACAAGAAATGAACTTTCTGTGTCTGAAAAGTCAGGGAATCTTCAGATTCATCTCAACAGCTCGTACTTTAAGGCTCAAGGCCCAATTTTCACTAAGAGCTTTCAAGCTGGAACAAATTAGTGATTGTCTGATGCTTCAGTGTGAGATGTTTAAAGCAAAACTCAACACAGGTGCATTTACTTTTCCTTTTGTGGCATCGTTCTAAAGAGACAAAAGCTCAACTTGGCTCCTGTGTTTTTAAAAATTCAAGCTTGCAAACTAGGCATAAGCGAAGCTGAGTGAAGTTGAAGTGAGTGGAGCTTGTTGTCACCAGTGATGTGTCCTGCCACGCGCACAAAAGCCTTTCTATGCTTCATTTGCCATATGCCTTCTTTCATGTATGGAGGAAATTAGGTCGTAGGGGAGTTTGCCAGCAAAGAGCTGGCTTACTGTGCAGAGCTGGAGGAAGAGGCCAAATAGCTGGACCATATACCACCGCCCGCAGCACTGAGCCACAGAAAGAGGTAGTGGCCATCTACTGACTCCATCTGCGGAGGAGACAAATGAACTGCGGTTTATAGCTTACCCTGCTGAGCCTGAACATAAGAATGCGCTGGCGTTTTATAGGGAACCAATTGGTAGGAAAAATGGCCAAGGAAATGCTGACGTCTGTGGAACCATGAAAAAACCCTAAACAAACTCTGCCCAACAAAATGGACATGGCCAGCTTTTAAAATGTTTATGTGATTGATGGCACCTTGTTCTCCCCACATTTGCTTAATACAGTCGTGCCTTTGTCTGGAATAAGTAGCGTTTGACCAAATGCAAAGAAATGTACTGTACAGGCAGCTCCTCCCCGTCAGCCGTTCAGGACTGATTTTAAGACGATTGCACTCGTGTTTAAAGCATGACGTCAGGTAACGATTCCCTTCAGGTCAGCGTGCAGCCTCAGATCCTCAGGGCAAACACGTGGTCAGAGAGGATTTGTGCATATCGCTTTTCTGTGGCGCACGGTCCCTCGGCCCTTTAGCTGCATTTCGCTTTGAGACAAGGAAACAGCAGTGTCTGATCCTGCACCAGAGAAAATTTGCCTGGCACCATTTATGTGCACAGGTGTGTTCATTCAGTCACAGGATCGGAGCCTCCTGAGGACCGTGTGGGTGTGTTCAGACGTTTCCCTCGTGTGCCAGCTCAGTGGCCCCTGTTAGAACGTTGTCATTTTCCAAGAACACACGTGTATTAGTATGGAGGCAGTTTGCAGCATCACCTGAGCTGACGTCTAATCAGCCTTAATACATGCAGATGCAGAACAACTCGGTCCTTTCAATACGAAGCACTTTGACCTGAAATCAGATGCGAGAAAATATGCAGCTCGCTTCTTCATGCACAGCTGAGTCTGGATGATATTGATTCCAGTATTGTACAGTTTTCAACGTATAAAAAAAAGAAGAAAAACATCTATAGAAGCTTTTCAAGGCAGCTTGTGTGGCACAGCCTACATCTCAGTCTTATTTACAGATACCATATGTTGGATTCCTACGCTCACAGGATGGCTGCATATTTCTATTCAATTCACTTCATCAACTCAATTAATTGGCAAAAATAATGCCTGCGTAGATGTGGAATCTCATTGAAAGCTCTTAAATGAATGAAAACTTTCCGACGACAAACGTGTGCTGAACTGTATCGCACAGACAAAAGGTTATTTCACACTGGAATGTAATCTGACTAAACAAATACCTCTAATTAGCAGAGGATAATTATACAGTGTTCTGAAATCACATTAAAGCTCATTAGACGTGCGTTTCCATTTTCTGCTGTCGCGTTCGTTCTGATCAGGGTTTCAGAAGCTATCAACGTGTTTGATTATCATTTCTTCTCTTGTGTTTTGTTTATGTTGTAAACAAGAGGGAATTAAATTTCTATTTCTGGGAAACATGATTTACACTCTTACACGTACCAGAATCTTCATCTTAACCCACTAACGACCAGTGTGGGTTAAGATCCGGCGTCACAGCAGAACCTGAGAACAGAGTCAGCGTTCGAGGAGACTCTTGCCTCACCTGCTTCGTCTCGCCAGCTGCACACCTGCAGAGCACAGATTAAGCTGGAATTATCGGCGGAGCAAACCTCTCTTGCTCCTTCTCCCTCTTTAATCTCTGCTTTCATCTGTGTTGTGTTATTGCTGTTTTCCTCCAGGACTCTGCAAGGTGTGAGCAGCATGTTAACCGCATTACAAAATGGATTTAAATATGACTGCTCCAAATGTGGACCCATACGTCATGAAGCCTGGGTTAAGAGCAGATGCTTCACACAGGTGCATTCATCTTGTTTGGTATGTGAAGTAAATTAAGACCGAAGGAGTTCAGTAGATGATGGGAATGTCACCTTGAAGTAGGAATGCAGAAAATATTACATCACAGTAACAGAAACGTAACACACTTCACATTTTAAAGTCAAGATCGTAAAGATTTGAGAAGAGAGAAACAACGAGCAAAGAGTGGAGAAGAAAAACTCCCTTTAAAAGAAGAAACGTCCAGCAGAGCCTCAACTGGCCGAGGAGAGAGGACAGTCAAGAGAGAAACGGCCCGGAAAGCTACGAGACCAGGGAGAAGGGCCAGGTTCACATCTCCTGTGATAATGAGTGACTGCAGGACAAAAAGGCAACAGAGGTATTACTCACCTCACTCCACCAATGCTTACCCATGCGTGAAATAGCTATAATTGCAAAGTGTGGATGACAGTAAGGTTTATAAATGTTATATAAAGCAACTAGGTCTCTTAATTGTTGGTGACAATGATCTTAGGTGCTTTGATATCCAGCTAATTACCTTGTGAGGTTACACTTACACAATACAATTACTGCTTGGTTTAGCTCAACTGACAGCAGGTAATTAGACCCAGAGGAAGATTTAAGGGCTCAAGGCAGCTGTTGGTAAAACTCTGGTTCAAAGTTCAGGCCTCGAGACAGCAACTAGCAGGCAGCAGAACCAAGCAAGCACACTGAGAATCAGCAGCTGGGAAATAAAAGTTAGGACGTAGGAGCTGGACTGCTGCAGTACAAGGCCTGGACACAGTATGTTTGCTTTATCAAACCCACTGGCGCTAATGAGTGAGCCGAATGTATACAAAGGCCAAATCAGCCTTCTCAAGAAAACTGGGCAGCTGAAACCGGTTTACTTACAGTAAGTGCATAGAAATGATTGTAATCACGTCTAAAACAAATGTCATGTACAATACTTATATCACAGACATGTGAGCAAAGTGAACAAGGTAGCATCAACAGTTCGAACATCACAGAAAGTGGTGGCTCAAAGGTTTCGGGTTTTGACAAGCCGTCATTTGACATCCAACAACATTCCCCACTGGGTTCTATCCTAAAGCAGGCTGCGATCGTCTTGTTTGGATATCCCTATGTGTGCGTTCTTTGTTTTCTAGCCACCAGTCCATGAAAAGCCCAGTGTGAGGCTGTGGGAGCAGACAGAGGTTGCTCAGGATGAGACCACGCTGCTTTAAACACCAGCCCATGCTCAATGGAGCGTTTCAGGACACAGCGGGGTGCTGCTGGCCATAATCAGGGGATTTCAGTTGGCAGTCAGGTGTGAAGTGTCTGACAGACAGAGAGGTCAGCTGCTGAAAGTGCGTGGAACCAGTATCACTGCCTGGTTCCAGGCGGGAGTTTGGTTGTTGGGGGACAGCCGCAGCAAACACCGGGGGAAGCCGGGGTGGATGGAAGAACAAGGCATCTAATCCTAATGATCAGCACGGGAGGCGCAAAGGAAGGCGTCACATTCCTCCACGAATTTAAACGAGCACAAAGCGGAGGGATCGTGGTTTACTGCAGCATGCGTTAAATGTACATTGCACTTCATTTATGCATATACACAGTGTGCTGTCCTTTAAATATGCAAATTCCGCTGCAACGACCGCATTCATCAAATTGCTTCAACAAATAACAACCACATTGTTCCCACTGCTGGAACGGAGAACACGGCGGCACCTTCCAGGTCCTGTTTTCTCTGTCCGGCTTCTTCATCTGCGTATTTTAAATCCAGATTTATGACTTTAGCTCTCAGTGCATGAAGCATTTCGCATTCTCTGTGTACAACTGAAACCAATAAGTTCTAAAATGGCGCTCTTCATACGCGCATGGCTACTTCTGATAATGGACGGTTATTGTGCCATGACCACGACCACCCTGTTCAGCGGCCCTTCAGCGGGAGAGTCATTTATCAGGCCTGAGGGCCCCTCACACGAGCTCTCGCGGTTTATTTTCTCTACACGAACACGTCCAGGAAACATCTCCAGCCTGTGAATCTCCAGAAGGCTGTTGCTAGAAATTCCACCACTCACAGTAACCATGCAACTGCTAACATGCCTCAGAAGGTGACTTTTTTCTGCTTGTGCATCAGACAGTTGATACAGTTTCTTAACAGTACAATTAATTCATGTGTAATATAAACTAAAAACAGGACAAAGACAGAATCAGGTGTAACTAGCAGAAAAGCTATGGACCACATAAAGTCCTACACTGCTCTTCATTATAAATGTCTTTTAGATCATCTTAAAATAGGCCTGAATTGCAGTGATACTGAAAACGAGGCGTGTGGCTGCTCGCGTGCTGTTTGAGCTCTAATCGGATTCCTTCTTCTTCCTGTGGCCACGCTGAGGATCCCTGCTGCCTGTCTGTGGTGGACGCTATGATCTCTGCACGACTGACCTCTGCGTCTCTGAGGAGGAGCTGCAGCCAAACATGACCTTTACCTAATAGGTAGTCGCAACACAGACACGTAACACAATGACACTAGATGCACCTGGATGGAAAACCCTCATTTCCCACCTACTTCCGTTTCCTGTTGTTCTTAAGTTACTAATGCTAACGACGCTGACTATGTAATATTATTATTACTGTAGCAGGAGGTTTATTCTGCCTGCTGACACAGGAAACTCGCAGGACTTTCCTGATGGCTGGCTAATATCTTTAACATACCTGTGGACCCAACGCAGATCCTGCTAAATCCTCTTTGGACCCCCCACTTTGTGGATTTGCTCATGAAGACCAGTGAACGTATGCTTCCCCAGCATCAGCTGATGGGGCTTATGGGAGGTAATCAGGGCTGAGCTCGCCACTGAGCTCCCAATCCATTTGTTTAGCAGGATTTGCACCTGTTGCTCCCTCGTCTCTGACAAACTCTGCACACAACACAAACATTTGTTCTTCTATTTTTCTTTTCAATTTCTGACGCGAAGATGATTAAGAACAAAGCCTCAGAAAACAATGCGCGTAACATATGACGTGAGCATCAACTGATGAAGTAACGACAATGTTCAAAAAGAAAACAAAGTGCTGCTGATTGTAAAGACTAAGCACGCACTGACGTGTTCATTTTGGAAAATGTAATCCGAGCCCTGCTAAAAGCATTATCGACTTTTCATTTCTCCGGCGTCGTTGGAAACCCACTCCATCACGCCGCCGCCTCTACTGATGTTCGCTTGACAGTGACTCCTCTCTCCCTGAAGTGCTGCTTAAATCACTGTGTCCACCTGGAGTCCCGACTGCGCAGCAAACTGAATCTCTGGCATTTTGCCCGACAGTTACTGTCATTGCACTGGGGAGAATAAATGACTCCAAGCTGATAAAAAGTTCAGCTCAGACTTCATTTACACACAAAGAAATAGCAGATATATTTTGCTGAAACTGTGCCCTCAAGACAAGCGACAGCATCAGTCATTTCAGCGAGTCCCCTGAACAACCGGTGTTTATGTTCGAGTGACAAAGGCCCGTGGCTGTGAGAAATACCACTGCTGTCATCAGGAGAGACGGCGGTAGACTTACATGGTGAAGTCAAAAAGCCTAGAGAGCGACATGCGATACTAAACAGTAAACACGCGGATCCTTTAACTTCCTGGACATGACTCATCTAATGTTCCCTCAAAATCTCCATAATTCTCACGAGTAATAGAATAATAGCTTAGTAATATCACGCTGAGCTGTTTCAACTGGCAAGTCACCTGAAATGGCCCAGAATCACTTCAACCATTCGCACTGTTTTGACAAATTGAACCTTTATTACACACACAAAAGACCTTTTAATTTTACCCAGCATGCACTGCGTATTCATGTTAATTGTTCAATGTTCTTTTATTTTTGTTTAATTAGTTATACTGAACTAAATATCTGAAGTGCACGACAACAAGACACACAGCAGGTCGGTGTTTCTACACCGTTTAACTGATTTGTCCTAGGATGACGTGAAAAGCAGAGTTTGCTTCGATCTGATAATCAAGGTACTAGGAAAAAAACAAATGACCTGCTCACAGAAGTCTGTTGGTTTCCCAGTAAGAGCCACGCAGGGGAGAGGTCTCCGATCAGTGCTAATTGGCCTTCTAAGACCTGATTAATGTATCGACAGGCCAGCAGAGTAATTGGTTGCCTTCAGTACGGCTGTAGTCATCAGCAACCTACCAAAACATTGACAAATGCGATTCATTTAGACTTTCATCAGAATACAGATCAATGGAGAAGGAGAAAGCGATTAGTCGTTAATACAATGACACGTGTGCAGTCTTTTAATTCATGGATAAAATCTGAGCCTGTCACAGCAAATGAAGTGACGGCAGCAAGAGAGATGACGACTGCGCAGCTGGTTCCAAGCATCTGAGACGGATTAGGGCAAATTACTATCAACAGGACAAGACAACTGACAAAAAAAGCTGATGATGATTGAGCACAGCGAGCTACATGACAACTCTGCTGCAGCCGCATGTGATCCACTGTCATTTTCCTATTCGCAGCCCACTACACCTCGGTCATGTTGCCGCTAATGCGAGCCCAACATTTTCTACTGCTGCTTCTCTTCAGTTTCAAAAAAACGCAGAGGTGTCGCCAAGGTTACCGCAGGCCTCGCCAGCGATCTAAGCGGCTCCAGGAGCATTTGACTCGCGTTAAACTGCAGCTGTTGTTCCCAGTATCACGTCAGGTGTTGTCAAAACAACTTGGGCTGAAATAGTTGGAATAAAACCTTTAAAGGTTAAATGTGCTGGGAAGAAAAGAAAGCATGTGCACAACAATCCGGGACGGACGCTCTGATCTGGAGCCGCTTGACATTCGATTTTCTGCACAGCGTTATAGGCGAGAAAACTGTGACGACACCGTTTGTTAGCGCTTGAAGATCTTGGCTCGCCATAGCACCATATGTCGGTGGATCAGCAGAAAACTGCTCAGAGACCGAAATAACCAACGGACAGCGCTAAACTACTTGACCCGCTCACCAAGAGCAGATTAGTCACATAATCACAGGCTAATAATGCCCCAATCTGCAAGATTAGTATTAAATCATGTTAATCTGTGCAGCAGCGACGCTTTTGTCTTGGTTGCTAATGATTCTGTCCTGTTGGAGAAGGAAAGTTGTTTCAGGTATTCAGACACTAGATGGGGAGACGTTACAGAAGCTGCTTTGATCCACTTTGATCCACAAATACAAATAGCAGAGTGAAGGAGACAAATATCAGTCGATACAAATTATCAAGCAAAATAAAAGTATGGATCTACTAAAATAGAATAGATGATCATTTTCTTTTGTGCTAATTGAGTAAACATTCAACGACATTGTGAGCTGATATAAGCACTCACATAGTGTAACACATGTGATCATAGAGGACTAGTTTCCTCCACCATTCCTGGAAACTAACTTATTTATTTTGTCATCACTTCATTGTCAAATATTCATGCATATTCTCCATTCTGCATATTTCCACTATTAAAGTTCATAATTTCCTTCTTAATATTTTATTTTGGCCACTGGTTAGTTTCAACCAATATTGTAAAACTGTCATGAAATGATGAGGAGGAGAGCGGATTGAAGAGAAAAGGGGCCGAGGGGGGTGATGCTGGGAGAGAATCAGTTATCTCGACAGCATTCTCTGACGCTGCAGGCCGAAGATCTTAGCTACTTAAAAGCACAAAATCTGTCACCTGTTTCCCTCATGTGAGACACCAACTGTTTTCAAATTATTTATTGTAATAGGTGATGCAACAATGTTTTAATAGTGAAAATTTGCTGGTGGATGACGTTCTGCTCTATTTGGCTGCATTAAGGTAACACCTGCTGCATTAATAATCAACATGTGGTTTTCACGCACAGCAAAAACATTTAAGAAAGTAATTTTACATCCTGAATTCCACTGCTCAGGATGAGTGAGATGTTGAAATATAATCTGAATGAAAGCAAACTTCCCATGTTCAAACGTGAATGGGAGAAGAAGCGAATACTGTGGGTCAGGAAGGTTTCTCCTCCTCCGACGACATTAAAGTCACTGCCTCACACTTTCAATATTCCCTTGTTGATGTCAGAGATAAGGCCAATCCAGGGTAAAGTGTGAATGAATGTTTGAACCTTTTTAAAAATAAAAACTATTTTTTGTGAAAAGTGTGTTTCAGGGTCAAACTACAACATCAGCTCTATTTACATTTGTAAGAGTGTCACATATCAGTAACGACATACAGACAGCATTAATTAAAACACTGCGGACCAGGGAGGAGTGATTAAAATAGGTCATTTTGACATATTAGTATATACTAAAAAGGCACCAGACATATAAATGTCAGTAAAAAGGTTGAGGCTTTGATTAAAAATAACAATTAGCGTTAACAAAAGCCTAAAAGCTGTTGAAAATTCAGCCCATATGTGACAAAATACTTGAATGCGAAGAAAACCTTCATTAAGATCTGGAGGCTCTGAAACGTAGGAACCATAACATGTTACCACAAGTACAATAGTGGCATCCGGTCATTTTTATGAATGAATGAAGACCCGACGGTTCCACTTCTGTAATTAGTGTTAACGAGCCACATGCAGATTTACTGTGAGGGACGCAGGATGAAGTGGTGATAACGAGGAAGGAACGATGCTCAGTACATTTAATTACACACGTCTCAGCGTGAGCTACTGTTTCCTGTTTGACGTCTGTTTTCATTAGTGAGACTTTTCTATTTTTAGACTTCAATCCAGATGGACCGTTCTGATGAATTCCTCTGGTTCTGTTGCTTAACAAATTTCCTTTTGGCTCCAGTGAGCAAAAGAAAGAAAACGACTTTGAGTCGCCAGTGCAGCATTTGGAGGCAAAACGCCGTCCTCACATTTGTTTGTCTAATTTACAAAGCTCTAGTTCCTGGTTTCGTTTGCTGTGAGCCATAACAAGCTTGATGCGCCATATGGTTTGCGTTATAAGAACAATTAGAAAGACGCTGTGTCCTGCAGCTTTCTTCATTACGAGGCTACTCTCAAACTCTTTTGTCTGTCACGCACAAACGCGCTCGCACTCAGCAACTTCTCTGTTTGTAGTATGACTCATTCATTTTCTTCTTCTGCCCTGCTCTAATTAAATTTCCTGCCATGAGTCAGGGAGGTGACTGGTTACTGGCCCGTGTTCAGGCTCCTGTAAGCGGAACAGTGTTCTCAGAGGCTTCAGGGCTCTGAGTCTTTTAGAAACATGTTTAGAAGGTATTTGGACTTGACTGACTGGAGCATCTGTGCTTCTCTGCCTGCAGTGGATCATCCATCACTCCTTAGTGGACATGTCACTGTGAAGAGCTGCCAGGAGGTTTTCCACCACACGCCCGTTGTGTTTTAGTGTGCTGTGCTTGTGTTTACAGCCTCCTCTGGGTGTTGTGCTTCGCTTTTAACAGTTGGATGCGGACGCGCTGGGGAAAGGAGCCACAGCTCTGACCAGACTAAGATCCAGATACTCACCAACACACGGGAAGGTTATTAGAGTTTTAGCTATTTGGCCATTAAGTGCTGGACAAACTATTTTGAACGATAAATAAAAACACAACAATATCACAGTCATTCTGTTTCAAATTCAAAATTTAAGTGATACTGAAAAGTCAACCTTGATGTGTCACAGAAACTTGATGATGGAACTGCAGAGAAAAATAACAGATGACCAGACATTTGCTTTGATAAAACTGAGCAAGGATCCACAAGGTTTGCAGAAACGATGTAGTTCATCTTGGTGTAATGATCATAATTTGTACCGTTTACATTTCAGTCCATATCTACAAACAGACAACTAGGTGAAAACTGTGCTGAAACTCTTCACATGTCTGTGCTGACGATAAATGAGATGATTATTAATCACACCACTGGAGTGAGACGGATGTTTCCTGTACAGTGAAGGTGACTGAAGTAACTATCAAACTCTGGTTCTTCAGGATTGTTTCTGTACAGTTTGAAAGCCTCAAGGACCCTTGATGTTCACAGTTACACACTGTGTGTAATCCTGGGAAAACCGTGATGGGATTGCTCTATAATCCAATACAGCACAAAGGACGGGCTGGTAAATTGAATATGCTAATGGAGACACAGTGTTCCCCAAGTAATAAGCGAATGCTACAATATGGGACAGTAGAATCCAGCTCGGTCTCTGTTTTAGCTGTAGACAATGGAAGCCGAGCAGTGACACGTGTGTCACTAAGGGGATGACTCTTCCGTCTTCATTTGGACTATTACAGTTCCATTAGGAAGCAAATGCCACATTGATCCTTCACAAAGTCCTCGAATAACACAATGCAAATTGATGTTGAGAGGGAGGAAATTCTGTGATTACAGAAGAAGGGAAGAGCTGCATTAGACAAAATGTCACATCAGTGTTGTCTGTCTGAAGGCGACGCAGGGAATAATCAGACATAAGGACAATTATTACCTCTCGAAATAGCTGCATACGCCCACTGCTGCCATCACGGCACCTTCCGTTACGTATGCGCTGCCTGATGCCACTGCGAGGTTCTTGCATTATTACAGACACATATGGCTCAAATTTAATTTCCCAATTGTGCCTTGGGAACAAACACAGATATGAAACACGCTGCTTTATTTTCAGGAGAGTGTTGAGACTCGGTGACTGTCGTACAGCTCGGTGGGACAGATCACTTTCTCTAGGTAGCACCGCCGGAGCCTGCGTGTTTTAAAAAGAGCAACCTGCCTTGTCTTTTCAGGTTACTAAGCAACCACGGAATCAGACCTAGCTGCAGAAATGAATCTTTACACATGTAGATAAATATTCATCATTCATCGAAAACCCTGCCTGAAAAGCAGATGTGACAGATGTGGACGCGTCTGTGGCACCGTTTACTGTATAAACAAAGTCCTTCTCTAAGAAATGCTACTACTGTACTAATACTGTACTACTACTACTATAACTACTATTAATACTACTACTACTACTATAACTACTATTAATACCACTACTACTATAACTACTACCAATACTACTACTACTATAACTACTATTAATACTACTACTACTACTATAACTACTATTAATACTACTACTACTACTATAACTACTATTAATACCACTACTACTATAACTACTACCAATACTACTACTACTATAACTACTATTAATACTACTACTACTACTACTACAACTACTATTAATACTACTACTACTATTATAAGTACTATTAATACTACTACTACTACTACTACTACTATAACTACAATTAATACTACTACTACTACTATAACTACTATTAATACTACTACTACTACTACTACTACTACTATTAATACTACTACTACTACTACTACTACTATAACTACTATTACTACTACTACTACTACTACTACTACTACTACTACTATTAATACTACTACTACTACTACTACTACTATAACTACTATTAATACTACTACTACTACTACTGTAACTACTATTAATACTACTACTACTACTACTACTACTATAACTACTATTAATACTACTACTACTACTACTATAACTACTATTAATACTACTACTACTACTACTACTACTATAACTACTATTAATACTACTACTACTACTATAACTACTATAACTACTATTAATACTACTACTACTACTACTATAACTACTATTAATACTACTACTACTACCACTACTACTGTAACTACTATTAATACTACTACTACTACTACTACTACTATAACTACTATTAATACTACTACTACTACTACTACTACTACTACTACTATTAATACTACTACTACTACTACTACTACTATAACTACTATTAATACTACTACTACTACTACTGTAACTACTATTAATACTACTACTACTACTACTACTACTATAACTACTATTAATACTACTACTACTACTACTACTATAACTACTATTAATACTACTACTACTACTACTACTACTATAACTACTATTAATACTACTACTACTACTATAACTACTATTACTACTACTACTACTATAACTACTATTAATACTACTACTACTATAACTACTATTAATACTACTACTACTACTACTATAACTACTATTAATACTACTACTACTACTACTACTATAACTACTATTAATACTACTACTACTACTACTATAACTACTATTAATACTACTACTACTACTATAACTACTATTACTACTACTACTACTATAACTACTATTAATACTACTACTACTACTACTATAACTACTATTAATACTACTACTACTACTACTATAACTACTATTAATACTACTACTACTATAACTACTACCAATACTACTATTAATACTACTACTACTACTATAACTACTATTACTACTACTACTACTATAACTACTATTAATACTACTACTACTATAACTACTATTAATACTACTACTACTACTACTATAACTACTATTAATACTACTACTACTACTACTACTATAACTACTATTAATACTACTACTACTACTATAACTACTATTAATACTACTACTACTATAACTACTATTAATACTACTACTACTACTATAACTACTATTACTACTACTACTACTATAACTACTATTAATACTACTACTACTACTACTATAACTACTATTAATACTACTACTACTACTACTATAACTACTATTAATACTACTACTACTACTACTACTATAACTACTATTAATACTACTACTACCACTACTACCATAACTACTATTAATACTACTACTACTACTACTATAACTACTATTAATACTACTACTACCACTACTACCATAACTACTATTAATACTACTACTACTACTACCATAACTACTATTAATACTACTACTACTACTACTACTACTACTACTATAACTACTATTAATACTACTACTACCATAACTACTATTAATACTACTACTACTACTACCACTACTATAACTACTATTAATACTACTACTACCACTACTACCATAACTACTATTAATACTACTACTACTACTACTATAACTACTATTAATACTACTACTACTATAACTACTATTAATACTACTACTGCTACTACCACTACTACAACTACTACCAATACTACTACTACTACTATAACTACTACCAATACTACTACCAATACTACTAATACTACCACTACTACTATAACTACTACCAATACTACTACTACTACTACTACCACTACTACTATAACTACTACCAATACTACTACTACTACTACTACTACTACCACTACTACTATAACTACTACCAATACTACTACTACTACCACTACTACTATAACTACTACCAATACTACTACTACTACCACTACTACTATAACTACTACCAATACTACTACTACTACTACTACTACCACTACTACTATAACTACTACCAATACTACTACTACTACCACTACTACTATAACTACTACCAATACTACTACTACTACCACTACTACTATAACTACTACCAATACTACTACTACTACCACTACTACTATAACTACTACCAATACTACTACTACTACCACTACTACTATAACTACTACCAATACTACTACTACTACTACTACTACCACTACTACTATAACTACTACCAATACTACTACTACTACCACTACTACTATAACTACTACCAATACTACTACTACTACTACTACCACTACTACTATAACTACTACCAATACTACTACTACTACTACTACCACTACTACTATAACTACTACCAATACTACTACTATTATACCCACATTATTTCCATGTGGGAGACACTTGAGGAACACACAGACGAGGAGCAACTGCAGGTTCAGCATTTTGCCCAAAGGCCCTTTGTCATCCGAACCAAAGGAGCTAGAGATTGAACCTCTGACCCCGTGATTAGTGGACGACCTGTTTAAGCTTCTGTTACTGTGTGAAGTATCAATAATCGGACAAACCCATCATGAAGTGTGACTCCTCCAGAACAAACCCTGCCATTAACTGCTCACACACACGTCTCCTCCCTTCCATGAAGACCTGCACGTAGATCACAGCTCGCCAGCAACCTGCATGTGTTCATGTACATCACGGACTTACTGAAGCGTTTTATTTTATTTTGACTGTGAACCAACTCTTCAGAGGAGGAAACCTTCCATCACATGACACCAGAATCCATTAGCGAACTGTCACTTGTACAAACACACATCTCCCCTCCCTCTGCCTCGTGGCTTTTACGTGCCACAAAATTTTAATCTGCAGATTTATCACCGCAAACAACCGCTGGTTCGCAGTGGTCTGTGCTGCGGAGAAACTCCGCCAACTGTGTGACATTTTAAACACATCATTATGCCGGCAGCGAATCGGGGGAAGTAATTAGAATCACATGCTCCTCACACGCCCCTGAGGACACCGCTGTCTCCGACAAACGCTTTAGAGCAGAAAAAAGTGGATCCAAGAGCAATATTTAGGTTGCGATGACACTGGTGAGCACACAAATGACACATACATGTACATCAGGAAGGAGCCACTGTTAGAAAGGATAAAAGAGGCGGAAGAATCAGTGAGAGTAATTAACAATTAAAATGGCTTCGCTGCTACAGCGTGATGAGAGAAATTGAGCCGCCTTCTCCTTCTGATGCAGTAAACTTCACTGAAAGGCTCATTTGCTCTGTTTAACAGACTCATCTAAGACAGGCTGCACTGGCAGGTTAGTCTCAGAAGTCTCAGCAGCGTTCAAGTCCCGCTTCACGGGCTCCCGCTAGGCCGAAGCAAGAGACCACATCACGGTAACGCCTCTGTGAAACTGCCAGCTAAGCTAACATGATGTTTGCAGGTTTGTCATGTTCATAGTCTGACTTACTAAAAGGCAAATACACAGTGTAGACCAAATATGGGACAATGAACCTGATCATACTGCCAGAGGCGACACAGGGAGTCACCTTAATCCTCAAAGGTCCCTTCAGTTCAATTCTCTGTATCAGAAGCATTTCAATCACTCTTTTGTCAACATATTACACATAAAAAGAATAAACTTCATTGTCTTCATTTCAGACCCCTCAGACCCTCTGAGCTTCCCTAAATCTGAAGGCGATGGCTGCGCTGCTCTTAGACTATAGATCACCTTCAGTATCAGGTCTTCACCAGAATGGTGTTTGGGAAGAGTTTGGATCCTTGATGGATAATAATAATTTACCCGATGGACTACAACAGAAGCTTGTTGATGTCGCGTATGCACACACACAGAAACAGCCCCGTTCCGTTCACAAATTAGAACCACACAGAATATTACAGAGTTGGTTTCGACTGATGTCATTTTAAGGTAACTGCTGTGAGCCCCCTCTGCTATTAAGTGTCTTTGTTCGTCCTACATTGTTAGTGTCTCTTAGGGAAAGCAGAAACATGTAATCAGTGTGTTTTTATGAAAAGCAATCAGCTGTGGATGGACGGATGCTAACTTCTCTCTAACTAACGACAACTGTATCAATAAAAATACTGGTATATTTTGAAACTGTGTGCTTTACAGTGACAATGAATGATGTAATAATGAGCACAGATGTAACTGAAACGCGTGATGAACCCAGTACGGGCGCTTTGAGAGCGTTTTTCATTTGGGTGTCTGAAAGTGTTAAGAGCATCCGTGGTTAATGAGGTCTGGGCCGTCCACGCTGCTCGCAGCCTTTCAAAAAGCAGCTCATCCGAGGGGGGGCCATATTTTACTGTACATTAAGTCAGATCTGTTCCACTCAGGGTGATAATCGTCGGCTGGTCCATTACTCCTAATTATATCAATCATCACCCATAGATGTGAAATGGCATGTTACACCCTGCTGGGAGCATTTATGGCTTTGTATTCATCAGAGACAAATTAAAATTCGAAGCACACGAAGCGCAAACTCGCCTCCTGCATCTCTTCTGAAAATGTCTCTTATTTTGTCACATACCACAGTCTACGCAGTCTGGAAGCCGTTGTTATCGTGGTGTCACGTCTGCCGGCAGCAGGTCGTCTTCCCTTAGTGCTCAGCAGTTTAATCAATAGACGAAATTAAAACAATCTGCAGCAGAGACCACATCTGAGCATGTGTAGAGGAACAACTGTACATGGAGAAGGTGACAGTGTAACAGAGCATGAAGTGATACATTAACAGTATCAGTGCCATTCACTTAAAGATCTGATTAAAGAGCCTTC
Source organism: Macropodus opercularis (assembly GCA_030770545.1). Taxonomy (NCBI): domain Eukaryota; kingdom Metazoa; phylum Chordata; class Actinopteri; order Anabantiformes; family Osphronemidae; genus Macropodus; species Macropodus opercularis. Next base: position 4,528,360 of record CM061089.1, read on the forward strand.
TGACTATATTTGCAGCCTTTCCATAAGTCCCACTGTTATTATTATTATTAAACGATAAGAACGCACGCAAGCATTAGCAATAACAGATCCAAACGCTGCGACCGCAGTGGAGAGTCAGATTAAGAAACAAGAATAAAACTGACTGTGTAGCATCTACTGGACGAGCAGAAAGCCTGAACTGTGATTTAGGTTCAGTGAACGCTCTCAAACCGATGGCATCGTGCTGCCTCCTGTTCATCCTCCGCAAGTACACTGGTCGGCCACATTCCTCACAGATGGATTTGGAAAATTCTAATTTAGAAAGTGGGTTGTGTGCACGCGCGCATACACACACACACACACACACGGGCTTAAATGCACGCATGCCTGTGTAGTATTCCACTATTGCCTGGTTTCAGGTTACCGGGCCTCCCTCTCTCCTCTGTCCTGTATTCCAATCTGTTTTTTTTCTCTTGCCGGCTCCAGGAGTCTGGTTGTCTGCTCTCTAAATAGAGTTGACCTCAGTGCAAACCCGGCGCTGCTACTGTCTTTAACTCTGCATGCGAGCTGCTGCATATGTAAGACGGTGTGTGCGTGTCTGTGTGTCGAGACAAATGCAAAAAAATATTTGCAGGGTTTTGTTCATAAAGGTTCAGATACACAAAATAGTCGCATCACAACTGGCAAAAGTCTAAATCGAGAGCTTAGGAGTTAAGTCATGCAACATACAGAGACTTACATCAGAGGACGGTCACTGCACATACAGCACTAATGGCAGGAGCATGTCCTGATAAAATGCATCAAGGAGAAACCAAGTAAAAATAAATTGTAACAGACATGATAATGTGAACAAGTTGCAACTGTACTGGAGATTTTTCCTCTTTCCACAGTGATTCATCGCCATTATCACGCCAAGAAAAATAGCAGATGGTGACAGATGACTTCAGTCTTCAGTAAACTGTGCGACCACATTTCTCTTCAGAAGTAATTATGTTTTGAGCAGCCCACATTCTGAAATAATCGTAAATTTGACTTGTCAGGTAGAATTATTCTCAAAATAGGATCCATGTAATGAATGGAACGAGACAGACACTGTGCAGACTCTTCTGTATTACGGTCCGGTCCTAAAAAGGTTAACAGATGAAAGCAGGTTCGTGAAAAAACACATCACGGTGAGCTTCCTGAAAAGGTTAATGTGCATGTGGCGATGTTGATTGACTGACTGTCGGGAGGATGAGTTTGTTTGATATCACATTACTGTGGGATGATGGGATACGCAGGGTGACCTTTTCCCAGTTCACTGCTCCATATTTTGCTCATTTGCCCTTTAAACCTGCCTTGTATCCCAGAAATTTGGTCATGCTCAGGGGCCTCATGATCTCCTCCAATAAATCTCACACCGCGTCAGATGGACTGTTATCAGTATGGAAAACAGCTTGATTTGTTCTCCCTCTCCCCGATGCTTGTTAGCAGCAAAGTCTAATCTATACAGCTCAAGTCTGTAGGTCAAATGAAACAAGAAAGGCAGCGCACAGCGTTGATGTGCGTTAAGGGGAAAGGGTTAATTAGCTTTAATTCAGTGCTCTTATTCACTCACCACCTCAAGAGGTGCTTATTCAGCAAAACAAAGAAGAAAGGTGACTTTAAATCAGCCCTGAAGGTGGACAGCTGTACAGGTCACCTTCTCTCATTTCATATTTTGTGACTTTTATAAGACGCGTGCGCACACTGTAGAGCAGACAGGGAGAGTTTTTATCCTCAGATGCTGTGAAGACTGATGGCTGCTACCATTCAAAGTGTCAAACTGGTGATACTGGATTTACACAGTTTCCAAAGTAGCCCATCAGACTGAGGATATTGAACGTCAGTATTTGAGGAGGTGGTGAAACAGTTAAAACAAACGCGCTACTGTAGTCCTGACATCTTGACCCCTCAAACAGAACCAGCAGCTTGTGCGATAGCGAGGTCGCAGAGCGAGTCCGACCTCCCGTGGCTTCAGGAGTTGGTAATTACCACATTTCCACCTGGTACGCTCTGCGTCCTTTACACCGTGCGACCACGCGGCTTTGAACGCTCTGCAGAGCTTGGGCACATCAAAGCCATGGAAACAGGCTCCCTCAGACCGAAAGACATCAGCCCAGCTACATCTGACACACTCACTCTGCACATGTTACCAATCAGATCAGGCTGGAATGACTTCAGGTGCAAGAAGTAATGAAATAAATTGGAATACGCTTAAAGTGTTCTATTTAAGGAGGTGGACCGATCTATATGGACAAACCCGCTGAAAGCTCAACACGCTGCAGCTTAGCAAAGCAGCCGGTGGTGGTTACCTCACTGGAAGAAGCACCTGGGTTTGAGTGGGAGGAAAAGTAATAAGCATAGCTTAGCATAAGGGTGCAAGAAGCCGAAGAGAAAGAACCATCATTACTCATCAGTAAAGATAATAACCCTATAGCCCAGTTACCAAATATATAATTTAACATACATGAATATTAGACTATTCATTTTGCAGAAAGCTTGAGGTTAATGCAATATTTCAGAAGAACCGAAAGCATCTTCCGCTATTTTACACATCATCCAAGAACAAATCGTTTTCCAGTTTCGCTTTCTGTCCAAAAAACACAAATCACAAAAGACGAACTGGGTGTAAAAACGTTAACAGTAGCAAGACGGAGCAAAATGAAAGACAAATGACGTTTTGGGGAAATGTACGTTTTGCTGCGTGTTGACATTCTGCCTGTGATCATTGATGATTAGCAGGACTCGGTCCCTGAGGAGCTAAGCCCACATAAAACCCTTCACTCTCACTACTCCCTCCTGCGCTGAGCCTCTCAGGGGAAGGCGAAATCACTCAGTGTGCTAGAGACGTGCCAGTGTGCGATCTGCGTGTGAGAAATGGATTTTGAATATTTGGATCACAGGAGGCTTCTGGGTGGAGTAATGCCTGATAACACTGTCACTAAAGTAATCACCCGTGACAAATTCTTTCTCGGCAGAGACGGGGGAAGCCGCCGCAGATGCTGAGGAAAGTGTAAAGTCTTTGGCTGATTCTAGGAACCTGTCAAAGTAGTAGCCACCAGTGGTGAGCGCAGACATGTCAAACGGATCAATGTCAAGGAGGCGAAGCCGGCAACTTTAAAGACTTTTCTCTGCCTCGTGCCTGCATTTGTCTGTTGCTGTTAAAAAGACTAAATTCTTCACAGTACACAAAGCGTTGAAAATGATCAAACTGTCTTAATTCCACACATAAATAGTTAAACCAGCCGTGACGTATACTGGTGTTTATGGCCTCAAGAAAGGATACTATCTCTCTAGCATATGTGGTGGTGTGGAGCTCAGGCATCGAACCTTGAACCACTTCTATATTAATACATGTGAGTAAAGCATTCATTCTGAACAAGGTCGGATCTCATCTCTTTCCTGTGTTTAATAAAACAACCTGCAGCTTCCTAAACAATGCTAGAGTAACCCTGTGGATCTGTAGAGTGAAGTCAGTTAGATGGCCAGTGTTTGCACAAAGGCCTGACATGCATTTGAAGGATGAGCCTTTCCAACAACCGTAGCACCTATTTCTGCAGCACTATCAGGAAAACATAGCTGTGTTGTGCTCACCAAGAAGATATTTTGACGATCTTATTATTATGAACTGTATTTCTCAGTCGCCAGCGAACAAGGTGTGGTTTCCCTTTTCTCGTTCTGATGTTGTGTGTCGTTGTGCGTCTCCGTTTTGATTTATTCTTTGATCTGATTGGCTCTCGTAGATGGTTTCCTGACATAATGTTCAGTTCAGTTCTTTCAGCTGCTAAAAACTATCCCTGTTTGTCAAAAGACAGAAAAGTCACAGATGAGGGATTCAGTCGTAAACAAGGATGAAGCCATTTGTGTTGTACTTTGTGGATCCAGCCTGCGACCACATGCTGTTATTTGTGCTGTAGTATCTACTAGTTCATTACCCGACTATCATTCAGTCCTTAAATCTGACACAGTACATACAAACAACACTCTGCTCATATTGTCCCTCAAAACAAAGCGTACACGTAGTAATATTTCTAACGCGGACCTGGCGACTGGCAGCGATCTGAGGTCTGTTTCCAAACGCTATTCGTATTATTATGAATAATAATAAAGGACACAATGAGATCAATGACACAATTTTAGCTGTCACACACAAACTATAATTTTTGTGACTTTGTATTTCTTGTGTAGTGCAAATGTGCCGTAGTAGAACAGAAAGTTTGAAAGTAAAGTGGCTTAGGGAGCAGTGGCAGTCAGGCCGCGTTTCCATCCGTGGTTTCTGCGGTTGTCGTGTCTACTTTGGGCCAAAAGCAACACAATTTTTGACAACTGTCATCTTAGGTAGTGTAAGAGCTGCAAACAGCCATGTGCCAAGCGAAGTGGTTTCTAACTGAGTCCTTTTTCCTGAAGGCGCGCACAATGTGTTTGGCAAAACTTTAACCTAATGTTGCACAACCACAACTTTCACCAAGGTTAGGGCAATGTTTCAGCCGTGATTAAATACGAAACTGCTCTCACAGTGGCAGAATGTCAGGTCACTCAGAGGATTACAGAAGAGAGAACTGCATGTGCTCATCCATCACTTCAACTCCAGTAGCCTCACTTTATACTTTACCGCTTCAATATAGAACCGCAAAAAGAAAACATCCGTTCCAGCTTGACCTCTCGAAGTTTTGGCCAGTGGACATTATCTTTTCCATTACAACAGAAGTAAAGAATAAGGAATATATTTCTGATATATTATAACATCTGGATTTGATCAAACAGAATAGTAATGAAATTAACTTGCTGAAAGTCGCAAATCAACTATGCAATTTTGAAAGTACATAAGGACACTATAGGAGGAAGAAAAGGAACCTCGGGTGCTGTAATAACGGTTTCATACTATTAAGCCGTGAGATCAGCGATGGTTTGCGCAGCGTGTAGGTTCATACTCTGCTGGTGGGGAGTCTCAGCAGCCAATTAAAGAGCCAGATCTTTAGCTGAGAAACCGTCTTTGAAGCTGCGAGCAGTAAATGAAACTGGAGCATCTAGTGATATCCCACCTTGTTCTGTCTGCAGTGAGCCGGTGGTGAACACACTAACGTGGTATTTACCGATTACATTTAATTACATGGCAGTCAGCGTCACCAGCAGAGTCACTGGACATGTTGAAGATGCTCTGAATGCTGCTGAATATTATTAGACTTTAATGTTCTTTGACTGTTGTTTTCTAAAATTACTCTATCTTTATAATACAGTTTATTGTGAGGTAACATCAGCTGGCGTCGCTGGTGCTGGACGTGCCTTTGATCCAGTGAAGAAATGATCCTTGATTGGCTGGAAGAAAGTTCATTTGCATTTAGCCTGGTTTTTAGTTCTTCTTCATTAACCTTCCCCAAAATCCCCCAAAACACATTTCTTTTATTAGCTCTGTAATCCAGCAGAAATGATGCACCAGAAACGTATTACGTACAGAAGAGCTCTACATTGCTGTAGTAATTAGATCACCAAAATGCTGTTGCTGTGGAGTTTTAAACAATTTCATCTTTGGTCATTGGCAGTGGACATTCATGTTAAACCTTAATGCATGACAGTAGAAATATGCAACAGCTGAGCATCATAAAACACAGTGTGAATTTGTAAACCAAGAAAACACGAGTTAAGACTTTGCATAATGTCTGTATCTTGAATCTGCAGATACACAAACAGGGGCAGCTTATTAGAAATAAAAACGATATAATAGAAAATTAAGAAGTTAATCGCTGACATCCTGAACTTGTAAAACAAGTTGGGCACACAGGTTACACACACACGTATACGTACAGTCAGAAAGGCACAGATCCTCGTCTCATTATTTAACAGAGCTCCTGTCAAACAGCAGCATCTCCTCAAGGACTAACCCTAATTAGTGTTCTACCTTTCTATTCTTAACACTATTTACCACTTCGCCAGGTGAAAAAGCAGGAGAATGATGAAGGCAACAGGGCGGAAAGTGTTGTTTGTCAGAAGTGCCACTGACAGCACCTTCGAAATAGTCGTCGTAAAGAGTTACGTGTATTTGAGAATAGCTTTTAAATCGTGTTGCTCAAGAACTGGGATTGTTTTGCTCGAATAGCAGCAGCAGTATATTATCACAGGCCGCGTCCACGGCACATCCACTGCAGGTGTATTAACTCAAGGTCACTTAGTACGTCAGCCCCTCGGTGTCAACTCATTTATCCATTTCAAGCCTGCTATTACACCTCTGTTGGTGTACAGAATTCCATCAAGCAAACTGGAGCTGCCACCCTTTCTAATTTTGTTCAATTTGAACTGGTATTTGCGGGGATGACCTATAAAACGTGTTCAATTTAAGGATATTATACTTGTATTAGAGATGGTGGGAGCAAACAGAATTGAGAGATGGATGGATACCGGTGGCCTTTGTTTGGGTGATTTCTATCTCTGAGAACACTTTGATTTATTGTGATGCTTTGCTCTTGAGCTGTGTAATATCCTCCACCACAACTATCTCAGCATCTAATTAACACTGACAGAGACTTTCTCAAAACATGCAAGTCAGTCACTCCATCAAAATTATTGTCACTAAAATTATAGATTTTTATATATATAGACACACACACACAGGTTACATAGGACTTTTGAGGACTGAGATTCAGGCTGTGTAGTGAGACTGAGCATATGGAAACTGTAACAGAGTGTGAAGTTATTTCAATACCGTTTTCCATCCCAACAGCCAACTTTCGTGTCTACTACGGGTGAATCTTTTATACTTAAATGATCAATTCTGGGTGGAATTACAACTTTAAAGCTGTTTGCGCGCTGTGTGCATGCTCCACTGGGTTTGTGCCACTACCAAGGCAATTAAAATACAGTGACGATAAAAGCTTTGCTGGTTAGCCAAGATAAGCTTGCACAGCTCTGCTATCACACAGTCTTTTATCACTTTTTGGACTTGAAGATGTCACTGTTTGTTGCCTATCTGCTGTCTCAGACTCAAAAGTGACCGTTTGAAGATTTGATTATTATTATTATTGCTGTTCAGTCTGGTGAAACTACATTCACGTTTGTGCTCATATCTACAAACAGTTTTCTGTTTAGAGATATATGGCTAGAAAACAAGGAACCCAACAAAATACTGCCTACACTGAAGAAGGCTTGAAATAAGAAGGTGAACTACCAGTATAAAAAATTATAAAATATACAATACGGAAATAAATATTGGTAACAATAAGACATCATGTTGTCTGGGAATATTAAATATTAAAAAATAACACAGACAATGCTTAATGTTTATTCATCTTACTGCCCTATACTGCTCTACTGAAAATGCTGATTTCTAGCATTTTCCTCAAAACCCGGTCATAATTTGCACCTAATTTCATTGCACCATAAACTGAAATGAACAGATTCTTTTCTCATCATATCCCAAAGGTAAACGAAATATGTTTCAGTTTGTTTGCTTTATAAGCAAAAAGCAATTAACACAAACAAGCACTTCTGAATGGGCTAATTTTGAAGAGTGTCTGTCATGAAAACCACTTTGTGCAGTAATGAATGTGTTTGTAAATGAGCATCTGTCGCATATCGCTGACAATATGACGTTGTCTGACAAATTAACCTTTTGGGCTCACACCTTCCATGTTATCAACCCAGACCAAAGTTTTTACCAGACCAGAATAGTGTCGAGTTGAGACCTCAGGGCTGTTTTTTATCAGAGAACAATTGGTCTCCTTCCATTGTTTCATATAATGTGTGTACAGTATATATTTCCTACAGTAAATCTCCAAGTATTAAATATTTAATATGTTTGTCTGCACAAAACTAAATTGTAATGGACACCGCAGGTCAAACAGAGATAAAACTCTGAATCAAATCATTGTCATAGAGTGTTAGTGCAGTGTGTGCTGGACCATAGGCTTAATGAGGCGGCTGGTTTCTCTGCTGTATGCTCATTGAATGCTAATAGAGTAATAGTATTACTGTGATATTCTGTGCATTTGTTTCTTTGGTAGCAAATCAACCTGAATGAACTAGTGTGACTAGAAAACCAAGCGTGTCCTTTTTCTTTCACCCTTGAAAAAAAATAAAAATATTTTTATGCCAGATTCCTCAAATAACTTCAATTCCAAAGCCTTCAGTGGCAAATTGTATTGTCAGGTACAGTGTGAGTACAGCTTCAGCCATGATTGCTTTGCTTCACCGCAACATGTAAACAGTTCACAATCCGTGATGTTTCCTAAAGCCCACAAGGTTCATTCTGTGTTATAGGTCACTACTAATAAGCCTTCAGGGCATTATTGCCTGTATGATATTCACTTGTTTATCTGTCCCCATAGATCTCGAAGAAATATTTTCTCCTGGTAAAAAAGTCTCATTGTTATTCAGTGAATGCGCTGAAGCTTTGATGCATTCATCAGCAGCTCTGCAGATAAGAATTCGGTTCCATTGTAACCCCAGTTAATAGGTTTGAGAGGAGAAGAATGACATTTTAAAGAACATAAACAAATAAAAGAGGGTTTTTTCATGCTGCTGCACCTGACAACCCTGAGTGTTGGTCTCGGTGATACACATGCTGCCTTTGAGCAAAGGTCAAAGCTGAAAAAAGGTTACCGCTTAGCTTATGTCAGTGGGTAATACGCTTCAGAACTGGCATGTTTATGATACAAGGTCAAATATAAAAAGGGGGCATACGTCACAATGCCGCATGCAAAATATCAGCTTTTGTTTGTGCTAAAATAATTTGACGTTCATTTTTTCTCCCCTTCCTGTTGAACATATTTTTTTACTTGCTAATGTTGCAACTGCTAAAACTTTAAAGTGGCCTAATGTTGAAATATGGCTGCAAGCGCACATTTCCTACAAATTCCTTATTTGAATAAACTGAGGAAAATGTAGTCGGTGGCTTCACAATCACGTCGAGCAGCATTAAATGATATTTGTAGGAACTGTGAGAACTACTGTTTAAGCAGTGTCTCTGCTGAATTCAAGGTCACATGGCTACGTACTGTAGTTGTGGTACTATGACACAGATGTATACACAATTAGCAATAACAGGAGGAAAATTATGTGCTTAGGCTTTACGTCACACGTTTTCTTCTCCACTAATTGAGTATCTGGATCCCTCTGCTACTGTACATGTCACAGCTCACAACTACTACAGCTGCAGTAAAAAATAACTTTTGTCACAGCCTTGTTTTTCTAAATCATGTTTGAGGCTCTTTCAGGAGAACACATTTGGGAAATATTACCCTGCAGTGTGATTGAGGGTTGTTAAACATGCTAATCATGCCCATTCATGTGATGGATTCTAATAATTAAGCTTATCTTTCATACACCTAAACTGTGAAAGGATAGTTCTCTTCATGGGTCACAGTTCGTTGAGCTTTAACGCAGTAATCAGCGAGTCAACTTTCATATGTTATCAATGTTTTCTTTACGAAGAGAATTTCATTCAAAAAATCATCACGTTTTAAACAGAGTCCATAAAACATTTGAACCTTTTTCTGGCTCCAGCTTTTAAAGCATCTGGCAGCTTCCCCTAAACATGTACTGTAAGTGTATCTGCCATCATAAAATTAAATTCTCTGCTTATAAAAGTCAGTTCTATTCTCACTGACAAAAGCGAACCGTCCTAAGATATTCCGTCTCTGGCGTTCACTTCCTCCGCGTCTGCCAACACAACTCGGTTACAGTTTAGGTTAAATGAGGAGACATGGGACACAACTTAATGAGAATTTGTTTTTGCTGCTTTGGCAGTAATTAGTTTGTTAAAGCAGAACTAGATGAGCATGTCTCAGGAAATGTAAAATTGAATATTAATTAAATTACAAATTGAAACTATGCTTGAATGCCGCAATCAGCCGTGGGTCTGTGGGTACTTATCTACTGATGTGCTTTTAAATGGAAACTGTTTAATTTGTGTTTTCAAATCCCTAACTTGTGCACGTTGCATCTGCTTTTCTCATTTGGTTTGTTTTAACATTATTATTGTTAGTTGCTGCATATGAAACGTTCAGGTCACATCCCTGCCTCGAGGCGCGTGGTTCCTGATGTGCAGTAGACTGTAACTCTCCCAGACTTGGATGTGTCAGATGCACAGTGGCAACCAGGTAATGAGATGTAGATATCCCACGCACCAATTTCAACCCTGTGTTCTCTTGCCTGTCATTTCTGGAGCAAAGCCATGCTGCATCAGTAACGACCATCCTTCAAACAGCAGGAGGTGGAAACACCGAGTCCGTGACAAAGAACACAGAGCGAGAGAACAAGGGCAAGTGGGTGACAAGTGCTGAGGAAACGCTGGGAAGAAATCTGGATAAACCCAGTGAGTGGGATGAGATGCCATTAAGGTTGAGAGAAGCTGAGGCAGAGCATCACAGTGGTGTAGTGCAACGTTTGTGTGGTCAAAGTGTGTGAACTGTGTTGCTACTAATGCATGTGACTACGAGCTCAGTATTGTATAAGCCCGGAGTGACAGAAAGGGCTGGATGAATAATTCAGTGTCCTCACTCCATGATATCCGCTGTTCAACACGCTGCCTGTTTACACAGCCTGCCAGAGAGTGTGTGTATATGCATATTACTTACGTTGTGGGGACATTCATCTATTTCGCTAGTCACATTGTGGGGACCTGACGTCCTTTTGGTGACATTAGGGTTGGGTTAGAGTAGAGTCATTCTCACATGTGAACTCTGGAAGCCGTCTTGGGAATCAGGTCTGGAAAATATCCGGAGATGCTCTTTCACATGTAGCGAGATTTTAAAGGGTGCAGAAGGTGCAACACATACAAAAACACAGCATGATGGATCATTTTTGATTTACAAGAGCACATGAAATACATAATTCAACCTTATGTTGGTGGGGTGGCAGAATGGAAACACCCACAAACATAAGCTTAGGTTCTCTGGATTAGCAATAACCTCCTGGATTTGCACATGGGGTCAGTCTGACATAACTCAGACTTTATACTAGGAGCCGGTCTGTTAAACGTCCAGATCGACGGCCTCGCACGTTTGTGCTCTCACACACACACATCTCCTCTGGGTAATGTCGAGTAAAGTGCATGTAGAAATTCAACAGTATGTCCTCCGAAGCAATGAAAATAAGACTGTGGGATTGTGAGAAATACAAATTACTGACTTTGTGCTTAAGTTTGTTTAATATACAAGTTTAGTATGAGACAATCCTCTGTCTCAAAGATAGAGGTCCACAGTTAAAAGAATCAGTCCATCTGCTCAACTACAGTCTGGAGTTTAGAGAAAGCACCAGAATTATTTTATGCGATTTCTGTTCGACCTTCATATTGATAAGGGGACTATGAAGAGAGAAAATAATGTAGAGGGTATACAATGAGTCAGAGGTTATTTTCTTGAACCAGCTGGCAGCCTGACCAGTCATCTAACATTTTCTGACTCCTGCAACCTTCAGAGTCTACATTAGATCAAATCATTTGGTCTTCTACAGGAAGTGAGACTCAAACGAACATAAGCTACGGTATTTGATCTCTGCTTCTGTGACGCAGTTGTCGTATGCAGCGGAGGCTCTTAACAATAACATCTAATAACATACTCGTAGTTAACGTTGGCATACAATCGCCTCACTGTGTGGAGGTTCTATAATCTTAAAGACACAGTTGACACTGGGGAAGATGATGGATGGATGGATGGATGAGAGAAGAAAGAATTGATCCACTCGGCCAAGCAAAGTTGGCTTATTGATCTTGGAGGGACTTACCCCTAGAAAAACACAACAGCAATCTCACTGCTCTTCATTCACTAACGCTTTAGTGACAGTTGGAACTTAAATGTGACATATTAGACCTCTCCCCCTGTGATGAAGATTTAATGTTACATTAAATAACCGTTAGCCATTATTACTTCACAGAAGCTACTTGCTTTAACAGATCTTGATAAGTGTACCCCCTGCTGTGACACTCATGCAACAACATAACAGTGATAGGTGGAAAAGAACATGACGCCACTGGTGTTGGGGTTAGTACAGTATGTGACAGACAGAATGCTCAGCAACCTGTTACAGTGCAGCGCAGGTTAAAAATAGAGGAAGTAGAGGGCAGAGGTAAAGGTCTGGGATACAAATCATCTATCCAGACTGCAAAACAGAAGGTGGAGGGCGATGCTATTAACACATGCCGGTGGTGGAAGATTGTTGCACAGTGGTCTCTCACACCAACGTTATGGTGGGACGTGCACCCAGACTAAAACCTTCCCTTCCAGCCACAGGTACTGTAAGCGTTTAAAAATGAATTTAGACACATATATAGATATATTAGAACAAAGAACGACAATGACAAATGCTTCTCGTCTGTATATATATTCCAGGCACCGTCGCGTTCCATTCTGCTGGATTGCTCATGTGTTGCCCTGCCGCCATTTTGCGGGCACACGTTGCAGATGTTGATGCTGATGCGCCTCAGCTCATCGGCGCATACATATGTAAGAAAATAATGTAATCATTGTGTGAAATACCTTATGCTTTTATAGGAAGCTACAAATATACCATCCCCTGTGCACGTGCACTGTCTCTTAACTCATGAGGCAAATAATAACATCATATATTTTGGTTGTCAGTGGGATATATTCAGGGTGTTGTCTCTGCCGTGTCAGAATTTATTAGTTCCACAGACATGCTCTTGCCTCTCTGCCTTTTGCTGTAAGTTCCTCTTCTGCTCTGTATTTACACTAAAACCACAGTTTGTCACAGCAGTGCTGATGATTTTCCCTCTGTGTACGGATTGATTCAGCTCTAACCTGCTCTGTCTTTTCAGCAGGCTTTTATGAAGCTATACACAATAGCTGAAACTCCACATTATAGAGTCATGGGGGGATTCATTAGTTGATTCCCTGAAGAGAAACACTGCAAGAATGTCAGCCCATGCCTTTATTGTAGCTCCCTTTACAGAGCTCTAGAGAAGCTCACACAACCCGCTCCTTTGTTAGGTTTGTTTGTTTATTTGGATTTCTCTGACAGATTTTCCTCACAGCACTTTTATGTTATTCACCACATGAAGAAGCAGTTATAAAGACATCAGATAACATCACTTACAAATCCACTTGTTTTGTTTGTGTTATTTTTGAGATGTATATTTTTTAAGGAGTCACTTTGGGGCTTTATGGATTGGCAGATTTGGTCCACAAGTAAATATATATATGTTTTTTTTCTCTTATGTCTCTCTGCACAGAAGCTGCCTTGTAGCAGTGTGGTTGGAGAGGTGCAGCTGTGTGTGAGTAATTAAGCTTTTATTTAGGAATTTTCACGGACATGTAAATACCAAGTGATTTATTCTCAAACTTCTAAAATGTTATGATAAATGTTACGTTGCGATTTTTTGGTTTCAACCAGTAAAGGGGACTTTAAAGGGGATTCTGAGCTTTAATACACAGAACAATGAGCTCTTTTTAGAAGCTGAGTGTCCTCCAGGACCGTAAGGAAATGTTTGCTGCTTTTAAATAGGATGAGGCAAACGGATTAGTGTGGCCATTACTCAGTCCCTCCCACACATTATTTTTATTTCAGTCCTCATCTTTAGACAATAACCACAACCATGGTGATATATGTGGAGATAAAAGTAGATTGAAAACCCTGTGTCAAATGAGCCTTAGAGCAGTTGGATGAAAGCAGGAGATATTCAGAACAGTGCTACCTGGATCCGCCTGTAGCACCATATGTTTGTGATATTCAAACATCTCTCAGGTTAGCGTCGCTGCAGTAGTAAGGACATATAACCTGTGTCTTTTATAGCATCTTATTTGGATACATGATGCATATTTCTGTTGTGTTCTTGGTATTTTACAGTTTATGTTTCATGCCAGTTGTGTTTCAGTAGGTATAGGTACTAGAGGACAAAACAGACATTACAGCTGGATAAGCCGCCTGATTGGAGACCACTTCTATCTGTGACTTCTGGTTATCATGTCCAGAAATGAGATACAAGCTGCTGCTACAGGCAGTCTTCCATGAAATATGTTTACTAAGTGAGATTAGTGGACAAGAAAATTCCAGCATGTGCTTCCTTGACATGTGTCAGTCTGCGAGGCTTATACACACACCGTTTTAGATGATATGGATTGAGCCAACACCTGTGCAAATGTTTTTTTCCATGGGGGAAGGCAACGTGACAAGACTTGGCGACTACCTTAAAGGTGAAGCATCTCGTCCTTGTCCTAAACATGACCTAATAACTCCACATGACTATTTCACATTTTTATTAATTATATTACATATTATATTTTTTCTAGTGTGTGTGTGTGTGTGTATTGTATCATTTTTGGTTTGTATTAGAAAACTAGAATTTAAACTGCTTCACAGTATCTGTCAGTAGCTAGTTACTGTGTACTGTGTATACAGTCACAACAGCAGCTAGAGCCTGAACACCCACATACCTCCATCAGTGTCACTATCTGTAATTGGTTTGGAAACTGACTTAATTGTCTGGGCGCGTGTTACACAAACTGGGCAGACACTGCTCTACTTCTGGTTCTCGTATCTCCTAGTTGCTGGATTGTATTAGCATCACCAGGGTATTTCACCAGAATTTCATCAGTTCATCCACCACTTTTTCTATTTAATTGGATATCATCCAGTCCATCCTCCCCACTCAGCTCTCATGATGGCAGACACTCACTGACATTTTTATATTCCACTAGGTCGGTGTCAAAGAGATGATGTTAATGAAATCCCTGTCAGTTCCTCATGAACAGAAACTCCCTAATGAGTTTTAGAGGGGGAATCGTTCCGGCCTTCGACACACCTCTCACTTGCCGGCCAGTGGTTGGATGTCTGTAGTAGACGGTACCAAATGAGGATGTGCTCTACTCTGTGGGACAACTGAGAAAAGCTTCTATAATATGTACATTTAATGAGATGATTTCTTTTTACATGTTTGTGGAAAATTGTAATTGTGTGAATTTGGTGATCGTGGTTGTTGTTGTCCTGTATTTTTCCTTCTTCCATCCTGGATGCTTCACTCTCACACACTGACACCCACTTACTCCCGTTCTTACCTCTCTCCCCAGTGTCTGATTACAAATTTTAGCTGGCTCCTGCCAGGTCTAGCAGCTGCTGATCTGTAATCAGAGGACAGAATAAACCCCTCAGCCATTTGCCAATGTCACACTTTAGCCACTATCCCTCGTTTTGTTTTACCAACGTGTGTTTGCCTGCATCCTGCACTTCCCTCCTGCAGTGATCTGCTCTACTGGAAGTTATCTTCAGACATCATTTAGCGCTTTCTAAATTCCTCTGTTCAACAAAACATCTGTTGGAGCACACAGCAACACAGGAGGCCGGTTGCTAATCAGTCACTGCCTACATCTATTCACACTCATACTCATTCAGGTCATTTGGAGTTTTCCATTTAACCTGAATGGTGAAAATACAACATTTGGCACAATATGTATTCATGCATGAGGACAACATGCAAATCACACAGACAGTGGGTGGGGGCTAAGCCACTTACAGTGAAGGTATCATTTGAAATAATTCTAATCATTTCTCAGCAACATTTTGCATTGTGTCATTATTATGTAGAGGCCCAAACGTATTCACAGAATATAAAAGGGTGTAGACTTGTGTACATTACTCATAGCAGTGTATACAAAACTGACAGAGATGGACTAGAGGAAGGAGAACAGCATTGTCTCATGTAAATGTATTCAATATTCTGTGTGCAAGCACAGGTCCTGACTTTCCCAGCAGTAGGTGGAAACAGACAAATGTCAATGCATACAATGCATATTTGAAATGATAATCGCACCGGTGCCTTGGCAAAGCTAACCCTTGGGATGCTAGTACAACGTCCTACAAAGAACAACAAGCGTACAATGGCAGAGCTGGAAGGAGATGACTGACCATGACTGTCCAAAAAGAAGTGAGCGGTTGTAGAGACAGATGACATCAGAGCCATGAATAAATAACACCTTTTGTCCTCGCTGCAAAAAATCTATTTAGGGTAAAACAGCTCTGTGTGTGCAGTTCTATCACAGTACACTGGGAGATTAAAGTCCCTTTAGCAGATTTGTTGTTTGTAGCAGACAGAATACGACACACACAGTAATTGTTGTTTTTCTGAATTAAACTTGTGTTCTGTTTATTATTGTTGCACAGGTAGACAACAAGTCAGCCTCCAAAAGGTTTTGTGCTTGTTATTACGGGATGTTACAAAACCAGAAAAATTCCAATATACAGCAATATCTCAGGTTTGTCAGTCATAAAGCCCACAAGCTGCTCTCAGACATCTGCCTGAACGTGCCCACACCATCACACACAAAGATGTATCTCTGTTTTCATCAAGTGACACATTCACAGGATGGAACATTTTCATCTCGGAGGTGATATGGAACAGCCTGTGGTTTTCCCCTTCAAGTCACAAATGGAATTTAGATAAACAACAAATGTATTTGTCCAAATGTAAATGAGACGTTCCCATGGTTATGCTGTGCAAGTCCATAATGAAGATGACTGGCGATATGATTAGTTGCACATTCTTTATTATTTATCTTGCTTACAGAAACATGTCAATTTGTGGCAGGTCTGGTCAAGTTTAATCACAGAGACAAGCGAACAACCAGATTCCTGAGCCTTCAGCTGTCAAAACCACACCATCTACTTACAATAAAGCCATTACACACTTCTGCATTGGACCATTAGACTTCACGTCATATTAGTTTCAGCTGGAATCTTCTCATATCTATTTCCAAGCAGCACAAACTAGCTGCAGTAGTTCAGAGATGGTGCCAGGGCTGATTCTGAGTTGGATCAGCATGCAAACCTTTTAAATTCAGTTTGATTTCCATCTAGCTAAAGAACCGCCACAGAGTTATTCTGTCCTCACTATGTAACTACATACAGTACCATACGTCTCACTTTGTGAGTCCACGCTGGCATCACACTTCGGGTCCGACACACATTGTGTAAAAGCAAGTTATGCACAATCGAAGTTGTGTTGATCTAAAGTCCCTGTGAAGTTAGAAGGAAACGTTCTACCACACGATGCACGTTCTTCTCCTAGAATCAACTACCAGAGCAATTAACCCACAGTTAATTAGACGTGTTCACCTCCCATAATTGAGTTGGATGAGAACGCGGTGTAGGATGGTACAGTGGATGATTCATGGCCCACCGCTAATCACACGAGAACAGGAATTGGGATACTTGAATTAATCACACCTTAATTTACTTCACAGAAATTGCCCACCATGGCTTTATGATTTAACTGTGTTTACCCACTGAATATATATCATCCAAACACATCCTCCTTGAGCTATTTGGCACATTCACAGTCCCAGTTTAAACAGTCCTGAGGCAGTTTTAATACCTTTGAGTATTTAGATGCACTGATGAGTTGAACCAAAGATATTTCAATCCTTCATCTACAAAGAAGGCTTGGTCTTTAATCTGACACATTTTAAGCTAAGATATTAGGCAGAGAGAATGTATACGGTAAACATTTTGCTCTGTGTGATTGCAACCTTGCATAAACATCTTCATAATACACAGATGCTATCATTTACAGTACAGCGGGACAATGGGTGAAATTGCTGCTAAGTTAAAAAATACAGTGTTGGTCTTGTTCCACCACTGTCCTAATGGAGTCGATAGTTTGTAAATTACACTCGACCTGAACAAGTGAGACTGCACTCAAACCGTGAAATGCTTAAAAATTGGTTCGTAAAAGTCCAGAGTTTCGTATTAACGGAAGCCATTGATTTTGGCTCACTACTGAATATGGCAAACTGCAGTAATCGAGGTCTGACAACATAGAAGCATGTACGACCTTCCCAACACCAGCACAAGCAAAGAAAGACCTGATTCAACTTCAGTTGGGGGAAGTATGACTGAAAAACTGTTCTGACTTAAATGTCAATTGAAAGGTCACTGTCAAAAACTGTGTTGGGATTTATGGGGGACCACAAATTGAGTTACGTTTATTATTTCTGGTGATTCTAGTATTTGTAACACTCTCCGTCAGATTGACCAGATGAAACTCGTTTGCCAGGTTTACACCTGTGCCATACCCTGTGACAGACCTTGGATGGAAAGGGCCACGGACGGAACCTTGAGCAACACCTCAGACCAGAGGGGTCACAAATAAGAAAAACTGCCCACAATGGTTTAAGTCACTCACCAGTGTAATCTAAGACGGACTAGATGAGCGTAATATGGATATTACTTGTAAATAACTGAACACAGGGTAAACACAACGTTAGACGCGTTTACGTCAGCCTGCAGAGAACCGTCAGCAGATTTACGGTCACTTTGACGGCAAGGGTTAAATCTACCGCTGCTTCACTCCGAACTAAGCACTTTAACTCACCTGTGAGTCAGCGAATTTCACACATACGCTCCTCAAAACTCCCAGTGGACCTTTGTCACTGCTGCTACAAACACCTCGTCTTCGTCGGCTGCATGGCAGAGAGCAAAGCAGCAGCTGCAGGCCTCCCTCAGTGTCACTGGATTATGTCAGCCGCAGTAAAGCCGTGTAATTGGAAGCAGTTTGACCGAGCTGTACACAGTTATATAGGTAAAGGTGAAATGACATGTATCAGCTGCATGTGCTATAACTGTAATTAGAGCAACTGTACAATCCCTAAAATCACAACTAGATTCGTAGTGTGCCTAACGTGCATTATGCTCCTGGGTAGGACTGAATATTCCACAATACTCCATTACACCAAGGCATTAGAAGAAAACCCTCTTCAGCAGCAGGGATGAGGTGCATCAATTTTCTTTAAGTGTGTCAGGCAGTCATGCCAGCAACGTGATTGCACTGGCAAGAGTCTAAAACTGGCATTAGCGTAATGCTCCCAAATGGTGCAGGAGCACATGTTAGCAAATACTGTAGCAGGGCGCTGAAATTAGTCGCTCGGCTTCCAGCACAACTCAGTTCTAGTACATCTATGCCTCGGAAACTGATGGAGTGTGATAGCAGCGAGGATTTTACACAGACCTGACGGATCCGAGTCGTCTCCGTTTGAGTGGCATGACACGACCTCCCCATCTGAGACTCAGATGGTGCAGATATGGAGCTCGACTGTCATGCAAGTAACCATCAGTGGCAGCTCAATTACCACACACCAAGCGAGATGGCATTCGAGTCTCTTATCGGTTGCTCGGCTGTGCAGGTGACTCGAAGTGAACCCTGGCAGTGGAAGGGGAGACTCCAATTATCCGCCTGAAAAACAATCCAGTCTGGCGCTTCTCTAGCACAAATGTATATATAATGGATAGCAATTATCCACCAAACGTGTTCCTACATACAGGCCTGTGAGATATCCTGACTAATAACAATGCGGCCATAGGTAATGTGACATCAAACCTTTTAATAGGTAGATGCAGCGCTGTGCTGCTGAGATAAGACTGGCAGAAGTTACTTCAGGATGAAACCTGACACCCCTGATGACTCTGCGGCCATGGTGTATCATATCAGTGCCCTATATTGGCACTTCGCTGTTATTTTTAGGACTCTTATTGCTTAAATCCGTTCCTCCATATCACAGGATTAAAGGATTCCTAAGGTGTGCGTGCGTGTGTAGTTGGATTTCCACCAATACCCTTAAGAAACGGTACCTGCAGCTTCCATCTGAAGCCTCTGCAGCACACTTGACACACATCCTTGCGCTCATGCTTTGTTGAGGTACCAGCGTCTAGTCATAGAAAACTACACATACAAATGTCTGCTTCGAGAAACGACTGACAGCTCAGTGTCACCTAAGTCAAATGTCTTCAGTCATTTGTCAGAATAAAACGCACACATCCTCTGTTAAGATTCTCATTGAGATTGTTACGGCCGTTTTAAAGCATCGTGTAAAGATGAGTGTATGTAATAGAGTGTACGCTGTTTTCATTGAAACCTTCCTTATAATTTACAGTACCTTGGCTGTTGATTACTAGAATTTTAATAAACAGGGTTTAATAAAAATCAGGACTGACTATAACCATAGGTTTCTAAATGGGGGTTTCTGTGTACATTGTGTCAGATTAAGGACATTTGGTGGAGAGCACTGAACCCTTCTATCCTGAGCTGCAGATACCTACCTACTGGGTCAGCTGTATGGAAAAGGCTTTTTTTTCGGCGTCACTCCAGGCTTCTCCTCTGAGAGCTCGGGTCAAGCTTCCCCTTCACACTAAAGCCCTTCCCTCTCCAAGTCTCCGTTCAGAGACGCCGTCAGTGAGTGTTCTTCTCGTGGACGCGACCCTGTTGTTCTCCAGGGAAAACTCCATTACAGTGGTGCCCAGCTGGGGGCTCATGAGTATCCCCTCAGGAAAATAACCAACATTTGTTCATGCCTAACGTGGGCTGATTCGATTTCACATGAACCCTGCAATGTGCTTTCTAATTCAGGCTGCTGGGTCGGTACAGTGGTCTGTAGCCTGGGCAGCCGTGGTTGTAGTTAATGACAGTCATCAGATGAGTTTGTCCTGTGGAAGTGTTACATTTGCCAAAGAATATCACTGGCATCTGAAGCTCTACGCGGCTTTAATTTGCAGGATGCCAGAAACACTACATTCCTCCCGAATGGCTTAATTCCTGAGACGGCTGATAAGATCACACCACGACTGTTTAAGCTGCAGAATGTATCACCTGCTCCATTACCTGCTGTAGTAAAGCACTCGTTTCCTCTTGCTTCTGCATGTATGTGTTGAGATGCATCACATAGACGGGGACCATAAAGTAACCGTGGATCCTCAGTCTGCTCAGCACACTTGGCACCGTGCATGCGCTCCGCTTTAATGACCCCTTACAAACACGAGGCTACAAATTAGCAGCTAACTTGTGCACCATCATCAGTTCTCTGTAACCGCTTTTGTCGTTACTCAGAAGCTGGTGAACGGTGTTGAATCCGACTGTAAACTGCTCGTTAGAAGCAGCAGTTTAACGCCTTCTCTCTAGAACCTACGTCCAGAGACAGGACGGATTTAACGCGAAATGGTTGGTGTAAAGGTCACCGGTAGCAGGGAGGGCAGGCATAGTTGGACACACAGCACCAAAACAGTCAAAGCTGCACTACTGGAGAGTCCAGTAAACTGGGGAAGCGTGTGCTTCGCGTGCTCTCTGCGACAGATGGTCGGTCTCACGCACAGCTCACAGATCCTCAGCACAAACACGGGCTGCAAGAGTACAGCCCAAACCCCCGGTTCTGATCTGGGCTTTGAAATGATTGTCTTTTTTTTTTCATTAATGAAAATCAAATTATTTCTCGTGCCACTAGGGCAGATATTTTAAAATATAATGCAGAGCCGGCGTAATAATTTAGGTCAGTTGGTGGCTTTAATCGCATGAAAAGGAATCACCATTATGTTTTAAAGCAGGTCAATCCTAATCTGGGAAACAACATGTATCCTTCATCGTTCTATTCATCCTCTAATCCTCGGGATGACAGCCAGCGACATTACTGGAACAAGAGCGTACCAGACGACGGCCCACCGGCATTCTCAAGTATTCATATCCAAATGAATTAGAAAGGACTTTGCAGCGGGGATTTGCAGTATATGTTTGGTCGGTTCATAACAACGGGGCGAGCTAAGACCACTGGCAGGGAAAGGCAACAGAGGGCACGACCACGGCTCATACTCGAGTGTGCAGCAGACTTAATTTAACAATAGTAATCACAGTTCTGTTCAACAGGTAAAAGGTTTCTGTCATAGACGGGAAACTAATAATAATCCAGCTGCCACCACGAGGAGACTCACAACTACTAAAGCAGGAACTTTCTGAGCATAGAAGAAGACTTTCAGTGGTACACGGCTGGTTTGCTTTAGCCATATGCACCTCGGTCATAATGTAATAACATGCCCTGGGTTTTGGAAGCTGATACTAACAGGTTTCAGTTGTTCCAGGTCAGAATCCCATTAACCACCTTCCAGATGTGAAGCAAGGCTTCATATTTTAAAGAGGGCACATTCAATTACAGACGTATTGTGAGTCTTGTCCAACAAGGATGTTTTCAGTGCGGGTGGCTGCCAACACAGGTGTTCAGGAGAACTAACAGATGGTTTGAGCCTCTGCAGAAAGTACGACTCCCTCTACCTCAGTCTGTGATGAAGATGCTTTCATCACATGAGGACTTGTGTAGGTTTGTGATCATGTCTATTGTGAAACCTACACAACTTATGCAGACGGTAATTACGATGGAGGTGTAGAAGAAAAAGCACAGAAAAAGGAAACGGGAACAAAATCGTCTTTGGACCCAAATGTAAACAAGCAAGACGTGAGTAGGTGTGAAGCCTGTGCGCTGCTGAGGGGCAGGCTGAGTGGTCTGATATGTGGAGAGCGAGCAGGTATGTGGAAACAGGTGTCCTGAAATAAATGCTGGCGTTGTGTTTCCTAAAATAATAAAATTGTGTGTCGTAGAACTCGGGTTGATTTCACTGTACTTTCTCCAAGGACTCAAATGGACCATGAGAGGATAATCCCTTTCTCTTGGAAATCCTTTAGAGGTCTTTGCATATTTCCAAATTGATGTAATTCCCCTTTTAGTGGTCTTCTATGCAAAAGTGGGCACAACCGGGGACATGGTGACATAACAGACCATGAAAGCAGATCCCATCCAATGGCTCACAAATGCCTCGTATCCCATTTTTAGTCCCTGTGAGATGCTGCAACTAATGTGAATGGACAGAAGAACTGGCACATGGATGGCTCACGTCAGTAATGTAAAATACCCGCATAATATTTTTATCAAAAAGCAAAGACTATGTGCCAAACCACAGATCTGTCCGTCAACAAACCAGCAGTTACTCTGATTCCTCTATGATCTGCCGCAGCCTGGAGTTTGGGCAGATGCTCGGTGAGTATGTCTGCTGCGAAGTCCCTAAATGCTAACAACATAAACAAAAAGCAGGTCGATCTCCATTTAGTGAGTGTCACTCAAATCAAGATGCCCTGGAAAACTTCTCTTTGCAGGTGTTTGTCCCCGCACACAGAATGTTTTCATACAGGAAATGCTTTTGGTCCAGTGCGGTAGTGAAAGCGTCTTTCAAACGGCCGGACCCTCACAGTTCTTCTCCAACACCATTCACTCCTTCCAGATGTCACCTGCTGCTCCTCCCGTCCCCTGATTACCAGCACCCACCCACTCACCTGCTCCTCGTTCCCTCATTAAACCTCCACCATTAGTACCGAGCCAGTCTCTCATTTTTCCGTCAGGTTGTATTTTCTCAGCTGTTTCTTTCTTCTTGGTTATGATTCCCAGTATGTTCTGGACGTTCTGCCTTGTGATCTGAATTCTGAAAGTTGTGGAGCACAACTAAAGTTTTGTTTCCAGCCTGTCGTGATGTGTGATCTGTCTTGAATTACACAATCCAAACATACACACACTGTGGCTTCAGCAGCTGTTTGTGGACACTGAGAGGGAACTCAGCTCCGCTATTTTAGAGTCTTGTACTGTGCCTGAGTCGGATTTATGTTATAGTGACTATTTATGTAAAGCAGAAAGAAGAAGTATGCATGAATGAGAATGGAAAGTAGTCCTCTGTGGGTCTCTCATGAGAGAATTAAAGTGTTTGGGAACTCATTAAGAGAAATAAAGTAGTTTTTTAAAGTTAATGGTGCTGCAAAAGCTGCCTGTACAAACTGATAATACAATAGCAGTGAAGTGAAGTGAAGTGGTTAAGAATAATACTGGACATAATAAACTTGATCGACCTCAGCACGAGATCGTTACCAGAAGTGAATTAACCCTTTTGCTGCTCAAAGTCCCAGAAGAACATCCGCCAGCCGCTGAGGTGATCTGAATAAAGCTGAAAGGACAACGAAGCACCAGGTGTCACACGTTTCTATCAGATCCACTGGCAGGTCCTTCTTTGCCTACAGCATATGGGGTCACGCTGGGGTCACCCAACGAGACTCAAACTGTCTGTTAACGTGCCCTGTTCCCAGATATTTCAGCTAAACACAGTCATGTTTAAATTGTGTTGAACTGCAGAGTCAGTGTTGAAATACATAACGCAGCCAAGAGGATTATCGTCTATCACACCTCCGAATTGACGGGTCGTGTTAAAATTCCTCCTATGAAATCTCCAGTCTGTTCTTTTGATTAGCTGTTCTCATCATGTTGGATAATCCCTCCATCTCACCCATATCTTTGAGAGGCTTATATCATGACCCAGTTGAACTTGTCTTAATCTCACTACCTCTGCTTCCTTCTTTGCTGACATCACGTCTGTTGCTTCATCTTATACCACTGAGCTGCGCCTTTACGCAACCTCGTCTTGATACATCCATCTGACTCCTCTCTTTGCCATCTGTTCAGCGTTTGCCTGAGTCTCCCCTTTCAGTCGGCAGAGGCCTCATCCACATTGACGGATTTCCTAAAGATCCACCAGGTGCCTTCTTCTAAAAATAATAATCGAACATTGGAAGGACGAGTGCAGCCGTTCTCTTTCTGCAAACTGAACTTAGTGACCAGAACAGTAGCAGCAGTGTAGCTCTTCAGTGTGAAGTGGTATCCTTGCACACAGACGCAGATCCAGCCACAGCTAAAGCCAAAGCATCCCCACATCATCACATTTCCACCTCCTTTCTTGTTTTATTCAACAAAGCTGTCTGTCCTTTACTTCTTGATTATATTAATTAGCTTCTTTCCTCAAGGACGGTGCCGCGTTTGTAGAATCTGTTAAGGTCTATTAAGCGTATGAGGTGTCAACATGTCCAAGTCCAACAACTTTTCTTGCTGTAATACTTAAGCGAGGTCTCGTCATAATCCATTAGCTCTAGCTAGACGAGGGAATGCACTGGTGCCACCATTTTAAAAGCCAAATTATGCTTGTACAGTGCAGCCACATGTCACTGCCACACAAAGACAAAACTAGACAGGCTTACAGAGAAACTAACCTCCCTGACATAGCTCAGTTAATGAACAAAAGCAGTGAATGTTGCTTCCCTTTGGCTAATGCGCCTATTAATGATGGCCCATTAGATCAACCATTTAAACCACCAGAGCAGGCAGCTGGGATGGAACATTTGATGTCCAAGCGTAGCAGCTATTGTGCTCTTTACTCGTTTTAATTTGATTCTCAATAACATACAAAAAGCAATTATTGCCTCTGAGACGCTCTCTCTTATTTCTATTATACAACTGTCCCAAAGCATCCCTGATGGGCTGTTGTTGGCTTTATTGAGTATATTATTGAATTGTGCACATGGGTCTTGTTTTTGTTAGACGCGAAGACAATGGAAAGTTCTTTGTGCCAGCAGGTTTTTCCCGTGGCCCACATTTGTGTAGAAATGTTTGGATAGATTCAACATTTTAGTGTAATGTTAAACCAGCAAAAAGACCCAGATCCTATAATGACATCTGCCTGACATCTGTGCACATTTCAGCGTTAGCGTCTATGTGAAACATCTCACTGATTGCTGTGACTAACACTATGCCGCTGACATGCGTGTTGCCCACCGAGCGCCAAGGGATGGTGTAGCAATTAGAGTCGACACTGGGTCAAAAAGCATTTCTGGCCTAAAGAATCATTAAAGAACATGCTGCTGTAAGCGCTGCAACCATTAAGCTCCGAAACAAATAAAAACAAATAATCCTAACTGGCATCAGAACAATTTAACATAGGGTTTAATAGGATGAGGATCTATTAATACATAATGGTCGATATTGTAAGAGATATGTTTTCAAATTAACCTTAAATAATATGAGGTTAATGATAAGCGAGGAACATGCATGACTTAATTATTTAACTTGTATTATGTTATAGAATGCAATAATATTAGACTTAATCTTGGCCGATCTATAGCAAACAGTGCTTTCCTGCTTAACCTTTATCAGTGATTAATATCTCTTTACAAACTTACATATTACACATACTTTTCCTTTGCTGCACTACAGTAAAGGCATTTAAATTCTTATAAACCTAGCAGCGATTTTAATGAAGGTCACTCACCAGACACATACGGAGCAACGTCTGGCGAGCACGCAGCCCCGTCAGAGAGGCCGAGTCAAGACCTCTAATGGGCTGGAAATGACAGTTCTTATCTACAGGCTGGCACATGTGGATAAAGTAAACAGATAAGGAAGGAACTCGCTGATGTTGATACGGTGTTAAAGAGACGGGGAGTGAAAGGATCTTTGCCACACAGATACTTACAGATACCGAATGTGCAGCACAATATATGAGTATTTCACAAGTTTTCAGCAGTTATTGCCTGGATTTTACTAAATGAAAGAAAATGTCTGAAGAGAAAAGATTCAGCACATCCTGTTCTTTTACCACATTCACACTGAAAACGCCTCCAAGAAATAGAAGCTTGATCTTAACTGCAGCTCCTTGTAGATGAATAGTTGGATAGAAGATTTATGCAAATGAAGGCATGTCCACAAACAAACCGCATGTTGTCCCTTAGAATACTGGGAATATCTGGGAAACACAATAACAGAATGTTTTTCAATCAGAATCTCAATCACAAAATTTACACAAATATCCTTCCTTGATCTCAAACAAAGCAAACTAGTATAACAGCAGTTAAAGTGTGCGACTCACATGTGAGATAATAAATACATCACAACCTTAAGCCTAACGAGCTGTGCACCAGGCTTCGTCAATTCAAATGTCTAAAAGCTTGTTATGGTGATAATAATAATACAGCTCAGGTTTGCCAGGATGCCCAGTCCACACGTGGAAGTGACGGAGACGGTGGTAAACACGCTGGGTGGCACTGACCTTAGTGGGACATGCGTTGCTTGTAATTTGTCCCTCAGATTACAGAGTGACGCGTGTTAACAGGAAGCAGAGACGTGAAGACCAGGCTGATTAAACGCAGCACAACATCTCTCTCCGCTTTCCTTTCTGCCCTTTTGTCTGTGTTTTAGTTCAGCTAACATGAGAGTGATGCATCAGTGCTGCCTGTTCTGAGAACAAACTAGTTCAAATAGAAAAGTCTTTCACTAACAATGTGGAATCAGTACAGATTAGCAAACATTGGTGACGTGTTGCTGATTTGAGTGTTAGCATAATAAAAATAAAGACCAACTGACAAGTTTATAATCTCACTTCATCCCAGCAGGTGCTAACCCTCAGAAAATACATTTTAGAATAAACATACATACTGTAAACCACAAATATATTAAATGGTGTCTTAGAAAACCATCATTTTAGCGTTAGTTAGATATTGTGGACACTTGAACCTTAAACCTGATGTAGATTATCAAGGAAGGATCCAGGGTTTAAAGGGTTTCTGTTCAGCCTTTCATATCGAATGTTAATTTAATAGCAGCCTGTCTCCTGTAGCTCCATTTGTTGTTCAGCTCTGTTATTACTGCTTACATTCGCTG
This sequence comes from Macropodus opercularis, assembly GCA_030770545.1. Classification (NCBI taxonomy): domain Eukaryota; kingdom Metazoa; phylum Chordata; class Actinopteri; order Anabantiformes; family Osphronemidae; genus Macropodus; species Macropodus opercularis. The sequence continues at coordinate 4,555,635 of CM061089.1, forward strand.
GAGAGATGAAAGTAATAAATGCAGGTGGAAGTGGTCCGTGTGCCACATGGATTCTTAAAATTGCAGCCCACTCAGACGCAGCCTTCTACATCCTTTTAGTTAAGACGGACTGTAATTTACACAAATACATGCTGTTACATTAGATGCAGGTAAACGGTTTTATTAGAGCAGTGTTCAAAGTACGGGGAGGGATGATTATCTTTCCAAAAGGGATGTGAGCTACAGAAAGTTAAAATTAATAATGCTACAATAAAAGATTAGAAATCCATGAGGTCCCCTTAAATCATTAAAAATGTAATGTCTTGGCATAAGTTGATCTTAGCAGGGCATCAGACTTTATCTACTCTCATGGAAAACAGTTGACTAAGAAGCCATTAACAGAGCTTAGGTTTAAGCCTGGTGGCTCCCCACAGGCTGTTGTAACATGTTATAGCAGAGAACCTTTAAAATCACAGATTACAGTTGTTCCTGAAAAGTCCGAGCGGAAACCTTTTCCACACCTGTAAATTGAAGCTTTGGTAGGTAATTGAATGGTCCACTGTGCCGAATGCTTTCTGCAAGTCAGGCAATAACGCCGTGTAAAATGGGGTCATTTTCTCTAACTTTAAATTGAAACTCTCAGGAAACTTCCTGAAATAAATATTCTTGAATCTGACAAACCCGAACCAAATTCCTCGGTGCCCCTTGGAGGAAGCGAGTTACAAAATGGTACATTCACATAAAGCTGCGGAATAAATTTTGTGGTTTACTTTGGGAATTTACCCAGACGCCTGATGCCCCAACAGCAACTAATATTGGCTTATGAAACCACAAATGAAGACGGCACTGTCTCCAAGAATCTGACTTAAAGATTTAAACCACATGCTTTGTTAGCACATAACAAGGACCCATCTCAAAGACATCAAGAACATCCTATCTGCTTGAAGTAATGTGTTTAATCAGCATCATGTTTTAATTATTACTGTCAAAGCCTGGAATAATCAAATGCAGCAGTAGTGTATTCACAACATAATAATAACTCATCCTGTTTGAGTTGACAGCATTCTGCCGTCCTCAGGATGCTGAGACGAGGAGAAAGCAGGAACAGCTCCTGAGGGAGTTCGCTGTGCAGGTCAATATAGTGATGAATCCTGAGACTGGTGCATGGAGGCAGAGAGTTGTGTGTTTGTGTACGTGAGAGAGACGGAGAGTTTATTTCCCCCTAAAGACAAATAAACAGAAATGAAAAAATATGTTCACTTCCTTTCCATTTGCCTTTCTTCTGAATGCTGCATAAATAATTAATGTTTAGCCAACATAAACCTGACCTGCATCGTTGCATGAGGTGATGGATTAGTCTGACTGGGGCGTGCCCTTCCTTCGAACGTTGTTGTTCTTTGATTTAATCTGGCAGCTGGGGATGTGTTGGAACACAGTGAGGTATAGCCTTTCATTGTTCTACACCGCCGCCTCTCCGACCGTGAGGCATCGAGGGACCTGCTTGCGGGTTGTCGTTCCAACCAAACACTCCTGCAGTTAATTAAAATACCTTGGACCAAAGACAACGACTCCTTGGCGAAATCACCTGCCGAAATGTTTGTAGGTTGGAACAAAATCTAAAGGACACATGGGCCTTGTTGCACAGAAATGGCATCACAAACCACAGCTAACAGTTCCTTCCAAAATGCAACCAGGCGTAACATTCGGAGCATCTTGTCCCACACACGTCTTTCTCCGAGGTGAGGAGTACAAGTCAAATTTAGGAGTAAGTGTTGGACAAATGAATCTAAAGCCTCCTAAGAGAAACCTGTTTATATTCTATTCATGTGTTGGGCCAAATATATGTGCTTTGAGGTAAATACGTTTTCTGCTTGAATCGTGTGTTCTTTACAAGAAGAGAGACGACGGTGAGTCCAAAAAAGCAGAACACGTGAGAGTACGACGGGATGGGGAGAAGCGATCACGATGGTTTTCTGACATGCTTCACTAGCACATGAACACAAAGTTGGAGCCGTGTTGCTCAGTAGTTATATTGTTATAAATAACAATTCGCAATATTTTACTGTTAATTAGAATTCCTTGTTTTAGTCAAAGCCTAATTCTGCACAGAAACACAGGCGCTAATTGAAGACGTGAATGTGGAATCAGGCGCAATGAAACCCCTCAAACACCGGCTGAACTCGTTCGCTCAGGAATGAACGTGTGTCTTAAAACCTTAAACAAATGCGAGTGAGCGTGCGACTGCTTTCTCTGTTTCAGATTGTCGCTGTTCCACATTACCCTGAGGGGCTGAGGTGTCTCTGCAGAACACGCAGTGATGCGTTGGACTTGATTTAGTTCTCTCTGAATACCTTTCACTGTTCAACCATATTTGGTTTCATCTCGCCACGGTATTACTAACCAGGCTGGTATTTGCAGGTCATCCCTCCTGGCTCATGGAGTCAAGACAGCAAGTTGCAGCCTCGTGGTATTTTATTGGACACATTCCTCTGGAACATTTAGCAGCAGCGTGTGCACACAGGCTATATTTGGTTTTTTGATTTAGATGTTGAAATTTGTTTTTTGTGAAACTTATTCTGTCTCCAAAAAGTCACGTTTCTCTTCCATCTGAACAAATAAACTCGTCTAATTGTTTGTCAGAAGCGAAAACACAACCATTTACCATCAGTGTCAGCTCGCTAACGACGAAGCTAAGTGATCATACAGGAAATGTTCTGTGTCATAAACATTAGGAAAGAATTCAGGATGCATCGCATAGTTTCACAGATTATCTGCGGCATAAACACCACGAGTCACAAAATATTTGTATTTTTTCCCAGCAGTGACTACTTGAGCTTTGTGCCACAGACTGAGCTCTGCTTCTGTCTCGCTCTGTGTTCGTCTCCTTCAGTCACTCTTCCTAATGGGGTTTTTTCCCCATCTACTGTCTTTGTCTGTCGGCTGCTGTTTGGACGACACATAGCCTTCATTCGCTGCAGCTGCCCGTCAACTTGGCGCGAAGCTGTAGTCACAGTCACTGTACGCCTGCTTCCTTTCCCTGTCCTTCATCCCGATGATACTGTCTTTTATTGTCTGCTCAGAAAGTTAATACACTGTGTAAAACAACCTGGACAGCGAGCGCAGGACACAACTCAGCATCACAAAGAGAAGATTTGTAGATTTTCTGTTTTTTCTGCTACACTTTAGTTTTGCTCTGAAAGTTTTCATTACTTGGGAAGCTCTCTCTCTCTCTCACACACACACACACCTCTGCCTCTCTCGCCTTCCATCGTCCGTCTGTCCGTCTCACATTCCTACTTGAGACTTTTTCGCTTTATTTTCTGTTCCCCGTTGTTCGCACGTCTTCTCCAGTCGACTCAACATGTCACGGCTGCTGTCTCACACACCTGATCTGCTGCAGCTAAAGTTTAGTCAAACATTACTTTTGGATTTTACATTTACTCAAATATCATATACTTTTTTAATTATAAGTTATACATTTCTGACGTAAGGGCGGCACGGTGGTGTGGTGGTTAGCGCTGTCGCCTCACAGCAAGAAGGTCCCGGGTTTGATTCCCGGAGGCGACCGGGGGCCTTTCTGTGTGGAGTTTGCATGTTCTCCCCGTGTCTGCGTGGGTTTACTCCGGGGTCTCCGGTTTCCTCCCACAGTCAAAAGACATGCAGTTAGGTCAATTGGTTGGATGCGTAAATTGCCCATAGGTGTGAGTGTGTGTATGACTGTGATTGTGTGTCTATATATGTGGCCCTGCGATGGACTGGCGATCTGTCCAGGGTGTACCCTGCCTCTCGCCCAAAGCCAGCTGGGATAGGCTCCAGCACGCCCGCGACCCCTTCGGGGAAAAAGCGGAAGAAGATGGATGGATGGATGGACATTTCTGACGACGTGAAGCCGGTTTCTCATTCATTTCTTACAGTATTGTCTTAAAGGTCACGGGGTTGCTGGAGGCCGCACCCTCAGCGGGTCGTCCGGGAAAGACAAGCACTCACGTTCAGGGGCATTTTAGAGTCAGTTAACCTCAGGATCGGTCTTTGGAGTGTGGGAGCAAACCAACGCAGTCAAGCAGATGCATCACAGATGGAAAAAGAAAACAGAAAAAGAGCCAAATGTAAGACAATATAACATTGCTGACATTATTTGAAACATATGTTCTCAGTCGTTATAATGCTGCAATGCAGCGCCAGGAAGGTTTGATTTCCAATTGGTGCATCCAATTATATTTCAGTGGGCAGAGTGTGCGGATGATTAAGCCAGTAGAGCCTCATTAGAGGGCAACACCTGTGTGAGATGGAACAGTAAAGGTCGACTCGGAGGTCAAACGTACGCCAGACGCTTTTACATGAACTCGAGGCGAGAAGCTGCCTCCATCGCGTCAAGGGAGGCTGAAATCAACATCATTTGCATGTTTTCCATATTTCTGATTCAAGGAGTGTTTTCACAGCAGGTTCTCTGTTTGAAACGGCACATACATACAAACCAGCCGATTTGTTCAGTAGACTGAAGTAGAATATAGCAGCAACTGAGCTTTCTACACATGAGCAAAGCAGATTGATTAACAACAAGCTGCAGCCGAGGAAAACATCTGCTAAAGTCACTGCCTTCAGGTTTTATTTAATTAGACACAAACAAACGTACCAGTGGCAAGACGGTAGATATAAGATTCGTTTAGTTACGTTACTGCAAACATCGAGTGTCATTTGGAAAAAATGTACAAAAGAGCGACAAATGAAAAAAGAGAGACCTGGCGACTGTGTGACCTTCAGGACCAGACAGAATATTCTGTGCAGCCGTTCAGCTGCTGATGCCAGACTGTGACTTGGCCACATCAACAGTCAGTGACACAGCGCAGTGATGATGTTTAAACCGAGGTCAGGCAGCTTTCAAACAAATCCACCGTCTTACGTAATAGCAAGGGGTCAGTTTGGGCTGCGTGAGCATTTATTATTCATGAGACGAAGTAAAGGACAAAGGAGTATAAACATCCCCCTCTCTCGCTGTCTGCTTACCTTTGTCTTTGTGAGGATTTTACCCTTGCATCAGTCTCACACATGCATCCATATATTGACTGGAATAATGCATCGAATCTGTTTACTTCCCTTTTTCTCTTGACAGCCTGTGACAGAGTGAAGGCATCCTCTTTCTCGTTCAAGTGAGACGGAGCTGGCAGTAAAATGTTTCGATCACCTCGCCCGGAGGACGAGCGCTGAGGCAGTGAGCACATGGAGCTAGTTAGGGATTTTCTAAAAGATCAAATGAGCTTTAAAATATCCGACACTCTTTGAAAAGCGCTGTAAATTAAATTAATACGTTGACTGAAAATTAGATATGCATGGAGCAGAAAGTGCCTCGTGCGCACTGTGGCTCAGATCCAACAGGAATGAGATACTGTGTGTGAATTCAGCTTCCCATCCTTTATCTTGACTTTGTGTGGGTTTTTCCATTAGCAAGAAGAAGTGGGAGCAGCCAACCCGAGCCCGACTCCCAGTGGCTCAGCTCCGTTGGCTGGAAAGATAGATTTCCAGTGTCCCACACGCGTTTCAGTAAAATCACAGGAGCCGAGCCACAAAATATGATTAATACGTGAATTCATGTTGATCACAAGTACATGTAATATACGACGGCGATCAGCAGATGTAGTTTAAAGTCACCGAACAACGAAGGAAAAGCTGCAGGAGAAGCAATAATACACTCAAACCGATCTCTGACTGGACTTTTCCACACCTTTCTGTGCTTCCTGCTGCTACTTTGATCTGGTGAGTCTCAGAGAAACGCTCTACATCTGGCTCCATGCTGTGAGACCCGCTTTAATGCCAGCAGTCATAAATAGTTTCCACCACAGCGCAGGAGGCTACGGGTCCTGAGAACAATGTGGTCTGGCTTGGTTCTCGGAGAGTTTCTCTTTCCGTCCCGTGCTTCTTAAAAAGACGTCATACTTGTTTCGGATTTAGCTTTTCCACACAGAGCAGCAGTAAAATGTTATTTGCAGTTACGTAGTGAGCTTTAAAGGTGTTTAAATATTAGTTTATAAAGTGATACTGATTTTATTATCGGGTCGCAAAGACAAAATGTCTTCTTTTCTTGTGTTACGACCTGCAGGCAACATCCAGCTGTTTTCTGCCTCCTCTTTATGGTGCATTCGTTTTATTCCCAAAAAGTCAATAATGTTTTGTGTTTATGTAATAATAATGTGACTGGACATAAAATACCGCGACGTGATGCCACATTTTTAGAACTGGTGTTTAACTCACTGCAGGCACAGAGCCTCAGACGAGCTGCCACCAAATCCAGCCAGAAAGTGTTGACAGGTGAACGATATTATACGTCTGAAGTGCCTCAGATCTTAACTGAAGCCTCATTAGGTGTCCTTTGGGAATGACGAGCACACGTTGACCATTGCACTTAATACTATAAGTCACATGTCGGCCGAATCTCAGGTCGGTTTGTTACCTTCAGTGGACATAAACATGTTTATGGTTATATTTAGGCACCAACAGCACTTAGTTAGTATAAGAAAAATAATTTGGTCTGTCTCGTGACGTGACCACGTTGGAACGAAGCCAACCTACCTGTAACTGCATCCTGAGCCAACGAGCCTCCTTGGCTGAAGTAATGAACATGAAGCTATATGTCTCTGCACCCAAAATAGCAAACAGCTCATTTCCACGGATGAATGAAGTCGAGCTACAGCACTGACACGGATGTGTGTTGATTTTAATGACTTACAACACCTTTCTGTGTTTTTCCAACATTTCTGATGTGAATGTGAGAACAATTTCTTTGAAAGTGGGAAGAGCTTGTGTTTATGTGAGGGGAAAACTTCGGCGCCTCTGAGGACGCGGGATGTCAGGTACTGAACGGAACATGACACAGCGACGCGAGGAGCTTGCAAACACTCTAATAAGTACACAGCACACCCCACACTGACGCTGAATCAACTGCGTCTAGAGGAGCTTAATGTCAGTTCGTTAGTCGTAGCAGCAGGAATTATGACGATTGTTTAATGGAAACAAGGAAGGAGGTTGTGAGTCTTAGATTGTGGGATCATGGGTCATCGACTCTAACAAGACACATCTGTCCGCTTTCTGTCCTGCCAGGTTTGCTTTCGTGAGCTACCATTATCTAGAACATGTGTTGCAGCAGGATTCTTCACTATTCGTCTGGAGTGGTGCTCTCCGCTGCTTGAAAAATTGAAATCCGTGCTTTTGGAGAGAAGTGAGATTAGCTCCAGGTCATAAAACCTAAACAACAGCCCTAAAACCTTACTGAGCTGTTTGTAGCTGGAGACGAATGTCTGTCTGTCACTAGGACGTCATCGTTTTAGCAGTTGTTTAAATGTTAATGAGCTTTTTAAAAATGTACATATTTAATAGAAATGTTGACGACAGCGGCTAAAAATAACGTTCAGATTAGTGACAGCGGCATTAAACAGGTCCTGGTTGTTTAAAGTTGCTCGTTCATCGCTGTGTGATTTAGGGATGAAATTATCTTTGAAGCGGATGTCTCTGCAGCGTGTCTGCGTCCTCTCAGACTGGCTTCAGATGTTTGAGGCATTTCTGGGTTTTACAGTTACATTTAATACGAAGGGCGAGTGGATGTGTAGGAGGCTCAATCAAGCTGAGCATTTATTAGCTGTAATCAGTGAAGCCTGCAAAGTTTCCGCAATTACTGTACGTTGTGTCATGAAGCCTGTGAAGTGTGGGACTTATATGAGCAGCAGTGAATGAGCAGAACTACAACGTTGACTGGCTTTTCCTCAGGTTGGGATCTGTGTGTCACGTTAAAAAAAACATAAGACAGGAAGTAAAAGAAGACAACACATTACGCACAGTCGGGCTGCAGGCCATTAGAAGAACAAGTCACTGGGGACTGGTCTGAACTCTACGTGCTGAAATAGATATATTCCAACTAAATGTGATTCTGCTGCATTCAGAAAAGAAATGAGCAATCATCTGTGAAAAAAGGGAAAGTAATTTTTAAAAGGTTTTAATGAAAGGATTGACCAGCATTTGCATATCGTCCGTGTTTCTGCTCCAGAAAATGTAGTTTGTGTTTGCACTTCAGATGTTCATACAATCAGACTCAGGTGGTGAGTAGAGGTGATATTTTTGTTTATTTGCGTTTAGTCTCTGCATCAACATTCAGCTGATTCGTGATCTCACTGGATGACTCTTCAAAGCAGTTCTGCTGTAGGTTGTTGTTCTTTTCAATAGCAATAGATCAGCTGCAGATAAAATGGCGTCTCATAAATTACGTCTACCCGTCCGGGAGAGAAATGAGCCTCTGTGCAGTTTAAATTGTTCTGCTGTGACTCTGCTGTGAGTTTTTTCTTTAGCAGTAGCATCTCTCTCATAGTCGAACCAGCGGAAGGGATTCAATACAATTAATTATTTTCACATTGGTAGAACGTCTGCGTGATTTCAGCGTCGTGGCCACGTTGACCCTGGTCGTCCCTGGTTGTCACACAACTCGTTTCAGAGCTGTACCAAGTGAAACTGTGCACAACGTGAAGGGACCTCTCGTCTGAAACAGTCTGAGTCCGTGTGTGTTGTGTTTGAGGAGCTGACATCGTCCCGGCCGATTCAGGAATGTTTGGGTGAACCCAGCTAATGGGGGTGAGGGTACGCGTTTAGCAGCCTGAGAGAGTCTTGTTTAATCCCACAGATGTGTCTTATCAGCGTTCGCCAGTTTTATTACCTTACTTCCTCTACTTAGCATTCTGGGTCTATTTCTTCTCCTCTGGCACTACAGATGGAAGTTAGAGAAAGAGAGGAGTGATAACGTCTAGAGAACAGCTCCGAGCTACGAAGTGGGACTTTCTTTCTTTCCAATTGTTTCTTATTTTTCCTTATTATGAAATAAACTGTTTAACTCCATCAGATTGTTTCTTCCAACCCAAGTAAACAGAGTCTTGCAAGAAAGTGAACATAGACGTGAACGTGGCTCTTGTACATTAACTTAACATAAACGTGCTCTCATAGGTGTGATACACCCGAGGTCTCCTCATGTACCTGAATCACAGTTTAATCATGTTGTAGATCTCAGTGGGAGGAGTTTAGGATTCCCCAACTACTGCGTGCAGTGACTGTAGGGATGAGATGATGAAATGCAGACCTCCTGCATCTGCAGTGAAAGCTGACGCGAGGCGGTCTGACAGACCGAAGCAGGGGAGCTCTCGTATGCATGAGAGTCGAAGGTGAGGGACAGGATGGAGAGACGGAGAAGCCGAGGGGATGGGAGCCGGGGCGTCAGCAGACGAGGCAAGAAAAAAGGCAGAAATTCAAGGAAGAGGGAGGAACACAGCGTCTTTAAAGTCCTCTCACCTCGTCTCAGAAGCTCTGTGCACCTGCCTGGGGAGCGGGAAACGACTGTGGCTGTCATCTGATGCACACCTTGCATCAAGCCATTGAAGTGCATCTCTCTCCTTCATGCATATGCATTTAAGGCAGAAAAATATGAAAAAGCGATTGGAGACTTGTAAGTGCAGCTGGTTGTGGATTCTGTCTCTACCTGTCCTGGATTCATTTAAAGAGGTGGTGGTTCCACTGAGCAGCTGTCAGTCTTTTCATGTGGACGCTGCTGAAAATGCATTAACCTGAGCTCTTAGCAGGAAAATATTACCTATGTTACCCCTAAAACACAAAATGTCCGCCCTGAGTTGTGTTTGGGTCCGAGTCAGAACGGAGCGTTAGTTATGTCGGTTCAGACAGGACCACTATGACCTGGATGCATAACGGGCATGAGTACACAGTGTGCCTAATAATTACCGGAATGACGGACATTACTTCACCGCCTCCGTTTGAAGCCAATTCATGGCTAATGGGGCATTTTGGTTTACAGGCCGTTGTGAGAATAGCGGCTGAAGGGCTTTGACTGACAGTGGTACAAAGAGCAGTCAGGCCAGTGCTGGGAAAAAAGGTTTGTGCTGGGCTTTGTGTGGTGCATAGGAACTCAGGCCATTCACTGAAATCTCGTTTTGTGCCTTTTTGTGGTCATCGTGTAAAATGTAGATAGTGCACAATGTTCTCAGATTAACAGCAGTTACCTTTATTCAACCAGCAACTTTTGTCTTTATTAGAAATGACACAGGTGTCTCTTAGAAGATAATAAGACGATGTACAAGAGGCGTCATTGTGGAAAACATTTAACAAAAGGTGGCAAGCGTATGAAAAAATTCAGGCTTGACTGTATAAGTGTAGGTTTTAGTTACTGGTATTTGTTTTAAGCAGTAGTGTGTCCACTCACTAAACCGCTTTGACCTAATAATTGCCCTTTGTTTCTCACCGTTTGTGTTTGTATAAAATGTATAATATTCTAAAAGCAAGTTCAGTTCAAAACCACTGTACAATAAATATTATAATCAAGACTCCCACAGATGCTGTGACGTAGTTATAGTTATATATATATAGTCCGTTAAATGTCTGTCACATCTCCTACTAAACCAGTCGCTGTCTCTACAGACAGTCTGACTTTAGTGAGGCTCTGAATGGTAAGATCCACATATCAGCACCTGTCTGTGTGATTTCAGACCATCGTCAGCTTGTTTAGCTCTTAGAGGTGCGTTGTTATGAGGAGTACTGCTCCTACTACTATAAAATAGCTAACAAGTTGAGCAAAAACTACAAAAATTGACCAGACGTCGTTCGATCGTGACTGAAACATTAACTTCACGTTTTTCCTCAGGTTGCAGTGCTAAACCCACTGCAGCAGATTCTTCGTTCAAGTCACTTAAGCGCAAATGTTTGCTGAAAAGACATTTTGGGACGGATAAATAAAACATGCACAACCCTTTAAACTGGAAGTTATGTGGTTCCGCAATGACACAGATTCATTCCTGCCTCTCTGATCTGTCTCTTGTTGTTTTCATCTGTCACCCACTTCAATCCAATCTTTCAATCACTGAAAGAACTGGATGATTCCCCAGAAGCAATATATCCTAAAATATAGCAAACTGTCAGAAGAGTTTTTATACAACGATGTTTAAAGGGGACTTTCCGTGTTTTCGTTTTTTGTAAAGACTGAGTCAAAAATGTCAAAAGAATATTTTTTTAAATTATAAAATTGAAATGCTTTGTTTTAAGCTGGACGCCGGCCAATCATTCTAGGCTTGTGTTCTCTCAGCACTCGATGGACAGTTTGAACCTCTTCAACGTAACAGATGCGTTCGTCTTATTGACACGGAGGAAGTAGCTTTAAAATTACTTAGCAATTAATGAAGGTTTCGATTAATTTATGAGAACTTAGCAAAACTAGGCGGTGACCCAGGAAGTCACTAAAAAACTGTTTCCGACGCTCAGGCAGTTTAATGATCTTTTCTGCCCAACGCACAGTCAATGCAATTTTTATAGAAATAAATATTAAACAATACAGATATCATACACACACTCTCACCCAAAACAATAACTAATAACCTGCACTGTGAACCTACTGGCTCCATATTCTGGAAGAAATATGGACACATTGTGTTTATTTCTATAAACAATGATCCAGATGTTTAACAGCTGTTCAAAGCACATCACCAGAAGACACTTTAGGTAATTGCATGACAGCAAGTGGTTGTTTCACATCTGTTCCTGGAAATGCGGAGGCTAACCAGAGTCTTTACAATAGGTTCAGACTGACATTATTAATATCAGAGCAATGAATAAATAAAATATTATGAACTATACCTCATCTGAGTAGGGATGATGTGGTTGAGTAGGTTTAGTTTAAGGCTTCAAATGACTTCATATACTAAATAAACCTATTTCTGTTTAAAAGCTTTTGTTGAATCCCTGCCTTGATTATGGAAACGACTCATTCCGGTTTACAGGACAGCGGAGGCGTCAGATCATTACAGTCAACACTAACCTGGGTTCATCATGTTGGTTTCGACTGTGGGAGAAACGGTGAGAACAATGCTGATTATTTTGAAGACGTCACTGCAAACGAATAATTTCAATTACTGCTCTATTATGTTTCCTCCTCTGGTTGCATATTTTCTTTCTTTGCTGACCTCCTTTCTGTCTGCTCTTGACTCTTGGCTGAGTCATAAATCATTCAGTCCAGCTTGGAGCACACTCACATGATCTCTGTGACCTAGAAATACTCGCAGCTTTTTTCTCCACGTGTTTTGGCTCTTTGACAAAGTTCCCTCACGTCAGCCTGTGCGCTGTGAGGTCAGCTCTTATCTACTGTAGCTACGCTCCTGGACGTCCAGAAAGAGAAGAGGGCGGATGAGTTCATCAACGGACAGTCATGCTCATACAACACTCAGCTGATGAAAGACAGGTTTACATTTATATTTAAATGCCCTGAATATTTATGTTCTGAATTAGCTTCCCAACGTCCGTGATGTGGCTTTAACCTAGTGCTCAATCTTACCAAACGTACCAAATGTGTCATGTGAAGGTTTTGCATTTATCATGTTGCCGGAGTGAGACAGTTAATTCTGTGCTGGAACAAGAAGCTGTGTTCTGCAAAAATTAAACTAAAATTATTCGTTTTTCTGACTAGTGTGTGTCGTTCAAATGTCTCAACATAAGCAGGCAAATAAATATTTGGTTTTAGGAGAACGTCGGGTTTCTGACTAGCATCGTCCGTTATTTCATTATTCTCGCTGGGGCACACAGTTCCCCAGGCTAATCCCTCTGAGCGTTATCAGCCAGGCAGAAAGTTTGGTGCATTGTTTCTTTATTGATTCAATTAATATGTTTGTCTGCATTTAAAGACTCTGTGGCTGAGAAAAGGTGATAACATAAGAAATGTAGTTTACAGCTGGGACTGTCTTTAGCTTTATATGTTATTAAAGATGCAGTTTTAACATGCTGCGTATGAGTAGTATCACTGTGCTGTAAATGATCTCAGCTGTATCTTTACATTACTGCCAGTAGACGGTGGATACACAACAGACTGGTCTCCATTTATAGGTTTAATATCATCCTGTTGACATGTGAACAGGCTTTCTGTTTGAATGTCCATTTTGATTATTATAAGAGGGATTATTATGTTCCAGCCATTATGTTTATACTTATTCATGTGAGAGAGGCAGCGAACATTAAGCTGCTTCCATTCCAGAACCAAAACTAGACATCTATGACATTATTTGTCTAATTTCCATCAAACATTCCTGTCCATCTAAAACATAAAACCTAACTTCTAACAAATTCTGAATCAAGCAAAGTTCTTTTACATTTAGTAAAAATTAATTATTATTATTATAATTCTGCATCAAAGTAGCAAAGAAATGTAAAATTTATGTGAAGGCATAAATATTTAATTTTCGTTAAACCTTTAAAAATAAAAATAAGGAAACTGTTGAAGGCAGTGAAATAAACACGACTTGAATCGCTGCCGTGGATTCACATTCATTTACATGTGAATCCTGAAGCACCTGCTACTCACTTACCTAATCTACGCTGATTTCACTCTGGGAGAACATTTATGGAGCTTTTCTGAGAGAAAAGGGGCGAAGCAGAAAAAGAAAGACAGGTACAGGTACTGTACTAGAACCACACCTCGCTCATGTAACAGGCATCTGGACAGACATCTATCCAAAACTGAGAAGAGCTGTGGCTGTAATCCACTCTCAATGGATGGGATTCATGGTGTGGAGGGTTGAAGTACTATATGAGAGAATGAATATTTTTCTGCTCAAGTTGAAGTGTCTCAAGCTTTAGTACTTGTTTGACTTTTATTTTGACACTGACTTCCTGTCTCTGTCCATACAGCATCAGCACCACAGCTGTTAGTAGAAGAAGCAGGTCAGCACGTCAGCTGTGGTTAATGATTCTGAGGCTCAGGACTCAGATTCCAGTCGGTTGTTTGTATTTAAAACGTAGTTAAATGGTTTATTTCATCATTTATAGCGTTTGTGGTTGGAAAACACGCCACCGTCATCTGGAGGATTCCTGAAGCTCCAGAGTCACTGTTTACAGTTTTGCGATTTTGAAGAACATGGCATGGAGCTGTCACAACGAAGCTGAAGCACCCAGGGATGAACACAGCAGTGTGACAAAACAATCCCACCACATCCCAGGGGAGACAAACAAAGGACGAGGCAGACCTTGTACCACAATGTCACGTTATTCTTCAAGTAAGAAAGCTGTTACTGCCGATGCTGGGTCACCAGGGCGTTTACAGAAGAGGCCTCCTCATTCCTCACGTCCCCAGTAGTCTCCAGCGTTAACAAACGAACAGACTGCTTCCCATTCTTTGCACCTTCATTTATAACTAACCCTCTGCTGAACCCTCTCTTTTAATCCCATATCTCGTGGGGCCACATTTGTGCTCTTTATATATCTTACCAAATAAAAAGTCTTTTCTTATAGATTTACAGAGTTATTTTGTTTACTTGTTGCCAATTTTTGTATTTTCTAAAACCTGATTAAACACTGAAAATAATCCTCTTACTGTAAATAAATCTCAGCACCTGTCAGCCAGAGGAATGTGGCGCAGGGAGCGAGGTTACGAAATCATCTTTTGTTTAATTCAGAGATGTTCCATCTAAACTCCTAAATAAATTACGTTTTGTCAGTTCTCGTTATGAGACTTAGAAAAAGTATCAAGGAGCTGTAGTTTATATTGATACCTGAAATGTCTCTGCTCATGCAAATCTGTGAGATAATGAATTCAGTGTTTACCTTGAGACAAATCAATAATATCTGTTATTGACTGCTTGGTCTAAACCCGGCCAAGGCTCATGTAATGGGTGAAGAACAGCCGCTGTAGTTATACAGTTACATGCCGATAAAGGTTTCACTGTGAATTTTAATCAGACTTTGAATTGAGCGTCATATAATTCTGCTCTAAACGGGTTGACTAATGATTTCCAGCTAAAATAAATCACAGTGGTTAACGCTGCTGCAAACAACAGGAATAGTTCCTAGTCTCACATCAGTAGATGTTATATTAAGCTGTTGCCACACTTAAGTAATAGATACCATCATCAGATTCAAGCACCATTTGCTTTGAGAAAATTCACATATCTAATCATCAATAACACACTCAGAGAAACTACTAAAATGTGACAATATGCTTTATGCAGTCAAGAGATATTCAATTATAAGTGTAATTAAGTTACTGTGCTTCCTTTTAGTTTCTGTGGGAAACTAACCATGAAATAGACAAGTGATCTCCAGAGACCGTAGTGAAGATTAACACATTATCTGGATAGAGATGTACGTGACATGATGGGGGATTGTACAGAAGGGTTGATGGGAACCGCAAACTGTGAAATGGCTTTTAGCGCAGTCTCATCAATGTTTATGGTGCGGAAGACGCGAGCGGTGACATTCAGGCGTAATCCGAGGTGGAGACGCGCCGCGGCGTGTCCCTGCCTCTCGCTTTGTCTGTAGCGCGTTCGCCATATTAGCTGTCACACTTAAAGAGATGTGGAATAAATACGTTCGCCTCATGGCAGGAGGGTTGAGGTTTGAACTTGCCAACTGGCTGGAGCCTGTGTTGGAGGCGTTGCTCTCCTCGTGGGGTTGATCCGTTTCTCTGCCCCAGTCTGTTTGTGTGGTCGTGTGGTGGGTGAGCCCTGCGTGGACTGGCGACCAGCTGATTCCTTCTCTCTATTGTTTTGGTACTCACACATTTAGGTTGCTTGTCCCCAGGAGCACAGATTAGAGCCTTACAATTTAAATGAATACATTTTAAGACATAGACCAGCTTCTTGAAATGTACATATCTTAAACTGAACAACATTAGTTGTGCTTAAAAGACGCCAAAGTTTGAGTCCTCCGTTGTTCCATCCTGACATTTGAGTGATAATAGCTGAATGTTGTGTTCGCCTCACTGTCAATCACGTGTTAAGAGGGAGGACATGGTTCAGTTCTAAAATAGCAGCACATACGTGACGGGAAGAAGTGATCAGCAAACGTTGAGCAGTGTGATGAACCAAACTTCTACTGTACATGTGTGTTGCAATAATGTAGGGAATGTGTCAGTGTTTGTGACAGAACAAGGCCCCGTTAGTTAAACAGCGCATAACGTGTCTAATTACTGTTTACGCTCGCCGCTGTAAACACGCTGTTTGGGAAATGTTCCCCTTCACAGCAGGAAGCGGCGTCACCTCGAACGCGTTGCAATTTGTGCTCCGTGCCAGAGAAGCGACGCAGCCAAGCTCTATAAGCAGACGACGGCATGTATGCCTGAGTTCACGTACAGATTCGCTGTGAGTCAGGGAACGCAGCGAGGGGTCCGCAGCGCGTTCCAGAATTCCTGCCTCGGCCTCCTCCGCGCCCGCAAAGAATAAACACGACTTTCCCTTTTCTGAGGCATTTGAGGCAGACACGTGTAAGAATGTGCCTGAAACTACAGGATCTGACAAAAGTGACAAAGTTTAAGTCACTATAACTTGATTTCCCCTCCACCTCTTGGTTCATTGTAAGCGTTTTACAATTAATTACGTATTAAGGATAAATAAAAGTGAACCTGTACTACACAATGTGAGATACGCTTAACAGAAAGTAAAGCCAAAGCTTCCCTAGTTTGAGCTGAATGATTTTTAGTGCCCATTGTTTGAATTTGATTGCCTTTCAATGACATTTCTTTCTCTTCATCTTGCCCTTTCTCACCAAAGCGTACATCGTGAAGAATGGAGGGCACTATAATGACTACAGGGACTTATTTGATGTCTGCTGTTGGAAGGCACTGGGCCACGCTACTTTTCTCCTCTTTTGAGACGCCTAAATGTCATTCGGTGACTAGCCGAGCTGTGAATCTCTCTTTGTCTCTGGGATAAGTGCATACATTTTCTCGGAAAGACGTGATAAGGACCGGCCTGGGTGAATGTGCCGTCTCCAGGTATTGTGTGCTGTGATGATGATGGATTTCTTGCATGATTCATAAAACCTGGCACAGAGGGCAAAGAATATCGCTTCTGACGGAAATGGCTCGGATTGTGAGAATTCACAGGCGAAATCGTCCAGTAAGAACAAGTGCTGCTAGTGATACTTGGATGAGACGGATGTGTTTTTGTGATGTGTCCATCCTTTCGTCCTTTGATTCGTTTTGTTCTATCAGCTGGCAACAAGTTGCTGTGGCCTCAGGCAAGAAAGAGCAGATGTGCAATTCCTGGGTCCCCCTGAGGGAAATGGAAGCGTGAGAGGCGTGAAGTTGATGAGGCAAACTGGAGTCGTCGGTGCCCTTCGACTCAACTCGCATCCTTTTTGACGATAACCAACAAAAGTCACAATAGACACAAACACGTTTTCACATCTGTATTGGCTGAACTGGGTAAAACACACACAAGAATGAGTTGTTGTTGTTTTTTTGGTGCATTCGCAGTCAGCCTGTAAACTTGCTGCGCTGACCTTTGCGGATGTGCTCGTTCGTAGCCGACAACGAACTAATGACACCACTTCTGTTTGTGACCTTTCTAAATTGCACAAAAACATATTATCGTCATGTTGAGAGCACAGACCACAGTCAGGAGACGTGTTGTTTTGCGTGTTTGGCTTAGATTCTTATTTTTAATTACAGTAGTAAGGAAGAGCTTTCGTCTCCAGGAGCAGAATGAAGCTAAGCTGGTGCCGTCCCTCTACAGCTGAGCTCCAACCGCAGCCGAAGCCCCGTTACAGCCCCTACGGAGCCGAAGGGAGTGTTTTAGCGAGTCTACTGTAAGTGTGTGTGCTGCCGAGGATGTGGGCATCTACTGTGTGAGCTACTCCCACAGGCCCTGTCCCATTAACCTATCCCATCGTGGCAGAGTCTGTAATACGGCTAATGTGTAGTTAGCTGTAGGCCGTTTGAAATAAACATGTACTGCTGCTATATTTGTCTCTTCAGTCTGTGAGGGGAAGGAGACTCATTAACTTAAGGAATTTGTTGACACAGAAATGTACACACTGAAGTTTGAGCCTATTAGCTGTTAATGTTGCCATTAAATAGTATAAGCGTCGACTGTGCATCGGTATGATGCGCACGTCTGGGCCTATCATTTGGATATTTGTTTTCCTCGTACATGAAGACATTATCGGGACTGTTTGGTGGACTAATTCTTCAGCTGCGCTGTAATTACCGAGCGCGACCTTTGTGCGTCGCGTTTAAAGTAACCCCCGTGATGAGAAACAGCTGATAAGAGGGGGAAGCTGTGATTAATGGAGGCAACGCTCCGCTGCACATCCAGTCATGACTAGCTGACTGCTATCCTCAGTCCAAATCTCAGCAATTAGTTCCTGTTAAAATCAAAGCAGATTCCATTCTACATCATTATTTCATGGCTTTACGTCAGACGGTGTGTTCGCTTCAGTCGGCGACGTCCGTGGAGCCATCAGGCCCCGGTGATGGTGGAGCCCTTCTGTAAGTCATAACGCAGAGACACTTCAACCACCCCTGGATACTTTTAATTACAGATGGATGGTCTGTTTCTTAGCATCAAAGCGTTGAATAAAAGCAGGTTTTCCGCGTTTGAATCTCTAAATCACATTTTAAGGCTGCATAATTGCCTCCATGCAAGTGAAAAACGACTGAGTTGAAAAAGTTGACCTTTAAGGTTCGTGCTTTGCCTCGGTTTGACCAGAATGAAAACACTGAGTACAAGTTTTCAGTGACTTCATTCGAACTTTTCCAGGCGTTACAAGGTTGAAGACACGTTGATGTTCTTTAGTTTCATCCATTCAGTTCTCTTCTGTGTCCGTGCAAAAAACGTCTGTATCTACTGTGGCTGCGAGAAGAGATTAAACACGCTGCAGCTTTGCATGCAAAGAAATTGGAAAACATGTTTATCTCCTTTAAGATCGCTACAAAGAATTGGCTTCAGCTGAGCTGCCTGGTTCACTCCCGCCCTCTGGTCCAGCTCTCCTTGACTCCAGGTCATCCTCCACCCTCCTCAGTGTGGGGGCATCATTTTACCTTTGACCCATGCTAACGTAAGAGCCAGTAAATCGCTCTGTCTGGGCGTCGCTGTGGACGAAGAGCTTAATGCTCCTCAAACTACAGCTCTCAGGGTCACTGGGGCACGGAAACCTCTCCGCTGTGATAAGATGGCAATTCCAGGTGGAGGGTTATTAATTTTTTTATAAATCCCTGCACATTTTCTTGCTTTCATGTGGAGGGGAGTTAAAATGGCGGTTAAGCTGGAAAGAGTGAAGACATAATCTCAGCCCTGTAGGGGATCCAAATCTCTTTTTTCTTGGGGATTTTTACACAACCTGGATTGACCCAGCTCTGAGCAAAAGAGATGAAATGTCCTTGCTAAGGTGTTCGGCAGGTGCGACTGAAGGGTTTGACTTTAAAAACGTCAGCACAGAGTTTTATAGCCAAGGTGGTTTATTTTCACAATATTAGTATAGATGCCGTGATGCTTCATGACTTGTTCTATCAGGTTTTACGCATATAACTGAATTATCATACGTATGTCATGGCTCATCCATAAAAGGCAGCAACAGCACATTTCCGCTTTTGTCTCACCAAAAATGTGAGTGTCCAGAAAAGCGGAGCGAGATTAGAGGTTGGCGCTCATGACGCGCGTCAGCGTTTGATCCTTTCAACCCACCCACGACTTCCCGCTCAAGGGCCAATAACAAAACCTACGGAGCGAAGATGAAGATGTTTTGGACTGGATGGATATTATTTATAATAAAGTCATTTATTATGTGCAGCAAATGTGCAACCAATGCAAGTGTTAATATCCAAATAAATCTGTGTGTGAAGCAAAATGGTGTTGGTAGTAAAATACTGCTGCGTGTGAGGGGTAGTAAATAAAGTCTGTGTCTCCACGTGAGGCTGATTCATGGTGTCGCATTGTGGCCGTTACTCAAAATATTTCAGAGATGTTTTCCATTTAGAAAAACGTAATTGATGTTCAAAGGATTTTTTTTATCACAGTCAACAGAGCCGATCCACAGCACAACAACATTATCAGTATACAGTACGTAGCTGACAGAACTGTTGCAGATATTACACTTTATTTATAGTGGCTGATTATATGGAGTCGCACCAAGGGCGATGGCGTGTTTCTCTGAATCATTCATCTTTCAAAGGCACTTTTAAGAACAAAGGTGTTTTTATCCATCAAGTATCCAGAGCAGATATTTTAGCACAGGTGCAGTAGCGACACAACAAACGAGGCCAGTGAAACGCTCCCAACGTCGGAGGCGTTTGTGCTGCCTGCTGAGGCTGGAGGACCGTGTTTCCTGCGGCTTGTTTAAGCGCCTGTGGACGGAAAATCTGCAGGTGCTTGAATTGTGCTGTAGCAGAATGTGTTGGCCAGCACAGACGCTTTGTTACGTCGTGGTGTCAGAAACTTTGTTGGCTTTACAGCACGTCCACGTAAAATATGACAAATTACTGCTAATGCTAATATTTGGTTAAGAAGACTGTGGGCGCAATATCATTCTGATGAACTAAACCAGAATCAGGAGCTGGAAGATTTTAATTGCTAGACTTTAAATGTGATGTGTTGTTTAGACCCTGACAGATGTTCTGTTTGTGGAGTTAGTTCAGCTTTAGGTTTGCATTCATTCGTATAGTTTAACAAGGCTTTAAAAGTTTTGGCCACAGAGTCATAAACTTTTAATCAAAGGAAATACACAGAACATATGGCTTATGAATATTCTTTAGCTTTAGCAATTACGTCTTTGAAATACAGTAAGTTGTTTCAGTGGCAAAATGCTTCTCCTTCATTTTTACATTTTCTATTAGTATTCTTACATAAACTGTAAACCGTGTGTTTTATGTGTTTGCGTAACAGCCATCACAGCATCTAGTATTAAACTGTGCGGTTCCAGTCTCCTCCGCTGTGTGGAGACGCAGATGGAGGCTCCAGGAAGCAGCTGTGCACGGCTACAGTAAGTGGGAAAGTTAACCAGGTGCACCGCGCACTTGCCAAACTGCACCGTTTAGACCTCCTGTCTCATGTTAAGCCAACAAACAGTGCTTGCAAACGGAGGCAGTAGCGCCAACAACGTGCACATTTAATTGTTATTTCAGAGGAGAGTCACTTGACAGTCAGCGCTGGTGCGTCGTACGGTGGTTGTCAGCAGCTTTTTAGGATTACAGCTCCATTAAATGGTCTTTTTGTTAACACTGCTGTCATCTGGAAGGTCTGTGCACCTTCTATTCACGTAGTTAGTGTCGTGTCTGCGGATGCTCTCACTTCTTTTGAGATGTTTATTTGGGACCTTTCTGGTCACAGATTAACTTGAATGATTCTAGTAATGGACTCTTTTTGCTTCTGCAATAAGAAAACAACAGAACTGAAAATATGCACAGTATCTACAATGTACTAGATAAATGAACAAAATTAAAACAGCCTCATAAGGAATTTCTTTACCTGATTTCATGAACAATTTAGCTTTACATTAAAAATCAGAAATCGTTCAATCGGTCATAACAAAGGACCATTCTATTAATATTTCTCCACTTGATGTCCTTTAATCTATTATAAGATGTCGGGTAATCAAAGTAAAGTGGAACCTTTAAGGAAACACGTGGGAGACGTGTTGGTTGTTAGTGCTGAGGGGCTGCAGGTATCACTCAGAAGTCGTTTGGATTGTGTGGTGAAGGAGGGAGAACATCCTTTGACTTGACACATCACAGACCTGTTAGTGGGACAGCGTTAGGAGGAAACATTGACGCTGATGACCGTCGGCCCGTAACAGGGCCGTGACCTCCGTGCTCCCTCTAAGGATCAGTCCCCACTGTTCACTTCTTTGTCTGATCAGTGTTCCGTGAGTTTAACAATGCTAACAAGCAAACTACAGTAAACTGGACATGATGGAAGCATATACTGCATATGCTGTAGCAGGAAATGGTGGAATGTGAGTGTGGACACGTGCATAATAATATAATAATCATACTTAGTTATGTCATCCCTCGCCCCAAAATGAGCCATCAGTTGATTATCTCACTAGACCAAATCCTCAGATTTGCATAATGCATTTATTTCAATTTAGATGTTATCATTGTTGTATGTTCCACATTCATTTTAAAACATACCTGGCTGAAATACTCGCTGTTAAAACGTCAGGTCAGGGGATAATTAGGAGTAATGGGATGATAACTCCAATCCCAGTAACTGACACAAATTCAAGCTATTCCAAGGCTTTGACCTGTGTCTCACATTTCCCATAGTGTTTTCATCTCGTTCTGTTAGCACATTAGCACATATTTAATGTATTTCTCCCATGATAAACCTACGTACAATTTACTAACGCAGACATGTGGATTTTCTGTTATACTTCCCTCACAAAGACAATGATCCTCTTATTGTATAATTATCTTCACCTTAGCCCAGGTCCTCCACTCTACTGTGACCTCAAGGGATAATGAAATGCATGCAATAAAGGAGCCCTCCTCCTTAATCCTTCTAATGATCCTCAAATGTGATGCAAATTGCATTAATGTGAATATGAATGTATATTAATTCACGGTTGGTAATGGATGTTCCCACACGATTAGAGGACCTGGTGTCGGCAGCGAAGAAGAAGACGAATAATAATCCACCTGCTGGTGTGTCACAACAAGTCTTCGTCGCCTGCTTCGGTCCAGACTAATCCTTCAGGTGTGCTTAAGGAAATCTCTGTTTTTATGCAACCAAAATAAACCTTCAGCTGCAAAGTAAAGCTTCCTTCAGTTACTCCTCTGGGGATTATGTCGATGCCTCCTTCCAGTAGCTTGTGGGGACTTTTTCCACTTGAGGCCTTTTCATATTTACAAATGCACCACATTCCCCAAACAAATGACCAGCTGCTTGTTTTTAACACCAGCAGGCCTCTGGCACAGCATTTGCAATTAATACATTAGCATTTCAACAAATAAACAAAATGCTAGCGTAATAATTAGAGTGATTCAACACAGAAATGCCAGGTGAAGGAGTCACAGAGCATAATAGTGATGTTTTGTCATTTCCGTGTTTTGGCTGATGGTGGGCGGCCTCCAAACTTCACCGCAGGTTGTCAAGTGACTTTTTAGCAGCGAGGAGTGTCAGCAGCAGTCAGACCCCTGTGGATGTATTGTGACCATTTTCCGCTGGACAACAAAATAATCTCGCTGTTGAATGGCAGAGACACATTCATGTTACATACACAAACAGCTCCTTCACGTTGTCTCTTTATGTTGAATGAAGCTGTGGAATATTTGAGCCGAGTCTATTTTTTTTTTACTCATAGAACTATGTTTGAAGAGCTTCCAGTTGTTTGGAGTGATGCCAACATCTGATAAGCGTGAAAACAACCAGCAGGCAGTTCTATCTGCTGAGTAAAAGTCCAACCTGATGAGATCATCCAAGGCTGAAGATGATAAAGTGATGCAGGCTGACCCTGCGATGGCCTTGTCCGCCATCACTGACCTGAAGCACGAAGGCAAAAGTGTTGCGACGTAGAGTTCAGGATTAAGCAAAGGTGGTTTTTTTCAGGTGACAGGAAGAATGATGATCGTCTGGTAAATGATGATGATCAATTATACGCTGATTACAGCAGAGATATAACATCTGCTGCTTTAATGCGCTAATGCGTACAAGCATTAAATTAGGGTCATTATCTCCATGCACCAAACTCATCTCCCCTGTCTGTAATAATACGAAGGCTGGTGTTAGGACAGTTCCTCTCTTCATACACACCAGGCTCCATATTCTCTTCTGGGTCTCTGTACCTCAAAGATTAGATGACTGAAGTGTGTAATTTTCAGATTCACCTGCAATGTGCTCATGAGCCTGCGCATGCTGTTATAGATGAAGACCTACATACGCTATAGGCACCAGTTTCCTCTAATGTCAGATGTGCTAACGAACTCCTGCAGAGTGACACGACTTGCACTTCATTAAAAATACACAGCGCAGGATTTTAACTGCGTGTCTCAGCTCCTTAATTGTACATTATATTGTACAGAGCCTCAACTGTATAATACTGCATATATTATAAATGTACCTTTGAATCAATTTACTTCCAGGTTTCACGGCTCATAGGAACATTTGCAGGCCAGCTCCCCCATTTTATTAAATACGCATCACACAGTAAAGAAGCTCATGGGATGGATGGATTCACTAGGTAACATTAAAACAAGGCAGCATCAAGACGCAACTGATGAGCATATTTCCTCTAATTATGTAGTTGACCTTTTTTCAACTAGGACGACATGCTGAAACACTCAATTAAAATCAGAGAGGGATTCACTGATTAAGTTCCCACAATGTATACTGAACCTTAAGAGCTGACCTTTGAAGAGGCAGATTACGTTCTGCATGAGAACAAAACAAAAACAGTTTTAGTCATTAAGATTCATTCAGCTCAGCAGCAGAGTGGATGTGAAACTCATCACTTTAATAGTAATGTGAAGGTGCTTAACCCTTTGTTTTTCTGGGGTCTGTGACAAACGTTATACTGGTTTGGATGATTATTAAAGTAACACTTATTCTTTTCTTTTTATTTAAATCTGCACCAACGTGAGCTCATTCGAAGAAAAGCTGAGCAACAAAGAGCTTATCACCAGATGATGACTAGGAGGCGGGTCAAGAGCCTCCTTATCGTCTTTAATCGCTTCGCTTGCTCCAGCCTTTCGTCGGCTGCTTGTCCACTTAGCACTTGTCAAAGCATCTGTGAGACTGGTTGACAGACTGATAATCCCGTGGACCCTGTGACTGAGCTGACGGGCTCGTTAACACATCGGCAGCGTGTAAAAACGCTTTCGCTGGTTCAAGTCGCACTACGACTTTGAAAATGTCGACCTGATGCAATGCACTGGATATACTTTATTACTACTTTACCTTATTTATTACTCGTTGCTGATTCTACTTGTTTCTTTGTCCTCCCTTGGTGACTGCCGGCCCCTTTTTGACATCCTCTCTAAACATCCCCATTTAGCATCTACCTCATCACTCTCCTCTCTCCACGGCGGCTGCTCCGCTCGACCCTCCCACTTCTCTGTTGTCTGCCTTCAGACGCTGCTTTGCTTCCTTCCCACCTCATTGTTTCTTCGTACAGCCTCCACTCTTCTCCCCCAGTGAATGAATGACCTTCCCTGTGGCCTTTCTTTCTTTCTTTCTTTCAGAAAACAACTCTCATCGACTTCTCCCGACTGAATTACTCTTGTCCTTGACATTGCTCCACAACATTTCAGTTCACGCTGTAGTTTTAGTTTGCTCCTCTAGCGTCACTTATTCTGTTACATTACTTTAGTGATTCCGTATGAGATGCCCATCATGTTTAGTGACTAGTTACATATGTCAACAACATTAATACAACAGTAAAATGTGAATTCTTTGGACTTACAGTATTAGATGGATTTGATTTGTGCAGAGGTTATGTGGCAACAAGCACAGTCAAGTTTCATTCATTAAGTCAAAGTCAATCTTTCTGAGTTGTTACTGTACAAACTCTGTGATTTCCTGTTTCCTGGTTACTGTTCACCTGAAGCAAACGTGTTTCAAGCTTGTACATACACAACAAAAGACCTGACGCGATTAGGATTTAATGAAGTGCCATCGCCCTGAATGAGCCACTTTTCACTACGCTATGAGGACAAATGCTCTTCTGCTTCATTTGTTTTCAGTTCAACATACCATGAACTAAATTCTAAATCAATATCCACCTCTTTGAGGCATTTCTCAGATTAAGATTTGAGGCATTTCTAAGATTAAGCTTTGAATTATTTGAGGATTCTCAGAGGCTTTACTTTATTGGCTGTTGGCTCCCTGACTAATGCAGCGTATCGTCATCGTCCTGATTGAAACACATGGATACAGACGTCTGAAAGCAAGCGTAACTCAAAACGGATGCATGTAATGACACTTTGCCAGCACCTGTTGGACAACGGTCGGGCACAGCCTGTGTAAACGTGACTGACTGCGAGCACTGCAGAGCGAAAAGTGAAGGAGAGCGAATGTGTGAATTATTCATCCTCTGTTTCCCCGCTTTCTTGTGATTATACACCACTAAACTCCCATTTACATCCATTTATAGAAGCCCACAGCTCACAGGCTCTGACCAGCAGCTACTCAGGTCAGCTCTCCTGGTTTATTACTGATTACCTGCATATCACATTCACACATTTTTTTATTTTTGCCCCTTTACTCTCTCCCTCTCTGGCACAACCTCAGTCTCAGGGGGATTAGAGGATATTGTCCGTGCATCCTGAACTATGGGCATAAATTAACTATTGTACGTCTTCCTCGTGCATGTGGTTGGAGTTTCTCTTGTAATGAGATGAAGTCGTTGGTCATTGCTTCGGTGCGTTGGTAAATCTGTGCAGGCCAATGGTCTAAAACCTACTGAACCACTTCACTTCACCACTGTATAAAGGGTGGTGTGTGATGTTCAAGGCAAAGGGAGGAGCAACACTGCAGCATAAAACAGGAAGTGTTAAGACAGACCATCAACAAGTCACATGGGCCGTACAGTGGGCAGCGCAAGGCATTAATAATTCATCGCCCACCGCCCCGTTATTTTCCATTTTCCTGCTCTGTGGCTGGGCTGACTTCATGTCAGTACCAGACGCCAGAACACACCACCATTCATCAGTGCATGCTGCACTCGAATGAAAGGGAGAAAAAATGCAGCATCATTAAATCATCATTTCTAAAGAATTATAAAAAAACTGAATATTAGATGATCAGATAATTAAGATGCAAGATTAAAGGACCCAACATTTCTGTCCTCATGGTGTCGCACTGATGTGTCTGCTTGTTTCACACCTCACTGGAGGAGCTGTGCGTCTGCATCCTTCACAGGAAGCGCTCATTGGATGATTGAAGAGCGTCTGGGACCCCCTCAACTTTTCAAAGCAGACAATGGGACAATCACATTCGCCTCACGCAGAGATTGTAAATGTGCCAACGTTTCACGCTACTACTGTAAATTGAAATCGCTGTTGAGAAAAGATTATCTAGACATGTGGGCCATTATTCCCATGAGCGATTATCGCGTCCGACTGCAGGGTTGTCATAGTCGAGGAAAAGCACTTGGGCTGAACTCACAACTTTAAAACTGTTTTTAATGTAATATAGACGAACGTGATTTTGACACACACCTCATTCGTGTTATGATCTCACTGCTGCATGAAGCGGCCAGGCCTCTGCACATCTGAGTCTCTCACAGACTAAAAGAAAATGTAATTTGTCGGTTTTGATTTTTGTTGTAGTCAGACATGGGAGCCTGCGTCAGTGAACCTGGAACTATACGCAAAGAAATCAATATTATTTTGTCTTTTGACCTCTGTCAAGATTAATAGCTGTCAGGGGAAATTGTGTGTTCTTGCTCTTATGTGGGTCATTCAGATTTAATACTTGGAAACTTTGATAATATCAGACCACGTCTATAAAGCAGTCTGTCCACAGAACAGGCAACATGCCCAGAAGCTATTTTTGTTCTAATTATTCAAGGAGATTGGTTCACTGTTAAAGAAGAAAAAATACTTACTTAAAAAAGCCAAGGTGGAATTCAACTGATGGGAGTTCTCTCTGGAAAATGAGAATGAGTCTAAAAGGGCTGGGAGCTATTCATGTATCACACTTCATGCATCTACTGCAGCAGACGTGGAGCAACTTTAAGCAGGTTGCTACCAACAGCGGTCGTTGCTTCTCTGGTTGTCTTTTCAGCAGTGGTCACATAATCGATGCATTCACAGAGATCAGGAGAACGTAAACGCTCCTACAGGTTCTCATTGGCTTATCAGGCTGCGATTCACAAGAATAGAAAGGCTGAGCTTTTCTATACTGAAGCGAGGCTTCCCGCTTGTCTGTCTCTGTTTGGAACATCACTTCCCTCAAAGGCCAAGAGGTCAAGCTTGTATCCTGCAATCAAGAACCTTAAGGCCCATGAAAACTGCATCCTGTTAGGTGTCAGGTGCCAAAATGGTGGATGTCCTTTGTGAATCATTGACCAACTGTCCACATGTTGCATGTTCCCACACCAGCAACGTGAGGAGGGAGCAGCTGAGCAAGAACGATAACAAAGGTTCCTGAATCTAAGGGTGTTGTCAGTGCATTTACCAGAAGAAAATACTGGAATGAATGAACTGAGGAAGGAACATGATGAATAAACGATGGATGCATGTTGTTGCAGAACTGAAATGTGAAGACATAAGGTCGTTGGTCGTTGTGATTTATGATGCATGTCTGTCATTCAGCACAACAGGAGCAAACCAAGCTCTGTGTCTGAATGAGCAGGACTTGGGCACCGTGTCCACATCTCCAGCTTACAGTGCAATTTGTTTTACAGTGGTTCACACTTGGTCTCAGGTGGTTCCAAGAACACACATGAACGTCAGGTGGAACAACAAGCCACCTGCCCATCTAAGTGTTAACGACTTAATGGCTCCGCAGGGTTTACAGCCAGTCATTCAGAACTGATGGAGCCTTTCAGATGGAAGGTCAAACGTCTCCCACAAATAAAGGCGGGAGGAGAAAACTAAAAAGCTGCTTGGTTTTTGGCCATGTAGAGCTGGAGCAGAACGGAAAAAAGCTGAACAGTCTAGACAAATATTAAAGAGACGTACGCTGCGTCTAGCTCGCGCTTGTGATCAGACACATTGTGAGAGACATTGTGAATCAGTACAATGAACTCGCCTCTCTGCAACGAAAGCAGCGGATTCTCATATCCGACCGCTTCCTGGGCTGTGCCTGAGCTGGAACACAATAAATCCTTTTGTTGACTGTAAGTCTTTCAGATTGAATATTATTTTTCCATTGACATTTGAGCATGGATGGAAATGTGTCTTTATCTGTTAGAAAAACAGAAAGATGCGCCGTGCAAGAAATTCAATTTATTTGTTTACGTAAAATGTCATCTTTCACTCCACACATCTGCTCGCAGAGAGGAACTGATTACAGTCCTCTTTCATGAATCTAAAGTGTGCCGCCTCTCGTGACCTCACAATTAGATTTTTCCAATTCCGAATTCTGAGCAAAGAAGAAATTACCTTTGCAGATTAATGTTATTCATCTCAGCGCTTGATATCTTAGTAAGCGCGTGTGTAATAAATAAAATAGCCACACAGATAGCACTGTACAGAACAGGGTTTTATGAATATACAAAAGAATTCAATTTGTTCTTCAGTCTGAAAAACGAGAGGTACGACGACAACTGCAAATATCACACAGCCAATGAAACTATAACATCTACATAAAAAGCTGAAACTACTGGAGTGTATTTACCAAAAGCGTCCCGACTCTTACTCGCTTCATATTATGTTTAATGTATTAAACCTTTTAAATTGAAAGTAAACCTCATGCATTCAGTTGTGTTTTAGTATTATGGGATGGTCTTAGCTGATCAGGCTCTCGGTTGCCTGTTGCTGTGGCGTCTTGCTTCTGTGGGCCTGTTTTCCCTGTTTCTCTAGCCGTGAAGTAAACGAGTAATACGGCCTCGTCTGGTTCCAGTCGTGACAGCAGTGATGCAGAAACGTGTCACTGGGGAAGCGGTGAAGCTCTTCGTCCTGGCAGCACCATTTCGACACGCAGTCGTGGTAGGATGGTGGCATCTGCGGCTGTCGATCATGTTATTTATTCGCTCTTATTACCCAGCGGCATAGCCTTCACGTGAATGTTCAGTTTGTAGGCCTATTACATTTCTCTTTTTCTGCAGTCGCCGTCACCACTTTCAAAATGAATGAAACTTTCTTCTTATTGATATAGTGTTGGGGAGGTTTTTTGTCTTGCAGCTCTTGAAACCAGAACAGCTGTTACGCGTACATGCAGCCTTGAGTTTCTGGTCACATAATGTGAAACAAATTCTTAACGCGGTGTTTTCTCTCTCGAATGATGGGTTAAACAGAGGATTTTAGAGCAGCTCAATGCTGAATCACCATGTTTTGCTGAAATCTGCTCCCGCTGCAGCTGGAAACGATGCTCATTACACATGAAAACAGCTAAATTATTGCTTGGAAAAACTAAAACAAACTGCACAAACACATTTTCTTAGAAACTAAGTAAAAATGAGATCATGTGTGTTGTCTGTTCTGTTGATTTCATGTTTCTGGGTTACATGTGTAGGAGGAAGTTACAGAAAACCTCTGCCAGATATTGTCAGGCGTAGCTATTATATGAAATGAAATGCATCCTTTACGGCGCTTACTTACTTAAATATTTCTAATATTTTAGATTAGTTTCAAAATGTAAGCAACAATTAATACTAAGAAAGACTTGTTCTGTGAATTTAGGTCACAAACAGACTTTTTGCTGTCCAAATAAAAACAAAACAAACAAAAAAAACTCGTCCCAGCTTGTCAGTGAGCTACAGTTAAGGAAAGAATTGCTCTGCCGTTCATAGGCTATTTGCACACTGTCCAACTGCTTTTGCATTTTTTGTACCTAAATTATCACATTGTCTTGATAATTCCACTCATCGCCCAGAGTATCTGACCTCTGACTTTATTGCTCCGTGGCTTAATCATAGGAGACATTAAGCACTTCTGCCTGTTCGGAAGGTTAATATTGCCATTAGAAAAGCATTACTCACCAGGAAGACCTCGAGCTCTTGCAAGGCTGTGCAGAAACACACCAAATCCATCTCCCTGCTCTGGAAAGATAATTAGAATGAGAAAGGTTGAGAATGGGATGTCACTGGCTGATATTCATCACTGAGCCACATACAAACTGTGGGCTCCATTAAGCAAGTCACAGTGAATCGATCAAGACGCTGCGCTTGTGTTTCATGAAGAGAAAGTGGTCGTTTGAGAACCCAAATGCTGATATTAAGTTACAGAGGTGCTTTCCTTTTGTTACCGAGCTTAAAGAAAGCACTTTAGTTTCATTCATTGATAAGATAAAAGGAGATCAGCGAGGTAAACAAGAAGGTTTGGATTTGAGGGTGCGCACAGACAGAAGCCGACACTGTCTGAGTGGTCATGGTCAAGTCTTAGCCCATGTAAATTTCCAAGGAGCTCAGCGCTTTGTTACTGCTCATTTTAGCACAATGTCCCTAAAACTGATCCCACCTGAATAAGGATTTACTGCTGGCTCTGGGCGCGTAGCCACACGCCTGCTTTATGCATCACTGTCAGTTTGCCCTCCACCAGCACTTAACGGCCCTCCAGCTGCTGATATCATGCACAGCGTGTGAAATTAGACACAGCATAATGACGGTCTCAGGTGTTCTCCGTCCGATAATAAAAAGAACACTGAAGCAGATACATGAGACCGAAACCGGGTCCTGAGAGACATTTATGGAAATTATAGAAAACACATGAACTGAGGTGCATGTTTGTTGACCATCTACTAATAATATACTCGGTTTTCAGGAGAGCTACTTTAAATATCACGTTTTTTTTGTTGGTGGCAGGTTTTATTAAATTGTTTAACTGTGCATTGGTCGTGATCTTGTTGTGTAAATGCTTTTGAAGAATAGACGTCACATCTAATTTAGAGGTTAAAGGTAAGTAAAAACGACTGAAATGTACATTAAAAACAAATCAAAATATTCACATACAAATGAAAAGTAACAATAAACCACAGTATGAATTTATCTTTACAACAAATTCAACACAGCTTCCAGAGTTAGTGCTCCAAAAAACATGAGTGTTTGGCCTGCGAGACTTTGATTGCCATCTCAGCTATTGTGTAAATATATTTGCATTCAATCCATAAACAAAGAGGGAAACAAACAAGGGACCAATCAGTATGGAAATATAGATAAGACTCACCCTCAGCTTTTCCATCTGCATAAACCAGTAAACACTATTTCTACAGATATCAGATAAGGATTTGAATGTATTTGTTAAATATGCAGGATAAACGTGAGGTTGGAATAGTAATGCATGTAAATGATGTCAGTCTCAAGTTTGTGTGAATGTCGTGAGCCGTGTACCTGCATTGTGGTGCAAGACGACGCAACCTGAGCCGGTAAAGAGAAGAACAAATCAAACTCTGCTGCGCTCAGTCGCACCGCAAGAAAAAAACATCAACACAATCAAAAATCAGTGTAGATACACGACTGAGTGTCTAAGTTCGGCCTTAAGAACAAGTGTTTCTACTGTAGTCTGCAGCCGTACGATGTATAGGCGCCGTGATCAAACTACCTGCTGGTAATGAGGGTTGAGAGAGTGAGGAGGCAGTGAGTCAGACAGAGAGGGGCTTCACAAGCCCTGCTCTCCTGGGAGGGCTCCTGCTGTAGTGGCTCACGTGTCTAGTTCCCCCACCTCAGGAGAAACCCTACTGTAAGCCTACAGTCGGCGGCAGCGGCGCCGTTTGATTGCTCTCGCTGGTAATAATCTCTCACGGCCTTTTAATAACAAAGAAAAAGGTTAAATTAAACTGCTTTGGTTCAGGGAAAACAGAGAGTAATCCAATACTTATGTAAATTAGAGCTTAAATATGAGGAGAGATCCTATTTCTCCACGTGCTCCATCTCCTCCTGCTCCAATCAGTGTAAATCAGAGATTTGGTGTTTTGTGTTTTAAGAGTCCTCCAACATCACTTTTAATAAAGAAACATCACAACCGCACTGGCTGCATAAGGAGGAGGCTTCAGAGTTGACTCCAGGGAGTCTTGCACACCGCCGTGTATGCTCTTGTCTGCCTTGGAGTGAGAGCTGCTTCCTCTGGTTCCATTACCACCCTGGCGTCTCCATTCTCACTCCCTGTGACAGGCAGGAATGAAATCTCCGGCGCTCAGCGCTGCAGGGTCAGGCGAGGAAAGAGAGTGGTGCCCTGTGGTGGGAGGAGAGTGACAGGAGGCTGCATGGAGCTCTGCAGGGGATAGTGAGCTGGGAATAAGGTGTGTGTGCGTGCGTGGGTGTGTGAGACGCAAACACAGAGAGAGGCTGCGTTTGTGGTCAGCTGCGTACATCGAAGTACAAGCGGTGCCTGTGTCTTTGTGTCAGATTGCAGTCCTTCCATGACGTTACAGCACTAGTGCACACGACCTACAAAAAGGACAGAGAGGCACGATTTCCTCAAATGTTTAATGTTTACTACTGTACTGGAGAATTTTCATCTGAATAAATTTTAAAAATGACATTTCCTAAATGAATTCATAAATATTCAGGGACGAACAGGAAGACTAGGCTGGAGTTCAAAGACAGTCTGTGTGGAAACGTGGGTGAGCAAAACTAAAGTAACCATCGTACTGGGATTTTCTCAATACCCACATTACGCAGCATGAAGATTATTGGGTTACTGAAAACATCACATACGTTTACAGCATGAAAAGCTGCAGAAGTGGTGCTTACAAAAAATTATTCAGCTTGTATAGTTCTACACAATCAGTCACTTTTCCTCGTGTAAGTAGCCACTACAGAGCAAAGTGCCTATACACCAATTACGCAGCGTGTGATCCCACCCAGGATAACGGCGGCTCTCTGGTATAACAGAGGTGGTTGAAAGAAGAAGATGAAGAGTAGAAGTGGCAGAAGTGAGGAGATTAGATGATCATAATGTAAGTAATGAAAACAGCCTCTTACCTTAACTGAAGTAGAGGAAAACTGACACCACATTTTGCTGTTGCTCCACTAGGGTCTAAAACACGATTCAACAGTCAAGCAAGTACTACAACGATAAATTAAGCAAATATGATTTATTTGTCCAATTATTGTGGAAAGTTTTCCTCTTGTATGTGCTGTCAAGGTTCAGTGTGACATTATAAATTATTGGTGAGTAGCCAGATATGTGAGGTCTTCTGCAGCGATAACGACTAAACTAAACAACGGAGATGTTCAATCCTTGTCATGTAGCGAAAAGGGGAAACACACATCCTCACTTCTCAAGCGACGCTAGAATTTCTTTGTGTTCGAGTTGCCTGCGAGCACATAAAGTGCGTGTTTTCAGCTCACATCAGCCTCATCTGTTAGTGAAAGGTTATCCGTCCCCCTGTTGAGCCGAGAGAGTGACATGTGATAGACTCTCGCTCCGGTGAGGCACTTCTCAGGCCTGGACGTGCCGGCATGTGGTCAAATCAGTCAACTTGTTTCCGTCAGCGCGGTAATCGATTGTGTCAGGGTCGATTCCGGCATCCTCTCCGGTCGCCCTGACAACCATATTGTTTTGTGACCAGCAGCGTCGTCGACTGGTTGTTGGCATTGCAGGAACACAGAGAAGGTCACAGCATGACACCTGTAACCGTTTCCTTCCTCTATATGTTCGTCACCGACACATTATCTCCTGCGCTGATTCGAAGCAGTGGTGATCCTTCAAGGTAATAGCGTTTCATAATGACTATTGTTTGTGTCGCTACCTGAACTCCGCACGCTGACAGCTCAGATGAATCTCTACAAGATGTTGATGAATGGTGTTAAACTTCGGAGGAGCTGAAACATCTCTCGGATATCCCTGCGTACAATGTTGACTTTCTTTGTTTATGATGAAGTGTTGTAATTTTCTTTTCGTTGTACTTTCACTGAAGCTGCCTCATTCACTCAGTGACTTCCTGCCTGGAGCTGGAATGATTTGTGTGTCTAAAAAGTAGAGTTTCTCTAAATGATTTAGTTCCTTGTCAGTGTCAGTGATCATCACATAGTCAGAACAAGTCCATACTGAAGATGAAATAATAAAATGCTTTGTGGATTGTCTAAGTTGTTGGGATTCATCTTCTGGGGATCGTGAATGTCACACGATCATTTTCATGGCAAACCCTCCACTGGTTGATAATCAGTACTATTACAAACATCAAAAGTTTGGTGGGTAGTCATCTAGGGACCATGAACATAAAGAGTGACGGCAGAGTTGTCATATTCTGTGTCTGTGAGCATTTCCATCTGGACTCATTACAGGAGAGAATCCTGTGTTTGGAGAGATTAATCCATAATGATATATATTTTAATTGGAAAGCTGACTGAAACGCCATATGTTCCTGGTTTGCCCACATTACAGCAGTGGATTTGGATGATGTGCATCTGTGAAGCATGCTTGCAATACAAATACGTTGTCCTCAGTAATGAGCAACTTCTATTCTCTTCTCCTCTTCTCTCTATTTACCCTTTTGTAAAGAAGCATTTGTTTGAACTGGGATCTACTGAATCTTCAAGGTAATTGAAGCCTTGGACACTTTCTAGGGTTTTCTGCATGGTAATGACATATGACAGCGCTTCGGTGAAATTAATTATGACAAAACATCCTGCCTGCAGAGTAATGAGAAATGTTTATAGGTTTTTTGGGTTCGTTTTCAGCACATTCAAGTTTAAGGTCTAATTGAAATCCATGTTATTTTCATTGAAAAGCTACAGAATGACACAGTTTCATCCTGTCTTTGGGATAAACTGTGTGTTATTTTGTAGATACGCTTTCTGCAGCATCCTTGTCCTTGTACCAACCTGTAATTGTCATATTAGAAAATATTTCTCAAATATGTCTTTCCATTTTCTGTTTGTTTATTATTTTGAGGCCAGTCCTGCCCAGGATTCCTCACACAAATAGCGTTATCAACATTTCTCACCGTGATTCTCTCAGAGAAAGGACACGCAAAGCTTCAATATTTGCCCCTGTCCCCTTGATCAGACCCGAGCAGCATCTCCCCCACAGAGAAAGTGAGAGGGGGGACAGAGTCAATACCATCTGTAGCTTGCTTTACTGTGGCGCTGCTAATTAGTGAATCCTGATGGCTGTCATTAATCTGCTACTGGCATCATTTATAGCTGCCTGGCTCTATAGGTGGGCAGGGGACGTGGGCTGCACCGCACCTCCAACACTTTAAATGCAAATTGAAAGCGAGAAATATGCAGGAGCTTTCAGCTGTGAGGAGCCATGGTCGCTTCCCCTTTATCATCCTACTCTACAGTACAGGCAGAACTTATTAGGACAGTGACCCATGTTTCACTGTTTTGGTTCTGTACGCCAGCACTTTGGATTTCAGATTAAACTGTGACTTTGAGGTTAAAGTGCTGACTCTCCACTTTAGTTGGAGGATGTTTAAAGCCACATCAGGCAAACACAGAGAATCCTGGTGCTTTTGAGACTCAGCAGCCGAGTTATAGCGGAAGGAGAGTAATTGAACAAGTTAACGCAAAATTAAAGGCAGCATTTTAATGTCTGCTGTCAGATTGTTTACAGCCAGTGACTTTGTGACGTTTATGACCCGCAGACATCAGCATGTTGAACTGTGTCCTGTTGCCGTATTGCATACAAATTATATCCAGCATGCGCCACATATTCCCATCAGTGCACCGCTTTGGTTGTAAACTACAAGATGTGCACCACGAGTAATAACAGGACCACAAACAGAACGTTTAGGACTTCAAGAGAACTTCACAAACAAGTTTTAAATGTTTATATAATAGAGTCAGAGACACTGATTCAGAGAAAGACTCGGGTTTGTAGGAATTAAGTTTGGCTACAAAAGCTGATTAACTTCATTTATATACTGGAAGCAAGGGGGCTCTTGTTTTAACAAACCAGGTACTTGTGCAACAAGGTGGATGTGATTCACATTATGAATGCTCCCATAAAGACTGGCTGCACCCACAACAGACATGGAAATCCTACAGACAGCAGCTTTAACTCATTGTCACTGTTTAATTTCAGAATCACAAGAACAGTCGTAATAGTGCAGATAAACTCTGAGTGTAGAACGTTGGGGACAGTCAATCTCAGACGCCAAACAAAATGTACAGCATCAAATTACATTTCAACGATGAAACACATGAAATAATTGTGAAGTCACAGTCAGACTCCTTGCTGTCGCTTGAGCTCCAGCTGGTGCAGCACAGCGTCTGCTGGCATGGACCCCGTCAGCGCTGATGACAGTTAAGTCTGACAAGTTCCTGGAATCGGCCTAAAAGTTACAAAGCATCTGCGACTTCCCCTGTCTGTGGAGAATTTGTCACGAGAGATTGCTTTAGTGACGGCATTACCAGACATCACTGCCCTCCCTCCCAGTGGCGCTATAAGCTTCCTTTGATGCAAATATTCACTGAGCGCACAAAGAAAATCCATTTTCTCTCACACAGACCCTCTACCGACGCGTCTCAGGAAAGGAGAGGCTTGCTCTTCCCAGCAGAGGCTCGGTTCAGGAGCGACAGGAGGGTGGACAGACACGACCTTCTTCCCCGGCTCGGCTTTGCTGCTTTGCCGTAGCCGGGGGATCCTGTCAACATAAACTGGTACAAAGACATTAGTAGCTATGATCCAACTTTGTGATTTTGTCACCACGCACATCAAGTGGAGCTGCACTGAAGGTTGACTGAGGGCACTTCCTTCGTCCTCCTCTTCAGTGGTGACGAAGGCAATAATGTGAAACACTGGACATTTGACTGGGATCAGGAAGCGAAGCAAACATTTTTTGGGGTTGGCTTGTGGAGCTGCAGTTGTGACTGATGTTTCATTAGCAAAAGTTTCTCCCTCACTTCATAACATGCAGCTGTCAGCGGACGAGAGGTGGGCAGACTGCCAGCGGTGACGCAGGGAGACGGACGTCCATCCACACGTACCCCCCGGGCAATCTAGAGTCGCCAATTAACCGAAGCTGCATGTGTAGGAGGAAACCAGCGAAAACTCCAAGAGGAACGGCTTCAAACTGGGAACCGACGGGCAGAGAGCGCTGAGCACGGCTCCACAGCAGCACTTTATGCTTAGGGTTCAGCCTTTAATACCACAAATTACCAGTCATCTATCTGGAAGGAAAAGCGCGTTCATGCACAATTAGTAAACCTAAATCCTGGGACTATTTATAAAGTTACTGAATGTTGTCACAGCCTGACAAACTGTGATCACACATGCGTTTGATAACAGGTCTACCAGACTGAGGCCAGATAGAGAAAACACGTTTATGCACACAAATCTACAAATATGTATAAACATTGTTTTCCTGTGAAGTATAAAACCTGTGTGAGCATATTTCTACCTTGCATCTGTAAAGGGCCAGTGGTCTCATATAAGCTGCGGTTATGTGTAACTCCTGAATTATGAACTGAATAAACTATCAGAAGTCAGTTTAATCATGATTACTTATTATTGTCATTATGATGCCAGGGAGACTATGAATAATTTAGATTGTGTGACTGATCACACTGAAATATAATTATAACTTCAAAGCTAAAAATAAATCACACAGTCAGTAAAGTTGGCAAACAAACAACTTCAGCAAAGTTTTATTTGCTAGATTCCAACTCTCACTTTGCTTTTCACATCAGCGGCTCTGGAATATGTGAGATGTGCATTCTCACTCTCGCTCTTCACTCTTCGCACGTTTGCTAACAATCAAAGTTCAAAAGAGTTCTTCTCTGTTGGCTCCTACGACATGTGGACGTGAACGCACACATATCTGCATTCACAGTACAAGACAATCATATAACGGCTTATTTATGTATGGTTATATATTTTAGCTTTCATACTCGTTAAAATCACAAATTTCCAAGAATCCAAAACAACAAACATGTATTTTGATCTCATTTTGGTGCGATGAAAGAAGTAAACAAGATGATTATAGTTACAGACAGCAGCCTCTCCAATTTTCGCCTTTGTTTCTCATTTCATGGTTTTTATTGTCATCTTAAATACATGTAAACTAACTAGCGTATAAACTGGTGCTCATTCAGACTACAGGCATACCTGTTCATTCTCAACGTGACCCTTCACGGCCCATGAAAAAGCGCCGCCACGCGCCCTTGAGCTTCGTCTGCGCTGCCTTTGATCGCTCCACTGGTTTGAGGAGTCTGAGATCACACAAATTAAATTCATTCATGTGCTAAGAAAAGGCTGACAACGCTTTGTTTCAGTTGGTCGCCAGCGCTGCCATTCAGGACCCGGGTTCTACACTCAAGGGAACCACCGTCTCCTCCAGGTTCCACTCAACCAGTGTCTCCCCAGGTGGGAAGCAACACCTTGGTAGCGTAATTGAACATCTCGCCTGAAGGAGAGATGACTTGAACTGAATGTACAGTATAAACTAACTCAGCGTATACAGTACTTGTCTCACATTAATTAAGTGCTACTGTTTTTACTGCTTCTTTGTGATCTCAGTGATCTGAATATTTCTTGGACCGTTGCTTTCATAGCAGGTTGGAAACTCTTTTCTCTCAGTACATCCAGAAAACACTGAACCTCCACGATTACGCCCAGAAACTTGGCTTTGTGTTATGGCCTCACTATCTGACACGTACATATTTCATTATGACTCATTACAATACAGCGTGAGCATTCAGCTCCTCTTCGCCCTCTGGGTTTCGGTCCAAAGCTTAGCTCTGTATCATTTGTAATGGTTGTGCTAAACTGCGGTGCTTTTCTCCTGCTACTCCACAAACTGCTGCTTTCTCCAGAGCTTTCAGGTTTCTCTCCACTGCTTCCGCTCTCCTTATCAATAGAACGCAGCTGAAGTAAACACTGCGTCTTGCATATAATTCCAGGACAATCCCCACCAGCGGTGATAAGCTTAGAGAGCAGATGTAGCTCGTGAACAAACTTATTTTTTTAAATTCATCTCACAGGAGGATGCCAAACAGGATACGTCTTAGCAAAGCTTATGTCCAGTCATTTCTACAGCATTTATAAATCAGGAGGCAAACACGTTTTTTCTTTTTCCTTCTGCTTCATCACATGTGAATGAGCTGAAGTCAAGCTTACCAGTCTGCATTTCAAATGCTGTTCTAACATCGCTTGAACAGGTGGAACCCAAAGAGCTATGTGCTGTTGGCTGCTGCCATTTAATCCTAATGCACCATGAAAACTACAGCAGGAGAGAGAGTGAAGCTAAATAAAAAAATCATTAAGCTTTAATGGCCTCATTCTGGCAAAACCATCACCGTGAGGTGACGCTGCAGATACAGGCTCATTTCTGCCTTTGGTCCACATTAAGGTGACGTATGAAAGAAGAAAATAAAAAGTAAACAGGATGAGATATGATCCGTGTTCGAATCACGGCCATAACGCCAGTCTAGGAGCCTCTCTGCCTCACAGATCCATTGAACTGGGCATTACACCGCGCTTTATGTTTATGTTATTATTATTCAAGTCTGTGACCGGAAAGCCTGTGATTGTATTGGAAGTCTTTGAATTTAATGTTTTTCTTTTCCTTTTTGACACACTATTGATTCCTGGACCCTTCAAAATAAGTTTGCGGACCTTATTTGTGAACTATTTCACAGCGTGTGGTTATACAATTGACTTTTGCATGACCCAAAATATGTAGTGATGTTTTTTATTAAGAAGTAAACCTGGTTTCAAATATGTTTCAGTTCTTCTTCACGAACGTTAAAGTTCACAGCAGCTGATTCAGATGCAGCAGATTCCTAAAGAAAGAATCAGAATCTTTAAGCCTTAAAGCCACAGTGTCATCTCCTTTGTCATTTGCTAATTAACACCACCACATCAGCATCGCCACTGTAAACATGCTGCTGTTGGCGCATTTCTCAAAGCATAGCCTCAAGTTTTAATTGGAGCAGAATGATGCTCAAATAAAAGGAATGAATGGATGCTGATCTCTTCTGTGTACAGCGATGGGGATGTTGCAAAGTAGTCCCAGGTCCAGAGGTTGTGAATCATTTTATGCTATGGCCATGATTCTTATTTCTGTTTTTGTTTTTCCTCCACATGCATTATGCAAAGCTTAGTTTACTGTGGTGTGAGAAAACTATGGTGCGAGCATAAACCTGTGTTTGAATTAATGATTTAATGCAACGCCATGAAAAAAGGAAATGACATGACATTAAAAATTGATAATTCAGGAGGCATAATGTCTGATTCTCCCTTAACTACAGCACATGTAGGCTCAGGCAAAGCGCCTGAATGAAAAGAAAAGCCCAGAACCACAGAAACACTAATGCAAACATGCAGACTGGAGCCGCCTCCGAGTCTGTTCTGAGGTCAAGCCTATTTAGGGAGCAGACAGTCTGACTCCTGCAGGAAGCAGGCAGAGGAAATGACAGACTAACGCCGAGAAGAAGAGAAGGACAGCAGCCATAGCAAGAGACGGAGACGAGAGCAGTAGGAGCTGAACTCCCATCGCCCACCAGACCAGACGCGAGGAAATCTCCTATTTGTCTTGTTCTGTGAACACTGGTGGCCACACTTTCCTGCTAAGTGTGTGTGAGGGTGGACAAACTGAAGGCCAGGGTGTGCGAGTCAGAGTTTACACAGAGTTCAAACCTTAGGGAAGCCACGATCCCTCTCAGACAGCAACAGCCTAATATTTTACCAACTTCATCTGTTTGTGAGGGATATTTAAAAGACGGAGACATTTTAAATAGTGTTAGGATTATATATATTAAAAGGAATAATAGTATACAAATAGCAACACAAATAAGTCAAATTTACATATGGAGTAAATGTCAAAGTGTGAACTGTACGCTCTGAGTGCATATGCATGTCTAAAATCTAGAGGTATAATCAACAAAATGCACTTCCCAACAACAATTTCCATAATTGCTGCGTTCCAAGAAAACAGACGCTCATCCATCTTTGCTTTGGTTTGTTATGATTCCCCCGATTTAAAACATTTGCATTTGCAAATTCCCACAAGGCCGAACAGCATGTGACAGCTAAAAAGCTTCAAATGGTTTGTTTAGAAAAGACCTGTGATGCAAAGTAATGTCCACCATAACAGGAGACGGTAGTAATAGTTTCGGACCATTTGGATCTGAGAAGTAAAGTGTTGTTTTCACGGCAGCTGTCAGGCTCATCCTCTCTTCTGAGCCAAACATACAAACAGCCCATGTGCTACATTTTTCAGTCTTCAGACTTGTGATTTCACGTGTTACTCACTGCTGCTTTTGCTTTTACGGCGCCTTGAAGGTGGCAAAAAACAGACACTTCGTGAGATGAAAAATGTTGACTTTAGAATTCCTCTGTCGCGTTGCACTTTTGTGCAAATGCTAACTTGACACCTCAGCTTGCAGAGAAGAGACGCGCTGATGAAAGTGGAGATGAAACGCGAGTGAGCGAGGACACGTTTAATTTGCCACCATGTGAGTCCTTGTGAACCGAATTACCTCGTGTGCCGCCTACTGTCCTCATTAATCCAAATCTTTTGGATAATATGTATGGCTTTCACGGAAACATACTGATAATTGAGTTAAATTCCATTTGGCTGCAGCTTCAACCGGTTGGGGTGAGACAGTAAAGGCAAAGCAGGAGAATCAAAATGAAACGCTAATACGAGGCTCAGCCCAACCCACGTCCACCCTGTTCTGACGGGTCCGGGTGCGTTTCCGTGTTGTTTGTGATGAACGGTAGAAGAAAGGTGATATTGGCTTGTGGCACTTAAAAGATTAATTGAAATTCCAAACTGCACAAACAGTAAAGTGCTGAGAATAAACAGACGAACAGAACAGCTTGACTCGCTGTCACAACAACAAACAGTTTACAAAGAGCTGTTTTCGTTTTTCACCTGCGTCAAGCGCGTCACGCTGAGTTTTCTTCTGTGGTTACTTTGTGGCTGTACTATACAATCTGCTCTCCAACAGCAGGCTTTCATTTATTTGGGTTATGAATTTCCTCTGTAATTACAGAGCTGATGTTGGGTAATAAATGTTGGTTTGTCTCTTTCCATCTCCGTCATTAGTGACATAATGACCCTTCACCAGCCACCGGCCCTCTAACCATTACCAGCCCCAGCTTCTCTGTAGATTACTGCATACCACTGTGAATTATGCGCGAGCAGGAAGCTACTGGGTTTGGCTACAAAGGGAGCTCGCCCCTCTCGCTGCGAAGCATTACAGATAGCTATGGAAATGAATGCAAGGACATGGAGCTGCGCCGGGAGTCTCGTCATCTGAGAAGCCTTCCTCACAAACACAGTTTGAGCCGTGGACCAGTAAAGCTGCTATAATCTCCGCATTCATTCCTTCTGCTAACACAATTTCCTCCCCTTCGGTCTCCACATGCATTTACATCCTTCTCTTTGAATTGTCGATGATCGTTGTGGCTCCTAATGGAACTCGGTAATTAAGGAATCAGTGAGCGTATTGACAGGCTTGGTGTTATCTTTGCTGTTCAGATAAGTGGCCAATATAACTAATAACTAAATAAAAACCCTGTTTGAATGTCTGTGTTGCTGCTAAGTAGCCAAACCTCGCGGGTCAAACGATCCATTTTTCAGCCTGATGTAAAGACAGGGAGGACAAGTTATTAAAC
This sequence comes from Macropodus opercularis, assembly GCA_030770545.1. Classification (NCBI taxonomy): domain Eukaryota; kingdom Metazoa; phylum Chordata; class Actinopteri; order Anabantiformes; family Osphronemidae; genus Macropodus; species Macropodus opercularis. The sequence goes on from CM061089.1 coordinate 4,598,521, forward strand.
ATAGATGTTGTGTAAATAAATTAGACATAAATCTTTATTCCGTCTCCGAGCGGAAATAAAACAGCTTTGCTAATGAGAACAGAGAGAGGTTCTGTTGCTCATGAGAGAGCTGGGAATCTGTCAAATGACTTATCCCCAGCGTGGATAAGTCTCGGCCTGAAGTCCCTGAGCCGCTGCTGTAATCAGAAGACAACGCACGCAGACGCTGATGGAGGAACGTGTCTTCATGCCGAGCCAGCCACGGTACAGAATTCTTAGCATTTGCACTGAATCACACTGAGCTACACATTTGCTCCTAACAAAGTGCTGACAACTATTTTGCATTATATATATATATATATATATATATACAAATTTTTTCACTTTGAATTACAAAAAATCATCAGGATGTACGTCTGTCAAAACCTCCGTGATTTCTGGCGGATCATCCTGCCTTTTTCAAAAACACTCTGTTTTGCTCTGAAGCTGCAGGGCGTCACCTCAGGCTGTCAATCATCCTCAGCAGACAACATTATCTGAAGCGATGACATTGAGCCAGTCTCACCCTGGTGACGTGTTTTTATGAAGGCTTTCACCTGGGTTGCACCTTGAGATCTTCCTCTTTTCTTGTCTGTGTTTTTAGTTTCGGCTGAATATCAGTCATGCGAGTAAGAGAGAGGTCACTTCAAATCAAACAAGTAAACAGAAGGAAGCAATGCAAGAAATGAAATGAAGAATAATGTTTTTTACCCTGAAGTTAGTTTGGCTTGACTCAGGCCTCTGCTCCCTGTCTGAGCCTCCAGCTGCTTTGTGCTGTGTGTCCAGTAAAGAGTGATGTTAGTGGACTGTGTTCTCCCTGCAGCCAGAGAAGTACAGACGTGGCCATGTTAGTCCAGGGCAGCTCCTTTGATGCCTGCTTAACGTTTGACTGAGAGTCACTGTGTGGTATCTTCAGGGCTCACGCTGCCGCAGTCAAACATGATTCAAACTCATATGTCACTACATGTTTTGATCGCTTTGCGCAATTGACCATTAGGCAGCAGAAACACTCTTTACACTTTCTGCCATTGAGGTGTTATTGTGCGTGACACCGTCCGCCGTTTTGACCCTTGGCGTCAGAAGCGGTGGGATTTCGTGTGGGGTGGCGCGCTGACAACGAACTGTCCACGTTGAGCGTAAAACGTAAAAAAGCTGGAGGATTTCACTCGGCTGGGACGCTGGCTGGCTGCCATCTGGTGTCTGCTTTATGACCTTTTAACTAACAACCAAAGATGACTGCTGTCACATTTTCAGCAACTATAAAGTCAGGACAAATACGACCTCTGCCCCAGCCCGACCGACAAGTGCGGCTAGTTTTTTTAGTTTTTCTTGGTCCTGCTCTGTGCAGAAGCTCATCAAATTATGCCAGGAGGGATTTTAATCCAAGCCTGTGTTCATCGTGAAGACTAGCAGTCGTAGCCGTGTCTGCTGCAGTGCAAACATGCATAAGCAAGAGCAGAGAAACTTTGCCAAGGCAAAATCCCAGCAGAGAGCAGCAGAAGAGAGAAATGCTGCTGCCAAACATTTGTTGTGCCTGTGATCACTTGGACTAACTCCTCACAGAATGCAGTCCTCCTTTTTTTAAACAGCTGCTGGAAAAACAACCAGTCTATGAAAGAAGATCAGGACTTGGCCATGATGCCAGAGCTTAGTAGCAAATGTAATGCTTGCACACAGTCCTGAGGGTGTGAGGGCTCCAGATGCAAAATGCCGCATTATTAACCTTTAGCAATTATGCTTGTGATTGTGGAACAACTGAGGACGCCAAGCAGTTCATGTGTTTCAAGACAGATTAGCTTTAAACAGTATTGTATGATCAGCATGGAAAATAGCTGAAAGAAGTGTAATACATGTGCCCAGCAGTGCCCACCATGAAGCCGCTGGTCTGCCTGCTGCACAGTCACTAATACTCATTAGGTAACAGAGCGTCTCTCCTCTACAGGCGTGAGATGTGCATCGATCTACTACAGGTTTTCCTTTTCTCCGCTGCAACGTCTTCATCTTCTTTGTCAGAGTAGAGAGAAGTCGGGGGAGAATCTGCCTTAATGCCACGAGGGCCGGGTTAGTTCTGAGCAAGCTGTTTAGCAGTCACGGACCGGCTCACACAGCTGAGGTCAAGGAGCGGGCGCACATTAGGCCCTCAGCAGGGCGCAACCTTTGTCTTGGTAATTCAGCAAAGACTTCTGACTCAGCATTCTCCAGCGAGATTGGAAGCCGTGACTTTGCTCCAGTCAGTCACTCTGAGGTTTAACTTGAAGGCCTTCGCGTAGAAACCTGTTCATTTGAGCAACGAGCAAAAACAAAAGCCTGCATGTGAAAGATGCTTTGCGAAGCCAAACGCTCCCAGAGCTGAACGAGACTTTAATCTCATCGCTGCTGTCCTAAATCCAATGTGCAGTAGAAAACGAACCAAATGGATTGAAAATGTGCCACAGTTCAAACACCCCCAGACCTCGACGCAGGGGACAATAATGTGTAAAGTCTAATGTACGGGTTTTTTGCTCGATTTCCCATAGTCGCCGCAGGATCTCACAGGTGTGGACAAGGACGTCTCCTAATCATTTTCTCCTCTCTGTTTGTGGAGCAACCGTGCTAAATTCATCCAATTTTCCTTCAATAAACAGCATAAGACAGATGGAGTGCTTTCATCTAGTCAGCAAATCATGTTGGGCAAGATTGATGTTCTCTTGCTTTCGTTCTCTCTCACACACACTCTCTCATCTCTCTTGGATCGTGTGTGTTCATGTGGTCACCAGCAGGCGCTCTAAATTGGCAATCCTATGAGAACAGCCCCCCCCCCCCCCCACTCCCGTTCGCAGCGCTCCTCTAATCATCGCGTTGTTAAGACTGAAAAACGACTATTGACGATATAAAGCACAGCGGCTGCACTCGATAGACTGTCGCTGACCTGCTTTTGCGCTGGTAAAATATGCGTTTACTGCTGAGGACTGCGTGATGAACTGAAATGCATCACGGGGGAACGACCGCCGTTAGTTGAGACCGGTGCTTGAAATATTGATGCAATTAAACTAAGGGTATTCACATTTCTCTCTTTTCCTCATGTTAAAATTAAAACTGTGAGGATTTGATAACTGTTCCCAAAGACGGTGTCCTGCTCAGCGTTGTAGCAGGTACTCTGGGTAATTGGTGTAAAATCTTTCTTGTTCACTGTATTTCGGTGACAGCTTGTCGATGATTCCTGACGCTTCCTCCTTTAGCTGCCGGCGTTTATAATCCGCACGAGTCTTCGTTTTGGCAGAGAATTCTGCAGAGGTCGGGATTCTTGGGCTGTCAGTTGTGCACTGGCAGGATTTGTCTGGCGAATAAAAGCCTTAACAGTCGGCAGAGAGGTTTACACAAAAACAAGTGACTTCACTGGAGAAGGGAGGCAGGTGTCTGCGTTAAGCATGGCCACCATTTTCTTCCTTTGATCTAAACATAGCACAGAATATGGATTATTAAAGAGGAGGATTCGTTGTCCAAACCGTTAAAGCAGCTATTTACTCCTAGAGTTTACTCTAGGGCAGAGAAGTGAAGTTAAGCAAAACACAAGGGCTACTAAAACAGCCTGAGCAGCACAGTCTGGGTGTTTGTTAAAAACAAGATATCATTAGGAAATCATTTACTTCCAAATACAAACAGAAAAAACTGTCACAAGAATTCGACAATTTAAAACAGATAAAAGCTGAGTCTTTCCCTGAGGGAGACAATTAGCAGAAGCACAATCCTCCGTTTCTTCTCTGAAGAGTCTCCACTTAATCTCAGCAGCATTTTTCCTCCAGTTCCTCTGCCGCGGCTTAATTCACATTCTGAGCGGCGCTGATCTATCGCCGGCTGGCTTTCTTGTGAAAACTTCTTTATGGATCTGGGTTTTGTGTTCTTTTTGACTGACTTTGTACTTTGGGAAGGTCACCTGCAGGTCGAGGCCGAGAGTGTTTAGAACCGAATACCCCAGTTAACTTACATTTTTTATTGCTTTAACGTCAACATAACACAAAAGACTAAAATTAGGTGACTAGTGTTTTATTAAACCGTGCTGGCTTGTCTTGGGTATGACAGGTTGAAGCACAGAGCCCCGGGTGCACAGGGCATTAAAGGGTAAAGCCCAGTAGCTCCCTAAATCCTCAAATTCCAACCTAGTTTGCTGTTTCCAGTTTTATTCCAGGGAGTTTCTGTCATTAGAGGCCACTCCAATAAAATGCTGAGGGCAAACAAGTACATTAAAAGGTCACACTTGATAAAGTCTGATAGCCCAGGGCAGCAGCACCGCTAACACCTGCATCTTAGGGGCTTCCACACATGGATGACCCACAGAGTTCTCATGCGTGCACGGGTCTCCATTCTGGCTTTTCTGTGGGCAGAGGGGAACGTGGTCCTTTCACCGGAATCTCTGTAGAGAAAAAATGCCAATGGTAGTAATAGTTGCCAACTCAGCATAAAACACGGGTTAGAAAACAGCAGTGTGATACAGTGCAAATGATACCGGTGTCACACTGGGAAAAGCACCAGCGCTCAATTCCCCCAAGCTTAGGAGAAACAGATAAAGGCAGTGAAAAGGCTTTGTGTCAAGCTCTATTAATCCGTGGCTGCGCTTAAGAGCTGGCTGCTAAATCATCTGTGAGTGTGCAGTGGGGTAGCTTAGTGCTGATGTTGCACCTCATTCCACAGATGGGAAAACACCACAAGTGAAGCTTAGTTCTCAGAAACTCGGCTTCTCTCCATGCTCCAACTTCTGAGCTGCCTTCTCCTGACAGAACATCTACAGTATGTGAGTCGCTGGAGCAGGCACCGAGAGCTCGTAGCCTTATTGCTCCGTCCAGTTAGCGCCATCAAAGTGTCCGTATAGGACAGGATGATTAGAAAGAACAATGGTTTGCAGGATGTAAAAATACACAAATCATAAAATAAAATGCATGATGAAGGATTTGCCAGTGGGTGGAATATCCTCTCAGCATCAGTCAGGACTGTCACTCAGGCTGTGAGAGGTAAAATATCCAAGGAGCCTTCAGGACAGATAAATGATGCCGGTGTGAATTTGACTTCTTAATGGCTGCTGCACAGGGTGGCTGCAACGAGAGGAAAGTGCCTCCGGGCCCAGCAGAGAGCGTCCATGCGAATTCAAAGAGGATGGTTTTAGGATTCACCACCAGCACCTGTCCTTCAACAGAGACATCACGTTCCACTCATTTGAAACAAAATTAATGTATTTAAAAATCAATACAAAACTCTCTCAGAGGTCCGTTTTTCTGCCCCCTCTGTCTAAGAATATGTAATCAGAGGGAAGGCTGCTCACAAATCAAGTGATAAATGGATTGTACTACACAGCAGTTGTGTAGTTTGAGAAAATTATCTGTTCATGTTTGTCTGTCAGTAAAAGACAATTCATGTCTCCATTTAAAACCCAATGTGCTGCTATGAATAATTCACAGGCACAACAATAAAGTGACAATGTGCAGATTTTTCTGGGACAGTTAATCATCTCACAAGAGTTTATATTAGGCATAGCTGAATGGAAATCTAATCACATTAAAACACATGCACTGAATTCACATGTTCCTGTGCATCCAAACACGATAACGACGCCGCAAACCAGCTGTTAATGAAGTGGGACAGTAATATGAGCCTTGTCTTTATCAGGGTGTCACTGTTACTTCACTGCTGATGTTAAGTGCTTCCAAAGGTGTGGTTGTACCTGGCTCTGTGCGTTTGCAACTAATTAGCCCAACTTCCAGGTTCCTCGAACTACACGCCTACTCTGACTTACTTCCCATGAGGCTTTTTGCTGCGTTCGAGCCAATGCCGGCACAAAAGGGAATAAAAGGGAATAACAGGGATGAAGAAGTCCTCCAGTTATTCCAACTTTGTTTCCCCAAGATGGCGACTGCGCTATAATTAGCTCCACTTTTGTAAAACTGTCAATTAAAATGAATTATTTTTGTATTTCCATTCTTCCATTTACAAAAACCAATTTGTTACTAAAATGTTTTTATATAGTATGTTACATGTTACAAAGACTGTTATTTCCTAATGCTGTACACTGTGGTGTTTCTGCTTGTACATAAATAATTCATCTGAATACTCTACCTCCTCCACCAGTGCTGGTCACACAGTTAAAAGCTGGAATCCCCCTGGAAAACGAGACACTGTGACCTTGACTACACAGTAATTAAGGGCGACGTGTAGCTGGAGCAGGATTAGTGTTTGCTGATGCAGCAACAAGAAAGCACATTATAAAGAAGAACAAACGGGATAAAGTCAAAATGGTAACAACTACTTCACTTGTAAATCAAGGTGTAGGAGCTTGTTCGGACTCGGACACTTCCAGTCACTTAAACCAGCTCCACCATAATAAACGGCTGAACTGAAGAAAATGAGAAACTGTCATCAGGTTGAGATTCGTTGTTTCATGACGGCTCAACAGGTGGAAGAAGAGGAACTAAAAGACAGAGAGTCCTGCAAGGTCAGACTTACCTACATTTGTATTCAGGTGGCAGCTCTAAAGCTTTTTAGTCCAACTGTTGGGTTTGAGGACAGATTTATCAGTATCATTACTGCTTTGACAGAAGGTGACATGCTGTCAGATAATGCGAACTGAGCACTGACATGAAAGATGAGGTGAAGGGAGGTGTAGCTGTTGCACGTGATGCCTTCGGGATCACGTATTTTCAGCTGGATCTGTAACGCATCATGATGCATCCTCTGGGGACCACAATTACACCTTTTTCACTATCCAGCAAATGCTTAGAAATATTTTAGGCAGGCTGTTGTGTATGTAAATGAAATTTACGAGCAGCGCTGTCATGTCACCGCACTGTCAGCGGCGCTTTCTCCTTCTCACTGAGGGAAGTGTGGCTGTGCCTCATTTATCTCCCGTCCCTTCAAACAAGCCTTTGATGACATGTCTTATTAGAAACAGATGTTTGAATGTAGATGAAGAAAACTCAAACGTGTGTGTTCAGAAATAAGCGATTTGAAATGCGCTCAATCATGTTAAGCAGAGAGGATATTACAGCAAATGTTTCTCTGGAACAAAAGATTTGTATCCATTGAGTTTTACTTGTATATATTATATTACGTTCCGCAAAGAGGGACAGTGCTTTGTTTATATACAGACGTTTGAAAATGGAAGCACAAGTTGAATCGTATTAGGGGAAATTGCATTCGTACAGGGAACTTGTCTATGGAGAGGCTTAATGTTAGTGTCTTGGTGAGTCACTACAGGCTAATCGCTATCATAACAGGTCCTTCTTTCTCTGAAGGCATCAGCAGGATTCAGCTTCTATTCCAGCTGAAGACCTAGTCTAACCCATTTTGGGTCATATCAGTCACAGCGAGTGTCTGACTTCATCAGCTCGAACACGGACTGCCTGTTGTTAGCATCCTGCTCTCAGCCTCTCGGCACCTTAGGGCAGATCACCTCTGCACCGACTCAGTAATTTTCAAATATTCACAAGAGGGTGGATACATAATAAACTAACATGTCATATATGCTATCAATCAAAGTCTTTGTTGTAGGAAACAATAAAGGTGAAGGTGATTTCCATAAAAGATCCATAACCGCGGGGCAGAGGCAGGCTCGTCATTCAGGCTGCCTAACATTTATTTATAGGAACCACCTGGCTACCGAGACACATGTCACTCATGTATCATTCGCAATGTTACTGGTGAACGACACACATTTCATTTCCACTATTGATTTCTTGCTTTCTGTCGCTCACCGCGCTCATCCACCTGTGACCGTGTACAACGAAGCTGGCGCGTCGACGGAGGAAGCCCCGGCAGTCGGGCAAGGTCAGGTTTAATTTACAGCGTGTGCTGCCTCCTCCGAAAGCACAAAAATGCAGCAGGGAGAGAGAGAGATTGTTCTGATGGTGGAATTAAACGCGCCACACTTGTCAGCAGCACTCCTCAAACTTTAACGGCTTCTCGATACGTTCGTGAAACTTGATGTTTGATGCCAGATCTCATGGGCTATTTATATAATATAATGTCAAGTGTGGGATACAATTGAATGAGGTGCCAGTCAGCCAGGCAAGGATTTAAAACAATGATGGTACAGTCTAAAGCATCAGTGAGGAGAGCGGGAACCCATGACAGAGATCTGTCCATCCACCCGTCCTCTGACCGCGTTTCCTCATGAAGGGAAGGCGCCGGAGCCAATCCCAGCTGTCATTAAGTGAGGACACCCTGGACAGGTGGCCAGTCCATCACAGGGCCGTACAGACAACCGTACGCTCCTACAGCCAGTTTCGCCAATTAACCTACTGTGCATGTCTGGACTGTGGGAGGATGCCCGGGTGCCATGACTCTGTTGGTCGTATGGCATTATTGTGAAAACGGCGTATGTGGATGTTGCCTGGTGGCTTCACCACCGGAGTGGGTCCGGTGTCAGATCACACAGAGCCCACCTCCCAACTCTACAGCTCTCGCTTACGATGTCACGTTGCAGGCCAGGCCGCGTCGCATACGTTTTCTTAAAAACAAAGTTCAGCCAAGAGTGTAAGTTTGACAAATGTTCATATGGGCAAGAACTCTAAGAACAAGAAGGCTGACGAAATATCGCTCCATTTAAAGAGCATGTCATCATAATTACACACCAGCGTGACACTGCTGTCATTGCCTGAAAAACGATGATTTTCTAATCATGCTTAGTTCCCACTGGACTGTACAGCAACACCTACTCGCAAAGAATCTAACTGTCATCTACTGTTGAGCCAGTGTATTAAATAAATTAAACCGGTTTCTTTTTAGGTCCAGTCTATTAAATCACTGTAATTCTCATTTCACGGGTGGTGACAGTGTCGTGGTGACAGCTCTGTTCGTTTGCATCTAGTCAAGACGGCCCAACTGTAATAGCTCCAAAAAGCAGAATAGGGCAATAGTGACATCCAAAGTTTATGTAGTGCGTAATACAGCATATTTCTTAGGTGCCCTGGGGGAGAAGGTGGACCACATCAGCTCCTCCACGAACCCTGAGATTGAGAAGGAGGAAGCGGCACCGATAATTCAAGTTTAATCTGAGCTCTGCAGGCGAACACACTGAGCCGAACTGTGCACCTCCACAGATTTGCTCCCAGTAGTCTAATGCTATCAAACTGCAAACACACACACACACACACACACACAGAGAACTCTGGAAAGACCCTGAATTACACTGATTGCTAAAGAAGCCATTCTTGATAAGGAGGGAATTGCAACAAAATTGTGTTTACATGCTGGAAGCTGATACAAGAGTCTCCTGCAATAGAAAGCATGATACACATCGTATTCAGCTACCAGCACATTTGAAAGAAATCTTTCTGGATCCCAGCAAACAGACACAGGCAGGTACTGTAATCGTTACCATGGTGACAGTGATTAGACGGATAAACTGGGATTCAGCCACTGAGCGACAAGTCCAGCCGCAATCAGTGCTACGGCAAAATGAGATTTGTTTTTGAAGTAGTTTTGTTGTCACTTGCATGTTGGTTGGTGTAATCAATGAACAACTGACGGCAAATACATCTTACGCTTATAAAGCAAATGCATGTTTTTTAAACAATATTATGACATGTATATTATAATTATGTTTCTGCTATAACGTTTGTTATTATGAGTTAGCTTTTTCCCACAGCTTTGTCAATGGATGGGAAGTGTCTGCCATCCCCAGAGTTTTGCTAAATGTTCCTTGTCAGACTTTTGAATAATCTTTTTTTCCTGTGTGTTTCTATTGAGTTGTTCAGACTGGCCTCTGTCTGTTCGGCTCAACGGAAGCCGATAGACAGGCACATAGAGACGTTGTAATGGGATGTTGTTGGTGTGGCTTGAGAGCTTCATAAATGTGACTTTTATTATCATTTCACACTTGTTCCTACAATATCAATCTAAAAAAAGAAATTAAATGTCACCGCCACTGTCAGAATGAAGAGCAAACCACATTAGCGCAGGCTGGAGCCGTTATCGTGTCTTAATTGTTGGATGTTTAGGTGCTAAGAGCTGATGTTAGTCTCTTTGCCCTTGGGTAATGTCATCTCCTCTGTCCGCAGCCGCTGATATACCTTGAGTTATGCTCTGTCGTGCTGCTGTGTCACATTTGGCAAGATGAACGACTGTCTAGTAGCAATATATTCATCCTCACTGTAGCCAATCCATCAGTTGTCAATAGCGTCCGCAGAGCTAAGCCTGCTGCATCTTGAAGAATATGTGCGAAAGAAAATAAATTCATAGGGATCACACATCAGGAGTTAGGTGACTTTACTCAGTAGAATGCTAATAGGACAAAGACAGCATGTGACACCTGAATGATTCACCGCCCAGCCAATCTAATCAAGCAACATTTCGTCATTTAAGATTCCTATGGTAATAAAGCGCGTGAAAAACAAAGGCCCTCCGGTGCATGACAGAGAATTATCACACTCATCACACAGCTAAGTGTTAAATTTATCATTGCCGCTAAGCTGCCGCATACAAATATGTTGTGTCTCTTGGTGTTTTCACTTAAAGAATATAGGGACATAAAATTCAATCAGCCATGTTGTATGGAGACTCCCATCAAGCCACTCCACACAGTGCTGGTACTACTCTGAGAGTGTTTCACTTTTATTACTGTTTATCCCCGAAAATTGGCTGCAGGCTGAATAAAGTGGAGGGGCGAGCGCTGAAACAAACAGCGAAGGCCTTATTTTCTCAGTTAAAAGAAAGGAGTGGGAGGCAGCCGTGTCTCACGGGCTTCAAATGCACGGCTTCAGAGTCAAGAACCACGGTGGAGCTCCTGTTCGAAGCCTTTGATAGGACACTGGAGGTTGGCTGAACGTGTCCGTGGAAGGACTCAAGGAAACGGAGTAAACTAAAGAGACCGAAAACAGTTTAATAACGTGTTAGAAGCTGCTAATGAAGTACAATAGATAAATCACTGACTTTGGCTGTTTTTGGAGAAATGGAGATAATAGCTGGTTATTGCAAGTCACTGGCAGTTACTGAATAATTCAAGTACGGGAGCAGTTGTGATAATGGAGCGTTTCACACATTAGGTCTAAATAGCCTGCTCTTTGTTTGTTTGTGCTATTCATTCATTTCCTAAAGTGATGTTTAAAAGTCACATTATTCATCCCATGCAAATGGAAGCGCTATCAGCAGCATTTCATTACCGCGTTTAGTTCTCTGGGCTCACCCGTCTCATCGCAGAGATGCCCTGACAACTGCAAAATTCATGCACTTTAATTTTTCTAATGAGCAGGAATGAACTAAATGACCTCGCTGTTCTAAACGTCGAGTTTTTAATGAAATTATTGTTTCTTCTGGTTACCACAGGTTGAGAAAATATAAATAAGCATTTAATCTGTGTGTAGTGGTGTCTTGGGCGAATTAGTGAGTGCGTCCGGGGGCCGGCAGGTTATGGTGACGTATTACGTGTTAGTAGCAGTGTGAAGTCTCCTCAACCTCTTTTGAGAGGTCAGCACTTGGCTCTAGACGCCTGGATGAGTAGCGGAGTTGCTTTTCTGTGGCCGTATTGAATCTGCATGCACTATTTTTTATAAAGGATCAGAACATCTCGACATGAGATCCAGACTGTCACTCTAAGAAAGCAGCGCTGTGAGCAGGATTCGAACCTGCGCGGGGAAACCCCATTGGATTTCGAGTCCAACGCTTTAACCACTCAGCCATCACAGCTGCCTGTAACTGGCCCACAGTCCATTCAGTGTGGCATCAATTCACCGCAAGGGCTTTTACATATTAATGTTTCAGGCTTTGAATGCATTTCTACAGTTACACAGAAAACCAAACAAATCACAGTCAAAGCACACATACAGTCAGGTAAACATTTCCAATCTCTGAAACCCTCTTTGCCCTGTGTACCAAGGTCTAGTAAATGTCCAGAACACGAGTAGGTCAAACACAAACTCCAAAGAAACACAGGCAGTTCTTAGGAACAGACACTTTAGAGAGTGTTACATAAAGAAGTCCTGCAAGAACGTGGCAGGATGTGGGAAATGTATGACAGGGCATTAGTTTAAAACTTCTTAAATCCCGTAGCAGGCAGCTCTGTGAGCACTGCGTCAGGAAGCTTACTTCACAAAATGGCTGAGTTACTTTCCTATAAGGTGTAGTTGATCTCTTCACAGCTCACACTGTAAAACACGTTACTGTATCTCAGAGTGTTCTAAGGACGCCTGGAAAGAACCTGTCTAACACTGGAGGACATCAGCAACAGAAAGCAGAACAAATAGTAACAGCAGGCAGTTGAATTGTGTTTAGCATAAAACACAGTAATAAGGTGAACATTTAACTAATGAAATGCTTCTTAAACTGGCCTTATTGAACAGTCAGACGTGTAAGATCCCAGCTGTGCTCTTACTATGTTCTATCCCAGCAGCTTATCTTCTTTTAAAGCTTTGTGTGCTCTATATTTTCTCCTCAGTAAAGGCAGCATAAGACCTGCTTTTAGAATCAGTGAAATGCCTTTGAAAACTCTTATAGAGTCGAAGCGATCAAAATGAGACACTGGTAAAGAGACAGAAATGTTCATGCAAATCCTCTACTAAGAACTTTGGCTTTGGGGAAGATGATGAGTTTTGTTCCTGCAGAGTGTTTGCCAGCGACTCAGCGTGACCTTCCCTCAGCGAGCGCCAGGGCCTCGGAGGACGCGTCAACAACAATCAGCACCTTCGATCTTAGGGATTAGCATTGTTTGAGCTTATGTCACCACCTGCTTCATGTCAGACGCACAAAATGCAAAGTCACGCCCTGGGACGTTTCATCGTTTTCAAGAATGAGAACATCACATATTTAATGTTGTTTTGTGTCAGTACATACAACATCTACATATGCGGCAGCTGGGTGATTGCCACAATACTTGGCAGCTGGACTGACAGTTGTGGCTGTGTTGTTTTCAGATATCAGGGATTGGCTGGTGGATGCTACTTTTCAATAGCCAACGTGTCACAGTTCAGCCAGTCTCTGCTAGGCTGTTTGTCTGTTATCAGTGAAATGATGATCCACTAAGTCTCCTTGGACCCGAGCTGCAGAATGACCAAATGTGTTATCTTTCCCAGAGCTCAAATATTCCCTCTGGTTGTGTTTGTGGCAGGACCGACTGTTATGTGAACGTTAAAGCACCGATTAGCTACGAGTAACCTGACTAAAGTTCAAAACAATCCCACCAATGGCTTTGCCCCCGGTTGAAGCCCAGACAGTGTGTTTCACGTGTGCGCCTCCATCACGCTTCGCTGACTGTCCTCCAGTTAATTTGTGCACTGACTCACAAAAACAAAGCCACAAAGCCCATCTGATTCCCACCACAAAACAAGAGTCTGACGAATATTTTGGAAAAACATTTGAAGATAAACTGAATCTGTTGCTCCACAACAATAAATTAATGTGACTTGAATGTACTGTACTGTTAAAACAGCAAACTCTGTAAGCGCTTCAGCATGCAAACCAACAATTCAGTGTTTACCTTAATGCCTTTTGCCGTGATGCAGCAAACCATTTAAACGCTCATACCGTTTGTGCAATTCTATAAAACGTATCAACAGGTTGGGGTGGGTCTTTTTCTCCACAAGGACACCGTGACGCGAGCTGTGTAACCATAACAACTGATTGTGACGTAATTAGTTTCAGGAACGCTTTGTACTGCCCATTCCTTAGGGTTTTTACTATGCCGCCAAACATTGCGCCGCCGACAGCAGGTGTGTGGCAGCGTAATGAATACATCCTGCGGCAACTGACACGGTCGACGGTATCTGCAGGGAGATTTCACGTGATGTTTCAAATGATGACGAAGCGACGTAAAAACAAAATGTGCTTGAAAATAGTTCAAGGGCAACAAACCAAAGACATGTTCCAGACAAATGTTTTCATTATTGTCACATGGAGTAATTGCAATTCCAGTCTCCAGTTAATAAGGAAATAAGGACCATTTAACCAGCTATAAAATAAATCTCCCTGGAGAGAAGCTTCTCATTTCTTCCATCCCATGGTGACTGGTGTTGGACATCAAAGCAAAATCCAATTAAGAACTGTTGGGAGAATTAAACACCACCCGTTCTTCTTATGTCCCTCTTTCTTAATTCATACCTCTCCAGGCCTGGTTTTGAAGCAGCTCTCTTATGCTATACTTAACTTGCAGTTCAGCTTAAAAGAGGAAGTTCTCAGCCAAAGCCTTCCTTGTTTTTTTCAGTATGTCAGCTCATTATTTGTTCACCCAGGATTTTACTTATACTGCACTACACACATTATTTTTGCATTGGTCGCTGCTTTTAAGTGTTTTGCACAGAGCAGTTTATGCTCCATCATCAGGAGCGTCCGTGCACGTCCCATCTCTCCGGTTGTGTCTTCGCTCTGTCCTGCTGCATTTTCACTGCTATTCATGGTTCTGAGAAATAAAGGCTTTGACTTTGTCCCAGCCATCAACCAGCCGCTATTATGATTTTGTGTTTCATTTCTGGGGAACACAAATGTCCATCTGAACTCAAGAATAAGTGTACAAAGCTCATAGTCGACATTACTTGCACACATGTATGTATATGGAATTAGAGTCTGTCTCACAGGAAGCACTTATAATAGACATGGAAAAGATGCTGAGATGCTTTGTTCGTTCCCTCTATTGTCTGACTTTGGCACCTCGTTGCCAGCCTGCACCCTTTAAATGCTTCGTATCCTTTATAATGGACGACTGCGCCTGGATCCAGCTCCTCCCTCCCTGTTTACTCGCCAAACAGCTGCTCAAGGATGAACAGTCGCCTTCTGATTTCGTAGTTATCACTCATGTCTACCTAAATGTAGCATCAATACCGTAAGACGTTGTTTTGGTGTTTACCATTTTCCTAAAATGCACTGTCTTCATATTCTATATTCATTTTAGTTGGCCTGTTATGAAATGTTAGATCTGTATATGTATTTTTATTTGTGCTAGGGATGAGTTCTCAGTCTGACAGGTCTGCACGCCTCTCCCAGGAATCTCATGAATATATTTAGGACTATTAAACCATTTTTAAAAAGCTATTTTGCATGCATACAGTCTAATCATTACAATGCAAATGAGGCTGGCAGGGTGGTAAATAAGGTGTGACTGAGAAAATGGAAAATGGATAAGGAAAACCATGCACATCTGTGGGGCCAACCATATTAGTTTGGACGCCCATCAGAGTCAAGGCTTTTGTGTTTTCTGTGTGTGTGTGTGTGTGTGTGTGTGTGTGCTGACCCTTTTCACTGGGTTTTGTAATTTTAGTTATCTGTATATATTGTACGTTCCAGTCACATATACTGAACACGGTGACACCTGAACTCACTCTCTTTATAGAAATGCTGTGACACAGCAGCAAAGATGAGGAGATGTGAGCAAATCTTGTCATCTATCAAGGAGGGGTGGTGTTGGAATATACAGCGCTGTTAAAAAGATACGTAGGTGGTTTTATAGACGTACACACGGATAAATTAGACATATAGACCAATAAAAATCACAAATAAACATGATGCAAAATATGTCTGCTATAAGATTGGAGGCCTTTGTTGCAGAATGACTTATCCTTGCATCCTGGTGACACATGCTATGTGTCTCAAACATCTTACCACTGAGAAAGCTATGCTGCAGGTAGGTGTGGCAGTTTAATCGACACAACCTACTCTACGTTCAGGGATTGCATGAGTACAGGAATCCCTCACAGTCGCCGGTGGTATCTAAGCTGATTTGACGGCCATCTGGAAAACACAGCGAAGCATTTAGCATCTAAAAGCCCGTCTATGTTGATGGAGACTAAAGCAATGTACATGCTGGACCTACCAGCTGACACAAACACATCTCTTACAGCATACATGCTGTCTTTTCTTTCAGAGGGTAATTGTCGGGCATCCATCGCATATAAGAGTGGTTGGGCAAAGCCACTGAAAAGCAGGTGACCACCTTGTTCACCTTCCTTCATTCAGTTTCTTAAGAATCTGAATGGGACTAATCATTGACATGTTGTTTGTGATGCTCAGGTCTAAAGAGCAACTTCTGTGGCTGGTGTCACAGTGAAATAAACGTAATGGAAGGTTCAGACCCCTGTGCCCCCAATCTCCAACTCTACCTTTTCCTTTATTTACAGACACTCAAATGGAGCATTTGAGCCATTTCACTACATTTTGTGGCGACAATGACCAGAGTCAATATTGACCCTTGTGCCAGTATTGTACCTCTCACACAGGACTGTGGGGCAGAAAATTGGCTCAATGATCCCACCTTGACTGTGCAGTGTAAAAGCCGCTATAGAGACAGAAAGTCATCCATCCACCCGACCATTATCTATACCACTTATGCGGTTAAGGGTCGTGGGGGAGCTGGAGACGATCCCAGCTGTCACTGTGCAAGAAGCAGGGTACGCTTTGGACAGGTCGGTAGTCTATCACAGGGCTGGCAGGGAGAAGGACAATCATTCCCCCTCACATTCACACCTACCGACACTGTACGGCGACGGAGTAACCTCATCGGTCTCTGGGTTAAACACAGTACGAGGGCATCGCAGTTCAATGAATTCATAGAAACATGTCAAAATCAAAAATGGAATTGAAGAATTGATCAGTGTGACAAGGTGTAACTGAATTAATTAAAAACAAAAATATATAAATAAACCTTGTCTTTATGATTTGGTGATAATTTAAGTCTTACTAGCAATAAAGGTCTAGAGCTCAGTGTCCATTACAAGAAGTGATAGACACGAGCTTTTTCACCAGGATTATGGCGGCAAACATTTCCTGTTCCACACGTCCAGCATTTTATTAATTAACATTCTGTGTGTGAGATTAGTGACTTGACTTCCGTAATCTTCTTCCGTCAATCTTACTCTATACACTGAGTTGTTACATTCAGATCCAGCTGTCACGTACACGTGTATGCATGCTGTACTGGGCTTTTATAAGGCGCATGCATACATGACCAAAGACTGCAGACGCTCGACACATTCGCTGTTAAGCTCCTGTAGAGCATTATCGCTCGGTGCACTGCCTAAACATCCCGCACAGTACACAACACGTTCATTACACGACCTGTCCGTGAATGCAGCAATGCAAACTCAAAATGAATTCAGATGTGGTGTGTGCGCTGTGGATGTTGGGTATTTTTAGCTCCCTGGAGGTGTTACGCCCTGGGGCAGTTGCCCACTTTGCTCAGAGACAGTTCATCTGCAGCTGACCTGGTGTAGCGAGCTACAGATTTTCCCTAGAGGGCAACAACCCAACAGGAGCAAGCGTTGTGCTCTACCTGCAGAAAGACATGTGAAATATATAAAGGCACTGAGCAGTTCATATTTATATAAAACGCTCCAGTACTGTGTGGGAATCTGTACTCGTGTATCACTCATTAATCATAGTTTTATCACTCATCCTGTCGATGAAGCACAAGTCAGCAGAGTAATCAAATACTGACCCTTGATGACTGTTGTTATGTGTCATCCAGTTATTTTCAGACTTTTTCCACAGCTCTGTAAAGGTTGTTTGTCTCCCGGTGGATTGGGCCACTTAGCTGAATTAAAATCATGGGAAAAGACAAAGCAAAGATGCACATTCCTTCGTTTAAAGCCCACTGCGAGCCGAGCTCACCTCTGTCACCTCCGTGCTCCTCCTTCTCCCACACACAGATATTTTTCCATTGTCTTTCTGTTTCGGGTCCAGCCCTCTACAGCATCTCTTCACGCACAGCAGAGCGAAGGTCTTCAGACGATTCGGTCCGATCAAAGAAATTTGTGTCTGTGGGATTGTTCTGCATTTCAGATTCATGGCATGATTGAATTTTCCACCTACACACTCGCCTCGTGTCTAATTTCTCTCACAGCGACGTAAAGGAACACAGTCATAGCGCGTTAGCCAGCTCAGTATTCCCCTCTTGGCATTTTATTCACTGCCAAAAGCAAGAAAAAAACGTAAACAAGTAAAGGGAATATTCCCCTTGTTACTTTCAGCCAGCAGGTACCAAAATAACAAAGCAGGTTTTGTTTTGTTGACAAAAACACCGAGTGGCCCTTCTCTGCAGGGAGTCGACTGTCATAGCATTGTGATACAGGCGCAGTCGCATACAGAGCAGCGCGGCAAAGTGTTACCAATCATCAATTATGTTGCATCTCAACCACACCAGAGGCTTCTCCACTCTCCTGGGACCACTCAAAATGAAGTGCTTGTTCAGTTGGCTCTGTTCCCTGATGGCTATACCTGCAATACATAGTTTTCTGTCTTTGAGTGTTCAAGTGTGTGTTTGGGTCTGTGCGTGGGGGAGGTAATTTAACGCAATCTAACTGCTCAGTTTAGAACTTTGAAATAAACAAAGGCTATCAAATGGATGAGAGAAATCTGGAAGGATAGGAGAAGGTGTTGGACTCCAACAGCAATGGAAATAACCTTGAATTGACTGGAAGTGAAACTTTCTCGATCTTATTGGGTGTTTCAGACAAACACACTGTATTCCATAGAGTTTTCAACAATAGCAAAAGCAGAGACTCTGAATATAGAGAACTGCCCAAGCAGAAAGAAAACAGAAGCAGGTCAAATGCATTTTTTCTTCTTCTTCTTTTTTTATATATAAGAATTATCAGACTGTAGCGGGTCTTGGTATTAGACAACCAAAACCTCAGACTGACAACAACAAACCTAAAAGAAAAAAGACTTAATGCCTTCAACCCCAGGATAAGACCTGACCTTAGATCAGTGCTGGCTGTCTCTAGAGCTGCTTCAGGGTTTCCCCCTTGGCAACATGTCTTAGATCTTTGTCCAGTTTTTAGCTGACCCTTATGTTGCCTGTTTAAAACTTCTTGCTTCCTGCCAAAGCTTCTTGTTTCATCTTTTCTGTTTCCCTCTAGGTGCTTGTGCCTTGTAGAACTTGGCGCTGGATTATGTCTCCAGGTTTACTGCCCTTGAGCGCTTGTGATTTTGGAGATGCTCCTATCCTGAATCAAACCCTGCCTGCCTTTATGTCCCAAACTTACCTTCAGCTAATATCTTCCTTTTGGACATTTTCCCAACTAATCCACTGGCCCTTTGCAACAACAACATCAGCTGCAGCCTTGTTTTGTCTACTACTTACTCCTCTGCCCAAGCCTTCAAAATGCCTGATCCACCTTCTCCAGTCTAGCCTCAGTTCCTTTAAACCCCTTTGTTAGACTAGTTATGATGGAAGCGGAAGCTAAACGTCCATTAAGGGTAAAGAATTTTCTTTAAAGGCGCTAAAGCAGTTTGAGTCATGCTTTGGATTAACTTCCTCTAATTATTTACCTGTTGCTCGGACTGGAACCACGTGGAAAAGAGCTAAGAGGAGGTCGGGGCATCTGATAAGGAAGCCTGCTAGACACTCCCCTTCAGAGGTTTTCCAGACACGTCCGTCTGGGAGGAGACCTCAGTACTGACCCAGAACACACTGGGGGGATTACATTTCCCATCTGGCATTAGAAGCCTCCAGATTCTCTCCGTGGCTCCGGAGGACGTAGCTGGGGAGAAGAATACCTGGCCAACCACACTGAGCTTCCTGTCACTGAAACCCAGACAAGCAGCAGAATGTGGCTCGACTAGTGGCTGTGACAAACTTATGCCCCTGTACTTTCTGTATATCAAAGCACTTAGCAACTCGGATACGTTTCGCAGAACTGCTCACGCACTGAATTCAGTCTCCTACTGACCACTATCTTTTGACCTAACTTGGGGCTGTTTGGCATCATCTTCAAAAGGAAGGTGCAGCGCTGGTTCGTGTTGATGAAACACCGGCTGGTTCCTGACTGCCTCTTTGAGGGATAATACCAAGCAGTGGAGAGGGCAGGGAAAATATTTCATACACGCATGAGCGCACGGACTTACTCTTTCACTTACTTATGTAAAACTTTTCTTTCTTCTCCTCCTCACGCTGACGCTCTCTTCACGCTCCTCAGTCCCTTCTGTCCTCAACCATTTCTCTCCAGTGCTTAACTACAAACACATTTATACTTTATCTCTGTCCCATTTACTTACTCTCACCGTCACCGTTTCCTCTTCTTCCCTCTTCCCTCTCTCATCTCTCATCTGTGTCTGTTTAATGCCTTGCCAATCAGAGCGGCGCCACGAGAATACTGAGAGGGTTCGCAAGAGCAGGAGGGAGACAAGACAGAACAGGGGAGACACAGAAGACACGAGCAAGCAGAGGACATCTGGAGGCTTGTTGCTAATTCATTCACGGATGATAAATGAACCATTTTGCGCTTACTAATGGGCAGGAGAGGTGGAGACAAACAATAAATGGATTCACTCAAATACATTTACAAAGATGGAGGAAATCGGTCTCTGCTCTCTGAGACATCTAATCCCAAGATTGAGTTTAAAAATGTGTGTGATCGAGGTGCTTCAGGATGTCATGTCTTTTTACTTCATTTACACACTTTGGTCTTTGCCTCTTATTGATTGTCTCATATACGCACAAATGTCAAGCTACTGGGAAACTGGTACAGAAGATTCACTGGGTGGCAGGAAGGCGAAGCTACTCTATGGGCTGGCCGGAACAAATTATGACAGCAGTCTGTATACACATCAGACTCTGGAGAACTAGAACAGATGAGAGAAATGCCGTCAGTTTCAAAAGTGTAAAATATTAGTTACTGCAGCTTTAAATATCCTTCCCAGAGTTTCAGAAAATCTGTCTCAGACTTCCTTATGCAGCAAAAAGGTCTTTTTCCATGTGAGCTGTTTCATTTTAATGTTAAGCTTTGCTACCTTCTTCTATATAGAGAATTTTCCTTTTTAACGCAGCAGGCTTGGAGGTGTAAGGATTTAAAAACTGTACGGAACGAGTAACCAACCTGTGGCCTGTGTCGTGCTGTCTCACCTCAGCGGATGGTAATGAAAAATATGCCCTGCATCATAATCACCATTGACCCTTATGCTAAGACTTGATTGGCTCCTCCGTGGCCCCCTGGGTGTCCTCTGAGCAAGGTCCTGGCCGGCCGCTGGTCAGGACATGATGAGAATATTCATCACCGTGTATGTTTGAAGCCTGGGAGACTTGCACTGATTGCTCCATTATAACCTAGAGTGCTGCTAAGGGGAGTGGAAGCAGGACTACGTTGTGTATGCGTGTGATCATTTGAAAGTCATAATCCGGCAGTTAGTTGACATTTAACTTTGACTAGTTGTTTTAGCCTGATGCTGGGAATATAATGACACCATGCTGCTGCAGTGCTCTGTGTAAACACAGCCATATGGTGCAGCACAGCTCCTCCCTCCATCAGCCTGTCAATGCCCACGTGAACCCACCCCTACTCATCAAGAAGCGTATGTTTTGCCTCTTGTCTAAGTGGCAGCCGAATGACAAGTTGGTATGGTGATATCGCACCATGTGTGCTGGGTGGGTTCATCAGCCGGAAGGAAACACCTCGAGCTTTATTGTTTCCTACAATGTGTCTCTGAAGTAATTTAAGGTAATTAGCTGTAATTATTCATACTGAAACATACGTGTACTGTATGTGTGTGCACATCATTAACAGCTGTGTCATGAACATACATTTAAAATGGTCTTACCGCACATTGTTGCTGTCTGAACTGCAGCTTTTTTACTCTGTGGGAAACTAACAGCTGTTGACAAGTGTAAAATACAAAGGTTTGGATCTCATCTTGCTGGTCCTTAGAGTTTAAAGTGATAATGATAGCATCAGCATGGGAACGCTGACCACGCAGCAGGATCACAGCCACAGTGAGCTGGTCTGCCACCAGACTTTCTGTAGGTTTAAAGTCAGCCTGTCAATGCCCACATGAATCCAACCCAACTCTAAGATCAGTGCATTAAATCTAAAATGTGCCAAATAATAAAATCAAGTCTTCGGTTCTAAGGTCAACACAGTGTGTCTCTCAGTATTATGGCATCTTTCTCTCAATTCAAAGAGCTTTACATAGTAGCAAACCTTTGATAAATCCACTCAGTACCTGACACCTGACCAAGTAAACAGGATAAAGTCATAATGAAGCATGAAGCAAGTAGACGCGATTTCTCAAATGTATTGCTTTATGTTGCAGATCTCCTGATTTGTGGAGTAACGTGAAACCATTGCATCATCCCTTTTCATGTGCTGTGTGAGAAGATAAAAAATTAAATAACAGCCCACAGGTTACGGGAAAGTGTTTAACATACAGTTTATGAACAGTTTGATAATTTCGCTTCTCAGTGATATTCAGGCTACTGCTGTTTGACTCGAAGCTAATTAGCATCTCCAGTCTATATTACTGACAGTTGCATTAGATATCAACCATGATAATATTGACCAGCGTAGTAGTGGTGGAGGTTTATGTTTAACCAGCCCGATCGATGAAATTCACAACAACAACACTAAAACTTTTGTTAAACACACAAGCTGTAATTAAAACCAGGGTTACTTCTGCTGGTCTGGCAGGAGATGTGCTTCTAGAGAGAATGAAGAAAGAGCAAAAAAAATCTTACAGTGTTAATAAAATCTGCGACTTTCACAAGCAGAGCCTTCTAGTGTGAAACCAAAATATGCTTATGTGACACCGAATCCTAGAGGACACATGACTTTCCTCTAGTAACTGCGTCGAGAAAACAGGCAGCAGAGCTTTAAAAGCTGGTTTTAACAGGTTAAAATGATCACAGAAATTGAATATTCTGCCGTATATTCATGTAAAATATATTATAGTAAGTACGTGAGTCTGGCTGGGTGTCATTAACGGGTGCGGCGCCATACAGTACCCTGCTTCACTCACTCAATTTTCTCAACGTTTCAAATGCAAATGAGTGTATTTGATCCAGTGGCTGTTGTGCAGAGTCTGTAGTGGCAAGGAGATTGGTTGCTGAGGTTGATAATTAAAAAGGGAGTCTCTTCCTTTCTGCTTCCTACATTTATAAGCAACAAAACGTTCTCCTTGCAAAGAATTATCTGAGCTGGCAGACATAGAGAGGTGAGCAGTGCGTGGTAGTAAATCACCCAGCAGTTCAGTACTGCAGGTCAAAACAAGATGGTGGCCTATCCAGGCCTCCATTACAAGCCTTTACTGATCCCAACATGCAAATCGCTCGCTTATGTGTATTATTCCAGCCAGTTTGTTTCCCCGTAGACTGGAGCAAGCAGGTTTCCTGTACAGCAACAGTTCATTATCCCATCTTCCTGCTTAAACACATGCATTGCAATGGTGTATTGTCACAATGATTCGAGTCCTCGCCTTCCTGAGTCCTCGTGCGCTGAAAATTGTGGTTAATAAGTTCAAGCAATCTTCAAGGAATTGTGCATTGATTTTCCACTTGAACTGTGCCATTGTAGCTGATTATTTTTCTAGCAGCGGTGTGTCTGATTGCGGGGAACAACGTGACATTGCCTGCTTCCATCAATACTTCAGTCCTCTTTAACAAACATGCTGCAGCCTTAATTTAACCAGTGTGCTGAAGAGCAGAAGGCTTGGCAGGTTTATTTATGTAACACGTTGGATACATAAAACATTGTGTGATTTGTATAATGGATTCGAAATATGCAACATATCAACACTGAGTGTAAGATTGTGATAATCTTATGTTTATTGGCCATTAAGTTGTAAATTCTGCTTAGATTCACTTGTAGCATTTGCACAAATCATCAAAAAATCATGTTATCTTTCTACTGTAGACACCACCGCAAGCAAAACGTGTTCTGGAGTGGACATAGAGGAGCATTACGTTCCAGACAGTGGTGAACTCAGTAAAAGACACTGGAATTCTGCACTTCTGCACCGTTTCAGTCACTACATTTAGCGTGTACGGTACACGTCATGTGAGCTGAGTGCACCACAGAATTTATTTATCGCCGTTGGTATTTTTTGAGTGAGACATAAAAGCCAACAACAATGTGATTCCATATGAATTGTGTTAACAGTTATTTACTGTTAGTGTGCATATGCACAGACCCACTGCAATATGTTATGGAGAACACCTTGCAGAGAGAGCAGCACGCAACAGTTCATTATTGCATGACTACCATATGCTTGCGAGACTGTGGGTTCAAACCTGGTCCAGATCCATCTGGCGAATCCCGTCCCACCTCCTTGCATCTCCTCTCACCCCACTGTGCTCTATACTGTACACCACATGATAATCAGACCTGCCTCCAATTAAAGACACACGGTCTCATTAAATCTTCCAAATTGTTGAGGATTAAACATAAGTCATTTTGAAAGATTCAAAGCTACTGATGGACCCTAACGCACTGAGGGAAAACAAGAGGAAGCTGTGGCCACTTTGGAAGGAAACGAACAGTGAGGACGACCAGTGTATTTGCTAACTGGCAGTGATTCGCAGATAAAAGCCTACAGAGATGTGCACACACTAAAAGATTAACACTGTGTCAGTGTCATATGATTCAAACTTCTCTGCATTATAAATGCAAGGAAGAGTTTAAAAATACACAAGACTGTGAATTATTCAGCCACTCCCCTTCACACACTACGGGGCTTTTCGACTTGATGCTACACAGCCACAGCGAGTAAAGTAGGAAATGACTGAGGAGACCGTCAGTGAGGGCCTTTATGTCATGCTCAACTAACAAACATCCAGCTACATTTATTTCAAAACATTAAGGGGTGCAATTAGTTTATTAAGAGCGCTGGAATAATTTGAGAGAGAGAGAATACACCACCCATGGAGAGTGTAAATAAGGCAATTTATCTGCCACCATGCAGCTGAACTCACTCTTGTTTGCTTGCTGCCAACATCACCACTTAAAATGTCAGCGACTGATTCTTACAGTACATTAATGACCCCACACATTCTTGTTTTGCACCATCTAAAATAAATTAGTGTCATTTCAGATCATTTTTGTATTAGATTCACTACTTAATGACATTTTAGGCTAAATAAAACCATTAGGTCTGTTACAATATCTGCCCTGTTCATTTGCATCATTCATGCATGACTCCGAAATATCTAATCCTGATTCATTATAAGATGCTGCCTCAAATTCATACTTGTAAATTGTGATCAGCAGGGAACATGTCATGGTGGGCATGTGTGTGTGTGTGTGTGTGTGTGTGTGTATGTGTGTGTATACTGCCACCCAGTGAAAATGTCCAAAACTACGAGACATTGTGAGTCATTCATGCAGCCTGATTGCCTTCCTCCGCCCTGCTGCAGGGGACCTGGGTCGGTAATAAATTAGTCTCTTTTAACATTCACAACTGATGGAAGGCAATCTCAAGGTCTGTGAAGATGAGGTTGAAAGGACTGAGTAGAAGGTGAGCACAGAGTGTAAAACAGGAGGGGAGGAGGGGGGTGACAGAGAGAGTGAAGCCGGCGTTTGTGTGCTCAAGCAAGAGCAAGACTGTGAAAGCCAGCGGAGCAGAGCCACAGCCAGCAAGCACGACCAAAGCAATGAACCAGAGAGGGAGACGCATGGACGGTCAACATTTTCAACCTACAGGAAAAACATGCCTGCAACCATTTCACCCTCCTATATCCAGCTGTACAGATTTTTTCTTTACCAAAAAGGTTTATTTTCAGTGGTTCAGAAAATGACAGGTTTGAGAAAGGTTCATAATTAGATGGAAGCCAGTGTGCTTTTTATAAAACCTGGCACTAAACTCAGGCCTCAAAACAGCAGCAGGCGGTAAAAGTCTGTAAAAGTTCTCAACATTTTTTATTTCCCCTATAACCTTAATGAGTAGCATATGCATGAAAAAGATGGACACTTTAAAGCACATTTTCATCAAGGAGAGCAGGCAACAGTATGTGTTGTGTCATTTTAACGCACATGCTTACATTTATAACAATCAGCAATAAACTGCCTATTTTGGGGAATTAAATTCGGCGAGTGGAAAAAAAGGACGCATTGAAAATATTAAAGGAAAAAGGGTAGAGTGGAAACTGTTACCTTGAACACGGTGCTGAAAGGAAATGTCACAGGTGTTTATCCATTTACAGAACTCCTCTCTTCCATAACCTGCAGTGAAATTGCCTTAAGACCTCTAAATGACTGTAGACTGTGGTCAATTTCCACACCCAGAGCTCCATGAAGTCAAGTAATAGTGCAGTCCAGTCCACCATAAAACGTATTAAGGCAGGCGTTCTGTTCGTCCGGGAATAAATTGCTCACTCTGCACTTCTCAAGTTAATCTTTTTAATTGTCTCTTTTGTTAATGAACGTTTTCATGCTTATCATTTAGTAACACAAGAATAAACATGCATGTTAGATAGTTTTCCTACCGATTCGCAACTTCAACTCCATTGCGTGCTGTAATAGCCACATTGCAGGCAAAAGCAGTCAGATGAAGCTTGAGTAAATTGCAGAAACCTTCATTATATTATTTGTAAATTGCCATTAAAGAATGATAAATAAGTTGCACTAACTGTCATTAATAAAGCTCTTACACAGACACTGATTTACTTCCATTTATTTCTCACATGTGCTCATCAGTTAGATGAAACGTGAAGTGAAAATAATGAAGTCAGAGCAATGCATTTCATTTCGCCACCTGTTCAACTCGCTCTCCCCAGGAAATGACATCATTACACAAAGTTGAGCTGTGCAGCCCTGGGGCACGGAGCTACTTGATCCATCTTCATCTGACTCCCTCTGTCAGATGTCGTGCGCATCATAAACTCCGGCGCTCTGTACACACACACAGCGGAGCTCAGGAAACGCATGGCGAAAAAGTGGTGACATTGTCAAAGTAGGAGCGTGGCCATAGTGCAATGTAACAGCACGCTGCCACTTATGAAAACACCTGCTCCACACTGTCAGCAACTTAACCTTCTATCACCTAAATCCCCACCGGAGGATTATATGTGACAGATGTAGGACGGAGGGGAGTCGGAGAGCACAGGTGACAGGACTGGAGGGTCGGAGACAGAAGTGACTTCATAAGCAAAAGTTTTTGGAGAGAGATGAAAACGAAAACATACAAACAGAAATAAGAAGCCCTTAATATTATGCTGTAGATCAAATGTCACTTAGCCTTTTTATTGCTTTTTTTGAACCTCTCTGGGGTCAAAAACAACGAAGAAGACTTTTTCACCTCAACAAGAAGGAGTTAAGTCCTTGTCAGCGCTGTTGTGGCTTTTGTACTGTATATAAAGGATGATAAATGTGCTTTTTCACAGTTGAAAGGCAGCTAATGGAGCAGGCACACTTGTTAGACAAAAGGCGCTTTAACAAGGACATGAAAGACACAAAGGACACTGAAGTGTTCCCGAATTAACTCATCCTTCACCAGATGACAGATCTAACATTTAAACTTCAAGGGGTGTCATGCACAACTGTTTGATTCTTTAGCATGACATGTTTCATCCTACATGTTGAGAGCAGGATGGATCATTTCATCAACCTTGACTGAGCATTAAAGCTCGTCCCGGGATGTAACCGTGATAAATGCGCAGATGACAACAGGTATAAATATTGAGTGTTTTCCATTACTTGTCACGTGTTTATATTCTGTGATGTCACGAAGACATCGAACCAGAGAGTCACATTAATTGGTCCTTTAATACCTACACAGTAATATCTGTACGTGGTAGCTTTGCTGGAAGACTTCACAGATAATGAACAGTTTTTTTTTAAATCAGCTACTGATAAGAACAACGTGCCAGGTTGTTCAAAACAGTCTTCTTCTCTATCTCTATTGACACTTTAGCATCTCTGTAACTCTCACTAACGTTTTGGAACAAAATTTAGATGCAAACCCTTTTACGTTTACAGTTTTGATGGAAAACACAGCAGATGAATGATTCCATGTGAAAAGCAGCAGTAGACTGAATAATTTGCATCGGCTGGGACATCGGACTCTGATTCAACTGTTATTAGTGGGAAGCATAAACAGTAAGACTCAGATAACCGGATTACATGGATACATAATTATATGCATCGTGTCCTCTGAATTAGTCATGCACAGGCATGCAATTATAATCCAGTGTTGCAACAGTGGCCAGTAAGAATTAAAAGAGGTAATTACAGAATACAGATCATTAAAGTAATTGCAACAAAATGCTGAGCTCATCAAAAAATGTGCTTGAGTGCATGAAAACTTTAAAGGGTAATAATAACTAGAAACATGATGGTGTCAAGTGGAAACTGCATTTCCAAATAGAAAGGGTGAAACAATTGTTATACTATATTATAATGTAAGTGAAAGTCATCAAACCTGGTATAAAGGAAGCTGCTATTTTATTAATAACCTGTGTTGCGGCCTTTTCTGCTGTGTGCTACCATTTTTCTTGACGCTGTCTTCCTTGCGCTCTTTTTAAGTACTTATAGGCTTAACCACTCAGCTCTCAGAACAACTTATGACTGTTTAATCCCATCAACAACAGGGATTGCTGTCGAAGAACCACTGAATTTGAGGAACGGCAGACAGAGCTCAAGGACAGGTCTGTGTAAAATGTTGATTCATGACTTCTGGAAACCCCCCTGGAAAACTTCCTTAAAGGTTACGAGGCCTTTCGCACCAGATAAATCTTCCACTCTCCAACATTCCCTCAAGCGCAGCAACACGAGGACTCTCACTGGGGCTTTATGGTCATTTCCCTCCTGCATCAGTTAAGACTTATTTTGTGCTGGAGTCCTGTCTGGCTGATTTTGGGCCTAGTTTTTTCTACAGCCTGGACCAATTTGCTTCCGTTGGATATCCGAGTTGAGTTTCAGCAGTAGACAGACAGGACCACCCACTGTCCAATTTATTTTACTTCTTGACTTGACCACAAATGATTTATAGCCTCCTGCCCCAGACATTGGATTGGGTCATTCCTGTTTTATGAGGCAACATTATCATAAAACGTTATATTAGGACACCATCCAGGTCAGTTTCTGCCTTTTTTTAAATATGGGCCAGTCCGTAAAAGATGAACACACCTCCTTTAGACCTTAACCTGAATCCCTCAAAAGGAAATTACATCTGTGATTCATGACATGCTATGATTAAAACGGATACTTGCAGAAAACTTAAATGTATTCAGATGAGAATATAGTGTAGTCTGTACTGACAGTATAGAAAAAAACTCATTACAAATAAACAAAAACATTTTTTTAACTCTTAAACTTACAAATTAAACGATTATAAAGCCCTGCAGAAAAAACTGCGCTGTTATGTCCCCCAGGCTCGAAGCCTTGTGTCGGTTTGTGTGTTGGACGTAAAGGCTGAATGAACTGAGTCTATGGAGATTTTAGACGCGCTGTGCTTGACCCTTCTCGGCCGCCGTAGATGCGGAACACAAGTTGCGAGTGTTTATTTGTTAGCGCTCGGTAAAGAAATGGCTGATTATTCACGTGTGAAATCAACTAAACTTGTTTTGAAGGGTCAGAACAAAGGGTAGGTTGCTGTTCGCAACCATTATTTATAGCTATTAATATGTTTACGTTAGTTAGCAATGTATGTCCTAGCTAAGCTACCAGAGGCTAACGTTACGCTGCTTTTAGCTTTATCATGTAGCTACGTTAGCGTCGCTACTGGTCTTTTTGTTTAGCAGCTAAACGTTTTTAAACATTCATCAACTGTTATTTTGACTATAGCTATAATTAGCGTTAGCTTTGATAAACACCATTCTGTTTCTGGTAAGCTAGGTATCTTAACTATTTTCTCAAACTAATTAACTTTGAACTGTCTGGCAAGTTTAATAAAGCCAAATAAGATATCTAACGTCAAATTGTTTGACGTGTCTACCCAAGCACCGAGTGAAATGTAAATAAGTAAAATAGGTCTCAAGAGAAATGTCAGACTTAAACGTAAACACATTATTCAGATCCTAATTAGCATACATTTTAAATTCTTAATTTATAGGTCTGGTAACAGAGTTTCTTGTGAGTGAAATCATAGGTGCAACAGGATAAAACTTCATTAGTCACCACGCTTTATACTTTTCAAGGCCCTGGAGCTTATGTTCATTCTTGTTGCTCATTGAAAATAAATAAATCCAATGGATTCTTGCTGCTTAAGCGTTAAATGATTATTTTTTGAACTGTAATCCCGTAATGAACCTGCTGGTTTGTGTGTCTGTGAGTTTGGGTTTGCTTTAATGAGAAATGAAGGTAAGTTTTAGTCATGAAAGTCATTTTTATTTTCTCCACAGGAAAAAGAAGAAGCACAAAGATAAAAAAGGAAAAGCAGCAGATGGAGAACACAAACCTGATATTATTGGTATGTGTGTGTATGTGCTTAAATTTTTATTATCTAATTTGTTCATTAAATATGTAAAATGTTTATGTAAAATCTGCAATAATCATGAAACATATGTCATTTCTTTTGAATACATTATTATATATTTAAAATGTTAATATTACTTTTTTTTAAATTACTTTGCACTGAGAAATGTTTTATTACCAATGAACTACATGATGCATCATGATAACGTGGCCTTCTCTGCTCACCAGGTGGTTGGTGGTCAGTCAGTGGCTTTGGGGAAATTACTGGTACAGTTGCCATAGAGATGCAGAACAACTCGTACATCAGTGCCCTGGATACTGGGCTCTTCACACTCGGTGCACCACACAAAGGTAAGAGGTGGAATGTTTCAGAGGAGTGAGCTTCGCTGTTTTGCTACTGTAATTTTCAATGAATTCATTGTTAGTTTTGGATCGGCTAGGGTTACACCAAGAGTAGGTGTGAATAGTCCCGGCACTCTGTCTACAAATCAACACTTGCAGTGGCTAATATCAGTTTGACATTTGTCTCTCATCAGCAGAACATTGCTTTGCATAGCTATGAATTCTCAGTTGTACAAACACGTGTAGAAAATTGTGAAGGTATACATTTTGAAGCTCAACATAAAGTGGACGATGCAGTAGAATAATGACAGAAAGGCTGAAACATAAGAAACATTGTGTTTTGGAATAGCAGAGACATCTACCATAATAGGTTCTGACCTCTATACTGTTGTGAAGGGATCTAAAGCAGGCAGTACATGCACAAACCTGAATAGCTCAAGGTACATTTACTTTGGGCTGTGGGTATAAGGGGATGAAGTGGGGTTTGCCTCAGTCTACAAAGCAGTAGATATTTAAGTGGTAAAACCAGACACCGAACTGAAAAGGCTGAACAGGGTTTGAGTGGAAGGGAAAGGAGGCACTCACTCCTGCCTTCAGGCATTTTTGAGGGAGTGGTGCACATTGAAACAGTTTACCTTGGGAGAGAGTAATGCCAGCGAAAATCTCTGTGACATTGAGACAACCTATTTTTCTTAATATGTCACCCTCTATATGCACATAAGCTCATTTCTACCAGATGAAAGAGCATGTGAGCTGGCAGTATAGAAAGAGAGTGTAGACATTTTCTGTAGAGACGTCACACGGTGGATGATGCAGCCTTTTAGAAAACTCAAAATAACATTCACATTTATCTGCAGGTCAGCGAACATGTTAATTTTCTCTGTTCAACAATTCATAGGGTCACAGTCTGACATTTTGCAAAGACGATCAGACTTTTGAATAAGCAGCTTATGTCACATCTTACCTCTGCTTTATTAATGCTTCCCTCGTTAATGCCTGGCAGACTCTGCTCTTCCTTCACCACATCCCTGTTTAGTATACAAAAGCGTGCAGAGATTTAAATTATTGTAAAGGTCAGAAAGTGGCCTAATCACAGACAAGGCAGAGTGTCGTGAAATCATTAGGAACTCAGGAGATATTATTGTAAAATAAAGAATTAATATGCAGCAGTTCTTTCTTTCTGTTTCTAAATGTCTCTGTGCTGGTGAACTGGACGCAAATTAGCACATCGCTGCACAGCCAGGGGTTTTACATTATTAATTACAAGGATGCATAAGTAAAGCATGAAGCAGGTTTCAAGGATAAACTTGGTTGGAGAGGAAATTAAGCAGTAATATCTAGCATGTAATGGTTAAACTTTTTTTTGTCACAAAAGCTTTCATCACTTTCATTAAGATCCAGAGATCCGAACCCTAACAGATTAACATTTTATATATATGTATATTTTTTTATGTTAGAACAACGTTGTTCATATATTTCAGGTGATGAAGGACCAGACCCCCCAGAACAGTTTACTGCCGTAAAGCTCTCAGATACTCGGTGAGTATACAAAGACAAACTGCTCATTATATTTGCATCCACAAATAATTCTCCTGCATTAAATATCAGGGATTTGTTTATGTTGTTTTTGCATTTAATGAAGGAGGTGCTGCCTTTCAGACTTTGGCAGTAATAATGTTACAAAAATGCTTGAGAGGAGAAAGGAGAATTTCTTTTTTGTTTTGCTGTTGCAGAATAGCCTTAAAGTCAGGATATGGAAAGTACCTGGGTATAAACTCTGAGGGTTTGGTGGTGGGGCGCTCTGATGCCATTGGTGCCAGGGAACAGTGGGAACCAGTTTTCCAGGATGTAAGTAAATCTTCACATTTTTACATATTATTTCAAAGCTTGTACTGAACGCCCCAATTTTTTGTGCAATAGTGTCATATCCTCTCTAATACTGCTCCCACTTGCCTTTCACTGCTCATCTGATGCCTGATTGGAGTTTAACCCATGAGAGATAACTGTAGCCATGAACAACTAATTCATTATTCCCAAAGCATCCACCTTATCACTGGTAGACTGTTAGTTGCCTTGATGCTGTGTTGAACCTATAAATAACCTGCCCGGCACAACCTTGAGACTCTTTAATATCAAACATCAGGCAACCTTTCATGCCTGTCACAACAACCTATCCCACTGCAATTCTATCTAATCTACTGCCTCCTCCTCTTTTTTCTTTCTGTTCCGCCTTAGGGCAAAATGGCTCTCATGGCAGCAAATAGCTGTTTCATCTCCTACAGTGACAGTGGGGACATCGTGGCCAACAGCAAGAACGCAGGGGATGGCGAGATGGTGAAGGTGATGTGTAAATTGTGTTCTTCCACAAGGTTGCATGTTAATCCTTTCGCTTTAAACATGCAATCTCTGCGGGGATTTGACTCCTCGGTTAGAGAGGGGGGGAAATGTGTGACCTTCACTTCGTGGGGTTCAAGGTACTGATATTTAATGCACAGCTTCTTCAATTTCACTTTTTTTCTTCCTGAATCATAAACAGATCAGATCAAACGTGGAACGAGAGGTCAAGAGTAAAGATGACATTGCAGAAGAGGACAGGGGCAACGTGAAGTACTGTGAGGTCAATTACGTGTAGGTAACCTCAACTCTGTATAACTTCACTGCTGGTTAATACACGAGGAGTCCAAACACAAATAAACCCTACCCCATGCTGGATTGTGTCCGCATTTAACTTTCAAATTAGCTGCTGTTCTCTGCTTAGTTCAAGGTACACAACTTCTTTAACATTGATCATTGTACACCATATTCAAGCAGGTTAAAGTGTATTACATGTGTACGCTATTGTCACAATAACTATACTTGTGTTTGCCCAGAATGTGACATTTTACAGTATGCAATGCAGCCTTTTCTGAAATCACGGCTGAAACACTTTCTGCTGATTGAGGGGGGAAACAGTGATTTCCTTCCTATTATCCTCAGATTGTGTCCATCTGCACTGAGAGGATTTTGACAACAAAATCGCATCCTTGATGGGAGATCGCACATATAAGCAGCCGTCTCATCAGTCCCATGCTGTTAACATGCAATTGATGGTCTGCGGTTAGCAGTAGGATGGGAAAGCAAGCAACCACATTTTAGCTTCAGACACTGCAAGAGTGTTATATATGGCCTGACTGTGGCCTATTAAGTTCCAGGCAATATGTCTGGCACTGTTTTTTTGCTTGGCATGCTTTGCCTTGTGTTCCCTCTCTATTATTTGTTTTAAATGAATGCCGGGGAAATGGACTCATCATGTTGACATGTTGATAATGGTTGCCCTTGAGCCTGTGTCTTGATGGAGTGTTTAGCATCTGAACTGCTTTTCAGGATGGAGTGCAGTTCAGGAATTATAAAACACAGAGCAGAAACGAACTATCAGACAAGCATTCTGTCCATTTGAATAATTAGGACAGTTTACACTGTTATTTTCAGATGTTCATGCACATTTATAATGGAAAACCAAATTGTGGCATCGTGTTCTTGATTAGAATAATGGTTGACACATGTACAGTTTTGCTTCATTTCAAATGTTTTGCTTTGATTACCAAGCTCCACTGTAATCCCCAGTGAAACGTCTTGCTGTTGCAGAATATTTAAATAGCATAGCTATATATGTTGCATATTTGAGCCTGTTTGTATTTTGTCCCACTGTCAACATTTATTAACTGTGCCTTAGTAAATACTTAGACTCGTTATCTGGATTTGTTTCTTAAAGCCTCAACGGCAGCTTTCAAAAGAAAAGCGTGAACATTTCTGGAATGAGTGGGTGTTTGTATGTGTGGTGAGTCATTTGCCTTTGCACATGCTTTTGTAAGTGTCTTGTTAATGTTGCTGTGCAATTTACAGGAAGAAGTTTCAGAGTTTTCAAGATCGTCGACTCAGGATTAATGAGGAAGACCCCAACTCACTAAAGAAAGCCAGAATGGATGGAAAGTTTCACGAAGAAATGCTTGACAGGTATTTATGTATTGTTAAATCAATGTTATATTTGGTATTTGAGTGTGTAAAGTAGGGAGTAGACATTGAGCTAATAACCATCCACTTCTTTTCATTACAGAAGAAGCAAAATGAAAGCAGACAGGTACTGCAAGTAACGTCTCAACTTTGTAGGTGACTGCCTCATCTTGTAAATGTTTTGATTTTTAAGAAACGCGTTTCTTTTTAATCAGATATTTTATGTTGTTTTTGTTTTGTATTTTTGAATAAACATTACATGGTCAAACAAGTTTTTCAGATTTATTTTTACATTTTGCAGCCTGTTGGATTCATCTTGGTGACATTTAGCAGTCTGAACAGCTGTAATTATGTGCTGCAACACTGAGCTTTGCTCAGCAAGAAAATGAAGAACAGGCCCAGACGCAATTATTAAGGATGTCAAATATTCTCCAACTTTAGCTTCATGGCTTTTATTTATGTTGTACAGCTTAATAATTGATTTTTGATACTTAGACTCTTGACAAATCATATTAATGCTTCTGCATTTGTACTAGACGTCATCCACTTTAACTCGAATAAAAACACAGACAATGTAAATACACCCTAAAGTCTTATTATCAGAATAAAATAGTAAAGCTATTGAGATAAATCTTTTGCAGAATAAGTTAATTTGCACTTCTGTTTTTCAGTCCACTGGTTCTAAATAAACATGAAAAAAGGGAAAACTATAATCCTGCTGCACAGATTTCTAAATCCAACAAGATTAAGACCTAATGGTTATAGTTACTGGATTATCATCTGTTATTTATGTACAATTAGTAACTAGCGGTTTAATAACTGCCTGTGTATAATGAAGCAGAGATATTTCTCTCTAAAACGAAGTCGGTGAGTAATAAGATAATACTTTATTATATAATGTAACGCAGCATTAACGATGAAAAGTACAGAAATACCTCAGACGTACAGTATTTGGGTTAGTGCGTTATTTAACAAGCCACAAACCCACATGAGAAGCGAGACCACGCGTGTAGAAGCCGAAAACAACCAGCAGGCGTCTGTTTAGCGTAAAGCCAACCGTGTCCCGGTCGTGTTATTTCCCGCTTCCGTGTGGAAACGACCACTGCCCGCTTCGAAGGGGTGACGGGAATGAAACGATTAAGCATTCGGAAGAAAACTCTTTGTTTTTATGTAAAAAAAATTATAAAATATTAAAAAATATTTTGTTACCAAACCGGTTTAATGTGGCGGCGTCTCCTTTTATTTGCGCAAACTGTGCTTTAATTATTTTCCGCCACTTCCGGCTTCCCCCCTTCGTTTTATAACCGTCAGCTGCCATCACGAGGTAAACAGTAGCAGCTTCCGCAGTAAACTTCAGCTCGCAACCCGACGCTGGGTCCAAGTGTGAAATCTGAAAATGAATCCGTGCGTTCGTCTGCTTTTAGCGGCTTTACTCTCCGTCACGACGGCGCAGTTTATTCCACCGGTAAGAGACTTTTCCGCTCGGTCACAGGACGGAGCCCGGGTGTGTTGTCGAAGTCACGTTTATTGCTGTTGTTTGTATTTACTTGTAGTACACAGAAGACTGTCGGACGGACATGTATCCGCCAAACGGCCCCACGTAAGTAACAACGTAGTATGATAACAACACACAAAACCCCGTAGAATTGTTTTGTAGCTTGTGCTGCCTTCACGTGTTCCTTGTTTTTCGTGATCTGCAGTGTTAGTGTTGATGACGCTTATGTCTCTTGTGTTTGTTTTTGTCAGCCAGAACCGAAAAAGTCAGAAACTCTGAGATTCAGTTTGCACGGAAAGACGCTAAAAACAGGCATTTGGTCAACTAGCACGTTGATTTGCTCTAGAAGTTGCTGAGAAGTTACCGCTCCAACAAGAACCGGGCTTCTTTGATTTATTAGTAAAAGTCTTTAGATGAGTCTCGTGCGTTTGGGTCATAGGAGCCACCAGCAGCACTTCTCCACATTACGATATGTTGTACTGCATATATGACATTTGATGGTTGTTTTTTTTTTGTGTGTGTCTCTTAATCTGGAGATGTGCTTCTGAACAACCAGCAGTGAAGAGACTTCATGTATAATGTGCCTTCAGTGCTGGTGGTGACATGGTGACGTTTTAAAGCAGCTAGTTGAGGTTTTAATAAATACTAACTAATAGTCCCACACGCAAGCAGTAATGTTTTTAGCTCTGACGGGCCTGTTAAAATCATCACAAAAAACCCACCTGAACTACAGAAAAGATGAAGTAGTTAATGCTCCTCAAATATAAGGTCGGGATGTCAGTTTTGCACAGTTAAATCTAAAAACGTTGAGTTGAGAAAGTTAGCTTTCGCTTTACTAGTCGTGGCCATAGCGAGCTTCAAAACGGCAGAGCTGAAAAAAAGCCTGCACTTCAAACTGGGAACGTGAACTTTGACGTGAGTGTTGGGTGTTTACTAAGAGGTTAGAGTTTAACAAAGCGATGGGATCAACTTATTGGGGAAGTGGAGGTTTTCTAGCTTAACCTATGATATGGAATAAAGTCTGCAAAATGCTGTTTCTTGAAAATCCTTCAACCGTGATGTACTAAATGAAATAATTTTTAAAAATAACTTGAAAACCTCTGAACAATCAGGTTTAGAGGAGCTGTCGAGTGGTACACAGTGGACCTGGACCTGCCGCCCAGCAAGAGATGGACGGCTGTGATTACCGACAAGAAGGCAGATGTAAGACGTCTTTGAAGTACTACAAAACAACATGTTCTTAAATATCCGGCCTTTTTCAACTCTGTTTCCTTTCCAGCTTGTCGACATGATTCAGGCAGTCAGAGATTTAGCTAATGCGTTTGTGCCCAGTGGAAAGCTGATAGAGCTGGTTGACATCACGCTGGTGAGACTCACTTCCCCACTCGGTGACATTTCGTTTTTGCTCTGCTCAAAGCTTGTTTGACTCCAGTATGTCTCGTAACGTTCCCCAGCCTTTGATGGTGGACACACTCCCCAGCCCGTTCGGTGAGGAAATTAAAGGCATTGCCACGGTTTCTGGGGTTCCTCTTGGTAAGAAACACAACTCGTGTCTCTTACAGGTAGCAGCTGTTTTTAAAAATGTCCTTTGTTATAGCTATGCATTTATGTTTTTATAATTTAGGTGAAGTTGTCTTGTTCAACATCTTCTATGAGGTGTTCACCGTGTGCACATCGATTGTTGCAGAGGACCGTAAAGGTGAGTGGAGAGACTTTACTGTTGTGATAGAAAACAATGTGTGACAAGCTTAAGTTTCAGTTTTTAATGGCTGTGTCATCCTGCAGGCAACCTTTATCATGCCAGGAATCTGGATTTTGGTTTATTTATGGGGTAAGGACATCAGAACATCTCAGTTTTTGTGTAGACTCAGATCAGGTGAAACAACATCTCATGAGACTGGCTTGTGTGTCTGTACAGCTGGGATGTGAAAAACAAATCCTGGATCATTACTGAGAAGCTGAAACCTCTGGTGGTCAACCTCGACTTCAAGAGAAATAACCAGACAGTCTTCAAGTCGACAAACTTTGCTGGATATGTGGGCATGTTGACTGGCATCAAGCCTGTAAGTTATGAAATATAAAAGCTAAGACTCCGTAGGCATAAATCATTTGATCTGTTTGATCATCGTCCAAATTCCCAGATGTGACTAACCTTGTTTTTTGTATTTTAATTTTTAGCACGTGTTCACTC
Source organism: Macropodus opercularis (assembly GCA_030770545.1). Classification (NCBI taxonomy): domain Eukaryota; kingdom Metazoa; phylum Chordata; class Actinopteri; order Anabantiformes; family Osphronemidae; genus Macropodus; species Macropodus opercularis. The sequence continues at coordinate 4,636,619 of CM061089.1, forward strand.
TGACTATGAACGAGCGCTTCAGCCTCAATGGAGGCTACATTGGTGAGTTTTGCTGAGCTGTGTTCATAACGGGCTGCAACATGTTTCACGATTAGTAGACGATCTCAATGTGGCCACTTGCAGGAATTCTGGAGTGGATCCTGGGACAGAGAGATGGGATGTGGATGAGTTTTCTCACTCGCTCTGTGCTAGAAAATGCCAACAGGTATAGTTTCTTTTAAGAAGCACTTTTCCACTCCTGTTGAAGTAAACTCTAAATTTAATTTGAAGTACTTTATTTGGGTGTTTAAATATGTTGGCCACTGAACACTTACTCACAGTGTTAAATGTTTAAAGGATTTATTAAGTTAAATAAAACCAGTAATAAACGGTTTCACATGAATAAATGGTTATAAACTCATTTCAGTAAAAGTCAGGACAGGATTTGTGCTGTGATTTTAAAAGCACATCATTTAGGCAGACTGGTCCAGATTTGTGGTCTGTCTCTGCTCATCATGTGATGAGTCTTTTCCAAAAATGCATCTCTCTCATTATCAGCTATGAGGAGGCCAAAAGAAGCTTGGCTCAGACAAAGCTGCTTGCTCCAGCCTATTTCATCCTGGGAGGAAACCAAACGGGCCAGGGCTGCGTCATCACCAGGTCCAGAGAGCTCAGCATTAATATCCTGGAGTAAGTCCTGAGACGAGACTGTTTATATGCAGCCGTACAGAATATTTGAATTATTGTACAGAGACATGTGGTTGAGGTTATGTACATGTATCCACTCGACAGCTTTCCTCGTGTTTGACTTGTGAAACCAGTCACCAGTTGTGCAACTTTGAACTGATGACAGACTATGTTTTGCATCACCTGATTTAGTGTCTCACAGATCGCTCAGCACAGCTGCATGTGACAAGCAGTCTCTTTGGGTTTTTTTCCTCTCAGGATTGACCTGAAACAAGGCCGATGGTACGTCCTGGAGACAAACTATGACCACTGGGAGGAGCCGTTTTTCCTGGACGATCGCAGGACTCCTGCCATGAAGTGTATGAACCAGACCACACAGGCGGTGAGTCCTCACGTCACACTTACTGTACAGAACTGGAAACGTTTGCCTAAAATTATTCCACTCGTGTGATTTTACACCTCAGGTGCTGACACATTGTCAAAAGTGCTACGACCCCTTGATCTCACTACTTCTTCTTTTTTTAGAACATCTCTGTAAAGACCATATATGATGTGCTCTCAACCAAACCAGTGTTAAATAAGGTGAGACATTTTCTATTATAAGCTTATTAGATAATTACTTTTAACAGCACACCATCCTTTCCACTGTGCCTTTCAGCTGACCACATACACAACACTGATGCAAGTGTCTCAAGGCAAATTGGAGTCGTTTATCCGTGACTGCCCGGACCCATGCATGCCCTGGTGATCCTCTGAAGCCTGATCTGTTTCCAGAGGCTCTTGGTACAAAACCTCAAATCATGTCATTAAGCTACTGCACAGATACCAACTACCTGAACCAAAGTTAGTCTCCAGTCAGTTCAGGATTATTTACTGCTTTAAGAATATTGAACCCTACTGACCTGGTAACAAGTGATTGAAACCTGTGAGTTTTCCTTTTACGGTCCTGTATTATCTGCAGGATGGTTCTTAACTTGGGTGTAGGGACCCCTGACATGATTACTCATCTATGTAACTTAAAACAAGATTTTCATAACTGATCCAGGCTCACCTCTTTGTGACCACTACGTGGTGCGAGTGGTTGAAGTCCAGCTTTATTGCTGTTTAAGACTAAATCTTTAAGACTTTGTTCAGGACTGACTGTAAATTTCCGAACCTTTTTTAAAATTATTAAAAAGATTTACAATAGTCGTGTGACCTGACTGTAATAGTGTATTTCTGGGTTTCCTGCAGTTTATGGATATTTGATTAAAACTTGGATGGGCACCACGTAGCCACATTACTCAAAATGACAAGAGCGGGACTTGCTTAATATTGGACACGCAGTAATCCTGGGCACTGCTCCACTTTGCCTAATTAGTGGCTCAGCCTTTGAGTAAACTAATAAGTAGAGCTCAGTTTGTTTAGATGCAATGCCATTCTAGTATAGTAAGACCTTGAATCTCCAGCAGCAGGATTTGAAAAAAGGCCCAAACCAGAATTTTATTTAAAGTTTTAGCATTTTATTATTTAAAACTTAATGTTAACATTTTAATTGCATGAAAATCTATTAAGACTAACCATTACAGAACAAATAGCATATAAAGATGTGTCTGAGGGGATAAAATCTAAGTCGGAGCTTGAAGCTCTGATATAAAGGATAAAGGCCGCGTAAGCCGGAGAAACAATTAGCTCATATCAGCCGGGATACGGCTGAACTTCCATCCTAATGTAATCTCTTTATAATTGGGAATCAAGTGCAGGGAAGAAATAGTAAGGCAGGACCAAGACAAATAAAACACAAAAAGGTCACAACTCATGAACAAAGGAGGAGACTAAGGCGGATCTGAACAGCAGTTTCATTACTATAAAGACTAAACAGAGGCTTAACTGTCAGTAATCAGCAGCCTAGAGACAACCCCACCCCCGATTACCAATAAATCACATTAAACATTCAGCCATAAAATAAACTACGTTTGAAGAGACTTAGTTTTATGTGAGAGTCACATTAGGCCGCTCTTTAAACTAGCACACTAGAACTCAGATCTGGAACAGACAACGTAACCATAGTGTTGCTAAAAAGGCTGAAGGTTGAGATGTCTGTGATTCGTTACACACTCGGGGCATCTGTGGTGTCTGCAAAAGACAAAGGAAGCCAGGAATCACAATATGAAATCTAACCAACCTGCTTAAGCCATAGTCTCTCATGTTGTTTAGTGATGCCTCTAGCGTCTTACCTGGTTCCTTCAGTGCTTGAGCATTTCCCACCAGCCCAGTCAGCGATTCTGTGTTCCCACTGAGGATTTCTACAGACAGGTTGTTGTTCTGCTGCTCCTCCACTATCCTCTTCTGAAGCTCCTCCTAACATAGGAGTGTCTCATTAGAAACGCACACCCATTTCACCAGCAACGGTTCACCTTGACTATTTTTGAACTGTTACACACCTCACACATAACTGTGAGCTGCAATGGTAGATCTTCCACCTTGACAAAGTCTTCCTCGTCAGACTTCTGGCTTGTGTTACCTGAGCCCATCTCCTGTCCCAATGGCAAGAATAAAAATGAGTCAAATACATTTTACTGGGGAGTTTTACTGTCGGAGGTAATTTACTTCATCTTACATCTACATTGATCATGACGGGCGAGTCTGTGTCCGGGCTGCTAGTGGACATCGGCTCCTTTGGGACGTCCTGACCGTGAAAGACTGCTGTGTTTTCTTCGGAAGCAGCAGCCGCCTCACCATTACTCTCATCCTCAAGACTCTCCACTGTGGTTCGTTCCTCTATCGTGGAATCCACAGCCTCAACTGATTCTTTGATTTCTGTCAGAAACACGTTTGCGAGAGCAACTTTCAAAGCATCTGAAAACGCCAGATTTCTAATTACATGACATCCACTCTGAATTCTTCATAGTTAAAGTAAATTCTCACCATCATTCTCTGAACTCTGTTCTGTTTTTCTCTCCTGGGGTTCAGTAGCTGTGGTCCCCTGTAACAGAATGCAATTACACGAGTCAGACTACGACAAGGCCACCACTGTTTAAAAAGAAGAACAATCTGTGCAGCTCTGACCTCCTGCTCCATCTGTCCATCAGCAGAAGCCTGTAAGGATGTTTGGACATCTACAGGTCCTGCATCAAACTCCTCGATTTCCTCCTCTTCATTCTCATCCTCCCCACTGCCGTAGTTTGTCAGGGCCTGAGTCTCTGCTTTGGAAAGACCTTGAAGGAATCACCGTACATATGCAATTAATACATGTAAAATGTGAGTTTTCTCTTTGAGCAGGACTGAACTAAAGCCCACAGCCTGCCAACGTTATATTTTGTTATGGATTTGCATTATTTTACATTTATTAAAACTAGGGTAGAGAAGAAATACACAGGGACCCACTTAGGTGGGTAAAAACAAACAACCCTCACTTACTGATTGAAAGAGGCATTCTCTGCCCATGTCCTTCATCTTCCTCTTCAACTTCTGAGGCCTCACTGCTCTGGACAGTCTTTATTTCGGTCTGCAGGTAAAGCTCCTGAAGTGTAGAATCACCTTCTTTCTCAGCCTCATCTTTGTCCTTGAGGAAAGACAAAACAAAAGAGACATTATTGTAACACTGGTGTAATAAATGGTGACTAATTTCTAGAACCTGTAACAAAATGACTTGCCTTGTCTTCATCTGTATATGCTGGAGAAATTGAACCAGGCACAGTATTTTCCTAAAGGGGAGAATAAAGTAACACCAAGAGAGGAAAGTGTGTAAGATCAACAAAGTTATCCTTCACCAAAGAAATATTTTGTGATGAGTTCAATTGCTGATATTATGAAAAAACAAATGGAAACACCAAGCTCACCTTGGGACCGTTCTTTGTTCTGGGTTTCTCAGTCCTCATTTTATTTTTGTGTTTGGCTGCCAATGTGATGTTGCTGCTGTTGTCCAAATCTTGCATTAGCCTAAAGAAAGCCAGTTCATTGAAGAGAATCTCTGAGATTTCCACCAAAAGGTCCTCACCGCAGTCCTTCAGAGTACGGCCCACAAATTTACTGAGAGAATCCTGGTAGAAGAAAACAATAGAATCGAGTCTTGGAAAGGTTCTTATGCACCACCACTGTTTGGGACAATTTGCCAGTGGTTGTACCTGCAAGATGCCACCCAGCTGTTTGTGGAAAAAGCGGACAAACTCCTTGCTTTCATCATTCTGCTGGGTGAGAGTGAGGACCATGCGTCGTACAGATGTTAGCAGCTGGAGGGAACACACTTCATCCATGTTCTCCTAATTAAGAAGTTAAATGTGAACAATTCAAATTAAATAACAGTTCATTCTTACTCAACATTAAGAGATGTAACAGCACAGGAACATTTATTTGAACATAAAGTTTCAAATCCCTATTATCGCTCGTATTCTCGTCAGACTTCTTTCATTTTCTTCATTCTGGTTGGTTCGCTTACCTTTAGGAAGGGAATGACTTCTGTCATGATGGCTTTGATCTGACGGTCCAACTGCTGAGTGTCAATTTGAGGACAGTGCACATCACCAGCTTCACCGCCTGCTCACAGAGAAATACGTACATCAGAATCGAGTATAAGTGAGAGAAATTGATTGCTGTAGGTCTGTACACATCGTTTTTATCTGGCAGGGCTATGTGACTGTGTACCTTCCGCTGGTTCAGCAGGGTTAGCAGAAGGATGGCCAGCATTTGCAACATCAGAAGTAGCTGCACCTGCAGTGCTGCCATTGCAGGGGTTAAATTCAGCTTTAAGCTTCATGCGCTCATACTCTCTAATCCTGGCCAGAGCTTTGTCTAAATGAATCACCGTGTTGCCTATCAGAGCGGTAGAGAAAGGATACCAGGAAGAGACAAAAACAGGAAACAAGAAGTGGTGAAAACTCAATGAAGACAGAAGAGGAGACAGTAATGGATATTAATGCATCTGCAACCAGGTTTACCCTACAGGATCAAACAAAGTATGCCAGCCGCTTATCTAGAACACAAAGGTTTTCAGACTTCATTTGTTCATTATCAACTTTCAAAGAGGCATGTTTTATTCTGGCTAATTGATCCTGAAATGTAATCTGGTTGCTTTACTGAGACAAGCCCTGAGCCCAATTTAACAGGTATGGCAATAAGCAAAGCATACAGCCACCATTACCAGGAGCGTAGAGAAAGATACTCTCTATGTCCAGATACTGTTTTCCAAAGCGTTAACTCCAAAATCAAACGCTACTACATGTAAAAGTTTACCCAGATCATCGTTGGCAAATGGTTCGAGATTGGATGAGGTTGACATGGTGCTGTCGTTGTCCATAAATTCAGCATCGCCCCTCTTCTTCACTGTGTCCTGGGTGAGCCTTATGTTCTTCTCTGCCGCCTCCTAAAAAATAGAAAAGGATATATAGATAGAAGGTATTACTTAAACAAAAATGTATATTAATATGGAGGTTAATGTTTTATGATTAAATCTTTGCATAAAGCAGTAGTAGTTTCTGTAAATGTATCACAAACACACAAATTAAGACATTTCCTTCATCATTGTTGAACAAAGACATTATTTAGACAGACAAAGGCTTGGCTTCCAATTAGCAGAACTCTGGGGTCCTTGGCCCAGAACAAAGAACACATGTCTGATCTGGCAAGTAACGTGGAGACATAAGGGTCATTTTTTTAAAAAAAAACTTCTGAAGTCTTCCTGTCAAGTCAAATTCAAACACAATGAAAATGAGGGGGAGGGGATTAAAAATCTGAGAATAAAAAGAAACATGGAAGGATGAAAAGAGATAGATGAGAGAGAAAGTAACATTTCAGTGCAGCTTTCATTAAAGAGGAAGCAACTAGAAAGGCAGAAAGACTGACTATAGGGCCTTGAGAAGAAAAACTTCAAAAACAGACAAAAGCTTCAAGAGAAGGGAACAAACAAATTGGGAAAAAAAATGAACAGCACACTCAAAAGCAATAACATGTCTCTTACGGCATCACTGGTAGCTAGACTCTCACTGGGTGTCAGCTCAGACTGAGAGCCTGCGGTCCACACCACAGGACCAAGAGGAGGCAACTGGTCCTCAGTCGCACTCTTCTCTGCCAAATGTCTGGTAACTATGTCCTGACAGAAACAAGTGTAACCATGAAATGACTGAACAATATTAGTTTCAAATTGAGAAGAAATTAAAACAGAAACAGATACCCTTCAAAACCCTTCAGACTGGACACTATTCTCTTTAGAAATCACCCTGAATATATTTTAATATGAGCCTGGAATGAATTACATCCTCCTGTATCTGTAAGAGCTTAAATGTGTTTACACCTACCTGTAGGGAATACAGTGCCCTCTGCCGTAAGTAGTCTGTGTTGAGCAGCTGCAGCTCGTGGAAAAGTTCAATGAGAAAGTGGGGTCGAGACTCGTTCTGAGATATCAAAGTAGCCACTTCAGAGTAAATGGTCTCCCTCAGCGCCTCGAAGAGTGAGAAATCACTGCTCGCATCTACAAGATGTGACAGTGTGAGGTTTGTTAAACGTGCACAATCTCATTCATGAATGATATAAATGGCGATGTTGTTTGTCTTTGTGCTTAGAAACACCAGATTATTAAGCCAAAAACAGAACAAGCATGAGATGTTTAGGTGAAGAGCCATTAATGCTTGGATTCGAATGGTGAGTTTACCTGGTGCTTCTGTACATGCAATTCTGTTAGAGAGGAAGGGTGTTCTCCAAGCATAGGCTGTGAGTAACATAAATTAAAGTGACAACAAAAGAAATTAACCCATAATTAAACAAGTGGTCGTGGAAAATGTGCAAAGAAACAGAAACTATATCAAAAAGAACAAAATGTTATAATGAAAGACACTGATGTGTATATTAAATGTCAGTAAAAACAAAACACACAGACTCAAAAGACTCAGCATGGATGCATAATGCGTAGTTTCAGTTATACCCGAAGAGAGGTCATTTCGTTTATTCCCAGCCTTGGTTTTGCTGTCTAGTTTCTCCTGCGTCAGCTTGTCCAATAAACTCTGATTCTGATCTTTCTGACGAGCCGGAGCTGCCCTCTCCTGGGTAAAGTCTGCAGTGCTGCTAACACTGTCACTCTCATATCCTAAGGAGTGAAAAGAAGGAATAAATAAATACAGTAAGACACCACTCAATTCAGTAATAAATATTACAATGACAATACTCCAAAAGGCCCCATGGTTTTGGCTGTACATTCAGTGTTGCTGCTTTAATACCTTCAGTGTTCTTGTTGTGTCCTTTGCTCCTCCTGCGACGACTCTTAGAATTGGGAGTTTTACTGTGTGAGGCGAGGTTGGCTTTGGCAGACGCTTTGTGTCCAGCCTTGAAAGTCTTTGTAACGGTGGTGGGATCAACAGGTCCCGGCATGCTGCTGAAACTTTCCTGTGACGCCTGGTCAAAGTCTTGAGGTCGTGAGTGGTGGTTGGCAAAAGTGGGAGATGAAGATGGCGACTGCTGAGGCTCATTTTTCAATGGCCGATGGTGGACACTGTTGTTTGCATAGCTAGTGTTAAGCCATTTAGCTGGTCTAAAATAAAACAAACAATTTACACAAACAAATAAATAAATAAACACAAATATGTTTTACGTTATTTTGTTTAACGTACCCTCTTTCTGTAGTGGTGTTAAGAGGAGAGCGTTGTAGTGGAGGAGGAAAACTCATGTATTCCGTTTTGATGGAAGTGTTGGGGTCTAACTGCTGCTTGTGGTGGTCAGGAGAAGCCTGGGCTGCTGCACCCTGAGGGAACTCACCCATGGCAGCAGGGAACAGCGGATACAGGTTAAAACCTGCACGATAAAAGAGTGAAGAAGACACTTGCATATAAAACCAGAACATTTGGGCTTTCCCCTTTGCTCATATAGTGCTTTAATAAATGCCTTATTACTAGGAGGGAATGGCGATAAGGCAGCAGTTGACAAGTTGTTGGCTGAAGGATGTTGGGTAGGGGAGAAGGGGAGAAAGACACCGGGAGAAGCTGAGGGGCCACAGCTAGATTCCTGGGATGAGCCCTGTTTCTGTGTCTGCCAACCTGCCGATGATGAAGAAGGCTGCTGCTGCACAAGGTCGTTCAGGACCTGTTTTAGTCTGGAGGAAATGCAAGGGTTATATAGTACACAATTATGTGTGTATGCACAAATAAATGTGTGTGTGTGTGTGTGAGAGAGAGAATGCCTTCACCTTTGTACATTGTTTTGTTGCCAAGCCAGCTGGGTGTAACACTGGTTGAGCTGGTGCATGACCAGGTGGACTTGTGGTGATGACAGATTATTGGGTAACACACTGTACTGACCGGTCAGCAGGGTTTGCAACATATACGACAGCATCTGTGGAGCAAGGTACAAGACAACAGCAATTTTGTTTTATTTACTGATTTTGCAATACTTGTATGCAAATCCTATGATTCCCAAACATCACGCACAAAATCTAATAATGGTCACCCACAGAAAGTAGATGTAACCAAACCAAACTGCACTAACCTGCTGGTCCTGCAGGAGCGTTTGACACATGCTGGTGCTGAAGTCCAGCTGTCTTTGCAGTTGGTTGACTTGCTCCTGCCATTGGCATGAGCCTTCAGTAAAGGAGAGCTCTGATGCCCAGCGTAGGTTTTCTTGGCGTCGTGCACCTGCATGCTGGCTCACAGACTGGTTTAGGCTTCTAGACTGTTGGTGCTGCGGTTTGGTCTTGTTTTGAAAACGCCTGCTGCCATCACCTGAGAAAGCTGGTGGAGGCTTCAGATTACTGGAGACAGAGGAAGTTAAGCACACAATTGTAATTTTAAACAAAATATAGAGAGATCTGTACTAAATTGTGTTACAACTCTTTCTGGTTATACACACCTTCCTTGATTATTTCTGTTACTGTAGGAGCCTTGGTTCCTGCTTGATGAGTAGACGTGGATGTCGTCATCATCAGAGCTGCTCTCTGCACATTCTTCCTGCTCTTCCTCCTCTTCTGCACCCATCTCTGAGTGATATTCATCCTCATCTTCATCACCATCCAAGTTGCAGGGAGTAGAACCCCAGGTAGCCATTGTCCTAGTCAAACATCAGAAAATGTTTACCACTGGCATAATTCCTGTATTATCTAAAAGAAAAATCTCAGAGTGAGATTTTCAGCTAAGTTATGTCATATAAATGAAATGATTGAATACAAACAACCTCTGACTTTTTAGCCATATACAGGCATCTGGAACACATCATCTCGTACCTTTCATCCCTACTAACTGTTTGTGGGGGTGTAGCAAGGCCATCTTGGTCATCAATTTGACAAGGAGACTCATTGAGACCACTACGTCTCTGGTGTTCAGCCATCAAGGACTCCAAATGCTTTCTACGTTGACGCAATTCTTCCCGCAGGATCTGGTGGCGACGCATCTCTGACCAAAGCTGATGCCAGTCCAAGAATGAGAGGGGAGTGAGTGAGTTACCACATTTGTAGGGAACATAAAGTTTGCAATTTCACTAGTGGTAGCAGAAGGTCTTACCTCATTGTCAGTAACTGAAGGTGTAGCTGCTTCTGGAGCAGTGGGTTTGAGCACAGCTGAGTTGGTTTTGGAGAATGGAGAAGCCTGGGAAGTGGCTGAAATGGAAACTGCTACTGGGACCTTCCTCAACAAGCCCTGTTGGCTCACAGCGCTGGACACAGATGACTGGAACGAGACAAATATATGACCCTTTATACAAACAGCAGTTTTACACTCACTTGTCATTTTGTTGGTCAGTTGTTGTTCATGAAGCTTGTAGCAAAAAGTTTCCTTTTTGCTGATAGTGAGGAACAGATTCGTTTACTTTTAACTTAAAATTTACACAAATGGGTTTCAACTCTGTTCTGTGTATGTTGTGTGTGTACAATACCTGGAGGTCAGGACAAGCCCACTGGAGATCTTGGATCTTGCCTTGTATCTCAATGAGCTTCTGGCGCTCTTCATGAAGCTGCTTCAACTCCTGCTTCTGCTGAAGCAGCTTCTCCTCATATAGCTTTTCTCTGTGTATGTTTAACACAATGGAAATGAGCAACAGTCAAAACCCCAATAGTAGGCTGCTTCTATCATTATACCAGTACCTGGCCTTGCTGGAGAGTGTGAGATCCCTGGCATTCTGTTTAGATCCAGCTCCTTGTGACCTAGATGCAGTGGCTCTGGTGTTGTTTGGCTGTTGATGTAAAGCTTCTTCCTCATTTGCGGTTGTAGCATCTGTGTCGTCACTCTGGATACAGGCAAAAAACACTATTAAATTACAAATAAATTGTAACTGTGCAAGTCTACACAATTCAAAGCAAGCTGGGTAGATGCCCATTAACTAACCACCGATTTCCACTCTATAGTTAAACATCTGCCTTACCTGAACCATGGCTACTAATTCCTGCAGCTGCCGGAGTTTCTGCTTCGCTGTTTGTCGATGTGCGTTCTGTGCAAAACTTCCATCCAGGCTGCTTCTCTGACTAGATCCTGAAGCCTCACTGTCTGGAGCAACAGCCTGTGGCATTTCTTCATTATCAATACCATCCTCCTCTTCATCCTCATCCTTCACTTCATTATAGGACGTGTCCCTATTGTACTGACAATCTAAATACGAGCAAAGATATAGGAATAGCATTTATAGATTCAAAATGACAGCATTACCAGAGACCTCCATTAAATCCTCCAATTCTCATTAAATCTCTCATTTCTTCATTCATGGAACGATGGTTAGGCAGCTTTATAACTCTACATCCTTCTGTTTTCTAGTTTTAGTAACATTCTAGTCTATTCATCATGTATTACAGTTTTATCTAAAAATATCCATTAAATTTACTTAGCATTAAACATATTAGCGATATTAATTTAACCCAGCCTTCGATGGGGTCAAAAGGAAAATAGGGGGCGCTCTAAGTTCAAAAACGCTTTATCTAGATGAACGGTTGGATGAACTTGTTCATCATAGACCCACACGTGTTCATTACTTGAATGTAACACCCACAAAGGCTGTGTTATCCAACCTTTGTGTGTTTTTGAGCACCCTCTATTTTACAGTGGGGTCGTTTTGACCCCTCGAAGGCTGCACATGGGTTAAGGGGTAACAGTGGTCTGTTAGTATACCTATAGCGGAGGAGACGTTGAGGCTACGGAGGTTGGCTGCCGACCGGTTATTGATCTCACACTCTGTGTTGAGTCTGCCATCTCGGTTGTTAGTGGCACTACTCCTCCCACTCCGCCCGTTGGTCAGGCTGTTTAGGTCTGTCCAGTTTCCACTGCGCTGTGGGTTTCTATACAGACACAGGTAGTATTGACGATTATAGATATAAATGCCAATAGTACAGTTGGGTCAAATGTTTGCACTAATTTATTGAAACGCTCACCTGATATTAGTCACAGGATGGCGGTTCTCCTGCTCTGAGTCAAACATGGCCTCAAACATAGAACTGTCCTCTGTCTCATCTTCCTCCTCCTCTTCTTCATCATCATCCTCTTTTACATTCTCATTGACAGCATCCACCATCATATCAGAAGTCTGTTCATAGTACTGAACCAATTCCCGCAGCTCATTCAAACGCTTGTGGACTTCTTTTAGTTTTCTAGGGCAGAAACAACAAAATATATGAGCAGAACGCAAGCGTATTCTAGGCTCAATAATTAAGAGGTGATGTAACACAAGGACAAAGCCTTTCCAACTCCCCCTGCTAGGCACAGAGTTTCCTATAGAAAAGCACACCATGAAGCCGGTTCAAAAACAAAGGAACCTGTCAACAACCAGACGTGTTGTGAGGGAAAGATAATACTACGCCACCCCTATCTCTCTGCTGCTGATACCTGACCTGCCTATTCAACTGCTTGAAGTTGTGTACCTGAGTTTGTCTGTGGAGTTGGAGCTGTTCTGGTGCTCTTCAAGTGAAGGATGAAAGGAAGTGGAAGCTGAGGCCCCATTAGGACAGAGAGAAGATGGACAATCTGAAGATCCTCCCATACTCAGACTGCACTGTGTTGGCAAGCCACGACCTGAAGGGAACCACATGGACTTTTATCAACACACGGAGGTGGTGAAAACGATGAAAGGGAAGTCGATGAAAGTCTTACATGAGTTATTATTGAGAGTCTGGTCTCTGAGTGAATGCAACTCCTGAAGTATTTTGTCCATAGTTTGCTTTTTGTCTTGGAGCTCTTGGAGCTTGGTGAGTTTGGTGCTGGCAGCTGTTGCTCCAGCGTCTAAACCAATTTGAGGGCCAGAGGCCGAGTGGAGAACAGGTCTGTGCTGAGGTGGACCCACAGCCTGGGGAGACATAGACCAGCTCACCTCTCTGGAGAGGGAAAGACTCTCTGCCTGACGACGGTTGTCTGGCACCGTTTTGGTCTAGAAGAAAGAAGTACTTAAAAGTCTTAAATGCAAACGTTACATATTGTAATATACATTTGTTATCTTACTTTACTTGCACAAAACAAATATCTAAAAAAAAAAAACATGTTAATGAAAGAATGTTTCATTTAATATCCAAAGAATAAAGCTTGCAAAACACACATCAATAGGCAGGTAAATGAACAAAATATTTATAGATTATATTATTCAAGGAGAATATAGAAGAACAACTGTGGTGTCTACCTGAGAGTCATGAAGCTGGTTGTGGAACCGCTGGATCAATTCATTTAACTCTTCATTCAGTTCTGACGTGATGCTCAGGCCTGAAACGCTGCCTGTAGTTTCTGTGACAACTAACCACATATTTACAATAATAAAATTTAAGATGTTTAAGTGAAATATTATATAGTATATGCAAAATAACACACTATAATTGTAAACCACGGATCTTTCTATATCTAAGAAATCTGTCACAGAATGTTGATGATCGTCATCCTAGACTTACTACTAGTTTACACTGTTACCGTGTCTGTGCCTCTCACCGGTGTCTTCAATCACAGCTAGTGCCTGTTCTGCACTGTGCTGCATGGCCATCAGTGCCTCCTGTCGGCCCTGCAGGGCCCTGAGTTGCTCTTGCTGCTCCAGCAATTTCTTCAGCAAATCATGCTGCTTACGCAGATTCTCCAACTCTTCCTTCTGGTCCACACACACAGCTTCTGGTCTGCCACCCTACAAGATTACCACCCAGAAAACATTAGAAATGTAGAGTTTTGCAGGCACTGACTAAATGACAAGAAACTGCTTGTTTTCTCTGTGTTGGAATTTATAATACAATACATAAATATGCAAAAAAATTCTAAAAATTAATTTACACACCGTTGCATTTGAAGTATCTGATGAGCAAACCTCAATGTTTAGAGAAGTGCTCTCTGTCAGTAAACCTGAGCCCACTGCAGAGTCAAGGGTCCCCCCATAATCTTCTTCATTCTCCCGTGCCTGAAGAAATATATGAAAGAAATCTGAGTATAATTGTTTAAGGTGCCCCTGTTTTATAGACGTCACATTCTTAATGGTTTCTGATTCTCAAAACAGAACAAGTCATAAAACAAAGACAACTTAAGTAAATACCGTTTTTTAAATAAAGCTTCTCACGCAACAAACTTAAATGTTTAAAGTTGTAATTATCAGAAACTAAAACACAAAAGACAAAGGTGGCAGTCTATGTCCTGAATGTACCATCACATGAAACATGACTCCACTGTTGTTGCTCAAGCCAAAGAGCTGGGTAACCATTAAAAATATATGCATGGCAGGCTTCTTACCTACATAAACATGTTCCATTTAGGCTACAAACTAGCTAAGAAACATTCTTTACACATGACACCACGCATTACATAGAAATTATTTATCTTTGACATCATAGTAAAAACACAAAATTTTATTTTCTTAAAAAACAACAACTTGTGTAGAAACACCCCAAAACCTACCAGCATCTTCTGCAGAAACCGTAAATAAGACTTCTCCTTCTCCTTGAGGTGGTCGATGAGATGAGAAAGACGCTCCACATTGGCTGGCACATCATTCTTCTCCACCAGGTCATCCCGCATGGAGCTGACCTTACTTATGTGCTCTCTGATCTGTACCAGTTTGCTCACAACCTGAGAGCACAAAAAGAGGTGGGTGGTGTATGGGTGTGGGTTTCAGATCAGTAAAAGAAGAACCAAAAGAGAAAGACGTAAGGAAAGGTGAGCAAGCATCTGTAGCGAAAGCGCAGTCTGGGCTAAACAAGGGCAGAAAGGGGGGCTGGGCACAAAACTCACTGGGCTCCAAGGGTGGCATATTTATAAATTGCCCTAAATACAGCCTAGTTTCAGCTGCACAAACTCTGCCTTACTTTTATCCTATTTCTGGATTCACTGTATCAGACTAGAGAGTAGTGATACATAGACAATGTCATATGTAGATGCAATAACCTGAACATCCAACATTATTACAGATATCCACACCACTTTAAGTGAGAATCTTAAAATCAGTTTATTCATCCAATAAAATCTGTTTGTCATCGTTTCATACTCCATTACCTGACTGCTGTCTATTCTTGGCTGTCCTCTTCTGTCCTCTCTCTGCACCAAGGGCCCCCTCTCAGTACCACCACGGCCGAGCCTTGGCGATTCCTTGATAGGAACGACAGGACTTAATATATCCCTGAATCCTGGAATCTGCTTTTTGGCTTCCTTCATGATAGCTGGGGTGGCTGGGGCTGAAGAGGAGGGAGGGAGCAGCTCCTTGCTTTTGTTAGTGTTCACATGCAGAGGTAGGAAGTTGTACGGCTTCTTGTTCTCTCCAGCTACCTGGCGCTGGTTGTTGGCTGTTGTGACACGACCCTGAGAGTCACTGCCAATGCTCCTCTGAGTACGAGAAGGAGATATAAATTAGACAAAAGCCCATCAAAACACCACTTGAGCTATTAGTTTACTTGCTGTTAGCGCACCACATGTACAAATACCTGCCATACTAAAGCATGTGACGCAAGTCCAGAACACATACCTGAACAAAAGTCTTACCTCATCTAGGTCTGTGAAATTGATCCTCTGACGCAGCTTGTCTAGCTCAGCCTGGTCTGGGACAGACATCTGGGTGGTATATTTGATGTGTGGAAAAGAATGAGGGGTGCGTGCTCTCCTGCGACCAGCCCCTGGGGTGGACTCTGGTGAAATATCATTAGTCAGGCGGCTCTCCACAACCGCAGCTGACAACTTCTTCTTATTTTTCTCAGAGGATCGGTTGGGTTTTTTCTGCTGAACACCCCAGTCCTGAAAAATATTTTTACCATTTATTATGTATGTGTGTTCAATTTTATAAGGACAGATTTTAAGTCTATGTTGTTAGAGATATAATTTCATCAATAAGAAAAGCTTATGACAAGAAAGTGAGATACGTGTTATGGTATACGTATATAACATATACCTGTGCATGGGTCTCTGCGATTTACAGAATCATGTTGAAACAGGCTGAACATTAACAAAGTACTGAGGAGCCCCTCTAGTGAAATATTCTGTGTAAATGACACTGCCACGCACGCCTGGAGTTTCCATCAGGCTGGAACTTGCCCTCACCATGTTGTTGAGTCGATCTTCCAGACTGCCATTAGTAACAGTCCAGTTGTGAAGCTCTTCTGCATTGTCACCAAATGGAGCGCCTCCAGTCGCCATGTCACGCACCTACAGTTCGCTGGAATTCACAACACAAACCAGGTCAAACACACAGACGTTGTGTTAATTATGCATACGAGGCCGTTTATTCAAAGCTGCCTGACTCTAGCGTCAAAAGTGGAAAAGTTGACGTTGAGTCACTATTACCTGGATGATAATATGCGGCTACTTGCGTCCTGCTCAGCAATATCAACTGTAATGCAAACTATAACGTGGTGTGAAGTCACAACGCTTCACGAATAACTTGCGTCTCCGGCCACGACCTGCGTCCAACTAACAGCACGTTGCTCGTGCGCAGTTTGGGGCTGTAACCGCTGTAACCATTGTAACCATTGTTACCGTTGTTACCGTTGCTGCGTGTCTGGCCCGCTCTGACTCCCTCCGCCGCGCAGCGTCTTAGCGGGACCTTTCTGTCGCCGCTTCCCGCTGGGACGCACGGTGGCGACCGTTAACGGTGGCCTAATAGCCAGAGAGCAGAACGACGGACGGGCTTCATCTCCCAGCAAGCGTTAGGTCAGATAGCACGTAGCGTGGCCAGTTTGACCATTACTGACCTACCGCTGACTAGTTCCGTCTTACAATCGCCATGGCAACACTCGGTGACCCCGAACGGCACCAGCTAGCTAACCCGCTAACACTGCATTCCCCGTCAGTTGTGTCCATCAAAACACACGAATCCTGCAAAGAAGTCGCCCGTCACGCTGAGGCAGCTGGCTAATGTTGCCTAGCTTGCTATCAGCTGCTCAACAAGGGAGCTAACTTTAAATGTCTCGGTAAAAGTTGAAGCACACAGGCATCTAAGGTCGCTCAACTTTGATTGGTGAACCCCGGTGCAACGCTGTAGTAAAGCTGCCAGGACTGAGCTTCATCCACACTGACTAACAACAAACACAGCCGGCGCACAGTTCTGTCTGTTACTCATGTTTATTAAAACTGCGCCAGCTAAGTTAGCTTACATTCAAAGAACGTAGTGTGTCATTACCCGCTAAAGAGGACGCGGAGGGATGTCGTTCCACGGTATTTCACATGCTGCGGTGATGTTAATGGTTTTGGAAATTCTCTCTCAATCTTGCTTAGGCCATGCGATAAATTAAAAACGTCTTCTCGGCCCTAAACGCAGCAACTCAGGGACACAATCCTGGCTTGATATAAACGCTGCAGTACAGCAGGGGGCGATATAACTTCCAGTAGCCACTCGCCAGCGCGCGACCACCGGAAGTGTGGTTACTGCAGTGGAAACAGTATTATTTCTGTAACGTTACCCGAACGTGGAGTGAGGATTATTGAACTGCAGCGAGGCGAAATAAGCATCTGGGCGTTTTTCACGCCCCCACCTGCCTTCTAATAAACCTTGGATGCGGAAAACATTTTTCTTTGCTTTTGCACTTTGTTTTGTCGTCGGTTAGCCACATAGCCTCCAAAGCTAACGTGAGCTAGCGACTTAGCAAAGGGCAGCTAACAAAACCTTCCCATTTATTCATTCCAAGCGACTGTGGATGTAGGAAACCGTATTCTTCGTCGAAGTTATTTCTGCAGAGTAAAGAATGGGCTCGTCAAAGAAGCACAAGGAAAAGAGCCGCGATAAGGACACAGAGGATCGTCGCCGTGAACATAAGAAACATCGCCACAAGGACCGAGAGAGAGACCGAGAGGCTTCAGATCGCGATAAAGAGAAACGAAAGCGCTCCAGGTCCAGAGAAAGAAGTGGACGGGACAGCCGCAGCAAAGGTGAAAGGAGCAGCGGAGAGCCACGAGTGAAAAAGGAGAAAGTTGATCTTGGATATGAGGAAAGCAATACAGAAGTGCAACCCCAATCAGCAAGCGGAGATGCGTCTCTCAGCATTGACGAGACAAACAAACTCAGGGCAAAGCTGGGTCTTAAGCCTTTGGAGTTGAATGAGAACAAGAAGGAGCTCGGGACCAAAGAGGAGCCAATTGTGGCTGAGACTATCAACCCTGTTCTCATTCAGCAGCAGAAGGAGATGAGAGAGAAACTCGCAGCTATGAAAGAGAAGCGCAAACTAAACCAGAAGTTGGGAAAGGTTAAAACTCTAGCCGACGATGACTGGCTAGACGACACAGCTGTTTGGGTGGAGAGAAGCAGAAAGATGGCCCAAGAAAAAGAAATGGCAGAGAAAAGGGCAAAACTTCTGGAAGAGATGGATGAGGAGTTTGGCGTGAGCAGCCTTGTAGAGGAGGAGTTTGCACAAAGCAAACAGGAAGCCTACACAGCCCGTGATCTGAAGGGACTCAAAGTGCAACACAAAGTGGAGTCGTTTACGGAGGGAAAGAGTGTCATCCTGACCCTACAAGACAAAGGTGTACTTGATGAAGAAGAGGACGAGCTTGTGAATGTGGAGATTGTGGACAAAGAAAAAGCAGAAAAGAATGTGGAGCTGAAAAAGAAAAAGCCAGATTACAAACCCTACGAGGAAGAGGAGAGCGTGGATGACATGGTTACGTTTAAGCCCCGCTCTGTACTGGCAAAGTATGACGAAGAAATCGAGGGAGAAAAGAAAAAGAGCTTCCGCCTGAACACGGGAGGATTTGCTGATGGGGAGCGGGAGCGGGAGCTCCAGGCCATGAGAGAGGCCCTACGAAATCAAGCTCAGTCCTTAGAAATGCCTGCGCTCAATATTGCCTCAGAGTATTACACGCCACAGGAAATGGTAGGCTTTAAGAAGACAAAACGCCGTGTGAAAAAGATCAGGAAGAAGGAGAAGCAGACAACTGTAGATGAACTTCAGGATGACACTCGCAGCTCTGATTTTGGTTCCAGGACACGCGGCCGAGGTCACAGACAGTTAGCTGAAGATGGGGAGGAAGTTAAGGTGGAGCAGGTGGTTTCATTGCCACAGGAGATTCCACAGATGTCCGATGACATCAGGATGGCAGAAATGGACATAAGTGAGGACGAAGACTTCACACCCCCCGAACCTGTTTTGATAGAGGAGGATGAAGCAGAACAAGAGCTGCAAAAACAACTGGAGAAGCAGAGGAAGCTGAAACAAAAGCAGCTTCTGAAAGACTCTGGAGAGAAGGTGGCAGCTCAGATTAAAGTCACTGAAAAAGGCAACAATGATGGAGATTCAGAGAAGAGGAACAACATTGTTTTCAATGCCACATCAGAGTTTTGCAGAACTCTGGGTGATATTCCAACTTATGGACTGTCGGGAAACCGAGAGGATCAAGAAGACATAATGGACTTTGAACAAGAGGATGATAAAGATGATGCAAGAAATTCAGACTCAGACGCAGATGATAATGTTGGCTGGAGCACTGTTAACTTGGATGAGGAGCAGAAACCACCTGATTTCTCCACAGCCTCTGCCACCATTTTGGATGAAGAGCCCATTGTTAACTCCGGCCTTGCTGCTGCTTTGCTGTTGTGCAAAAACAAAGGTCTACTGGACACTCAAATGCAGAAGGTAGCCCGTGTCAAAGCAACAAAGGGGGCCCTGCCCAATGACAACTACTGTATTGAGGACAAGATGGGCTTCGATGACAAGTACAGTCGCCGAGAAGAATACAGAGGCTTCACACAAGAATTCAAAGAGAAAGACAGCTACAAGCCTGATGTCAACATTGAGTATGTCGATGAGTCTGGTCGCAAACTCACTCCAAAAGAAGCTTTCAGACAGCTTTCACACCGATTCCATGGAAAAGGGTCTGGAAAGATGAAAACGGAGAGGAGGATGAAAAAGTTGGAGGATGAGGCTCTGCTGAAGAAGATGAGCAGCAGCGATACTCCTCTAGGGACGGTGGCGTTGCTTCAAGAGAAACAGAAGTCTCAGAAAACCCCATATATTGTGCTTAGTGGTAGTGGGAAAAGTATGAACGCAAACACCATAACCAAGTGAGGGAAAGAGTGAATTATCTTCAGTACAAACAAATACACATACATAGATCTATATATACACACACTTACAGGATGTTTTAATTAAACACTGCTACAATTTCACGCCCCAGTGTATTTGCTGTAGTAGAGAATTGTTCAATAAATTGGATACAACAAAGAGCAGTTTCTTTTTTTTTTTTAATGGTGCAGTAGTGAGTAATAGTAACAATATATTTTCATTTGTTTCATCACAGGCCTTGTGTGCAACAAGTAGGTTTAGTTTAAAATGCCTTTAGGTAAATAATTGGTTGATAATCTAGATAATGACAATTTCTTTTATCTAAACTGACTTATTACTACAGTAACAGTGAATTGGATAATGCAAACATGTAAGTGGTGAAAGTGAAATGTATTATTTCCACCAATACGACAAAGCTGCCCAAAACGCAATACCGTTCTTATCCAACAGAGGGCAGCATCGTAAACATAAGCGGAAAATACGTGCAGATTGTTGGTCTAATATTTATATTTTAATATTTCCGAGATTAATATTTGTTATTAAATACTAGTTAACAAAGACAAGCGTGTGACGCTACCATAGAACCAGCGTTGAGCTTTCAAAATGAGTTACGCTTCCGCCTCGTCGTGCGGAACTGAAGTTGAGGTTTCGAGGAGCTGATCGAGCGGCTCCGTGTTGCACCACTTGTAGCCAAACACTTAGCTGACGCTAGCAGGCTAACGTCGCCTCATCTAATACGACATGCAGAGTATTGAAAGCTAACGTGTTCCGCGTTCACGGTAAGTGATGAGCGGTCGCCCGTCGCTGGTATTCGGACGGGGAGGCGCAGCGAGAACTGCTCGGCGCGTGATGGCATCAGCTTGACCGACGTGTCAGCCTGTTTGACAGCTTCCTGTTTAGCTAGCAGCGAGCTTAGTGACGGACGGTCTTTAAGTAGCTTTCATGCTCGGAATTGGCGACTTGTTCCTCGAAGTGCTTCGCAGCACGTTACGCGGCGTCTGTTGAGTGGAGATTTGCGTGACATTCCTGCCAAATGAGCGGTGGGTTAAGATGACGGTTGTCGTCAATTAGTTATGTTGTCTCGGTGTTGGAGTTGCGGGGCGAACGCAGTAAGGAGACGTCAGCGTGTCAGGTGTTTGACGGGTCATATGCAGGTGTAGCTGAAATCAAGAGGTTAGTAACTATGGCTGTGTGTCAAGTCGTTGTTGTCAGTTGCAAATAAACATGCATAAAACCTGATGGATGTGTTAATTACCTAATAATGTAGTTCAGAACTGTTTAACTCCGCGATGTACGTCTCTGCGAGGCCTTTTACAGCAGTTCGTGTATTACTGGCTTGCGTCAAATGTGAAATCATTGAACCAGCAATAAATTCAACTTGAGGCTTTATGTTAATGCTTTTTTCAGACTCTAACTCTACCCAGTGAAACTACAGGCCGCCGTGATGTCAGAGTCTAAGCCCCCTACTCCCACCCCTGGAGACACCTACAAGGGTTGGCTCTTTAAGTGGACTAACTACATTAAAGGCTACCAGAGACGCTGGTTTGTTCTGAGCAATGGGTTGTTGTCATACTATAGGTGAGTCATTTGTTCAGTGTATTCCAGGAAGTTATGCAGAGCTGTGGATTTGACTGTTCCTCTTATTGTCTTTCTTTTAAGGTCCCAGGCAGAGATGGGACATACGTGTCGCGGCACCATCAACTTGGCCACAGCCAACATTGCTGTGGAGGACTCGTGCAATTTTGTCATTTCCAACGGTGGAGCACAGACCTACCACCTAAAGGCCAATTCAGAAGTAGAGCGCCAGCGATGGATCACTGCCCTGGAGCTTGCAAAGGCAAAGGCCATTCACATGCAGGCTGAATCGGGTGAGGAAAAAAAAGGGGTTATTCTTTTTCCCGGTAAATGCATGTATACATAATTTAGATGTAGCTCTCGAAGTGAAAATTATACTGTATTATATCATTGTATCCCCTCTCTCAGATGAGTCTGGAGATGATTGCCCTGCAGTTCCCCCAACATCAGGACAAGGTGGAGGCTGCCGTAACTCAGAAGTACAATCCACATTACGTACATTGAACAGCAAGGTGGAGGACCTTGCCACCTGTAATGATCTCATTGTCAAGCATGGGTCTGCTCTCCAAAGGTATAGTTTCTGTTATCTGAACATTTTGTTTCTACAGTATAAGCCAATATTACCTAAAGAAGACAATAGCGATGGTTATTTATAATGGCATTTCATCCATATATTTATTACTCACAGGTCTTTGTCAGAACTAGAGGGGATTCGTGTCGGAGCAGACATGGGTGATAAGATCAGACAAGTTACAGAGAGGGCTACGCTGTTCCGAATAACCTCCAATGCCATGATCAATGTCAGTAGCGTTACTTTAAATAAAACAGAGGAACACACTACATTGTTATGAACTCTCTTGCTGGTATGTTACTGTGGCGTTCTCATCCTCCCCAAGGCATGTAGAGACTTCCTTTCCCTGGCTCAGACGCACAGTAAGCGCTGGCAGAAGGCCTTACAGACCGAAAGAGAGCAGAGGGTACGACTCGAGGAAACTCTAGAGCAACTAGCCAAGCAGCACAACCACTTGGAAAGAGCTTTTAGAGGAGCAACAGTTCTCCCCCCTTCATTCAGCAATCCCGCCTTAGCTAACAAAGGTAAGGCTGTCAAACCCTCCTGAACCTTTGTTGTTGGAAGTTTGAGATTACGCTGTCATGCTGCGTATCTCTGCCAATTATCTGAGGCCTGCTGAGGCTCCATTCATCCACACGCTTTGTCTTTAGGTGGGGTTTCGGGAAAAGGTGATGCCAGTGATGAGGATGATGACAATGAGTTCTTTGATGCAATGGAAGACCCAGCAGAGTTTATTACCGTCCCTGCTGATCCCAAGTATCACAGGTTACCCACTGTCTTTTCACTGTCAGTGATTTTATTGTTAAATGTATTTTCCCTTGGGGTTTTTTTTTTAATATTGTGTGGGGTTTTTTTCTCCCTCCAGGAGATCTGGCAGCAACGTCAGTGGGCTCAGCAGTGAGACTGGAATGGATGATCAGTCGGTAAATGTGTGTTAAGTCTTGATTTGTATTTCCCATTTGCTTATAAACATGCCAAAGTACCTAACCCTAAAGGGTGTTTTCCTTTTCTTCAGTTTGATGAACTTTCTTTAGCATCCAATCCAGAGTCTCCACAGCCTCTTGAGCTAGAGCCTGTTAAACAAAGACGAACTCGTATCCCTGACAAGCCCAACTATTACCTGAATCTTTGGAGCATAATGAAGAACTGCATTGGAAAGGAGCTCTCAAAGATACCAATGCCTGTAAGGATCCTGTATACTTGTTGGTATCCGGGCTGCTCTTTCTTGTTGGAGTAATCATAAATAGTAAAAAATATGTTTTCTTTGTATGTACTAGGTGAATTTTAATGAGCCCCTCTCAATGCTGCAACGTCTTTCCGAAGACCTGGAGTACTATGAGCTCCTGGATAAGGCTGCTAAGAGTCAGAGCTCCCTAGAGCAGATGTGTTATGTGGCAGCTTTCACAGTGTCTTCCTACTCCACCACTGTCCACCGCACAGGAAAACCCTTCAACCCCCTGCTGGGAGAGACTTTTGAGCTGGATCGGCTCAGAGACTGCGGCTACCGCTCCCTGTGTGAACAGGTGTGTTGAAAACCATCAGTATGTTTATGTAAGAATGTTTGTCTTTTTTTAATAGCATACATTTTATGATGATTTCTTTACTGTGCTACGTCTTCTTTGTCTTTCTAGGTGAGTCATCATCCACCTGCTGCAGCTCACTATGCCACCTCTGAAAAAGGCTGGACTCTCAGACAGGAGATTACGCTGGCCAGCAAGTTCAGAGGAAAATATCTCTCCATCATGCCCTTGGGTGAGTGTGTGTGTGTGTGTGTGTGGGTGTAAATGCAGTCCAAAAGAACGGAAGTAGACCAGAGGAGGAATCAGTCCTGGATTGATTTACATATACTTTGTTAGTCAGTGCACAGTGTTACTGTGTTTATTTTGGTGGTTTGGAACCACAGCAGTGTTGTGTGGCTGAGTACTTACAAATATAAGTGGACCAAAGATCACATCTCACTAAAGCTTTACAACTGAGAATTAAGGCCTGTTATGAGAAAACACCCTTAAAAATAAGTAATTTCTCTGTGCTGAATCATAATTTGAGTAGGATAAAATTAAAAAACTCCTGTGTAATGTCTTTCCCCTCTGTCACCAGGTTCTATCCAGTGTTTATTTGACAAGAGTAAAAATCACTACTCTTGGAAAAAAGTGACTACAACCGTACACAACATTATTGTGGGAAAGTTATGGATTGATCAGGTAACACTAAAGCTTGTGCTGTACTTGCGATGGTGACCATAAATCACATTGATCTTGTTCTAGACCATTTTGCTACCATTGTTTTATACGGTTTATTCTTTAAGCTTTAAGCAAAACACTGTTTCTGTGTCATTTGTGTCGTTTTAGTCAGGGGAGATCGATGTGGTGAACCACAGAACAGGAGATCGCTGCCACCTGAAGTTTGCTCCTTACAGTTACTTTTCCAGAGATGTGCCAAGAAAGGTGGGACATGTATTATATGTAAAAAAAAAAAAAAAAAAGATTAGCAAATTATAAATTAAATTTATTCCATGAGCGTGTGGTTGTTTTCCTGTTACAGGTAACTGGAGTTGTGACCGATAAGGATGGAAAAGCACATTATGTGCTGTCAGGAACCTGGGATGAGAAGATGGAGTTTTCCAGAGTAATGCAGAGCAGTAAAGGTGAGAATGGCACTGAAGGCAAACAAAGGACAGTCTATCAGACCCTCAAAGCCAAAGAAATCTGGAGAAAGAACCCTTTACCGTGAGTTTTTGAATCAATATTGGCGTTGTTGAGAAAGTGCTTTTGAGCTGTGTTAACATCTAATCTTGTAATTGTTGTAGCTTTGGATATTTGATCTGTAATGATGATAACTTTCCAGAGAGGGAGCAGAAAACATGCACTACTTCTCCTACTTGGCCCTGACACTCAATGAACCTGAGGAGGGAGTGGCACCAACAGACAGTCGAAGACGCCCTGACCAGCGGTTAATGGAGGAAGGCCGCTGGGATGAGGCTAACGCGGAGAAACAGAGGCTGGAAGAAAAACAGCGCACTGCCCGCCGAGAAAGGGAAAGGGAGGCTGTGAAATCAGCAAGCTCACCAGAGGAAGGTGAGAAAAGAAGTCAGGAAGCTTTGCTATGTAGTTTATCTTCGGGTTCTGTCCAGCGTTTCGCTGCCCTTTCATCTTTGGTTTGGTCTTGGTACTCGTTGAGAACTTTAAGCGGTTGCTGTTGTCAGTGACTCATTCATGAAAAGCAAGTATTCCTCTGTCTTTCCCCATTTCTGACCTACACTTTGTAGTTACTTTAAAATGTGTGTGTGTGTGTGTGTGAGTGCGACAGGAAGTCTTTAAATGTCATTTTAATCACATTTTCCTGTCACTTCATCCGTTTGTACTCTGTTTAGCAGATGCACAAGCGACTGGCACTGAAGCAAGTGAGGTTTCTGATGAAAGCAAGTATCACTTTAAAGTAAAACACTAGGTGTACTTTTAGAGGTGCTTTGAGTGGCATTCTGTTCCAGTATGCAACACTCCAGATGCTACACACAGCACTTTTAAAATTTGTTTGGGTTTGGGATAGTCTGGGTAGTGCATTTACATCTTTTTTGTGTGTTGGTGTTCAGCTAACGCTGAGGACTCTCCCCCTCATACACCTCTTGCATGCAAGTACCTCACTACTGTACATTTGACTTTCAGTTTCAGAGCAGACCCATTCTTTGCCTTAACTCCCAAAGAATCATTGCTCATCCTCTTTTTACAGCCACTTATGGACCATCCCACTCTCCCCATTTAAGCAAGTATTCTGATATAAAACATGTGGTGCATTTATTTCAGATATTCTAGTCATTTAGAATCCACATGAGAAATTCCCTTTTCATTTTCCATCATTTCCTGTTTACGTGTTAGTGGAAAGCAAGGATGGTCCTCATGGAGCTGCAGTCAAAAGCAAGTAACATCAGCCTGTTGTCCCCATTAGTTTTGTTTGTGAGTTAATCTGTAGATGCTGTTATAGGAGACTGTAGATTAACCTAGAAGAGTAGCGTCAATCAGTATATCTGGTCCTGGGCACATAGTGCATTGGGTGTGAGTGTGGCTCTGTGCTGAAACACATTTTGAGTGAGGTGCTTCTGAAGACCACAGGTCGCCCTCGTCTAACCCTCATCACTAAGTCTCCTTCTGTTTCTTTACCTTCAGGCACCCATCCAGACAACTACCAGGCGCTTTGGTTTGAGAAGATCGACGACCCTGTATCTGGAGATACGCTGCACATTTACAAAGGGGGTTACTGGGAGGCAAAGGAGAAAGGCAGCTGGGATATGTGCCCTGACATCTTCTGATCACAGCCGACTGTGTCCCTCAGAAGTGCAAACACCAGAAGATGCTAGGAGGGGATCCACCATACATCAGCTAACATTGGGAATCAAGCCTGACATCTTCAGTGTCCACAGCTTCAAACGAGCACACCCACATCAAGGGAAAGTGGATTTCATCATCAAAATAGACACGTGGTAGTAACCGCGTTCACAACCCACCCTCACCGCCTTTCAGACACTTTGTCGTGGAGTCCAGGTCTCTGCAGGTTCCAGGCTCCATGTTGCATTCGGTAGTGGGTAGTTCCTGTAACGCCGTTACGCGTTTTCTGTGGAAGCACTATTGTCCAATGGGTAATTCACCTAAATGACATCTTATACAACATTTTTTTGATAGTGTGTCATTTGTTTGTTGTGTATTCATAACGTTTATTGTTTTGCAGTGAATGTTGTTACAGCTCCTTCAGCACAACACCACTTTAAATGAAACACTCCTAATAGATCACACACTAAATATTCTCTTAGTTTCAGGCCACTTCAGATACATACATACATACAACACAGACACTTCAGTGGCTCTGACCAAAGTTTTTTCTGATGGAAGCAAGTATTTACATACCGTAGTTCTTTTTTCTTTTCCCCTAATTTTCCATGTTAAATATATAGAGGAGCTGTGAAATTACTTTCTTTGCCTCTAAAGTGTGTGTGTGTGTGTGTTTCTGTTTCTGCTGAGCCAAAATTTAGTGTGTAGTCTTTCCCATGAGATTATTGAAGACCATCTTAACTAACCGTACGAAACAGCTGTGTTCTGGTACCAATGACATAACTAAATATGAAAATGGTAATTGCACTATTTCCACTAAAGGAAAACATTAGATTCCTGTTTTCATGGTTTCCCCTCTAGAATAGCTTGTTTTTGCATTTGGCTGTTGAATGTGTCATTGATTACAAGAACTTGATTAAATTAACTGTTCTTCTTATACTATGTATCCTGCATCTCCCCACCAACTACATATATGTCTGTTTTCTTGTTTGGCTTGTTTCAAAGACCAGCATCACCTTGTTTAGTTCTGCTTTCAGGGTAAATGTTGACCTTCACCATTTGAACACCTTTCAATTTCTACTGACTTAATGATTAATGAAGTGAAGGGAACAGGGGAAATATGAGGCAAGTACTTTTTGTCTTCCTGATTTCCTTCATATGTTTGGATCATAGCTTTAATCTTCGTGTAGATGTTTTAATTCAGGTGTGCTGTAAGTGTACTTTTTTTTTTTAACAGACAGCAATAAGAGTGCCTCAGTGCAGACACGTGGCACAACGTGTAATGGTATGGTGGCGTGAAGCAGGAACGCTCAAACGTTGTCTTTTTCTCTCCTGTTGAGTGGAACGACTGTGTGGCAGGTGGAAGTCTATTTTTCTTTTTATATTCAAGTGTACTTAAAAAGAGAACAGTGAATATGAAGAAGCAACATGTAAATAAATTACAAAGTAAAGTAATTGCGATATAAACTGGATACGCCGGTAGAGAATCTAAAGGCAGTAATTCACTTTATTTTCTCATTGTTTTTCCTTGTTACGTGTTTGCTCAGAACTGGATACGTCTTCATACTCTGAGTTCAGTGAACGACATCATCACAAATCCATCTTTACCACAGGGACAGGTTTCTGTCCTCATTTGTTTTTACCCACGCTGTTGTTTCTACCTTCAGTGCTGTTGCTTTATACATCACTGACATGAATATGAGGATTGTCTGTCTGCACTGTATATGTTAATATTAAGCTCAATTTCTCCTGATGATTTTACAATTTGGTCTCTGTTCCGTCTGTGTGTTTACTAATGTGTTATCTATTTTTAGCCATTGTCTCCTTTGTATAACCTCTTATTCTTTTTTTTTTAATGGGATTTTTTTTCTTCCATAATCATCTTTATTGTTCCCAATCATATAGGCTGAGAGGTTGAGGGTGCTATTGTGTCAGTGATCTACTAGACCCTAAAGAGTTTGAATAAACACTCTACTTTTAATGTCTGCTCATTTAATGTCTTTTTATTAATATATATATATAGAGAGAGAGAGACAGAGAGAGCACATGTTTCAGCAGTGTTTTTAGCAGATGTGTTTGAGATTGACAACATTAAAGTGTGAATGAAGATGAAGAGCATTTGTTTATGTTTTATAACATTTCTACCAGTCACACGTCACAGAACACCTCGCACGAGCAATTTAAAATGTTAAAGCAACAAAAACAAGTGTGGGTGGGTTTAAAAGGATTTAATCCATAATATGTAATATTACACTGACATTTAAAAATAAATGATAAAACTTTTTTTAAGATGGTTGTTTCCCAGAGGTCTAGTATTTAGACATTTAATGCAAGTTCCTGCATCACAGTGTAAAGCATCAAATGTTAAGCCTGAGAATACGACATAATAGTAACAGCAGACATGAGGACTCCCAGAGAATAGTCACAGACATCCAGTAGCATTGACAGGCTGTGTTTAACGCTGCACTGTGTGTAAGTAGAACAAATCCTTTCCCTCTGTTTTTCTCTTTGCCACCGTGTTGAATATGGTCCCTTGTTTTGAGCAGCATATGTTCATGTTTTATGAAATGCAACTTTAGGAGCAGAACCCCAGTGATGTATGGTAACAGCACTTTGTGAAATAGTGTCTTTTGACACACTGTAGTAAGACACTTGGCTCTGGGAGTTTGGGGGTTTGGGGGAATTTTGTTTCAAAATGAAACTGGGAAACTGGGGGGATTTTACCGGGGTGGTTCCAGTGATTTCCATATTACCATTATATTTTCAGTATTTTTAATATTTCATTTCATGCCAAAAACCCCTTAATATGTGATGAAGAGTGATCATATCCATTCAGACATTTACGTGACGTGAAAACCAGGCTCCTTCTTCCCAGTCCACTGTGGTACAACGCAAACTAAAATATCTGTATCGATATTCATATGCGTTGTGGAATGTTTAAAAAACGGCGTTTGTCACGGGACGTTGAGGCGCGTTGCCGGCGGGAGGCGTGGCGATGGAAAACGAGCGCCTCTTCGCATGACGTCAGGACTGTTTGTTAGCAGGGCACAGCCGTGCGTGGCTAGTGTGGACACGCCTGTGGTGTGGCTGTGGAGGAGTCGCTCTTTGTCACACTGCGTGTTCATTCGTGGTTGAATACCCGACTCTGAAACATGTCGGCTAACGGTGCGGGACCCGGAGTTGACTCCACAGATGCAAGGAAAGGCGATGGCCAACAGTAAGTCCGGCTCCGGTGCGGGGCTAATTTCCGCGCTAGCTTGTTGCAGAGCGAAGGCAGCTCTGGGTTTAGTTAGCGCGAAGGCAGCCCCGGGTTTATGTACAGCATGTTTCTCAAACTCGTCTATAGATTCACTGCTGTTCTGCTCATAGTATAGAAATCCACGGAGTCTAATAATCTGGTTTAAAAATGCGTCGTCTGCTGCGAGGTAAGTATATTTTTAACCAGTTACCAATTATATCTGTGTTCAGCCATCTTTCTTTTTAATGGGGCGTTTGTCTGTAAATAACTTAAAACCATTTTTATAGTTACGGTAAATAATGTTTTATTATCCAGATGGTTAGAAGAATCCGCGGCGCATCTAAGTATAGCCAGAAAACGCCGCTAAGCAATTCAAAACCTCTCTCTGGGGCTTTCAACCGTCGCGGGTCTGTCTTCGGCCACAGTGTGTGTCTGGACTAGCTCAGTTTGCGGTAGCAACCGTTTTCCATAGCAACTTGTTTTCACAGCTGATACCGATGAGGAAACCGGTTGTGTTTCCTGCCATACTAAACACTGTCCTAAGCTCTAATACGTCCCATGTAATGAGCCATTCGCAGATTTGTGAACCGTTATTGTTGACAGCTTTGTTGTTTGTTTGTTTGTTTGTCTCCTCAGGTCGGGAGGGTCTGGCTCTGCCTCTGTTCCTATGGATGTGGATGCCAACCCCCACTCCCACAGCTTCAGATACAGCCTGAACTTCTCCAGCATCGGCCACTGCATCATCATCAACAACAAGAACTTTGACAGAACAACAGGTTTTGTTCTAGCTGTGTTTTTTCTCTGTGGCAGGCTTGTGGCTGCATGGTTTTCCGTTGAACGCTTGTCAAAATGAAACCTGTGAAATGAATCAAAAAGGCCGCCAGTAAGAACTTTGTGTTCTTTCTCTAGAACAAAGTTGTAGAGTTTAAATCCTAATCGGCACATCACATTATTTGGTTTTACCCAGGAAAGATGAAACGTATAGTATTTCACAGTCAGACTGAGCCTAACTTAACTAAACAAGAAGAGAAGACAGTCATTGTCTACATAAAACTCCTATCATAAGGCCACTAATGGTAATATTCACAAGAGTCTTAAACATATGTTTATCTACTTTGATCTCTGCCATCTTTTGTTGGTGTTGAGACTATATGGCCAGTAGTTAATGGTTGACCTGGATGAAATGCGCACTGTTAAAAGTTTCATTAGGAGTCTGACGTTAGCTGACACTAAAGGTGTGTGTCTGTGTCTCCGTGTCTCCCCTTGGTGCATATGAGCCTCTATAACTTGGTCCCACAGATGTGGTGGTAGACTGTTTACTAATGTGTAATCTATTTTTAGCCATTGTCTTCTTTGTGTAACCTTCGCTCACTCAATGCAGGAGGAGGAAAACCTTCCTATTATTTATCAAATAAGATGCAAACCATTATATTTGGTTCTTTGCACAGAACCAAATATAATGGTCTGCTGTTCTGTGAATGGCTGTAACAAAGTGATTCTTTGCTTCTGGCCACTTCTTTGTATTCTTAGGATGTTGGATGTACTCAGGGAGTCGAATTACACTAGTTGCTGTGGCTACTATGTCCCTGTTTGTCAATTAGATATTTAAGTTAGCTGTGTCCTTGTCTTAGCAGTTTGTGGCAACAGAACTAGCAGGCACTTAATATTTCTACTTTAATTGTGTACCTGTCTTTTATAAACAGTAACATTATGTAATTCAGTATATGCTGGTTTTTTCTCACGCGTACAAGAGGAAGTACCAGCCCAGGAACTTAGCGCACGACATGTCTTATGGTGAGCTCGTATGTGTGATAACTGCAAGGGCACCATGTGTCATCACATCATGACTGGGAGGTTATGATTGTGTTTATGATCATATTTATTTATTGGGAAAGACACAGACATCAGGGTTATGGTCATATGTGAAGCATGACCTTGTCTGCGGTGAGTCAGCACTTCCGTCTCTCATATTATAAAAGCTTCCCTGTCTTGTGTACAAGCAGAAACACAGTGTAAACATCAAAAGCAGAAGGGGTATGTGTGTTCTTATTGACACAGCCTTAAATGTCTGGCTGACGAGCTTTGACTTTCAATTCCATCAAATAGAGCTTCTGACATGTTGGCTTTGTTTTGCTGTCAGACGTGTGATCATAAACCAGTCCAGCAGGAATAAGTAAGTCCTCGCACCCATTTGATTAGCCATTAGCTTTATGCTCAGTGACATGACACATGTGGTAAACATCAGCGAAGGTCAAGCCTGTGTTGAACGCGTCTGCTTGATTGTTTTTAGCTGTTCGGCCGAGAAAATGTGTCTTTTGTGGTAGAGATGTGCTCACGCTGTCATAACTTGATTAATCAAGCTTTTCACAGCAGGTATTTCAACTTGTCATGGCAGAAAAAGTACAAATGTTGACTTGTAGCCTTAATGATGGGCCTGTTCTACTCAGGTCTTCCAGTAAGTGGTGACGCTAAGCCAGTAAAGGCATGGTTACGTTTTTACTTTAGTGAGTGTGTTCTGGATGCCTGTTTATCTTACGCGTCGTCTCATTGTCTTCTCTAAGGCATGAATCAGCGAAACGGTACCGATATCGACGCAGCCAGCGCGCTGAAAGAGTTCAGTGCTTTGGGTTATAAAGTAAAGGTTTACAATGACCAGACGGTGGCGCAGATGGTGCAGGTTTTAACTGCAGGTGTGTAACCGATTAAAATTCATTACATTAACCCGCAAACCTCTACACACACCCAAATGAATACTTTTCTTTTGCTCTCTCCTGTGTTTTTTCCAGCATCAAAGGAAGATCACAGCCACTCGGCTTCGTTCGTCTGTGTTCTGCTGAGCCACGGAGATGAGGGAGTGTTTTTTGGTACCGACGGCCAAATAGAGCTCAAGTCTCTTACTTCGCTGTTTCGAGGTGACCGGTGCAGGTCACTGGTGGGAAAACCCAAACTTTTCTTCATTCAGGTATTTGAATGTTATTTAACATTTCACTAATTCAGTCATTGTAACGTATAACTGGATTATGTTACTTGTGTTCACATTGTTCAGGCTTGCAGAGGCACTGATCTGGATGCAGGGATTGAAACAGACGGAGACGATGGAACCACTAGGATCCCTGTGGAAGCCGACTTCCTCTACGCCTTTTCTACAGCCCCAGGTGCATAACATAACAATATCTATCAACATTGGAGTTTTTAAATGTTTTATTGATGCAGTCTTTATTTTATTACTTGTCGGCATACAGGCTACTACTCCTGGAGGAATACGATGACCGGGTCCTGGTTCATCCAGTCACTGTGTGAAATGATCAGCAAATACGGAAAACAGCTGGAGCTCCAACACATCATGACCCGAGTGAACCACAAGGTGGCAGTAGAGTTTGAGTCCATCTCCAACTCACCCGGCTTTAATAGAAAGAAACAGATCCCGTGCGTCGTCTCTATGCTGACGAAAGAGATGTATTTTTCACCGTGATGCTGTCTCCACGTCTGAAAGCTTCGTCCGGACAGGTCTTTATAACGGAGGAAGCGTTTTTAGGGAGGGTGAATTAGGTCCATGTCTTTTCTAACTGAACCTCAGCGTACGTATTTATGGGAGAGTAGATGTGACGTAAAATTGCTGTCATAGTTCACAGGTCTGGCATTATGTTATTTCTGTGTGTCAAAGGGTTCTCGTGTCTCTGGCATTAAATGTTTTATCTCAGCAGCTGCATTTTACGCATTCAGCCTTACTTTTAATCAACTCTGCAAATGACGCACTCCGTTCAGATTCTTGGAAATGTAATTCCAAGATGAAAATGCACGACCAGTAGATGGGTCTTTGCTGTTTACAACATACACTTTTAGGGAATTATATCAGCAGTGGGTCTGAAAAGAAGCTTGAGCCTCAGTATTTGTTTAATCATGAAGAACGATTTTACAATCTGCAGTTTATTTTAGCTTTAGCATCTCTAGAAGTCAGGATCATGTAGTTGTTTTTCTTGACTTTTACTCTAATGGCTCGGTGTAGAGACATCGATCGTTAGGTTTGCACAACAGCAAATAAGAAGTCGATCAGCGTATCGGTTGTGTGAAACACTTGCACTCAGCGGGTGAATTGAAGAATTAAGATTTTGTGTAGCATGGATGTGAGCTGTGGTTTAAGCAGAAGTAGTGGTGGTAAAACCAGCCGACCTGCACAGGGCTGTTTTCTGAGGGATATGTTGTTAAGCATCACTTATTCTCTGATGTGTCTACCAATCATTTCCTATGAGCTACTGTGAAACTGGTATTCAAATTTGTAATGAAGCCCAATTTGATCATGTGCTGATCCACATGCTGGGTTTTTTTTACTACATTTGACAGGATAACTTTTGCAACCACTAAATTCACTTTTGCAGTGAAAAACATTTCAACTACTTGACAATCCAGTTTTTCAGGTTGTTTCATTGTAACATCACAGTTTTGTAAGCAGTAGCATGGATATTTGTAAGAATAAATACCACTTTTGTTTGCGTATCAACCGTGTCAGTTATTGGTGCTCAACTATGAAGATCATTAACACACACGACAGAAGTACCCGCTGGTTGTGACTTGATTTAACCTGTACAGACTGTAAAGGGTGTATTTGTGTGCACTGTGAGTGTAAACAGACAGGATTACACCAGATTTGGCTTGGCTAGAGGGGAGAAGAACTGGGCCACCGCATCCTGAGGCCCAGGGCCAAACAAAACCTGGCCTCCGTTCTTTTAGTGCCATCAAAGAAAGCAGTTTACCTAAGCTGTGAATGTACTGAATTTAGCTGAATTAGCAGAATCTTATACTCAGTCACGTTCTTGTGAATTTTCCCGTTTTGTTATTTTCACAGTTAACACTAATGTTTGTGTCTCCGGTATTAAATAATGCTGTGCTATTATTTGTGTAATTTATGGGTGATCAGTTACAGTATGAAATATTAGATACTTGTGAATCTGTTCACTGCAGTGTCCAAAAGTAGCCTCATCAAAACACAGACTATATTTACATTTATATTCTTTCTATCGTGTTTATTGCCAAACATTTGCTGATTTGTTTTAGTGTTTCTACACATTCGTGCAAATCTAAACGATTACTGATCAGTTTACACTGTATTATACCTCTAACACTTACGACTGTAACGCAAAGCCGACTGTGCTTTGAGGAGCGTTCATTTACGTGTCGCACCTGAAGGCAGCACAAGTCCTCGCCTCGTTTGTCGCTGAACGGGGCCTAATTCTAAGCCAGTGGGGCTCGTTGGCTGCAGGGGAGGAATGGAGCAACTGAGTTTACTGTTCCTCGGGTCGCGCCGCAGATTCGGGGTCAGTTCATGGGCTTTTTGTCCCACCCACTTATAGTTTAAGGTCCCTAAACTTGCATAAACTTGTGCGTAATTGCGACGCCCTGCGCGGTACAATGCAGTGAAGGTGAGCGGTGCGCGGCTCCCGTGTGGACCCGCTCAGCAGCAGCGGGAATGGAGACGCGCCTCCAGGTCGCTCCGCACTGTCTGGCGCTACTTCTGACGCAGGTTTGCGCTCAGGTGGACGAGGACGCGTCCCCATCACCGTCACAGCATCTCGCCGGCTACGAGGTGTTCGCCAGCTTCAAAGCCGTGAACATGCAGCATTTCTGGAACCAGGCGCTGACGCGCGCTCTGCCGGAGGTTTTCTTCCTGGGCTGGATAGATGAGCGTGTGCTGCTGGTCCAGGGCACCGAGGTCCACCTGCAGGCGCTGAGGACCGCGTGGAACAGACGGACCCTGCAGCCACCACATGGCTTTGGCATCAGGAGCATAGGTATGTAGAAGCACCACGACGTGTCAGCGGAACTCAAATAAAAAGCACAAACATTCATCTTTATCCTTCAGGTTTTGGATGTGTTTTATTTGGACTCTGTTCCGTGTT
The DNA here is from genome assembly GCA_030770545.1 of Macropodus opercularis. Lineage (NCBI taxonomy): Eukaryota > Metazoa > Chordata > Actinopteri > Anabantiformes > Osphronemidae > Macropodus > Macropodus opercularis. The sequence goes on from CM061089.1 coordinate 4,672,251, forward strand.
GTTGTAGAATCATAGAACATAAAAAAACAGAGTGAAGCTTATGAGCAAGTACGAAAAATGTCACACTGCTCTGTTCTCACAGTCAGTTGGACGTAGACACACTTCAAGCTTCAGATCATAGGTTTTAAAGCTGCTTAGTAAGTTTTGCTACTGTCAACATGTTTTTTACAGTGTTATAATCCATGGAAATATGGATGACACGCGTCCAGGACGTCATAGTGTCAGTATTAAAGGATGCACACATTCACATTCGGCTCTTTACCAGCTGAGCACATCACCTCCCACATGTAGACAATAGAAATTAAAAGTGGCTCAGTGCTGATGTGGCTTGTGTCTGGTTCACTATATAAAGTCTGTTTGTTGGTCTTGTGCTGTCACTGAATCCTGCTCAGTCCTCATCTGCTCCTCCACTTTACAGCCGTTATGACTGAACTACGCTTTTCTACATTGATTTGCTAATGTTTTGTAACACGTTGGTAATCTAACAACCTTTTTGACTCATTTATTGGGTCATGCTGATTTCCACAGAGCCTTAATAGCTTTGTTTCTAAGTCTGAGCTGAAATCAACTAAGCTGGCAACATAAGGAGCCCAGGCAGCATCTCACCTTATAACCTCAGCTGCTTCATATCCTTCTGGCTTAATCACTTAGATCGAAGCAGCAGGACTGAGCCCAGTTCTGCTCCAGTTCCACATTCCCACACGAATACTCACAGTTCTCTGACTAGGCCATAATTAATGTCTGTGCTGAGGCAGGTTTGCGTGTTGACAGAGCGAGGCGTGCAGAGCGTCATACATCATCTTATTTACAACAGAGCTTCAGCTTAGATCATCTGGTTCATCATGAGCAGCATCAAAGTGCAGAATGAAGGTTTGGAGAGAGGAAGATGAAGACTCGGCACTTTGTCTGTCCGTTCATTGTTATGTTGCCAAGGCATCCAGACAAAAGCTCGATCAGAACCATTAAAATGTGCTTAATTATAGGTCGAGACTGAAAATAAGTATTATTGGTGCTTCTAATGTAACATTCATTTTAAATGTGGTCCAAACAGACGATTCCCTTTCCTTTTCTGTCTTCTATACGTTTACATTATCTGTATTTAATTAATAACATTATCTTCAGATAGTTTTGGTGCTGTGCGTCTTCTGTCCCCTGCTGATGGATCGCTCGCGCTCTGTGGCGACACAGAGCCGCTGGACACTGATCTTATTGCGTTTAAATAGATAGTGATCCCTTGAAGCTGATTTCTTGGAGTCTCCCATTGGAGAAGTTCCCGTAACTTCATTAACTTCATTCTCACCACTGAGGCAAGCGCTGATAAGCTCTGGAATGTTTGTCTTATAGCTAATAACTCACCAGACTCTATAATGCCTAAACCAACAGAGCTCGTATTCATCTGTTGCAGCGGCAGTTTTCATATCAAGTACACTTTTTACAACTAAACTGGAAAGTACTTGGATGTGTTGTGTAGGTCTGTCTTTTACTAAATGTACTTACATTTCAACCATTTTGCCTGTGACGGTGTGAGTTCGATAATTGTAATGATTTTACAGCGTCCGAGGTAAAGATTTAAAGCTTCGACAATACACCTACTATTTTAGATTCCAGCTGTTTGTTTTCTTTTCTGAAAATGTCCTGCAGTAAAGACAACACCGTTCGGCCAAATCGCAGTGGTACTGATTTAGTAGTGTGAGCTTCTTTTCGGTGTGACTCATTTTATTAGCTGTGGTGAGACAAGTTCAAACATTTTCACCATTAGTATTTTATTTACAAGCCGAGCATGTAAAACGATCCTTATTCTCATCTTGAAAGTTTTAGCAGGTCTCAGTAGGATGAGAGCATTTTGTTTGCAGTTTTATTGAGATTTTTCAGTTATGTCCTCATGTGACTGCTATGTTTTACACAAAGCAGATTATTACCCAGCCTGCCTGAGAAGCAAAGTAGCAGCAGGATTAATACATTTACACCAAAGTTGTGGATTTTTGATTTGAGGAAACGAGGCGTTTCTCTGCACTGACTTTGTATCCGTTAGCAGACTGTAAACAATAGAGTGGGAGGAGCGTGGGCTCGCAGGAAGGACGCGTGGAGCATTTGTGCAGGAAAACCGTTGGACGGAAAGGGAGGGATGCAGCAGGGAATCGGGGGAAACGCTGTTGATGCCGCTGCAGCAAATGTTCGCGTCACATCAGAATGTGTTCTAGCACAAACACGTCTGCGTGGCAGTCAGTGGACTCTTTGGAGTGTGTTTCCATGAATTGTCCACTGGAGGGCAGAGGACTGGCAAAAATGGAAGTTGGCTCAGGTTGGGTCAGGGCCACAAATCCTCACGTTGAGTCGCATGTATTGGTCCAACACTGCTGGGATTTTTCCATCGGATCCCAAGTTTTACCTTGTCTGGTACCTTGGTGTTGAAACTAATAGTGTTTCCTGCTTATTAGCACAGACACAGAGACGTGGACGTGGAAGCATGGTTAGCTCAAAGCACAGCTGGAGCTACGCGCAGCCTCCCAGAGCTCTCAGAGTCTAGTTTTAGAAGTAGGTCATGGACTCTAAGACCACAAGGCTCACTAAACGGTAACAACTGAACCCCCGCTAGTCCTGCCCTTCAACAAACTACTTCTGTCTATGTTCTCTGTTTATCAGTATGCAGATATTGCAATATTTTGTCCCGTAACTAGTAAACGGTTTTGTATAAAAGAATATATAGGTTCACATACCTCTAAGTGATGTCCTGATATTTCTGTTCTTTATAGTATTTGTCCAAAACCTATATAGATTTATTTTACTCTCATACATCACAAATACACACTGCAGACCCAAACAGGTGGGAACCAGTTTGCTTTTGTTTGCTTTTATTTTATATTCTGGTGATCGATTAATCAGATAAACGCACTTCGTCCCAGATGGAATTGCCACATATTTGGAATCAGTGATTTGTGTCTGTACAGTACACTATGAAGCAGTATTATTTGAGGGTTGTCACGTTTTCAGCAGGATCTGGTCTCCACATAACAGACGGTCAGTTCCCGTCTGCGTGCGTCTCTATCTCGTGTGACTGGCTCTTTAAAGGAGCAGCACTCCAAGGTAACAGCCATGAGATCATCGGCTTGCGTCGTCATGGCAACAAAGGCTGTTGCAGCACTACTGAGAAATAAAATGGCTGGCTTGGTGTTGCTCTCCCACCTCCTCCTCACCCGTCTTCCCCTTCCCTTCCTCTCCTCTCCTCTTTCTTTTTGGTATCAGTGAACTGGAGCAGATTGGCTTTGACACGTCTCCCCCCTCCCCCCGCCACCCGTGCCCCGTCCTGCCCTCTCTCTTTGCTCCTTATTCTGTCCCTCCAACCATCCATTCACACTCCACACATGTGAGTCAGCAGGAGTCTGAAGCGAGCCGGAGCTCGGTCAAGGCGACGCTTTTGCTTTTCGTTTACTGGGAGTTGTGTTGTTGTCCACGCAGTAAAAGCGCCGAAGCAACTGGTGGGAAGCACCGATGACAAAGACACAAATGGGCCACCTTTAAAACGACCAGGTCTTTCGCTTTGGTCAGGTGAGACACAAAACGAGGAGGCATGTCGGTTTAAGGGGCCCCTCGTCAGGAGAGAGTGGGGAAAAGAGGAAGTGGAAGGAGGATGAGAATGGAAATTCAGCCAAAGACTGGGAGCTCGTCCTACTCCCTGGACGCTATCTGAGAGCTGACAGTTTTTATTTTTCCCTGTATGAGCTGTTGATATTTGCTCTCCTCTCTGCCTTATGTATGTCCTCTCTCTCTCCTCGCCTCCCTCAGCCTCAATCACCCAGACACAGACGCATGCATGCTCACGCAGAATCGCGCGCAGCAGGCGGATGCGCGCATACTCTCTCTCTCTCTCTCTCTCTCTCTCTCTCTCTCCCCCCCCCCCCCCCCCCTCTCGAACACACATACACGTATACGCGCACACACTACCGCACACACATACTCACACACCCTTCCTGGAGGTGCTGGGAGCAGCTGCAGCATTAGCGTTGAAAGAGATTCGCCGCTGACTGGAGTTTGCATCCCCCTCCTGTTAATGAATGGATGCTACAGCGACCAGCTCGGGAGCTTCTTGCCTCGGATTGCGGGAAACGCTGGATGTCTATTCTTGAATTTATTTATTTATTTCTATGCTCTCCATTTTTTTCTCCCCACCCTCTCCTGGTGCGCTGTTGTCGAAAGGACGATGGGGTCTTGTGCTTGATCAGATAAAGATGGAGGTGAACGTGGCGTCTCCAGTGCTTGGCATACTACTGAGGTTTCACTGCCCGTTAGGGTGAAGGAGCTTTTGTTTATGTTTTTTTTAACCGGGCTTTTTTGTTTTCCGGGGATTGGCCGAGCACTCCTGTGGTGAATTGAGCTATTGTCGAGGACTGGACCTCTTAAGCTTTGTATCTGTGACCCGCCATCCATCCCCTGCCTTCCATCCCCTGTTACCTTCTACTCAAAAGCAACGAGCGGATCCCGAAAACCACCACTGAAATCTCCCCTCGCCGTCCTCCTTGCTTCCAATGCCCCATTTCCCTCATCTCTACCCCTGCCCCCCCACCTCTCTCCTGCTCCCTCCTCCCACATCAGAGCGGCTACGTAATGTGCCTCCCTACGCATGCAAATGGGGATGCTACAAATGGTGGCTGGGACTGATGCTGATGAAAGGGTGATGCCTCGCGCAATCACCTGCACCACCGCTGCCACCACTCCAGATCAGCCAGGGAGAGCCCAGCAGCCGATGACAACCACCCACAGCGCGAACACAGACGTTTGGAGCCTGCCCGTGGATGTAAATGAGACGTGTGTATGTGTGTGAAGGTGCACACTGGTTCCTGCCATGTCTGGTGTGTGATCGCTCTAGCGGGACGTTCTTACTGATGCGGGGGAGGCACTGAGCCTGAGGTTGGTCGACCTCCCCCTGCATTGGTCCCCCTCCCTTCCCCAACCTCCCTTTTTCCTTCCCTTCCTTCCTCCCCATTCCACTACCGCCCCCCACCTATCCCAGAAGCTCCCGGGGGGGGGGGAGGTGAAGGCCACCTGGTAAAGGGGTCACGATGAAGAAGAACCGCAGCAGCAACCTGCGGCGGGCCTGGCCCAGCTCAGAGCTCGCAGAACGCCCGCTGGAGCACAATCTCTCGCGTAGTGAGAAAGACATCTGTGTGCAGAAGCAGCATCTTCCTCCCCCTCCTCCTCCTCATTTTTCTCCGTCCCCGCCAAGTTATCGTGCACCAGGTGAGTCAGACACACCCACCTCCACGAGCTCCTCCTTCTGTACGCAGACATGCTCAGAGGTAGCAACCGTAGCACAGGAAGCAGATAAGAGGAAGCACAAATGTTTGGAATTATGTCATCGGGGCTTTGTCTCATCACCGACCGCTTGCACACTTAGAATTCCTTACCCTGATATTTCCTTCATATTCACTGACCCATATTCGAAAACATAGACAACAGATTGTTATGAATGATGGCGTTTTCCTGACCCCCCCAAGGTTCACTATTTGTACGATTGCATCACCTTTGCACCAAACTATGTGGCAGATTCAAATTTATTGTGTGTGTCGGAGGCCGAGTCACAAACCAATGGCTCCACTGAAAATTGTTTCCCTTTATTTTGAATGTTGTCGTATTTTTACGTTCCCGTCCATGCTTCGCTATAAATCGCTCGGCTGCAGCCTCGTTTCTTTTGGACCGATTCACTGGCAGATCCAACGTCTCCCATGTGTACTAGAAATTGAGTAAAGCCACATAAAGCTTAAGACGCTGTGATCCTGAGCAGAGATAACGTCATCGTGCTGCTTAACTGACCGTACAGCTGTGTGTGGTTGTGGAGGCTGGGCCCTGCACACGTTTCAGGAATGGACAGCACAACTTCCAAACAAATATTATAAGCTACCCGTGAAGCCAATCGGGACTAAAGAACCAGTGGTTCGATGGTACAGTTTCTGCATCGCTTCGTGTGAATCAGCCTCAAGATTTAGGTCAGAGGACAGGGTCAGTACAGCACAGATGCTGCAGTGGTGGATTGAGTGCGTTGCTTTACAACCTTTCATCAGGGCAGATGTTTGCTCTGAGATGAGCTGGTTGTAAGATGATCTCACTTCTCGCTACTGCTGACAGCAAAGCCAGCTTAATTCAACAAAGGCAACAGACAATTTCTGCATGTAAGCTCTGATTGTGCCGCTAAAGTCGCTTATATTTTTATTAAATTCCAACGTGACCGCCCGGAGGATGGTGTAAGCTCCTTTTTTTTCCCGGTGGTTTGTGTGACGAGGTTGCAAAGATGCTCTCAGGTGATGTCAGGGCTGCTGCATCGCTAACACGCGAGAAGCTAAGGAAGCTCGGAGAGGAGGGGTGGAGCTGCTCCAGGCAGCGTGCAGACTGCTGCTGTTTGACCATTACGTCATAGCTTCACACACTGCGCCTGCTGTTCATTCATGATCTTGTGCTTGTGCCTCCTCCTCCTGCAGGTGACGTGTCTCCGATCAGTATGTCGCCCATCAGCCAGTCACAGTTCATCCCGCTGGGGGAGATCTTGTGTCTGGCCATCTCTGCTATGAACTCTGCCCACAAGGCTGTCAACCAGGAGGCTCTGGTGGAGCACCTCACTGCCAGCTTCCCAGGTACCATACTCTGTAAAACAAACTACAGGATGTGATCTGCTGTAAATCTGTGTTGTCCTTTAATCCGCTGCTTGGTTGTATTATTACAATGATCATCCTCTTACTGGAGTTTTATTGGCCGTGACGCATTTCAGACATTTTCACGAAGACCTAAGCATTTTGTTCTGAAATCTGAAAACTGAAAATTGCAAACAGCATCATGATATGTGAGGAAAACTGCTGAAGTGTAGCTCAATAAATCATTGCATACTGATAGAAAATCAATTGGTTGCTGACCAATGATTGCTAACTGAGAAACAGGAAGATCATGTGATGTATTTGAGGTTATTTGACTATTGTATCGGCCTCTTGTCTGTGCAGCCTCCAAATCGCCTCCATCCTTCAAATGTTCACCGCTTGTTGTACTTTAGCATCAAAACAACCAAGTTCTTAATTTTGTTCGGGGACTTAACTTAAAAATCGCCTTTACTTGAATACAGTTGCTGGAGAGAAGATAAATCTATAGGTTGTCTGATTTGTGTGTTAAAAAAAAAGAACACAGGGTGATGTAATGTCAAGCAACAGCAGCGCTCGCTAGACAAAGGTTATGAGTGGTGCTGTTTAAAATAGACTGCGTTTAATGTGGGATTGGCAACACACGTCATCTGGTGAGGAAAGTAGTCTAAACACAACAACTCTTAGAACACACACACAGCGTTGTGGATCTCAGTGGATCTACATTCAAACCAGGATAAGCGTAGTCTACTGTAGTTCAAGTTCTAGTGAGACGTAGCGTTTCAGCGAAAGATGCTCATTTACAGACTTTTACATTATTGTGACTAAAATATAAGCAGTAAAATGTAGCTTTGGTTGGATATAAAGATAAATTAAGAATATTAAACAAAAGTGATGAATTTATGAATCAAAACTTTATATTGAAATTTTTGATTGTACAAAAGCTTTTTATAATAATATTAACATTTATTGCTTATCTTAGCTTTCAGTAACAGGCTGTGTTTTAGATTCAACATAATGATATTCTTCCCACAGTTTAAGTTCTGAGGCATTTGTTCACTGCAGTTTCTTTTTTTAAGCTTGATCTAATGCTTCCTGCAGGTGTGCCTACACCCAGCTCAGAGGTTCTGCGACATACCCTGAACATGCTGGTGCGAGAGAGGAAGATCTACCCAACTCCAGAGGGCTACTTCATTGTCACTCCCCAGACCTACTTCATCACTCCCTCCCTCATCAGAAGCAACAACAAGTGGTATCACCTGGACGATCGGCTGCCAGAGCGCCAGCCACAACAACAACAACAACAACAACAACAACAGCAACAACAGCAGCAACCTCAGCAGTGCACTTCTCCTCAGACCGGCAACGTCACACCATCCACGCCTGGCTGCCTGAGAGAGAGGCCTCCTCGCAAGAGTCACGACTCATATAACTCCTATCGCGAAGACCCGTCCAGACTGCACGCATCTGCGCTCCCAAGTAAGTCAGCCAAGGAGCACAGGGGGGAACTGTATCAGAGTAAACCTCCGAAGGATCACACCGGTGGCGAACCTCCACCGAGTACGTCAGCCAAGGAGCACAGAGGAGAACCGCCTTCATATCCCTACCCCCCTCTTCCCACGTCCCCTCCGGTCCAGCAGCAACCACCGCCTCAAGATCAAGTCGACAAGTGTAAAAGCATTGCTTCTTTTCCCTATAAAAGTGACACTCTGAGCAAAAAGAAGGACGATGGTGGCGGTGGAGGAAGTGGCGAGAAGCAATCCAAAAGGTTTGGACTCAGGCTGTTCAGACTGAGTTTCAAGAAGGACAAAATGAGGCAGCTGGCCACCTTCTCAGCCCAGTTCCCCCCAGAGGAGTGGCCTCTTCGTGACGAGGACGTGCCAACCACGCCCATACCCCGCGAGGTGGAGATGGAGATAATCCGGCGAATCAACCCTGATCTAACAGTGGAGAATGTCGCAAGGCACACGGCTGTGATGAAGCGCTTGGAAGAAGAGCGTTCGCAGAAGAACAAAGCGGGATCTTCAGCCCAGCACAGCGCACGCAGCAGAAGAGGGAGAGGACACCGGAGGGCTCCACATGGCAAGTCCCGCTCTCACAGCAAGCCCCGGACCTCCAGAGGAGACCCGTCCGAGGGTTCAAACTGGGACCTTGTGTTCATGGAGCGGGACTACCGCTTCTTTAGCCACTCGTTAGTTCGCTCACCTCGAGAGGCTATGTACACCTTGGAGCGCAGGCGAAGCGGAGGCGCAACGTACCTGGTCCACAGCAACCCCAACATTACTGAAGCGTACTGCCCTGTTACCCCTGAGTGGGACGTTTCTGGGGAGCTAGCCAAAAGGCGAACGGAGATGCCGTTCCCTGAGCCATCGCGTGGAACGTGCCAGTCCAGAGTGCAACGAAGTCACAGTCACAATCAGGACAGGAAATCGCGTCACGAGAGGTCTGATCAAGCTAAAGAACGATCTCGGTCCATGGACAACTCCCTGAAGGGCCCCTCACTGGGTGCGCTAGAAGACTTTGAACCCACTCCGGAGGAGCGTAGTCATTACTACACTGATGATGGCACCCTGCGAGCCACACAGAAGTCCTCCCATTACTCAAGGATCATGTTCTCTGCTGCTAAGTTCCACTCTGATTTTAATGTGCCTGATTTGGGGAAAGGGAGTTTGGATGAGTCGAGGATCCGGAACACGATAGAGAGGAACAAAAGCAGAGACAGCTTGCCAACATACAATGAGCTAATGGGACTTTCTCCTAAGCCCTCAACAGATGAGTACTTCCAGTGCAATACATCAAATGAAACAATCCTAACTGCCCCTTCGCCTCAGGCAAAATCAGAATATGACACATTAACCTCATCAGGGGGACTCCGAAAGGGCTCTCCGGCTGACCGCCAAACGCCTCACCTCACCTCTCCTCACGCGATGGAGTACAAAGAGGACTTGCCGGCAGCAAAGGGACAGACCAGCGCGGTGCGACTGACGCCGAGCCAGACGCCGGAGCCGGTGCAAAATGCCCGTTTGACGCCACACCAACACAACGTCGATCCCGGAGGGGGCGGAGGAGGTATTGTGATCAAGAGGAAAGAGATCTTCAGCAAGGACACTTTGTTCAAACCTCCACACAATGCCTTGTCCGCAGGCTACGTGGACAGCAGCTACACCAAGTCTGGCACATTGCGAAAAGCCTCACATGCCAAATCGACAGAGGCCCTAGACAATCCTGAGCCCCAGCAGCCTTCCAATTCAGCCACTTCCTCAGCGTCACCTGCAGTTTTACCAGGCTGCTTAGAGCCAACAGTCCCCTCTGCCTCCTTTGACTATTACAATGTATCGGACGACGAGGAAGAGGAAGAGGCAGAGGAGGATTCGCACAAAGAGTTGGCAAAAGCAGAGGACAACAAAGACCACGGGGAAGGGGGCGGTAACGGTGGAGGCAGTGGTGGTGGTGGGGAGGGAACCATGCAGTGGCTCCTGGAGCGGGAGAAGGATCATGATCTGCAGAGGAAACTGGAGACCAATCTGACGTTACTCAGCCCCAAGGAGACAGAGAACAGCAGCAGCCAGAAGTCAGCCCACTCTGCCCGCTTGGACAGCATGGACAGCAGCAGCGTCACGGTGGACAGTGGATTCAACTCCCCCAGGTAAGTGCAGCCTAACGTGTGTTTGGGTGTTTCATCACTCCAAAGCTTTTTTTTATTGCACCACTAATCTAAAGTCTCTCAAAGGCTTAGTGGAAGTGGACCAAAAGGTTCAGGTGTCAGAGGTGTCTCACCTTGTTTTTGTCCTGCACCTACTTTATAACTGTGAGTGGAGCTGGTGCTGCTCACTAAGCGGAACCACTGACCTGCTGTATCATGGTGAAAGGCCGGTTTAATCCGATTCACGTCTTGATTGAATTATTACACACATATTGGTACCTTATATCACACAAGCCACAGTTAAACCACGTGGACACCGCAAATGATCACAGCTCGCATGTTTTGAAGGCTGGTACCACTTCGTCCACTGCAAAGTCGTAAATGAGGGCATGGTGGACGCTCCCAGGTTAGAAAAGAGTCACATGCCGTCCTCTGTCTTCCTGTCCTCACAGCTACGTCAGGTTTTCATTAACAGCTCTCAACATCTATAGAACTGTCACAGAATAGATCTGCATTGATGTGAAATGAATTGGTTGTTGTAACTCACTGAAATCACTGATGGCATGTAAAGTTCAAATGAAATGAATAGTTACAACAGCAGCAGGTCTGATGAGCTGAGCAGCATCTGTCATCAGCTCTTTGTTACAACGTATGTGAATAACACAAGTTTGTATTACGGATAATAAAGTAGCTCCAAAATCTTTCTAATAGTAACATATCAATATCGTACTAATATGTCGTTGTGTTTACTCCCCCCAGGTTCTGTCAGATGTATAAACATCTTCAGTTTATTTTGTCAGTCACAATGTGACTATGTATGTAATTTTTTAAAAGAGGCCTAAAAACTATTTCCTGTACTCTACCAGTCAAAGTTGGCCGCTCCTTCTTCCTTTCATTTTATATTTTAAACATTGTAAATTAATAATAAAGATACTGGAACTATGACAGAAGAAGTATGTCGCTCAGCCCAGAGTGTGTTTTATATTTCAGATTCTGTCTAGGTGACAGTTTGCCACACTCTTAGCGTTCTCCCGGTCTGTCGTCACCTGGAACGCTTTTCCAACAGTAATCGAACTGTGTCTGCCACTTGAACTCCGAGACACATTCACGTGGGCTCTGATCTGAGGGGCCGCACGTGGGCCTGGTAATTCTAAGAGACGTTAGCTCCTAGTTGGTGCCACGGTCCTCATCAGAGCCTGCTTCGCCACCGCGTTTGACGCTTTTGGCAACTGCACTTGAGGTTTGAGTCAAACTCTTCTAAAGTAACGGTGAACCTTTCTCTTATTTCTTACATGGATTAGTTCAGTAGCGAGACGTGTCACAAAAGACGTGTTGACAAGGCAAACGGTGGAACGGCAACCGTTCCAGACTACCTAGAGAGGAATCAAAAACACGAAGCATGTGCTGGGTGCTGCTCCATAGACACACATTTTGAGTATTGATGTACAATTTGGAAAATAATAAAGTAAAGAAGAGCCGTGATGGTGAAGGTCCACACCTTTGACTGGCAGTGTGTTTTGTATTTTAGCAGTGTTTCTTTCTGTTCCTCTCTCAAGCACCATTTATGCTTTGCACAATGAAAAAACACTATTGTGTTTTGACTCTTGCTGTATTGTTCAACCAAATGCTTGACTTTATGTTGTGTCTGGTGCACAGGACACGTGAAAGCCTTGCATCCAACACATCCAGCATAGTGGAAAGCAATAGACGGCAGAATCCAGCGCTGAGCCCAGGCCACATTGGCACCAGTAGTATCGGATTGCCATTCAGCTTTCGCGCCATCCCTGAACCCCCCGCCACACAGCCTGAGAAACTCCAGAAGTCATCGAACTGCCTAGCCTCCATCACCAGCGTCTGACGGGCGTCACAGACTGAGACCGTGAAGGTGGTGGAGGGGAGAGGAAAGTGGGGTGTTTCACCATTTTGGCCCTCGCTTTCCTCAACCAACACACATAAACACACACAACACACACACACACACACACACGCATATCGTCAGACTGCTGAGAATCCATTTACTGGGACTGTTACAAAAACAGGCATGGCTTCAAGAGACTGTTCCCACAGCTTCAAGAACTTTACTGCAAAAAAGAGGAGAAAAACTACAGAATATTAAGACGCCAGTAGGTGAAGAAACCTACCGGAAGTACTTTGATTTTGGTGACATGGACTCTAGTTTGGCTTATATCAAGATTCTTGATTATTGGTATTGGAAAGTAGTAGACTATAGGATTCAAGTTACATTTGGAAATATCAAAAAAAGCTTTTTATATTACTTAACAATACATGTCCAATTAAATGTTCTCCTTCCTGAAATAGCGTCAAGTTCTTCAGGAGGGTTCAATGTATCAGCACAATGTCGAGACAATAAAAGTAAAATCTGAGAACAATGAATGAAAGATATAAAACATAAATCAGCTCAGATTTGTGTACCGCAATGCAAATGATGTATGTATACTCGATACTTTTGATATCCTAATTATTATAATGGTGGTATTAAAGATGCTATGTGACCAAAATGTGGTTTGGATAAAATGAGCTGCACCTCACACCTGCACTTCATCCTTCACACAAAGCAGCAGGTGACGACAGGCTTCCTCTTCTGGAGCGTTCAAGCGAACTTCAGTTTACTTGTCCAGGATCTGTAGTGAGTTTGCTTCCACAGTTTCCAGGGACAGTTAAGAACCTTGTTGCAGTTTTGCCACAGGTGCGTGTTTTAACACATAAGGACTCAAGTGTTACTTTGACAATTTGGGGGATTACTCATTTTGATCTTTATTACTTCCCACTTCTCAACTCTTCAAAACAGACAACCGTAACCATAGTAACTAGGGCTAGAGTTTATAGGATTCATAATCTGTTACCTCAGTTTTCTGTCACTTCACCCAGTTGCTGGTATTCTGTGCAGTAGATCCAGCTAAATGTCCAGCTGTGGAGCTGAATCTGGTACATGAAGCAACATCGATCTTAAACCGTTCTCTGCGTTGAATGTAAATGTCTTTTCTGCATGTTTCAAGCTGCGTAGAAACATATATATGTGCTTTGCTTGTACTTGCCAGCGCTTTGAACTGTTCACCCTGCAGTGAAGGCGCCACCAGGGGCTGCAGTTCCGCGGATGCCCTGCAGGTGGAGCCAGAGTCAACCGGCTGATGCAGATCTTACACTCTGCTGCAGCAACATTGCAACATGACAGACCAGGTCGAGCCGAGCCAGTCCCGCAGCGTTGGGTCTCAGTTCCACAGAGCAGGGTCGTGTTCTCAGCACAAACAGCACAGCCTGCGTGTCATCACACATGTTATAATTATCAGCATCATTAACAATTCATTCATTCATTCAGCGTTCAAAGTTCACCACCTTGTAAGAAGCCTAAAGCCTAAAACACATTGGGGGAGTTGTTTTGTTGTGGATCTAATTTATGGCGCTGATGCTTCAAACTGCGCCCTCTAGTGTCCAGAAAAAGGGAGCCGTGTGTGTGTGTGTGTGTGTGTGTGTGTGTGTTGCACTGAATGTGTGACAAGCTCATCACACTGATCCTATAAAGGTAAGTGGCTTGTCCTCATATACCAACATGGGAAATGGGTCAAAATGTGTTTACAGATCAAACAGAACTATCAGAAAGAAGCACTGGTTTTGTTAAAACCTTGATAGATTTGTTTATTATATTTAATTGAATTTTAAAATCGACCTGCACCGAAGCAGTGTCAAGCTTTAGTTTTACTAAATTCAGTATTAGAAAACTGTGTCTGTAGCCAGTCAGAGCTCCTGTTGCTCTCAATGCTGAAACTGGAAACTAACCTTAAATGTCTGTCACAAAAGAACTTAAAGGTGCTGATACGGTGACATTTCAATTGAGTCCAATTAAAGATGTAAAATCCGTCATTGGTTCATATTTGGCTCATAATTACTAAAGCTGAAAAGTGAACTACTATGCTCAAAATGATTATTTTTAACACAACACTGTTGAAATGAACAATGGAAATTTGAACACCAGGGTTTTCACGGAAGACTGATTAAAGTCCATCTGATGACAAAGATCATTGCTCATGACTGGAATCATGGAACCTGGTATTGATATTTTTAAAACTTACGATTTCTTTTTACTTCACTAATTCACTTTGAGACCCAATTATGTCTTGAGATGTTACAATATGCATTCTATAATTATAATAACACAAAAGCTGTTTAGGTGGTACCATAACTAATATGAACAACTTCAAACAGGAAATCAGGGTCAAACAACACTTTATAGTTCACAGAATCTTTTCCATACTTTGCTAAATCACAGGGAAATTACGTACGTTCACTAGATAATTATCACAAAGGGAAACGTCATCATTTAATTTGTGCATCCATGTTTGGCACTATGGTTCATACTGTATGTTTAAATTAAACACAAAATATAGCAACACACATGCAGCTTTGACCTGTGTGTATTTTAATGGCTGATGCAGAGGACGTCATGTCAGTGACTCTGAGCTACACACACACAGAGGTGGAATGATGAAAACTAAGACTACAGAGGATCAGGGTCACCTGGAGCTTGGCACATACAGCAATGAAAGATTCAACTCTGAAACATACAGCTTACAGACACACGCTACTCTATAATCCGCTACAACACACACTTACACATGACGTATTAAACAGAAATGATGCAGCCTGTGTGACACTCCTTCGACTTTACAGCACTTTGCCTTCCACACTCAGAATTTACAGAAGACAAGAGTTTGCTCAGATATAGCTGGAAGAAAGCAGGTGTGTTTTTGTGGATTTGTGGAGGAGTAAGCATCAAAAATGACAAACACACATGCACTGTAATCACAATCTCACACACATTTAGTACATTTCCCATGTTATTTTCCCCACAATATAACCATTCACAATCGCCAAACATATTAAATACGCTGCCAAAAAACCTCAAAAACGCTCCAATGACACCTGTGCAAGAGCGTAGGAGCGACCTCGAGATAGCATACATTTGGTTCTAAGGCAAAATTGTAGGTCCACAGGACTAGTCTGCACACTGACGGCGTCTCCATTTCAAAACCTACACCTTCAATCATTCAGTGTTTTTATTTTAGCACCATGGGAATCGCTCCTTCGGGCACAATTATCGCTCTCCAAGAGACAATTGTGAAAAATATTCCCTTCCTATGTCCACTAAAAATGAAAAAAATCTCATTATTGGGCTGAAAAAGAAACTGGAAACATCCATGAAGGTTGCTCAGTTTGTGATAAGATGCAAATTTAAAACCAGGATGGACACACACACACGTAACAAAGGCTTAGTGTTCACATCACAGATTATTTAGAATAATCCTCCATTTCTTTCCTTTCCATGGTGGCTGTCTGCATAAGCTTTAAGCAAAAAGGGCAAAATGATGGACTTTAGCTTTTTAATTGTTCTTTGTTCACACACAAACACACACACACATAGTAAACACAATGGATTTCGATAAGACATAAAATAAAGTCATCTGCGGCCGTTCTGTGCTGGGTTGAAGAGACCAGTTCCCAGGCATCAAAGGCATTAAAAATGTCTGTTTAGGGTCTCTTTTCAGTTACTGTGGGTGATAAGCAGCCGTATGATCACAGTAAGTTGCACAAGTCGAGGACGAAGGAGTCAAAAAAAGACTCTCATCCCTCGTTGGACGCATGTTCTCGTAGCGCTTTAGTTCTTTTAGCATCCGTAGTTTGTAACTCTGGATATATAGCGTTTTACTGTGTTTGTCGTCTTTTGTTTACATCTGTGCAACCATGAGTATCTCAGTTGAGTGATGTGGAGTCTCAACCCTGTTTCCACACTTCAACGAGGGCAGCGTGATGTGCTCCCCTGCGAAAATGCCTCATTCAGTCATCAGCACGGTCCCACGTTTGGTCAAACTAGTTTGGCTTGTGTCCTTGTCTGTCTCATCTCAGAGCGCAATGACCTGTGTGGAGCTGCAGGGGGAGAAAATGTTCACATGTGTAACGCCTTCCTTCGGAGGCGAACGGACGCAGCCGTCTGCATCTGTCTGTGCGTCCAAGAAGAAGGGTCATGCTTTATTTTTCTCGTTGCCATGGTGAAGGTCAGGGTAACTGTGGTGGGGCTGCACAGAGGTGAGAGGTCACAAGCTGCGTGTGAGGTCACTTCCTCGCGTGAAGGTTCTCTTGGAACTTGGTGCTCATATAGCGGATGTGGAAGCCCTTCTTGCTGATTGTGTCGTCGGTATGAAAACGGATCAACATCGTGTCTCCGGGCGAGTAAATCTCCTCCGTGGGCTGAGAAGGAAAACACAAAGACATGAACCAGGTTCCACTCAGTCACACCTGCATGTTTTTAGTGTGTTTGATCTGTTGCTACCGAAAAGTCAGCAATCAGCCTTGTGTGACGTCATGAAGCCTTACCCCTGAACCGCAGAAGCGACCGAGCCGATGCGAGTTGGAGTCGTACCCGTTGTACAGCTCGATGTAGTCGTAACCGCAGTCAGCCTCCTCCTCCACTTCAAACGTGATGAAGCTGAGCTCGATGCCGTAGCCCTGCTCAGCTGTCAGCAGCCACTCGCAGTCTGTGTGACCCGGGTAATTGTTGTCTCCAAACTGGGAGTGGGAGTAGAGGTTCTTCTGACGGGCATCCGCTTTCAGCCGACCTCCACACTCTGCAACACAAAGAATGAGCAGCAGCATGTCCCGTTAGGAGCCACTAGAGGGAGGTAGAGCTCTTAAAAACTGCTCAGACTTCAATAGTCCAATTTACAGATTACTGCATACGCACACACAAAATTATTGCATTACATTAACGTACACGAATACACCAGAAACACACCTGTTGAGTGTGTAGCTTGAAAGCCCTTCCTTTGTACTGAGGCGTCTGAGATAAAGCGCAGGTACACCTTGTTTCCAGTGGAGACCAGCGGCTCTGGGATTTTACTGCCACACAGTCGACCCAAGATGGCTGCGGTGTCGCTGTCCCCGTCAAAGGCCTCCAGATGGTCGTACGCACACTCCTGATGCTGCTCGATCTCAAACTCGCTGAAGGTCTGTGGAGAGTGGAGTGGATGCTGAACATGGACTCTTACCCAAACTGACCTAACTCAGAGGTCTGTGAATTATCCAGAATAAGGAAGATATGGTTTCTGAAAACTTGTGTTGTTTGTGTGTGGATATGACACGAATCTCAGGGAAACGGTAACAGACCTTCTGAAGCAACCTGAAAAGATTCATGTTAAACTTACTAAAATAAATCCATCTGTGCTGACCTCGGTACAAACAGTTTCAATTAACAAAATGATACCTTTCAAAGCATCGCTGGCTTTTTTCCACACATATTAGTTTTTTGTATAAAGTAATATTCAAGTTAAGCTGAAAATCAATTAGTCAAGCCAGCCCTTCCCCTCCTGGCTACACAGAGATTGCTCACACGCACTGTACACACATGTAATGTGAAATCCCATCTCTGTCTGCCTTTGTGTCTGCACAGAGCCACCAATTACAACCTAAAAGTCACTGTGAGCTGAGTCGTCGCACCTTGTCTCTCTGCCACACACAGTCGCACACCTCTGTCATTTTCTCCCGTGTTGTGAACGTTGCGCCGCCACAACCAGTGATGGTGTGTGAGGATGTCATTACTGAGACGGGAAGAGTTTGATTGTGGCAGATGTGATGGGTTCCACATGACTCGACTGTAGCTTGGATTGGTTTGTGGATGTGTTTACTATTCTGGGAATGTTTGTGTGTGTGTGTGAGGGACAGAAGAAGCAATAACCGAATGACCTTCATGCCTTTGCTCAGATTTCAGGTATTAAATTTATCCTGCTGTGATGTCATTACTGTGGCTACGAAGAGCACACTGCCAAGCACATACACACGCACACACACACGCACACACACACGCATGTCGCATGTGTAACATTCAAAACAGATGCAAAAACTAAATGTGTAAATGTGTTATCACATTGATGAAGTAATTTATTTTAGTTACATGTCAAAACTAAATGATGGTGGATGACACTGGTATGAAGAAGGTGAGGAGCCTAATATCTTTCAGGAACAGAGAATGTGTGTTTGTATATTGTGAAGACAGCACCGTGTGTGTGTTACTGTTTGCATGGGAACATGACTGGACCTGAGGAGGGTTAACTGAGACACGTTGTGTGAATGTGAGCATGTGTGTGACTGTATGTTCCTGAACCATCATGAATATCATGTCCATGATGTAGGTGAGCTGCAACACCTTGATTTATTGACTGAAGCACTTTGATAATCGAGTTATTTGCTTGAGCTATTTTCCATCTTCAGCTTCTTAATTAGTCGGATTTGTTGCCGTTCTCTGCAGTAAATCATGTGTTTTATGGTTCGGACAGCCTCCATGTGGAGCCAAACACCATCTGTCGGAGCTAACGCACTGTCACAGACATTGAGATCATCTCCTCTCCTCTCTCAAAGAAAACTGAGCTGACATACAAATGCTGACATGCTCACATGTGTGCACGCACACGGCCTGCACGAACGCCTGTACGCGCAGAGAGACACAGATGGCCACTGCCCAAGGCCTCTTTCTAACGCATGAGCACACACTCGCAGTTAGCCTGAATGTTCAAACGTGCACGTTCTCCCCCGTTCGCATTTGAGTGTCATTAGTAAAACATGGGAAGGATCATTGAGTAAAACGCAGGAAGGGGACGCCTGAGGCTTCTACATACATTATGACTTCACAGACAGAATGATGCATAGTTATAACAGAGGAAAGTGTGTCAGTAATGTTCAAGAAAATGGGAAGAACCCCATAAATGTCTGAAATTGCTTTATTTGAGTCACACTTACGATCTTGACTCTGTGTCCCGGCGTGGCCGTGATGTCCCAGGTGCACTCCTTACGGCTGGGGTACTTGTCTGGCCAGTTGGGGCTGCTTAAGCTGCCACTAGGGCTGTGGATCTTATGTTCACACTCAGCTGGATACACACAGAAACAAGCAAACACACACACACACACACACACACACACACACACAGAGGAAGTTACCATCATGGCTGCACCGGAAAAGGTCAGAGGAAATTGAGAGGAAGGAAGGAGAGAAACAAGAGAGAGAAAGGATTTCAAAGACACACATCCTGGTGACAAGTTCAGTGTGAATGTGAGTACCTACACGTTTTACACAAAGACACTGCAGTAAGATTTGTGAGTCTCAACCCATAACCATCCATCACGTAACATGTTTTCATTCTGATTTCACTGATTACATTCACCTTGAATTATCGCCGAGGACTGTGGATTAATTTAATATTATGTTCAGTGGCTGTGCTGCAAGGTTCACCTTTGATTTACACTTTAGTCTAATCCCCGAGAGCAGTTTTTGCTCCTGCTGTTATGTCCAACCTCACATCTGTATTAAATTGTGGAGACTCATAATAACTCATTAGTCCTCTGCTCTGTTATGGACACAGTTTGCTTGTTTGGATTTATCTCAATGAACAGCTATAAAGTGTCATGTACTTTACAGTATGTGTCCCGTAGCAAAGTCACTTGGTGTCGCTTGTCACTGGCGGGTGGGTGATGAATTGTTAATGTAACTATACTTAGTAACACGCCACCTGTGTTGGAACCAGACCAGCGGTTTTCAATAAGAGCTGTGACAGACGTGCACGCGTGTGTTTAGTGAGAGTGAGATGAACAGAGGCGATGATGGCGGCATGCGCGAAACATCTGTGTGTTTGCTTTTATCTAGTCTGTAAGAAACACAGATGTACTAGAACTAAGTAAACACGGACAGGGCTCCTGATTAACATGCAATAAATGACATACACATGTTTCACACATCATCCAGTACGTGTTAACAACAGGAAGTGCAGTAATATTGCCAATTAAGATGTTTGACTTCATCAAAGGTAATAAAGCTATAAGACCATTTGTAATCCTTGCGGTTTTTTTACCCTGCTTAACACGGTTTTATTGCTAATAGTTTATTTCTATGTTAGTCTGGCATGTAACAGCCTTCGCGCTCACACTTTCCCAATGTCCATCTCCACATGCAGCCACCTCCACACACGCACGTACTGAACCACACACAAGAAGGAGAACATGGGTCTCCACGGCTCTGCAAGCGTACTGGGTCGAGCTGGTCTAATGCACAGATAAACACACACTCACACACAGGAAGACAGTAACACATGCAAAGCTTTCAAGCTCCCAGATGTTTGAAACACGAGTCTTTTTATGAGCAGCGCAGGGAGCCTTTAGTGAGGTGTGTGTTGGGAGTCCACGTTCAAAAGTTCAACTTCAAAGAGCCCAGTATAATGCGACATTCAACCCTTTTGTGTGTATACGTGTGTGCATGTGGGAATGTGCTAATAGCTGTTGGGGAATAATGTTTCAGTTTATATCAAACTGAAACCTTTTCTCACACAGTTACATTTGACTGGTTTTCCTCAATGAACCTGAATGTCCAGGGTTCGACTAAAAGCTAGTTCATTGTGTACTTAGAGTCTTTAATAGACGTCTCTTCCTCATCTGTTTTGGTATTTTTTCATTTAATATGTTTGTTGTTAAGAAATGCACTGAGGAAATCCAAGTCATGAACTGTACGAACATTTCGTTCAACTCAAGTCTCATCTCCTACAGTACCTTGCAAGGTATCGGGCTATAATCAAATCAAGTCTGCAAAGTGAAATATACAAATTAAAGTCAAGGATAATGTTCCCGTTTTTGTATCTCAGTCACAAATAACGAGAAGTACGTGCTTGTGTGGATGTGTAGGGACGTGCATGAAACATTTGAAGTCAGGGTGCGTGCAGACGTGAACGGACGTGAAACCCACCTTCCTTACAGTCATGTTTGTTCTCATGCAGTACAAAGCCATGGCGACAATGACAAACATAAGAGCCCACTGTGTTGATGCACTCGTGTTGGCAACCACCATTGTCCTTGCTGCACTCATCTTTGTCTGTAAGAGACACACATGCAACACATCACTCATGTGGAAAACAGCAAAGAGATGGGGAGGAGTGCAGTGTATCAAGAGGTCAAGCAGGGGAGAGAAGTGGAAGGATGAGACCTTAAGGAAGGGGAGGAGACTTTTAGAGAAAGTAGAAAGTAGAGATAAGAAAAGCAGAGAGGCCGAAAGAGCACGAACAAACAGAGATATCAAGAGAAGGACGACAAGGAAGGTAAGGTCAGCGAAGGAAAAAGGTGGAGCACAAATTAGGAAATGACAAAAAATCCATCAGTGCAGGTCGGTAGTAGACCAACATGTCTTCAACCTTTAAATTCAAGGCTGAGATTTAAAGCTCAAGACGATGGCCAGAAAAGCAGAACCATCCCAGCTTTAAGTACTGTGTGCAGCCTGAATTGTTGCCATGTTAACTTCAACACTGCTAAAAGAAAGGTTAGAGAAAATAAGACAACATTAATAAGCATTACAATAGTGTAGCAGCACAAAGAGAAAGACAACTACAGGCAGAAGTCTGTTAGTGGCTCTGCAGGCCTGGAAACTCTCTGCTGCTGCTGCAGCTACCTTGGCTCTGAAACCTCCCCGACCATAAGAGCTGTTTTCAGATCAGCTGCGTTGTCCCCAGGCCAGACCACCACTGCTATATCAGATGTGTTCACGCAGCTGATGTGAGCTTTATAATTCCTGACAGCCTCAGGTTGTCAACTGGAAAAGATACTGGCCCCCACAGTACAAAACACAATATGTAGAGTATTAAGTTCTCATATTTCCTCTGAATGTGGACTGATTACATACATTTCCATAACATCTGATACAAACAGATTCTTGTTATGTTGATCAGCTTTAATCTTCTGATGTGGTTCAAGGTTGTGTCAGCTTAGATGGTTCCAAAATCAACTACATTTTCCTGTGTTTCCTTCTTCGGAAAACACAAAAGGTGTTTTGTTTTTTGCTTTTTTTCCTCAGCCTCTAATTTGCGGCTTCCTCTAACCACATGGTTCCTCCAGTGTGATGACAAAGACCGTCCCTGAGGCTGAACGCTGGGGAACCAGAGGAGATCACAGGGTGAAGGTGGAGGGAGCTGGATGGACTCACCATGTCTGAGGTCGCCACGTCGACAGCAGTGATCGTGTCAGGGTCACGGACTTGTGCCGAGGATGTGAAAGAACTGTGTCTGTGTGTGTGTAGTGTTGGTGACTGTGAGCAGAAGACAGATTCCTATAAAGAGATGTGAGATTAGACACAGTCGGCGAGTCTCACCTCAACTCAAGAGGTTGTGAATCAAGCCAGATCTGCTTTTAATGAAACTGCTAAATCCTCCTCTCGTTCCTGCTGTGTGTGTGTGTTCGTGTGCACGTTTGTCTGCGTCTGATGTGGTATTACAGTGCTATTGTGGGCTCGGTCTCACCCTATCACAGGCTAAGAAGCTTTGCGGTGGATGCTACACAGTGCTCATTGTAGCTTTCTGCAGGTCAAGCGCTCCGTGTCCACATGCACGCACACATGGACGCACACTCGCATGGATTAGTAGTGTGTGGGAGGCCGAAGGGACCTCCCTAAATGTGTTGGGTAGTTGCCAACACAAAGCTACCCCTGGAAACCGAGCAGAGCCGCTCACACGCACGAACACATCACCTGCACCTGAGTACGTCGTTTTTCTACAACCACACTGTGTTCGAGGTGTTTCGCGGCTCCACGTCCTCTGAAGCAAGAGGAAGTAGCTAAGTGTAAAATCAAGTTGCCTTTTAGAGCCAGTTGGGATCGTATTCGTCTCTTTTCCAGTTCAGGAAGGGTTGGGTACCAGAACCCAGTCAAAATTTGAAATGGAAGGAGCCGGGTACACATAAACATTAAAGAAAAATTAGGCTCCGAACTAATGCTGCAAGTTATTGAGGTAATTTGCTTACGACGCGCATGCACAAGCGTTGGCAAAGACGGAAAGCAGTTTGAATTCTACTTCGGTTAGAAGAGATTTTTTTCCATTTTAATTTAATTGAATTCTTTTAGCGTTTTGGAATCAAAACAAGGAATCCATTAAGAATCACACTGATAAGCACAAACAATACCCAACCCTAGTCAGAACAATAAATAAAAAGAAATCCATGACTTCAGGACATCTTCCTAAAATCAATAACTGCTGACAGCCAACAAATTCATCCCAAGTGAGTGGGAGACATTTGTTGTGCCTTTACATATGAATCACAGCTGTGCCCAAATTTCATATTTCATACTAAGACATTTAGAATGTTTTGCTTGGAGACCAACAACATGAATCACTGACATGCATATTCACTAGATGTCTGTATGTGGTGCATGTATGTTGCATGGCATCAGAAGAACCAAGCTTCTCACAGCGGCTACATATTAGCTGTTAAAACAGTCAAAAATCCTTTAATTAATTAATTTCCTACACTTGAATCTTAGTTCAAAGTTGTTGGACACCATTTATTGCAAACCAGTGTAGTACAATTGTTGTATACCAGCAGAAGTTATGAATAATAATAAAGATATAATTTGATGTCCTTACAGGTAATTCATCTGGAAAGTGTATGACTATTGTAAAAGTAAGTTCAGCTTCTATTTAAAGTCACTAAACATTGACACTTCCAGTATCTTTCTGCCCAGACTTACTTGAGACAGACAAGTAATAGTATGTAGTATGGGACAGGGACACAAGCTATGATTCCCTCTGGAGCAGAATGGATTAAACAATGATCCACACACAGGATCCATCCATTCCCTCTCATCACAAAGTAGACTGGAGCCAATCAGAGACACCGACTGTGAGGCCATGTTACCTCTGACCTTTGAAGGGGCCAACTTGTTGTTCGTACGACCCCGAGCGGGAGATCGGCCGTGCTTTACGTCCTGGCATGACTCAAACACAAACATACGCTCTTGACACAGAGCCAGCCTGTCTGAAGGAAAAAGGGCAGAGAGCGGCGTGGGTGAAGGAGCCCAAGGAGCCGCTGGAGGAGAGACGTGACACACTGACACAGTAGACAAGCAGGAGAGCAGCTTCTGTATGGACACTTTGCACAAATATGTATGAATACATCAACAAACACAAATCACACAAAGCAAAGATTGGTGCAACGAATCAAATCTGACAGGAAATTGAATAAAGACGAGAAGAAAGTTTCTTATCTGGTGTGTACTGATAAAATAATGAAAACAAAAATAATCCTACCAGTTTCCTAGAAGTTACTTTTACGTTGATTCTACAGAACGTGTCCAGCAAGACAATCATTTGATGGGAAACCCATCGTTCTTAGCTCACATTAGACGAGGGCCAAAGACCATTTAAACAGCTAGGTATAAAAAAACGCATAATAATAAAAACACGTATAAACCACTGAATGGAGGAGAACGCTTTGGTTTTCCATACAATAAGAGGAAAGTAGCCAATGTAAACAGACACTGTAACAAAACAAATGGCCACGGCAGTAAACACTGCTGGGTTTTATTGAAGATTCCAATATTAGCGCTTTTTGGCGAGTGGGTTGGAAATGGAGCTTGTAAAACCTCATTACTCTTAACTCCTGCAGTTTGCTCCAGTCAAATAAAAGGACACGTATGGTAGACAACACAATACAACCATGATGAATCTTCACTTGCTGTGTGCAGGACATGCTGTATTAGTCATATTTCACCATGTCAAACTGATTCCAGTTAAAATGCCAGAACGTCCATAGCAACTTCACAAACCGCTCCTGCATCATAATAAACGTTTCCTGTTTCCATAAACATATTCATTATGTTCCAAAGACTCTTTGCCAACATTTGCTTGCAGCCTCTGGCCTCCCGTGACTAACACGTATACACACCCTGCCTCGCACCCGCAAACACACACGCTCACACACGTGCCTCACCTGAAAAGAAGTGAGCCTTGAAGCCTTTCTTGGAAACGGTATTGTCAGACTTGAACTCAATCCTCATGTTGTTGTACTGAGAGGTGATGACCTCAGGGACCTCGGTGCCACAGTATTTACCGTGCAGCTTAGAGTCAGACGAGAGGCCGCTGCGAACCTCCACGTAGTCGTATTTACACACCTAAACACACAAAGAAGGCTTTTGTAACACACATCAACAAAGTGGCTGCCACATTTCCCATCTCCCTTTTTGCTCTAATTAACACATTGCACACTGACCTCGTTGCCCTCCAGCTCAAAGGCTTCAAACTGCATGGAGATGCGGTACTGAGTGGGAGCCACCACCTGCCACACGCAGTTCTTGTTGGGGGGATACTCTTTAGGCCAACCGGGGGTGCTGATAGTTCCGTTCAGCTTTGAGAGCAGACCACCACAAGCCGCTGCAAGGAAACAACAAAGCTAAATCATTTAGAGGCAGAAAGGACTTTTGTTTTTTCCAAATTTCTTGCCTTTTGCCTTTATTTGAGAGTTAAAAGTGTAAAGAAAAAGAGGACACGCGTTGGTATGGGGTTCAAACCTTATCTGTAATACAAGTGTGTGTTTTATGCTTATTTCACTTATGAGAGTGGGACATCACAACCCCTGCAGAGCCCGTTGTCCAGCAGAACGTGTAGGTTTTACTGTCACTTTTTTCAAGACGCAGTCGTTTTCATCACGGTGAACCATTTAGTTTGTAGTTACATGGAATTCAGCCAGTGTCTGTGGACCCAGTTGTTTCCATCACAGCTGTGAGTGATCATGGCTGAGCGTTCGGATTTGTGCCTCATGAAGATTTTACTGCCATGGCTGTAAATCAGGGTGACACTCTTGATAAAATTAAAATAAGAAGGGAATGTGAGAAATAAAGTCCAAATGTCAAAAATAAATATAAACCCCACACATTAATTTGTTACACATGATAAAAACTTACTGATCTTCAAAGGAATATAGCTACACGACCACAATTTGAATATTCCATTAACATGTCGTTGTCTCCCTACGCCTCAGAAGTGGTTGGTGCAGTTGATCCAGTATGTGGGTCATTACAGACGATTAATCTATTTCTTATGATTAAAGGACCTTCACGGCATTTGTGGCAGTGAAACAACAAGGTATGTGGCTTCGTGTCTGATGTTTTTTCCTGTTGATGGAGGCTGTTCTGGGTATTTTTCTTCTAATGGCTTACACTCATATCCTACTGAAACACACAGAGGCATACAAAGGAATGTACATACAATCAGCACCACACACACACACACACACACACACACACACACACACACACACACACACAGTTACCTTCACAACTCTTCTTGTCAGGAGCCAGTTCATAGCCAGGGTCACAGGCACACTTGAAGCTGCCGAGAGTGTTTACACACCTCTGTTCACATCCACCATTGTCTGGCTTGGCACACTCATCCTCCTCTGGAAAACACACACGTCAGAGCACATTTTCACACGTAAGGAATGCTTTGGTCCACAATAAGAAAACACAATTAACACACACGCACCTTTGAAAAAGTTAGCAGCAAATCCGGCTTTGTTAACTGTCCCATCTGAGACGAACTTCATCCAGAGCGTGTGTGACGTGGAGCGCACGTCCTCAGGTTTGTCATAGCCGCAGAACCGACCGATTAGAGGGCTTGTGTCCAGAGCACCATCCCTGACTTCCAGATAGTCGTAAGCACAGCTGTCGTGCCTTTCGATCTGCAAAAGCATTCACGCACAACCAATGTTAATTCCAGAACACCTTCACTTTATTGTGTCATCTACCTCGTAAACTAACTAGTTAAGATTTTTATCTTTTACAAAACCCCAAATTAATTTTGTACAATATTAACCTAAAATTTGTTTCAAGAGAGGAGGATTATGTCTTGTGTTAAGGGTTATTTCCAATATTTAAAAAACCTAACTGCAAGTAGAATAATCCAGAAGGACAATAAAACTGAATATATTATTAAAGAACAGAACTAATTTGCATAGAACAGGACATGTAAAAACAGAACACAAAACCAAAAAAAGAAAGACGATAAAAATGAAATAAAACCAGATAAAGCAAAACGCAACATAACAGAATAAAACATCTGAACAGATCCAACAGAACAGAAACATTTGAGACCAATACAGTTTTCAAGATGTTTGGCTGCAGCAGGAAAGTCATGTTTTGCACAGCTTGACTCATTTAGGACACACACATTTTTATAGTTTACTACAAAACTAATTCTGTGCCTGCACCATGTCCACACACAAACACCTCCACCTTTATTACCTTTCTAGCAGCCATACGAGTGTGAAATTTGACCAGACATTTTAGGCACAAACGCAAAGGGATGAGTCACCTCAAAGGCCTGGAAGCTAAGCCCGACGTTGTAGCCCTCAGACACAGTGATCCTCCACACACACTCTTTGGAGGGTCTGTAGTCATCGGGATAGTTGGGAGACTGGATCTGTCCTGCGTCCTTGGTGATTTCCCCTCCACAGATCGCTGGACAAGACAGACGGAGGGAGAGACAGGACAGATCACCAATAACTGCACTGCCCAAAAACAACTGAAACACATTCTGTGTACAATGCAGGTAATGAAAGACGTGGTAGTGGTCTGGTCTGGTCTGCTTTCCTTAATGTAAGTAAATATGTGCTTTCATTAAGGTTAAGGCCTTAACTACCTTCATAAATAGCAGCAAAGCCTTTTCCGACCCAGTTGCTGCTGCTGCGGAACTCAATCCACATTCTGCTGTCAGTGGAAATCAAGACGTCAGGAACTTTATCACCACAAAATCTGCCTGTGAAATGCAAACACACAAACCTTGTGAGGAACATGCTGTAGATGGTGTTTTTCAAAGTAATATTATAAATCAAAAACTGAAAAGTCTGTAAAATATCACGGCAGCAACTTTCTCCCCTGCAAGAAATCTTTAGACCGTGTCCAGACTTACTGTGCCAAAACACGCAGCTGTCAGTTGTTTTAAATCGACCGACAGGCCTCCACCCATATGATCAAGGGTTAAAACATGGCTCAACACCACTTAGCAACACACTGAAACGGCTGACACACAGCACAACACCCTTCTTCTCTACTGTTCACCTGGCAAAGGTCAAGACAAAGAAAAGAAATTGCTGCTACTGCAGTAACTTGCCAAGGTTGTAAAATTCTGCCTCCAAGGAGAAGACACAGCTGTGGAGAATCTTGGCATCTCTAACCTAAACTGGCTCACATTTCATATTTTCTATCTGCATGGAGATCCTTGCTGCCGACTGTGATCGACACGGACTTACCAGAGCCGCAGTCAACATTCAACATGATGTTTAATCGACTACTGTATCACAATTCAAAAGTAAACCGGTTTTCCGGGGCAGCAGTGGCTCAGAAGCAGAGCCGTCGCTGGAACGGAACCACCAATCGTAGGATCTATGGTTTGATTCCTGGCTTCCCCAGTCAAATCGCTTTGAGTACCCAAAGAAAAGCGCTATAAGATCATTTATTCTGTAAAAACACAACAGAGATCTTGGCGTTGAACGATCCAGCAAACTGCCAAAACATCTGCTTTCATTGAAGCACTGATGATGATCAACTAATCAACAACGGATGATTAGCAGCCCATGGTGACAACTTCAATCTAATTGAAGCAGTAAGGATTTTTCTTTTTGGCTTTATGTTTTCATAGCAAATATGTGACTATGGATTCATAATAACTACAGAGTTATTATGTGCAGAATACTGTTAATAAGACTTTACACCACAAAAAGCAAAGCACACTTGTAGTCTGTCAGTATTACTGCCTCTGCCCTGTTCAATTCGTTTCCTATCCACATCAACCTCCTCCCCCACACTCACGCACTGATTTTCTCCATCCATCTACTGTTTCCCTCAGACTTTCCTGGATCCTTTGCACCTGACATTCAAACTGATGAAGCCTTTCAGCTAAAAAGTAAAACATCAAGGACATCAAGTTGCATAACAGCGTGCTCCAGCATCCAGCGCCTCTCTGTAATAACCTATACACCCTACAAGCGCAGCTCCTACTAAACCTACTGTCTCTCCATCTTACCGAGTAGAGGAGCTTTCCTCCAGTACCCATCTCGAACCTCAATGTAGTCGTACCAGCACAGACTGCTCTTATACAGATCCATGGTGGTGAAGTTGAGAACAATCTGAAAAGGCAAATCACACACTTTAGGGAAAGGACAAACGGAGGCAGAGCAGAGGACGAGGGTGGCACCTGCAGTGACATGATCAATACGCGTAGCTGCTGTCTCTTATTGTTATCGGCTCTGCGGCCGTATTCGCTGCACTGCAGGGTGCCGTTGTGCACGCGGGTGTCTGCACCTTTTCTCCGGGCGTAACAGATATTCTCCAGACGCAGTGTGTGTACGATGGGTATCCGTTGGGATAACCCGGAGACGAGAAGTTGCCCGTTGACTCTTGGAGCGTCTCTCCACATGCTGCAACACAAAGATCACGCACAAACACAAACACAGATGGAGTTGCATTTTTGTGGTAAGCCCTGCTGTTCTGCACAATCCTTTCAGCTGCGTACTGATGATTTAGGATTGGTACACGACTAAAGAACACATGGCTCTCGTATCTATTATGATTCACAACCTGCACAAAATTCATTTTATTTCAGTAAATATACTACGGAGTGTTTTGTAAAAAAACAGCAGCTTCAAACACTGCGTGTTTTTGTGGCAAGGTTTGTGTCTATATTATCTAATCTGTCCGTATGGAACAACAGTAAAAGAATTAAAATCCCCCTCCCAAACAAACTCATATTTCACGTTGTCTTTGGATTCTTTCATTTTTGCATGTAGTAAGCTACAGTCTGGGCTTTGTGCATCAGTACACATGTGAGGTCCGACCACAGTTATAAAGCCCTGTAATCATTTAGCAGAATTAAACATTCCCCTGCACTACTGTCATGTACTGTAAGTGAAGACTGACAGACGTTTTATTCGTCACAATGGAAAAACAGATTTTACTGCTGGGTTCATGGAAAAATATCAGACCACTACTTTCTTTATGCGTCATCTGAGTTTAACGCCATCGCTCCGTCTTAAAAGGAGGTTAGCCAAATGTGCCCCTCCTATCCCATCATGCATGCTGTTTTCCCCCCACAATGCCCTGGGGCTATGTTCATCTGTCGGTAAATATGGTATCACTCAGATATGACCTTATAAGTTGTATGTTTCCAGCTGAGACTCACTAACTGAGACTTGCTCTCCCCCCAGTATAAAAATGGATTTAGGATCATTTCATACATTTACCGGCACAAATTTAAAGAAAGAGACTATGAAAAAGAAACTTTGGTCAAATTTCATTGGTTCGAATTGTGACGAATCGTCTTCAATCCATTTGTGTCAGATGCAGCGCACCACAGCGACCTAGAGTGTGAACTTGTCTTGGGGGTAAAACTGTGTGTGTGGCGACATTACTAAGAGTACTTTGAGAACTGATCCAGAGCTGGACCACAGCGATGTTGGACCTGCGAGGGTCTGCGCAGGAACTAATCGGGAAGCGCGTTCGTGATATGTGAAACACAGAAGGAAGCATGACGTGGAAAAACAAATTACTCAACCTCACCTCTGAGCCTTGGAGATATGGGCCAATTGTTAAGATACAAGCAGATGGACTGAGATAACTTTTTGTTTTATGGATATCACATGCACAAAGATATCTTTTGGTTTCATGGCTATGACGTCACACTCACGTACAAACTGTGGTCTCAGAGTAAAGATATTACAGTACCTGGACATCTATACAGCTTCCTTGCCTGTGCTATGTCTCCTTTACTGAGCCTGGTCCTCTGGCCAATTGCAGGCCGGACACCGTTTTCGTCTTTGGATGGAAGGATGGTGTCGAGGAACATTCCTCTACAAGGACAAAAAGAGGAGATTAATACTCATCATCGAAGAATTTAGGAAAACATTTCAACGCTTATGGCAAGTTTATGTTGAAAACAACAGAATATTATTTGCTTTTATAATTTGCAACACCAATCTGTATTCTAGAAAAAAAAGGGCCTGATTGTCCAAGAACAATGTTCTGTGTTTTCATTTTATTGTACACAGGAGATGAAGCAGAGAATAGGAAAGTGGCTGATTTCAGATCGTCGAGGAATTTTGTATCATTGCAGTAAATGTAGTAAAAGTAAATGAAGATAATTTACATTTCTCTCTGCAGTTAGGCATGTTATTGTTGGGAATGTCTACATATGCCCAATATGGGACTCTGATATTCTTCTAACTGGAAAAACAAGACCCCCACAAGGGCCTGCAGCTCACGGGACAAACCTACTTGGTTATGAGTAGTTTAGAATGACGGAAGATGCTTGCTAGAAATATAGAGAAATAGAAATACTACAATCAGATACTCACTGCAGTCATTTAGAAGACATGTCAAATAGTTTCAGTTTCTACCTTCACAAAAGAATCTGACGGTTTTCTTTTTTTTTTGCGATTTTCTGGTACAGATCAATGAAAGACGCACACAATTGGGAAAGGACTTTAAAACAGAAACTAGACGTTTTGCAAAATTAAACAAAGTCTGTTTTGTACTACACACTTAAAACAAGAGAGCAGAAGAGACGCCGCAGCCAGTTACCGGGAGAAGGTGTTCCTGGCGTAGTGCATGATGCTATCAAAATCATATGGCTCCCCGAGAGAGTTGACCTCCCCGGGCTCCATCTTGAAGAAGTTATACTCCTGGCCTGAGAAGAACACAAACACACACATGCACATCATGCAGCATTAGAAGGTTTAGTTTTAGAAAGCATTAAGAACTGGGGCGTAACCTTCCCTCTGAAGACATGAGACATTTAAGGCATTTATTAAACTCCTGTGGGTCCAGTGGCTGATGCGCTTGTGAGCTCTGATAGGTTTCTAAATAAAGGCACGGGTCAGCTCTAATACACTGGTGTGTCATTTGATTTAACACCTGTCACGCCGAGCAGGTGTCAAGGAGCCAAGTGACAGTCTGGGCGTCTAGTGACTTCACAGTCATTAAAAGCCTCATTCACACTCTACTTATACGCTACTTCCAGATAGAGACAACCCAGAACAATACAAGCATAAAACCATGGTCTCACCTGGTTGGATGTTATCCCGGATGATGGTCACATGATCGTCACGGTCGGGCCGCGTGTGCTCATGCCAGAAGCCAATGACGTGGCCCAGTTCGTGCACCACGATGCCGAACTTGTCACAGTTCTTGCCTATGGAAATTGCCTGGGGCCCGTTGCCGCGACGACCCACATAGGAACAACACCTAACAAGGATCATCAGGAAGTTGATACAAGGGAGAGAGGCAGTGGATATTTACTACACAATTGGCAGTGGGAACAGCAGCACACACACACACACACGCACACAAAGTCTTTTCAGGATTTCCTGCCCGGTACTCCATCCACCAGAGGAAAGGCAGCAGGATTTATTTACATACAGTCCTCCGATATCGCTGCAGTTTCATAACCCATTATGCATAAACTGTTACAACGCACATATCACTGCGCACAGAACACGCAAAGCACACACACAAACACACACCCCATTCATTCTCTTTTTCTGGTTAGCCGAGACATCTGTGCCAGGCTAACAAATCTGATTAAAGTTACCCAGCGAGGTGATTGCAGGGTAAGGATCAGGAGTCTCCGGGGTAGAGAGTCTTTTCCAGCAGCATTGGTAGCGCTGGTATCAGTACAAACGCTTCAAAGCGCACGTGTCTTGGAATGTACTGTCCCTGCACCTCATAGCAGCAGTGACTGCTTTTCTGTCTCTCTCACACACACCACACATCAAAGCTGCAGAGATATTTATACATCAGATTAAAGCGTCTAATCCCTAATGTAGCCTATCACAGCAAACTCGACGACTGGCATCATCAGGTAACTTGCAGATTTCTAGTTCACCTGAAAGCTTGTACTAATTACTGCTTGAGCTTCTGTAGCTGAAACATTGGGAATTCAGAGTTTATTGATGGCAATGTTTTCGTGACCTTATGAGAATATTGTTACCATCTGCAGAACAGTGTGTTAGCGTCATAAACTCTATCCTGATCTCAGGGAATCTTACAACTTACTACCAGCCATTGAAGTGTCAGCACTGTACAAACACACTCTGACCCCACCGTGATGCCACTCGACAGAACAATGCAGAGTATGAACAAAAAACACGGCACGAACATACAAACACTTAAATCTGAGCAGCGCGATTGGCGGAATGAGGAACCAGGAGCAGGACAGGAAGGAAAGAGAAGCCATTGTTAAATGACCGTATCAGTGTGACAAGGTCACTGCTGAACTCTAGGTACACACACACACGAGCAGATATCTTCCAAACTCACCCGCAGGGTCTGAAGGTGAACACTATGTAGCTTTCCTCATCTGTCTTCTCAATGAAAGTTACGCACGTCTGTTTCTCCCAGTGACGCATGGCCTGCTTGAACATGGCTCTCTGACTGCCTAAAACACACAATTTACATCCTACTTTTACACAATCACCCTTACGTGTGTATTTTGGTGCTGAGCACAGTGGCAGCAGTCCAGTGGAGTTGCTTACCAGTAAAGTTTCCTCCTATGACGTAGGGAATGACTCCTCCGGGCCATATCCTATCAGCTCGGGACGTGGCTGCTCGACGAATGCGGCTCTTCATGATGTTCCCAGCTTTCCCACCTTTTCCAGTTCGGCTCTTGGGATCGGCTGCGCCCTTGCTCACATTCTTAGGGAGAAAGTCTGACAGATATAGGAGAGAGAAATGACAAACACATCTCCCAGTGTTATAACTCAGATCAGAAAACAACAATACACAAAGCAGTGTTTTATTAAAAACTTTCATTTATATAAGACTAAGTCGACACAGAATGAGTCAAGTTGTAAATAAGAATTAAAGTCAGACATTTTGTAGCTCTGAGCCCAGTAGAGCAGAGGGGTAAGTAGAGCGGTTCTGACTCCCCTTTGACTTGTAAAGAGCATAGAAATGTGATTCTTACTGTACACTGTCAAACTAATGAGAATAACATACTTATTTTAACACCTTCTAGGTCCGCAGAAGCTTTGGCTATTGATTTTCTTACACAAGCACAAACTCAGTGCAACAGTGAAATGACCAAATCTGCCATGAAATGAAATACCAAGAGTTTGTTTATAGTGGAAAAATAAGGTCCTTGTGTGAGAATGCAGTTTATCTGTACAGAAATCTTGGACCAAATGATTCTGAGGGGTTATTGTTAGCAAATACAGTTGTTAGGGTGTTGTTACTTTCTAATTATTTGCAAGTTGTATAACCTAATGACTAATAAAAAGAATAATGGCTGTTTGCAGCGGTTGAGGTAACAGTAATTGATTCAGTACCGATACTAAACATGTGGCATAATTACTGTAAGTCTGGAAAGTAACCTCAATGCTGAAAGTTTGCCAGGTAAATATTTTTAGTTTGGTTCCAGAGTGTTTAATATTGAATTTACACATTATAAAACATGTGCTCTGTCTTTAAGTATAGCAGAAAAACCCACACCAGACTGGAACCTGAGCAGGACACCGCATACTAACGATTCAGATGTATTATTTTAATGACATCTAGAAGATACTTCTGGCGTCTTACCCAAACCATATCTTCGTATTCTTTCCAGCAGCAGGTATAACGATCCTCTCTTTTTTGCAATTTCATGTTCCTCCAGGCCACCTGACACACACACAGGAGCCAAGAATCAAAACACAAACAATGCACAATAAATGCTGATATCCTCAGGTGGCCCCGTCTGCTTCCTTCCTGTTCTACTCCGCAGCTGACAACTAATCAGAGAGTTTCAGAGGAAACACGAGAGAGAGAGCATTACAGGATGATTGTGCAGCGAGAGTGAGATTTTGAGTCCACTCACCAGATGTGTGTCCCTGTCGAGAGTGTGTGTGCATGTGTGTGTGCTGTGTCAAGTCTATCGTCCTGTCAATCTGGAACATCCGCAGATCGTCCTCGTCTAAAGCGATGTCGCCCCAGAATGCAGCTGCAAAACAGACAAATCACAGTCAAGGGGACAGGGTTGAATTAGTTTTATTTCTGTCACAGGTCTGCGTAATCTCGAGTTACTGATCGATCCCTTCATTCATCACTGCCGTCGTCAAAGGGCCCCGAACCAAGATTTTAGTCTCTCTGCTCCAAGATTGTGAGGTTGTGCAGAGGCAGATACACTTATTCTAAGGTGTTGGTTTAAAATGCTTGACAACAATGATGCACAGAGAGAGATTAGACGCACCCATCACTGAAAGGCAGATGATACCGTATCACAATCATGTCCCCGTTTTGGGCAGGAATTAAACCACTCCTACAGAACCAAAGCCGGTTAGGTGACAATAGTCCTACATGGTCTGGCACAGCTGCTTGTCAGACCATCTTTTCCCATATCTGCCTTTGTGTTCCTGCTAATGCAGATAACGTGGATAAACACACAATGTGCTTGTTATCTAACCATTGTATTTCATCATGTTGTTAGCTAAAAAGTCCTTGTGATGAACTGCAAAGATCAGAAACATGATCATGTTTTTCGATCAGGGATGCTCAAGATAGATGATCACAGTCAGATAAAATCTGTAATTTACAGCCCATTACGAGTATTTTTGGTCTATGTGGTCTCACAGAACTCTGTTCCCTGGTGTGTCCATGAATGTTGTGTAACCTAATGGTTGTGTGAAGTAAAATTTGCCTATTGCTCATTTCTCAGCCACCATTCTCATTTATTTCGATGCGATGCTTTGCCTCTGAACAACCGAAGAACGAGCACCACTAAGTGATCAGTTACTGCTCTCCATGCTTGGGCCTCAACACACTAATACATTAACAATAGCAAATGAGTTTGTCACAGCACTAATCAGGACAGCCACTAAAGGAAATGGGGGGTCAGGGTGCCATTGTGCTAAACTCTCCACTATTGTTGGCGAGAGGTTTAAACCACAATGACCGCAGATGTTTTACAAATCATAATATCAGATACAGACTGGAAAAGCAATGAGGATGTCTGATCTGTGGGTGGAGCTGCTGTAGTGCATCTATTATGTGTCATATATTTGGAATGTTTGTGAATCAGCTAAGCCAACTCAATATTAATGCTGTTCTCAGGTAAATTAAATGTCCTCAAAGCGTTTCTGAGACAACACAAGGACAGAACGAAGGTGAGGTCATAGTCATCTTGACTCTTGAGAGTGGGCGTTGGTGTCAAATGTGAAGGAATTCCTGTGGCACTGCGTTCACAACAATGTCAAGGACGCGAGGTCAAAGTGGCTTTGACCTTTGGCCACTAAAATCTAACGCCTTCACCCACCGGTGCTTGTGGTTGCTTGTGCTGAATTTGACTGGTCCAGATGTGAGCTCGCCGTGACTTTGACCGCTGACATTTAACATTTGGTTCGTGCTTGAGTCCAACTGAAGTCTGTGCCAAGTCAGAACATGTGTGTGTGATGTCAAGTTTACAGGAAGTGGACAGATTGATGGGATGAATGCTTGAGCTTAATTAGGTAGATTTAAATGGTGCGTCTGCTGCTTTCTCAACGGATGAATGACATCAATCATGTCGTTTAACTTTCCAAATACAAACTACTGCTTCAAGAGAATAACAATAATGTGTTCAAATGTAATCAAATTAGTTATGGGCACACAAGTTTTAATCCTGTATAAATTCAACATCTGCATTTAATAATAATGTTAACATTATTAAATATTAGGTAATAAATGTATCTTTACCAGGAAATTTCAACAAACTTTATCCTAAAACAAAATGTATTTGCCTTGTGAGCATTTACTGCCCAGGATTTTTTATAAGAGCAGTATTAAGAACTTAACTCACTGAAAAGTAAAGCAGTCAGTCTTGACAGTAAAAAGACTTTATTTTACTCTGAAGTGGTTGATGTGGGTGTGACCTTGCTATATAAAGCCAGAAAAATAACCCAATTATACCAGCACTTGCACTTAGATGTGGTCTGAACAAGCATTGCGCCAAATTACACCATGGGTAACAAAATCTTTACTGGCACACCCATCTATTGCCTCATTCATAGTAGTTGTGCCAAAACCTACTAAGTGGGTGCAAAAACCCACTACAGCCTAAAGAAAGTGTCACTTCACCACTAAAAGGTTGGTAAATTGTGATACCACAGACATTGTGTGGCT
Source organism: Macropodus opercularis (assembly GCA_030770545.1). Lineage (NCBI taxonomy): Eukaryota > Metazoa > Chordata > Actinopteri > Anabantiformes > Osphronemidae > Macropodus > Macropodus opercularis. The sequence continues at coordinate 4,709,497 of CM061089.1, forward strand.
GCTGGATTAGAAATTATTCTCCCCAGGTTTCTATTTATGGGACAATGTGTTTGTGACAGTAGACTGGAAAAATGCTTCCAGTATATATTTCTGTACAACAAGAGAAACTACAAGGACTAAAAGTTTTGCAGAGAAAATGAGCTGACACAAGCAGAGATACAGAACAAGAACAAGCGGGGAGTACAGTGATAGTAGGTGTAGCCCATTGATCGCTGGGGTCTTGTTAATCCATAGAGATACCACAAATAGCCCAAAGTCAAGCTGGTGGGTGAGGAGAGGCGAGGACAGTGAGGCAGCGAGATGCAACGAGGAAAGGTATTGATCCAAAAACCCCAGGATGTCCCAGGAGACCTACATCATGCTGACCAGGGCCTTACTGTTCGCCCTTCAGCAGGGGCACTGCAGCAAACACACACACAGGAGTAATGCACCAAACACAAACTGAGAGGAAGTCTTCCCTCACACGCATCCATCACCTCCCACCACGTCGGCTAATTGGAGAGTGAGCAGATCTGTCTGTGCCTTACCGAGTTTTGCTCTGCAAGTTTGCTTCACAGCCCAGCAGCAAATGTCACAGAGTCTCAGAAGCCTCATTTCCTGTGGTACCTTTAAAATGTTCTCTGCTGCGCCAGTATATATACATTTATACGTGCTACAAGGAAGTGAGCCTATTCCTTGAGCAGTAGCGTGACCTATTCATGAGTGTCAGACTGAATGGTGGACTCGCAGCGAGAGGGGCCTTTTGTTTTCTAGGTGTTACTCCAGGATTTCGTGATAATTAAGCCCAAGATCTTACTCAGGCTCACACCGGAATGTCAGCACATGAAACAAACAGCTAATTTAGCCTTTAATACAGAGAAAGACTCGCAACATGGTATGATTGTACACACATGCTTATACAGATAATATATATACTGATATTTGTGGGACTAAGAATAATTCGAAACTTCACAATTGCGAGTCTGTGTCACACTACCCTTCACAGATCTGCATAACCCTTACGATCAGTCATATTCATCACTTCATAATGTTTATAACTCATAATATATTTATTTAAGTTCCTTTTGACATTTACCAGGCCGATCAGTTTCACACGTTAGAGAATTGTGCACTGCTGACTTGGGGACTCATGTTGCACTCGGTGGGGTGTATCAAGCTAACACACACATATACACACGTCACTAAGCTCCTCATTAAGCAAATATAAGGTCACGCTGTAGGTGGGCCAGAGTTTGTGTGTGTGTGTGTGTGAGCCACCCTGCTTGCGTGATATTGTATTGTATGAATCTGTGACTGTGAACAAACTGTAATATTAAAAAGAGATTATTTCTACCCTGTTTGAGGATTTTCTCCTAAAGTAATTGTTGAGCAAGCAGCTTGATCCACATTAACCCACTGTGTGCAGCAGGAGTTTCTGACCTAATGAAGCTAAGTTGACATGTCCTAAAAATGGAGAGCACAACAATGAATAGGCTACACAACTAAGTGGCCTATTAAAGCAATATGGCACCGTGAAACTGATAGTAGTAGTAAATAATAATAAATAGTGACTGTTTGCTCCGAATTTTGTGTCAGAAATCTCCAACGTGTTAAATTCATGTGTGGCCAAAAGGACTGAAGGACTGTGCATGAGCATCGAGATTAAAGACGCTTTCTCCAAAACTAACTAACACAAACACCCAAGCAACTAAAATATCTGATTAACAAAAAATACTAAAAAGGCAAACGTTGATTGTTGAACTGTGAGCATATGAGATTCCACTCGCAAACAGATGTGCAACACACCCACTCACTTCTCCCAACCTCCACGAGGGCACGTTACTCTCTCCTTTGGCACTGAACACTGGAAATGGTCGTAAATCATGAGGTGTGGTAATTCGTACAGATACTAAGCTGTATTGTGCTACATGAATGGTTTCTGTGGCTCCAGTCCAAAATCCAAAATAACTACCCTGAAACCAGGTTGTCCACAGCTTGTATTGTCCGTTGTGGGGGAAAGAGTGACTTTACACAGCACTGAGATTACTGCTTACACTTATCTTTGTGTTTGCGTTGGACCAGCGATAGGTACTTCACTGTGCAATGTGATGGAATGTGAAAGAATGCAACAGTCTGTAATGTCATGGGGGAGAAATGTAAAAATGTAGTCCAAGTTCACACCTCCACCCTGCTGCAAAACGTGCATGAAGTCACGGACGAGGAGTCGATGTGTCGTACGACGTGCGAGTGTCGTCATGTATAGACTGCATTCACGCAGCGATATTACGAACTTGTCAGATCTTATTATATCTGATCAACCGTGCAGAGGGAAAGTCAAGGATGTCCAAGTGAATTTGCCAGATAATGAGAGTGTTTGTTATGCGTGAATAAAAAGATAACAAGAAAAATCAAGACAATGACGCCATTTTAACTTACAACTTAAATAAATACCAGGCTGCAACTATAATCGAGTTACTTTACAAACACAGTCTTTGTTTTTACTGCACTGGAACTAAATGATACATCTGGACAATCACATATTACACATTGTTTATAAGTAAGTAACATGTGTAACATAAAATCACTTTGCACCGAAAGCAAGCTGCAACACTTAAACTGAACAGGACAACAAGCACAAGTGTTCGGTGTGAGTCAAAATAACAATATCATATGACACACACGCAGAGATCGTAGCGTAATCCTCTAATCACATTACTGCAACACTGAGATTCTCCAGCAGGCCAAGACATCATCATCATCTCATCTGACCAGACACTGCAACGGGACCCAAACACGCACCCAGGGGCCCACATCTCAACATGTACAAAGGCCAAATAAAGGTTAAACGAGGGAGATATTTTTGTGATGATTGAAACCAGTTGAAACCAACAGATAAACTGGGCCAACATTTCTATTCAATGCCACTGGTTACTCACCCAACCATCCCTCATCCTAACTGCGTTTACTGTCAAGGCTCCAGGGAGGCGCTGCAATCCCAGCTGTCCTTGGACAAGAGGCACCTTACACCTTGGACAGGTCACCAGCCTATCACTGGCCCCATAATATAAAGATGGACAACCATTCACAATTAATGGAGTTGAACCAAAAGCCTTCTAGCTGTCAGGTGACAGCTGCCCCCCTGTGCTGCTGTTCCATCCAATACCAATACATGTGACTTTAAGGAGAAGACGGCTTTTCCTCGGCCAATGATGCGCGCGTGCAAATCATTGCACTGCTATAAATACCGGCAGGAAAACCAAGGTGACATAAAAGCACCCGGACATTTAATAATTGAGCAATGCGTGGCAGGTGGGCGGAGGGACAATCGTGCTGACTCATGGCTTTTGCGGCTCGGGAACAATGACGCTCCAGAACAAAGCAGCGGCTCTCAACCCACACTCAGTGATTTGGGAAAATCCTGTTATAATATATACTATGAGTGTGACTGTGCTCTCTCTCGCCAACACACACATAAACATGTGGCTTTATTGTGTTTCGACCAAGGAATGGGGGGAAAGCGTGATCAGCTGCTCCCTGTCTGCTACCAACAGAGTGGGCGTCATTCTACTTTATGAATGAAAAGCTCAATGCACACACCTGCTTAAGATGCACTTGGTCCAGTCACTAAAGTCTAATGTGGTTAATAAACTTCTAGCTGTAAAAACAGCTGCTTGGCAACTGGTGCCTGAATTTAGACACAATTAAACCTTTTTCTTTTGTTTGCTTTTAAACAAACATTTACTAATCATACATTATGTCTCACCATCAAGAACTGAGGGTAGAATAGTTCATCCATAGTCGTATCTATGTGGTCTTTTCTTCCACAAATCAGGGGCTTAGACATTTGGCATCCACTCAAAATAGACACAAGCGTCAAGAGTGAGAGTGGAGCAGCTGGATTGCAAAACCAGTCTGTGTACAATGAACAGAAACACCTGCATTATTTCCATTTCTTTAAAATCACGAATGCAAAAGTCTTGTCGAACCAACAGTCGAGTCTTCCTGTACTGCAACCTAAGCGCTTATTGTAAATCCTGACCTGTACAAACTGCGCTCGGTGACGTCTGTTCATGTCAAAATATACATACGGTCTTCAACACTGTGTTACCGCACACTTCTACACATCACACTTGAAGGACAAAACCAAAAGTCGTGGGTCACTCCTGAAGAAACAACCTCCAGCTCCATCCGAACTCTGGGGTTTGTTATGCTTTTGCTCTCTGTGTGAGCATTTTATGAGAACAGTGATTTGGAAGGAAGCATGAATGACTCTTGAGTGAGCGTAAGAGCTCGTGCACGTGCGTATGTGTGTGTGCGTGCGTGCGTGTGCGTGTGTCATCTCCAGCTGAGTAGCAGGATGCAGACAACCAGGAAGAGATAAGCGCGGGTGAATGGAGGGAGCTCAGCGTGTGTGTGTAGCAAGTGTGTGCGTTAAGTGTGCCTGTGTGTGTTCGAGCAGGGAAATCACTTCACAAAAGCCTGGAAGTGTGTGTTCTCCTGTCTACCAGCGTGGGACTCTGCGGAGATAAGCAGACAGCCAAATACTCCCCTCGTGTTTTCCCAGCAAAAACAGGAGGTGGAATACCAACCACTCAAACCGATGCCACAGGTCAGGCCTGGAATGGGCCGCGCATCCACTTCTTACAAGCTGCACCAAGAAAGGCACGTCTTCACCCGCTGGCAACAGAATGGCTTGGTGATAAGGTTGCTACTAATAATTATCTGCACTTCTAATTATTCAGTTGTTCACTTCTTTCGATCAAACCATTAAAAAGACTATACGAAGACGAAGACTATAATCTATGTTCACCTTTAAATTGATACTTAGTCCTACGGTTATGGCATCAAATGAACCTGTGATTTAAGGTGAATGATCACGGTGGTTGAAATGATGGTGGTGTGAGGTTGGGTTGATGTAATTTTGTCAGCTGAAGACATCGATTTACTGTTTCAGCACTAGCCGTTGACTGTGAACAATAAAAAACACCACTCAAACGTTTCAGTTCACTCGAAACTTCCCTTGTGCCTGAAAGAAACGCAGACTTGTAGTAGACTTGTAACGCAGCAGTGTAGTCATTAATGTTGGAAATTACTACGATAGCTGGAACCATCATCAGAGCCTTGCACTTGGGTCTGCATTGCTGAAAAAGCATTTGCATTGTAATGTATTATTTTCATTTGTAAGCAACCTCAGACTTACTCCAGAAGGTTCTGTACATAGAGGCTCTATGGCAGAAATTCATAAGCTTGTCCTGACTATACTGTAGGAGAAAGGAAGCCAAACATAAAGGTGAAGAAAGACGAGGTGGATATTAGGCCCTGAAGGCCCATTAGTTTGTGGCTAAACACTCAAGCTGAACACAAAATGAATATCAGAGATGACATAAATGCATAAAACATTAAGACAGGAATTTGCATCCAACAGAAATGTGACAGATTTGATCCAGGTGACGTTGCCAAGGAGATATTTCAACTTGACGTATGTTTATGTCTAAGAGAAACACTCGCACGCCATTAATTAAGGAGACAGGAGCAAAACAGCGAGCACTGGCGCAAAGGTTCCAAAACATGTCGAATATACACATTCACACATGTTGTTTAGCAGCTACAGTCAGTCAGCGAACATGACTCCCGTTGTTTGTCAAAGCGTGGGCTTCACGCGAGCAGTTCAACTGGCAGGAATAACGCGAGGCTGACATTTGATTTGCATTTGATCTGAACAAAACATCCACATGTTGATGTTCCCGGTTCAAGTCCAGACAAGGAGCTTGGCTGCAGGTCTCCCCCCTCCCACCTTGTCCTTTTACTTGTTATTGGTTGCTCTCTGTTATCTATAATAAACAACAGATAAATAAATAACAAATATGAAATAAAAAGCAACGCCCTAACTGTCAAAGTAATTTCACTAAAAAAACAAAACAGGAGCACTTTTGGTGCTCTGCAAAATAGGATACTTGTGTGAGCACATGTCCTCCACGAATGTGAGTATAAACACATTCTTTGTATGTGCACTAATATTCCAAATAAAAACACTGCCTGTGCCTTCTCACCAAGTTATTTTAACCTACAAGAGTCGCTCAGTTACTTAAACATACGCAGACTGACTGTCTCTCTGTAACCTGCCAGGCTTCCATCCAAACACACATGCACACACTTAATAAGGTCTTAGTCGCACTAAAAGCCTCAGAGTCATGAGACTGCAGTCCCGACACAAAGTCACACACAGAAATTAGCCCAACATGCACAAGAAGCGACGCACCAGGGCCGTCAGGTGGGCGCCTGGTATGTGAGGAATGTGTTTGTCAGCGCGCAGACACTGGATGCTGTGGGTGGAGTTTTTATCTAGACGACATTAAAAGTGCATTTACATAAAAATCACACCGAGGAACGAGTTTCTACATTTAGAAACGTGTTTGCTGTTCTTAAAACACTTCATCTCTCGTAACACAGCGAAAGAACAAAGAAAAAAGTGAATGGGTTGAGAGGAGAGGTCCAGACTTTTCCACCTGCTCTTGAATTACGAATATCTCACAGTTATCCAGAACATTACAGTAGGAAATAGTGGTGATGGGGGGAAGGTCAAGTACCAACTGTTTCCACGTCCCTACTTTTCTGATACCGTATGAAAGATTGTACAGCATCGAAAACTAGTGACAGAATTCATGTCTTGGTATCTGGAGCCAGATTTAACCAGCCTCAGGTCAGATTGGTGACACCATATTCAACCAGGACACACAGCCTTGAACATAAATGATCTATATGTTAAGTGAATCTCCAGGCTTTGTGTCCATGGGTTCACTTGGGTTCAGACACCTCTAAAAAGCTGCAGTTTAAAGCTAGGAAGAGGGAAATTATAAACTCATTTAAAGTGCAATAAGCGCGATCTGCCCAGACTGCGGACATATTATACTGATTATAACGCCGTTGCACAGACACTACGCAGGCAGCCAGAGGACGGTTACAGGTAACCAGCGTCCCAGTACCGGCCCAACAGAGACTTATCCCCGCGTGAGAGAGAGAGAGAGAGGCGGAAAGCGGGAAAACATTAGCGCGCGTTAGTTGCTCCAGCTGTTTCTCATCTTCCTTGGTGGTTGATTCAACGCAACGCAAACGGACACGCTCACGTGCGCGTACACAGCTCCGTCCACTGGCCGTGGGAGCCGTGGACTTCGCCCACAGGTGACGCGGAGGGTTTCTGCCTGCAGCGGAAAGTGCATCTCGGGGAGGAAACGGGCTTAGCGAGACCGTCACCGGGCTGCACGTGGCCTCCACCGCGGACACGGACTTATTGGTTATGACGGGTGGGGATAAAGGAGCATCTGGACCAGTGCACACACGCGCGCGCTGTCATCACTCATACACCCAGACACGTGCCCCCTCAGGGCTGGTAACACGGCGTGCAGCGATACCTCTCACATCCATATCCCTTTAAAAACGACGTGAACACGACACTCACCAGCTTTGCACGGGTCCTTGTAATCAATGTTCTCCACCTTCTCTTCTTCGTAATAACCATAATCGGGCGCTTCGTAGTCGAAGCAGTTACAAATAGTCACCTTGCCCCAGAAAGTCAAGCCGGCCAGCACCAACGTGATCCAGCGCATCTTAGCGGCCAGTGCCGAGGGTACCCGGTCCATCCGAAGACTGAAATAGACGGTCAAAGGCCTCTGCGCGACTCCCCCGCTGTTTGGAGATGGTCAACCCACTCTCCAGAGAAAGCATCGGCGGTGGAATTTAACAAGTCATTGTGAGGAGAGGTCTCCTCCGACGGTCTGCTGTGGAAACTGCGTGCGGCTTGAAGTTACCGGAGCCGGCTCTCCTCCATGGTATGAGTACACCGAGGTGTCAGTCTGTGCGTCCTGGTGCCTTTCAGTCAGCAAAGCGTCCGCTGTCCTCCGCAGGTGAGGCTGCTGTGGGACAAAGAGAGAGAGAAGCCGTGACGGGGATCCGTGCTGGGTAAACTCTGAGCGTAAAGACGCGCGGCGCTGTGCCTGCTGTTCACATAGGAAACATCCGTGTCGCGTATTTCTAGCCCACACTACTGTCTCACACCGCCCCCTCCCTCCCTCTCTCCCTCCCTCGTGTCCGACAGTAGTACTGTCTCCCTCGACCCGATTCAGCGGTTTACACACAGCTACAGTATCTGTTCGCCAAAGTTGCGCACAACCAGAACCTGTCTGCTTTCATGGCTGTACTGTATTTGCAAGCATTTGCTCTCTTTTACGCGCACACCGAGCGACGAAAGCAGCTTCCAAGACAAGCACAGTCGGCTGCAGACTTCAGAGGCGCCTTTATCAGCAGAGGAAGCGCGCTGTGATCAATACAGGTTATTGGGCCTCAACTCACACGGACCCGCTAAACGAAGCCTGCTTACAGTAAACACCGGTAGCGGTAAAAGTAACACGTTGGCTCCAACCCTGCCTGTAGGACTTAGTATGCATCACACTTTAAAGACCCGGGGAATAGTGGCCGGGTGTTATCAGGGTATTCAGATGCAGGTGCCAAGTAGGTGACAGCCACGCCACGGAGCCTTTGTGGCCGTGACAAGCGCACTGCTTCTGTCCCCCCTCACGGAAAAGACAGAGGGGAAAATAATGAAGACTGGTTTATTCGTTCTGCAGTGAGAGGAAGGATGGATGGATGGATGGATGGAAGGCTAGACAGACAGACTTGGCACCAGTAGCTCGGTCAACAATCACAACTTCCTCCTCGACTGCAATAACAACGCCAAAAAGTCACATCGTTCATGAAAGTCCACAATATTTACAGTTCTTAGACTCCACAAAGTTGTCAACAAAGCCCCTAATCTCTACAGTGCGACCTACACGCGCAGACACGAGCAGTACAAATAAAAGCGCAGCAGCTGTTGACGGACAGGCGGCGCAGCCTGTGAACGCCTCACCGAGGTAAATCCTCACGGACGCCCTCGCCCTGCGTCTTACCTGCTGCGTCCACCTGCCCGCAGACCGTCGGTTTGCTGCGCCGTCACAAAGCGACCCATCGTGCTTCGGGATTCAGGGGATCTCCTCGGGTGTCTCAGGGGCCCTCCGTTGTTACTCGGCACCGGCGGTTCCGGACGCGCCCCTCCCATTTATTACCGGGAGATTAGCGGAGCGCTGTCTCTGCTGCTCCAGTCTAATCCTGCCCTCCGGGAGAGACGTGGCGGCTTGCTGACGTCACTCTCTCGATCCAGCCGCAAGCTGTCCACTATAGGCCTCGGGGCATGGACACAAATCCCCTGGAGGCAGCACAGACAGTCACACAACAGCCGGAACCTTTCTCATCATCAATTAGAAGCTGGAGGAATTCAACATACATACAAACGTCTGCAGGTGTAGACCGACATCCATTAGATGAGGTCAAAAAACGCGTCTGCATGTATGAATGCTGCAGCTTGTAATTAACACCTATATTTGTATGTATTTAGCTTCTGTTCTGACCTCAGATCACCTGCAGTGATTCTTATGTGTCAATATGGATCATCCTTCTTATATCATTCATTTTAACTGTATTTGCAGTGTTGAATGGTGGCCAGGCTTGTCTCATTGTGTGTGTGTGTGTGTGTGTGTGTGTGAGAGTTACCTCCCCAGAAGTTGCTCTTTAACACCAGGCGAAGGCGCTGAGTGGTGTTTGGGCTACTCCAGCCAATTTACTGTACCCGTGTGGTTGCCATCCAGCCAAACTATTCAGCAAAACGCTTCCTTCTTAAATAGGACTCAGCTATTGAGATTAATGCTGTGTGCAGGTCTTTGTGTCCCTATTTAAAGCACTTATTGATCAGTGCATCTCTGTGAAAGTACCTCGCCAGCATTCTGACTGGCCACCACCACCTCCAATCCACACAACACACACACACAAATGATCCCAAGTAACCCTCGATCTGGGCAACAGCCCCCTAAAACTCCTCAAGTGCTGCGGTTTGCAGGTACTGAAGTGCTATTATTAGCTTTGTTCCCCTCAGACACATTTTCCCATCAGTTCTATATGCATCCAAAAGGTTTACAAAGCACTTGTTCAAGTTTAAAGGTGTGCTCTGGCCAAGACCTGTCTTCTGCATCGTTGAAGGGTGGTTGAAAAAGACTTTAACATTATCAACAAGCTCAGCAGCTGTGCTTGAACTGATTACTGACAGGTGCAATCTTGCTAAGTCCTACTTAACTTCTATACTCAAACTGGGCCTTTTACAGCTGGAATTAGTGTAATGACTCATTTCACTGTAGCACAATCTACCAGAGAGAGATGAAAGTTGTAGGTAGTTAAGCTAAACTTAACTACAGTGACACAATTACAGTTTATTAAACCATTATGCGATTAAGATAAAGACACTCTTAACAGCGGAAAGGCCAGACCAGCCTGCACATTTTGAGGAGGCCTAAAATGGATCTAACCATCCTGACTTTTCTTACAGGACACGTAAACAACTTCTGCAGCTGATACAAGATAGGAGTAAGAGCAAGTCAAGGAAAAGGATGGGAAATGAAGACAAAGCTCAAAGCACAAGAATACCTGAGGTAAGAAAATATTATGCTTTCTCTCAGACCTGCTGACTATGATAGTGTCTTAAGTATGAAATTCCCTCTGAGGGAACAAAGAGGTGGCCATCCATCACCTTTTGGCTAAAGTGTCACAGGAAGACAGTCTGCTGACACCACAGAGGACGATAATGCTTGGATATTGTTTAGAGGCTCAAAAATGTCTATGCACATTCATTTCGTTGTCAAGATTATATCCTAAATTTGACCAATTTAAAAAAGGAAAGAAATTAAAGGTTTTTCTTTGAAACAACTCTGAATCACACTTCCAATAAATACTTGAAGATCCAGTGTCTCCACATTTGTGCTACAGTATGCTCCACACACTCATGCACGCACACACCTACACACAAACATTCTCTCAGATACTCATTCAAGCTATGTGAAGTAGTCACTGCTTATGTAAACAGAAAGAGTGGAGGGCCGACAGAGGAAATCCTCTGTATAAATGCCAGGCTGTGCGTGCCAGTCTCTCTCTCCTGTTCTTACTTCCTCCTTTCTGCACCTCTCAGGACTCAGATCCTCCACCTTCACCTCTCCTCCACCACATGAACTGTACTCTGTTCGTGCATGGGGGCACGACTGCGCCAGTGTGCGTTAGCAGTGCTGACACGGAGCGTTTTTGTTTTCTTGCCAACAGAATTTACAGATAGGGGAGAAGAACAATGAACACAGGATGCATATTGGTGCAGAAAAGCGGCGGCAGCTGCAAAGAGATGGGGAGAGACAAAAGAGGAATACTGCAAAAGCTGCCATGGAAGAGAAGATGTTTTTGTCAATAACATGTCATGATAAATATCCTTACATATTCCTTTTGTCAGCAACATTATGCATCCATGTACAGTAACACACATTACCCTGTCCTTCATCTGGACACAAAGCAATTGTATAAATGTGCTTGTTATTTTGTAAACTTTACTTTTTTTTTTAATAAATGATACAGTCTGTCATGAATTACATGAACTACAAAGTAATCTTTCCAAATATGAAAAACTCTTGTGGTGTCTTGAAACTTGACAGCGGATCATCGTATTTCATGGTATTATGCAGTGAAATCTGACTTGCCTGACCTACATATAACCTGGTCCCACTCGCAGATTTTGTAGTTGTAGAAATTAAACTGTGAAGAATAGACATTTGAGTAATTTGTTGATCTGGGCGTTTCTTTCACTGCAGCAAGATGAGGCTAACAAGACCAATGATGCTGAGTTAGATTTACATGACTTGAACAGTGGCAGAGAAAAAAAAGTGTACTGAGTAAGCAATAACACATTAAATCCTCCTGTTCGCACCACCTTGCTGCACTGAAATGCAAAGATGCTGTGTGTGTGTGTGTGTGTGTGTAAATGTAAACAGTAGTCCTTGCTGAGACAGCACTTCTTCAGGAACTTGGGATTGTGTGAGTGTATGGGTGTGTGTGCCCTGGCCTCTGCTCCCTGCAGATACGCTTCCTTTCAGAGAGACTGTAGAAATAAGCTGTAAAGACCTCAGACAATCTGTGTATGTGTGTGTGCGTATGTGTGTAAAAAGACCTTTCAGTGTTTTTGCAGCAGCAGTAAAAGCAGTAAAACCGATGTCTGTCTCCGGATCAACGAGGCATTGGTAAAAATCACTGAATCAGCTTCAGGCCTTTTTATGCTGTATTTGATGCAAAGCTTCTTGTAAATCACTCACAGCCTCACTCAGACACGTTGAGTAGAGTCTCCAAGGGGTGGGGGGCAGTTTTGCACCTGTTAACCTGCTGCTCCTATAAGAAAGCAACGTATCATCAGAAACTGTTCAGACCCGTACAATGCACACACAGACACATACAGTAGTTTCATACAGAGGCTTGTGGCCCTGAATCTTTCAGTTCAATTTTTCAATTTGTCCACATGACAAAACGCAGCCCTCTCATTCGTTTTAATGGTGCCAGTCAGGCTCCACTGCTCCTGCAACGCAACAGCATCAACACAAATCATAACATGGAAGGGAACGTTACTGGTGGATTACTTTGTAAATCAACTGATAGATTCCTGATGTTTCCCCTGCAAAGGTTACGCAAGATGCGATGTGCAGGGTTACAGAATGTGGTAAAGCTTTAATCACACTTCTGCTACACCAGCTCCGGCGCTGAATGTCGCTGTCTCGCCAGTTCAGTGAACACATGACCACCGCACTGGTTTAACGCAGTTGTTTAGAGTAAGTTAACCCGACACATTAGCAAATTGTGAATAAGTACTAGAATTAGAGGCTGCCACACCAATTAGTGAACCGCGACAGATGTATCCAAACAAATCTACGTCATGTTCTGGTGGTCAAACAAGAGGAGCATTCAAAAATATGAACTATGACACAAAAAACACAAGGAACAAATATAAGATAATCACAGCCATTCAAATGGTTTACTTTACTTCTTACCCTTTGCTGAGAGATCTTTTAATTTTTTTTTGTTTCACTGTTTGTTGGCATTTGTGCTACTGATCCTTGGCTTTAGTGAATTCTTAAAACAAAAGTAAAGTATCAACAACACAATGAAACACAAACACGCTGCACAGGCGAGAGGAGAAGATGTACGTTTTGTGCTCACAAAGCTTTGATAACCCTTTTCTGACATTTAAAATAAGAAGGATTAGAGGCATTTGCTGTACAAATAATTAAAATGTTCCAGTTAGATGCAGTTGTTGAAAAGATGGACCTGCAGCCACTTTGAACTTCTGGCAGTCAGTGGACTCTAAAGGGGAAACCACTCTCTAATTAGGAACATTCGGAGGGTCCAGAAATTCCACAACTAACAATGACGCAGGAGCTTGAATCCACGCACAAATAATGATTCATGCAGTGGACGCTTACCGGGGAACTGACTGACCCGCTGACTGTCAGGTCATCAGCACACTGCTGTCATCTGGAGGATCGGACGAGTAATGACACAAAAGAACACACGAACCACCAAATATTTCCATCACGTGGCAACGTTATCCGCAAAAGTGTGAAACGTATGAGTCATGTTTTTGTCTCCATCCTCAATGTGTCTGTCTTTGTCTGCTCCACACACTCAAGAGTAATGACTTTATAGCGTTGGCAAGCACAATCTAGAAAAAAAGAGTTTGTTTTATCTTGTGGATACTGAATTTGTTTATTTTATTAACGCCACATGTTCAAGCGACGCTTCTACCTTCTTGTAAGAAGTGACTGCTGCTCTGCAAAGCGTCTTCTATTGTTGGGCCATGTGTGATTAGACTGATGGTAACTGTATGCTCCTATTCTCTCTCTCGCAGTGTTTCCTGAAAGCGGAGCAGCTTGATCAATGGTATTGATGAGGAGATGCTAATAGGGCCAGTATGACAAATAGACCAAGGGGCCATTGATCTGCAGAGTTAGCATCTAGTGCTAAAACAGCTGATTCAACCGCATAGTTGAAAGAAGTAAAAGTGCCACCCTTGCTCTGTGTGTGTGTGTGTGTGTGTGTGTATGTACACTGAGAAGTATATAGTTAAGCAACAGTGAGGACACACACACACACTTCATGATACAGTGAACATACCTGGATTTGCAGGTAAGGTTCCCTCGGCCAGAGAGATCCTGTTATTTTCTGATAACCTGTTGTATAGTTGGGAACCTTCCACAGCAAACAACTGCTGTGACTAAAACCATCGATGAGGCTGAAGTGTTTCAGAAGGTGGCAACTGAGTCAGCGAGGTCGTAATGTTTCACATCTAGTACCACAATATCAGCCGATTAACATATAAAAATGACATGGAAATGTTCTTATCAGCAGCACGTTAAGCTGCTCTTACATTTAATACCCAAGCTTCATCAAAAGCATAAGAACATGTCTTTCACCCATGAAATGCAAGTCATAAAGTTTGCAGCTAACGGTGGAAGGTTAGCATCTAGAAAGGCTAAGCTAACGCTAAGTGCGTAGTTTCTGGAGCTGGTGAAGACCAAACCAGAGCTAAAGGAGACACCATACAGGACTTACAGACGCCAGGAAGACCAGACACGACCCAGAGGAGATGTCAGTGTTTGTATGAGAATGTTCAGTAGTGCCTGACACGTCCTTAGGGCAAGTATTGACTAAAACGTGAACCCTTATTTCGGGTGGCTGTGTGTCATGTGTTAGCTTGTTTTGCTGCTTTTCTTATTTCGCCCCCTAGCGGCCAGAAATGTTACAGTTGTTTAGTTTGATGTGTTGATCAGACATTATGCTGTTCATCATCATTTTAAATAAATGTTAGATGGAGAGTCGACCAGTGGCCTCAATAAAACCTGACCGAGGCTCTGACCGTTTTTCAGGTTGATTTTGTTTTCCTCATTTACTCTACAAATTTTTAGGGTGAAGACAATAAGAGAAGATGTTGTGAATCACAATACATTTGAACTGCAAACACATTATCTCCATCATGTAATTTCATTATTTTGATGATTTCAGATCTTGTTTCTTTGTGGGGTCTCTTCTGAAACAAAAGACGACAACACAGCAGCGTGACAACAAGAAGAAGGGAGTTTTATTTATCCGTTAATTCTTTACATTTTGTTTCTATAGCTTTACATTCAATAAATACTTTCCAGGTGAATTGCATTCATACAGTCAACTGGACCTTCTGTGTCCATTCTGAAGATTAGTGTTAATTTATTTATTTATCCATGAATTTCTACATGTTCCACAGTTGCACACAGAGGAATGGAGTAGATTGGGTGAACAAATGAATAGGTGTTATGGCCTTGTTTTCTTAGACTGTTTGTTACAAAAACCACACGTTTCTTTTTATGCCTACTTCATAAATACAGCATATATATTATAACCATTCATCTTGTGCTAAAATCAAGGCTGTGCTGCAATCAGTTAAAAAAATCTGCACATCAACAACATACAGGAAAAGGAGCTTGTCTGTGTAGATTGTGTACATTATCATGTTTACAGTGGTTTTACAGTGTTTTTAATGTCCCTGATCATCTCAGAACCATAGTGGTGTATTTTTTATGATACAGGGAAGTGATTTTACTGTCGCTGGGGAGTGAAAGGGTGTGTGTCCGTGTGTTCTAGATGCATTTATATATGTATGTTTGTACTCAATCCTTGAGAAACAGAGACATTTAAAACAGGAAACATGACAAATTCTTATTGACGGAGAGGAGATAGTCAGTCAGTCTCAGTCAGTCACTGGTTATATAGATGGGTGCCATGGTTATCAAAGACGTGTACAATAAAGAACACAATACCACAGAAATCAACATCAATCTCACTGCCATCAAACTATTTGCAAATGCCTCCTGGGTCTGTCAGTGTATGTGGAGGATATTCAAACACTGTAAAGAAGAATGACGCAAAATGTTACAGTTATAAACAATATAATCAATCAAAATAATGATCGGAGGAGAAAAAAACAAGAACAGACAATATATTCTTTAGAGAGGACGGGCACACAGACTACATCGATGTGCTGACGGTCCAAGCATTACACAAGCACATTAGAAGTTCAGTGTCTCTGACATCATCTTCCACCAGTCCATCAGCTCCTCCCGCTCCTCCTCCTTCCTCTCCATCAGAGACTCCAGCTCAAAGTCCACCTGACAAACAGACAGATTAGAGGGAAACACAAAATGCAGTCGGTCAGTCTGTAGACCTCGATCATAAGGCCCCAACATCAGTAACACTGCATTTGTACAGGGTGGGATTCAGCTATAGAGGAATGCATATGTGGGCTCCTACCCTGGTTGCAGGGCTGTAGGGAACAGCCACCTTCTTGATGACAGTCAGGTATCCTGGAGCAGTGGCTGCCACTTTGTAGTTTCCTGGAGCCAGTAGACGCCAATAGTCTCCATCTTTGGCTATAAAACAGATCATCTGGTTAATACAGAGCAGTCAACAGATGCTCAGGAATAAAAATCATTTTAATTTGGTTATGTTATGTTGTCACGCTGAGATATGAAGATATGAATGAATATGAATAGGTGCATCCAGTAAAACAGACATCAAGGCTGAAGGTGGTTCAGTACCTATTGTCTCCACAAGGTGGAGGAATTGTTCTCTCATCAATTTGGTTTAGAGTGTTTTTGTATCTTGTATCTGAATTTTTATTGATACCTGTGGTGATATCATGGTCAATACCCTCCACAGAAATGGTGGCATTGGAAATGGGGTTGCCCTGGAAGTCACGCACGAAGCCCTTAACGCCGCGGTGGACCTGCAAAGAACAGGAAGAGGGGGTTCAGACACCGAGGGACATTTGGTTTAGATGCACACAATGACACAACAGGGATTCTTGTTTGACTGAGCAACATCTAATCTAATCTAACAAGATCTACAGCAGTAACATTACAGCAACTAGAATTTGTGCATAAAATAAACAACACGTTATATTTGTGACTACTGATCTCTTTTAGTCTCATAATGACTAAAAGAGATGCAAACCTCCACGGTTGGGTTGGTTTAGTTTCAGTAGCTCAACCCAAGTTTACTTGGACCATAAAGATGCTAAAAAGGCTGCTAAGTTGCTGTGTTGAACACAGGCCCATTGTTTAGTTTAAGAGACATTTTAGTCCTGACCTGCCCAATGTAGTTGACCAGTGAATTGCGATTCTGCTCCCAGTAGGTCTTGAGCGTGTCCTCATCAGGGAATTTGTCACAGCTGAGCTCCAGAGTGATTTCAAAGCAGTTGCTGCTGAGGTAGTTGAAGTCCTGCATTCCTGTAGCGAGTCAGAAAGGAAGAGAGTGAGGAGGACGTGTAACGGGGTAAGTGGGGTCATCTACCGAAATGAAGCCTGGTCACTTCATCCTCATGGACAGTACTACAGCTTTACACATGGACCTGTTTGTGTTTGTTTGTTTTGATCAGTGAAGAAATGTTTACGTTCACTTGTGGAGTATTTCAACTGTCCACCAGAGAGCACTGCCTACTCTTTTATATATAAAATAAATCCTTCTGCGAATAATTTGCCAAAAACATTAAAAAGTGTGTAGAAAAAAGTGTCCCATAAGCTGGCAGTCACCCAAACCCTGCTCACTGAACGCAGGACGTTTCTCACCTCCTGGAACGCTGTACCAGGCCCCTCCGTTAGTGATGCCTTCTTTAAAGCTGGAGTCATCATCGTTCTTACGACAGGGGGGTCGCTGTGGGTCGGACATGACTGGGTTGTATATAGAGTAGGCCTTGGCCAGAGATTTGAACATCACATCATCTGGACTGGCACTGTACTCGTGTGTGGATCCTTGAGGACGAACGAGAGGGAAGGGAACAAACAAGTGCACAATGTTTAGACGCCTGCTGTGATAAAGTATTTACTGAGCGGCTGCATCTGCAACACATTAGACACATTAAAACACAATTGGTTTACGTTGGCCAATGAAGCAAAGAAAGTTGTATAAAAAACCATTTGACATCTGATATAAAGTAGAATTACACACCACCTGCAGAAAACAAATACAAGCTGTAGGTCAAACATGTGTCTCATTAAATCTGTTAAAAACATCTTCACATGAAACAAAGTCACTATTTATACACAATTTATGCAAACAGAAAAAACAAGCATATTGCATGTGTGCATACCGGTGCGGGTCTCGTCATATGGGTAGTTGGCCACCACGTCTCCTCCATGCAGGTTAGCTGACAGGACAAAAGGAATGTCCATGATCCAGTGAATCACTGCTTTGGTCTCTGGAGCCAGCTGCACAGACACACATTACATAATACCACCCATAGCTACAGATGATCGATGTTCAACAAAACAGTGATTTGATTGTGCTACCTTGGTGTTTTCATCCACCGCCTTCTTCATGTTCTGCAGCAGGTGGTTGTTGGCGCCTCCCTCCCTCTCGTTGACGTAGATGATGCGGTCCAGATCTGGGAAGTTACGGTTCAGGTCCACACCCTGCGCATTACTGCGACCCACAAACCAGTCTTTGATCTCTCCAGGCTGAGCGGGAAACAGCAGATGGTGATTGTACAAACAGAGGGAGAAGCGTCAGGTCTGTCAAGGCGGCGTTGGCGCCACGTGGCATCACCTGTGAAGCGGCCTTCTCGAAGCCGTCTGGGTTCATGGAGGGCATCAGGTGGATGCGGGTGTTGTGGATGAGGTCGATGATGGTCTCGTTGCCTTGCTGGTACTGGTTGCACAGGTACTGTGCCAGATAAATGAGCAGCTCTCTGCCCACAGCTTCGTTGCCGTGCATGTTGGCGATGTATTTAAACTCAGGCTCACCTGCAGGGAACCAAAATCCATCACACGACCCACTTACTACGCATAGTAAAAATATGAATATCACATTAATGTCACATCACATCACATTTTATACATGAACGAAGAAGCTATTCTACTGAGTAGGTTTATCATAAACATGTGTTTGTCTCTGTGAAACCTTCTCCTTTGTTAAAGAGGTTACCCTGGACACCCACACAATCTAGACCAAACCCCATGACAAAGGAGCTACACTCTGCAGCGACAGACACAATGACTCGTCAGCTGAAAGGTTAAACACAATTGAGCACCGCAGCCCAGTAATGACTGAAACACAGTGGATTATCAGGTAACACAGTCACAAGCTGTTCTGCCTCAATCGCGGTGGAGTGACAGGTCTGAGATCAGATTAAACTACATCTCAGAGAGTTTGACTCAGGACATGGTGAAACAAGGTTAAGATTCATCAGGGGCAACGACAGGGACTTAAAATCCTACATTTTTTAATCTATGATAATAAATCATTGTAATGTTGCATAACAAGTCCTTTACGTTGTGGCGAACTAAGACGGGCTTGTGTTCGATTCCTGGGATCCTATTCCTCTCTGTGTGGAGTCATGTTCTCTCGGTGTGAGAGTGAATGGTTGTCTGTCCATGTGAGACCCTGTGGTGGACTGGACCTGTCGAAGGTGAAACTCCCCTCACTCAACTCATTCTGTAAGTGTTTTATAAAACAATTCCAATGGCTAAGACTGTGTAACACATACGCACATGCACACATCTGGACGTCAGGTTATTTTTAAGCACTTTTAATGTGGGCCCACTCTGAGTTGCTACTAATGAGTCCAAGCCGGCAATTAACTCTTTCCGTCCTGACACTGATGAATGGTTTTTACAGAGTGCAGAGGTCTGGCTGTGTTGTCAGACACACACACACACTGGGAAAAGAAGTTACGGCGAGCCGAGCGATTACGCAGACGCTCGGGGTCCGGAGACCTTCTGCTTTCTCCATTAACAAGCATGTTTTGAAGCTGATCTTCATGTTAGTGTGTACCTGAGTTTTGGATAATGCTGCACACAGGGAGAGGCCTCATACTGTAATTCACAGGGAGGATTAACACTTTGCATTAATGTAATTTGTTGTTTTCCAAACTCGTGCTTATGTAACAGCTCTGCTCCCTTTGTCAGACAGGCGTTTTTACGCCAAGCCGAGTGTGATGCTTCTCTGCGTGGGCGGAACCGCCCAGTTTCTCCTGGTAGGAGAAAAGACATTTTGCTGCTGCCTTTTCTCGTTTTCCTCTTCTTTACCTAACCCTACCCCACCTACCGGCTCTGAGTCCGTCTAATGCGTACAAGCACCAGCAGGTTAAAGGTGAAAGACAAGAGAAGCAAACTACCGTTCCTCAAAGAGAAGCAAACTACCGTTCCCACATATGAGAAAAACATAGTGTATTTTTTTAACTCGCCATCCTAAGTATCTGTTGCGATCGGGTCCGACAACTCCTCTGTGCTTCTTCTCCGCAGGTCGATACAACACATCAGACGCTGACAAAGCCGACTGCATCATCCTCCGCTTTGTCAGAAACTATCAAACACGTCTGACAGGGGTCGATACGGTCTCCTAGGCGACCACGTTATAATGGCCGCGGCTGCGACGTCATTAGGGAAGCACCGCATTAGAGTGCTCTCAGTCGTCGTGGCAACCGTCACCGGGACAGGTGCTCGGGAGGACAAATCAGCCCTGAGGTTGAGTAAACACACTCTCAGTCTGCATCCGTGTACACTCACACTCGTCTACGCTTTGTTAGCTCTGAATGACTGCCAGCCCGACAGATTACAGAGGCAGAGCACCACAGGAGCTCAAATGAAACATCTCAATAAAATCACCGCCCTTCTAATGAAATGAGAAGATTTAGTAAAAAAGCTCCAACTGAAAACACGACATGAAATGTCATTATGCAACAAATACAACAAATAGTTCAAAAATAGACAGAGAGAAAAGAAAGAAAGAATTAAACAACAGGAAACAGAACTGAGATGAGGGCGAAGGCAGAGGAGGAGGCGTGTGGCTGATGTATAATAAATGACCTCTGGCTGGTGCCTTGGCCTTTCTCTCATCCTCTTTGCATCTGTCCTTTTTTCCATCACTCTTCGTTTTTGAGTAGAGGTAACTCCTCGTATCTTTCAGCTGTTTTCTCTATGTCGGCGTGAAGATTCTTGTGCGTTTACACTCCACTGTTCTGTCTCCTATCAGGAGCATATTTCTCTGAATTCAACGCAGCTTTTGTCATCTGATATGACTGTATCCAACAGTGTCTGGCTGCTGTGCATGTGTTCGTGCTCGCTCAGGGTTTTATGCATCTCAAGAGCTTTCATCTGATGAAACAGTCCAGCTTGGAGACGTTATTGGAGTCATAAGGAGTTAGACAGTGCTTCACGTGTGACCTACAGGCAAAATCAACCTAATCACAAAACAGGATTTCTCCTCATAGAAGTCGTTTTGTGAGTCAAGGATCCCTGCTCACCTCAGTGTGTGACACCGCCCCCCCACACACGTTCTCGGCTAGGCTGTAGTGCATTCACCCAGCAGCTGCAATTATCCAAGAAACTATAAAGACCAGAATCATCCTGACCAGGCTCAAACAAATGTGAACATGTAACGATGCATTTTAATACGACATATGTACGCACTGTATTTTAACATATAACTTCTGTCTACACTCTTGGTATAGTCACAGTTCCTTTGCTGCAGCATGTGACAGATGGCTGCTTACTGACAGATGCATAAGCTCAGGTCGGTCGTCCCCTAGTTGGCCAGCCAGCCAACCAGGGGCAGCCAGTCAGCTCAGCGCTAAGCCGATCTGTTGCCCTGGCAACTGCTATTTCGGCTCCACCTAACAGTTTCAACATTCCCGGGTCAGGTAAAATATCTGTAGGGCAGATGTCAGCGTTGTGTAAATTACATCCTTGTCATCTCTGCACACATTTAGCTTTTCTTCTGCTTCTAGCACTGAAATTGCTTTCGCTCTCCTTCGCCTTTGTCAGTCTCTGGAGTCCTTCTCCCTATTTCCCCCTTCCCTCTGTGGATGTTTTGCTCAGCAAAGAGCAGGAAGGAGGCAGTGGAGGAGGAGGAGGAGGAGGAGGAGGAGGAGGGGTGCTGCCCCTGTTGGAGAAGCAGCGGCTTGGAAACTCATCTGGTAGTAATAAGGGCTCCACGCCGCTACTGTGACTCATGCCTGTGCACACCCACCAGGCTATTAGAGGCCTATTTGGTACATACGTATGGTCACTACACTCGATGACCCTACGCACAACATCTGCAGAAGATAAATACACCTTTACCTCCATCTGCACTATACAGTACTTACAGGTGACTCACTTCCTGTAGTGCTGTTACAGCTCGTTGTTGAAGAGTTGGACGGAAATCACTGACCCCGTTCCAGACACTGGTTGAAGGGTCATCCACAAGGTAAAGGCAGGCTACCAAAGGATAATCTGTTAGAGTTGCCTTGATATTCTGGAGTCAACAGTGTTTCCCTGACTATAAGGGGCAGTGGATCCCAGCCAGTGTAACTTTCCTTCTGACTGGGGCCTGAGTGGATCTTTTAGTTTGTTGTATGGGTTTGTACACTATAATAACGTGGTTCTAAACCATTGCATATATCAGACTTTGTCATGGATTTAATAATACAGTCCTGGACTTTACAGTCTGGCTGGTGTGTAAACTGTCCCTCAGGTCATACGGTTTCAGCGTCATCTCTGTTTGTTTTTCATGTGTTCCAGTCCTGACAGAGGAGCCTGATGAGCCGTGGCTGTGACCTCAGGCCCTTCGTCACAGCCATACTAACCTCATCAAGCCTTACAGCTTCATTTAATATTCAGTCACACTTCCTCCTCTCGGTTCTAGTGTGAACCGATATGCTGCAACCAAAACAACGGAGACACCAGCTTTGCACCGATTTCCCCCAAAATGGTTCATTTCAAACCAGCCTAGTGAGTCACAGTCTAAGGGATGTTTTCTCAAAATCACGACTGAGGAAAAGGGCACAGGGATCCTTATCAGCCAGCAAAATGGCGGCTTTGCGTGGCTGATCCTACAATCTATCATCTAGATTCCTCTGTAGTGATGCAGCAGGCCGTGCGCCCGGGCACAGCACGACACACCTGCGCTCCGCCTCTACTGTGTTCTGGTCAACTGAGCAACACCAGACTCACACATGGGTCATTTCTGGAGCATTTACCGCTCACACAAAGTAAGAGCGTTCAAGCTGCTATGCGCAATAGCGCGTAATGCGCTTTCAGCCAGCACAGCTTGTGGTGATGCGTTTCCACCAAGAAAGGAGAAGCGGGGACAAAGGGAGAGGGACGGGACGCACATATCACGCACTGCGTTATCAACTAGACCTGTGCGTAAAGACTGACCAGCTTCGTGCGTCCCGGGGTTGTCGGACATCTCCAGCACCAGCAACTCGCGGTCCTCGAAGCTCTCCCCGATGGTGTAGATGCGGGTGATGGTCGGACACTGCAGCCACACCGAGACCAGCGCCTTTCGCAGCTCCTCATAGCGGTGGTACTCGAAGGAGATCTCTCCGTCGGTACCGGCTGAAGTGGCGACCGTGGCCCCGAACAGAAGTGCCGTGAAGAAGAGCTTCATTTCGACGTGTTGTCGCCCTGCCTGCCTGTGTAGATCCGCGCTGCAGCTTGGCTCTGGGCTATAAATACACCTCTCTCCGCTCTCCCTCGCTCTCTCCCTGCGTGTGAGTGTGATGCTCTGCTGTACCTGAGCGCAGACTGTCCGTCAGCCTCCAGCGTCGAGGCACACGCAGCATAGAAATGTCCGTTTGAGGGGTTTCAAAATAAAACGTCCTAAGATTTAAAAAGAACAAAACGCACGTGTGCCTTCTTCTTGACAGACGTGGTGCAGGCAGGCGATTGACAGAAAGTACATTGAATAAATGCAGAAAGACGGAGGCAACATGACGACAAAACTTTTATTCTTTTAAGACATGTCCTTCAGAAATTATATTATAATTAAAACGACTTTGGGAGAAGCAGAAGGAATAAAATTAAACCCACACTAAATCTTGCCTTAATTTATATTTTCATATAATGATGATTTGATACAGGTTGTGTAATACTTTACTGTACTTAATGTCGTCCACCTCTTCGTTGCTTTCAAGTGACATCCAGGCCTTGATCAGCCACTTCCTGTTCGGCTGCTGCTGCCGGCTTGACGCAGCTCGGTGAGCTGGGTGTGTGCTGCTGGGGTGTGTACAGTGCAGCACAGAGGACATGCAGGGAATCTACAAACACAGGTACGGTCTCACACGGGCTGATCTGATTAGTCAAACGCAAGCTGAACAAAATGTTTAGGCATTTTCAAACATTTTATTGTATTATAACAAAAAAAAAACAACACAATAAATCAAAAAATTAAAACAGCATTAATTACTGTTACAGTCTTCAACATAATAGGATTGAACAATCCAGCAGTTCCATATGAGCCATTCACTGTTTCGATGGGTTTGTATAAAACAAGCCTGACTTGTCACAGAAGTCAAACACGGTGTTTAGAGTTGAGCCGAGTTTCCGTTGAACTGCAGCTGAACAGTTTAAACTGTGTCACAGTGACTCAGTCTAACTCAAGAGGAAGCTCTAAAGTGCAGAGACATTCAGAGGTAAACTGAAGCATTTCACAAGAAAGGCTGCTTTTCATTCAATGACAAGCAAAGCAACACATTTAAATGAGGATGTCAATGGTTTTATTCAGCCAGCAGCTGTTGACAGAGGCAAACAACAATACGCTGTTTGCAGAAAGGCACAAAAGGCAGACTGATGTCAGGAGGCCGTCAGAATCAAACCACAACAGTCCTGATTCAGTTAAAGCACACGTTTAGTGTGTGTGTTTGTGTTTGTGTTTGTAAGTTCTCCTGACAAACCAGGTGTGAGATGTGACAACGTTACTCTTCCTTCTTCTGCACGTACTTGTTGTACTGGCTGTCTGTACTAAACAGCTTGTCCCACCAGGTGAAGGTGGAGGCGTAGTTCCCGACAAAGTTCATGTGGTGGAAGTCGTGGAAACGTGCACCAGCGTAGAACGGGATGAGGTGGAGCGGGTTCAGAGGGATGTCATAACCGCTGACAGGGAGAAAAACAAACTTTAACCAACAATAATAGTTTTACTGACACAACCTGCTCACTAGGGCCTCCTGGATTAAATACTGTCGCAAAAACATTTCTGATGTTGGACTTTTAGTGCTTTTTGTTTATTAATCTGTGTTTCTTCTGCATATATATATGGAATAACTTAAATTAGTCAGCAAAGCTAAATGATGACAAGATTCAATGGTGAACATTAAAGTTAGATGATTTTGAAAAAGCTTAAAAAAACAGATTGATTTTAGCATCTATTGACATTTTATTCTGTGTATCCCAATATTCTGTATTCTAAACTATGTATTAAACTATATATAGTAAACTGAACTGAGCTGTCATAAGACCTAATGTCACCTAACAGTACAAAAATAATTTTATAATAATCTAAGTGTCTACAATAAAACCTAGCTGTAACTTAGATTTAATAATATCTTAGTTTTCCCAAGGTTTGGTCTTGCTTTAAGTCATATCTGATGTCCCACAGCGCCCTCCAGTGTTCAACTATGCAACTTACAATGAGAAACATGCAGGGTTGAATGTTGCTATCACTGTCGTTTCTTCATAAACTAAAGCAAATTGTGAAACCTCACTATGATCTCAAGATGCTAGTTTTATGTCATACATTTGCAGGAATAGACAATATAATCCAGAGAGTATGTGGACATGTACGTGTGAAGAGTTACTGGGTCCTACCTGTGGACATCAATGGTCTCCAGCAGGCGGAAAGCCACCCAGGCCCACAGGAGGAACACATGGTTACAGAAGATCATGATGCCAATGAAGAATCCCGCACCCAGGATGATAGTCTCAGCAGGGTGGGCGTATTCTGCCTGCATGCCAAACGGAGCCTGGAGAACAGCAGAGAGACCGTTGGCGTCCACGTCAACCAGAAAGATGCTGGTTGACGTGGACGATGCTACATGTTTGAGGTTTATGTATCTTACAACTCACACTGAACTCGTGGTGGACTTTGTGGATGAATCTGTAGATCCTGCGGTGATGCAGCGCACGATGGAGGAAGTAGTGCCAGGCGTCTTCAACGACCGCACAACCGAAGCACTGAGCCAGGAGGTAGGGCCTGGAAGAAGAGAGAGGTAGAGAGAACTCAGAGGGTTAATTTAATCGCTTTCTGATTCGACTGATTAAAACAGTTTTAGTTGAACACCAGGAACATTTATAAATGGCAGGTTCACACAACAAGTCTGATGAGCTGTGTTCCTACAAAGCTTTCAGTGTATTTGAAGACTTCAAAAATAGTCGCATTATATGGATAATGTCCAAAGTGTCTTTGAAGTGCAAAACTGCCTCTGTTTCTTCTTTTGCCTCTGCTATGGCTCAACCCAACAGGGAAGCACAGCCCTGGGAGACACGAAAGAAGCGTTTTAACCTAAAAATACTTATATTTTGGAAGGTTTCCACTTGCACAGCTTTGATGAAACCCAAAGAGCTAAAGACTCAAACTAGCATTGGATGCATTTTTGAGTAGCTCTGTGGAGATAATGAGGCCGGCGTTTTTTGTTCCCAACATTTAACGGCCAATATAAACTGAATTAATTATTACAGAAAGAAAAATCAGTTTCACCTGACTGTACTGTAAATTTAACAGAAACTTAAAACAACATGTCATTACCTAAGATGCCTTAACTTAGTTAAAAGGGGCAATTTTAATTAGACTTTGGTCACTGACAAGATTAACTGTGCTCTATAAATATGTGACATATCACAGCACATGATATGCTGCACATGCTTTACTGCTAAATAAGTGGTTATTGCTGATCTTTGTTCATCTTCAATCATCAGACAGACAGTTCACACTTCGCTACACATATATTCAGTTTCTACAATATCTTATTTCTTAGGATTCACTGCAGTTACATTGTTGGGAAGAGTTAATGTAGCATTATTATTGTTGTTCACGTTTAGTTGTTTACATGCACATACATCACACACATTTGTTTCTGAAACAACTCTCTGTGTACTTCACTACTATTACTACTATACTACTCAAGGTTTTTGTACTGTACATCTATTTTCTCCTGCAATTAATTTTATCCAATGTTGTTCTTTTATGCCTTTACTGTTGTGATGACGCTGTGCTGCATAGATACTCTAAGTTAAAAAAATAAAGTTAAACAATATGTGTATGGACAGAATTTTGAAACAATTATTTAGTACATGTTTCATGAACAACTTGGGAATAACTACAAACTACTCTGATGTACAGCTTTGTGTGTCCAGTGTACCCTGAACTTGACGTGTTTAGATTTGCTGTGAGCACACTGACCAGCGTGGCATGGAGTCCCAGTCATAAGGGATGTTGAAGAATTCAGTGAAGTAATAAGTCCCACAGATTAAAGGCAGCTGGATAAAGAAATGGTTGAACATCAGCATCTTGAAACATGTCCACTGTTTCTCCCAGGTCTCTGGTTTGTCCTGTGAGCAGAGAGAAAACCATTTAGGGCCAAGATCAGACTGAGGGATGAATGATAAGCACTGATCAAAAACAAACACAAACCTGCTGGATCTTATATTTCTGCATGAAGGGCAGGAACTGGAAGATGAAACCCGGCAGGCAGAACAGGAAATAGATGAACTCGTGTACGATGAGCGACCCCCACGTAGCAATTTGGAACTTGGTGTAGTTGTCCAGCATGTAGTTCCAGGCGTGTTTCAGAGAGGGCTGGAGGGGGTTTTCTGGTAGCGCTGCATCGACGTACTCCACCGCAAGGAAGGCAGAGCTCAAGATGTGTGCCGTGCCGTTCACCGCCATGATGGATGACGCGAGGTGACTGCAGGTCTGGGGGGAGACTGGAAGAAAGAAACGCTGTGATGCCTTGCAGCACATACACGTAGTAGGTACAGTGTGCTAATCAAATGCTTGATGCTTGATGACACCCGACCCATGTTCTACCAGACTACAATACACACGACAAACATACCCTGTATTTCAAACTGCAGTCACTTACGTACACATGCACACATATATACCAAGGTTCTTCATATTATTATTAAAACAATACTGGTAACATGTAGGTCAAGTAGAACAACCTGTGTATACAGTAATGACCGTATAGCTGCTTATATAATAACGCATGAGGTAGCAAACGTCGGTGACTGTTTGGTTGTTACATTATACAGAAACATAGAACTTGTGATTATCTGAGCTATGGTTCAATTCACAGTAACACAGACAACCTACAACAATAAGGCTGCGTCCGTTTTAAGAATGAATCCATCAGAACGACATAACCACATAACTAATACTAAATGCTATTTATAAAGCAACACTACACTAATAAGCTGAGAAGCAGCGACTCAGACTTATTGTATGTCCTGTTGTACACATTTGACACAAACACGTGTAACGGAGTTGGTAATTTTACATTAATATTGGACAATACGTCTAAATAACCAACAAGCAATGGAAATTAGACGTGAAAATTCAGCTACGTATCAGGTTTTCTGCTCGATGACAAACTCACCTTTCCGCGGTTCGTCCCGTCTACCTGAGCGAGAGGAGCCCAGCTGGGTGAAGTACAGTGTTATCTAACAATCTGATTGGCCGGAAGGAGTGGAGTGTGACGTAGGAGGGCCGAACGGCCTCGCTGATTGGCCCACTGAATGGACTGATGATAGTGAGACTGAAGGTTTCAACAATAACAGCCAATCAGAGATGAGCTCTGTTCGCCTCTGATTGGCTGTACGAGAGCGGCGAGCGGACTGTATGAGGGAAGAGATGGGGTGGTCAGAGAACTTTGAGTCAACTCTCCACATCCACCTTATAACAGGCTGGAAAGGCCGTAAAGCTTTTAAAACACTCTAATGACAATTTACCCCGTTATAGTAGAAAAGTAGAAAAATGTATTCAAGTGTAAAATTGGATGTAGTGCCTCTTATGTGTCATACTTCAGTAAATGAATGCAAACTAATAAAATATCACACACGGCTCATTTCATTTCAATGTTTTACTGATTTGACAAAGTCATAAAAACAGATTATAGCATTTCATAGCTTTAAATACAAGAAGCATATTTATTAATAATAATAAAAAACAAGTAATGAAACATTGTCAGTCATTAGCCTACATGACATTCCTCAATACAACGACAAGAAACAGCAATACCAGTTACTATTAGAGCAAGTTTCAATATAAGAGGCGAGGGAAGAGAAAGACACTGAAGAAAATACAAAATCAGAGTACGTTTGGTCACTTTCCAGAACGAGAACAGCTTAGTAAAGCAGAGTAAGAAAAAGAGACAGAAGAGAGGAAACATTTTCAAATTGACACATTCATAGCACGTCAGGGTGTGCGTTAGTTAACTGGGATGCTACTTAAAGGAAGGACAGGGTGCTGCTGGGGCACCAAAGGTTAGAGATGGGGATCATGCAGTGGGCTCAGACTGTTGTTGTGGTTACAACCACAGCTAAGATGGCTGCCATGTGACAGTAAAGCACTGATGCATCCAACTATTTTCATCTCATACCGATGTCATCCTCTGTCACGGCTTTTGGCAACACGAATGAGGCTCCTCCTTCACTACCAGAGTATTAGTATTCCAGTCCAAGTGTTTTAGAAGAAATGTACGTTTTCTCCAAGTGCTGTGTTGCAAATGCTCGATATGCATTTTTATGATCCTGGAACAGCGGCTGAGTCCAGCTGCGCTCCGGCCGGTAACAGCATTCAAGGCATATCAAAGGAGAACGAAAGGGAAGTGGGTGCAATTCGACATTCAGGCACTCGCGAACAGCCACACTGCAAAGGTCAGAGGTCGGACAGAGTGCGATCATGTTGTGTCAGACTTGGCGTCACCACAGAGAGACCCACAAACACACACGTTCATATGTGCACGCAACTGAGCACCTTTGTAAGCGAACAGACACACGTGCACACACACACACACACACACACACACACACTCGGACGCACATCCACACTCCACACGGGAGGAGAGGAGAAACAACGATTTCAGTCCTAAATGGTCCTTCTCTGCCGTCCTCTCATATTAGATCAGTGGTCTTTCTCAGCACTAGTTTATGTTAACATTGCTAACGCTAAATTAACTTTGCAGTTATAGTAGCTTCATATCGGTAGATAAACACGGCACTGCAGTGGTATCACGGTGCTTCAAACTGCTGTGTCCAGTCGCTGCTGCCATCCTGCCAACCGGGGATTAAAACACGGGTTCGCGACTCCGTCTGTTACAGATCCCCCCCCAAACAACCATTCAGGTTAAGTGCAAAAATCTTCTTCGTCATCCTCAGCTCAAAAACAATCCTGTCACGTTCTTCATCTGTGTCAGTGCTCGTGCTAATGCTGGCCAACATCGAAGTACTGGCATCACAGACAGATCCAAGATCAGAATTTCGCAGATACAATCTGCTCCGAATGAGTGGCAGGTTTCAGTGCAGTCATAACGGCTTGTCAATCACAGTCACACCTGGAACACAAACACTCAGATTAGATGGACATATTGGTGCTGATGGTAGACACCACGTACAGAGCTGCACTAAACATCGTTCCCTTGGGTTGAATATATATATACTGAATATCTTTGTTAAATTAGTCATTTTTAACTCATTTAATTTGTGTAGTAAACAATAGAATAGCACTGCAGTAAGAAAACAATCTACCTGGAGCTTAATCGCTATTAACTTATATAAAGCAATACTTGTGTTCATGCCAGTTAGCAAACTGTGTCTCAACAACACTATTACTTATTATTTGTATTTTCACTCTCATGTTCCTTTGGTATCATTTGTTTGTTCTTATCTTCTATGTGTGTTTGCGTTTAAGTGCTGCACACACTTGCCCTTACACTTGTAAATAAATTTGTAGTTTAAACAAAACCGTGTCTGAATTCAGTTTACCAGCTCGACTTGGGACAGGACGACAACTTTAAATGTTCTTTTCAGTACAGACAATGCATATATTATTATTAATAACTATTAAATTGATAGTATTTGCAAAGTGGTGGATATGAGCCACTGGCAGGTCTGGGTTTACAAATCCAAACAATCGTAAACTGCGTTTAAACAGGACGTGTGCTGATCTTTTAGCACCCAGCCTACTGACCTGCATAACTGCGTCCTGTGCTCATGCAGGTCGGCAGAAGCGTCCACTTGTCCGAGTTGGGATTGTAAAATTCCACAGAGGCCAAGTTGCAGCTGCCATCGTCTCCTCCCACCACATACAGTAAGTTGTTTACAGCACACACACCTGAGAAACACACGCAGGGACAACGAATGGCCGCTTAAATACACGAGAAACACCTCACAGTAGAGCACGTGTGGCCCACTGATCATCTTCTTTTACCCGCGTTGCGCCGGCACATGTTCATGTCGGCCACTTGCCGCCAGGTGTTGGAGGCTGGGTCATAAACTTCACAGCTCTTCCTCACCAGCGGGCCGTCGTGTCCCCCCACTGCGTAGAGTAAACCTTTTAACACACCTACACCTGGAGAGACATTGGACATGTGGCAAACAATACTTTATGGAAATTACTTCATAAAGTACAGGTATGTGTTTTTCATCACAATGATTAGTGCATTTTTGTAGAGAAATGCATTTATTAGATATCATTTACAGCTAAAGCCCACACACACCTGCTCCACTGCGTCTAGTGCCCATCTCAGCGATGTAGTTCCACGCGTTGCTTTTCGGGTTGTAAGCTTCTACTGTACTCAAACATTGCCTGGTTGCGCCATCGTAACCTCCGACTGCATAAAGGATACCTATAAAGCAACACACACAAGCCAGTACTTAAAAATAAATATGCATGTTCCCTTTTATCTCTAACTAGTTACAAAGTCACCACAATGTTTCACTGTATCACAGAAGTTGCCGTGGCGTTTCCATGAATTTGTCCACCCTCTGAATCCGACATTCAGTGTGAATATGAAGAGTTGAAAGTTGTAATCACCGCTGACGACGCCCACTCCTACGCTGCTACGTCGGGTGCTCATGGGTAGCACGTGAAACCACTCGTCTGTCTTGGAGTTGTACGCCTCGACCGTCGCCAGGCCTGCGGTCACACACAGGTCACGCACCAAGGCCACCGTGCATGTCATGCGTGTCATGTTGCTCTCGTGCCAAGGACCCTACATCTTTACCTGTGCTGCCGTCAAAGCCTCCCACAGCGTACAGGAGTCCGTTGAGCACAGCAGCTCCGAGAGTGGATCGACGGTCCTGCATGCTGCTCACGCTGGTCCAGCGGTCCACCATCGGGTCGTAACAGTCCACTGTCCTCACGCGCAATGAACCATTGAAGCCTCCGACTGCATACACACACCCAGCCACGTACACTACACCTGAACACAAGGACAAAACGCTGGGTTAGTATTGTCTCACACGAAGAGTCCAGAACAGCTGTAAGCAGCCTGAGCTGAATGCGCAGTGACTACAGCTGATGTAACAACGCTGTAACAAACTAATAAACTTGTTTTCCCTCCATGCGGCTTCACAGTGAGAGTGTGTGTGTGTAAGTGTGTGTGAGTGTGTGTGTGCTGGAAGACCGTCGAAGGCGTGACACCAGGAGTCACGCTACACGAAAAAAGCTGCTTGCACAAAACTCAGCTCGCAGCCAACTCTAAATCTGAGAAAGACTCAAACCAAGCAGGCCCACAAACCAAGCTGCTTTGAACCGAAGAGGAGCTGAGCTCAGTTATTTGGTCATTTATGCAACTGAGGTATTAATTAAAAACAGTTCACCACAGCTTGTGCCTGTGTCCCAGTTTAATGACACTTCTGCACTTAATATCGTACTAACCCACCGCATCCTGCTCCATTTTCATTCACTGCCTGAATGGGGAGTTCTTGTCAGCCCGCAGTGTCCTAGATTACACTGAATTGTGTATTAGTCATTTCAAAATGAATCAACTCATAAAATCTGATAATACAGAGTCACACGTTACTCTTAAGAGGTCAAATTTACCGACTGACGTGACAGCGGTGGCGGATCTGCTGTGGCCATGAACGCCACTGTAGCGAGATGTGATATTAATCACACATTTATTGTTAAGTTATGCCAACACACCTCAATTAACAGAAGCTTTGCACACTGCTTGGTAGGAACCTTGCTGCTGTTTAAGGAAACCTGCTCAGTTTACGGTTTTCGGCATCGCTGGCTTAAGAGTTCACGACCAGCTGAACACAACACTAGTGTAGCTTCACTAAACTGGGTCGGAGCGAAACGTTTCATTCGGCCTGCAGTTAGTTTCCCCACCTGCTCTGCACCTTCTGGTGGGAAGCTCAGCCACCTGGTACCACCGCTGCTCCTCAAAGTCGTAACACTCGACGCTGCGGATGGCCTTGGGAGCCTGACCTCCCACCACTACCATCACCTAAACAGAAGCAGCAGTGTCTTTAAACGACGTCACACTTTGTTTCGCCTCATTTGAGTCATGCTCGTGCTTCCCGCTGCGGCACAGACGACGGCGGTACCTTAGGACAGCAGGCTGGAGTCCTCATGCGCGTGCGCACGGTCTTCATCAGAGCTCTCTGGTCGGCTGGCAGCAGGTGGTACTTCATGGCCTCGATCAGGTAGTCCTTACACGCGCTGCTGTTCTTAATCAGCGATTCCTCCTCCACCCGCTGTCACAAGCAAACAGCCGACAGGGTTTACACAGTGCTACAGCGGATCCCGACTCTGCCGCTTTTCTGCAGTAGTGTCAGTGTTGTGGTTACAATATTCAGTGGTCTTGAGACAGAATATTGCAGTAATCGTCACAACAACCTGTGGGAATCAACGGCGGCTTTAACAAAAAGCAACTGCCCTTCTCGCATCTATGTGTTTGAGCTTGTTGGTTATTCAAAAAAAATAATGACATTATTAAATATTTAAGTGCAACCAACACTGTCTGCTTCTGTGGTGCTAGTCCTTTGAAGTACTTCTCTGCTTTACTCTCCAAATTTCTCATGTTCACATTTTGTTCTGCTTTTCCATGTCCACTCAGATTTGGAGCGAGTCTATGGAGACGGTAGCCAAACATAACTACAATAATATGTTCTGTGCATGTGGGAGAAGAAACAAGACAAGCGGCTGATAAACGGTGCCACGCTGAAAAAGTGATGATGACCCTGATCTGTATGCGTGAACATTATCTGTTGTGGTCAAGGCACAGAAACGCTCCAGTTGTTAAACATTTATGGAGAAGCAAGTTGAACTGGAAGGAAAATAACTGAGAAGGAACGTTGTTGCACACACGTGGTGCATTTTTCAGTTCACACTGAATACGTGTCACTTACAAACATCTGAGACTGAAGCCTGAATGAGGCGGATAAAAACACTCATACCTGCACCAGGTACTCTCTGGAGAGAAGCGGCAGCCGGACGTGCTCCATCAGATGAGCCAAATGTTCCTGCCGGACGTCTTTATCGTGATTGACCCAGGCTATCACTGCTTCAAAGACCTAAACACACAGACACGTTGAGCGCGACGCATTTAAACGTGGCCCATGTTGCTACATAGTGAGCAGGCTGAGCGTCTACCTTCTCTTCTGTGGGGATGGTGAGCTTGTCGCTGGCGATCAGGCTGGACACCTGCTCCATGCCCAAATTCAGGAACTCCTCGCTCCCCACTACCTCAGTGAAGTGTTGCTCTGTCAACAGAACACAGAGAAGAACAAACCACTTTCATGCAGCGTTTCTTCTCTATCGTTGCCACGTTTCCATTAATTACGCCTGTTCTCATTCTGTCTCACTCACAGACCCATTTCAGTAGAGTAATGAAACACAGTCACTGCCTCATGTGTGTGCGAGCAAACCAAAAATAGATCTGCACATTGTGCACACGCTAACCTGCGTAGCTGTTGGCCTGCGAGAGCAGCTGAGAGCAAGCATGGAGGTCAGCGAAGGCTCGTATTCCCAGACAGTTGGACGGATGAAGCTGAGAGCTCAGGAACTCGCAACAGGCCTTTTTCACCTCATTGAGCTGGAGCAGGCCCGCTGCAGGCAACAGCGCCTGTCAAGCACACGCGCACACAAAACACCCTTCTTCACATGACAGCTAGCACGGCCGGATAAATGGTCGGCTCCACGTCAGCTGAGGCTCACAGTCATACTGAACATCACCCACTGCTGAACTCCTCTCGGCTGTTGTCTAGTGCTGCTCAGTGTGGGATATGTGTACTTTATAACTATTAACAGTTGTATTGTTAGATCCTTTAACCTTCGAGAAGCACCTTGAGTTGACTTTTGTTGTGATTTGCTATAAGAAAAAAGCTGCAATGACTTGGGTTCGACAATGAGCGCATGCTGGCATGATGAATGTTGGTGTAATCACCTGCACGTTATCCTCTGTGACCTGTATCTCTGCTGTGTAGATGTAGTCGACCAGCAGCCCCAGAGTCCAACCATCCACCTCCTTGATCCGGACTCGTTTGGCCCTGCTCTCCGCCATCTCGCCTGTCAGACACAGACGCGTTTCATTTTGACACAAACGTTATGATTGTGTAGTGACCAAGCGTGCGAATCTGAAGAAATACAGAGAAGATAAAAGCTGGTCCTTACCTGTAAACATCGCGTGGAAATAAGGGCTCCCAGCAGCCAGGACCACCCTGTGAGCTGCAATCTCTACATCCTCCGCCACTATCGTCACGTCACACAACAGACTCTGACTGTACGCAACACAAAAAGAGAGGGGGGAAACCTGGACCATTAAAGTTTGAATGGATGCACGCACAGCATTCAGAGGCGACGGGACACAGCGCTCATCACCTGCGCAGCTCGTTCATGACTTTGAACGCCTTCCTCATGTGCCGGGGGTTCAGGGTGACGGGACCTTGCCTCTCGACTCCATCCTCTTTGTCCAAAGAGTGTGGACAGAGTCTAGTGCACCTGTGAACGACAGTACAGAGACATATGTGTGAAATAAGCAGACGTGCGCACAAGAGGATGTGAGAATCCATTTAGTTGTTTAATTATAAATTACATACACAAAGGAAGAAAAGATGAACAACAAGTTGTCCAGATGCTCAAACCCTGGTTGGGTCATACTCATCCGTGTGGGCAGCTTTACCCCTTAGTGATGAGGGTCTGTGACTTTGACTAAGTGCGACTTAATAATTCATGAGTATTATTTAAAACAGAGGTTGGAAAAAAAGACGACACACAGGAGGTCAACGCCGGTTGATCAGTCGACTGAGCTCATATGACACCTAGGCCCAAACACAGTGAGGAGGACATGTATCACATAATGCAGGACTCTTATAGCTTAAATGAACTATGCAGTTTGATGTGCAGGACATGGATGACATCCCTAAAAACAACGATGTGGTCAACTTCCTGTTTAACCCACAGAACTGCTCTGTCCTCTTTCTAAGAGCCATCAGAGCACATCAGCTAGATGAGTCATTGTCAGCGTCCCTGGAGATCTACTCTAGCATCTAGTAAATCTGCTCTAGTTTTCTTATGCAGTTCATTGTCATGTGTTATTGCTTTGGAGATTTGTAACATGAGCCTCTACTTTGTGTTGCGTTAAGTCTCACACACATACTGGAGAGTTGGAGAGTGAACGTCTGCTATAGTTTTTGACTTTACTTATGTTTGCTGTGTTCTATCATCGCCACTACTAATTATTTTGCTGATTATTACTTTCCTAACTCACGTCTTAATGAAAAACCAGATACACTCACTGGTCACTTTATTATGTGCATGTCAGCCTGTCGCACTCAAAACAGAGAAGCATGAATTTTAATTGTACTTCACAGTTATTATATAAATTGTCAGAAAGGTGCAAATTCCCCTAGATGTTTAATACCGATGTCACAGTGGCTGGTGAAGTCATACTTGAGAGCAATATAATTAGAACTGCTAATTATTGGCCCCTCGAATTTACGTCAGTGGTCATAATGTAAACCCAGCTTCATCTAAGACACAAGCGTGTGTTAGTCATTCAGTAAAACCATCATATTAAGCACTTTAAAAATGTTTGACAATGATTCGTGAGTCAAAGCATGAACTCAAACCTCTGATGTTTAATTAAATATATAACTTTTGATGCTGCACCTCAGTAGACAGAAATAGGGCTGTGTTTTAAAATAGAAAAACATTTAAGCCACATAAACACAGTTCGTTTCTCTTGCTACCGAACCTTTCCCTACAAAATCTGACAAACATATGAAACCAGTAAATGAACTGACTTCCATCGCTGCTCAGCTCACACCAATGCTCTCTCTCTCTCTCTCTCTCTCTCTCTCTCCCTCTCCACAGCAAAACATCCAACACTTCATGTAATTATGCTGCTCATGGCAAAATCACGTGGCCCTTGTTTTCTGTCACAAACACACCCACACACACACACACACACACACGGCTGTACGGCAGCGAACACACACCCTCTGTCTGCCACAAGCAATGAAAAACTCCGTTACCCCGACAAACCGGGGCTCGGATCCCCGGTCCGCCCTGCCCCTGCACCGCCAGGCTCGGCGCGCCCTCCCCGGCCAGCGAGCGGCCACGCCGGCTGGCCGCTGTCTCTGTCAATGCGGCACCATCAGTCAAGCCGCCGCTGGGAAACGTCAAAGCGCGCACACACACACACACACACACTGCACTTACAGCGGGTGACTGTCCATGACTACGGTGCTTTTCAGAGGCTGAGAACGTGGCCCGGCAGCGCGCACCATGCCATATCCAGGGTTGTCTTCGGTGCGTAAATTCAGGCGTAAATCACGGCGATCATCCGTCCAGAGGCGGGGAGACGGGCTGACGGCAGCCCCATTAAAGCAGCCTGCTTCATAGGAACACACAGCCCGACTGCGGTGGCTCTGTGTAAACACGTTGCGACTCAACCCGGCCGCTGCACCCAGCGAACTGCCGCCTCGCTCTGCCCCCAGCAGCACAGAGAAACGCGCAGGGAAGGAGTCCTGCGGGGCTTAGCGTGGTCCGCTGTCTCTCCTCTTTCCTACTGGGTGTATATGGGTGCGAGAGGCGGACGGACAAGGGTACCTGTTATTTTCCAATCGCTGATTAAAACGCACAAACAACGACGCGTCGCCAAAGACGGTGCGCTGAACAGCCAAGGCGCCCCACAAGAAAGCACTGTCTCCCCCTATCTGTGGAAGACCAGGCTGGGGACGACGTCCAGGCAGCAGAGGCTCATGAACAGGTCCAAACCTTTAGGAGCTGTAATGTGACATGTAGAGCTGCCATCCTGCCTGCTAATGTAAAATCTCGTCTAGTGTTGACTCCAAACTCCTTTGATCGCTCAGACTTATCTCATCCCAGCTTTGTTTCACCAGTTAATGACTGTCAGTCTTCAAAGTCTCTTTATTTTTAGGTTGATCAATGTCAGATCACAGCATCCATGTTGCCTTTTGCTGTCTTTGCAGTTTATCCTTTTCTATTGTCTTTCTATGTTTGAATATTTACCCTTAGCTGTCCAGTATTTTTGAGCTGTGTAAAAATCTATTGTCATGTTATTTTTACTGGCAGAAACAAGGAAATTAATTTTCAAATCAAATGTCTCCTTCCCTGTTGACTAAAGCCAACCAGTAAATTCATAAAAGCAAAATAAGAAAGGATAAAACACAGAAGACATAAGACCATGGAAAAGCGACAAGTCATTGAAAGCCATGGGAAATAAATACATTTTAGGCAATGACCTGAGCTGCCAGGTCTAAAGCTGCGCTAACATTCGGGGGTAAACTATCCCACGATTTAGGGGTAATCTAAATCATTGCTAACACACCTGTTAACAAAGAGCCTGTAAGTAAACTTTTTCTCTATAGGGCTTTGTGTTTAATTTTAAGTCATTGCTATCATCAAATCTTTTCCTTTTAACCTGAGTTTTTGACAGCTGAGATCCTTTATCAAAAATAAAGCTGTCATGAATTACAAAACTCTCCTCCTGGCAGAAACTTGCTCCAATTCCACAGATTGACCCAGAGAAAGCAAAACAAGAGTTTGCACAGCCTCGACTAACACAAAAAGACCAGTGTGGGGTCTGCTTTCTTCTGGTGGGTGAAGACCTGTTTCATTGAAAGCACTGTCCCCAGAGTCCATCTGTGAAGATTTGCCTGGCTGTGGACAGGGGATAGCTGTGAAGCTGAGCAGAACAAGTCTGGTAGGGTGTGAACACACTGAATGCATTAGAGTGAACGGGCTGTCATGGCTTCGATCAAATCATTTCTCTATCAGGAAAGCAAGAGAAAACCTGTAGAAAGGTAATCTTTGTGACCACTAATGACATAAAATGCCCCTTCGTATTCCATGTAAATAAAATTCAATGTTCACATTATATGAATGTATTTAGTTACTACCACATCTGGTATAATGTTAAAGGGATCCTCTGGTGGGATATATTAAACTAAAATGAAATTAAAAGCAGCAAACAGCAAATCAAAAATCAATTTCAGTTCAGATTCAAAATAATCTAAATGTATTTTATTTTACAGTAAAAAAGTTATTAACAAAAATATTTACAGTACACAGCTCAAAGTACTAAAAAGATGACAAACCAACGCATCATCTTTCCCCCTCACATGGTGACCACAGTGTATATTGTGTGTTAGTTTGGTTTTAAAGGGGCAGGGGGTAAGCTAGCAGACGCCTGTTCCAGGAAGGCCAGCGATCCAGGAGCGGGGAACTCTGACGGTTTCCGATGCTGAGTGCTCACATCCTCAAGTACTTGTTGCCAGTGGTGAAGTTTAGACAGGTGTTTCTGAACCAGCGTTTCTTTCCTCAGTAGCTCATTACGTAACTCTGACACATCCTGAAGTGAGAAACATGAATGTACTTGAGAAACAGAACCGGCACATCAACAAATGAAGTGACACAAATAAGACGTAAACACTGGAAGGATGACATGTCAGAGATTCACGCGCCGAGTAATGAAGTACGGTGAACTCTGGATGTAACGCAGGCAGCTGCTCTCACGGTAAAAACTCATGTGTAACGATTTACCTCTTTCACCACCTGCTCTGGTTTCTGCACAGACAACTGAAGTCTTTTCTGCAGAAAGAAGCACTCTGTCTGTCGAGCCACATCCAGAAACTTCTGTATGCACTGGTCAACACCTGCAAAAACAAACAAACAGCCCCCAGAAAAAATAAGAGCGCAGCACGTCACAAGCTTGAATGTAGGCAGAAGATTGAAGAGCTTCACTCACCGGTTCGTATCTCCTCTTGGTCTGTTCCATTTACATAGTCTTGACTTACCAGGGATGCGAAACATGCCTGTAGAAATAACAAGACATAAATGCATCTCCCTCTTCTACCTCGTGCACTTAATAACCACAAGCAACACTAAGCTTGTTCCATTTCCAAGTTTCTGGAGAAAGACCAAATGTTGTTTACTGATAGGATTCTGCTTCCCCACACATGATGCAGCTTTCTATCAAAGTCACAGACAATAACACACAATATCAAAATAGAGCCGAGTTTAGGACCAGTAGGATTAAGGTCTGGTGTAAACTGTAACAGCAAATCTAAAAGGCTGTGGCCATTTTCTTTTTAGGTAATATTAAGGAGTCAACACACGATGGTGGTTTGTAACTGGACGGGACAGAGTCTCATAAAAACCGCTTTAGATTAAATCAACAGGCAAGTGGCCAGACACCTATTTATCTAAACAATCTGAGTCATAAATATCTGTAGCATTTTCCGTTTAGCAAACAAATAACCCAGCTGTTTATGTTGCGTTTAAGAACTACGCAAAAAGTTAGATATACTAGACATAGTGTAGTTTGTTGGAGTGAGACGCCACAGCAACCGTAACGTAAGTAGCTTAAATTAATTAAACAATGGACCGTATCCTTCCTAGCTTTAGCTTTAGCTATACTGGCTAACAACAGTTAGCCGTCGAAATCTAGCACATTAGCTTTTTACCTCAAAGGAAGCTTCCAGTTCGTCCACCAACGTGTTGTTCCCCTGGGCTCTCGTAGCGGCACCAGGGAATCCCGGCTGACCCGGACCACCGGGACCACCAACGGGATGAGAAGCGGGCGGCTGCTGACCGGGAAACATGCCACTCATAGACGACGCCATCTTGAACTGGGTGTTCGTGTGTGTGTGTGTGTGTGTGTGTTGGTGCCTCGGCGCACGCGCAAACGACTTCTCGCTCCCATAAGGATGCGGACACACCTGTCGCCTGTTTCTGCGAAGCGACGTGGACGTTTCCTTTACTGCACTTACTGCTCCACGAACCATCTTCCTCCTACACGAACCATCTTCCTCTGCGCTGGATGCAATTACTTTACGTTCACGTTTACAACATACTTCGAACTACACAACGTGAAGGAAGCTCATTTTAGGTTTTCATTAGCTCTTTACTACTGTACACATGAAACACTTTAATAGCTTATAGTATTGTATATAGCTTATAAATTGTGTGCTTTTATCTAAAATCTTCGATGAACTACATGGGTACAGCATCCAGTAACTTACATTGGCCTTTAGCAGTTCTTGTACGTCCAATAAAGACTGGAATGACCGATGGAATGAACACTTTAACTGGGGATTTAGACTAAGCAGTCAATAAAACTTGCGGCAGGTATTTCAGTTTTCATTTTAATAACACAAAGAAATGGATTTCGGCAGAACATGACAACTATGACAGCAGCGTGTTAATGTCTATGATTGTGTAGCGACATCTTCAACAATCACTGCAATACTTTTTGCAATGGTTATACCTCAATGGTCTGAACTATTAAGTACTATAGTTTCAAATAAACAAATACTTGCAAATCTAAAAATCAGACACATTTGGTTTTACTGTAAATTTACATTTACTGTAACTGTCAACTCTCCTTCAGTCGACTTCATGTTTTTCCTCCCGTTCTTCTAAGGAAAAGCTGTGCGTGTACTTCAGTCCGACACTTAGCTCAGGCTCTTTATTTGCAGAAAGATCACTTCTGAATCTGCAAGGTGTTCACAAAGTCTCTTTCCTCTTCAGGACTGCTGGTGGGCCAGGCCAGCAGCAAACTCAACCAGTGTACGTGTTGGTCTTCCAGACATGCCTTTTCTCAGGTAGGGAACTTCATCTTTGTTACTCATCACACCAGCAATGTCCAGATGAGCCCAATGAGGTGATGTAACAAACTCTTTCAGGAACGCAGCTGCTGTGCACGCACCACCAGACCTGGAGACAACAGCTCTGCCCGTCACATGCAGGTAAATAATCTCGACTATACTCTCTGCTCTCACAGGAGCCGTAGCTACTTAGTGGATACGTACCGGCTGTACTTGCCGAT
Organism: Macropodus opercularis; assembly: GCA_030770545.1. Taxonomy (NCBI): domain Eukaryota; kingdom Metazoa; phylum Chordata; class Actinopteri; order Anabantiformes; family Osphronemidae; genus Macropodus; species Macropodus opercularis. Next base: position 4,751,510 of record CM061089.1, read on the forward strand.
GTTGTTGAGGTCAGCCAGCTGACTGTCAGCCACCTGTTTGGTGTAGTGCTCGAACAAAGGCATGCGCCACACTCTGTCACCTGTCACCACACTAGCCTACGACACACACATCTTTCGTCAGCACTGAGCTGAGACACTGAACCAGTGTGTAGAAATTTGTTGTGCAGACGTGGTACCTTGTGTAGCTGCTCCCAGAGCCAGTCAGAGTTTGTGAATACTCCTGTTGCTGCTGAGCCAAGCGCAACATCCATTGCACCTTAAAAAAAACACCCACATTTTATATTTATTAAGCTAATCAACAAAATATTAATTTCCTATGCTATAATTTGAGCTTCAACCAGTAATTCATTTCAGTTGAATCCCTGTCAGGTTGTGGCCAAATTCATTTATTAGAAACAAAATAAGAGCTTTGAACATTAAGTAGTATGAGGTTTTCATGACTCGACGTTGGGAATCGACATCCTGTATCATTACAACATGAATATGTGGAAATTAAATTCCACTCAGTGACAGCAATTCATGCTGCACATTCCTGCAACGTATGTGGTAATTAATCACAAGAGCTTGTGTAAACAACCCAGAAGTAAGGGTCACTGTGTATATAAATTAATCCTACCGGTTAGAGTAGCAACGTTGACAACAGCTCTGGGATTGAGAGTGTGTCCATAGCAGAGAGCGTCAGCGAGAATCAGTCTGCCCTCTGCATCTGTATTATCAACCTGTACGGAGAGATGGGGCCGTCAACTCTAATCATCACACAAACACATTCTGATCACTCGCATGTTTCGCTCAGAGTACACGTGCCTGGATTGTTTTTCCATTCTTTGCCTTTACGACATCACCTGGTTTCGTGGCCTTTCCACTCGGCATGTTCTCACACAGCGGAGCCAGACCTGATTCAGGCATATGAAGCAGAAACACATTTAGACATTTAATTTATTTCACGTAAAAATTGAATGTGTTACCAAACCTACCAATAATATTAACTGGTAGTTTCAGAGCTGCTGCTGTGACAATAGATGCGCACACAGTAGCAGCTCCCCCCATGTCCGCTCTCATCGCATCCATAGAAGAAGATGGCTTCAGGGAAATACCACCACTACCGGCAAAGAGAGAAAAAGACAAGGTGAAAAGACAAAAGCTTTAATACGAAGACCACGTTATGAGAAGATATGCAGTCAGTCAGATGACTGATAGATCACAGGAAAGAGTGAGCTGAGGGTCTGTTCACCTGTCAAACGTGATGCCCTTCCCCACTAAGAGCAGCGGGGCCTGCGACCCGTCGGGTGAACCCTTATAATGCAGCTCCAAGAAGACAGGAGGCTCCTCTGAACCTTTGGACACACTGAGAAAGGCTCCCATCTGTTGCTCCTCTATCCAGGACTGGGATCTACACAGACACAAGTCCTCTTTCATTTCATCCACATCCAGATTATCATCACATATATAGCAAATCATCACTGCTGAGAAGCTGGAAACAAGAAGGTGTTAGGCATTATAGTGACATTATCAAAGGTGAGAGACGTTGTGTTGATTGATGTACAGTTACAGCCAAACAACTGCTCTAACTGTTCATCCTAGTTAAAAAGTACAATTTTCCCAAATGTTCATAAACATTCAATATTTATTCTCCCATGATTACACAGCGCAATCAAAAAACAACAAGCTTGCACTGAGTAACATCTAATGTCACAGATGATGACTCATAATGATGAACAAACCTCTTATTTACTGTGACTTGTTCAGCATGATGTGCTAGTTTCTCCTCAATGGTATTGGCAAAAGCAGTAGGAGTGACATGATTGGCTGGAGCCTCCATGAGCAGCCGTGCCAGGTTTTGGCCTTCTGCGTACACCACTCCTTTTCCCCAAGCAACCAAGTCAGCGCTAAGCAAAATAAAAACACACATTTACAGAAAACGTGCCACTGTGTCGACAGGCTGACGCGTTTCACGTTACGGTCAGTCTACCTTCCGTGAAGCTCTGTTGTTACTTTGGTTTTCTTCTTGGATTTGAGTTGGTCATAATGAAACAAACCCAGAACGGCACCTTCTGCTGCTGACTGAGCATCACCGCAGCCGTCCACCTCCACATGAGTCACCTCCAGGTCCTGAAGTGACCGGCAACCAGCTGGATGCACACAGAACAATTAACAGATGTCAGCTGACTCCAGCAAATGCTCCACGTAGGCAGCAGAGTCACTCCTCTCACCGTACCTGACACAGCCTGTCTGATGTTCTCTTTGCTGGTGTCCCAGTTCTCTGCTCCGCACAGCCCTGCATTGGCCTTACCCAGTCCAACTACAGCTACACATGGGAAATCCTAAACGGAATACATGGAATTACTGATACTGTCACATTATTATCTTATCTGATCTTATCTGACACTTTGTTACCTGGCGAAGTCCATAAAATACTCTGGTCTTGCCTTTCTTGAGTGCAGGTCCAGAGCTGTGGAAAGCAGAAAAGACATCTATTAAACAAAACTGTACAATCAGTTGGAACCGGTGAGTCAGACATAGTCTGTTTCATGTTAGTGGTGCATATAGCCTCAAAACCAAGAAGGTATCTATTACATTAAAGATGTTGATAAACATTAACCATTTTGCTTCTTGTACACTTGTGCAAAACATATTCCTGCAGGTAAAAACTCACATTTCCAGCAGCTCAGAGAGTTTCCCAGACACACTTTGGTCAAAACCTGCAGCTGCCTCAGTCAGATCAATGCCGCGCTGCTCTGCCTCCTTCTCAAACACCCCCAGCACCAAACCCTGCACAGACACACACAGAGGAACGATGGCGAGACGCCAGATACATGAACGCCCGGCAAACACAGCCACCGGTTACAGAGCTGAAGGGATTACAATACAAAGTGGCCGACTCCTGTATGAGCTGGTCAGGCATCAACTAGTCTATTCACCTTTCTGTGGTTCCGGTAAGTCTGTGAGGTGGACAACGGCCTGCAGTGGTTCGTCCTCCTCGCCGTCTGCACAGCTCTTCTCAGAACAAACATTGTCATCTGCTGTACATAGATTTAACCAACGGAAACGAATGATTCTGATACATTAAGGTCGTATGCATGTGCAAAGTCAGTCTATCGTCGCGTTTTTCATACGTCACTAGCAAGCGACAGGGCCGGACCCGTGCCGCCACCTGGTGGCAGCAGTGAGAAGCTACAGGAGGAGCAGGCTTGATCCGTAGCATGAACAGTAAAAGAGCTTGATTGAAAGGCCAGTCACTGCTGTAGAAACAATATCAAATACAAATAAGAAAACAAAGATTAAGAAGTTTGGTCACAAGTTTAATATCTTTCTGGCAGGTGCGTTTCCAACAAAAATAATTTACATATTTATTTATCAGGTCATCATGAAGACATTGAGAAACTGCAGTAGTATGCACAACATAATTAGTATTTTCACTTATGCACAGACCATAACCTTTTTCAAATATGAAGATAGTTTTATTGTTAAATTGATCTGAAGGAAAATTATTACACCCTATGATGCAAGTTGTACACATAGCTGCATCATTTCCACCAGGGATCAAAGACAATTATTGTAAAAACCTGACGTTAAGCCTATTAGACTTACACTTTACTCTACCCACCACAAAGTGCTGAAAATCAAATCTGTTGGTAATAAAATGTGATGTATTTACACCCTAATGCTCTAAACACAATATGTGCAACACAAGACTCCAGAGATCAAAGGTCATGTTCAGTGTGGATTAGTTTTACCTTCAGGTTTCAAGAGTACTGCAATTAATAACTGCCACAGAAACAGATAACAAAGCCTGAAGACCCGTTGCTTGTTTCCCAGGCTGTTCTGTAATTCTCCTGTAATCACTATAAGAAAGTTAAGGCAGCAGCCAAAAACAAAGAGTTGAACTGGGTGACAAAATGGATTCATTTTGGTACCAGGGTCCAAGGACACAAAGCCAAATGTCAATTGTGCAGTGTAGATCGGCCAGTCAGAGTGGTTTTCCCTGACTGTCCTTGTTCTGTCCTTTAGTAAAGCAGGTCTAGAGCAGAGATGGTTGGTTCTTCTGGTTTCTTGATCTCAGGTTTGGGCAGTTTAATCCGGCTCATTGCAACCACTCCACAAACAGCAAAGTGAGTCGCAACGCTGCCCACACCCAGCCAGAAAGACCAATCCAGCCTGTCATCCAGAACTTGAAGGACAAAGAGGTTCTCCTCATAGTTAGCCACCCGCTCAGTGAGACTGTGATGCCTCATGGCTGCGAGGAAGCATAGAACTCCCAGGGCACTAAAAAGAGCTGGATAAGAGGAAATGATGAAGTTAGGAAGGCAAAACATTTGGGGAGAACTGAAAATTCAAATCACGAGATGTGGAGAAAGGTGAACTCAATACACACTTTAAGGGGGAAAAGCAGGTTACAAGCAAGATGCAACATTTGAGTATAAAGAAACCTTTCTCTCACACCTGCAATAGTATTCCACAGATGGATTCCTTTGTGCCCTTTGATGCTCTGGTAGGGAACCTTACGAGCGTTGTATATGGAGAAAGACAGGCTGACAAGGTCAAAGCCAATGGCCACAAACAGGAAGAGAATCACCATCATGTGAAGACCGCCGTTTATTTTCTGCACAAGCATTGGGAAAACTAGAAATTCAACAAAAAATAGAAACAGATGGTTGAGATCAAGTCAAGATGAACTATGTGAAGAACACACAAGCTGATGTGGTTTTTGGCAACACCTAGACATTTAGTGTGTGTAGTAACAAAGTCAAAGTGTGACAGTTGCTTTTGTGGAAATGTGCAGGAAAATATTCAAAGGATGCATCTTTTTGTGCATGTCACTAAGACTTTGAAGTAAGAAAAAGTAGTTGTATGCAGCTCAATGCTACCTCGGATTCAAACCAGATTCACTATCTACAGCATATGGGCCCAGACAAAAGAATCTTGAAGACATTTGTTTGAGTATTGAAGATCACTTGTTTGTGCTGTAATAATTTATTTATTTATATGTTATTGGTAACAGGAATGTGCCTTAAATGTGCCTTTGACAAATAAAAAATACAAGTGATCTTTTCTTAGTGTAAATATTGACTTATTGTGACAACAATAGTAGTTTAGTGTAAAAATTATGTATATATATATATATATATATATATATATATATATATATATATATATATAGTATGTATTAAAATATTTGAATTCTTTATTTGATTTGTGTTTGTCATGATTTTAGTTAAATTTATTCTAAACGATAAAAGATGTCAGAGAAGCTGTGTACTTGCACGTTAATGTAACTTTAACGTTGACATAATTTTATTCATCATAATTCCAATGTGAATGCATTTTCTGTGCTTTGCCTATATTCCATGATGTTTTGAGCACTTTGCAGGTATAAGTGTTGTTCAGAGGGCGTCGCCTGTTTCTTACTGTAGATTTTGGAGCGTCTGATCCCGAGCCCGCAGTTCTTGGTCTTTCCTCCCTGAAACAAACCGTAATAAATGTCCCCAGTGAACTGACCCAGCTCCGGATTAGACGCGTTCACTATCTCAGCCCCGGTCTTACAGAAGAGCGTCCCCGCGACCCACCGCTCTGTGGACAGGGCCACCACCGTCAGAACCACCGAGCCCACGCAGAGAGCCGAGGCGAACGAGAACGTGATCCGTTTCCACAGAGAAGGCATCTTACGGGCCCATGGTGCCAAGAGGCAGGCAACACGACGCCGGGCAGCGCGCGTCGAACACCATAAATTACATTTCCAGGTTGAAATGTGAAAATAAACCATAATCCGACATGAAGCAGCTGTTTATGCGCATCGCCTTTATGCGGCGATGCGCAGGTATTAAGACACGAGTCACGACGGAGGGGAAACCGAATCTGTGGAGGTCATAGAGATCCCTGCCGGGAGAAACTCTATCCCTGCTCCGCGCGCCGGCTCTCTGCTCCCTGCCTCGCGCGCTCTGCTCTCACTTCAGGGGATGCATTAACCTTTGCAAGTTGCCGACGTGTCGTCTAATTGGTGACCTTCACAGTTGTAAAATCATGTAAGCGTTTAATTGTGTCACAATGACAGATATGGTCCATTAACAAACCCTAAAGGTCAGTATCAACCACAGGAAACAACTGAGTTGAGGCTTTATGTTCCTAAACCTTCCATCTTATCCAATGCACGCTCTATTCATTCATGTTATCATGCTACAGATCCGTAAGGGCTCGATTAATCATGCAAGATTGAAATAACACATCCTTTACTATCAGGACATGCAATATAATACTAGCTATGCAACCTTAGCATAATCATTTTATCGTCATTTTATCTCATGCAGGGCCTGCATTGATGCATATTTTGTTTAATCATGGCAGACGACAGCAATTTTATCATATTTTGTAATACTTCATAATAATAGTATTAATATAATAACAATAATTGGTGTAAACAAGCTCAGACTTTAGCGTCGCCGGCTGGTGATTGGTCGAGCCTACAGAACGTAATGGCGTCAGAGGCCGTGACGCCTACGTCAGTCTCCCAGGCAGCGGCTGAGACCGTTTGACGAAGATGGCGGACTCGCTGTCGACAGGTCTGGGAGAGGAGAAAGAGAAAGAGACGGAGGACAGAGAGAGGGACAGGACCGCCGCCAAAAACGAGAAGAACAAGGAGAAGGACGGAGTCACGGAGACGCTGGGGTTCAACGACAGAACCAGCGGCAGCAAGGACAAGAAACGCAGCCTGTCAGGTGAGAGCTAGCGCCGTTTCCACAGACGCTGTCAGTTTGACAGCGCTAAGCTAGTTAGCTGCCGAGGAAAGGTTGTTTTTATTCCTCGCTAGCTGGACTCAGTTAGTTTCCGCCTGACTGTTGCCGTATGTGCAGTAACACTGCCTCAGCAAGCAGTGTCTCCATTTCGGCTAAATCTGTGCAGCTTCGGGCGCTGCTTCGAGTCTGCACTGGATCAGTATCGCCTCCGTTTCTCTGCGTTTTACTAGAGAATCACTAGCGAGCTAGTTACTGTTGAATGCATCTAGATTGCTATGGAGTTTGCAAATACCGATTGTACAGCTGCATGTAATACACAGTAAATAGGCCAATTTGCGTCTGTCAAATCAAGAAGACTATAAAGCTCGACGCGCCTCATAAACGTATTGTTTAAGCTCTAATTGTCAGGAAAAGGTACTGCAACCTCTAATTCAGCCCAATTCAGTTTTTGAGGCACACTGACCTGTTTTCTACACAGGCTACGTTTTGTATGGATATATTCATAACGTGGATGGTTATCGTGTGAGAAGCGTCTAATTTAAAGTGAAAGATGCGTTTTTCATACTGTGGCGTGTTGATTTACTGTGGTTTATGTTAACTGAGCTTTTTTTTTTATTTGCTAAGTCAGTCAACCTTATGTAAGAATACAAAACTCAAGTGTCCTTTATTCGGGTCCAAACTACAAAAACTCAGCAACACTGTGCAAACAACACATTTTAGTGATAAGCTGAAACAAGAACAAACTGGTATTGTTCTTGGGTGCATTAGAAATTAATATTGATTTATTTTGCATTTGTAAATTTGTGATACTTTTTCTGTAGATCTATCGCTTATCCGATTTATAACTACTGAGCTCACCAGAGGCTATTTCTTGGAACACAATGAGGCCAAATACACAGAGCGCAGGGAGAGGGTCTATACCTGCCTCAGAATTCCTAAGGAATTAGAGAAGGTAACACATAAAACACTTTAAAATAAAAAGAAATGTAATTAAAAATGTTGCAGCTACATGTACTGTATTAATTGCTTTGTTCCATTCTCGCCATTTAGTTGATGATATTCGGATTCTTCCTCTGTCTGGATGCCTTTCTGTATGTGTTTACCTTGTTGCCCCTGAGGGTGATTCTGGCCCTTTTACGGCTCCTTACGTTGCCATGCTGTGGCTTCAGGTAAGTTTTATACAGTTATAGTATAATATATATACTCTATAAAAGCTTCTTTGGAACATATAGATTTGTGAACAAATCTTTGCAATATTGTCACTGGTCATTAGGTGGCAGTAGAGCCCCCCTGACTGTTTAGATCAAACTAGTTGTATTACACTACAATATGTTCCTCTTTTCCGACATATTTTGTATTTGCATGCATCTCATGTGTTGTTGTGTGTCTGTGGATTTAGTGGCTCCCGTCTGCTCCAGCCAGCCCAGGTATGCGATGTGCTGAAAGGCGTCATTATGGTGATCTGTTACTTAATGATGAGCTATGTGGATTACGCCATGATGTACCATCTCATCAGGGGACAGTCTGTCATCAAACTCTACATCATCTACAACATGTTAGAGGTACAGATGGATCATTCATTGTTTATAACCCCAATTCTGCTGTACAGTGAGCCACCTGCTTATTCAATCTCTTGCCCTCTGTGATTCTTGGTGTGCTGTCAGGTGGCAGACCGACTGTTCTCATCATTTGGCCAGGATATCTTGGACGCTCTGTACTGGACAGCCACTGAACCCAAAGAGAAGAAGAGGGCGCACATAGGCGTGATTCCTCATTTTTTCATGGCTGTGCTCTATGTCTGTATCCTCACTGAGATAATAATGCATCCAAGTATATGATTATTTATATGATGCAGAATATCACAATTTGTTTCGTCACTGTATTTTGTTCCTTAACCTCTATGTATTCAGTTCTTCATGCCATCCTCATCATGGTTCAGGCCACAACCCTTAATGTAGCCTTCAACTCTCACAACAAATCCCTGCTCACCATCATGATGTCGAACAATGTGAGTGTAGACAATTGAATTACAGTAAATGAATTACAAGTACATGCAGCTAACATGACATTTTGGTTGTTTGTTGCAGTTTGTGGAGATCAAAGGAAGCGTGTTCAAGAAGTTTGAAAAGAACAACCTTTTCCAGATGTCAAACAGTGGTAAGTTGTGAGTGATACATTAAGTCAAAGGGGCACTGAAATAGCTGCTTTTTGAACGTGTTGTAACCTAGCTTTAAATGTGATGATTTTGTCCAAGGTAAATTTATGGATTCAAGTTCAGCTGCAGTGAGTACAAAGTAGGTTAATCCAGGATTGATTTGTTTGTTGCCCACAGACATAAAAGAGAGGTTCACAAACTACATTCTTCTGCTCATCGTTTGTCTGAGAAACATGGAGCAATTTTCATGGAACCCTGGTAACTCACACAAATCTGTGCAGAGAATATAACAGTACTAATATCTGGTGTTTATGTCTCTGACACTCACGGGTCCCTCCTTGGGTTTGCTTAATTTTTACAGGCTCACTCATTTCTTTCAAAGCTAGTATTATGCTTAGTTACTGACACTCATCAGTTTTTATGCTTTTTTTTTTTGCAGATCACTTCTGGGTGCTGTGTCCTGACGTGTTCATGGTGATCGCCTCAGAGGTCGCAGTGGACATCGTCAAACATGCCTTTATCACCAAATTCAATGACATCAGTGCCGACGTGAGTTTTTATGCACACAGTACTTAAACAGTTTATCCATTAGGTTGTGGTGCTGTGAGTTTGATGTCTAAAGGCATGGACACCTACAGTAATGGCTGTTGAGCTGTTTTTATTTAGTTATGATGACTGGAACAGATCTAGTCTGACATGATTCTGTCAGTCAAAAAAGAAAATTCACAAACTCACCTGCAAATCCCTATGCAGGCTGTCCATGTCTCCATCCATCATCTTATTCTTTATGTAAGCACCTGTGAATCCATGTTGATTTATTTATTTATTTGTTTATGTTTATTTATTTTATTATGTTTTGTTTGTTTACATGGACTGAAAGCATCAAGTCTGTCTGTTTATGTTTATTATTAAGATGTTCTTAAGATCTACTTTGCTGACTGATGGGTTGTTTCACAGGTTTATGGAGAATACAGAGCCAGCCTTGCCTTTGACCTCGTCAGCAGCCGACAAAAAAATGTGAGCAAAATATTCATATACTGTATCAGTTTTCTTCCATCAGTTGACCTAAAATTAAATAACCCTCCTGAACATACAATATCTATATTAAAATGAACAAGAATGAAACCAGTCACAGTGTTAAACTATCTGAAATTGTAACTGTAAAATTGTGGGCAAATACACTTATCTAGATGAGAAGATCTTTACACCTCTCATCTCATTGGACTGGACTCACTCTGTCCAAAACTTACATATGTACCTGTTTTCACCTTGCCTGCTCATTAGCTAGCATCTAGTTTGCTTATTCTATATTGAAATTCGGATTTTAAAGCTGGTTGAGGTTTGACTGTGATAGCGTTGCTGTTTTTTTATGTTGTTTTGAGATAATGTGTTAAATGTGTCACCAGGCCTACACAGACTACAGTGACTCTGTGTCCAGGAGAATGGGCTTCATCCCTCTTCCTTTAGCTCTGCTGGTCAGTCCCCCTTCATTTGCTCCTATGCTACTAATGTAAAGCTGGAAAGTCTAATGTTTAATGTTTGTCTCTGTTTTCAGCTGATCAGAGTAGTGAGCAGCTCAGTGAAAATCCAGGGTTCACTCTCTCTTATGTGTGTGTTGCTGTTTTACATGGGGTAAAAGTCCATTTGTGTTTTCCAACATGCAAATGTTTATTAGTTCTACATTTCTTAGTGTTCATTAGTTTTTACTTTGTCCAGTGTTCATTATTTATGTGTTTGTGAACAGGATGATCACTCTAAAGGTGCTCAACAGTATCGTTCTGTTGGGGACATCTTGTGTATTTGTAAAAGAAGCCAAGATGGAAGAAAAGCTTTTTGACCCTCCACCCTCTGCTGTCTCAAGTCGTGCAAATTCCAGAGCTCATCGGACCAAACACGTCCACATATCACCACAGCAAGGTACACCTAACGAAACTTAAGTCTTGGCATATCAAAGAACATTTTTGAAGGCAGCGCGTGTGCTTTGCCCATGGCTATCTTTTATATCACCACACACACGTCCATTAGACCCAAAGTTGTGCTTAGCAAAACAGTGTTTAGGAGCCACAATAAGTTCAGAAATGGACATGAAGTAAATGGAGCGAAACATCTATATTTTAATTTGTCTGCTAACCATCCTCTTCTGTCACTTAGCTGCCTTGGTATGCAAGTTCGCACAATGTGCTGTTTAGATTTTGTGTGTTTGCGTGTGTACACCTCTGCAAACTATAGTTTCCCATAACACCCATCTTTGCATAGGACTATGTACTGTAGAAGCCTAAATCTGGCTTTAAGTCTTTGTCTGCTTGTGTTAAACTTTGTCACTCTCACAACAGAACCCACACCAGACAAAGGAGGAATATCACTGGCATCAGACAATTCTCAAACTACCAACATGGCAGAGAGCTCTGCCCCCACACTTACCAAGAGCGACTCTGACACATTCCTGACAACACCTGATGAAGATGACGAGGACAAAATCATTAACACTGACACTGGACTGGAAGGAGATGGACTCAAACACAGAACGCCTAAAAAAGACTTGCTGGAAATAGACCGCTTCACCATCTGTGGCAACAGAATAGACTGAATGCTGCAGCATCAACTAGTCAGTGTCCTGGCTACACATTAAGGTTCAGGGATCAGACACGGGTCATGGATGATGCTCAGACTGGACTTGTTCCTGTGCACCTGACCCCTGGAGTATTTATTTATTTATTTCTGACAAAACCAGCCAAGGCATAAAGCTGTTACTACAAGCGTCAGGTGCTGCTTCTGGTGTTTCCAGCTGATCCAGTCCTTTTCCTGTTGTAGCCTGGGACTGGGTGAAAGCTGGAATGCTCAGACAAAGCAGACCACGAAGAACTTAACAAAACCATGTGTGTGATCGTAGGAACATTACAGCTGGACTGCAAGTGTGTCTTCAAAAGCACAATCAAATGTAAAGTGAGGATTTGTTTTTAAAATGAACAAAAGCTGTTTTTTATTTAATTTTCTTGATTTCCAAAGCATTCTAATATTTAAAAATGAAGTTTTTAGCATAAACGTTGTTTTTTTTTTTAGCATTTGTCCACCTGCATTAAGACCCAAGCTACACAGACCCAAGTCTCACTCATTCTGACACACAGCAACACATTTAAAGAGATGGTGTTTGAATGAAGTTACTGAGAGGAGCTGGAGGTCCAGCATGTTAAACATGGCTGTAGTAACACTAAGCACAATTCTGCACGAGTCTTTGGTTGGTATCTGAAGCTTATGTTTGACCTCAGAGGTGACTACCGTTTGGTGTCCCTGCATTTGTGACTATTTTGCTACTCTAAAGCTCTAAAGGTCATGTTGTATCAGACCAGATAGATTTGATTTCAACATTTCAAAGCTCTTCTAATAATTACAGCTGTTTACCTGTCTTGGAAATTCTGACCTAGAAATGTTTATTTCTTTAAAGTAATGCAGGTATTATTCAGGAAAGCGGTTTTATGCTTAAAGGTTGATGAGTTTTTGGGTTTAATCACGTCAGCATGTCATACAACTAGGTTATTTGAGCTTCCAGGATGCATATGGGTCCAACCAATCTCCAATTTATCCTCTTATGTATTATAATTATATGCAACCCACAGTTAAAACATGCAGTTTTTCAGAAAATACTTTGTCATCTCATCTAATCAAAGAACAGGCTTTTTTTGTTAGTTGTTAAAATATATTTTCAGGATATAGGAAATGCTTGCTGGACAATAGTAAATGTTATTAAATGATTGTGGGAAGGATCAGCTGATATTTATTTTGACAGATCTATGCTGCACTCTGTGAATAATGTGAAATGTAACCGTTATACATGAGAGACATAAAATCCAAACTCATTAAGGGGTGGCAGCAAGTGCATAGTTGCAAGAGAAAGATCACATGTGGATGTGGAGTGCTACGGTGAAGTGTGTGTGTGTGTGTGTACTGTGTGAGAGATAATTTGCAGTGCATGGATGGATTTTAAACACTATACATATGAATCAGATATTTCATTTGTTTTTTATTTTTTCATCTGTGTAATGCATCTTCTTCTGTGGTCTAAGGAGAATAAAAATATTTTGTTTTGTAACCCTTTCTGTTTGTGTGTAGATATATATATATGTATATATATATATATATATATTAAAAGCACAGTAGCACAGGAACAAAGGTGAGGGTTATAATGAGAGAAGTAAGTGCAGGCTCTGTTCACAGGGCAAACACTGCTGTCACTGTTCTCCCTGAATGGGCTTTTGGAGACGGTGCCTGTCATCACACCCATTCAGACACAGATTTTTTTCTGGACCAGCTCTGACTGGCCTCCGGATACATGACTTTATTGTGTAGCCATATTTCACATTTCCATTTACCCAGAGTTGTGTCAAATAGCTCTGACTGTAACCTATTAAAAGATTCCATAGCCAATTTCCCACACTTGCTGCTAATGTTTCTTTTCAACTGAACAAAAATATTTCCCTTGTTGAAATCCAAACGCCGTCATTACCCTCAGAGCTGAAGGTCAGCTGCTGCAGTCAATGACCGGCCTTACACCCATACAGAGGCACGCTGAAACCGAAGCATCCTTTTATATAGACATAAACAAACACTCACCACAACCTGATGTACACAATCCTTCACAAGCTTTCACACTGAGCTGCAGAAACAACAGTACTTTAATTCAAGTAATTTGTGTATGACAGCTAAAAATGAAATCATGTGCAAAAGCAGTATCAGTCATGTTGGTTACACAGACTGTGGACGTTGATAACCTTCAGGGTCCAGGTCCAAAATATTGTAGGCAGGGAGATTATGTCAGTGGCTATTTGGCTTAAATAAATATTAAGATAACGCCTGTGACCAGTCCTGTTAGATGTTGCCTTTCCTTTAACTGAGCGGCCCCCAAGTTAACTCAAGTACAAACATTCACGATCTTCACTGTTCTAGACTAAAGCGAGATGTTTGAAACATTTTATAATCAAATTGAAATCGTTAAATCTGTGAAGCAGCAGCGATGAGACGTAGTTAAAGCGATTAATTTAACGCGTTATTAGCACAGAAACATGCCAAACGCCCTAAATGTGATTTAGATGGACAAGAGATCCTTTTGGTGTCACGCGCCATATGTGGACTTTCAGCGAGCGCGGGCACTCTCGCGCGTCGCCGTGCACGCGGGATTAGGCTTCTCGCGCAGCGGGCAGCCGGTGAGAGTGAAACGCCGAGACGTCGAGCGCATCCTCGGCCGTTAAGTCGTCGAAGAGCTCGGGGGAAAATGTCCGAGAGGAGTCCGCACCCACAAGCCAGGAGCTAACGGCGCTAGGAGCTCGACCGGCGGATGGTGGCAGTGAAACTTTTCCCCGTTGTTTGTGACCCGTGAGGACAAACGGACAGGTGTCCTCCCCCGTCAACAGACCGTCTCCCCCTGCGCCCCCCGCTGGTCTGTGGCGCACGACCGGGGCTGGGAGTTCTTTCCTGAACTGTCTCATATTTGTTGCAAAGCAGGGCTTTTCTGCGCCATGTTGTGGGTAAGGTGGCTCGTCCTGCTGCTCTGCTGGGGGGGCACAAGCGGCGAGCCGCAGACGGATGAGAGGGACGGGGCCCCGGTTGAGGTCAGGTCGGACTCCCGCAGGCAGCGGACCCCTCCGCCAGTGGAGCCGCTGGACTTTGGCTTTGTACCAGCGGCGGTGTATGATACCCACGCTTACTACGAGCCGGGGGCCATCGGGATCCTCTTTCACGTGGTCCATGCTTTTCTCTACGTTGTTCAACCGAACACTTTCCCCAAAGGTGAGAAAATGCTTTTCTCCATCCCTACATTTTCTCTGATGTAGGGATGCATCTGAAAGCGAGCTGCTGTCCTGACATCACACAGCTCGAATGCTTGTTAATAATAGTTCAATTCAGTTCAATTAATAATTCAGTGACCTATTTGTGTAAAAACTACAGATGATTTGCAGGAGTTACGTTACATTATGACTTGGTGGGGGTTTAAATCATAGAGGTTTAGACGCTGCTGGTTGGAGCTGTGATAAACAGGCCAATGTGAGTTAACAGTGGGGTTAATGGAGGTATAAGACAATAGGGGATTATTCCATCCACTGTGTCACTTTTGCCAACTCACGTGTCAGGGTTTAGTTACACAATGAATATCGAGATAAGCCTGAAGATGTACCAGTGTAAGATGGCAAACATGGCTGCTCCAATAAATGTCTTACTTTAGTTGCTTCTTGTGAATTTGTTGGATATATTCCCATCTTAAAGAATCATGAAACTGTTGACAGATCATTTTTATACCCAAGGGTTGAGGAGTCACAAGCCACGGAGCTTAGAAGCCACTGGCCGTTAATCACGAACCAAACAAGTCCAAAAAGACAGTAAAGATGTCACTTAGATTGTATTTTCATCAGCTGTATTTTTGATCCATTTCAGGTTTAAGGCAGGGCTTCCAAAAAATCCCCCCCAAGCGGCTACACTCAATTCAAACTGGGGCAACACAGACTGCTGTGTGTGTATATGTTAAACCCATAAACCAATATTGATTCCATATCAGGCCACACTGTAACGTCCTCATAGTGACAGAGGAAGTGGAGACGTATAGATGTGTAGTACAAAACTTTCTTTGTGAGTTGTTTATGAGTGGTCACGTTGGTTGAAAGGATTGGAGGTTTTAAGTGGCTGCCGTTTTGGTGTCCAGGGTTAGGGCCGCTAGTAGGCTAATCAATTAGCAGATCAGCGATTAGAGGAGGCTTTCTGAGTCACCTGCATCACTGCATAATACCTTAATCCACCGGACCATATGCCGCCACTGCCAGGGACTTTCCAGTATGATTCACACACACGCACAGTTAGACCACCTGGATGTCAGTGTGCAGGGTCATATGTGTAAAAGATCATGCACATCACATGCATTAAACGCACACTATCAGTCTTTATACTGTACCTGTAGGTGCTTGATGGTTTGGCAGGCTCATCTACCTTTGTTGTTACCTAAACTGCCAGGACCACTTGACCCAGAATAGAGAGCAAGACCTTGTGTTAGATAGTAGCAAGCAACATCCTGAAAAAACAACAACCAACTTCTTTATATGGTTCTAGTTAGGACATATGTATGATATCAAACTTCCTATATTGACTATACTTTTCTCCTTCTACCTTTATTTACCAGAACAGAAAGGAATGTGGATATTTTACCTTTTGGAAAGTGTTCATATACTGTATGGGTGACCTGAAATGACTTGGAAGCATTAAATTATTAGAAGTTAGGAGCTAGGTTCGAGCCCTGGGGTCGGCCAGGTGCAGTATGTTGTCCCCTTGTCTGTGGGTTGTCCAAAGTCCATAGATGTGCAGTCAGTTTAATCTCTACTGTACCTGTAGGTGTGAGTGTTAAGGGTTGTCTGTCTGTACATGTGGCTCTGTGATAGACTGTCGTCCTGTCCAGGGGGAACCACGACTTTCACCCAAAGTCCGCTGGGACAGGCTCCAGTGCCTCACAGCACTTACTGTGACAAACAGCTCCATGACGTTTTTAACACTTAACTACTATACATGTGACTGTCACAAACAAAGACAGATCCTCAGAACAACATGAAAACAAGCAAACAGCCACAATCCACATCAATGTGAAACAAACATAAAGCCATAATATATATAAACAATCCATGGAAACACAATTTTTTTCGTCTTCTCTGTTCAAACAGACAGCAAAGAAGAAGCCCAGGATGGGATTTTGTACATGTAATTGGATGATGTGCTGTGTGAAATGGGTGGGCAGATATCTAAATATAAAGATATAGAATTGATATATAAACATTTATAAATGCACCTGTTTATTTATGAAGCACAAAAAATAAAATATAAATAAAAAAGCGATTCATATATTTTTATTTTGTATGTTCTTTGAGAAACTCCTGGCATATTGTTCATCTTAGCATCTCTGGACGGGTGACTGGTAGAGGCTGGGGCTTAAGGTGGAGAAATTATTCGACTGATACTACTTGAGGCTGATTAATTCCACAATAATTACTTGTGTTGTATTGTGGCTCGAAGGGTGGTTCACAATGTAGATTTAGTTTCTTAATAATCAAATATTTAAAAGCTACACATGCACTGTTGGTTGACACTTTTCCTTCCTCCGTCTAACTCGTCACTTGTTTGTAGTCAGTGGTTTGATTTAAGACTGAAGAAATTATTCGACTGATACTACTTGAGGCTGATTAATTCCACAATAATTACTTGTGTTGTATTGTGGCTCGAAGGGTGGTTCACAATGTAGATTTAGTTTCTTAATAATCAAATATTTAAAAGCTACACATGCACTGTTGGTTGACACTTTTCCTTCCTCCGTCTAACTCGTCACTTGTTTGTAGTCAGTGGTTTGATTTAAGACTGAAGAAGTGTTTTGGACTCTTTCACTGTGCGAGGACTCTGTGTCTTCTTATCCCTGTGATATACACGGGGTAGATTAGAGGATTAGCATCCACAGGGCTAATGCTACCACCATGCTGCTAGCACTGCTACAGATGGCATCGTCACATACACACACTCACATAAACTGGCAAACGCACACGTTTAGAAAGTGGGTCATAGTTCTGGTGTTTGTCTGTTTAATTACTGATCGGTGGTGCACAAGTTGTTTATCAGGAAGCCAGCGTCTTAACACAGATCGTACTCAAAGGAAACCAACATTAGTTGTGTCTTACGCATATTAAGAAGGCCATGTGTACAACACAGATGGAATCACTCCTGAAAAGGTTTCTTCTCCCTATTTAAATAAAATAAATCAGTCGTTATTATTTAAGTCTTGAATACAGGTTTAAGAGTCGTGGATCAAACAAAGGCAAGGGGACATCTGAAGACCTTGGAAGAAGAGCTGTTTATTCTCACCAGACAAGAGTTTGTACTCTACAGTGACAGTCAGCTATCAGGGAGATACAGTAGAGAACTGTTTGTACATTTTCTGCTACAATCCCCAGGACTGGTTGACCAGCAAACGCATTGCACTAAGGGCAAGAGGTGTAACAGGTGACTGGAACCTCAGGGTGACATGTACTGTAGGAAATGTTAGCCGTTGCAAGACATGCAGCGATTCTCAGTCCAGTACTGATCAATCATAGTTTGCATAGAGTTGGAGAAGAGGTTTGAGAAGCTTTACTCTCCAACAGAACTTTGCTGAGCGTTATAGGAAAAAATGAAACCAGCAACTAGTAACATTGGTTAGCTATCACTAGAAAAGGGGCTAGTTGTCATCGACTTCCCACAAATGAATCTTTGCTGTTTTGCTTCAGCTGTCAGTGGGTTGTGTGCTGTAACCTACTTCAGCTCTTATTGCTGTGAGAATCCATACTTCATATCAATTCCACTCACTTGGGAACTGGACCAAAATGAATCAAGATTGTGTTTTGATTATATGGGACCTGGCATATTTCTTAATGTTATACCTCCTTCTTTTGCGCCTCTGCAAAAGCAGATTAGACCAGAACACCACTGCTTCAGGGTTTAGCACTGGAACATTTGGCAGATTGTACTTTAAAATTAGCAGTGTTTTAAAGGAGTCTGACCTCTTTCCTATTTTCCTTTGCATTTGTTTAGGTCACAGTGTCTGATTGGCCTGTTTGGTTTTATGTATGTGTTTACATACCTATATATAGGTAGCAGAGGTAGTTGCTGGTTGCATAAGTCTGTATCGGCGCCTTCCAGTAATCTCTCGGAGCAGGTCAGCGTAGAGGATTGTGCTAACCTATATTTACACGTTACGGTAAGAGGCCTGTCGGTTGTGACTGACGGTACAAATCACTGCAGGTGCAGCGACTCTAACAACCGTGTTTTACTTTCCTATTTATGGCTGTGTATACAGTATGCTTCTGTGTTTGTTTGGCTCTCGTTCTAATATTTATTATTATTACAAGTGACTCACGAAATATATAATAATAACAAGCTTTTCAACAGCTTTCACACAAAGCTGGTGTGTTCGCTTGTTCAGCTCCAGTTCTGATGGGTGTTTATCCCCCCTCTTCCTTTTGTTTGCTGTAGCTACCTCTTATACCGGGTCACTAAACTAAGCTGTCTAAGCTGAACTGCCCTCAGTGGCTAATGCTAACTAAGCAGCTGAGGGACAACAGGTGGTATAGACACAACTCATATGTGCTCATATGCTGCATCTGCAGAGTTAGCACAGATGGACGCCCTCACCCCGCACGACACTCTGAGGTCTCCTCAGGTCAAGCCCCATTTACAAAGACAGCAGTGACAATATATGGGCGTGAGGCAGCCACATCTCAGCGGGAGAGGAAGAGAGTGAAGGCTCATCAAGGTCACAATAGAAACTTTTTCTACAGTGCTTTCACAGTGTCACAGCGACATTACAGTTCACCAAAAACTCTAAGTCCAATTCACATGCAGATGTAGCCAACAAAAGACAACATGTAAATCTGACTGTAATACGACCACAATATAATAAAAACCTTTATTTAACTATGTCTCTTCATAGTTTCACTAATAACTTTCTTGTTTGTCATCTGTGCTTTTATTCATCTCATTTTGATGTATTTTAAGATCATTGAAATTATGTGAAATTTATACAATGTGCATTCAGTTTTATTGATAAATTAACAAAATATTCTGTCAGGTTTTATTGAAAATGGTTGTTATTTGCTAACCCACAACTCTTTAGGCAATAATTCCATATAAAGGATACACACAACGTACAGAAGGAGTGCAGAGCGTGTGTGTAAGTGTTTGTATGATTCTGTGGCTTTTCGCTGTGATGTCCCGGTTTGGGGTCAGCTTTGCTTGGGAGTGTTCTCACAGAGATGTAGTATACTGTAAGTGCACAGACGTAAGCGTGTGTCTGTGAGAGCCACAGTGATTGCTGTGTCAGCATCTACATGCTAAACTGGCCTCCATCTGCTTGTCCTGTGTAGTAGCACCTACTGTACGCTACCAGTCGGAGAAGTCTTGCTTACAATAATGTCCTTTGTTACAAGAAAAGATGTTTTAGTTTGAACCACATCTGCTCATTCCAACAACGTATTTGTTTTTGTTAGCCGCGAGAAAACAGTACATTCAATTAAATATATTTTCTATGTGCATAAATATCTGTCGATTCCCACAGCTGTAACTTTATATGCACAGCAGTTTGTGTGTGTGTGCGTCCATACTGGTGTGTGTGTACCTGCTGAGTAACAGCCTGGATGAGTCACCACCCAGGTAAGATTAGTACTGGCTGACCTACACAGACAGCTGGACTGAACTGCAGAGTTCACTGGCAAATCTATACAGTTCATCAAAACACACAGCTGTTAGATTTATAAGGAAAGACAGTCCTGGCTGCTCACGATCAGATTTTTAAAAAATCTACCGGTAGTCTACATAGTTTGTCAGAGTCAGAGAGAAGTACTACACAGGAAGTGTATTTGAATGAAAACGATTACTACAAAGTACTTTTGTGATTTTCTGTTTGCTCTATTTCTTTCCAGATTTGATTGTTAAAGTTATTCAACAAAACATGGGGGGGGTCAAAGTGGAGGAATGGAGAAAGGTACGTTTGATTAAAGTGATAACTGAGATGAACATTATCTTTACTTTGAAGTGTTTTGACACACTTGACTGTGACATTGACAAGTTTTCTCTGTTTTGTTTACAGCCAGAAAATGTTGTCCTGTTGCTGCAGGTAAACTTGTCAACTTGTCAGTTGAATTTAATATTAATACAGACTATAGAGCAAAAATGTGAGAGCCATAGAGTGAAGTGATGATGGGGTAAATCTTCTCCCCTGCAGTGGATTTACTATGAGGCTGGATTCCTCATCTGCTCCACCATCGGGATCCTGTTTGTGGTCCTCACTCCCATCGTAGGCATGTGTTTCTGTGTGTGTCGATGCTGTGAGAACTGCGGAGGGGAGATGCATCAGCGACAGAGGAAGAACGCCGACTGTCAGAGGGGTTTCTACACCGCCTCGCTCATCGCCACCACCACCTTCATCGTGTGAGTCTCTGTCGTCAAATTTGTTTGTCAATCTTCTATTTATAAGACAAGGCATTAACAGTCTAATCCGCCCTGTGCACATCACTCATTCCTCTTTGTGATGAATTACTGCAAAATCCACCAGCGTTTTGCACATATGCACCAGTACTCGACAAGACCCGTAAACAAACTTTGATGTGTAAAAGCAGTGAGGTTCGGCTGAAACTACACGTGCTCACATTCAGACTGTGACATGCAGTGAACCTGCTCTGTGGAGGTGAGACAGGTGCTCGGTTGGAGAAATAAGATCCAAACTGTGCAGGACAGTTAGCTGTTACTGATATGCCTTGGCTCACTGTGAGAGGCCTCTCTGTCTGAAAGAGCGCTTTCACATCACACACATGCATATACACCTGAAGCTCTTTGTGGCTATTGGAAAATCTATGTCTGTTATCTGGTCAGTTTGTCACTAGAATTGGTTTCAGTTCCCGCATTCAGCAGATTTTCCTATGACTCTCATTTTATTTTAGTCAAATATCTTTTTAGGTGTTAAGATTTCAGGAATCTGGCAGGTACATATCCAGAATTTGATATGTGATTCGAGTATAGAAATACTAAAATTAATTTGATTAAGTATGCACCTCTCATCACAAAGGCAAGGCTTATAGATAAAGCAAAGTTATGGGCAGTATAATTACACGCTCAGTAGTGTAAGATGAAATCTGCCTAGTAACGGGATAAAATCATAACATTTACGTTCATAAATATCTGCATGCTTCTTGACTTTTCAAAAAACCTAAGATGGCGAAAGAGATCTTCTATCCAAGAACAGTGAAGCAGTTTATCATCTCCTTTTTTTTGATGAGAACAGGCTTCTCTAACTGCGCCTGGTAAACGTAGAAGCTTCATTTGGCTTCATGGTGGCGTGAGTGATTTTTGAAGCCCTTCTCAGTGTGGCTACGCTGCTCTCTGCTGGCCAGCAGCTGTTATTGTAATTCTGGACTTGACTGATCCTGCCTGTGTGTGTGTTTCAGTGTGGGAGTGCTCATTGCCTATGCAGCAAACCATAATGTCAGTAACCAGATCAAGAGCACGCGACGCTTCATTAATACCAACATCAGAGATCTGAAGACATTTGCCAACAACACACCTGCGGTATGCTCTGACTCACATGTGCTGTATGTGCACACACACACATATTGTATGAAAGACACACACATGTGCCGTCCGTATTTGTTGTACTACTCCTATTAGTGAGCTTTCTGTTGCAGCAAATCGAATACCTGACCGCTCAGTACACCACGGCAAAGAACAAAGTCCTGTCAGACCTCGACAGTAAGCTGAACTCTGTTTACATTCAGTATTATCTTGCATTTCTCACTTTGTTTGCCCTGTTTCCTAAAACACTGTGAACTTTGTGTACAGACATTGGACCTTTGCTGGGTGGTAGGATCCACAGTCAGCTGGAGAAAGAGGTGGTTCCCACACTGGACGTTGCCCTGCGTATGGCAGGAGGTAACACAATCTCCATATAGCTTTAAACAGAACTTGTTTCATGATGCATTATGTGTCATGGTTGTTAACACACTGACTGTGATAGTTGTGACAAATCTAAAGATGAATTTGGTAAAATCATGTCTTTCTGGGTCATTCCAGAATCCAGATGTGCGTTTGGAGGACATGTCCTCACTGTTTTGTCTTGCTTTCTGTTCCCCTGTGACTCTTTCACATTTGATCTGTTATCTAAAGGAAAAGTTGAAAATGCCATCAAAGGTAATCAGAGCTGCTCTGATTCAGTGGTCGTAACTTTGTGTTAGTGGACTTCAGGTGTGACTGTGGACCAGTTTAACTTGCAAACTGCGTTGTTGTGGTTTTGGTCTGTGTCAGTGTATCAGTGTTTTTTTGGTGTGTTTGTACATATGTGATTAAACCTGCATGAGGCTCATGTGTGTGTATATATATATATATATATGTATACACACGTATATGATTCAAAGCAACGATATTGTGAATTATTGCACCATAAATGTGGAACTTCAGTTTATCCTTCCTAACTTGCTCATAGCTATGCGAGAGACTAAAGAGGCCCTGGAGAACATCAGCTCATCACTGGAGGTGCTTCAAGAGGAGACAGGAAAACTTCAGGCCAGCCTGTCAGGGGAACGTGCATCTCTGTCCAATACTCTGTCCGACCCCGCCTGCACCAACGGAGCTGTCTCACACACCTGCAACACAATCAGATCCACACTGTCACAGCTAGGAATAAGTGCAGATTTCTCTGAGGTAAAAACTGGAAATCAAAGCATTTCGTTGTAGTGAAACGTCTTTATATTTAGCCCTTTCTCTGTCTTTCAGCTCCCAGATGTCAGTCATGCTTTGGCCAATGTCAACGTAGTTTTGAAAACCGATCTCAGCAACATTGTACAAAAGGTTAGTAAATTATGTTTATGCTGTAATATTGCGAATATGCAATATTTCTATGGTGCATCCAGACCACATCACTGTCATCAGCAGCTAGTGAGAGGACATTAGTCTGAAAATAATCAGCCTTTAAAACAATAAAATGTTAAAGATGCCAATGCCGGACCAGTATTTTAATATCTCTTCATCATGCGTCTTTTTCTCTTTGTCTTTCCCTTCTTCCAGGGTTACTCATCCTTTAATAACACGCCAAAACTGGTTCAAGAGCAAACTAAAAACATTGTCACAGGTATGGACGTGTATTTAGTTTAATACATTTACGTTCACCCCATCTTTAAAAACTAGGCGAGAATGAGGTGTGACTCATTGAATCTGACTTTTTGATTCCTCCCTTTTCTCACTTCTGGATGATGAAGCTCTGCCACGTAAGCCTCTTTGACCCTTTTCGCTGTCTGCTTGATCTCCAGGCCTTCTAGTTGATACAGAAGATCACATTGTCCCTTTCTCACTTGTATGTGGTGCTTTTTTGGATGTAGGCGTAAAAGGCATGCTGGATAAGATTGGCACAGAGATCAACAGCTACGCCAAAATGTTCCCTGTAGAAGCGTCTTTGGCCAACTTCACCATTTTCATCAATAATGGACAGAAGAAAATTGAATCCTATTACCCACAGATGGACCAGCTG
Source organism: Macropodus opercularis (assembly GCA_030770545.1). Lineage (NCBI taxonomy): Eukaryota > Metazoa > Chordata > Actinopteri > Anabantiformes > Osphronemidae > Macropodus > Macropodus opercularis. Next base: position 4,775,454 of record CM061089.1, read on the forward strand.
GATTTCTACAGGTTTGTGCTCTCCTGTGTTTGTGTTAACCTGTGTACATGTGACAAAATGTGGATTAAACAAGCAGGGAACAATTTGGCTCACACAAATGGCCAAAGGAAGCCATTTCATATATATATATTTTGCTGTAGGTGGATTGGCTGTGTGTCAGTGCTTTGCATGGTCGTCTTGGTACTGGCCTTCAACATCCTCGGACTTTTATGTGGCACATGTGGCTATGACAAGCAAGCTACACCTACAACCCGAGGATGCCTTTCAAACACTGGCGGCAACCTGCTAATGGCGTAAGTTACACCCACCACGCTCACTGACACTTCTCAGCATGTGTATGCATCAGAATATAGAAAATATAGTATTTCAACTGCTAAAACATGGGGTTCAGCTAATTGTGGTTCAATAAAAGTAACGTTTACTTTTAATTCTTTGTTGTGGAATGTTTGTGTGGTAATGTGCGATATAAACAATAGTAACAAACGATTGAATGCAGGACATACAACATTTGAACTGACTGATCTGATTAAACCTCTCTTGCTCTTTCAGTGGGGTGGGATTCTCTTTTATCTTTGCCTGGGTGCTCATGGGCATCGTGTGCACCTTGTTTGTTGTTGGTGGCAACGTGGAGAAGCTGGTGTGTGAACCGCTGGCCAACCGGCAGCTTTTCAAGGTACTATAAACAAACTCTCTTTCTGAATGTACCGGTGGTCACCTTGGAGAGAGTTTCATCTGAGTTGGATATGATTGCGTAAGGCACAGCGCTACTGCTCCTTTCTGATGAATACACTTGTGTCTGTTTGTAGATCATAGATACTCCATTTCTGGTCCATCCTTCCAAGAAGAACTTCCTTCCTGGGCTGCTGTTTCAGAATCCAAACATTGACCTGACTTTGGGAAGCATGTACAGGTAAGCAGACCAATGGCTTTTACTCTTACATGAGATGTTGTGATTGTAATTCCTACAATATGTCTGATAATGGTTTTTGCTTTTCAGGGAGTGCCATGAGAACAACGGTCTGTATCACGCTCTGCAGCTGGAGACCATGTTTAACATCAACTCCTTCCTAAACAGAACTGTGGTATGTTAATATGGACACCAGCCACAATAATGTATAGCACCTTAATCACACACCTTCTGGCAGGTTCAATTCTTCATTGCTAATTGTTGCTTATACTGGATTCCTCATATCCAGGACTTGGTGAATAAGTTTGATTTTGATTTGATTTCACCTGTTTCACTGGAACAATCTGGATGGAACTTTAATTGGGTTTATTTTGTCCACAGTACAACAAGGATTTGGCCAAAGTGTTTGACAATGTGCAGGTGGACCTACAGGACATTACTCTGCTGGAGCAGGCCGGCAGAGACAACCTCATCAACTTCGCCAACTCTGGAATTGGACAGATTGACTATGAGGCGTACCTGACGGAGGTAGTTACGACTGTGTGTGTGTAAAATCTGTCCTAAGCCTGTGACCACCTCACCAAAGCAAGAATGAAACCATCGTGAAAAATAAAGAATTGAAAACCGATGGCAATGCAACTTAAGGGGAAGACGAATAATTTTTACCCTGTGTATAAATGTGTTTCAGGTAAATAAGGGAGTCACGCTTGTGGATCTGCTGTCATTCTCCACGGACCTGGAGGCTCAGGCTGATCAGCTGGTGAGTCTCATCATCACTGAATCAGTTGTTGCAAAGACGGTTACAGTGCCGTTCAAAGACTATTGTCCTGTTACTGATTCTACTTTTCAGTACCTGTCGAGTTAGTTCGTTTATAACAGTGTCGATGCTGAACCACGTCCACTCTGTGTGATTTGTGCCTGAGTCTGTGATTGTTTGTCTGCAGCCCCGTGGTGCTCTGGAGAACGCACTGAAAGGACACGCCAGCAGTATCAGACAGATTCACAGAGATCAGGTGGTGCCCCTGGAGCAAGCAATGGTGCGTTTCTCTCGCACCACGCAAACGTAACACACCTGAACCATGCACCACGCAAACAAGGAGCAAAGCTCTGCATCACTTTACTGAAAAGTGTCACTACACTTTTTAGTATTGTTGTGTTTATTGTCATTGTCATGTCATGCCGTTTATATGTTTACAGTGGAGAGCTGAAGAGAAGTGTGTTTGTTTTATCCTCACTCTTGCTTCTTTCCTCTTCTTCCTTTTCTTTCATAAAATGGTGACAGAAATATGTCAAAGCGCGGGTAAGAAGCTGTTGATGGCCGTCGTGGTTCATGTCGTGACACCAGTGGCGTGACGTGATGGAGCATTTCAAAAAGCATACAGACATTTAAACCATGTTCACTTTAGTTCTGGTTTTCTCTGTTTTACACAGAGTTCCCTGAGCCAGAGCATCAAGCTACTACAGAGGATGTCCAACGACCTGCCGGTGAGGAACGACTGACAGAAACTATGTCGATTCCATCTGTTCATGTGACTGTGACACCAAATCTCACACGTTCATTTTCCCTCAGGCCAAGGTCACTAATATCCTGAGTGCTATTGATGCAGCAGAGTATCTCATCACTCATAATGCCTCCCATGTGGTGAAGCAGGTACAGAACTAGTATCAGATATGTACATTTAAACCTGTTAATGAATAAATGCTAACACTGGAAGGGTTTTAAGTCCTGATTTAATAGAGGGGGTTTTTGTGAAACGGTCTTTTTCACTCTGCACGTTTGTTGTTTGAGAGAAATCAAGTTTACTTTGCAGTCTTTTTGTCCATTCTTCAGCAACTGCTAGTATTTACTTCCCAGTTGCAATTGCATCATAAGGACAATAGTATTTATTGTGGAAGTGAACTAAAGCTTTAAGCTGGATCTGCAGTCACACACTCCCTAACCTTTCTCTTCTCTCCGTTTGTAGGAAACAAAGGGCTACATCCAGAGTTTGGTCGGCTACTTCACCCAGTACACAGAATGGGTCAAGCTCTCTGTGAGTATTCTGATAATCTGGCTTTTTTAAAGTCTCAGGCCAATTTACAGTTAAGACAGAGAAACCTGGGTAAATTAGTGTTTTGTCCACAGATCAGCAACAGTAACTGATGTGTCAGATTTTTACTCGTTGTTCATAGTCCATGCACAGCAATCCATACTCCATACTACATGGCTTTATGGTATGTGCACCATCTGTATTTATGTTACTTGTGTATTTTCCCCACAGCTGACTGCAGAGGTGGCTCAGTGTAAACCCATCAGTAACATTGTGGACAGCATGGAGGTAGTAGGGTGCAGCTTCGTAATCGACTCAGTGGTATGTGTGCAAATGTGCACAAATAATATGTTTCGCACAGATCATTTGTTACGAAACTAATTTTCTGCACGTGGTTTTTCAGAACACGTTCTGGTTTGGCCTGGGAGGCTGCTGCATCCTTCTGATACCCAGCATCATCTTCTCTGTCAAACTGGCAAAATATTACAGAAGGATGGACACAGAAGACGTCTTTGAAGAGTGAGTCCCAACACACATTTTGGACACAAGACACTGTTCTTTATTCCTGCTGTAGCTTCTAAGTCTTTGCTGTTGTTGATCAAAGTGCAATGAATTAACATTTCTCTTCTGTCTCTTCTCCGCTCCGTCACGTCATTTCCACTCTGTCCAGCTCCTCTTACCCGTGGCTCGTAGCACTTTGATGTTTATTTTTTCGCTCGTTCACTTGCTCACCTGTTTTGGTATGGGACACATCATCTTTGGATCTTCTCTTTCCTCTCATCTCCTTCCGCTAAAAATCACAAGAATCTTCTTGAGTGGGCTCTAATTTCAGCGTGTTACTGCCCACCCCCGTTGAGGATCTCTCCATTCTTGTTGCTGTCACCACCATCTTCCCATTCTCCTTCTCATCTGTCCCCCCTCACTCTTATGTTGCAGTATGGGTAATACAGGTAGTCACTGTGACCAAGTGTGCGATGGAAACCTCGCTGTGGTCAGGTACGAGCCGCGTCCAACAAACGTGCATGCTTGCATGGAGAGGTGTTAAGTGGTGAAGGGATGTTTTCACATCAGATTTTTCCACAGTTCTTGCGTTTTTTAAAGCATCCCACTCCTGTTCGTGTGCATGTGTGTATGTGTGTGTGTGTGTGTAGCTCCCCCTACGACTCCCTGTCTCTGTTCCCTCGGGCGTCTGCTCCCCCGAGCTACTCCGGCTGGTCTCCATGACGGAAGGCTGTCCTTACTGCCGAGGTATTCTCATTAATAACCATCAGCCTGAAGTAGCCGTCTAACAACAACAAGCTACGGGATCCTCACCTGTCTGACGTTACTCTGGTGACTTGCTGTGTCTGCTTCCCTTTCTTCATCGTCACCCTTTCAACGACTCATATTTGTTCATTAACCAACATGGAGAATTATCCCATATCCACCTGACTCTGAAGATTTTTCCATGATTTTGTGGATTGTCCTTTTAACAGTTACAGTGCAGATTTAACACATGTTTCAACATATCTGATCTTTATTCTTCCTAACCATATACAATATTGACTTGGAATGGTTAGAATACATGAAATGGTTGAAAGGTTGATTTTATTCTTTCTTTCACAGTGGACAAGAGAACTGGAACTGAGATTTCCGTCCAGGTGGGAATTTGTTTATTCTCCAGTTTGGTACAGTACCATAGATACGCACTCAGTAAAAATACAGTGTGACCATCTCACGCAGCCATACACAACACAACAGTCACTGGATTCATATCAGCCTGATCCTTGTTACTATTTCATATTTGACAAATTTCTTTTTATTTTTCACAGGCTCACAGAATTTTTTAGTTTTCCCGTTTTGCAACAATTCCATGGACTAAAGGAAGAAAGAATGAAAACAATCAGGAGCTTCGTCGCATCCCATCAAGCCATTTGACCAGGACTTCTGATCAGCCAACTGTAATTATCTCTCATGCACACCAGCATGTGGTCGCAGCAGCAACCACAGTCCTTCTAGTGTTGGATGCGACACATTATCGTGTCAGAGCCATGTTCCTGCGTAGTTTTACCTGTAGATGATGAATTTATACCAGTTTTAACAGAGTGACACAAGTGTACATTTTTTATGCTTTCAAACCTTTTGAAAGTTTTATATATTTTTGTTAATGTTTGTTTTATAACATGTATGTAGATTATTTCTAGGAGTAGCGTTTTATCTGTTCTTTCGTTGGTGAATATTTGTCCTGTAGCTTGCATCGTTGCACTAGACAGGTACCAGGATCTTCATGGTGCAGTTTGACATTTTGGAAATTTTTCTTTTGTGTTGGGACGATTAATACTGAACTGAATTGTCATGGCTGTATTTAATTTAAGTGGTAATTGGCAGCTGGTTCTTGCATAAAACACACGTTCTCTGCATTATATCAGTCAAAAAAGTCAACTTCATGGTGGAGTCAAATGTCAGTAGAACTGATCAGGTTCTTTGTTGGCCTAACTTCATGAAGTACATCTTACAATTTATTGCACAGATCGGATATAACACGCTAACAGATTTAGAGGTATATAGACGTTCAGAGTTTCTAAAAAAGGCTGAGATAATAGCTCTGTGGGTTAATGATTCCTGTGTAGAGCAGAGATGTGAAATAATTGAACTGAAATAACTCTCTGCACAAAAGGGTGCTGTGTTCCCAAATGTCAAACTCCTCCATTTACCGCAGAATAAGGGAACTGTTTTTCCAGCAATTATCCTGGTCCTTGCTACTGCAGAAGGCAAAATGTTACTGGCTACTACAAGGTTTTAAGACCGCTAACAAACACAATATTGTGTCTTAGGCATTTCTCGCCAGACCATTAGTGAAGCCCTAGTTGCTTGTTTTGTCAGAGGACTTTGTTTTTCTTCACCATGTTGTGGTTTGGGGAATAAAACTCCCAGAGGTCTCTGTGGTGTCAGAGGTCAAGATGAAGAGCACAGAAAAACATCTAGCTGGAGAGAGTGGGGAGGAAAGTATCTGTGAATAAAAACGTCACTGTACAAAGGGTCTGCTGTATTTTCCTATCATATTTATACGCTTACACTTAAACTAAAGGATAAATATTCTGGCTGCTATATGTGTTTAGATCACCAAAGCTAATATTTACACACTTTCTTATGGTCCATCAAATTTTGTTAATAATGTCGAACTGCGGTGTATAAGGTAGCATGTAGAGTGTTCATTAACTGTCCTCAGCTTAAATTACTTACTCCTCTATGATCATATTTTCAGATAGAAATGTATTAAATGACAAAACATGTAATCCTGGATAAATCTCTGACAACAACGAGTCTCACAATCTTCACATCTTAAGAAGAACATGACCAGATTGTTTACTTTTACAGGTCACAGATTAAGTCTTAACTCTTCAGTAAATAACTTGGCTGTAAGTTGGCTCTGGAGCTTCAGTCCATCCCTCCTCCACCGCTGCCTACATCAATAGTCAAAGAACCTGTTTCACTGGAACGTATAATGTGTTATTATATAATGTCTCACAACATTCGGCTTCCTGAATCCAGACGCTCCCTCAGCCTTACCCCCTGTGCTCCCATGACTATTGACCGCCCCCCGTCTCCCCACTTCCTCACTCGGTAAACATATTTATGTTCTCCCCTCCATGTCATCCATCACATGGAGGGGAGAACATATGTACACATGTTTTAGCGTCGTGTGGTCGCGTAGGAGGGTTCGTGCTGGAGGAGGAGCCTTTTTGCTTACCTAAATAATACCTTCTTTGTGAGCGCCGCACTTAAAAAGTCACACAGGTTTTTTAAGCCCTTGCACTTCTTAATCCTCTACACGGACACGAACCATACACACGTCCGTCCATCGCTAACGCCACCATGATCCCCAGGATGAGAGCGATGCTGCTGTTTCTGGCCGTGACCGTTTATGCCTCGAACGCCCAGACCAACAACGGCAGCAACGACAACAAACAGCTGCAGCAGCAACAAAGCAGTTGGGACGAGCCCATCAAATTCAGCACCAAGACCAAGGACTCCTGTGCGATGGTTATATCTGCAGTTGGGAACTTCACTCGCCTGCGTGTCTCCTGCAAAGGTCAGAGCCAGGGCCAGACCCCGGGACGCTCCTACTACTGTGATTTCCAGGGAAAACCCAGCCTGTGTCGCCCCTACAACACCAACCCTCGTCACTACTTCACCCAGATGATGTGGGAGCTGAGGAAGCTGAGCCACGCTTGCCAAGGAGCCAAACTCTATCGCCCTCCGATGTGTAAGAAATACTCCGATGAGGCCCAGATGAGCTTCTTGGCCTCCTGGCCCAAGACCACCATCCCCAAGCTGCCTAAGCCAGGTCTGGACAGACCAGTGGTGCCAACCCAGAGTAAGCCAGTCGCTACTCCAAAACCCGCCAAGCCAGGCAAGGGCCCCCACAGCAAAAAAACTACCCCTAAGCCTGTGAAGACCACCACTCATCCCACAGAGCAGCCCGACGCCGACGCCGCAGCTTCCCGCCTCGCCTCCGAGTACTGCTGGAAGAGCCTTCACGGCGTCTGCGCCTACGTCTTCGGCTTGTTCGAGTAGCGAAGCCGCAAACGCCGGTGAGGAAAGGACTTTGAATCAAACTATTCCTCCTTTAAGGATAAACTGTCAGTAAGTCCGAACAATCGTATATACACAAATGTAATCTTACAATATCATTTGTTTGTTATTTCAGGTCAGAAAAGTCAGACCTCTTTGCATCTATTGTTGACTGACCCAGGATCTGTGTGAGAGCCACTGGAGTGTTTGTGTTTGCCTTGTGGGGTCCGACCCGGCTGAGCCCAAAACACAACCCTATACCTGTGTACCGTCAGAGGCTGACTGTTTAAATCTGTAAAACACACAGCAAAGCAGAGGAAATGGTGACAGGTTCTGTTTGCATATGCTGTAAAATGTCCTTTCTCATCTCACGTAAATGTTGAGGCATTTATTCCTGGAATGAACGATGAAGAAAATAAAGTCAGAATCCTCTCCTGCTGTGTCTCTGATTCGTCACCTGAGCTGCAACAAGCAGCAAGTGTTCGCGTTCATTGAATCAAAGGACGCCTTGTTTCTTCTCATAACTGTATATATATATCTGCAGCCAGAGGAAGTTGTTAACGCACAGACACGGCCCGAGTGGACCCGGACTGCGGTGGCGATAACACAGCTCAGTCTGAGCAGCGTTAAACGCTTCGTTGTGTGAGTCCTAGGCGCTGCAGGAACACAGGGAGGCCTGTGTGGAGTGGAAGCAAACGTGGCTGCAGCGCCGGGATAACACGCACAAGCACACGTCGAGTGCAGTCACCACGTCACACTCGAGGATGAAGCCACTCGCGGGAAGAATCTCCCTACAAGACGCCAACGTGGCTTTTCAGAGTCAAATGTACAAACACAGTCAGATAGCCGTGAATAAATACTGAATATTGAAATTGTGTGATATAAGTTACACACACTGGAAACGCTTGTGTAGGACACTATAAAAGTAGCTCTTCATGTGTGGTAGTTAGTCTTAGCCTGATGTTGAGACTGATTAAGATTCACCACAGGATGGTGCTGCTTGTCTGGCTTCTGTGAATCAGGCTACGACCACCCAGACCTCACAACGCTTCTATACGGCAGACAGCGTATAGAAGCGTTCAGTGTTTTTCACTGAATATCAGTGAAAAACACGCTGACTCCTGCCCGAAATTAAGCCCCAACGCTGGGCCTGTGAGCACCAGAACCAGAAGGGAAGGTAGGAGGCCTGGTCTGACGGACCACGTTGATGGACGGTCCGTGTCACTGGAAAGCATTTGGCACCAGGATGCACTGAGTAATGGCTAATGCTCTGCTGTGCAGTTCCTCTGACAGGATGGCAACACTTTGGGCATTAGTCTCAGTATTTGTGTGTCACTGGATGTATTAGTTTGCTTTGCTGTTCTATACGTGGCTGGACGCTGCACCAAGTCAGAGACTGGTTGTATAACGCGCTAATCCTTATACAACGACTGTTGTATAATGAATGTTCGACTTCTTCTGAATAACTCGACAGCGTCATCAGTCTTCATTTACAGTCTCTTTGATCTCCTATGGAGCGATGCGCGGAGGCCGGGGGTGCAGTTGGAACACGCTAGGCCCCACACACACACATTCCATTCATCATCCCACGGGAACCGGCTAAGGTGTCCGTGTGTTTTGGGCGTGGAGCAGTATGAAAGCCACGTGCGCCACCACAGAGAGTCACAAGAAGCAGCTTTTCGTAGGTTTCTGTGTCCTCTGCACCGGTTCTGCACCAGCCAGCCTCTGTGCGTCCAACAATGCTGCCGCCGCGGACCTTCCCTCTCCTGCTGTTGCTGGCTGTCCTCGGGCAGCAGGTCTCTCTGGCCTCGAGCGCTCGCGGTAAGAGCCGTGGAGCGGACAAGAGCGCGACTCCGGCGCCTGGAAGAGGGCAGCGCGCCGGGGACAGGCCCTTGGCCACCGTCCAGGGGAGGATCTCCATCAAGGACAAGCTACAGTGCACGTGGGGGGCAAGAGACGTCGGGAACTCTGTGAAGCTGGCGATAAGGTGCCGCAACCCGGAGGCGCGCGCCATCATCCTGAAGTGTCAGTACACGGCCAGACCCCAGCGGTGCGCGGGATACCTGACCGACAACAAGGTCTTCTGGAAGCAAGTGGCTCGCGCGCTCAACAGACTCCAAGGCACGGTGTGCACGGACGATCGCGCGCTGGTGAAGGCTAGGATATGCAAGCACGCGCCACGCGATTCGCACTTCAAGCTGGACGCAGTCAGCTCCGAGAGCTCCGAGCGCGGGTCCGTCTCGCGCCCGCCGCCCCTCTCCACCTCCACCCCACCGGCGGCCTGCACGGGGCGCGCGGACCACCGGAAAACGGCAGAAGAATACTGCGGCGGCTCGTGGGCCAGCGCGTGCTCCTTCCTCTTCTCCATGCTGCAGCGCGACTGCTAAGGCTTCGTGTGAGGGGCGTTCAGTGACCATGGATCGTTCAGGTGTTTCCATGTGGGCCAGGTCTGAGGATACACTAGTACAGACTCTAATACTGTGACTACAACTCGTAGGCACTTTTTTAGGCTTTAATTTGAACCCAGTAGTCAATAAAGCTGCCTCCACTCTGTGATCACAGCTCGTCCCCAGTAAACTGAGCCTGGAGGCAGAAATGCTGAACGTGTTGAAGAGTGTATTTGACTAAATGTCTTCTCTGTCGACAGTGAACCTTGTAATGTCGTATTTTACTGTGGTACTGTCTTATTTAAGGCTTCACCACACTGGATCACACAGGATTGTAGACTGCGTTGTGATTGTTACTTTCTTCTGTCTCTCACCAGTCTCTGTATAACTATAGAAAACCACTGTATTTATGCACCATAAATAAATATTTGTCATTTATAGCCTGCGTGTGTTTTGTTGTGAAACATGTGGTTTTTAACAGGGTCCTAAGAAGCGAACTATACTTCACGCAAGTAGTTTGATGAAGGGGATGTCAACCAGCTCGCTGGAAAGTCCTTAAATGTTTCCAGCTTTATGAAGTCAAGTTATCAAGTACTTTATCTGACTAACCGTCCATTGTTGTTCAGACTGTGTCAAAGGAACTGACTCAAATCATTTCATACACCCCATCCCTGCTGAACAGCCACTACAGCGAAGGCCTAGTATTTGTTGTAGTGCACAACCTACAACGTGTGTGTTATCCTTGAAGAAGTGCAAGCTCCTGGATCTTTAATGTCTTCCTGTTTGTTCTTGACCTCTTGTCACCTCTGACCTGCTGCTCTTTGTTCCTCTGGCCGTCTTTTAATAGAGGCCTGCTTTCTCTAATGGCACAAAAGGGATTTTCAGTGTCACTTTGTTTTATTGAGTCTTTCTCCAGAGCTCAAGGACACATTCCAGCACTGCCTCACACTCAGGGAGGAAGTAGTTAGAGGTCAGAGGTCAAGGCTGAAGAAGGAAATGAAGCTAATCTGTTCAGCAACGATCAGCTTTTATCTCCACAGATCTTTAAAAGCAGAGATTTGTGCCAAAAATAACCAGTTCATCAACACTGTAATTGGTCACTTAATAACCAAAAACAGGGTTTGTCTGTTTCTTCAGTTTGTGTATAGTTGACTAAATAACAGATGATGTTGATGCGTTGACGGTTCAAACGAGTGTTTGAAGATACACGTTTACCCACAATCAAACTGAGCTTTAATCTTTCACAATTCCCCCAAAGTTTAATTGGAAAATATCCCTAAATGAAAACTGAAACACAGATTATTTCACCCTGTCTTTATAGTTCAATCAGTTGTAAATAGACCTAAAAAAAGCCTAAATAATGGCTTTTTATTCTAAAGGCTTTTTTACTCTTCCCATATTTCCTGTCATCTTTCTACTGTCCACAAAAGCTCCACAGAAGCATCAGGCAGCTGCGTTAGACATTTAGACATCAGACATTTAAAGGCGGTGAAGAGCTCCATTAATCTCTCCCTGTGTAGTTTTCAGTGATGTGTGAAGTCGACATAGCAGCAGCCCTGAGAAGACTAATACCCTCAAGCTGTCTTTAACTCCTGTAATATCTTAACGAGGTGAAGAAATCCCTGCGGGAAGCTCTGTATTGTCAGTAATGGCTAAATGGTCATATTTAAGTATGTTTGTCCTTTTCATGGCAGGTACAGTAAGGGCAGGTCTCATCGTGTTGTGTCGGTGTTTTACGAGTAACACTTGTCAAAGCACCAGACCTCTGGCACAGTGCTGCTCGACTGCTCCAACCGTTTGAAGTTTGCAAGTAAAGGCATGACTAGACAAGTTGGTCCACCTCTGAGCATGTAGTACAGTAAATCTAGTCTTCAGTCCAGTTTGAAAGCATCATCATGCACTGAAACAGCTGCAACCACTTTTCTAAGCTTAATACATAAAGCGGAATCTGTGGCAAGTTTCAGCTCCAGGATTGAAATTGAAACCATGGATTTGTGGTCAATGGCTTATGTCGGTTCTTGAGCCGCTTCAAGTTCATGTTAAAAAGACCTGTTGGAATAAACTCATCCACAGTTTTAATTATAAATAATATTAATGCATTTAAAGTAGTGTATTGAGTGTTTTGTGACTTTCTCTGTATGTAGGTGTAAAACCAAACTTCACATCAGTGTCAGCTTGACTTTGAACCTCCTGCAGTCATCACAGTCACGGTGCTAAGGAAGAGGACGAGCTGCAGCTCAAGAGGGAAAACACATCAAACTTCAAACCAATGGCTCCCTTCAAGCCTTCAGATCTGACCTGTAAATCTGACTGAACACACACCACACACCCAAAATCATGCAGCGCATCCGCGGGGAGGAGCCACAGGTATTGTTCTTCCTGTGACTCGAGGTGGTCCGACCTCAGTCTGTCATTCAGTCCTCGTTTATTGGCTGTTTCTATAGCAACAATCGCCAGCAGCCACTTCAGTAGAAAGAGAAACCGAAGATAGTGTAACAGGAGCCGCAACAGGACCTTCCTTCCACACACAAGTCAGAACTCCTTGTATTGTTACTGGCAAAATAAACCCTGAGGGGATTTAGTGAAAATAATGGATTGTGTTAAAGCCCCAATCAGTTGTTCATAACCCTAACCCATAAAACACGCGCCAGCACTGTTAAACTAGTCTTAAACTACTACTGTAAATAACACTGTAATGTTTGTGCTGAAGAGTCAGTTAAATCCAAAGCACAATAATTACGTTGATATGTAGCACAGTAGAAATATTTACAAAAAACTGGGAATGGCTGAGGAAAAACACGTTTTGTCCAGATGTTTAGTATTTCAGTAAATGTTCTGTAAGTCGGACAGCTCGGCTGTTAACGCAGCTCCAGCGCCCTCTAGTGTCTGTAGGAGATCAGTGCATGTTTATCATGTAACAGTTTCTAGTGAGACAGATAAAGAAATAATTCACTGTTGTCCTTCAACTGCAACGTTTATTATTGCATTGTGGGTTTGCCATACAAAGTGCAAACAAATAACTGTAGTCAGACACGTATAAATGACACAACATCGATTAATGAAGATATTAGTCGACCAAAAGCTGCATTAATGGGAACATAAACTGAGTTGAACCACTTAGAGGCACTTCAGGTGTGGCTGCTGTAACGGATGGACGTCACGATCACGCGTCATCTCCACCACAGAGCAGCAGTAAGGCGTTACGGTAGTGACCGCTGGTGTCTCCCTGCAACACACACACACACACACACACACACACACACACACACACACACACACACACACACAAAGGACTTAGGAAAAGGGACAAAGGTTGCTGGCTGATAGGTGGACACAACGGTTGATGCGTATAAATGCGTCTGTGCACCTTGATGGCTGAATGCAGGGAGCAGGCGAACAGCCTCCGGAACTCAGCTCTGATGTCCAACATGTCCACCTCGCTACGAGTCACCATCACTCTGATCAGAGTGTGATCGTCGGTTCCAACACCCTGCTTCAAACAAACACACAGTGACTCCATCCTTTAACATGTTAGACAGCGCTGAAACCATTAAACACCAGTTCACGTGTGTTTAAATAGAGATTTGACAGAAAAATTGTTTAATTAAGGAAAGTGATCATTTTAATTAATGTTATTCAAGTAGGTGTGAAGCAAAAATATTGAACCTGCAAATGGAATTAAATCTGGATCTAATCTCAACTACACATTCAAACCAGCAATTAGTTGTCCAACCTTCATGGAGTAGTACAGGGTCTCAGCAAAATACATTGGAACACTCCTGGCACACTTCACTGCAGAAGAAAACAGAACAATAAGTCAACAATTGAAAATGAATATTGTGATTCATTCAGAGACTGAAGGCGCCAGCAATGTGCAGGTCATTTCATACCCACGGCAAGAAGCAGCTCTTTCAGATGTCCAGATGTTTCCCTCTTGATGCTCTCCTCTATCTCGAACCCAGACAGCTTCATGTAGGCAGCAAACACTGAAACACATGTTTTGATTAGCCTTCAGAACGGTCACAGCAGATTTCTGATCCCTGCTGCTCCTCCAGCTCTCAGATACAAACCTTTTCTAAGATGTTCTGCGCTCCGGTTGCCAAGGATGGTGATGAACGTCTGCTCATCGGTACCAAACTTCTGCTCTCCTGCCTTGAAGAGGGCCTGCAACCACAAAGAAACCTCTGTACTCCACACACTGCCATGAAATGAATGGAAATGCAGAAACCACACAGTAGTAACAAGTTATTGCATGTTGTGTTTAAATGCCTCCACTAGATGTCACTTGATCACCAAGATCAACAGGCTGCCTACAGGGCTGAGCCTTTAGGTCCTTCCCACAAACACATGACAGTCACACCCTCAAACAAAAACACAAAGACCCCATTGATGGAGTGTTTGCTGATTAGCAACGAGCAACACACTCACCTGAGCATCACTTTCAATCAGCTCCTGCTGAATCCCAGTCTGCCTGCTAGCCTGCAACCAGAGAAAACAAATAGACACATTAGTTAGAGTAGGACATGAGAGGAAATGAGAGGAGAGGAGAGGAGACATTTACCTGGAGCAGAATAACCAGAAGTCTCTGAAAGTGCCCTGAAGTGTCATGGCATACATCATCTTCCAGGCTGTGACCATACTCTGAGGGAAACATGCGGAACATGAAAAACATCAGCTAATCATCACAAAAAGAAAAAAATAAGTAGGGCCAAGAAGAGCTGGAGGTAAAGCAACTGGAAACTATAAACACCATAAACATATTGTTACTTACCCTGTTTGTAAAAAGCCTCAATGTCTTTCACCTGACGTGCGGGTCTGGAGGCGAGAATCTCCACCAGCACCTTCTCTTTTGTTCCTGCCCCCTAGAGGTGAAAGAGTCAACAGCCACACACCTGATGCATCAGTCTCCAGCGGCAGAAGCTATTTATTTGTGACACGTCAGTGATGAGGTTGTGTAGCTTCATGTGACTGTAGCACCTACCTTGACAGCATTGTGGAGGGACTGTGCATCATAATTGATGGGTGCGGTCATCAGACCCACGATCAGATCCTCAAATTTGCCCGTCAGCTCTCCCTTTAGGTCCCCAATCAGATCCTGTCATAATGATACAGTAGCAGTTTAATTACTGCTCCAATGCTGAGGGAGTCTGTGTAATGGTGTCACACTGACTGCAGCTTGAGTTTGATGTTGTGAGGAGTCACTGGTTTCAAAGGCCTTTTTCAAAATATACACATTTGAATCTTTAATCTGTATCTTATCTGTGGCACTGCAGCCACAGTTGTTACGGGAAAGTTGCTGATGTAGTAGCAGTAGAGCAAGTTGAAAAACAAGGTTGGGGTGAATGACTGGGTCAACACAAGTCTTTTACCGCGGAGACGGACGTTAACGTCCATTGTGATATGTGTTTTTTTAATACATGACACAGTGTAAGTATGCGTGAAACTAGAGGCAAAACCAGTTCTTTTGTTATGTTTTATGGCTTATAAATGTGGGAGCTGAAAGTTGTTCATGATGGAGTCAAACCTTTCCAAACAGGGTCTTGTAGGCGGCCTTGATCTCCTGCCTCTGGGCGTTGCTACGAGCAATAACCAGCTTCAAGATGGCTTCCTCATCAGTCCCTACGGCAACAAGCACCATGGTTACGTTGGCCTGCGTCTAGTTTGACATATTACATAACGAGCACGCTTTGTCTAGGCACACCTGAGGATTCCAACTGATATTAGGGTCAGTGGATGAGTTTGTTTATGGTGACGTGTCTCGAGTTTCACCTCATTGCTTGACTTGGCAACTGGGTGGAGCGCGGCACGAGCAGTAGTAACTATAGTACTTGTGTTCTCTCATGGGCCTACTGGTGGTGTGCTACTGACTCATACGCCTTCAAAGCATCAGATGACACTGCTAACACACAGGCGCCTCTTACCCAGCCCTTTCATGGCCTTCTGCAGGGCCTCTGCATCTGCGTTGGCGTTGAAGTTGCCACTGGCTTTCACAGTTCCTCTGCCGGCCTGCAACGCGGGAAGCAGAGGAGGATTATGACGCAAGCTGTTCCTAAAAAGCATATATGTCGGTCTGGAAGCCGTTGGACCTCACAGAATACAAAGAGCTTAGCAACACCTCAGCGCTAAAAGCTGGACTACCTGGTTTTTCTGGATGCTTGGAGAACAAAAGTATGATGTGGCATTTAATTCAGTCAGTCAAGAGTGAAGATAAATACGTGGAGGTGTTGTTATATCTACAGTGTCACATACTTGGCATGTTGAAAATAATTCTTAAGTTATTGGAGGGAATAGAATAGCAGCCCTTACTTCCTCTTTTCCTTATAATATACAGTATGATGGCAGGATTTCTAGATTCTTGAAATCAGAGTAAAATCCCTCGTTTAGATAACCATGGATTAGTTCGGACTCATTAGCAGATTTAACCTGTCTGTGCTCTATCCCAGACTTTCATGTGCATGATCTCAAAGATCTTCCTTTAACCTACTGCCCTTAAAATACCGTACATGCAAATGTGCACTCAAGCTTCCACATTCAATTTTTTCATTCACACAGACGACTATTTTCATATTTTAGCAGCCTCTGTCTCTACATCTCAGATAAAGTTCAGCAGACTGGCTGATACTGAGCATGGTAGGAATGAAAAAAACCCAAACGGCAGCTGGTTCCTTTGTATTTAGACATGTTTAGAGAAAATGACCACAGAAACGTTTCCACTGCTAACAACGGGATTGTGTGGTTTGCTGAAAAGCGTTTATATAAACCCACTCGCACAAGCTAAACGAATCAAATCAGCTGCATATGACTGCACAGACAAAGAGCTGAGCACAGAGGTATTTGGACAACGAAGTGACAGTGAACTTCAGCCTCCGTGACGTGTGATAGTTGAGCCTGAACGAGTTTCGACACGACCGGAGACTGAGGGACTCCGGTGGAGTTGTGTGACCCATCGAGAGTCCTCGCTCTGTGTCTCTACAACCACAGAGACACAATCCACAGAGCAAAGCCGGTATGAAGGGAACGAGTAAATTAATATGTTGAGAAACATCCAGATATGTCAGATGTTTCACTTCTCTTTGAGATCATCTGGAGGAGGCGAGGCTGCTTGGACTCATGACCTCATCGTTTCTAAAATCTCAGCTGCAGCTCCACTGCTCAGCCCATTTGTCCCCAATGCACCGCGCAAATAGCGTTGATATATGTGCTGAGGTGTATTAAAGACAAACATGAGCTGACGGTGTGTACAGCTCCGGTGCACAGCGTCCTGCATGTCACCTGGTGCAAAGGTGTGGCTCACTAGACCAGGAGCTCTGTGTTACATCAGACTACAGCTACACAGAACACCTGGCGTAGGATCTTCTTCCGTGTTTGTATGTTTTGATATTTAAAGTGTGTGGTGTGACGGTGCCAAAACTGTAATCTTCCTTCATTAAAAGTTTACTGGGAGCGGTTTTACAACAAATAAGTCTGGTTTTCAGCTGCAGACTAAAGCATCCTGGCGATAACATTAATTAGCCAACTCCACCCTGGCAGCAGAAACTGAAGGGATTCCCCTTTAAGAGAGGGTGGGTGGCTTTAAACTCAGACTGGATGTGGAAACGGCTGGAATACGCACCCACAGACTCACCCAAATGGAAAACAGCACACATGAGTCATACACCAAACTTCCCTAAAACAAACCCAAGCCTTTTTCATACTCCTGAGGTCTCTCAGTGATATTAAGCATTTTTAAGGGTCTACCAGTAACTTTCTAAATAAATGAAACACCTTATAGTGACGACTGACACAAAGGTCCTAACCACGCAGAAACATCTTCTCAACGCAGAAAAGTCCTCACGGGGTGGTTTGAAAGTGAAATGAGTCCTCGCACACACGGAGGATTACAAGCCTGCACACACTATGCCTCAATACACACAACTTAGAAAACGAGTTTGATTTGTGAAACCATTCAAGTGGCATATTCTGTATCGTAGGGAAGTACTAGTCAGAGCAGCTGCACATTTATGGCTGTCAAACTCTGTGTTTATCCTTAACAGATAGAGATAAGTGGCAATGAGCCATTATGGTCATTACACAAGTTTGTTCCGTATGTCAGCTGTGATATATATATTTACACACATCTTTTATGAATGTAGGCCTACTAGTTATACAGAGATTTACCATTTCATCCTGTTTTATCAAGTGGGCGTTGTCTTGTGATTTAAAGGGTAAAATGAGTCACGCATTTGCATAAATAACGGATTTAAAACGTTTAAGACCACTCTGCTGAGTATTTAAGTTATTTTATAAAGACTTCTATGTGGCTTTTAAATCATTAGAGCATACTCACCATTTTCACAGATCTTGGTGTAAATCAAAGAGACGAGGAAAAGTCTGTTGAAGGGAGAAAATAGTTAGTGGCTGCAAAACGACACAAAAACGAAAGTAGCGCTAAAACTAAGACTTAAACGTGTTTAACTTAACCGACACAACTTGTCTGACTCGTCTTTCACCGGCTTAATGACGCGAACTGATTAAGCTCCGCGGACTAGTCACAGGTTTCCCTTCACCTGCGTTTCCCTGACTACGTCCGGACGGCGGCGGGACTCTCTTACCGCTGAGCTGCAGCTGGAGGACGGAGCCCGGTGAGCGAACGGAGACACGACCGGCGGAGACCGAGGCGAAAGACGGAGAGGAGCGACAGGCGCACACGGAGAGAGTCTCTGCGGCGCGCGCGACCGTGGGCGTGCGCGTGGGGGCCACACCCAGGTGCGCAACGACTCAGGCGCAAGCGTAGCACGCTGGGAAATTGTGTTTTTACAGCGTTGACGTGTGTTCAGCTTTATTTTTAAATATGTATTTTCATTATTTGAATGTTAGTTTGCTTAAAAATTCAAACGTACGTGAAAACTCTGAACAAGTTACTGATCATGACCATGTGTAGGTGCACATTCAAAACGAACTACTGGAACCAATGATAAAAAAAGGAGATATACCTTCATATTTAACTTTATTTGTCTGTTGGCTCTGGTTTTAAGCAGTAATTATTATTTCTGCCGCTTTGAGGCAAAAGAACATATAAACAATAATGAAGTAGGCGGGGCTAACATTTTGTCAAGCACTTGACTATTTACACATTTAGAGCATATTATTAATTAAAACAAGTATTAAATCCAGTTTCCCCTTTTCTTTGCTGCTCTGCTTTGGTGTTGGAGCTGGCGACTGGTGATATTGATTAGAGAAGTTTAAAAGGTCAGTGGCGAGCACAGCACTGACACTGACATAATATCCTACCCCTACATATATAATAACCCTAATCCTTTATCTGATTAGATTTAGCAAATACCAACTGGTCACATATTTGGAACAGAGCTGGATTTTATTACTGGGGAAGTAATAAATGTAGGTCTTTTACTCATTAAAGAATGCAACAACAGAAATCCATAGATTTGATTTGTATTGTTTCTACTATGAATGTGACTCACTGTTCTGCCTGTGGCATGTGTGGAATCTTGCCAAGTCAATAAGAGTGCGCTGAACTCAGATGGAGAGATCGATTTGAACAAAGAGACTAAACACGGAGAGAGATGGAGGAAGGGAGGGGTTGGATTAGATATGGAAAAAAAACAACATGCATACTTGTGACAGACTCAAAATGCTTGACCTCTACAGTGGGAGGATCTGTTCTGCTGTAGGTGTTATTTTGCCTCCATAGTTTGAATCCACTTGTCCTCTTCGATGGAAGGGTCACTGCAAATAAAGTTGCTGTCACTTTTATCCTATGATAAGTATCTCCTTATCCTTCTTATCACTGGCTGATTTAATGAGTGTGAAAATGAATAGAAACACGTTGATCTGAACTGATCACAATGGCCATTTGAGGTCAAGTAGGGGTCAATCATTCAATCAGAGTTTTTCCTTCAATTCATCATGTTTATAGGCTCATTCAAATTGTTTATTCTCGATTATGACGAAGTGCTACATTAAAAGACGCTGGCCCTGAAGAATAAGCAGGTGTAGATATTGGATGACGTTAAACTAAAATTTTCTTAGCACAAGGTCTGTAGTTTCTGTTATCTGGTGAGCGTTAAGACATGAAGATCTAAACAAACATTAACACTAGCAAACGTTATTTACACATCCAACAGACCTGGAGCAAAATACAATTAATGTGGAGTCATGTTTCAGGTTCCTGAAACCCAGAGATTAAACTGCAGAGCTTGTTCCTGGTCTGTCAACTGCTAGATGCTTCATTCTGTTCTGTCTGTTTCATAGCAAAAGTTCAAAATGCTTCAGAGGAATTGCAAAGTTTGGAGATAACTTTTAGACCTAAATACTTTTGGCTCGTTGATATTAAACTATGGTAGTAAAGAAGGAGACATTCTATTTCATTTTCCACAGGTATAAATATAGTCCTGCAGGCATAATGGCAACTTTCCATTTACAGCCCCAGTTCTATAATCTTTGCACTTTTTCTCTATTCATAGCATCACTACTTGATGCAAGACCCATTGTAATAGATGTACCAGCACACTGAGGGAGACAAAGAAACAAAAACGCACCACGAGGCAACAGGCCCAACAGGAGGTGTGAACTCCATCAGACCAGAGTGTTAGATTCATGGCTACAGTTTTTCTCCATTATAAAGAAGCTTTTCAAATAAGTTAGGTAAATGACAGTCTGGTAAAGCCAGGTGCATACGGGGAGCCCACTGAAGTACTGTTTGCAGAACTACGTAGTTTTGTCAAACTGTAAATTCAAGGGCCTCCCATCTTTAGACTTTAAGTGAAAAAGGTTGATAAGTGTTTCTGTTTGTGAACAAAAATTACAAACACTCTCTAAATATACTTAAAAATTCGTGTTATACAGTTGAATAAAGACACTTTAGACACTGTTCTTATTGCAATGACCACACTGGATAAAATAAGTCCACATTATGCGGTTATAGTGCCACCTAGTGGGAGCAGCAGCAAAAAGCCACACAGCAGTGAAATAAGTATAGGTGGGCACTCCCATGTGCACTGAGCACTTATGTATTCACATTGACACAGACATGCACCAGCATGAACAGTCAGGTGCATGTCCAAAATTATTCTCACAGACACAATAAAGTGCACAAAGCTGGGGACACGTGACTGATTTTAACTGTGAAATGATGGCGAATTATCACTAATTACAGGAAGTGAAACTCTCACAAACCATGAGCAGTAGGTTTTACAGTGGCTCTTTCCTGTTGATCACTACTGGCACAATAGTGGGTCTATAGACATCTTTGGCAACTGCAGTCTGCTTCAGATGTTATCACGTTAGTTCAACAAGTAAGATCTTGCTTCTCATGTTCACAGGGAGAGGCAACAACAAGGCTTTTAACATTTCATTTCTCCTCATTCATAGCAAAACGAGTCTCTGTTTGTGCAGCGCGAGGCAGGTTATACCTTAGCTCTAAAGTACAAAATCTAATCGTATTAAAGAACCCAACACACTCTGAACAGCATCAGGATTTCTGCAGTGATTGAGAAAGATGTAGAAAGATCTACTTGCATGTTGCTCTTTGGTCGGTAGAATAAACAAATAACCAGTGACCTGCAGTCAGAGGGTGCACTCTGACGTTTATCATCACGATAAACACTCATTTGACAGGATGATCTATGAGACCTGTTATTCTCATTGGAGATAAACATACAGTTTTAGAAAGAATTCAAAATAACTGCATGACAAACACACTGTCACTTGCAGCTTCATCAGAGGGAACGTGTTCCGTGTGCCTGGCTGACTGTCAATAATGAGGACAGTCAGGGCTTTTATTGTTCTCACATTTTGAGCCATGTACAACATCACTGTTTATAAGGCGTGATTAATACGTCACACCCAGCGGTCCAGAAAGAACCACATCTCTCACTGTGACCCTAGAAAGATCGCGATCTCACCACACTGCGGTGGTGAATTTTTATTCAAATTATTTTCATATCTCGACATATAAACATTTTTCCTCATCCCTCCAAGGTTGGACATGTAGCAAGACAGATGTGCCAGTTAAAGCTGCCTAATGTGTCTCAGCCACTCACCTAAATCAGTACGCCACCGGTAATTTGAGACGACACCCCCCGTCTCGTGGCAAATGGTACAACCCAGAGTATATAAAGCGTGTTGGCGCCGTTAAGTTCAGCTGACAGCTGTTCAAGGCGAAGGAGACGAGATTTAACTTGTAGTGTGAAACTGAGCACTGTAACAAAAGATGGAGTGGACTGCGATGGAAATCAACCCCGAGGTGCGCAGATAACCACGCTGATGAACTTTTTAAAAGGCTTTGACGTCGCCACTTGCTTCACGCTCACCTGTTCTCTCTGTTTATGTGCTTTCAGATGCTGAACAAGGTGGGTAACAAACGTCAGCCGCACAGTAATGGCGGCGTGTTAACGGTCTGATTCAACTCGGTAAGTTGTGTAGCTAGCGTTAGCTGCTTGAGAAGGCGGCTGCACCGACGGTTACAGCGCCAGCAGGCCGCTGCGCAGCAAGCACATCTATACATGCCCGAGATGTTGACTTCTGTCCGGGTAATGAGTGATGTGACGCTAAACGGAGACGCGTTTGTGTGGTTTTTAAGAGGAGCAGCATCCTTCGCCGCTCTGTCCCCGTGTCTGGGCTACAGGGTGTGGCCTGGCTGGACCAACGCGACGCAGCATCTTTAAACATGCTTCCCCTTTACTGATGTCGACCCTAAAGTTCTCGTTTCAGTGTGATTCTACTCGTTTCCCATGTGCTTCAGATGATGACCAAGCTCGGTGTGGGTGAAAGCTGGCGTTTTGTTGACGTGCTGGGACTAGATGCTGACCAGCTGACAGCCGTCCCCAAACCATGCTGTGCCCTGATGCTCCTCTTCCCACTGACACAACAGGTAGATGATAATGGGGTGGTGACTACTTCCTGGAAGGGAGAGCCTGAGGGAGGGGTGAGCCAGTGTTAGACTCGCTGGGGTGGGGTGAGACTGAGGTGCAGGGAGGGCAGAGACAAGGAGCTGCAAGACTGGGATGATGTCAAGGAAATGAATCAGCAGATGCTTTTGTCTCAGCGCAAAATATTGGTCCTGTCGAACACAGACTTTAAACTGCACAGTGTTTTAGTGGAGCTACTAGAATGAATAATACATTTACCTTGTATCAGTGACATCAAATTAGTTCTACAGAATATCACCTGAATTTAGCTGCTTTCTTTGAGTTTTAGGAGAAATGTGATGTACACTGAACAGTTCATCAAACTTAATTCAACTGGGTCACACTTCACAAATGAATTGATAGGTTATTACAATGACTGCCAGTTTCAATTTGATTCTTTATTCATGAGCAGAAAATATTGGCTGCACATTCTTTACTCATGGGCCAATGGCCATGGCATGTGTGTTTGTTGCAGCTTGAATCTTTCAGACAGCAGCAGGCAGATAAGGTTGCTGCAGATTCTGGTGTTTATTTCCTCAAGCAGACGGCATCCAATTCGTGTGGCACCATCGCCCTGCTGCATACAGTGGCCAATAACAAGAGCAAAATGACGTTTGGTGAGTAAATCTGCATTGGTGCAATAATGTGTACAGAAACTAATAAATTGCATTCAGTTCTAATGTGGTAGGTAAAATCACTTAATGTTTACTGTATAGTTTTTGTTTTTCCTTTGTGTGGTGGGGGGGCTATTTATGAAAGCTGATTATCTGGTAGATATGTTTCTGAGAATTGCCACTGGAGCTTCTGTCAAAACCATGACTTAGTGAGTTTCTATTTGTTCAGATTTTTTTTTTAAAAAAGCAGAAATGATTGACTCCTACCTGAATGAATTAGTAATGCAGTTTTTTTTGTTTTGTTCTGGAAAGCTCTAATTTAATTTTTCACTCCTGTATTAAGCTTATTCTGTGATTTCAGAGGAGCACTCTGCCTTGAAGAAATTTCTTGATGAGACTGAAAACATGTCTGCTGATGACCGTGCCAAACATCTGGATAACAACAAGGTTAGACATGCTAAAGTACTTTCCTATTGTTGCGGATAACCCATAAAAAAAAAACAGCTATGCAATGATTTTTGATTTTTTTTTTTTTCAGCCACTTGATGGCAGCACACACTGCTAAATCGTTTACTATGAAATTTCATTGATTTGCTATAATCTTTAGATGTAGCTAGATAAACCTAGATTATCATCT
Source organism: Macropodus opercularis (assembly GCA_030770545.1). Taxonomy (NCBI): domain Eukaryota; kingdom Metazoa; phylum Chordata; class Actinopteri; order Anabantiformes; family Osphronemidae; genus Macropodus; species Macropodus opercularis. Next base: position 4,799,491 of record CM061089.1, read on the forward strand.
ATCTTTGACAGTATTAAACTGATATGTTTAATTTTCCCTCCAGGCAATTCATGAGGCCCACAATGAGATTGCTGCACAGGGCCAGTGCAGGGTAATGTACTTCACTGCAATGGCAGCATCTAAATGCTAACATCTCGACCTAAGTGTGCACCGTCTCATTTGCATGGTTTATAAATAACACTTGCACTAATTTCAGTTGTTTTTTTTTTTGTTTTTTTTAATGTATCTGATAAACATGAGTAATGTCTAACCTGTAAATTTAGGTTGTATTGACATCTTGTTGCACACTTTATTTACATTCAAGCTGTTAAATTGCTGTCAGTCTTTGTTTATAGAAATGCTGTTTTTGTTTCACAGTAGCTGCTGTGAATTGCTAATTACTTATTCTTTTACAGCCTGAAGCTGACAAAGTTAACTTTCACTTTATTGCCTTTGCCGATGTAAATGGAGAACTTTACGAATTTGGTAAGTAGGGTATGGTGGGTGTGTATGCATGCGATATTGTATCTGTTCATTGAATCAAGTATCCTTTTTGCTTTGAAGATGGAAAAATGAATGGCCCTGTGAATCATGGAGCCACCAAAGATGAATCTTTTATTATGGTAAGTCTTATTAAACAAAACTTGTATGTATCCAATGTCAACAGAACTTAATATAAGCGTATTTAAATCTGTATATACTGGTCACACTTAAATCTTCTAAATATTAGAGAAGCATCTTGTCTAAGAATAGAATAAAATAAACTTGATTGTTTTTGTCTGAGGAAAACCAAAGAGACTAGTGTAGAATGTCCAGTGTCAGTCTTTGGGTTAAACTCCCACAAGAGGGCTCTACATGCATTAGTAATGAAGAACCTACCACAAAGTGTGCCTAAATCATTTCTACAGAAATTACATTTTCTTGGCAAGGTCTGTGATACAGTTTATAAAATTTGCAGCCAACTTTAGTTCTCAGGACTTTTCCTCACCTAAAACGATCTACATTTAAATGGTTGTTGAAAGCAAATATACTTGAAGCTAATAGATTAACATCTACAGTGACTGATAATTGGATATGTAGTAAACCCCTAAATTGTGCTTCAGTATTGTTGAACATCGTATCTAACTTTATTGTGTTCAGGATGCAGCTGAAGTGTGCCGTGGATTTGTGGAAAGGGCACAAGGCGAGCTCCGCTTCTCTGCAGTTGCACTTTGTCAGACACCCACTCAGTAGAACTAAACTGTAAAGCAAACTGTCCCGGATCATTCATAAGGCAAACACAATCGTTAGATGCCCACAATGACACGTGAACACGTACATCTGCAGACACTATGCACTGTAAAGCACATTGTTTCCACATAGTGTAATCTCCTGAACAAAGCATTGTTTAGCATTAGTACACAAATGCACAAAACGTTTCCCTTCGACAGTAAATGATAAAAGCTTGACCAAGCCTTTTTAGGTACCACCTTCAGCAGTAAAAACTGTACAACATGAGGTCAAATCTCACTGCCGCTTGTGTGCATGTTTGCCTCTTTCGTGTATGTATGTCTGTGCATTTGTACTGAACTCAAGATACTTAAAATACCTTCTGTGCCAAGTGAAAAGGCAGGAAACCCGTTGAAGGAATCCTTTTTGCCACTTTCTTCAAATGCCTTTGGTCACTGGTTGAGTTGAGAATCTAACATTCCTCAGAACATGCCAAAATGCATCTGTAGGAATAATTTGACCATTGTTTGGCACACGTCTGCCACCTTTTTAGTTCTCAGTCTGACTTTTTTGAAATCTGGGTAATCTTTACATACGGTTTTAAAATGAATGTGATGTGGATCGTATTGGTCTGTAGGAACTGATACAGTTGAATTGTTTTTTTGCACTTTGACAAATGATGTTTCAGTTAAACTATAAATCCCCAAATAGACCAATACGTTGTTACTGTGCCACTGGAACTTAAGTTCAGAACGGTATCCTCCAGGTTAAGTGCTACTGTACCTTGGCTTTCTGTGCAGGGTGATAACTGTACAGTATGTCTAGCTTGTGGTAAAATAGTTTACCAGTTTGCACTTTCTAATATGTTGCTGTAGTTCTGTGGGTTAAGCAGCTGTGGGACTTCAATAAATACCATTAAGCCAATGTCTCTTGTTTTTATCAGGGCTAAAAAATGTGTATTGCAATGCTCAGTTTGGGAATAGATGCAGATTTAATTTACATCTGAAAATGTAGTAAAGTCGTTTATATGTGCACCTGTGTTTCTCTAGCACATGAAGTAATAATCCAAGCAAACGGGTTCTTCCACATCAACAGTCACACAATCAGAGTTTCTGAATGAAGCGGTCATAAATCGCTTCTGCCGACCGTCAGATGCTCCCATCGCTCTCTCTCCTGCGCTTTTCTCGCTCTCTCGACCTCCCCCGCACAGATTCCTCCCTGCGCGTTCTCGTCTCCTGAAATGCGCGGTGGCCGAGGAGAGACGCAGCGTTTGGCTGCGGACGGGAATCGTTATTTTTAGCGCCTGGCTCGTGTTGCAGCGTCGGGGGTGCGACAGACTTTTTACGCCCCCCCCCTGCACTACACGAGAGAACGAGCGGGCCACGCGACGTAGCGAACGCGCTTGAAGCCGCGGGGCAGTTGACGGTAAAGCGAGGAGGAGGATAACGGGCTGGCAGCAGCGCGTCTGAGGGGAGCGTCTGACATATCGCGTATCACCCCATCATCACTCCGAGCTCAACGGCCTTCCCGGAGATGGCTAGTCCCGCAGCAGCTCACCACGCACCGAACGCTTCACCGCGGGAAGAGCCAGAGTCGTTGGAGCCGAGCCATCCCGAACCCGCCTGCCAGGAGGCACAGAAATGGATAGAGGTGAGTAAAGTGGCCCAGCAGAGAGGCTCCGGGCCTGCTCCTACGGCACCACGGGACACAAATGGGTCATGCTGTCACGTACTGCTCCCGGCGATATAAATACTTGGCCCCGGCAGCCTCACCGGAGCGTCGCCTCCTGCGTAGGGGACACGGCGCGGTGTCAGGCTAACGTGTGGGACGACGGCTCCGCTGTGTGAGTGAACTACTCTATGCGAAAAGTTTCCACGCGTGTGTCGCCCTCGCAGAAACGTAACGTTCAGCAGCAGCGACGCGAGGACTCGAAGCAGCGTCCGGGCTTAAAAAGAAACGACAAGCTCGGCGTAATTCCCACAGACTCCGCTTATTCCCGTCAGTTCAGTATCGAGGAGCCCGTTCGGGAGGAACGCCCCCTTTTCGGCAGGCGCGAGGGGATTCCGGTTGCCATGGTTATGAAACCGGGCCAGTATTCACGCACGAGATGCTGCCCTGTCCCAGCCGTTGATCGGATGAGATTATCGTTTGTGGTCCGATGCGCCGCGTCCGCCGCCATCATCTACTCGGCTCCACATAAGCCTGAGCGGTGAATCACGACTTGCCCGTGGAGCTATGTTATGACCTATTTTCTGCCATTTTCTAGCTACCTGCCAGCCAGAATCTGGTGAAACAAAGCACTGGAATGACAAGAGAGACAAGGATTTCAGGCTGGGAAGCAGTCGGGCTCCCGTGTAGATATAATGTAGACACGGTAAAGGTCCAGGTCAAGCTGCCAAGTGTCTGTTTTTTTACTTGGGCGAGGACTGGGTTCAAGGGCCCTTAAGGTCGTCTCTGCTCCAAAGTTAGGGTAAGAGTTAGTTTAGGTGAGTGCTAGAGAAATGTAGGGTCTGATGGTAGGTTAAATAGTATTTGACAAGAAAACCAGGCATAATAATACTCCTCCAAGCGTCATCACATTTTACTGGGTGACTGCCATTAACCAGTCCTGCCATACAGTTAAACAGACCTAAAGCTGATGCTTCAAACCAATCCAAACTAAAAAGACTACAGTATGAGTGTGCAATCAAAAGGGTCAACATGATAAATGTTATGGATCAGAAATCGGAAAATAAAAATAAATCAAACCACCTTCCTGCAGGGTATAATATTCACCCCTAACTTGCAGCAGGTCACAAAAGGTCGTGATCCACTGAACTAAGAAACCTGCATTTTCAGGAACAGGGGTTGAACGTTGCCTCTTCAAAGAACAATGGAAACTAATTGATTAACTGTAATATTAGTATTTCTTACAAAGACATTTGTGACGTTTGGGGACGCGATGCTGCTGGTGGTTGTAACGTTACTTGGCGTTCCTCTCTTCTTTGTCGTCTTCCTGTTTCCTGTGTGTCTGGTTATTTTCAGAATGGTCAGGCTGAATCTATTTCTAGGGGTGTATTTATACGCTCCCACAGGTGGGCACGATTCAGGGTTCAGTTCACTTAGCTCAGTGTGTAAGCGTATGCAAAGCTTATGCACACGCACACATCCCTGTCGGTTCGGCATGATACTGCAGACACACCCATGTTGGGTGACACTGGTCACTATGGGAACGTAACATGGACAGGCTCTCAGGTGTCACAGTTTCCAGGGGGCAGTAGACCAGTCGGCTGTATATCACCACATGACCCTGCAGGAAATTAGATTGGCACAGACAAGACTTTTCTATCTGTTTATAGACAAGACAATCCTGGATTAGACTCAACGTTGATACACACGGTCTTTAAAGGTGCTTTCAACCTGCTGAACGGGACAGTGAACAGTTTAAACCTGCACAGGCTTTGGTGACAGCATTTAACCTCTACCGTCGTCAAAGTACAGTACATAGCAAGCGTTAAGGTCAGACACAGAGGGAATAGACAGAGGTATGTGAGTGACTGACCAAATGTGTGTGTGCGCCAGATGTCACAGCTGTCTGAGACGGATTAACTCCAGTGGTCTCAGACAGCCAGCTGTGTCTGCACAGGAGAGAGTGAGGATTGATGGGTTTTCTATGCGTTAAATGCTGAATGAAAGAATGTGAAATAATGTTGACACAGATTTGCTGTTGGCAAAAACGATGTTTTTCATGCCTCAGTGATTTTTAAAGACAGGTTAGTCACAGTTAGCCAGAAGCCAGAGACCAAACTAAATATGTCATCTTGTATTTCTTGAAGCATTAGAAAGCTCAGCGTGAATCTTGCATGATACTTTAACACTGGGTGTACGAAATACTTTGAAATGCACATTCAAACATATAGAGTACATACATAGGAACTATGACTCATGTTAATGTTGTGTTGTGTCTAGGAACGTTTCAAACTATTTAGCACACAGGTTGTGCTGGTATTAAATTAAGAATGTGTTTTCCCCTGACATTCATCAGTTATGAGCAAATGAACCGTCTGGTTCACTCTGGTTAATTACTCAAGTTCAGATTAAGCTCATCTTAAAAAACAAAGCATCTAAATTAGGTCTTTGTGTCTCTTTCTGTTTTGCTTGTTATTTTTTCTTTCTTTTTTGTTTGTCAGGTGGCTGTTAATATATTAATGCCTAGGAGCACATTACAATGTAATAAGAAATCTATATATATATGAAAACGCATGAAAACACCAGCCTTTCGCTGGGGTCACTGCCTCAAAATAGGTCCCAAATACTTCTCATCTCCATCTCTTCCTGCAAGATAATGCATTTCACTGGCAGCACACTGATGATTCACAATGAGTCTCGTGTTACTCTGCAACTAATAATCAATAATTGATTAATAGATAGATTGTGTTTAGTCAGTGAAACGTAAAAACATTATCAGCAGCTTTTCTGGACGTCTTTGTGTCAAACTCAATTTTACTATTGAACAAATATCATCAGTCATTTTGTGTGAAACATCTGCATTTTGCTGTAAGCGTTACATCTGAGATCATGCATCGCTTGCTGTCGTTCTAAAGTATTATTTCCATTAGTCGCGAACTCTAACCATCTGGATACATTAAAATGTCAAATGCATAAAATATTCTGAACAAAGACAATTTCTTAAACACATCCCGAGTTGTGACGCCCTGTAAGAAACAAGAGACATATACTGAAATTGTACACGGCCTCGTTTGGCCTGTAGATGTAAGTATAAAGTAATGATGTACTAAATAGTTGTAATCGTCCATGCTGTCTCTGGTTTTTAGTTTCTCATTTTACAGTTGTTCAAATAAAAGCAAAGGGTACTTTGACCTACATCTGCTTCTCCTCGACACCCCCACACCCTCTCCCACCTCAGGGTTTAAATGGTAGCTGCTCCTGCCATTCATTCGAACTGAGCAGAGCCACGAGGGCTGAGAGGGAGCAAGAGAAGAGTCAAATTACCATTGCTGGCACTGAAATACCCCCATGGCTTTTGACATGGGATGTGTAGCAGACTTAAATTCTCACTTTACACACATATACATCTAAACAAATGATTTGACCACGTTAACGTTTTCATTAGGTTTGTATTGAGGATCTGTGCACCAGCCGCTGGGTCCATGCTGTACTTCACATTGTAAACCAATTGTCCACCACCTCCACCCCCCACTAGTGTCAGTGTTGTGCCTCCTCCACGCACACTACCTACACGAAACACAAACATAGTGGTCCTGCTCTCCCTCAATGCTGTACTGGCCTTGTTGAGTAAATTATGCATGGCCACGCTGTAAATGTTTCAAAGACCTGGTGTCACCTTTAATAAACATGACATGCACCTGTGTGTGAGAACAGAATGAGGAAAGACAAGAGAAGAAGAAGCGATGCCAATGGGAAACATCTGGACATGACTTATATAACAAAAGACAATAGACTGTTTTCATAGCAGCAGATGAACAGTGTGTGTTTATGTGAGTATATTCACATGTGCAGAACGAGGTCTTAAAAATCGAATCCTAAATAATTAAGTAACTGCTTTTTTTGTTCAACTGTTAAAGAGAATGGACACATTGCCTCAGATTAAGTCTTTTAAGTTTTTTTTTGGTTGGATGGTGTATGAGTAACAGAGACAGTGTGTTCCTGCCGTTAACAGGCTGGGTGCTAACTGTAATCTGTGCTAATCTGGATTAGACATCTAAACAGAATCAGTGAAACGTCTCTTCTCTTCCGTCCATCTTTTCCTGCTGGTTATACAACAGCTCCAGAAAGTTGTGCATGTGTGCGGGGGTTGGTGCCGTGGTAGCACATCACTCTTAGCGCTTGCGTGTGCAGGCTAGAGGGCAAATGGGAGTCCAAGTTAGGGGATTGAGGTTATCGCTGTAGGTTTTTCAAGGTACGACTCTGTGCGTCTGAATCAGGGACGATCATACAGCTGCATTTGGGTGAAATGGAATGAGGACACAGTGCAGTGTGTCACTGGCCTGGCGTCATTCTAATTTGGTTTCTACTGAAGAAAAATGTTGGGGGAAGGGAAAACCATGTGGCAGCAGGTTTCTCAGTCAGAGATACAGTGAGGCACAGTTCCAGGCCTAAGAAATGTTTATCTACGCATGATAATTCTTAGTAAAAAGAAAAACCAATTATCAAAAAAAAAAGTATCACTTACAGATATATCTTGTTTGGTTTTACTCAGTAGTTATTGAACGAATTGAGTTAAAATGGCATTGTGAGAATGTCCACCATGACCAATCCGTTCCAGAATATGTATACCTCACTACCGTTCATCTAGCTTGGATTTCATTTATTTTTATGAAATGTTCAAATTCTAAAGTAAAAAAAAATACTGATATGGATTCATTCAGTGTTGGGCACCATTGCTCACTGTTTCACCTCTCTAAAATTTGGATTATTCATTAAACGGTTAAAGCTAGTACCTGACTGATTTATGGTAGCTCATTGTTAAAACAATATGAAACTCAATTTGCATAAAGACTGGTGCAGACCAGACAAATCTGATTGAACGTCTTATTATTTTCCACTGACTTGTGATTTTTTATAGACTTAAATATTTGATTAAACAGGCAACTGCGCTATTGTTACAGTGAAGCTCATCATCTGTCTCTTCCTGTTCTTTCTCCCTAGGCTGTGACAGGGAAGAGCTTTGGAGACAAAGACTTCCGGAGTGCATTGGAGAACGGCATCCTGTTATGCGAGTAAGCCTGTGACATCGCACTGCTTTAGCTTTTGATTTCTGAAGGAGCAATGACATCCACAAGCCTGAATGTTTTTTCTCTTAGGCTGCTGTGTGCAATCAAACCAGGGCTGGTCAAGAAGATCAACAGACTGCCCACCCCCATTGCAGGGCTGGTAAGACGACACCCTTCAGAGTAACCTCCACGCTCCATAAATCTCTCTGTTCGGCAAAGTGTTGAACTCTGACTGTCTGTTCCCCTCTAGGACAACCTGTCAGTCTTCCTGAGGGGCTGTGAGGAGTTGGGCCTGAGGGGCTCCCAGCTATTTGACCCCGGGGACTTGCAGGACACGTCCATACGAGCTAACTTAAAGTAAATAGTCTTCTGCATATTTTTTTCTTATCTATTCCTTATTAAAAATCCTTCCTTATTATTTCTTCCTTAAAATCACATGACAGAAACACTTTTCTCTCACTAGGGACTCTGACTGCAACCGCAAACTAAAAAATGTGAGTTGTTATTGCCCTATGTTTTGATCTTTTATCTTAATTGCCAGTGTGGTCAGCATCAGTAAAACATAAACACACCTTTGCATCTATGTCTGCCAGGTGCTCAACACCGTGTTCTGGCTGGGGAAGGCTGCCGGCGGCTGTGCCTCCTACACTGGTCCTACACTCAACCTCAAGGAGTTTGAAGAGCTGCTTGCTCAAATGAAGCTGGTGAGTGAACCCAGAGAAGGACAGACAATAAAGGAGGAGGGAAACAGACAGAACAAATAGCATGGTGGAGGTGTGGGGGGTGGATTTGGGACACACAAGACAGGAAAAAATGTTTCCCTACACCACAAAAAAAGAAAAGACACATTAGGAAAAACTCAGATTCGATTCAGATTAGAGCAATTCTTTATAAGTTTCCTTCCAGCTCTGCAGGTGAATCATCCCCAGATGATTACTCTTCTCTATTCTATCCTTCAAAATTAGTTTCTCTATACAGCTTTGCTACTTTTATGCAGTTATTTATAGGTCTGAGCAATGTATGATATACATTGGTATAGTTAAGTCAGAATTCATACTGTACCTGCTGTATGTGGTACACAGAAACAAACATAGCTATTTTACAAATCAGAGATCAAACTGTTTCTTTATTAATGTTGCACATACAGTGCACATATGCTTTATGTTGCCATGCAAATAAATGTTTATTGTTCTGTTGTGTGCATGTAGGAGACTGAGGAAGTAGGCGAGAGTCCACAGAAGCGCAGCGTTAGAGACAGTGGCTACGACTGCTGGGACTCTGAGAGGAGTGAGTCTCTCTCTCCACCACGACACACGCGAGACAACTCCCTGGACAGGTGGGCAACATTTGCATACTCCCGTCATATGAAACCTAATAAGGTGAACGCAAAGACTAGACACAACACCAGTTGTGAGACATTCGGAACTTTGAAACATTTCTTTCTCTTTTGGCAGCCTGGACTCCTTTGGCTCCCGATCACAGCACAGCCCATCTCCCGATGTCGTCAATCGAGTCAACAGTGAAGGTGGTTCTGATAAAGGACAAGTTTGTTTCCTGCTACAGCCAGTTTTCAGACTAAACCAAGCTAATTCCCCATTGTGTGTAGTGCAGTACATTGTGGGAAAAACACAGAAGGAGAGCAATTATGCATATTTCCAATAAATGTCAAAATATTCACAGAACAGAAATACAAAACCACTTATCCATAAATAGTCTGACGGCTGTTCTGTAACATGTTGGCGTTTTAGCCTTGGTATGTCATGACTCGTCAGGCGGGTTGGGGACAACAGCTGAACGTCTCAGCTTTGTGTGAGTGCCCCAGATGCAGCAGCTGTTGCCCTAAGTAGCAATCACCAGCGATTTGGACATGGGACCAGACTGAAATGCACATCCTGCCTGTCATACATCAGTGTATCGGGGGGGTGTTTTGGGGTGGCAGGGGTATCGTGGGCATCCTGTTTATGTGCTTGATGTTGACAGTATAATATGTGTGTAGCATAGTGAAGAAAAATACTAGTCCAGAGCCAGCAATGGAGTCATCGCCTCTCAGGTCCTAGAAAAAGTTCCCTGACAAATAACATTTATTACCCAACCAGTGGGATGGATGGGAATGTGCTGTAGTCTTCCCTCCTGCTCAGTCTGTAGATCTGTTCGCATAATAGTTCATAGAGTTAAGCATGGAAAGGTCATCTAAGTGTTGGTAAGACTATAAGTGATGGCGTTTCTCACTCTGCGACCCTTTTTTTGAACAGGACGAGTAAGCGACTCAGAGACCGATGCCCAAAGCAGAAAGCCAGATGTGCGAAAGGACGATATGTTGGCCAGGCGGACAGCTAGTAGTGAATCAAAGAGCTCCATCCCATTCAACCAGTTTCTTCCTAACCGAGCCAATGCCAGCTCCTACATTCCCATTGCACGCCGAAAGCCACATGCTGATGAGGGAGAGCAGAGGAGGTAATGTGATAATGCGACTGAGTTTAGTTTGTAAGACAATCGCAAATTTGCTAGTGCTGTAGTGGAAAAACTGAGCAAAAAAGGTAAAGAAGGTAAGATGCACACGAAAGCTTTCATCATCCCTAATCTTTACCTGCCATTACACGTTCTCCAGTCTCTCGGAGCAGAGCAAAAAAACTGTGCTGCATCATAAACCTCCTAAGACTGTCACTTGGGCACCTCAGAACTGTGGAGAAAACCTAAAGCAGGAGGAGGAGGAGACGGTTGCCCAGGAGGTGTTGGAGCAGAGAAAGCTCCAGAAGTTGGAGAAGGCTGGGATTAAAGTTCTGCCTGCTGCCGTTCGCTACAGCAGGTTTGGGAGGATGAGCATGGGATCTGCTGCCCTTGCGGTTGGACAGCTGACTAACAAATACTTGTGATGGTAAAGTTGGGATTTGTTCTGGCGTGATTTAATCACACTGGTGCTGTGAATGATGGTTTTCCGGTATTGGTAGTGTGGCTACTTTATGATGGTGCTGATCTGTGAAGGCACAGAAAACTAACTGCTTGCTTGTGGCTGGGGTTATAGTAAAGAGTTTGTTTAGGGAGTTTGATTTAAACACATGAGTTGCAATGTTCCAGTTGTTGTGCGTTCTACGTGCATTGCTACACGGCTTATACTGCTACGGGTTGGTTTGTCAGAAATTGCTTCTCTATAGCACAAGGACTTGATCACCTGAGTCTGATTTTTGCACGTCACTGCTTTGGCTCGCAGCATGGCACAACGGGTTGTTAATCACCACTCGATTACAACACTACACTGTGTCGTGTCCAACCCCAGCCCTCCTACAGTGGAGGAAAAGGAAGTAAGATCGCCGTCCCCAAACATCATCCTTCGCCGCGATAATGACTTTTTGAGCTCTCAGAAATCTGCATGGGATTCTTCATCTGAGGAGGAAGCAGAGGTGCAGAAAGTTCCAGACGTGCGTAGAGACGACCTGGCGTCCAGACGAGCTCAACGTGGCCCTGTTGCTCCCAGAGTGCATCAGTTTGTCCCTTCACCTGTATGTAGCAAGAAAGATCAGGAACGCTGGGAGGGCATTAGACGAGCCTCACAGCAGACGCTGCAGGAGAAGGACAGCAGGTCAGCCATGTGCATGTCTCTGGTTCTTGCTATTTTTCTTCCATTTCATCTAATTTACTTCTTTTTATTCTTCTGTTTTTTTCTCATTCCTTCTTTCTTTGAATGTTGTGGTCACTTGTGGTTTGATGTGTGCTCAACTTTGACGTTTGGCTGTGACGTTGTGCTGTATGATGCCACTATACGGGCTCCTTGATTGGACAGTGAGAGGGAAGCAGTCCCTGACATCATTACACGCAGAGACAATCTCTTCCTAAGCCCTACTCCTCATCACGAGAAAGAGGAGGGTGAGGAGGACGAGGGAAAGGTTAACCCGCTGCCTAACAAGCAGAAAGATGACTTGGCTCATAGGCGAGCTCAGAGTAGGCCCATCACTCACAGGGACGGACCCACGAGCTTCATTTCCGCCTCAATGAGCCACGCAGATATGCAGAAGTGGGAGAGACTCAAGATGACGGAACCCAGGTGCCCCACACTCACTCTCCGCTGAGCACACATGCAGTACAAAGCACTTAAATGCTGCTGTATGTCAAGTGTGTGGTTTGTTAATGGGCGTAACCAGGCTGATAAGATGATGTGCAGTAAGTGTGTGTGCGTGTTGTTCGCTTCTAGCTTTGGCTCCAGTTTTATGCAGATCAATGCCACAATATAACAAAGCAAACTGATATGCAGACGTTATGATATGCAGCGTTGCAGGTAATTGATCTCATGTGCACACCTCCCAAATCTCAGCAGGCTGGTCTGTATGATGGTGGCATCTCTAGGAACTTCTCTCTACTGTTCTTTAACATTTTATAAAATAAATGTTCACATTTACACACACTGATGAACAGGTCAATCCATAAATTCATATAGTTTTAGTCACAGCCTTCGAACAATGTAAATTGTAAGTCAACCCTGTTTAAGGACACTTAAACACCGCCTCTTACTCTTCTTGCACAGTGGGAAATACTTAAAAAGACTAAACGCTACAAGTTTCATCTACTTATGTCCAGTGTCTTTCATTCTAGCCTAACGCTCTTGTATCCTGTTGTACACGTCTTAGCTCCCTAGACACAGTTTCACTTTTCTCCTAGCTTCCCTTCTCCCCAAGTTCTCGTCAGCTTGTTTATTCTCCTCATCATTGTGCACTTCAGTCCTCTTCAGTCTTCTTTGACAGCCATTGAGTCGGGAACTGGCCGGTTTGTGAGACTGTGTGTGAAAAGAAAAGAGGCGACTGTTGGCTGTGAGCACTGCTTCGGCTTTGTTCTTCTCTCGCTCTGTGCTGATGTCATTAGATAGGATAAAGAGTTTTTTGTGTTCCCGGAGGAGCAGCAGTAAGCAGGAAAATCTGGCTACCTAGAGTAGATGGTTGTGGCTTGGTGTGTACAGTATGTGTGAATATACCGTACATGTGTGTATAAGCAAGTTAGATACAAAATCCCAGGCTTTTGCCCTCGTTTTTCCATCCACACTTCCTGTTTGATTCATCATTTCCACTGCATCCTTCCTCTGTCTTTGCCGTCTGACCCTTTGTGTTCATGATATCTTTTCCACCCTGTTTCTTCTCTCCCCCTGGTCTGTTGTTGGCTGTTTTGTGCGTGTGTTTGTGTGCGTCCTAATTTGTGAGGTTGTTATATCTACAGTGAGACTAGTCCAGCCCCTGTGTGTCAGGCTTGTCTGCAGAAAAATTATGGAGGTGCTTTCAGCAGATCAGCAAAAGCTGGACAAGATCACAGCAAAGTTGTGACCTTTGGGGGCGTGACTGAGATCGAGCAGCCGGTAGACACAGTCATGTCAAATGAAGGCGAGGAGACAGATTTGCTAAGACGACTCCTTTCCAAGGCATCTGTAGCCATGCCCGTCGTTGGCCTGGGCTCCCGGCTTTCACAGCGGGAACGCAGGTATGGACGAGGCCAAATAGAGACAACGCTGGCTGTCGTGACTCCAATCCAACATTGCTTGCATCTGTAGAGTATAGCTTGCATTAGTGCAGCAACTGCAGTGAGGAGTGAATAAGTCATTTCTGTTGCATTGGTTATTGATTTGTTTAATTTAGTCAGTTATCAAAGTCGCTGTAGAAAATGCACATGTACAGATAATGCACAGTAGAGAATAATAGTGTCCTGTCTGACTGAGCTTTCAGTCTAGACACTGCCTCAAACTCTCAGGTTACAGAGTGCAGATGTCTCAGCCAAGCTGTAGCATCATAACACATCTGCACCGTTTGTGCATGTGAAAACCCTGAATCAATCAATCTGGCATGTATTTGTGTCATTTGTTGTGTTGTGTGAGATAGGATACAGAAGGCCAAAGTAAAAGCTCTGTACTTTAAAGATCGTCACATGACAAAGCACCCGGTTGTCTCAAAACATCTTTATAGGCTTTTTCTTTTTAGTGTTTTATGATTTGTGGGACTTTTGCACGTTTTTCTTTGTTGCTGAATTCACTCGTGAATTATTGTAATTAGCTGAAAATGCATTGCTGTGAGTGTAGTTGCCAGTTTTGTGCTGCAGTTAGAGCTCCCTCTGATGCTCTCACAGTCAGGTAGATGGAACCGAGCCCTATCACACTGCAAGTCCCTCGGCTCAGCTCACACCCTGGACTCCTGCGGCCGCTTCCAGTCCTGCTGAGCTAGATGCAGGTCTGGCTCAGTACGAAGAGAGAACAGAGGAGGAGGATGAGGAAGAAGAGGAGAGGATCCCAGATCTTCAGAAGGATGACATGATGGCAAGGAGGACAGGTGTTTTTCAAAAGCAGAACACTACTACAGTGACCTACAACCGTTTCCTGCCTCTGCCTGCCCTCAAACGCTGCACACGAGGAGAGGACGTGGCTGATACTGCCCCATGCAGCAAAAGGGAGGTGCAGGCAGATGGGAGCAAGAAACTGGACATCAGGTGGGAGAGATGTGGATTACTAATGTGGAGAGGACTAACACGCTTGGTGTGGTTTGCATTCCCAAAGAGACCTCCAGCTTGATGTTATTTCAATTGTAGGAGTGTCTGCCATAAAGTGAAAGCAACGTCTCACAGCGAATGCGATGAGGATGGCGATGAGTATGGTGACAATGAGCCTGTGCCTGACCTGGAGAAGGACGACATGATGGCTCGCAGGACTGGATCCTTTCAAGCACCTGTTGCAGCCAGAACAAATCAGTCCTTCAACCAGTTCCTGCCTATGCCTGGATCAATCAAATATAACATCAGCCCAGTGTCTGCGATGAAGCAGATCCACAGAAGACCTAAATTCACAGAGAACATGGCCAGTGACAGGTATTTGGTGTTGTGGATTCCTGCATCTGGATGCCTGGTGTGGTTTAATTTGTAATATTTGCTTATTAAACAGCTGGTTGAAGCTGCTGTTGTGTTCAGGCTGATGCCTCCCACATGGCTTGGCCTTTTATTTGGTTTGGATTTAGCTGGACTTTTCATGTGTTAATGCGATTGAACTTTGGCTTTGGTTGATCAGCCTCTTTAAGCCATTTCAGGCTTTGTTGGGCTCACAGCACTATGTGGCTTTATTCCTGCCTTTATTTGAGAGCGTTTGGGAGTGTGAGTTCAGATTTCGTAGCATTTCTCCTCATGTAGAATGTTTATGTCTAGAAGAGATTAGAGGGAATGTCTTTCTCAATCTGAACATGATGGACATCACTCTTAAATAAAGCCCCATGTGTGTTTTTAACACATTATTCGTAGATATCTTAATTTTGATGACTGGGGAGTGGTCAGATAATGGCAACATGGTAAAACCAGAGTCCTCTGTTGTCTGTGATGTAGTCTTGATTCGAAGCGGTGTTTGTTCGTAACCTTGGCCTTGTCACTGGATTTTAGCAGCACCATTATCGTGGCAGCAGAACCTCTTACCCCGTTCCCCAAACCCTCAACCAGCACCAGGTGTGCAGGGCTGACAGAAGGACGGGCAGTGGGGGGAGGAAAACAGGAAGGAGACACGAAAGCCCCTAACGCATCAGTCACTGCGACTGAACCGCTTTCTTCTTCGTCACTCCCACCTCCACTCAGTCCTGCTGGCCCTGGCTATAAAGTGGAGGCAGAGCTGGAAAGGCAGAGTGTGGAGGATCAAGTTGAAGAAAGTGTGGAAGAGAGAAAGAGGGATGCGAATGAGCAAGCAGGAAAGAAACCCTTCTGGCTGGTGGATGATGAGCTCCCTCCCATGATGTGAGATGCTGAACCTTTGCACGCCCTCACCTCCATTTTCAGATTTGCTGCCATCCACATAGTCTGTATTTACTTCACATATGTTTTAAAGCTATGAACAGAAGTGAACGTGAACCTAATGTTTAACCTACCGCACCTTCTCACAGCAGTGATGGCTGCTTTTGAATGATGCGCTCCTGGACTTCACCGTGCTCCCTTTCCCTCACCTGCTCTTTTCTCTCATTCATTTTACTTTATTATTGTTTTAGGGTGAGCCGGCGAGTTACTTTTATGTCTGAGGACACAGAGTAAGTTAAGTTCCAGTGTGAACCTTGAAAACCTTTGCATGAATACATACAGCAAACAATATATACATTCTAATTTCAAGAAATGTATAAAACCAAGTAATTACTGTTACAAGATGCACAGTATCACCAGCATTCAGCTGCTAATGGTTGTAGATTGTTAAAAATGTTTTGCTTGTTTAATTTCAAAACACTTCATTAGTTTAACTAACTGCCTGTATGGCTTGTCAGTTGGTTTGCTAGAGTAGCTTGTTGCTATGTGGATGTGTGGAGCAACACATACACAACTGATATAAATCCACTACACTGACAAAATGCCTCAGTAATATGTATGTTTGGTGGAACGAAGTGTGTTGTGTATGTCCTGCTGCATATCTGGTGGCAGAGTTAGTTATTAGTGGCAGACCTTCTAATCTTCATTTTGCAAAGGGGCATGTTTTCTGTCTTGCTCCTTTTCAATCATTGATTGTTTGTATGTCCTTGTGTTTAAAGTTTAAGCCTAAAATGTTATAAACCTGATCTGAAATCAGTGAAACAGTGGATGTTGGGTAATCCTCCGTGTAACCGCGTTCTTTCCTTTAAAGGAGTGTGAGCATGGGCGACATGCTTAACGAGGAAGAGGTGGGACACTTGCCGCCATTGAGCCAATCACGGTACGAGCGTATGCATGAACAGTACAACAGCTTTCTGGAAGAGGAGGACCACTGGCAAGATGTGAGAGAACCACGACATTAAAACACATTCGGACGCTTAGTGACCAATTAACAGGGGAAATATTATGTGTAACAGCAGCATCCTGAAGCACTGCTGCTAGTGTTTGACACTGTCGACTTGTGACAGGACTTGGCTCGCTGGAAGAATCGCCGCCGCAGCTCGTCACAGGAACTGATCAAGAAGGAGGAAGAGAGGAAGAGGATAGAGAAAAGGATGAAGGGGGAGGGGCCTGATGGCAGCAAGCGGAAAAGCATTAAGACCTACAAAGAGATTGTGGAGGAGAAGTAAGGATGATATTGAGCTCTTTGCATGGTTGTACCTGACTTTTAACAGAAGGCAGGTGTTTAACTGAACATATACTAACACATGATGCTCTGTTTCTTTTTTCCTACCCCTGTTTTCTAGGGAGCGCAGAGAGGAGGAGTTGTGTGAAGCTTATAGGAATGCAGCCTCTCCAGAGGAGGCAGCCATGGTCTTACAGCGTTATGCTCTCCGCTTCACCATCAGCGATGCCATCCTGGACAGCCTGAAACTGCCAAGAGCCACCTCAACACCCAGACCAGACGTAAATCAGCTGGACGAGGAGCACAAACCCTCATCACCAACGAATGACTCTGAAACATCTGAACCTCAACACAATTCAGAACCAGCTGTTGGATTGGAGGAGCGACATGCGGTGGAGGCAGGCGAAGCTAAAAGTCCTCTCTCCACAGTCACAAAGTCAGATAGAAAACCACCTCAAATATTAGAGCTCAATGCAGTTCAGCCTAAACAGACACTATGCACAACCACACATCAAACAGAACTGATTTCAGGAGGCGCACAGACTCAAACCAAACACACTCCACATCAGATAAAACAAGCGCAGCCTCACACCACACAGCCGGTTCGCACCCTCCCTTCTCCATGTGTGCCCCCGAGACCTGTCCCCCTGCTGGTGGCCAAGCCCTACTGCCAGCCAAAGAGCACACAGCCTGGACACAAACCCGTCAAGGTGAGGGGTCGATATCAGCTTCACTTCATTTCATGCCTCCATACTTAAAATGGAGTTGTTGAGAACGTAGGAAGTTTTACCATTCTGACTTTTTATAGATATTGGTCAGCTTCTTCAAGCAAGTTCTAATTTTACTGAACCACATCCTGTGCTAATGGGAAAACTCAAACCTGTCATTTCCTGACAGGCAAATATAGAACAGAACATTTATACTTATTATACAGTACTTCATGTTCCTTGATCACCAAGACTAGACCAACTGAAGTGGACACAGACAAATAGAAAGTGTCCCATCATCAATAACTATAATCTGATGTTTGTGTCCCACTCAGATGGACAGTTTGGTGCGAGTAAATGGAGAACCAATGGACATTTCGAGTAAACCTGCCTGCTCTCAGCATTTGCCACAGGAGATTAAAGAAATTACCCCCGAACAGCCCGAGAAAGACTTTACACCGAAACAGACGGAAAACAGTGTTCTTCCCGAGGAACCAGAGAAAAATATAGAGACAACCGAGCAGCCGTCACCGCCACCGACAGAGAAACCAACCTCGTCTTCAGGCTCCACCATCAGCTCCCTGATCGGAGGCCGAAACTGCGTTATCACTACCACTATCGTGACAGAACTCACCCAGACTCTTGTGGAGCCTCTTTACCCAGATATCCAAAACAATGGACAGGTATCAGTTCAATTCAATTTTATTTATATACTGCCAATTCACAACAATCAACCCAAGAAACAGTTTTTAAAAATTTTGATACCAAATTTTATAGCAGCAGTGGGAAGGAAAAACTTTCAGGCAGACACTTCATGGAATTCATATGAACCCATGATCACACAGATCACATGGTCTGCTGGTTTTCCATCATATCAAGTGCTATTTAACTAATGAAGAGACCCTGTGTAGGTACAAAAATCTTGGCAGTGTTCTTTGCAGATCCTTGTACATTTTGCTAAGGTGTAGAAGTTGAACTTCATATTCCTGTACGTGAATCTGACCTGAATCTCTCTGAGGAGTTGTTCTTGGTCATGACTGACCTACGTACGTATGTAAAGCAAGGTTTGAGTCTCTTCAGGTTGATTTTACTAATACATTTACATAAGCTGAAACCAGCGACTGCCTGGAAGCTTCGTAAGCACATAAACATTTAAATTCTGATTTTCCAGTTTCAAGTAAATGTTTATTCGTTTCATTGAATATTCAACTTTCAGGTGAATGGTACCACAGCGTTGTTTGGGAAACCAGCAGAGGAGAAAGTGGCTCAGCCGGCGACAGACAACATTGTGCTGGAATATTCTCCCAGTGTCACGGGTAAAACTGCTTTAGTCCAGACGGCCTTAGATTTACTGAAACGTTATGTGTACTACTAAAGATTGTGTAATTTACTGCGTATTTTACCTACTGATGTTCTCTATCGTTTCTGTATGTCTTATAGCAGTTGTCAATTTTAAAACGTTTCCTTCTGTCCCACAGAAGGACTCGAGGAGAGCAGCGCGACTGTGAGTATCTTTAAGCAGCTTCATCTTGTTTTTTTTTCCGTTTCCTCTTTCATTCTTAAATTTGACCCTGTCCTGACCCTTTGTCTCTGCTGTACTCAGACTTGTCCTCTCACCTTTCCTCTCTGTCTGTCCTTTTGGTCTGTATACATGTGCGTGTGTGTCCTTGTATGTGTGGTTTGTTGTTGGGTCTGGGTAGATTGAGACCCCCATGTTGAACTTGGCTAAACGTGTTAATCACTGGGTCTGGGACCCCAATGAGGAGCGAAATCGCCTGGAAAGGTGGCAACAGGAGCAGGAGCGCCTCCTACAGGTACCCTGGTGGAATAGTGTGAACGTGCATGGCTCCGTCAACGTTTGGCAGAAAACAGAAGGCACAAGCTGCACTGGGTGTGTGTCATATGTGAGAGTACAGTGTTCAACTTTTACGCTGTGTCTCTGCAGGAGCAGTATCAGCGAGAACAAGAGAAACTCAAGAAGGAGTGGGAGAAAGCACAGCTTGAGGTGGAGGAGGAGGAGAGGAAACACAACGAAGAGGCACTAAAACTCAAACAGACACACTAAAAATAAAACACGCTGTTTCCTGGTTTTACGGGTCTTGTCATTGTCTTTGTGTGTTTGTTTTGATTGTACTTCCTGCAGGAGAGACGTATTCTAGAGGAGACTGTAACACCCCTCAGTCCTACTGGCTTATTGATCCAAGCAGAGATGAATTCATCCGTTCCACAAAACAACAACGCCGAGAAAAGAAACCTTCCACCAGAGCAAAACAGCCAAAGAATCTCCATGGGGAACGAGGATCAGCATGCGTCAAAGCTGCACTTCTTCCAGGGTGAGTTTCACGCGAACATACACGCTCACATTCAGCGCTGGCCCCTGTGTTTGTGCACAGCTCAGTCACAGTTGTTTTCCTTTATATGATTTCATGATGCATTTTCATAGATTCTGCCCGTGATAGTGAGCCTTCAAAGAAACAGGAGCTGTGGAAAACATCGTCTTTAGACCGAAACCCCCAACTAAACCAGGCTCAAGCTGTGAAAAGGTATGCCACACTGCTACGTGTGGGTGTATTTATCTAGCCACTTCTTCACATTAATGTACCCAAAGTTGTTTTTTGTTATTTGTATTATTGCTCATATTTAACATTATAGTAACCGGTGCCATTCTGCTTTTCGAGCACAGGTCTGGATCCCATGACGTAGTGTCAGACAAGCAGCAGTCCTCCGCATTGTCGCCACAGCCTCCTTCACCCAGCAGGTACTGAAACGGGCACACGTACAGCATCTAATGAGTCTGCGCTGACACAGACAAAAAAGTTGGTTTCACACTTTGCTGTCTCTGCATAGGTGTGTTAGTGGGAAGAGACTTTGCTCCGGTTGTTCTCAGCCACTGGGGAAAGGAGCTGCCATGATTATTGACACGCTGGGTCTCTTTTTCCACATACACTGTTTCAAGGTATGGATTTTAGGTTAGTTTATTATGCATATTTGACTTTGCTTACTGATAACTGTGTTGATGTTTATTAAACAATATGCACAATGTGTATAGGCAAAAATAAAAGGCAGCCAGACTATGACATATTAAGCACATTCTTAACAATGTTCTTAATAGAATAGAATAGACAAGGAAATTGTGTTTTTATATTAGTTGTCAGCATTTTTTCTCTGCTCAGTGTGGAGTGTGTAAGGGGCAGCTTGGTGACGCAACTGCAGGAACTGACGTGAGGATTCGTAATGGACTGCTGAGCTGTCACGAGTGCTACATTGCATCTCGGGGTGAGAAGACACAAGACACGCACACACTGGTACACTGGCACACACACAGGATGAGATAATAAGAGACAGGGACAGTGAATAGTGGCCAACGTGCTCACCATCACGCTCCCATCTCATTTTTACCACTTTAATACTTATTTAAACTGCCCTGACCCACAGTACCTGACCGGTACTAGTCATAAATTGGGATTAAAGGGGTTTGCCAAGATGTCATGGTTGGCTGTAGTTATGTCAGTTATTCAGAGGAGCAGACTTTTGGATTTATTTTATATTGTCTTGTGTTTATGTGCAGGCAGGGGACAGCCCACCATGCTATGATGACCTGTACTGGAACTGGAACTTCACTGTCACAGTCAGTGATTGGACAGAAAACAATTAGAGAAACGTCAATGTTCGCTCTCTGGAATGGTCCTGGAATCATGCTTTTGTTTTCCTGCAATGCACAAACAGCTTTATGAACATTTCAAATAAAGTGTGGTCTAAATGACACTACATCACATGCACAAACAATACAATACGCTGTTCTTAACTACTCACATGTATACACTTCTTTTCAATATGTGTAGCATGGGTGTAATCAAGAAATCTGTGTTTAAGCCTTTGCACATCCATCACTGGTGAAATAAGAACCTGTTCTGAAGCAACCCAAACATATTATGCTACAAGCTAAACAGTCTCTAACACAGCTTGATTTATTAACCCCTGCTTCTGCACTTATCATGTGACCCTACTCTCTTTGGAGTTTGTCATAAATTGGTGTGGGTTGGATGCCCTGAAGTAGCTTGACCATTCTAATGCCTTACTCATCACACCTTGTCATTTATTTTGGGTTTTGCGTTTACAGTTTTGCATGAAAGAAGAACATACACACATTTTTGTGAATATTAGTCAAGTAGATAGTGAACGTTTGGCATAAGTTATCTTTTCAAGTCTTGTATGTTGTACATCACGCTATTTTTGAACATTTTCTGAACCTGAAAAAGTAGTTTTTTCTTTGTAATTCATCATACAGGAATGGAAATGCATGTTGTTAGGTAATAATATTTAGATTTTAAGTATTTTCTCTTTAAGATGTTTTAGCCATTGTTTATTCTTATAGACTGACTGCATCTGAATCAGTGCCTTATGCAATGAATGTGAGGGCTCGTGTATGTGCAGGATTAGTTCACACCCACACAGACCACTGAGTCTTGGCACATTGTGTGTGTGTGTGTGTGTGTAATGAGTGTTTTATGTGTGTATGCAATAATGCATGTCCAGCATATGTATGTATGCAGTGTGTGATTTGACTTCAAGCACAGATCCATACCAGCAAAAAAAATTCAATCAGCCTCCCCTAATCACCTGCTGTTTCCTCTACCATGAGCTAAACCAACTACACAAAGTAATTTGCTGCTTCCCTGTTTAATATTTCACATATTATATTAGGTTAAATCCTGCAATCTCTCCATTTCTGCCTTTGTCACAAGTGTTGCCTCCCCAGAGTTTGAGCTAAACTCCTCTTCTCTGTGTCATTGCCTCGGTCTGGACAGTGACAGCGTCTTCGTCAGTCAGAGGAAAGCTCAGTTCATTGTCTTTTATAGCAAGTCTATGTTTATCAATAAAATATTTTAAGTGGAACGATGTTTGTTTATTTTTTGTGTTTACTTCCTTGTGTTTGCCTAAAAACACTACTAATATTTTGGCTAAGCTCAATCTACAATCAGCTTTGGTTGATATGAAAAGTTACTACAAATATGCATAAAAACAATTATTTATCGAAAGCATAGAAATGTATTTTTTTCCAAACGTGTTACAAAATAGAAAGTGGAGTCAAGAAAAAAATGCCCAATCTTCCAACACAGGAACAACATCACCCCGGAACTATTTGTGCTAGAAACAAGATTCATGGACACGGGCCATTAAAACAGGAGGACCGGAAGTGGGGTACTATTTACTTACCCGCCCCTTTTTAAAACGTAGCATGTAAGCGTATATTTGTTGTTCTTCTTCTACTCGGTCTTCAGAAACGGCGACATAGCACAACACGATGGACTCAAACGGACCCCCGCATTATGGAGTATGTACACGTCTTAACTTTACCTGGTTGTTGTTCAGTTAGCTTGTAACGTCTGTAGCCTATCGGTAGCCTGTCAGCTAGTTAGCTTTCACCTGCCAGCTGAAGTACAGAATAGAACACCAATAATGACAATGAAAGCCAGGCCGTCGTGTTGTAGCTGTTCTCTATATCCTGTAAATTGGTCAGATCACAAACAATAGTCCTAAAATGTTCAACCAGCACAGTTGTGCTTCGTAATCCTGCGGTTTGTCAGCTGTTTCCTGTCTTCTGTGTCAACACTGAGCCAAGATGGTTGTGGTGCGGGCTAAAAATTGATCTTTTTTTTAATTTTTAGTTTAATTTTAAAGAATGTCATCACCCACAACGTTTATATACGCGAAGGTCATAATGACCATTTAATAAGTTCACATAGTCACATGTTGAGTGTTGAATGTAAAGTAAGTGAAGATCGTGTTCTAGTAACGAGCCTGTTTCTCATCTTCGGAGGGAGGGAGATGTCCGGACACAGCTCCCGAGAAGTGTTTCTAATCTGGTGACAGAAAAGTGCTTCTTGTACTTGCGTGTCTTCACTTGGTTCATTTTATAAAAATATAAGTATAATGTGTTATTATGCAATAACCAGGTGGACGTCAGATGTATCATAAAAGCCAGATCGATGTTGTGACTAGTTAACTATAAATCAGTTGAATAATGGTTTAAGAGTACAGTCAGCTTAATGCTTAACCCAAGTGATAACATGTCTTTTGTTTTGGCAGGCACGCACTTCAGTAGATATGACCCAGAGTATTGAGGAGGAGTCTTTACTGGACGGACCTCTGATCTCTGCAGACGCCCTTCACTCTGCTATCAGAAAAGAGTTTCAAACGATACCAACACACTGCTATGCCTTCCTGCTGACTCTGCTGCATGTATGATCACATTATTCTCGCACTGATCAAGCTTTGTAAACATTTATACAGGATTAGGAGAGACAGTAGAAGAAATGCCAGACAATTTAAATGTATGGCTTCCTATTGTGCGGTTTTGGTTTCCTTCATTTCAATGATTATTATTAACAGTTTGAGCTTTATGTAATTTAAATTATCACATAATCAAGGATATAATTATAGATTTGTTAAGTAAGAAGGAGTTGTTAGTTGGAGGCGACGCTGTATATTAAAATTTCAACACTGATGTTCGAGAAACTAAATTACACATGTTATGATATTTATTAAACCACCCTCTGTAAAGTGTTTATTCATTTTTCTGTGAAACTGTAGGTGCCTTATATGCTGGACTGACTGAATGCCTGTCTCACTTCCACCACTGTTGTTCTTCTTCACAGGTTCTCTTTGTGGTAGCATCGGTGTGTGTAGCAGTGCTGTGTGTGTTGAAATTTGGCCAGGAGGAGATGTGTTCGCGTGTGTTTGATAATGTTCCAGGTGAGAGTGCCATTGTGCTCGCGAAGGTGGGTCTATGGCTGCTGGTGCTTGTGTTCACGTGGTGTGTGCAGCACCATCACAACCGAACCAGAAGGAGAGGATACCTACGATTCTACAGACGAATGCAGGGATTGAAAGACCTGCCATTAACCATACACTCTTCAGGTACAGCTCACTCATGACAGAAATGAACAGTTTGCTTGATTTTGGTATTGCTTGACCTGGACATTGTTTATTTTTTTCTTAAATAGCAAATGTTTTTTTCTGCTCCTTTCACTCAGACTAATACATACGTTACATAATATAAAGTCATTTTTTCATCCTACATACAGAAGTAGACAAATGACAGCAACATTTAAGTTTTGATGTAATTTTTGTTATTTGTGCTCTAAGTCTGATTGATAACAGAGCCATGGTCAATTTACTAAAATTCTTCTTCCCAAATGACCCTGATTATATTAGCGATAATATAATAAATGTGTTTGAGTTTGTTTACTTTAAGTAAGATAATCTATTGATCCCACGTTGGGGAAGTTCAATTATTACAGCAGCTACAGAATACAGATAATAGGCAGTGCAAAAAGGCAGGAATGTGCAGAAGAGTGCAAAATTTACTATATTTACAATAGCCACTTAGGTGGGAAACAGCACACCCTGCAAACGTATAACTTATGCAGGGTGGGACTGCTAGACTGATTGTAAAGTCTAAGAGCTATGAAGGAAGTGAGGGAAATCGAAACATGGTTAAGGGTGCTGAGTTTTACTTTGTGTACAAATTAACTTCCATCCCCTAGGGTTCAGCCTCTCTCCTCCACTAGGTGGCAGTGAAGTTAAAGCTAAATGTCTTCTTGTTTGCAGGAAATGTTTTGCTGTTGATCAATCTGGTGGCTGGATTGTCACAGACTGTGCGCATCTACCTACTGCTCAGTATCCTTGTGGTCGAGCTCTTGGTGGCTATTTCATGTCTACTCTTTTATATAGGTAAGTGCATTGTTTTTGCACATGCTTTTTTTTGAAAATTTCTGCTTTTTCCAAATAAGAAAAACCTTTTGACAGCTGCTAACCAAGCCCTTGTCTCATCAAGTCCCACACCCTTGTGTTTTTGCTTTTCCACCCTACCGCCCTTGCACCAAGAAGCCCACTGAAAAAGTAAAAATTGAAACCTGCGTAATAAATCATATTTCAACACAGATTAATCTGAATACACTCAATTAAGCTGTTAAAGTCCATAGAACAATATAAAGGAGGATTTTGAACAATTGAAACCAGTCAACAGAGAAGTATTACTTAGAATATTCAATTTATTTTATAATCACTGCTTAGACAGGAATAAAAGAAGATAAATCTCTGTTGTCAGTGCTTCAAATGTGAACATTTCATAGTTACTTCACAGTTTGTAATGAACCTAGTTATTTAATTCACTGCTATTATGGTTAGATTCTGCCTTTTGGTCTTTATACTATGTTAAATACAACAATCAATCAAAATGACGTTTGCCTATTACATCAAACTAAAAATTACCTTATAGAAGGATATTAGATGCAGATGAGCAAAAAAGGATCCATGTCCTACCAACTTCATAACAAAAGTATATATTTTACTACATTTGAGGACTTTCTGTGTCTCCACATTATATGAGAATGGAAGTGACGGGAATCTGCTTAAAGTTTTAATAACTGTAGTTGATAGCAGAGCTGTACTAGTTGCATGGTATTGTTTTGTTCTGAATTCAGTTTGAGTTTTCCTGTAGATGTTGCTCGTCATTTCAGTAGTGATATATGGAGAGACACACCCTGCAGATTACATTACACACAAACACACAAACTACCCCCAACTCTATCTTAGCACATTCGCATCACAATGACTGCCCTGCCCTTTTCAGACTCGACAGCATGACAATCAAGCATTCGGCCTTCTGTCCTCCCTCCCTCCTTCTCTGTCTCCGTGTAGTTGTGCTGAGTTTTAAGTTCTTAATTCCGATAAAAACACAAACTTTGTATGCCACCAAACGTTATAGTAGTTGACAGAATCATTGACCGCTGCTAATAATTGCTTACAGCTGTATTATACAGTTTTAAAAACATTACATTAACTAGTTGATGTAGCGTGATAATAAATTGTTTGTGCAAGTTTTGTGTTTTGTAAGTAAATTAACATGTCTCAACCAAACATTAAGACCTAGTCAGAGGCCATATCTTTCTTTTCTGTATGTTGTTCCTTGATGTGACTGCTAAATATAAATGCAATATAATATAATATATATAATTTATATACTCACGGTGACACAGGGTGTCAGGAAATACAACAGATTTGTTCAGAGATGTGTTGCATGTGGTTCATTTTGTTTGGTTCATATCCTACAAAATGTTCCTTTATGTAGAAATGCACCAGGCTCCTATCGGTTAAGGAGACTCACTTGTGTGGAAAACAGTGATTCTTGTGATTCTTTGTTTTGGCTGGATGTCGACTTTATTTCACTCATGGAAGGTTCTCATACAAAAGGCTGAGAACTTTGAATTGAATGATTTTGTTGAGGTCTTTGCGACTAACATCGTGGGTCAAGCCTGAACCACTTCTTTACTTGTACTTGGTTTGGTGAAGGCCTAGCTCTCGGTGTGCAAAGGAAAACCTCTGTAAAGATTCCATATCAGAGGATATTGATATTAAAGATTCTGTAATGAAAGGTTTGTTTGGCAGCTGAAGGGCACAGATGAGAGAGGAAGATTCCAGAGAGGCAAGGAGAGCAGATAAGAGGCATTAGGATTTAACCTAGCCAAAGGGTAGACCTCAGCCCACTCCACCCAAACACACAGGGAGACACACACTCCCACTTGCACACATTGTCCCTGTGTTTATGGTGAGGGTGATGCCTTGTGTAAGGGGGATCTCTGTTCGCCTGTCGCATTCCTACCCAGATCAGGGCAGTCAGGCATGACCCGAACCAAGCGACGCCTTGCAGCGCAAACCTCCGTAACGCACGACCGTACCACGCACGCCGAGTAATGCAGAGTCAAGGTGACATCAGCGTCACGAAGAGAAAACCTCTTGTTGTAGGAGGCAGACAGGGACAGATATAATGCCTGCAGCTATGAAGTCCATACAGGAAGGCCTCGTTCAGCTTCTCTTTGAAGTGCGTGCCGATTGTAAGTGCGTGTGTGTGTCCGTGTGTGTGTCTTTGAGGTTTGCTGTATGTTTCTGCCTCTCTCATTTTAACATCAATGCATTCTCCTCTATAGAACTCTGTGCACATCAAAGCCATGCCGTGGCCTTCAAAGGCTTAACTTCGAATACATCTATCTCCTCAGCCTAAGCAGAACTTAGTGTAAGCACTGCAGGGCACAGGGGTAACACACACACGCATTGATAGAGATACCTACTGGGCACCACAACCCCATGTACTGTGTTGACAGGGTCAGAGCATGTCGTCGTCCCCATTTTTCTGAAGACTGTGTGTCTGAGATGCAATAAATACGAGGATCCCAGCATTAAAGAGACAGATGGTCAAAGAAGTCAGCACACGTAAAACACAGTGTAATTCAGTTCAGAAACATAATGTACACTACACCTTCGCTGCTTGTTTTCTCTGACCGACTCTGTTCTGTACACATGCTCAGTAGGAGCAGAAGTGACCGCTCATGCAATCTGAGTGGGAATGGAGGTAATAGAGTTTGCACATTGTTAAACTTACGCTGTACAAAACTGCCTTTGAGCTCAAAGTTAGGTTTGCTCATTTCAAGACTGAGGCGTCTGTCGGTGTGACTGTTGGGATCCATTTCCTGTCACAGTTTCACTTTGAGTCGAGCAGTGAGCAGCTGTAGCGGTTAGCACCTGGAAATGTGTGTGGATGGGTGATTGAAGCTTTTCAGATCTGAGTAGACCAGGTTTGAGCACTGTCTGTCCAGCAAGTGAGAGTTTCTAACGGGGATGTGTGAAATGTGCCACTTCCATCCATCCACCCACCCCAGCGTATCTGTTTTTGTCTCCTGCTGTGATACACTGAACGTCTCCTGATTTAATGAATTTCTGAACATCCTGACCCGAGCTTCACCCTTTTTCTGTATATGTGCTCCTCTGTTGTGTATTCACATTTTATTTCAGTTTATCTTTGTGAAGGTACAAAAGCGGAGTAAACGCAACCTAATTAACAGACCTACATCACTCAATATTATTTAACACGGCAGTGCGAAATTACGAATGACTGAGACGTACACACTTTTAATTAAGTAGAAAAACACAGAACATAAATGACTAAGTCAGTGTTTGCAATAAACACATTTACTGTATCATCAGACCTAACGACATGATTAAATTTAACTGTAACTGCAAAACATCTTTTCTAAATAAACTTAGTTCTGTAACCTTAATACATATGCTGCTTTTCCACAAATGCAAAAATAAAAGCATGAGGTTGTTTTCATATTTTTTACCTGAGCATGAATTAATTTGACTGTTAATTCATTGTCTGAGGCGAAAGCCACGGAAAGCAGTGCACAAATATTCAGGCTCTCTTGACTTTCTGCTGTTTTCTCTCCTTCACATAATGTCTCTGGCTCTCAGGCTCTCAGGCTCTCATTCCTGATTCTCGCACATTCCTGCTTACTGTTGCTCTATTTACACACAAACACACAGATTTAGAGCCTCATCATGCAGGAATGTGCAGAATTTCTTCAGGTTGTGTGTGAGTGCGGATGTTGAGATGCTGCAGTAAAGCAAAGCAAAGACAATTTCCTCTGACTAATGAGTCTTATCAATACTCCTCCCCCTCCTCACACACAGACCCAGTAACACCATAGTATCTCGATTAAATAGCACCAACACCTCTCATATTTTAGCTCCGGTTCCTGCTGCCGCTGCAACTATATCCTCCATGGGCCTCACCTTGCCGCCAACCCCACCCCTTGTGTAAAGGTATATGTTTAGGGTGCGAGAATTAGAGGTCTGAGTGCAGGATATGGCAGCCCATAATGCCTAAGTGCAGGATATAACAGCCCATGTGTGTTTAGGAGACGGAGAGGGATGGAAAACAGTAAAAAAGCAAATGTGTGCTGTTTCCCACCTAAGTGGTTAACATTTGCAAGAGCGCTCTCGCTTCTCTATAATGTCTGTGCACCTTTATGTGCAGCTGCTTGAAGAGGTTTTATTTGTGTTTCTAGTCAAGGTGAAAAGGTTCAACAGCGAGAGAGCTGCACCAGATGTGAGCGAAGAAGATCGTTCACTCAGCTACAGTGTCACGAGTCATCCAACTGAGACCGGCTTCAGGTACACACACACACACACACACACACACCCTTGTCTGTAGATTAGCTTTGGTCATAATTAATAATTTAATACAGTTTAATTAATGAACGTACTACTAATGAACTATACAGGACACGCATGCAGAGGTTCTTCTTCTGGTTAATCAATAATGTGCTGTTTTCCGTGTGTCGCAGAGAATGCTCCAGTCTGGAGGAGGTGGTGGAGAAGCAGGCCGACCTGATAGAGTACTTGAAACAGCACAACACCTTACTGAGCAAGAGGCTGCTCAATCTCACGGCTCAGCACTGACCATAGTCCGGCTTCCATGCAGGAGAGAAGCCTGATCGTTGTAAAGCTCAAAGTGAAGTTCTGTGGATTTGAAAGAAAAGACTAAAGCTGCTACTGTTGCAGGATTAAGTACTGGAGTAGGTAAATGCACCTGTACACACAGAATGAGTCAGGACGGCTTCCGAAGGCATCCTCACCTCAGATGGACAGATAACCGGAGGAGGTGAGCTGAAAGTGGAGGACAGTTAAGGAGGCAAAGTGGGAGGAGGAGAAGAGGAGTCATGGGTCACAGATCAGAGGTGAGGGGTTTTTATCACTCTTTTACAACCCCCATTGACCCACGTATGCTGCCGCTTGTGTTACTTTAAGAGAAGCAAAAGAGGCAAAATAGTTTTAGTTCATCCGCACTGAAGAGCAGAAGGGAGAGGTGATAATTCATCAGGGTTAAACTATCCTATAAAGTGAAAATGTCTAAGCGCTGTTTTATCTGTCTGAATGTACGTCATTGCTTTATTGCATCTAGTAGTTTGTATATTTGTGATCGGATTCCAATAAATCTTTACTGTGCCCATGGTTTGTTTGACTTGTTCAAAGCGTTCTCAGGATGAGCATTACCACTGGAGCGAAACCTCGATAAGTGCCCACTGTTTGTCTGAAGCGTTTGTCTTGTATAAAGAGCAGGCCAAACAATAGAAACACTTCAGCGTCAACATTCTGTGGTGTGAATGTCTTTTCCCGCCTCACCGTTTCTGTGTTAAGTTTCAAGAGTCACGGGAATCTGTGTTAACAAAATATCAATGTTGCCATTTGAGCCGTTGGTGGTTGTTCCCCATTGTGATTCCTTTATTCTACGGAGTCCGTAACTCCACAGGAAGCACAACTTTTATGACGTCTTACCCATGTGGCTTCTATGCCAAAGGTTTTCAAGAGTACTGCGGGTTCGATCCCTTGGACACACACAAATGAGTTTTGTTTTTTTTACTTACTGAAAGTATCTGAAATTTAAACCGATTCTGGTTTAACACTTTTACTCTAGATTAGAATCAGCTGTTGTCTTTAAAGTTGCATGCGAATTACCTCAATACATGTAAAGTCTTATAAAGCTGAAACAAAATAATACATTTATAGAGTTTTATTAAAAAGTTTAAAATGTAATTGAATAAACATTTCAAGTGCATACATGCATTATAAACACTCTAGGAATAATATGTGGACGCTGTTCATCGTCCACATCCACGTGACCTGCAGTCACGTCTATGTTTCCAGCTCTTTGGTCCATGGCCTTTATGTCGACAGTCTAAAAAAATATATCTTCACTCCCTCCTCCTTGTCCAAGACTGGAATAGTGGTGGATTTTAAAGATGAGATGGGAAGGTGCTTGCAGTCAGAGAAACCCACAACTGTGGCCACCAAACTGTCATACAGGTAACATTTCATGGTTTATATTTCTACATTGTCTTTGTGAAAGATGATCCCCATCAACAAGCTGAAATTACTTGTTGTTCTTCAGCAAGGTCAACAGCTTCGTGTACATTATAGTCTTTGGGTTGCGTTCCATATTTTTCTCTCCACAGTCGGTTTCCTGCTGCTGGGATCCATCCATGGTGCTTGTGCCACACACAACAGTTGCTTGATGGTAATTTTCTCCTTGGGTGACTTGTGCTTTAACCTGTCTTTTTAAAAAAAAAAAATCAGCTTTCAGTGTGATGGTAAGACACAAACAGCTTACGTAAAAGCCCATTTGCAGCAGTCGGCCTGGAACTTCCCCTCTCTCCATGCACGCTCCTCGCACTAAAGCCTTCCTCTTCATCATTAGTGAGATTTATGTCTGAAACTTTTCCTTCTGCTCCCCTGCATGATTGCACACCTCTGCCACTAATCACAGACACCTACTTAACTGCCACCTGCCAGCTCTCTGACCTGGTTTTGGTCCACGTATCACACAGCTTTTTTTCTGTTTTTACACAGAAACACATGTAAGAGTGCACGTCTTACCTCATGGGAAGGGTACTCTGGAGTGCAGAGGCAGACAGCGCCTGTGTGGACAGTGATGTTTGTGATATTTTCTCCTCAGGTTCAGGAAGTCTGTAAAACAAAGGTTTTAATTACAATGTGCTGAAGCAAGACACAAGATAAGACTGTGCGGGAAGCACAAATAGGTAAATGTATATTGTTTATCGGGTGCAGCTGGAGAGGTTGGAGGTATATCACCTGACAGGCCTAATCACTACCAAATGGGGGGAAACAGACTTGGCTTGTGTTGGAGGATCACAAAGAGGTTAAACATCTACTAAAGAAATCAGGACACACTGGAATCTAACAGAGCTTAGCTGCTCACACCTGCCCTCAGCTGACTAGAAAAGCCCACTTCCATGAATTTTATTGTTGACCAAGCAGGGTGATCCCCTTCTAATAAACCATGACGAGCTAACACATGATTATTTTTAAACGTCCCTAATAAATCCACTTTGACTCCTGCGGTTCACAGGCTGCGAGCCAAGCCCAGGAAGAGCTAAAGCGCCGGATGACTTTATGACTCCCCCTCCTCTGCCCCCGAGTGGCGCTGAAAGAGGCCGCTCCCCACGCCTGGAGGTAGGCTTCTTTACACTTGGCACTGCTCCTCCATGTCATGTTAATAAAGCTCGGGTATTTGCATCGCGTTTTAACACCGCGTTTAACAAAGACGCGCCGTAGCGCCTTCCAGCCGGGGACAAAGAGGCTCTCCGGGGCCGCTGTGCGAGCCCCGGCGGCGCTGCGCTACCCTCCCTCCCCGCCTCGCCTCGCCTCGCCTCGCCTCGCCTCGCCCTCCCTTCAGCGCCTCCTCTCCGTCTCCGTCACCGTCACCGCGTCCCCGACCCCAGAGCTTCAGTCTTATCCCGCCGCTATTTGTCTCCACCGCAAGGCCGAAGAGCGCAAAGTGCACCTGCTGCGACCGGCGCCCAGCGGCTGTTGAGCCGAAGCTTTAACGAAGACCGACGCGCTTTAGTATTAAAAACGTAAAACTCCAGGAAGTCAGAGAAGCGACAACAGAAACCTGCCCGTAAACGCGACTTACGCATTTGGTGATGTTGTTAAACCACATTTAGTCTCTTACACTTCATTTACTTTGTCAGGATAAAGACACAGCTGAATTCTTTACTGTTATGCTGGCGGTAAACTGACCGTGTGTGTTCCGGCGCATTTATCATTACAGCAGGTGAAACGCGTTTTTAATCGTTGCCGGTATATTTTAATTAGTTTAATCCGTGTTTACCATCGTGTTAAGCTAGTTAGCATAGGCACGTAAATCCCGCAGTTTAGAGCCTTGATTGCGGGGACACTTCATGAAGCTGCTCTAGTGACATTTTTACAGGATTTCTCACCAACTCTGACAAATGCTCTTAGTAATTGACTTACTTTTATTTTAAATTTTAAATTAAACGCGTTATTTTAAGCTATGTCTGATTTTATCAGAGTACTGTTGCTATGGTTACAGGAGCGGCACTTTAGCCCCCCCCCGTCGAACCCGGCTCCGTGGCGGCCAGTTCAACACAAGTTGGCCTGGATGGAGGCTTTTTGGATCCTTACCTGGTCTGGAAGATGAGGCTGGTGCTAAAACGGCCACAAGGAGCAGGAGCAGGTAGAGCAGGTTGAAGACCTTCATGTCTGCGATGCAGGTTCCGTAGCTTTCCAAGAAGCGAGCTATGGTTAGTTCCCAAGAGTCTGGAGAGTCCCCCGGTTCTGACCCGGACTGTTGATGCTGTCTCCCCCGTTCCGCCTGTCCAACCTAAAGGCCCACACGGGGAGAATCCAGGTCGCCAAGGTGCCAGAGGAATGCCAGTGTCCAGAGAGTGTGATTGTCTGGGAGCAAAGTGACAAAGGTGCTTCTCCCCCCATCGCCTTTATACAGCCTTCTGGAGGGAGGGGGCAAGAAGGGGGTGTAGCTCCCACAGAAGCCCCCACCTCAGCCCCTGACACACACTTCAGCATCGCACATATTGACCCCACATGTAGAATGTAATTCAAATGACAGGAAGCCCCCTCCCAGGCCTGCAACTGGCCCTTGAACACGCAGTCCGCTGCCGGCTGCGTTTTGTTAATACAGCAGTGCGTGAGTGATGCGTTTGGGAGTGGAGGAAGCAGGCAGAGTTGATTTATCACATATTACCTTAGAGCAAAGGTTTAAGAAGCCGGAGTTGAAAGCAGCAGGTCCTACAAGAAGCAGATCCCTCGTGATCGGTTATCCCCTGCCCCCGCGCTGCGAGCAGGCCGCGCACATCTGGGCTCTGGGTGATGTTGGTGGAGGGGGTGTTTGCACCCAGCGTTTCAGGGCAGGGAACCTGAATGAAATCTAGAGCTGCACTGGACTAACGATAGCTCGAGCGTCTGCCTGGGCCTCGGCCTATTGTCTCAGTCTGTCTGCAGAGAGTCTGTCTTTGTTTTGTGTTCGTTTCGTAGCCACATTTTCTCGTATATGAATGGAGAACACTTTTAGTTTCTGTATTTTTTTAACAAGTAGCCCTGAGCAAAGTTTTTTGAGCTTACAGATTGGGGCCGAGGGCTGTCTGTGAGTAGAAACATTGTTTTCCGTTGGGTGTTTTCGTGTCTGTGTTGAATAGTCCTTTTCTAGAACAACTGAAATACGTAGCACTGGGACACGGCAGTTACCAAAAGATGTGTTTTGGTATTCAAACCTTGGTAAAATGTGAAGTTTAGTTTAACGTCTAACTTGAACGTTTAACTTTTCTGTGGCATTCTACAGAATCAGAGCTGGTCAGGTATTATGCTGTAATGTGTTAGATGATATGTTTACTGTTTACTGATTGGTCACAAACTTCTCAATTAGAAGAAGTTAAGTTTTTCAAAGCTGCTTGTGTTTCAAAGTGTCATTATTTTTATTTTCCCTAAATCTGAAAAACGTTGTTTGAAATGTTAGTATTGCATCTGATACCAAAATATTCAAACAGAATCGAGCCATATGTCCTAATGCAGGTTGGCTTTGATGGCAGCAGCAGGTAACTCACTTTACTTGGCATTAGCGTTAGCTTTGGAGTTGCCGGTGGCTCTGCAAAGTGTGGGGACTCATTAGCGTGTCTGCTTACGGCCGTCTCTGTGGAGTTAGACTCTCTATTCAGGACCCAGCTAATGAATTAACACATTAAGATGAAATGCCAGCCATTACATCTGAATGAGGATTAGAGAAGCAGCAGGACACTAATGGACCACGGGGCTCAAAACAGTCACAGAGACTTTGAACAAGCATCTGTAGCTTCTTAGTCCTGAAATGCAGAGACAATGTTCCATAGTCTCAGATTGTGGTTGTTGTTTTTTTGCATGTGTCTCTATGTAGCACTGTCACTGTGTCTTTAGAAATGTTGCTTTTATTGCTTTATGGTGTTTGCAAAAATGCTGCTTGAAATGACAGAGATTCCTCATAGATTTGGGTAACATACACACACACACACACATCTACACACACTATAAACACACTGCTACAAACACTGCTGAGGTATGTAGTTTGTGTCTGTGCCGAGTTGCTATTTGCATATCAGCTGCCATTGTCTTTTAAAAAACTTTAATTTTACCTATTTGAATATGGTAATTAGGTCCCAATTGTCATTCAGAGCCACCTGGTATCCACTGCCCACTAACTGCTGCCAAATCTCAGTTTCTTTCTGTCTGTCTGTGTTTCTTTCCATTTGTTCTTCAAAACAGAAACAAGTGAATCTCACCAAATTCTCCCCACCAGGTTTTCTGTTCCTGATTAGAACGTGTTGTAATATTTGCTCTTCCTGGGGATTATACGACTTTACAGGGATTACCCAGCCTGCTCAAACACTCCCCTACGAGAGAGGCACACAGAGGGTAACTTCTCATTAAACTGCCTCAGCACCTTGGCAGGGCTGCAGTCTGCAGTTGACCCCTGCTCCACCGTTAAAGGTGAATCTGTGGTGTCCAATAATTAACATTGGGAACCCACAACATGTCAACTCAAAGATAAACAGTTTGCAGTGAAATCATAAAAATGTTTAATCTTTTATACTAACTAATAAAACAATTCTACTATATTATACCAACGGAAACTATTTTCTGCTGTTAAACAATAATTAACATAATTGAAGGTATAATCATAAGGTTTTTCTTGCAGTGCCATAACTAAGCTATCACATATGGGTTAGAATAAACAAAACCAAGTATGACTTTAGATCAGAGCTTGTATCCTACACTGATCACCCCACAACATTAAAAGCACCATGTGAGGAGGCAGCGTAGACAGGATCACTGGAGAGTACAGTAGAACACATTCCATTAAAGGAGCAATTTCCTGTACCACCATAAAGCCCCAGCAAATGTCAACCAACAAATGGAAAAGCTGGCATGAAATGATTTCCATTTGGAGAAGCCAATTCCCTCATTTGTATTAGGACGTGTGTGTGTGTGTGTGTGTGTGTGTCGGACTGCAGAGCTACTGTGACAGTAGGTGTGATCTTTTTACGACGTCAACGTAGGCTTCAGCCTCTTCTTCCTTGGCTAAAGTTTCTTATTTCCCCTCTCCCATTATCTCCTGACCAGGACCCACTGATAAAGAGCTTCCTCTGTAATAAACTTGTTAACAGTGGATCATAAAAAGACTGTCCTTTACGCGGACTTGAACATTACTGTGTGTACGTGTGTGTAGTGTCCAAAGGAGTTATTCTCTAAATCTGAGACGTCTTGATCCGACTACTGGCAGAGTCTGAGTAGGACAGATGCCATGTTGTCTGAGGTTTTTGTGGCGGTGTAGTCTGTGTGTGTCTGCGTGTATATTGTGCTGTGATGGGTCACTTCATTGTGCATCGTTAGAATGATTGTGGGGCTGTTGTCATGCCAAAAGTTGCCAGCATTAATGAGGGCAGCAGCCAGTCACAGCTTAATGACTCTTAATGCCCCTTATCTCCAATAGCTCCATACAGACTGCAATGGATTCATATACACATGAACAGCAGTGAACACCCAATACACACATGGACGATTTGTATCTGCTGTTACAACACTAATGACAACTGGAGCCTTCTTCTCATTCAGTTCAGTGAGGGACAGATCTCGTGACAGTTGAATACTTCAGGAGAGCCTCCTCCCCTCTGTGTCGGCATCTAGACGGCTGACTGGGGAGGAATGACGGAGGGCTGACGGGTCAAGGGGCAAACTCAACAGGGAGCCGCCTCTGACACCCCAGGATGTCACCCTACCAGGGCACCAGGGGCCAAAAGTCACTGGATTTGTTAAATCCTAACCCAGACTCAGCGGCTTCTCTAAACACAAACGCGGAGTCCAGTCTGTGGTACGTCTGTGTCTGGTTACATGCTGCCGCACATTAGGTAACTAAGTATTTAAATTCCTCCTGAAGTTTGAGCTTTTTTATTTAACTGAGAAGTGTCCTCCTCATTATAATTAAAGTAGCGTTTGTGCAATACTTGATCAAAACCTACAGATGGCGCTGAAGGACAAACTTCTCTTTGACTGTCTGAGTAGCATGAGCAGCGTAAACTTAAAGTCAATTGTCCATGTTGGTCGTTAGCTTTTTACAAAACATCACATGAAGGCTTTAGATTTTCACCCCTTAAGCTGATTTTTAATAACAAAACCTTGATTTCGAATTTAAAATTGAGGGACTAGATGCTCAATATCTAAGTAATAGCAGCAACATAACAGAGTAATTAATTAAATCATTAATGCAAGACTAAGTAACAAAAAGCAGCTTTCAGTATTGTGTTCAGTAGATGTGAAGTGACACAATATAATACCAAGATGAAAACACACGCGTGTAGAACACAGTAGTGGTTAATAGTTAATAAATAAATAATACACTTTGACACAGTAGTAAAAGATGCTGTGGTTTGGCTCAGGCTGCATTATTTACTATTGCTACTGGACTGCGTGAACTCTGTTTATCTTTACTTGTGTTTTCTTACGTCTCAGCTAACCCAGAAATCATGAGGTCATCCTTCCCAGAAGTCTTGTTGTTTTCCTGTCTCACATCTGATCCTGTCGTGTCATCATCAGGGACTGACGACGTCTCAGACAGGGTTTCAAAGCAAATTACTTATATATTTCATATATTTTTTATACTTTCATCATCATCATTTTAACTCAACATCAACTCGTATTTCCTCCTCACATCTTACTCTTCTCCAATTAGTAAACACAATGGGCAGTGATGTCTTCAGATGTCTGGGATGTGTCATGTTGTTTTAACTTCACAGTGCAGTGGGAGCCCAGCAGATAAAGAATCCTGACTTTCCTCATGGCTTCTGTCCAGCTTGCTTGGTGATCACTCTTTGCTTCCTTTTCGCTAGTCTTGACTTCTCTGCCTCGTAGATGCATTTTTCTGAAAGAGGATTCACATGGTGTAAGTCGTGTCAGAGAAGCTGAACTTCTGTTCTCTTCTGATGTTAACAGGAGGTTTGGTACCTGGCAGATCTCCGTGTGGTTGGATGCAGACTGAAGCCAGGCCAAACAGGGAGATGACGACGAAGGCAACGATGATGAAGGTCAGCTCAAAGCTGGAGAAGGGCAGTTCCATCTACACACGTACCCAACAGTCATTACGTAGTGTAAGGCTTTTACATTAAGAGACATCATGATGCCTAAAACTCTAACCAACCTAAATCTATTTCTGTGAGTTGTATCTGTTATTAACTGTATCTGTTAACTTAAAACTAAAAGAGCCCAGTAAAACAAATGGCTGAGAAAAGATTCTTGTTAACAACTTTCAGAAGTTGTGAAGTTAAATTATCCAGTTCACACGCATAACGATATTTCAGTTTCATCGTTTGTCATTGGTTCATGACATCTTGTTCATCTCACTTATTATTACCCAGCTCGCACAATTTAAACAAATTATAGTGATGCTTTTGCCACAATGGAGAAATGTTATCTGAACCACTTAGTTCCAGTAATATTTGTTATGTATGTCTCAAACTCCTTTCCAAAAGTCTTCATACTTGTACAATGTATTTTTGTATTCGTAAGTCAGACGTCATTGTTTTCTCACTTCTGAAACCTTATCTGACACCTTTTTATCTATAACTCAGTCATAGTTGTAAAGGCCCTTCTACCCTCAGTATGTAGTGCTTTCTTATAATTTTTCCATCCTGATCCTTGATTAATGGGGCTTATTGACAACCATAAAAATGGCCAAATAAATGCATCTTACATAACAGCTCGTTTGTTACATACGGCCATGACACAGGAAATTGGTCTGTCTCTAACTGTACTGCGGTAGAATGGGTGTCATGAACAAAACACTATACTACTACGTGTTCAAATCAAAAGAAGGAACTCTTAGATGTCCTAGACGCCTGCTTTAATCAATGAAGGTTTCATTTTCAATGAAACCACTCCTGAAAGCCAACTCAACTGCCTCAGCTGCTTTAATCAAAAGTTTCGTTTTTAAAATTTTGAACAAAAAATTCTGTGATAAGCAAACCCACAAGACCTATGATTCATAGGTTCCTCAGCCACACAAGCTCCACCCTATGCGTTCGATGAGGGATTCATGCCGATCACGTAGAATAATTCAGTGGCTGACTGTAAGCCTGTTAGCGTAAGCCAAGATTGAAACGAATCCCCATAGAACTCAACATTTCTGAGATGCCACTGATTGATATGGATCTTTTGTTAGTCAAACCAAACAGCTACAACTGGAAAAACTGAAAAAGTATGATTCAGCGTTTCAAGACTTACCAGTAAGAGAATCACATCAGAAATGTTCAGGCATGAAGATCAAAACGACGGGATTTGTTAATATCTCCATGTACACGCAGTCTCTCAAAGTAGAAAGAAAGCAGGTGTGACACAGTCTGTGAATGTATTGAAGCAGGTAGTCATTTTATTGTTTTTCACAGCATGTGACATATAGGCCACTCCTTTGTGCCTTATCCTGGAAACAAGTAACACTGGATCCTATAACAAAGTACACGTGTGTACACACACACACGCTGTTTAAACATTGCTCTGGTGACTGAACACACGTATTCAGTCTCCAAAGTTTGGCTGTCATGTCATAAGGAAACCAACAGAAGCAAGAGTTCGCTGCTGGCCACATGTTTCTCGTTGTTTTCTTGAGTCAGACAATCAGTTCTTTATTTTGCGTTTGTTCATCAGTCTCTGGTGAGAAAAACACAATAACAAATTATATTGTATACGTCTTTGTATTACCGAAATTAAAATATAAATAACGTCTTATGCTTGATAGAGGCTCAGTAAGTCAGAGTCAAATACATAAAATCATCATAATAATCTAAAACCTCAGTATTACAAAGCATCACAAAGCAGGAAAATTCTACACATAAATATCCTGATGGTGCACACATTCCTATTTCTATTCCGTGCATATTAGCACATCCTGGTCCCAAGATCAAGTGAACCCCAGGAATAAAATATATTAATGCATAATAATCAAAGCTTTTATTTATACACTTTATATATGATAATGATAAGAATATATAGATATTATTACTAACTGCAGTATAACGCTGTAGACGCTATTCTGTAAAGAGCTTCTTGTCCCAGTAGCAGATTGATGGCGTGGTGCATCAGAGGACCTGGCCAAACGGTCAGCTGATCCTAAATGCAACTCAATCTCCAGCCAATGTTGAATACAGACACAAATTGCTCCACAAAAGAAAGTCCAATTATGTTCAGATTGTATTTATGAGGGACTAAAATTGTGTCGCTAGATAGACCCCAGGAGGGTGGAAGCTGGAGGAGCTGGAGATTAAATGTGAAAGCTGCTTCTCAAAGTTTCAACAAAATGGAAAATTGGAACGTAAAGAAGTGTAAAATTATATTTGCAGCATTGCAGATTCTTTGCAGGACTGACTGACTGTGTGTTTTTGTCCCCCCAGTGTTGTACCATTTGAGTGTTCACAGGCTTCATTGACCATCCCAGTAAGTGTGAAGAGGGCAAAGACCAGGAGGGAGAACATGATCGTCATCACTTCCATCTCGGTGAACAGAGACACCATCTTCTAACGCATGTTGCCAAAGCTGTGTCCACAGTAAATATTTCATCTCTACAATCATCCTTGCAACGTTGGTGATATCTGATACTGAATCAAAATGACGGTTAAGCACTTACCCGGGGTGGGTCACAGGAGCAATTACAGGCTGACCATCACACAACAGCTTCATGACACAAGATGCGCACACACTGTCACTGTGAAAAGCTCACTTTGCCCCTCGCTCACTGTTTTTCGCCCTTTCTCTCTCTCATTCTCTCTCTCTCTCTCTCTGTGTCACACATTTGCAAGAGCTGTGAAGAGCTAACTTACACATCGCTTCTCAAGTTCAAGTGAGATCATATTAACCCTAATTATTAATGGGTTTGTGCCTCTATCGGCGAAATACCCTTTTGCAAAATCTATAAATGTAACCATTTATCTCTGCTTTCGAGTAGAGTAAGAGAGTAAATGCTTGCACCCACATTTAAATATGGTTCTGAAACTCAACCTCTGTGGAGAACTCTCAAGTGGGGTTTTTTAAAAGAAACATTGTGATGTGGTTGTTTGCTATCTGCTATGGAACACATCTCTGCCCTTTGAAAACCCATACCCACAGAGTTTAACCAGAACTCAGTGTTTGCATATAGCAAATGTTAATATAGTTGTGTCAGACAACACTGGGCTGCATTACTGACCACAAAGCAGCTGCATTTTAAATACCATTTCCATTAAATGGTACTGCAATTGTATGTGTGTGTGTGCATGCGTGTACAATGTACTATAAGTGTAAAAAGGATGTACGTGGGTATATTTATCTGGGACATGCTTTGACCACTGCTCTGCTCAGCGTGTTACAGCAGAAAACCTTGCTGTTGCTGAGATGCTGCTGAGTGTTCGTTATCTGTCCTAAACGTCCTGCAAAAACAATAAAGCATTTTAATCTCCGTTTCTGAAATAACTTCCTAATGTGGTGAAAATCACTAAGAGGAAATGCATCGGTTCTGTCCCGCAGTTCTGCCTCTAAATAAATATAATACCCCCCAGGTTTGACTGAGAAACTGAAACTGCTTTTGTTGTTTCTTAAGGAACTATGAAGCGAGTGTGTTGACTCTGTTTTGTTTTAAATTATAATGTGGTGAATCTTTTCTCTAAAAACACGGACGACAACGTGAATTTAAAACTCTAAATAAATTTGGTTGCACTGCAGGACCAGACAAACATACAGTACATGGGAATGTTTTACTGATGCATTTGATATCAGTCCACTTGTAACTATAGAATAGTGTCTATAAAAGTTTGTACAGAACAGAAATAGTCCAGCAATGATATCAGCAATATAACAGCTCAGCAGTAGTATTTTGAGGCCACTGCACATGTAGAGGCATTTCTTCAGCTCTTGATCTAATCCAACAACTCTAATCACCTTTGTGAGTTACGTGCCAGTATTAGTGGGCAGAGACTTAAATGTAAAATGTGTAAGATATGTTTTTGTTATGCTGATCATTACACCCCTCTGCTTAGTCTGCCAAAACTAAAAACATCGTACGATAAATAAAACAAAAGAATAATCAAACTGACAGAACGTGTATATAAAGTCTCTGAGGTTCTGGTGGTTCTCATCCAAAACAATCAGTCACACTAGATACAACTTCAGATAAAGTATGCTGAGGATGCTAATTCAAAAAGTGAAGGGTAGAAATGGGAGATGTGTTTTCCATTTATTAGGATTACACTCTCAACACACACACACACACTTATGTATGCACACCTACCACCACAGCAGGCCCAGTTGCCTCTGACTAGCACCTTTGTGATAACCATGACCTGGATAAACGAGACTCTATTAACATAATGTTTCTCACCAGGGACTCCTTGAAACAGTGTGTGTGTGTGTGTTAGACTCATCCATGTACACAAGTTGTGTAAGCTTATTAGCAGCACCTCTGGTCAGAGGAGGCGATTGAGGTTAGTCTAAGCCTAATCCTCATGGGCCGTATGCTTGTTACCCCTGCAAGCACGACAAAATCCTGGCTCTGCCATACACACATCACTTTAACACAGCTTTTCCCTGCCTCCCTGTTTACTGTTCAGCTTCATCTCAACTGTTCCTGTCTTCGTCTCGCTCTCTCAGCAGGAGGGCAGAGGAGGAGGAGGCGGTACCACGCAGTGTTCTGTAGTTTCCGAGTCGTCATGACGACCTCACACCCCACCATCTTCAGAGCTGTCTTCCTGTTGCCACGGTGATTTGATCTCGTTTCATCTCTGCAACACTTGATGCTCCAAATTGGACTGATAAAGGAGAACGATCCCAGAGCAGCATCTCCTCTCCCAGAAAGCAGCTCGTGGATGGGACAGTGGATGCCACACAGGGACGTGGATCAAGGGACAGGAAGGCGCTGTGTGTTCGGAATGCTGTGGGAGTAGCACCGGAGTGTTGCCTGGTAACAGCAGCATGCCAGTACAACAGATAACTGTGGTTCCGGCCAGGGAAACAGCCAGCAATGGCAAGAGTGCTTCCCGCTCCAAAGACAAAAATGAGGTGAGTTTCTGGTCTGTTAACTCTTCTGAAAAACTACTGAGGTGATGGTAAGAGGTCAGGAGTCCTTAAATTAGGGATACACCTTAAAATGAGAAGAAGCATTTTTAGAGGAGTTAGTTGAGTGGTCAGGGACTAGAAATCATTTAGTTCTTGACCACTGAGTAAAGGGGTTGTTGCATGGTTACACTACAGATGCCTTTTAACACTGTTCCGTCACTTGGGGTTTGGAGCGCTCAGCTGCACTTTATAGATCCTGGCATCACATACCAGAACGTCACATCACCTCACCTCATGTTACGTCACACGCGTAAAGCCATAAAGTGGTTTTCCCTGACATCAGGGAACATTCGATGTACGTAGACGTATTAGGGGAAAGAACCTTTGTGACCTAAACAGTCGGGTTCTAATGGGAACATGCCAGTTACTAACTCTTGCAGGTTTGCAGAGAGTTGTTGCTAAGTTGGTTTTATTTAGTTGGAGTATTTTCGAGGGTCCCATGTTTGTTGCCACTGCATGTAATAATAACTTTATTTGGTAACAACAGTGGAAATAGTCTCATACACTGCATATTTTTGGTGCAATTGTAGTACATTACATA
This sequence comes from Macropodus opercularis, assembly GCA_030770545.1. Classification (NCBI taxonomy): domain Eukaryota; kingdom Metazoa; phylum Chordata; class Actinopteri; order Anabantiformes; family Osphronemidae; genus Macropodus; species Macropodus opercularis. The sequence goes on from CM061089.1 coordinate 4,843,516, forward strand.
TCAGTATTATATATAGTATGACATTATATGTCATTTTTGTGCAGTGTGCACTGGTGAGGTTTTCTGTTTGACATTTACTTTTGAAAGCAGTCGCACAGTGTCGAGACTTGCGTTGGTCCTGGTAGTCTAGTGGTTTACAGTTGTGACCTAGTTTGGATCTCAGTCTAAGGGTTGTGGTTTGCTGATAGTACTGTGCAGCAAACAGAAAGGATAAAAGTGTCTTTTGAGGGTATTATATGTTTCATTCTTTAGTGAAGTTCTGTATTAAAATATCATAGTAACGATTGAATTCTTCCAAGACGTGAACCTTTTCTGCTGGACTAGGTGTGGAGTGACATGTCGTTGTTTTTGGGTCAGCTTCTATCTAGCTACAATATGCAACAGATACATTTAGACATGTATGTGAAATCTGTAAATTAGTTGCATTGGAGTCATAGAAATGAAAATGACTGCTGTACCCCTGACAGTTAAGCTCTTTTTTTCTAGAAATAAGGTCAGAAACATGTCTAAAGTAATGAATCTTCAAGAAGTAGACACTAAATGCGTTGGCTTAGGCTCATAACTAGGTAATTAAATATTAGTTCTGATCGATGATATACATGAGGTTAAAAAGGCTTTTAGGTTCTAATTTATTTTCCATTGGGTCTATTGGGATTCACCATTTTGTAACAGTGTTGCCGGTGAACACTACTGCCTCCCTCTGAAGTCTTGAAATCAAAAGCAGATTTTGTGACATCAGGTTTCTCAGAAATCCAGAGTGGACACAATGCTGTGAATGACGCATTGCTGGGAAAATCTACAAAGACATGAAATCAGCATTAGTCCTGTGCTTCACTGGCTCATAGTGTCTGGTAATACACCTTCAACCTGCGTTTCTCTGACTCTGCCGCTTGCATCATTTTCTCTGTACATACTTTTAAACAATATGGCATCCTGAAAAACAGGTCAGTCCTATGATCAGAATGAGTCTGAACCAGTTTCACATGACTGCACCCTCACATCAGTCATAAGAAGATTTGTGCTTGTTTTTCCGGTCAGAACAGCAAATTAATGATTGACAACACAAAGGCTATTGTTTTCATTTAGCGGTCAGCATTAATCAGCTCTTTAATTTAGGCAATGTGCTTGTTTTTTGCCCAGTTGTTCTAGCTAAAGTGTGGGCTTGTCCAGAAATAACAGGATCTGGAAAAGACGACTTTTAATGCGAATCACTAATAAACAGTATGATGGAAAATCAATATCTATGAGGGTTTAATTTTGTCTTGACGTGTCCCCTCCCTAACCATGAAATAGACAAGACTCCGAGGTCTGTCTGGCACCTTGACCCTCCACAGCAGCTGCTGCCTGAAGTACCCAAACAGAGCACTGGCCAACAGAACCTCCAGATTGTGCAAAACACACAAACTGTTTCCCAGATCAACAGTTCTTCGTCTTTAATGGAAATTAAGACACAGGTTCAGGGCCTGACAAACAGTGAAGTTACATTACGTATACCTAAGCACCTTCCAGTCAGCTTCTCAGCATGATAAGTTAAATAATAAAGCTTTACATAAACTCCCTCACATCTGCTAAAGTTAGAGCTGTGCTAGAGCGTCACTTTCATTTAATTACATGATAGATACGTTTCGGTCTCTGTTTATGTGCTGTTCACCAGTTTGAGGACTGATAAGCAGGAAGAGTCAGAAATAAAGAAACAACTATCAATCTGTTTAACACAACAAAAACAAACCGATTATTGGGGAGTTTCTGGATAAAAATTTGAAGGTAGCTGAGATTCTGTACAGCATGAAATGACCAAACTGTGAATTAGCCGATTGGTTGGCTATATCTGACCATAGCTGTTTCTGATCTCGAGCCAGAGTACGGAACCAAAATAAAGCTCTGAGGCCATGCTGCATCACGTAATCCCCTCTGTGGAAACACAGAGCCTCTGTGGAGCAGCAGAGGCTCAGGTAAGCGACAGAACGTTAGCTCAAAACAGCAATTTTATTACAGGCTCACCCTAAGGTACAGTTAATACCGGCCGCCAGCAGGTCAGAACTGACATTTGATCTTCTGATAACCTGTATTGTTGCATCTTAAGGTTAAAAGGTCGGACTGGTGGGGTTTAGTAGCAGCTTCTCTATTTGCTTTGAGAACTGGAGTTCGATATGAATAAGTGTAAACCATTGCAGACCTGGAGGGAGCCAGTGCACAAACTGATGCTGTATTACCTGATAAAATTCAAGACTGGAATGTTTTTAGGCGTCTTCCTTGAAGTTGGCTCTAAGAATCATTGGGGAAAGTTTGATTTGCTTTGAGAATTGTTTTGTTTGGCAAAATCGGTGGTGAACTGCGTGAGTCTGTCCTCTTAACCCAGCAACGTCCTAACAGTGGCTCCAAAGTGCTAACTCTCCATCTTTATCTGTCACCATCTATGATTTTAACACAGCAAAACAGATGCTGCGGGAAGAGGCTGATACACAAACAGTGAGACAACTGGCTGCTTAATTCATCCTAACAAATAACATCTAGTAGTAGCAGGATGCATTATATTTATGGATTACCTGTGAAAATGAAATCACATAGTTTGTAAGAAATCTTCATTTAACTTGCTGGATATTTCTAGTAATGGTAGTAAAGTAACTAAATCAGTTCCTGTTTTTTCTCATTTCCTGTTTTTTCACTTGCCTCAGAAAGTTGATTGTTTTTTTTAGATCCAGGGCAGGTTGCACAGATGCATAACGCAACAGTGTGTGTGTGTGTGTGTGTGTGTGGACATTTTATTGCAATTCTCTGCCAAAGACGACAGTAAGTCATTTTTGGTCGTCTAGTGAACTGTTGCCTTCCACAGATTGCTCTTTTTCACCGTGCTACATTTCTCCTTTGGTTCAGCTGGAGGCCTGACTGTACAGACTGGGGCCCATCTGCTTCACTATTACAAGTCAAGCATTGGCGCCTGAATTTCAAACACGATGCTGGTTTTATTAAGTCAGATTTAGTTTATCTGAAGAATAGTAGACACAGAGAATAAAGACATTAAAGGTCATGTTTGTCAATCTGTGAAAGAGCTAAATGAATGTTTTGACTCTCTGTAGGCCTTGATTTGCTTTTGCTCTGTAGACACTACATAGTGAAGTTATATAGGCTTAATAATGACCACAGTCAGCCGGTGTGAGTGTGTTTGATTCACGGAAGACTGCTGATTTAAAACCTGGCCATCAGCAAATCCCTTGATCAGCTTAGGTGATGCAGTCTTCACTTGTCTGCGTCTCGTATTTATTTCACCCATCGGTGCTGAGTGTACCCACAACTGTGTCTGCGCGTGGGCTGATGAATGCAAGCTCTGTTTCTGCGTCAAGGACACAAGAGATTTAAACCAGCAACTTTAAACTCTGAGAATCTCCTGTAACATACAAAAAGCTTGAAATGCTCATCTTTAAGCTGATATAACACATTGCAGTTGTATTAATCGGTTACTCCCACACAACACTGTCCACTGGCAACTAAAATGCTGCAGGCGGTGGAATCAGACTACAGGTGTAGTTCAAGGTTTAGCAGTCGAGCATCGTCTCGGCTGTTGGTAGTCCCAGAACACCTGCTTTAAGTTGCCTTTAAATAGAAACACATTGCAGTGCAGCATCTTGTGCACTTCCCAGGACAGTCAGGTAATAGGATCGACTGGTTTTAGCTCAGGTCCCAATGAAATAACATGTACACGTGGCTGCCCATGACTCTTTAACTAATCTACACCAAAGTGTAATTACGAATAATTAATTAATTGTAATTACGACTTAAACCGTTTTGTTTTAAGACGTGTTTGGTTTTCTGCCACAGGGCTGTGACAAACTGACAGAATATTACCTAAACATATTAATGTCTCTCATTAAATCGTCATGATGGAGACAACCATCACTGTTTTATAGGTTTTTTCTGTTTTATAGGTTTCTTACATTTTTTCCTGTTAAAGGATTTTGGATGGTCTAAGAACAGACGGTTTGTTTGGGTCAAAAGTTCACATTAGTTGATTTGAGTGACAGTCTTGTGATTGCTTCAGATGTGAAGCATTTAAGTAAATAAAACGACTTAACATGACTTCGCTTCATTGTCACATTACTGTTAAAGGTGGTGCCAGACAAATGGGGTTAAACACCTCAGGCTACACAACTGCTACGTGCCATTAACAGCTGCATCCTTCGTTGTTCTCTCTAAAGATTTTCTGTCTCTTCCTCTCTCTTCAGGGGAGTAAAGTCCCCGGACGTTCAGGGAGTCGATCCAGCAACATCTCCAAGGTAACCGTTTGAATTCCAAAGGGCCAAATTCAACATCACCGTTCATGGTGTAAAGCCACATTGTTTGTCCAAGGAGAATCTGATGTGTAAGAATTGACTAGAGCTTGACAGGTTAGGCTGGACTAGCAGGCGATTGACTACATGTATCAGTCCTCATTGTTGTTACTGATAATTTACTGATAACTGATTCAAGTTCAAGAGTGATTTATTTTTCCGGTTCACATCTATTTTGTGTCTGCTTGTGGTTTCAGGCCAGCAACTCCACTACAGGCCTAACTACAGGCTCAAGGACATCGATCACCCCATCGTCTCAGGACATATGCAGGTGAGGCAGCTGTCAGTGAAGTGTTCAGCGAAACCTTTAAGACTGATGTTCCTTAAATGTGTGCAAACGCAAACATCGCCCGTAGGACCAGAGCAGCCACAGTTCTCTGCGTGTTATTAACAAGCTCAGCTAGCAACTTCTCCACTGAGCGGGAGACTGAATTAATATGGTCTCCTGCAGCCCGGGGGCATAACAAAGCTAAAATGGGTGCTGAGATCTCACGGTGCTCCCTCAACGGATGGTGGAAGACGTCTTTTTCTGAAATAGGATCCGTCGGGTGGACTCATCCACTGGTGGTGTGTGTCAGAGTGATGGGTTGAAAGGAGGCAGTGTGTGACTGCTGTGACCACCATTTGTTACTATCATATTCAACATGTCCTGCTTCTAGCTTGTTGACAAGCTGTGATATTCAGACAGATCTGCTGTCTCAACTGTTTAACTTCATTATTCAGTGTCGTGTCAGTCTAGTGTCTTTGTCAGCAGTTTTCTGTCTCAGAGGTTATTTATTTATTTACAACCAGTCAGTAGCGAGTAATAAGTTGAGACAGAATAACAATTGGTATTTAGGATAATTAGAGATGATATTTTATCTGTTGCGCTTGATGCAGCTTCCAAAGCATTTGTCATTCACTGATTTATCCGCTGACTTAGATCTTTTGCTTGCTTTATATCTCACTGTCATGTTGATTTGAATTGAAGTAACTGCCAAATAAATGACTGTACTGGTAAGAGCATGCAGTGAGGTTTGAGCCTCTTATGTGTAGTTGGTGTCCTCACATTCATGTCTTTCCATCCTGTCTCACCTTATCTTTGCACGTCTCCATCTCTGTGTATGTGTGGGCGTGTGTGTGCTCAGTTCTGGCCAGCTGATTCCTTTAGAGGAGGATGTTTCTGAATCAAACACACACATCTCTGCGATGACAGTCACCAGCACCACGCTGGGCTCGTCTGCTCAGGCCAAGAAGCAGGTGAAGCGGCGTCACCGCCGTAAGAGGAACAGCTGCACCGCCTTTGACTGTGTGGAAACCAATGGCAAACAGGAGCAGGCGGACCGCAGCGACCGCAGCCTCAGCTCAGACCGCAGCGAGAGAGGGGAGCAGAGGGAGCGCTCGTTCAGGACCCGGAGAGAGCTCCCACCTCGCCTCCGCTGTGCAGGTGCCCCTCAGTCCGAGTCCTCCTCAGAAGGTGAGACATGGCGTGAAGCCCGCAGCTGGAGCAAAGAGAAAGCACGCAGGGCGCGACGCCGCAGCGGAAGCAGCCGTGAAAGGGATGGAGGAAGCAAAGAGCCAACAGACACCATGGAGCTCCAGTCCGTGGGCTCAGATGAAGGAAAGGAGAACCAGCCTCTTGTGGAAGACACCAGAGGACTCAAGAAGCGGCACAGCAACAGAGGCTCAATGAAAAGAGAGAGTCACGTCTCACAGAGAGACGGCTCACAGAGCAGAGTGAAGGAGAAGAGCCATGCACCGTGCAGCCCGAGAGGCAGCTCCTCAGTAGCAGAGGACACCGAGGAGCTCATCACCAAGAAATACCAAGAGAGGGGATCAGGAGGTGGAGACATGTCAGTGCCCTCGTCACAGAAACACTGTGGAGTGAACGGTGGCGTACAACGACTCTGCTCTGATGACTCTGAGCTGGAGGTCTGCAGGTTAGTGCACGTAGGTGTGTGCACCTACATAATCACGCAGAAAAGTCACAGGCACAAAAGAATTTGCGTAATGACCGTATGACAGCTGCACATCATCACAGGGTTTAGCTAGTGGGAGTCAGTGTGTTATCCCGTCTGTAGGATCTGCCACTGTGAGGGCGATGACGAGTGCCCGCTCATCATGCCCTGCCGCTGCACCGGGAGCCTGAGTTTCGTCCACCAGGCCTGTCTCAACCAGTGGATCAAGTCCTCGGACACTCGCTGCTGTGAACTCTGCAAGTTCGACTTTGTTATGGAGATGAAGCTCAAACCTTTACGCAAGGTATGCAGCACTGCTGAATGTTGCTCAGAGCTATGAACAAAGGCTACTGCGCCGCAGGATCTCGCTCTTCTCTCTTGTAACCTGGTTTTAACATGCGTCTCTGTCTCTGTCCCCTCTACTGTTTTTCCAGTGGGAGAAGCTACACATGTCGAAGAGTGAGAGGAGAAAGATCTTCTGCTCAGTGTTGTTTCACCTGATAGCAATAGTGTGTATGTTGTGGTCAGTCGTCATTCTGGTCAAGAGAACGGCTGAAGAAATTAGACTTGGAAAGAATGGTCAGTACTTCTCCAACTCCCCTTCACACAACAGAGGCAGACAGAGTGAAAAATCTGAATTAAATTTAAATAACTTGTATAGTGTAGAGTTTTTCTTGTCAAGACACTATGTGAGTATACAACTTATCTAATCTAACAAATATACAATCCCTTGAAAAAAAAGAATAATGGCCTTGGAGAAGCCATTTGTGCACGTCATACACTGCATCGACGCTGAATCACGGGGCGTGTTTTATATCTTTGACTTTGTTTTTAAGAAATAGTGGTACAGAGGAGCAATTCATACACCACATGCTGCCACAACAGCTTGTCAGAGCAATGGCTATGAATCATGTGAGGAAAATTCCCCCCACGGCCTGGACCCCCCTCACTGTAACGACCAAGCGCAGGCCTATGCTCCCGTTCTAGTGAATGCCACCTACCACTCATTTGTGTAGACCTTGGTGAAGGATGACTCATCTACACTGCGTGTGGTTCTGCACCCCTGAATGCTTAAATGTGCAGTGGACTTTGATGTTTTGCACAGCAATGCTACACGCTATTCATGCTAACACAGTCCGTTCCCATCTTCCATCTGCATGTTCAGTCCCCCGAGTCCCAGTCCTCATGCTCTCTAACCCTGTGTACTGCATCTCAGCGTTCTGGATGCTGATGTAGCTCTAGTCAGTCTATGCCCTCGGTGCTTCAGCAGTGGAAAAATCACCACCATCTTATAACTTGTCATCTGTCTGCACCAAATCAGCTGCTCAGTGTTTTTATGCATGACATAGTGCAGGATGCACAGCACCCTCTAGTGGGAGAAAACTCCACAAGGGGCCTTTAAACTTTTCACATCTGGAGCTTAGCACCTGTCTGACTCTGGTGCTGTGTTTAACTGTGTTCACATTTTCTCTATGTCTAGTTCAACTTGTGCAAAATATGTGACTGTGAACTTCAAGCCATCAGCAAGTGTCTGTGAACCTTAGAAGTCTGCTTTTAGACATTTACTTGAAGAAATCCACATACTCTACACTCACCAGCCACTTTATTAGGTTTGCTTGTTCAACCGCCCATGAACGTCTGTAACCAGGCAATTAGACAAGAGCATCAGAGTGGACCTAAAAGCTTGAGTGACCTTGGCACCAACAACTACGTCCAGACAGACAGAACCTGTGGATCTACTAGCATTTTCACACACACACACACACACACACGAGACGATGGTCATAACAAGAGAAAACATCCAACAACCAGCAGTTCCTTTCATGAACTAACCAAAACTGGATGAGTGTAGCTACATGTAACATTGGAGGTTTGAGCACTGGTCTTAAAGCATGCACCACTTTGGATCTTCAAGAATTTGATCTTTGCTGCCCCTCAGTGCTTCGTTGTTGTGTTCAGTGATGGTGTGTCGTGCTGTGATTATGATTCGTTCATTTAGTCCCGCTCTTAGAGGGCAGGCTTTATATACTGACTGTATTAAGAAATACACACCACTAAGATCATAAAGGGAAATTACACTGACTCTTGATTACAGATGGTATATGGAGATTGTCTCTTCTGAAGTATTATTCACACCATGGTAAGGTCAGGTCAGCACATAGCAGCCATCCTGATCTGGTCACAGCCTGCAGTCTCCTTACAGTGTCTGTTTGCATCCTCAGGTGTGTTGGAGTGGCCCTTCTGGACCAAGCTGATCGTGGTGGCCATAGGTTTCACAGGTGGCCTCATCTTCATGTACATCCAGTGTAAAGTCTACCTGCAGCTGTGGCGCCGCCTCAAGGCCTTCAATCGCATCATCACTGTGCAGAACTGCCCCGAGAAAGACCTGCACACCTCTCAGGCCAAGCCGAGCACCATCACCAATGGCAAGCACGAAGCTGTGGAGGTTCCCATCAACTCAGCTCCAGACGCACAGATGGACTCAGACATGTCAGTAGAGGCTGCTGTGGCACCAGCACAAAACCCTGTCTGATTTTTCTCCAGCCTAAAATCACATGCGAGGTGATGTGATGTAGACTCACTGTGTTCTTCTCAGCTCCTGTGATTACTGAGCTGGTGAGACACAATGGATGAGTTTAAGGAGGAAGTAGCTGTCGCTTGGTGAGCAGGCAAAACTGACAGGTCAAAGAGCTGCAGTTAAGTGAATGTCCAATGGAGCAAAGAGCTGGAAAGGAAACTGAAGCCATCAGCACAGACTTTGTGTAAGGACTGTAGTTACGTGTTAAATCAGCACCATTTTATTTCTGTATGCACTTTTGAAAACTGCACTAACTTAGGTTAAAGGTGTGAACAATGCGGATGCTATTAATCAAAGGTCTCTGTGTGCTTCATATGAGTGTGTGACGTCATCTTTCCCAGACAGCCGCACTCGCTACTCTGCAAAAGGCTTTTAGTGTGATTTCAATGAACAGAACGCAGGTTAAACTTGATTCTGACTTCAGCTTCCACAAAGTGTAACTAAGCTTTCAGTTCAAAATCTCCCCATGTTTCTGCTGCAATTTTTTGCATTGTCTGGTTGATCTTGGGATGTAAATGAACCCGTGGATATGTAGAAAATCTAATTAGATTTAAACCGATGTTAATATACGCTACAAGCATTTTAAAGTGGAGAGAAGCAGTTTGTCTGACGATGTCGGAGGAGAGATGTTTGCGACTGAAATGCGAATCGTAGCACACGCTGTGGGCATTCGTTCGTCTGGCCCTGCACACACCTACACACCACCTGGTCAGCTGCTCTGAACAAACAGGGCAGTAAATTAATTCAGACTCTGTTCAATGAGTCAACAAAGCTCTTTTTCATTTGAAGCATACAGAGGCCTTAACTCTCCTTTTGGACAATCAGGTCTTCAGACACCAAAGAGTCAATATAATAAACAGAAAATCTGTTATTTAAACAGTATCTTTAGCTCAGTCCAAGTATCTGATGATATAATCTTTTAAAGTATATAATAGAAAAGTAAAAAATATTTCTTAAATGATCAAGTAGTCCAGGTGTTTGGTTTGACAGTTTGCAGCTTTACGTGTTTCTGCTCTGCGGGGTCCAATAATTACACACTGATTAAACTGCAGCTTTCACAGTTACCATCCGTTCATGTTTTTACATTCAATTACAAAGTTGATCTCAGTGTAAGTGAGTCACTACTCTGTCAATCCTCTAAACGCGACTGTTGTTTACACTTTTCTATAAATTTAATTTGGTTTTTTAACCTGCGTCACTGAAAGACCTATTTTCTCTGTCTGTAACTCACAACAGAAGAGCTGGAAAACGTTGTCAACATTTTTTTCTATCTCTGATTGGATATAAAATGGATGATTCAGGCTACATACATTTCATATTTGTTTGTGCAATAAATAATGAATGTAGATTCCTTCGGTTTGGTGTTACTGAGCAGCAAGACACTGTTAAAGGAGGGTATGCTTTGAACTTGAGTCTCTGAGGTCTTGGCGCCGCCTTCTGCACAGACGAGGAGTAGCAGCATCTTCTCTCTAACGTACACAAAGGACAATCTGATGGTCGAAAGTCAATCATCCTGAAGGTTGAAGAAAACCTCATTTCGAGTCTGACAAAGCCTCCACGTCGTCATCATCATCATTTCCATCCTCTTGTGCCTCATGTGGCTCTTCTTCATTCTTCGAAGCCAGACCTTTTTTTGACACCTTACGCAGTTTAATATTTGGAAGTTTCTTTAGATCACCAGTCCACTCCCTGCACAAACACATGGTCAGCAAATGGTCACAAATGTAAAGGCAAGGCAGCTTTGTTTCTGTGGCACATTATGATCACATGATATTGATTTGATGCTCAAAGCAGAAAACAACACTGTGCCAGCGTTTGAATGTTTGAAGCAGGAAGTATTGTGGTTATACACATTTTGAAATCACAGTAACGTCCCATAAGAAGCTTCATCACGTCACACTGACACAGACTGCTAATTATGTGTTATTCTGTTGAAAGTCATGTGTTTTCAGAACAGACTTTATTAAACAAACTAAATAAAAATGAGAACAGCATGAAGACGGCTGTATTTTGTTTCAACAGGTTAACTTAATGCATTCACATGTAAAATCATTTTTTAGGCCAGCAGATAAGACAACAGCAGTAAAAAAAGATGGGTGTGTAATAACTGTAATACACATCTACTCACCTGAATGTTTTCAAATGCTTCGCATTGATGATGTCTGGCATCTCTGAACAAGACAAAGCACAGGATAATTTTCCAACTAAGAACTTACAAACATGCATAACACATATTTAAAGTTATACAGTGAAAACTCACCAAATCCGATGCCCTCAAACTGCGCCTGCTCCCGCTCGATAGTCTGTTTGATGACGGCCTCTCTGGCGCCATGGAGACGACCCTGACGTCCCTTGATGCTATTCGTCAACTGGATCTGCTCAAGCTCAGAATCGAACCTGTGAAGGTATCTGACACACGAACAAAACACAAGCTAACTAAGAATTTATGAAACTAGTATTGTAATGTTACTTGAAAATCTCTAAAGCTCAATAATTTCAAAACACAAAATTCATGTGACCTCACCTCTCAATAATGTCACACGCATCTTTTTTGGTGTAAACGGTCTTTTCTGGATCCAGCTGAGCCTGAAACCACAACAGCTTCTCACCTGGGTGCAAAGACAAGACGTTTAATGCATTTTATGTTGTTTGTAATGAGAAGCGCTCAAGATAAAACCTGACACTAGACAAACTCACCAATGCAGTTTAGACGAGTGGCCTTGTCAGTCTTTTGTCTGCAGAATGGGAGAAAGCGATTAAATCAAGGTCATATAGTTGAAGGTAGAGCAACCAAACCCCTCCAGAAAAAGAAGACAAACACTGACAATCTGACCGTTGCTATTACTACACGTTCTAGTTTCCCTGCGCGTCTTCTTCTTGTTCTGTTGCCTTCGCCCCTCACCTTTCTTTCCTCTTCAGTCTTATTTCTTCTCGGGCCATGTAAGCAGCCTGTCTGCTGTACGGGTGAACAACTTTCTCCGACGCTTTTCCTTTCTGGAATTTCGGCTGAAAAACAGATCGTTATATTTTAGCTGCTGTTGTTTAAAATCCATCCATTCCTCCTCTGATCGCTGCAGTTACTTATTGTATAGAATCGCACTGGGCCTCACCATTTTCACAGTTAGCAAAGACGCGTGGTCCCGATCTGTTGACAACTTGACCGGAAGCAGGCAGGTCCGTCCACAAATTGTGTCCGGGCGGGTCGCACAGAACAACAACAACGTTCCTGCTTTCAGTGTCTCAAGAATTTAACACAAGCGTGATTTAAACAATGATTTAAGTAAATATAGTAACACGTACATGTGTGACAATCAAAGGGTGAATTAGTATTGGTACATGTGCGTAGGTACAACGCTGAAGAACAATTTAGTTGGATATTGTGATTCCCTTACTAGACACTTTTGCCTCACTACATTATTTGATAACTCATCAGTTGTTGATGACTCTTTTACTTAAATAAATGTCCTGAGTTTTTTCTGCGCCATTGCAAAGTAGCAAGTAGCAACACTGTTAAGAGGAAATTCCCAGTGCATTTTCAGTGACAACTTCCACAGAAGAGGAGAGCCTTCAAAATGCTGAGGTAGAAACCTGCGCTCTGCCTGATACAGTTTACACTAATATAGCAGTAATGCCCAGTCTGGGGTCATCAGAGATGCTGTGATACGACCAAAACAATGAAAAAAGCTTAGCGGTGGTGTATTAGTATTTTAGGCAAAGTCACAAGTCATAAATCATCTGAGTACAGCAGCAGTCACACCTTTCCAGATTAGGCAGATCACACATGAGCTGGTGACGGAGGAGGAGCATGAAACGCTCCATCACACAAATGTCATTCAGTTACCTTCGCTGCCGTTCAGGGACAACAATCGCACGTCAACTGTTAAATGTGTAATTCACAGGAAGTTTGATTCCAAATAACTTGAATAACACAATGACTAATGTTTATTAATGTACTAACTCATTACTGCATCGTTTACTCATAAAGGTGAGAAACATCTGCTAGTAATATTTTTCAAATGGCAACTTTTGTTCTTCATAAAGCATTAGTAAACGATTTATTCACTGTTATGTATTTATTAGCTAAAGCTGATGAACTGTGACGTGAGCCCAGACTGAGGCATAACAACACCTTTAATACATTGTGAAATGTCTGAATGTGAGAATGTGAGAGTTGTGTGTTGGTTTGTGTGTAACAGAGTCTGTTTATAGTGTTTACTGTGTTTGTCTAAGTCTAAACTGGGTTTTGTTTGAATGTGTCGTGTAGCAGTGTAAGATGACCCAGGTGTCATGTTGAAACCTGCCCCCACCACGTCTACTGTCAGAGGAAGAAACACTCTGGTGATAAACCCAAAAAAACGTTGTCCTGATTTGACACAAATGAGTCAGTTGTAGTTTGAAGCTGTCAGAAACAACATCATAACTATATTATATATATATGATCTTGTAAAAGCTTTAAAGTTTGCAAAATAATGTTTCTCTTCATACACAAAAATAGAAACATCATATACAAGACAAAGTCCTCAGTGTCTGAACACGCTGGCAACAACTGGCCCCTGCATTAGTACAATAATATATATAATATTACTGGTATTACCATAATTAATAATCCTCCTCTCACAGAGTCACACTCTTGTCATTTTTGCCACAAAGACTGAAGAAGATCCACATCAACAAACAAACCATCAAACACACCCTGAATTTACAGCCTTGCCCTGTTTAAAGCAGCAGCTACACACATGGACACATTATTCAGGACACAGTGGGCCGACCAGCGCTGAGCTCACACAAATGCTTTTCCTTTCCTTGAAGTTTGTTCAGCTTCCCCTTCAGACGCATACCTCACCAGCAGGAATGTGCCTGTACTGCAGCCGAGGAGCCGTCAGGCTTGTGGCTACAGGCTCGCACTTGATTGCATCACATCCGAGTGAGTTGTCTGAGTGAGTCTCAGGGTGTGTGAAGGCGTCTTTTTTTTCCTTCCCCTGCCATTAACGCGTTAAGTCAAATCAGGAAGTATGATGGTATAACAGAAGGAAGCTGGCACACAATGGTGCGATGTCTGCCTCTCTGCCTGCTGACATGAGAGGCCCCCAGGTGAAGACCCCTCTGCTGCTGCTGCTGCTGGCGTTGGCCGCTCTGACGAGGACAGGTACGACTGGGAGCACTGGTTTTAATCACACAGCAGCGCTCAACCCTTTCCTGTGTCCTCTGCGCAGCTTCTCATTTGGACGTTGTGAAGACCGTAACTGCTTGAGTAGGATTTAAAAGAGTTGATAAGTGATAAGGTTACAGTAAGTGACTTTGATAATGAGATGGTAGGTTGAAGAGCAAAGCCTGAAAAACAACAACATTACAAGAGTAAAGTTTTACGGCTCTATTTGATTTTATCTTAAGCTCTTTAAAAGTGTTGTTTCCCAGTTGTATGAAGTCAACACCAGCTAAGAACCCATGGAACTGTTTTATACCGTCTCTGTTTCCTTAAGCAGAAAGACACTTTTCTCTAAGTTAAGTACTATACAACATTCTTTTAAATTGTTAATCACCATTTTTATAAATTCTTAACTCTGCCTCTGCCCAGTACGTAACTTTCGCAACAGATGTTTCATGCAACGGAAGTCTCTGGTTCCTTTTCGATCACGCAGATGTTGTTTTTGAAACCTGTGGAAATCCCTCATCAACAGTCTCCTTTCGCTTGTTGTCGTCTCACCCTCGCTATTAATGCTGCTCACGCGACCGTGGTGAGATGTAAAGTAATGGACGGTGTCGATTTGCAGGATTGTGCCAAGACCCAGAAGAACCCACTGATACCTCGAGTGTTTCGGAGGCCACAGGTGAGACATGAATAATGCAACTAATTACAGTTTGAAGATGTTCAATACACAACACAAATGCGTATGAGACAGTGTTTCAAACAATGGGGTGAGTTCACCTCTGTGAGAACCGCTGAGGAAAAACTGGTAAAGACGTGGATTTCGGCATCAACTTTGACCTTTGACCTGCAGGGTTTCGGCTTCAGCTGAAGTATAGTGACTCCTGTTGAATGTGAGTCCCAGTATCCGGAAAACAGCTTTAAACGGCGACTTGTACTTTCTAACAGGCAGATTTATCTGTGTAGTTCAGACAGATAAGTTGTCATTATACAGTTTGTTTTTGACTGTGTAGCGTAACCACGTCACTGCCCCAAGCTGATAAAACCTCCAGCACATGACCTCAGTCAGAAGTAACCCATCCAGCACAGGCTGGAAGAAGTCAGTCAAGCCACAACTGAGAAACTCTCACTATTACTAAAAGGAGAAAGTTGGGTCAAGGTTCAAAATCTGCTCTTGGGTTTTACACACTGTCCAAAAATATTTCTTAAACTTGAGCTGTTCCCCCGTGGTGTGGTATTGTTATGGTTCCCTGGTATTGTAATGCTGATGGTTTTGTGAGGAAATGTCTTCTGCCTCAGGTCTACACACCTCCGGCCTTGCGTGATGACTCATATTTGAGATGTTAATGTAATATTCTGTGATTGTAGATACGTCGCAGTATACATCTGCTACACCTGCTAACACCTTAGCACCACAAACCTCAACTACGTTAAGCACAGGTATGTCTCCATGTCTGCCATGAATATGAAAGTGTGTGTGTGTGTGTGTGTGTGTTACTACACATTAACAGCACATAGTATTAAAAAATCTCTGCAGGGTCTGTTTTTTACTTTTGGTAATTCTGTTTCTTACAGTTCATCAGAGAATATAATAACAGCCATCTCTAACTAATCCTGTTATTCTCTTCTCTTTTGTTTCCAGTTCAGGAGGCCACAGAAAGCAGTGGCTCAGGACCCTCCTTAGACAAGAACCCTGAGACATCGGACAAAGATGATGGTGCAGGTTTGTGTCTGGAGAGTATGTAAAAGTAAAAGCCGCTTTGTGTGCACACCAGAGAGCAGCTGGTCACCGCTGCGTTGCTTCTGCATTAGTACCAACAGTGAATCCCAGCACCACGTTACTGGATGAAGGACTGGGCCTGGATCTCGTCATCATCCTGATTCCCGCTGTGCTGGTGGTCGTGATCATCGGCGTCATCGTCTGTGGCATTTTCATCTGCCGTCTGAGAAGCAAAAACACAACAAATGAAGGTATGTTCATCACAGTCCACGGTGGGATCTGTACCACACTATGAGAATATATTGTCACGTCAGATTACGATCTAGTGAACGAAAAATGTTGATCAAGGCTCTATGCGACTCTTTACTGATGCTTGTTGTTGTCCCCTCATAGAGCTAGGAAGGGAAGATCCATACTTGGATGGATCCAGTGTTGAGAAGGTGCCAATGTAAGTAGACACACTCTACAGCTAAGGTTTAAATGTCTAATGCTTAGTAGGAACTCATCCTCAGTGTGTGATGTCCTGTTGGAAAATAAATATTGTATGTTGTTGTTGTATTATATGATAGACTGCCCCTTAGAATACAATTTTAAAATCTTTTATCTCCATATAAACAGCATGACATTTTCTGTGTTCAGTTTAAACCAGAGTTGTTTCTTTGACTTCTTGTTTTTCATCTTTTGTTCATTTTAGGCCCATGTTTGAAGAAGATGTTCCTTCTGTGCTGGAGCTGGAAATGGAGGAGTTGGACCAGTGGATGAAAAAAGACGGTCGGTTCCTGTAAACGTTTAGCTGGTGGTTTGTCAGATTAAATTAGCCCAGGAAACAACCACTGGCATTAAGGGCAGTAGAGTAAACACAGATAACTCTGTAATCTACAGCATTTCACATTTTAATCTTTGCATTTATTACGTTAGTTTTAGCTACATGTATGTAATAAAGTGGAAAATGACGTTTACTGCTGCTGTTTACTGCTTACTGAGTTGGTGTAGAGTTTATCCAGCAGAGGTCACTGTTGCGTAACTGGACGTGATGTCAGTTTGCAGGATGTTTGTTAAAATAATAAAACACTTTTGGATTAGTTTGCAGAATATCTGTGACTTATATGATCTATAATGGTTTAATGAAAACACAGTTAAAGGTTTGTTGTTGTTTTCCAGGTGAAACTGCAGAGGAGGCTTCACAGTCATAGTCTAAATATGGTGAGTATATTTTACACATCCCAAATTGTTCTGATATGACAATGGTATGAATTGTTGGCATTTCTAATACATTTAGTCAGTTTTTATTTAAAGCTTTGGTTCAGAATAACGGAGGAGATATATCTGTATAGTAGCTCTCCCTCAGTTGTCAGCGTCGCCTCTGTCTGTTTGTTTGGCAACGCTCTCATGACTAAATCATTCAGTCACTGTGTCACACCCAGTAGCAGTGTGTCACAAGATGCACAATTTCTTATTACAACATTCCCGCAGGTCTGGATACGACCTATGACATCTCAGTATGAACACTGGTGAAACTGAAACCAAATAGTGTCCAACACAAAACCTCAGGTGTGAACACAACCAGAAGACGTCTTCCCAAAGGCCTGTGTTTGTTGTGATGCACCAGCTGGTTTCAGGAGAGCGACGACTCATGAAACAACCCTCAACATCTGTTAGTGATTACAACAGCCGTGCATGGAAGTGTTGCCGCAACTCACGCCTGGGTTAGTCTAACTGGACGGGCTGGGAAGGCGAGGGCAAGGTCCATTCCACTAACTGTTGACCAACATCCTTCACACACTGCTTTTTCTCAGGATTGTGCAGGATTAGAGGTTACTCTCGCTGTACACATTTGGTTACACAATAGGCCCTGAAACAGAAGTAAATGGGATGTTACCGCTGCTGTGATTGCACAATAGGTCATAGGCTGCAGCAGCTGTGCCCCGTTTGCTGGACCTGTGAAATTCCACAGTGAAATTAGGGAAAGAAAGCGAGCGCAAAGCAGATTAACAGACCGCTGCCGTGTGGATTCCTGTGTGAGGTGGCCCCTGCTCTCCATGTCCCAACACGGTCAGTGATATTTGGCAAGATGCTGATGCCGTTTTCCTTTCTGCCACTCGAGTTGTTTGCACATGTGAAGTTTAAGAGACATGGTAGCAAGTGCTGCTGTTTTGTACTTAAAACCACTTTGAAGCAGGACAACAATCTACACACACAGCAGTGACTGAGCATCACCTTGAGCCTAATTAGCAAACATTCAGCAGCCACAGAGTGAGCTTTTCAGTCGTGCGTGTCACAGACGAGTCAGCCGACGCTCAGCTTGACTCTATGTTTGCGGGCGCAGGTTATCTGAGATCAGCCTAAGGCTAAGTAGAAGTAAAACTGCAGGTTGTGCTGTGGTTAGGGTTGTTGTTGCTTGTCAGCATCACGGGCCTGTTGTGTACAAGGGTTCTTCTTTGAAGACATTAGTAAGCAGCAGACACAGCCTGGTCATAAAGCGTCAGTAGCCCTGACTGGGCGCGTCAGGATGAGAGGAAGCAGAGGATACAAGGGCTTTTAATCACAATAAGAAACCGAAATTCTTCTCTTCCTTGATGTTTGCTCGTAAACTATAAATGTGGTGTGAAAGTATTTCCTGAACATGTGACAGTGAACTCCATCAGCAGTTCATAGCAGGCTGACCTTGTCACCTCTTTCTCTCTTGATTGCTTTGCTGCAGCTTAACAAAGGACACTGTCCCGGTATGCAAGGACACACAGTCAACAGCGCACTGGTGCCAGCTCGGATGTTCTGACCTTTCTACAATGATCCAGCATTCGCGACCACGGGGGCTGACGTGACTGCCAGGAAACTACATCACAACACTTAAAACGACACTTACAGACATTGCTTTCATGCTTTCAGTAAAATAATCAGGGCGACATATTAACCTCAAACGTCCCGCCTGTTGTTTTCTGCTGAAAGTCGCCGGCAGGGAACAAAGAGACTGAAATGCATTGAATGGTGTCTCTTTTGCCCTCATCAGTGTTTTGCTTTGCATTGTTTGTACTGAATTGTAACCTGCTCATTTTAAAGCACACTCCTCCGCCTCTGCCCAAAGCTTCTGTTGACGGCGTCTCTTCAGCTCAAAGGCTTTTTGTTGCGCTGGACTGTGCGACTCCCTCCAGATGCAGGTTTTAATGGGGAAATCCTGTACATGCAGACGTGCATGACAGAAAGAGCTGCTCCGTTGTTGTAAGAGAGGGTTAAGGCTCGGGCAGAAGCTGTTTGACATCTAGTGTCAAACTATGTGATTGAGCAGTTTGATACTTTTGTCTAAAGCAGCTTCTAAAAGTTACTACTGATACGTTTTTCAATCTCACCAAAGATACTAAACATTTCTTTTTTTATTGACTGTTGCTGTTTCGCTGTTGTTTTCTCTAAGTATTAAATGACACTGATCTGAATGTGAGCACATGTTTCTTTAGGATGTTTAACTGGAAGTACAGAATAAGAAAAAGATGATTGTCAAGTATTCCTTCTGTAAATATTTCACAAGTCTTGAGGCTAAAGTGTTGGTCTGCTGCTGATGAAGCTTGTATATATTTGGGAAACAATATCCATGATGCTAAAAGCAGTACATGAAAGCCATTCTATCCATCCATTCATTATCATGACACGAGACAGATCATCCCACCAACACTGATGAGCTCTGGCTCATGAGGTTGGCACACTTGCATCAAAGTACAACATCCTCCTCAATTATACTGGATGTGAATATTTAACGTCCTGAGAGGATGGAGCCTAATGATTTGGATGAACAACAGCAGTTTTAACTTACATTTCACAAAATATTTGTAATAACATGTTCCATGTTCCCATCGTTGCGACATTAGTTTTTGTCCAATTCTTTGGTTTGCCTTGATTATTCATCTTTTTAAATCCAAAACGAGCATTCAGCGTGTCAAAAATGTGAACCTAAATAAGGATGATGATAAAAACGAGTGTAATGGCGTGAATGGAATAATGGAAGTAAAACCAGTTATGACACAACAGCTGTAGACTAGGCATTAATGGCCTCTCTGCAGCTCTGTTTACGTGTCTCTGGGGGAAGCTCTAAGTGTAAAATCTGCAGAGTCCAGTGTCCAGGAAGAGAAGAGGCTTTCAGTGTGTGGCTAGCATCCTCTCAGCAGCCATCACACACCAGGATGCTTTCCTGATGCTTTACAGCACCAGCCTCAGGCAGATTTGCTTTGTATGTGTTAATGCCAGCACACTAAATTGACATGTTAAATTTAGTCGTAACAGAACCACAAATACGCGTCTGACGTGTGTTTCTGTCATTGTATGTTCTCGTTTTCTGATGTGAACCCACTGATGAGCCTGCTGAGCTTTCCTTCTTTAGCTCAGAACGTCTGAGGCAGCAAGGACAGATGATCCATGCAAACCAATGAATATAAATGAGAAATAAGTCTCCAGTTCCATTAGATTTCCAGAAGGCATCACTGCCCTGTCTGCACCGTCACATGTGACGCTGACATGTTCATAACCAACAACTAGCACCTCAGGAAAAGCTGAAATACTGTGTTCACAGGGAAATCGAGGTTGTTGCACTTGGTGCCTGGTGGTATTATAAGTTCAGAACAACACACTGAACGAGTTGTCCAGGTTTTATCTGCCCTCATATTAGAAGAACAGAAACTGATGAGATAGACACAAGTCTGACGTTTTAGAACCTCAAAGCTCTGGGATAAATAATATTTAAAACCTCTTAATGAAAGGACTGAATCCATAATATTATTCTTCATTTTCTTAAGGTTTGAGTTTTCTCTACATCGTGCTGTGTCGTTTTTTCTGCCTGATGAAGAATTCACTTTGGGCTCTGTGCTGATCATTCCCTGACATTTCACAGACCAAACAATTTATCCATTATTCAAACTAGCACTCTACAGATTTGTATTGCTAAGGTAACGGCCTTCTTGCTTTAGCTTCAAATTTAATGCACAGACATGAGAGTGACACCAGCCTTGTCATATAAATCCTGGAGTGAGAGGAATAAGGTTATGTTTTTTTTTTTAAATCACCCAATTGTTCCATTGAATGAAACATTAAATAGTCGCACTGCAGCAGCAGGTGTATGGTTTGTTCACACGGTGCTGAATTCTGGCTAAACTGGTTCACACATAAATAAAACACAGAGCTTTTATATGAAACATGAGTCTGACAAACAATATGTGAAGGGAAATGTATTGACTACGAAATGTGAGCCTATAACCTGAGGCGCTTTCAGCTGGCAAAAAAGTCCTGCACTCGAGATCAGTCCACTGGTATGTGGGAGGACATGTGTGATTGAAGGCGTGTCTGTCATAATGAATAGAAACGTGACATAATCCCCTTCAAGTCACATTCATACCATCATATTTCCATATTTCTCCCAGCTCCGTGTCACAGCTGCACCAGCAGCTGTGTTTGTTTGGCTTCAGGAGCTGTGATGTTACAGTGCATCGTCCGTCTGTCGCAACCATCGCATTCACTCATTCTTGGGAAATCTTTTAGAGGAAAACAGAAAACCTCAGGGAATCTGTGTGTGGGAGAGTGTGTGTGTATCATTACACGGGAATATTACTTCACCAGTGTTTCAGTTTAGTCTGCTGTGGAGTCACGACCGTGTGAAACGCAGCTTAGGAAAGGTTGCTCTTTGCACCATTTGGATAATATTTGATAGAGGGTAATAGGGCTGTAGCTGCTGCTGAGAAAACAGAGGCTGTGTCCTATTTTTATGAGAAATAATATTTGGGAAATCAAGCTGGTGGGATCTGGGTTAGACTAGTAAGTAAAACTACGAATTAAATTACATACTAACTCAACATTTGAGAAAGTCTCAGAAATGGTCCACTAAAGAGTAAATGTAGTTTTATTTAATTTTCTCCATCTTGACGAGTCAGTTCTTCGTTTGATATTAGGTTTATTACAACTGTTAGAAAGACAACATGCAAGACTGTTTCCATTGTTACATTACGTTCTGTGTGAGGCCTGAATGTGATGCTAACTTTCATTATAGTAAACACTGACTGCTGGATTAGCCTGAACTCACCCGTGGTCATGGAGAGTGAACAAAAGAACGAGACACCGAATGCAAACACTGAAGGAGCTCAGAGTAAATCTGCTGCTTCTTCTGGTGAAATGGAGCCAACCAATCTAGAGAGACGTCTTAAACAGCTACTGGAAGACTGCTAATGTTTTTTTATTTCATTAATGCAATGTACAATTACATTTATGATGTGATAATTTCCTGTCTACAATCATAAATAATTGAATACATTAAAGACACGTGTTTAGATGTGACAGACCAAAAACACATAAAACAACTGTTTTGCACCATTGTGTTGAAAACAATGAAAGCACCTAAAATAATTAAAGATGGAGGAATGTAATGTTGTAGGTAGATGGTAGATAATCTGATTTTTGTCACTCAGGTTTATGTTGAATATGTTATGTTGAATATTAGTCAAATAGCACAACAAGCCTAACACAACAAGTAAAGACCTGCCATTAGAGGAAAATTGAAAGCTGCTTTTAAATCTCCTATTTTACTGTATTTAGTCACAAAGTGAGGATATTTACAGTCTTTTTTTGTTTCCTGGGCCTGTTTTCAGTTTTCATTGACCAGATGCCAGCTTTAATTCCACACTTCCCAGGATCTCATGTTTGGTGCTTAGTGATATCTCAGGGTTTCAGACGCTCCCTGGAGGATTCAGATACAGGGCATGAACATGGCCATGAGCCAAAGCTAACCATGGCTGGCACTGCCATGTATCAGCAGCAGCAGCAGACTAATCCATGAAGCCTGCTCAGACGAGGTTCAATATGCTGGGAAAATTTGATTTAGGTTTTCATCTGGCATTATTTGTGACACACTATGCAAATTTAGATTTGGATGTCTTCCCTCCTCGGTTGTTTATTTCTTCACTTAACTTAATTGATCAAAACTGGTTTTCAATTTTGATTTGTCATCATAAAAACGTGAAAAAACTATTCACATTACTTATTACGAATATGATTTCATCATCTTTTAATAATAACCCATTAATATTTCATTACCTTTGCATCATTTTACACAGAAGTATGTATTATGCAGAAAAACGCTTTAACGAGTAAAAGGCCTGCATTTAAACTGTTACTGAGGTAATGTACGCGTGACATCATACTCATGTCATATCGATGGATATTATGATTATTTGATAATTATGTCTGTTAACTTAATGCATTATTATGTATTACATGTAGTAACAGTTATTATACGACGCTGGTGTACGCATATGGTATTTTTTTATTTAATTTTTATTTTCTCTTGGAATTAATTCAGAGCTCATCGTTACATCACATTTCAGCGCCCAGTAGCAAACAAAAACGTGGCATCATCATCCTGCGACAGACCTTCTCTCCAGTCGGTGGAGAGTCAGGAGAAGAACAAGCCTGGCGGTTATTGAGGAGGCTGTGAGCTGCAAATCTCTCGTAACCGATGTTTTGCTTGGTCCCCGTGGATGTGTTTTCCCTTTTGTAATTGTCTGTGGCCGCCGTACGTCGCTCGGCGCGGGAACAGACTTAAAAGGTCGACCAACACAGTCGTCAGTCTGATAGAGCAGCTTCGTTAGCCGTGTTGTAGTAGCCAGCTAGCATTACACGGACTTGGCGTATCGGTTGCCTTGTAGATGCTAACGTTAGTTAGCTGGGCTTGCTAACGTGCTAGCTTCTGTAAGTAAACTTGGTGCAAACACCGACAGTGGCTGGTGGCAAAAGCAAGGGACGAAGGAGGACCGCTAAATACCTCATCCGAGCCCCCAGTGTTAGCTTCTTCAAGCTCCAAAGGATACCTCTTATTGGATACACCACCCAAAGGAACCGGCGGAGGGGCTTGTTGTCGTTTTTCATCCCCAGATTTCTCAGGTAAATATAATGTCAAATTGCAGTTCACAAGATCACAACTGTGAAATATATCACTAATGGACCAGTGGTAAGGGGCCTAGCATAGCCAGCTAGCTGCTAACACAGCTAGCCTGCTAGCTACTAGCTGGGTTAGCATCGCTAACGCACTTGTGTTGATGTGGAGCATGTTGGCGACGTGAAAGAAGTTGAAGTTTAAGGTAGAGCTCGGTGGAGCCGATCACGCTGTATTTTCGCGTTGCCTGCTAAGACTCGAAACTGCCAGAGTTCCTGCCGTGACTGACTCACGAACACTGTCTTCCACACAAACTGATTTCAAGATGCAAACTTAAGTGCACAGCGCACGCAACACGTTCATTACACGAAGCGCTCTCATGCATACGTGTGAATTTGGTCTATTTTGGTCATGGGATTAAAAAGCTGTGTAGGTGTGAGTTAGCAACGGAACTAAGTGTTTTCTGAGCTGATAAGGCTACAAAAGTCTCACATGCTAGCGGTTCCCATGCGAGCTTAATTTGTGGCTGTATTTAATGTGTTACTGGTACTTTTAAGTGGGAACACCGTGACTGGACTGGAGCAAACATCAGTGTTCAAAGGTTGTTTAGAGGAAACGGATTTTGTAAATTACTGATGAAAAGTCTAGTCTCTAAGAAGCCACAGGACACAAAGTCTATTAGGTGCACTATTGCAAGATGGAATTAAACTGTCCTGTTTGCTCCTTAAGGTTTGTGATGTTGCATCGTGTTATACTGGGATATAGTTTCACCCTTATTTCCCATATGCATGATCAAAATGCATCAACCAAAGTATAATTTGACTTGCATATGAACGGAGTTGGAGAGTAAACAAGTGTTGAGAAGTTACACATCATCCAGATTTTAGTGGAGTATTCGTCTTCCACGTCTCCTACTTTGCTAAAGCATTTTGATACACGCTTTTTGATACAACATACAAACAGGACGCTAATAGAACATGCTCCATTTCAGCCAGACCCCACCCCTTTATGTCGAGTCTGTGGCCATACATTCCTGCTAAACTACAGAACTAATGTTACATATGTTTCAGGTCTCGCCACAACCCAATTCTCTTAGTTGACCATATAGTGTTTTTATCTTATATTGTCAAGTCTGGATGCCAATTACATTAATAACCACCATGCTGATGTAAGTGACAGTCCACAAAAGTAGTGACGGGTCCATTGTAAAGCCGCGGCTCTAGGAGCGTTGTGAAGTCCGGTCAAATGACAGATGTTGAGTCATTCACATGCACAGCCGACACAGGTGTAAAGCACATCACTCTGCATGGGAACACTACACCTTCTGCACCCTACCTGATGGTTAACAGCAGTCACTTGACCTCTCAGGTCAGGAGTCTTTGATGTAATGATTGAAATTAAAACAACTGCTTACTCCTGCTGCTGAAATTAAGACTGATATCCAGTGTCCTGGATCAGAGACTGAACATTATTTAGGCCAGAACATGTTTCACGTTTCAGAACATGTTTCATGTTTCAGAACATGTATACTGTAGCTTTAAAAACAACGTCATAGGGAAGATGATCTAAAATACTTTACCATAGATTTCATATAGATTATAAAAGTACAGCTGCAGTTATGTAGCATTAGTTACTGCAAGTAATTTTCTTTTTTAATTGTACACAAGTTGTTGATTTGTAAGTATATGACTTAAAATGACCTTTCTGCTTATGGATTGCTTATAAGTTGATGCGTCTCTGACACAATTTCAAGAAATTGAAACTCAGTGCTTTTATGTTGTTGTTTTTTCTGGTGTTTTTAGTGTAACTTTCAAGCACCATGCTGTTTAAAAGTATGGTTTGGTTGACATTTTATTGATACAACATTTGCAATTTGTTGTTTATTATGTGATACCAGACATCTGGGTTGTGTGGAAGCTTGAAGTTTGTTTTCATCATCTATTTGTACAACCCCCCGTACTTTAACAAATGACTACTCACTGAAATAAAGTCATTCTGTCAGTATTGTTAATGTTTGGTATTTAATCTGAGTATTTAAATAAAAACCCTGTCTTCCTTTGTCATTACGGTCACAGTCGTATAAATAGGTGAAGTTGAAGACAAGTACACAGACTTTTCTTGGCAGATTTTTACTTGACATGGATCACTGTGATGAAATACTATTTTCTGGCTGACTATCACTGCAAGACCTTGGAGAGGGAGAGATGAGGGGTATCCTAGACTTTGTTTGCAGAAAGTTTCGCATTCCCACAGTCCTGACTGTTGCTGTTACTGACCCTAAGGCCTTCCTCGAACATTCTCATATAGATGGACAGTGGGATTTCCTGGCTTTGAAGCTTGCATTGACGCAATATGAAGGGGTCAGATTGAGATTGGGAATGCTTTGGGAATGGTGGGCTGTTTTTCAGCCAGCAAATATTCTAAGAGAGAAGGCAGATTTTGGTTTGCTTTACAAATACTCATGCCGAGCGACCTATGCCACAGAATCCTATCACATAATCTTGTGTTATTGAGAAAATGAGGAAACTGAAACCATGCAGATGATTCTTGGGTTTCTCCTCTGTTTTCTTCAGATATAAACACAGAGTTTCCTATGTGCTCTGGTCCTCGTCACTGCCGACTCCACTGTAAACCAGAGGAAGAAGGTAGTAACTAGCGGTGCGACAAGAACTGAGACAGTAGTTCTTGTCAAGACAAAAAGCAGTTTCGCAACATCAGTATTTAACAGAACCAGAACAGCAGCCAGCATGTCTGGGGGTTAAATTTGCATAGAGGAGGCCTTGCCACATTGAAATCGCTCTAGAAGAAAGTGCAGCTAACACGAGTGCTACGTAAAGACACTTAAATGACCACTACAGAACACAAGCCAGGCAGTTGTTCGTGCCAAAATCATTTGCAGCATCGTCTGACCGTTGCAAACCCTGTATTTTGTATTTGTTACTGTATATCGTTACACCCCCTGTGCTGACGAATTTTTTGGTGTTTTGAACCACTGCACTGTTTTAGTTGCACAACATAGGGTCACTGCATAACGAGTTACAAACGTCAATTGACCAGGTCTTAAACGTTGTTAATTAAACAACTCACTAGCAGAAATAGAGAAGCACGAAGTGGGTGCAGAATGACATGTTTTTGGCATGATGCTCTACAAATGTATAACTTTGACTATGGCGCAAAGGTTTTGTTTCTTTGTGTGGTAAGTCTAGATTCTTCCTATGCTGAGATTCAGGGTCAACTTGGAGAGTTGTGATTCTTATGCAGTCTGACAAACAAAAGTCTGCAGCTGTAACTGAACAAGGAATGTTGGGGTTATATGTTATGAATTCTAACTATTGTTGTAGCAGAGTGCCCCTAGACTTCAATATCTCATGTAGCACAAAGTTACCTTTATGCTAATGTAAAACACCTCATAGTGTTTTAATGAAAAGCTGCCTTCCCTCTGAATGATGGCAGGGGATAAAACGTGGGTGCTGCAGCTAATCTTTTGACTTGGCGGAGTAGGAAGAAGTAGCAATCGTAATGTTTTGCTGCTCTAGAGAGTGCCCCAGTTCAGAAGGCATGGCCTGTTCAAAGAGAGGCTTGAGCGCAGATAGATAGATTTTATAGTAAAGAAGAGTTTACAGCAGATTTTACAATTCTGGTGAAAAGCTGAATTTGGTGTGTTTTTAGTCAGTCTTTTTAAAAAAATTTGACAGTTTTCTCAGCTCACTGATTCATCTGTCAACTAATTTAACAAATTAAGACAAGTGTAGCCTTGTTGACGACAGTTGCAGATTTTAGATGAGAGTATGCAAATGGTCAAAAGATAAAATACAGGTGGGGAGAAGCGAGATGAAGAGAAGGAGCCTGCAGAGATGTATTTATAAATGTTAGTAAACAGGGGAATAAAGAAGGAAATAAAATCATCTCCATAAACACGAAGAGGAGAAACGGAAAAGATTAGGTAAGCAGACTCTGAGCTTGTGTTGTTATTTGTAGGTGTGGGCACTTGAGAAAACGGCTCAAGGAAAGGTTAAATTAAAGTGCTTGTCTGTTGAGAAGTTACCTTGAAGAGACGGGGATCTCCTATCTCCAGGAAATATCATGAAGTGTGTGTGTTTTTTTATTATTATTTTTTTTTATAGGGAAGTCGTTAAGCCCATGTGGCCTATATGGGTTTAAATGGCTGCTGAGGCAGAAGGATTACAGTTTTTCCTTTACACAGTACAATTTGTATATTGTATAATAATAATAATGAAAGTATTTGACTTTCAAATATTTTAATATTAATTTAAAATGGAAAAAGCAAGAAAAGCAGAAACTTCTTGTCATGTTGGCCGTCTTACTAGAAAGACAGATCTCTATATACCAGAGGTTTTAGGTCTTGTGGGTCTCGGGGAGCTGCTATTAAAATCCTGCATGCTCTCAGAACTTCCAGGAGACGTGTGACGTTAGTTATTGTGACAAATTTCATAACAGGCAGCAGCCTCGCATCACCTGAATTCCCAGTCACAGAGAGGAAAGGCAACAGCATAAACACCATAACTTAGTTACAGGGCCGCTAGTCTTCACTCACTGCTCCAAGTGTTGATAAAATGCATTCTGGTGAGTCACTTGCTCTGCTGTACCCAAATAGTGTTGAGTTGCATATGCATGAAATGCCCCCAGTGTAGGTTGCACACGTGTCTGCAGACATGAAACTCCACTTAAAATAACTTCCAGTCTCTCCTTGTTTACGTTTCGAGCCGGCTCGTTCCAAAAGCAGTTGAAGCACAGTACGCACTTCAAGGAGCCGAGTGATGAGTCTGATTTCTTTATATGGATTAGATTTTTATGGTTTATTTGCTCACTGGGGTTGTTGGAGTGCTGTTCAGAATGTAGCAGTGTTGGGGCTGCGTTTGTTGTGACAGGTGTAGTTTCATTTAAAACCTAGTGGCTCTCAGCTACTGTAGTTATAACATCTAAGAACTCTAACAAAACGCAGCCACCAGTGGAACCACCACCCTCGGTGAGATCATCTGTTTATGTTTGACTGCTGGAGTGGAAACTGATGTGTTGGAAAATAATGTAAGAGGAGAACGTTGACATATAGACTTTTAAATTAAGTAATGCGTTAAGCTCATTATAGGTCATCATCATTGAGCTTTATACGGCGTTGGTGTCATAGTCAGTGCAATAGAACCGTTTAGTTAAATGTACAGACCTATTCAACAAATCTACAATTAACCAAATTCTTTTGCTGATTTGTTTAATCACTTTAGCTTTACATTTCAAGTTTTTCTTCGGAAACCAAATTTGGGCGTTGGATTAAACACCACTTGTTGTATTTCTGTTTTTGTCTTATTGAATTATGTCTATTATTAGCCAGGCTGCCTCATCACGCTGAAGCACTGCTGGTGATATAAAACAGCCAGAAGTATTCAATACCACAAAATACCAGAATATTTGGTTGTGTCATAAATACTGGGAGTACTGAATACAAATCGATAGGCTAATTGAAAACACGTGCAGTGCTGATCTGGATCTAGCTCCATCTTCAGTCTTGGTGATCATTTTTCCAATCGCAAACTGCTCAGACTATTTCCGTCTTTTCTTTACATAATTGCGCCTCTCCACTGCCACACACTACTCATTCCCTCTCACATGCCCACAACTCCTTCTCCGAGTCCGCTGCAGAGGTGCAGGATGAAAGCAGTTCGAAAGGAGGCCTCACCCAGCAGAGGTCTCGTTGGCATGGAAACGGCTGTCTTTGTGAATGGAAGCTACTATTACATGCCTGGTCAGGGGTCCCCACTGTCCAAGTGGACGTTGTCAGAGTTCTCACTGACTAAACCTGTTTTACTGTCATTTTATCACACTGTAATGCACTTATTGAAGGTTTTGAAGCTCTTGTCTCTTAATTGCTTTCTTCCAGTCGTGTTTATTTCTGTTTAATGAACGACGGCAGAATGACCAAAAAAAACGTAATATATAGATTTTTAAATCAGCATTAAGACACTTCTTTTTTTCATTGTCCCTAATGTGATGGTTCACCTTATAAATACCAGTGAAAACTGGTCAGTTCAGTCCCTGAAAACTGATTTCATATCCGAGGGATCACTATTTCATTTATATGTTTTTAATAAACGCCAGCTTTGAGGTTTTTTTGGCCGATATAAAGTTGTTGATTTCTGTACTGTGGTACAAAAGGGGCTGATTGCAGTTTAATATACAAAAGCTCTTGGTTTACAGCCATGGGTCGCTTGATTGTTTCAGTGCTGTTGTTGCCCTACCTGCCTCCATAAGATGAAATATTCAATAGCTGCAAATGAGTAATTGGGTGACATTTATCAGCCAAAAGGGGCCAGGAAGGATAAACCCACTAATAACAGGTACACCAGAGGTAGTCCAAAAACACACACACCTGGCACATGTAAAGTAATGTGTGATTGCTGTAATCGGGTTATTTGACTGCACCAGCACATTTCTTTATTCAACAGAGCAAGTGACCTAATTATTCATGTTTCTATTGAGTTTAATTAACAAATAGGTCTGTCACTGCATCCTGCCTTTACCCTTTTTCTGTCACACGACCTGGCAAAGACAAATTCATATAAAATCACCACCTTATGGTAGTAAACAGTTGGGCACACCCAGTTTCAACACGATAAAAGCCTGCTAAACAGTCTGATGCAGTCTAAGGCTTTAGTGCATTTGACTGAACTGAATGTTGTTGCTGTAGCTTTTTAAGTTGTCCTGTACTACAACACTGAAACGGGCTGAACTTCAGTTAAAAGTTATGCAGATCACACTTCTGTGACCCACTTTCTCATCCTTCTATGTGAATTATTTACTGTTTATCAGAACTGTAGTAGGTATGACAGCTGCTGTTGCTGTCAACGCTATATATATCTCTGAAATACTTGGTGGAAGGAATCACAAGTTAAATCTGCTGTAATCTTTATATATATATATATATATATATATATAAGAAACCTTGCTGATGCCGTTGTATAGTTTCTATGAAAACACTTTGATACCTGGCTGGTAACAGATTCGATCCACTGCAGGAATGTGTCGAATTGGCTGATATGCTCCCTCCAACATGACCTGGGTGGCTTTCTGACGGGGACACAGACAGCTGGCAGCTACTTTTAAGTGCCTTTAAGTCTATTAGAGAGGATAATCCTTGAGGGAGAGTTGCAGTGAACAGAGGGAGCAGGCAGGAAGACTCTGTCAGTTCACTTTCCTTACGTCTACGATCCAATTGTACAACTCCTCCTGATGCAGCTAAACACTCACAACACATGGGCACCATATGCTTTCTGCATTACTCCATAAAAAGAAAAATGGCCTCCATAAACAAGATGTAAGAACCAGAGAAAACAATGACGTGCTGTGTGACCTTCAACTTTTATCTCCACTCCAAACAAAATTGCTGTAAATGATCTCCGGGTGCTTGTTTTGACATCATAAGATGAAAGTCAACAGGCATGTTTTGTTTATCTCTCTGCTGCTGTTGGATCTTTTGTACCTCGCAGTTGTTTCTCACCTTTGTTGCTTTCTCTCCATTTTCTCTAGCCTCCCACCTTCACTGCCCCTGGCTCAGTCGGCTCAGCAGCACTTCAAAGGGGAAGGTCTGCGGCACTGCAGATAACACAAGCTACCCCTAAGCTTCTCCAGAGCCCCTACGCAGTTCCTCAACTGACAGGTTTGGCCCCGTCTGTGTCTTGTAGGAAATAGTTTCTTTGCTGATGTTCCTAGTGTTTTTTTCCATGACCCTGTCTGCAGTTTCCATTGTTCTGTCAAGCTTCAAGCTTAGATGACACTTGCAGCGTTTGTATGCAGTTGTGAGACTTGTTGTTATCTGGACTATTACGGGCTGTTACAGTGGGTTTCTTACATAAATAGGAAGGAAATAACAACCATTAATAGAGATTTTGTTCAGTTTAAGCAGTCATTAGTTACTGGCTACATATGTTGTCATTCACAGGAAAATTAAGATTAATTCATGTTGTGCGATTAAAACTGTGGCAGTACACATTTTAGCATACCTTCCTTTGTGCAGATTAATGAAGATGTAGGTGTTTTAAAGATTAGTTGTTTGCAGATAGAGAAACTATCACCATGAGGGTGTAGAACGTTGCGCCCAGACTAGACCCAGTGGTAATAAGGCTTGGATTTTGCTTTTCTTCGTCACATTGCTTTGTGTTATCCATCTCATTGTTTTGATATGTGTGACCCAAGGCCCTCTTGGCAAAGAAATTCAAATTAATCTGCATTCACAGCCACTACTGTTACGTGATTTATTGGTTACTCCAGCAACAGCTGCTGGAGCAATCGTTTTCAGTGGGGTGCTATTAAATCATTCCGAGTGCAAGAGATGATGTAATTAATAGAACAAACAAACAAACCATGTATGCGACATGAATGAAATGTGTCATTTGCCTTTTCATTCATTTGATATATGCCGGTTGTGCCTTCTGTCATGCATCAGATCACTGTGACCTGTTGTTACTGTTGTCACCAGTAAAGGTGATGTTTGGGCACGTCTCCTGCAGTGAGAAGCACTTGTGGCCACATTATTGACTGATAGTGTATGTGTCAGTGAAAATGTTCTGCATCTTTGCAGAGCCAGTAAAATGGTACAAAGAGGAGCTGGGGCTTTAAGACCTCAAATGAGCTTGACACGTCGTCTTCTAGTAATGGAAACTCCAGAGGTTGGGAGCAATATCTGAAATGGCTTGACTGGGTTTTTGGAAGGGTAATAACATTAATCATGACTAAATAAGCAGTCTTTCCCAAACATACTCTTTTATTAGTTCTGTCACCTTTCATTATTTTTTTTTTTTTTGCCTCCTGTGCATGACTGAAATGTGCGCTAGTTTGCTGCAGGTTCCTTTTTATTCATAAAGGCCGAGACTCACAGCTGCAAATTGTGCCGTGATTGTGATGATCAAGTCCTGGTTGCTTGGTGAAGCTCCTCGACTTGGAGGACAAAGCTGTTGAAGGTGGGGTTCGAGAGGAAATGAGACTGCATTCCACTGCTGATTTATGAAGTGTCTTTCACCCTTTTTGTACCGCTTGCGAGTTTGCAGCTGCTGCATACAGTTCACTCACACCAGTAAAGTTGGATACGTCTCAGCATCCACATTCAAAGGAAGCCTTTAGTTACCACACAAGTATGTTTGATACTGTGGAATCTAAGTGATATTTGTAATATGAAGTTTTACCTTCACTTCCTCTCCCAGTTCAGTTCTCGCTAACGCAATTAATCCTGAGTAGTGTTCACTAGAACAAGAAGTTTTTCCCCACTGGCATCACCAACTTTGAGACTCTGGTTTTCATTTACCTGAACAAAGCTCTCGTGTGTGTCATAGAGTGTAGAACTTAAACAAATTTCTGACGAAGTACAGAATGAGTCATGTCTCTCATGACTGTCTCCAATGTGATGAGCTCAAACCTGTTTTATTATTAATCTGCAGGAGACTCCAGCACTGTTTTGTGAGAGCATGTCAACCAGGTTGCTCTCACATTCAAACCAGACGTTTTTGTTGTCTGACTATTGTCTGAGTAGGTTGGCATAATATATATAACCTACATGATTTACTGATTTTGTGTAAAAAGATGACTTTGGCTGTGTTCTCTGAGGTAGTCTGGAGGATACTCCTTTGCCTTTGTGCTTTTATACTGGTTACACACAAGCATTGCAGTGTTTTCTTGCAGCTACATATTCTATTTGTTATATAACTCTTGGTATTTATTTGCTAATTTGTTATATAATAGTTTTTTGTTATGTAAAATCATGCAGATTAAAGGAAAGCAGTCTGGCTTAATGCTGACTATTGATTACATTTGAGCCATTATATGGTAGACCGTACCTGAAAGTTAGGTGCCATTTGTCTTTTCCTGTGCATTAACACAAATACTTGCACATTCAAGCTGACTTATATATAAACTAAACTGATTATGTGTTGCTTGTTATTTGTGTTCAAACAAAAGGATTTCTGAAGATGCTGGACAAGACCAGTGGTTCTCTCATATTTTCACCAAGTCCTTTAACTCAACCAAGGCCAGAAAGCATGGCAGAAGAATTCCTCCTTGTTGGATTCATTTTATTTGGCACAGCCAGACGCAGCCGATCCAGACAGAACATATGTGCTTGCTTCACTCTGAATTCTCAGCAGAACAGTAAAGGTTTTTCTTAGAAAGCTCTGGGTTATCGTTTGGTGAAGGAGTTGAAATTTGGTTTATTTTGTTGCTGGTTGGTCGACATGCAGCTGGTAGGCAACACCGACGTTTCAGACCTTTGTATCCATTCAAATGAAACATTTTTCAGTGGCTGTCTGGTAATGTCTCTTATTACCAATAAGTGTATGCGTGGTGCTCTTCAATAACAGATCTGGGGGTTGCTGATTCCACAGTTTGCTCAAAAGCAGATTATTAGTGGAACAACTGAAGTAACCAAAAGTAGCTCAGTTTGCTAGTCACTGTTTGTGGCATGTATGTGTTGTTCAGTTGATTTAATATGTGGAGTGCAGTCTTAAACACTGAAAATGGGTATGACAAAGCACAGATATTGTCTCTTTGCAGAACGTACACAGTCTCTTTCCCTCTGAAAAAGGCAAAACAAAGCCTTAAGCTGTACATACTTGGATTTACATGTCTTTCTTTCTCATTACAACAAATAAAACCTTTACTCACTCAGTCATTTCATTTTGTAGAACATCATTCATGTTTGCATACAGTGCCATGAATTACCCAATATTAGGTATTATAGGTACGTAGTTACTGGGTTGACTTTTTGACCGGTTTGCAAACATTGCGGAATAACTGCAATACTGCAAGTTTTAACTGTTGGCAGTTGGTAAGAACGCGCCACATCTGGAAATCTACACCAGCTGCTATAGCAAATTAATTGCTCAATAAATGATGTTCGTTTCTGCAACTTCACTCCTGCTTCATTTCTGATCGCATCTATACATGTCAGAATTTCAACCTGTAAGCCTTTTTGTCTGCCGACAGTGTTTCTGGCTCACGGTTATCAAATGTCAAACAGCTGGATAGCTCATCCAGGCATCTGTTCATTTTCTAGAAGTCAAAGTTTTGTTTATGTCAACTTAAAAATCCTGTTCTCTCTACGCAAGCCAGCTCCTCGGCTCTGCTGGAGTGTCTACTGGGCCTAATTATGTTTGCAGACAGCTGCTCAGAACCAATAGCTCAGTTTCTCATGTTAAAACACCTTTATCTATGTTTGACCTGTTGAACAAATTATACTCCCGGGTACAGATGCTAATTGCTTCAAGAGATTTCGTGCTGCGGTTGAGAATGTCATCAGCAGAACATATGGACTTGGCTGAGACCGGGCTGCTAGTAGATATACCGTCATCTCATTTAGGTTCAGATCTTAAACAGAGTTGACAGGTCTTTCTAACAGCAGTGACCGTTGCCTGTCCTTTATTGTTGTCCAGATGACCTACAGTAGATGTTGTACTTTTTATGATAGATTATAATGCATCACTTTGGCCTTACCAACCAGATAACCAGCTGCCATTGGTGTTAGATATTGCTCTGTGCCATCTGTGTGAGGCAAAACCAGCTATTGCCACAGCTGCACACTAGCAATCAAATTTCTAAACCGAGTGTGGCAGTGGCGGGTAACTTAACAGAGTTGAATAATGCAACTGACAACATCAAGGTTTGCAAAGTAGGCTAACTTCCTTCCGTAGAAGGGAAACTAGTTGGCTAATCTTGCTACTTGTTCAAGCACACACACACAAACAGAAATATGCCACAGACCACCAGATATGTATCTTATTATGTGTCTCATTGATGTTGCAGAAAAGGTGTGAAATTAACATTTCAGTTTCACTTCCAACGTGTCAAGTAAAAGCATCACATTAACGCGTAGTTGTGCGCTGTGTTGCCAGAAGCTATTCTTTGTTCCCTTCCCATCAGATGACACAGAGGAATAAGTGACACGTGTGGCTGTGACTCACTGTTACGTGCTGATGCAGGTGTTGTACTGTATGTTGGGCCAGATTGTCAAATTGTTCTGTTGTAGTTTTCTTGGCAAACGTCCTGCAGAGTTGGCGCGTTCTGTCTGGCTTTGGAGGGTGAAACCGCGAAATACCAGGGTTCTTATCTCACTTCTTTGGCCCCTCTGCTTCGTCCTCTCGTATTCCACTTATCCCCACGGCTTGTTAACTTTTTGATTACCTCTGAGATTGCAGCACTGACAGCATTTTCCCCCCTCGCTTTTTGTCTACAGAAAGAATCGAATCAACCCTTAGAGTAGGACCTGGAGTGAAGACGACCAGTTGTGGCCTGAACACAGACAGACAGAACTGTAAGTAAACAGTGCAGTTCTCTGTAGGATTAGGAAGTGTGTGCGTATTTTTTTTTGGGGGGGGGGGGGTACTTCATGGTGGCAACCAAAAAAATGTGTATTTCCTGCAAAGTGTGGGTGTTTTGGTTTTGTGGCGTCATTGAGCTTCTCTCCACAACTTCAAAAACGCTTTGGTTTAAGGTGAGATGTAGGGTTGGGCTCAGGAGATAGGCAGTGCATTGAGTTTCCCCACAAACAGAGACATGTGTGTCTATGTGCAACTTGTGCTTATCACACAGGTATACATTCAAGTCTAGTGAGTCTTGAGTTGTTTTCATTCGGTGATGGCATATCTGTATAATTCGTAAATGACTAAATTGCTTCTCTGCAAATCTTTGCACCTCTGGATAAAAATATAAAGCAGGTGCCTGCAGATACAGTATGTAACAGCCTTTTAGAATCTTGTACGAGTTCTCCTTTGTTACTCCTATGTTCCTGTAACTGAGGACTAGGTAGTGTTTCCTTTTTCTTATGAGCAGCGTGGTGTTTGTTTTATATTTGAAGTGGCCAAACAAACAAGTACACTGTTGACGAGAGACCCACAGCGTGTGTACTCCCTCCTCTGCAAAGGCAATAAAACATGGCTAACTTCACGTTGACAACGTAAAGACAGTTTTACAGTTTTCACACATTCACAAATACATTGGTGTGTATTACAGACAAGTTTGACATCTTGGTTTTTGCAGTTAAATGTTGTCAACAGCTGAAAGGATGAAAGCTAGAACCCAGTTGTTTCCTAGCAACACATTTCCCATATAAGGGTCTGTTATCAAGTGGTTTCAGTCCAACTCCACCATGGCAGGAACCACCATGAATAAGTTCCGAGTCTATGGGAATTAAAAATTTTTTTTTTTTCCAAAAACAAAGGAAATGTGAGTTAACTGTAAAATTACAATGTGCTTCACAGAAATTGGTTAAAATATAGAGGACATTCAAGATGAGAGGAATATGAAACCTCCCAAGATTACACTGACCCAGTTGAAAATATGTAGAGTGAGAACTAGAATATATTAGTCTCTGTATCTCATGGAAGCCTGTAACACTTGATGCCATTGAAACTATGCTTTAACCGTGCATTTACTGTTATGTTGTAACGTGCCGGATCATCCACAAATTAAAAATTAAGTTAGTGGCTTCAGTTAGATGAAGGACAGAAAGGAGCCTTGAATACTTTTATACTGGCTGTGATTGAGAGGTGGTAAATCACCTGATCAGCTCTTGGTTGTGGTTTGGTTTGCGTAGGACAAAATAGTCTGTGCCCATTAACTTTACCTCATATGTGCAATGGTTTCCTGCAGGTACTAGTACAATAATGGCACCACATTGACCCCCACCCCCTCTGATGTGTAGAGTTCAGATTAGCAGTGTTCAGCCGTGCATACATTAATATTTAGATTGTAATCGAATGATTAGTTGTTTAGTGAAAAAGATATGCACAACAAATACTGCACTGAAAAAGCTAAAATGCTTGAACAGTATTGTATTAGAAGCAGATGTGAGGATGTGTAAGCAATGTGTCATCTAATGTAGTGGATAAAAATACCAACGAAAGGGGCCAAGAAGAGGACGGCCCTGGTAGATGCATGGAAGAGTCCGATGCAGGGTGCAGGCCTCTCACACTTGTGCGTGACGCGCTGTGGAAGTTGTTCAGTTTCTGATTGACGAACATAATGTTGATTTGCTCAGAGGTGTGTTGCTTATGGTTGACATTTGGCATATAGAAGAGTTCTGGCTTGTCCTGGTATTCTACCTGCAAGGATTATTTTCACTTGGCCGTACTTCTTTTTGCCATGAGAAACCATGGTGTGTTTGTTTTTTGATGGGCCAGGGTGTAAATAATGTGTGTGCGCTTGTCTAAAATTTACTACTTAATTTCTTCCCTGACATATTCTGTATTGTAAGCGTTGAATTATTCATCCTAGGGACACACTAGTGAGTTAATGGTAAAGTGATAGCTTGGTTCACTGCTGCATTTTCAGGGCTGACCGGTGCTCAAATGTCAAAATGTTAACGTTGTCTTCCCCCTAAAACTGTTGCTGTGGTGTCAGGGACCAGATAAGGGAATATGATGCCCGGTTTAAATAATTCAGTTTGAATATTTAAGTGTTTTTTTTTTTTAGCTAAATCCAGTAAGTTGGTGCTGCGTGTCCTTTATGGAGGAGAACCTTCCATCTAGCATAAGTGATTATGAGAAGATGTCATTTTTAAACTTGAAACCATGTTTCTGTGTTTGTTGAACTGTGCATGCTCCTGCTTGTTACCTTTGCTGGGAACTAGTTTGCTGCTTTGGTTTAACATATTGAAGAACAGAGGAATGGTTTTCAGTGTAAATGTGATGGTGTACAACGGACGCAGTTCACCGCAGTCACTTCTTGAAAAGGTGCTTTTTGAATTTGAAACTGCTTCCTAAGCAGACTGTTGAAAGGGGCTGAGATTTAGCAACCCTCTGTGTCTCTCCCTAATCAGTCCCACACCTCTTACCCACTCATTCTCTGTAAATAATTCATAACAGCCTTTTGCCGCTCCAGCGAAGAGAGTACACACAGTTGATAATGGTAGATATCTGGGGACAGTGAGAAATCGCTGCCGCTGCACATTTTAGACATCTAGACTGTTTAAAAACACAAGTATTGTCCATAACAAGAAATGTATAATTATAGCAAGTCTAAATGATGATACTTAAGTGAAGGCAGGTGAAAGTGGATGAAATGATGACCAGTAGATTCTTTTTATTTTTTTTATTGTATGTGCCAAATGATATAAAAGCTTAAAAACACAGCATGGCCTACTGACAGTACGTCATTTGAAAACACCGTCAGGCTTGATGTAGTCCCATTCATGCCTTCAAGACCCTGTTTGGAAACAGGAAATCCAGCTTTGAGTCTGTGTTGGAGGAGACAGGAAGTTGTGACTCGACGGGACTTGCTGGCTAGAATTGCTTGAATACAAATATAATAGTGGTTCCATGAGAGACACAATTTCCAGACAACCTAAGTGAGTCTACGCTGCTGCCTTTAAAGGTCAGTGCAGTGAAAAACAACCCACAGATGCTGGCTGCAGTGATTAGTGCAGAGATTCCCGTCTTTGCCCACTAGAGTGCACCCCACTCAGAGGAAAGTGTCTGCAAGACCATCATACACATGCAAGAGTAAATATGCTTAAATGGTCATTTACAGCGTTTGAAAGTACACGTTACATTTATGACACACATGCTATATTACGTATATGATATACATGACAAGTTAGTAATTAAGTCAAATGGAAAACAACATATGTGAATAGTGTTGCTCTTATAACATTAATGTCCTTATATAATTAGCTTAAGGACTTTTAGACTCTTGTGCTTATGTCTCATCAGCGGCTGCTTCTCAAGAGCTGATGCTTTAGGTTTATTGACCAAACGCAATAAACCACAGCAAACTTGATTTAATCCATGAAATGTGATCATGACTTGAAACGTTTTGTGCAGCTGTGTGTTTTGTTTTAGGCACAGACAAATCTATTGTATACGGGAGTAATTTGCTTTTAAACTTTCACTTAGGGCCTTATAATAACTGTACAATTGGTTTGGATGGGAAATTTAAACTGGATATTTAAAACATGCTCATGGTGTTTTTTACTGGTTCAGCTGTTAATATCCTCACTTCCTGACATAGATGTAGCTCATAAATGGATGAATAAATCAATTCATGCCAAAAGAGTTAAGTATCAGAGTTGGCATCATGAGAAAAACACAGTGGAACTTCTCCCAGCACAGTTTTGGAGCCTGGGAAGAGACACGGAAGCAATTTTCATGGTTGAAAAGCTGTGTAATGAAATGTTATCTTCCAGTAATGAAGAATAATAGCAAGACACACTCAGGAGAATTAATAATGGAGAAATGTTGATGGAAGTAGAATTATTGATGGATACGTGATACTTGCTAAGTATTTAGGTCTGAACTGTGCATTTTCAACCAGTGTGTTGGAGAGAATCGTACATGTTCGCATAGTTCTTTGGTTTGAATTGTCTTGTAAGCTAAAACAATTGCCTGGCACAAGATGTGATAAACATTTGTCACATCAGTATTATAAATTATAGAAATCGTCTTTGTTGGCGGCGGTTTATAGAACATAAAAATAGGTACAATAAAGTTCTCTGTAATGAATAGCAAGTGTGAGTCTTGTATTGTCATCAGTAGGAAGTTCTACCCATGATGTGAGCTGATGCCACATTCCAGTCAACAACAATAGTGACACAGCTTTTTGTACCTTTATCGTGCCCTGTTACAACAATAGATGGCCTGGGATCGCGATTCAAGTTGAACTTAAATGTAAAAAGGTGCTTTAGTGTTTATCCTGCTGTTTGGATTTACACCAAGAGCCGAGTTTACGGCCCAAGCTGGTTTAGAGCACAGAACTGAATGGAAAGCTTTAGTATGCTTGTGCAGGGTAGGACAACATTTACTCATGTAACAAAACCATAATGCATCTGCATTCATACTGTCATGTTCCAGTCGAGCTGGTCCTCTTCTGTTTGTTACTGTACAGCTGCTGGGTGTAAGCCTTGTTATGTCTGCCGCTGGAACTCTTAGCTGTGGTGCACAGTCTCCCTTTTATGGATCAATACCAAGGCAACGGGCTCACACAGTGAGAGCAATATTCATAAATAATAAACAGGGCAACTTTCACCCAGTCTTTTAGTCCTGGCCAAGAACGCAACAAAATGGTAAACTGCAAACAAACTTGTTTGTCGGAGCATTTTAATTTAAGATAAAACTCTGCCTGCTCTGTGGGTTGAGTTTCTGTTTTTTCCCAGATAGACATTGTTATACTTGTTTCAGATGATTGTGGATAGAGGTCTCTGTGTTTGCCGTGTT
Source organism: Macropodus opercularis (assembly GCA_030770545.1). Lineage (NCBI taxonomy): Eukaryota > Metazoa > Chordata > Actinopteri > Anabantiformes > Osphronemidae > Macropodus > Macropodus opercularis. The sequence goes on from CM061089.1 coordinate 4,884,326, forward strand.
CAATCTCTACTGATGTGCTGTTTGTTCTGGGGAGATGGCAACTTGGTGTTTCAGGAAATTTCTGCTGCAGTGAATCACGGCAAGGCGTCACCTTTAGTATCACTTCTGTCAGCACCACAACAATGTGCCAGTGAGTGAGCACAGAGAACAGCCTCACCCGATTCATCACCACCTCTTCCACCACCTTTTTGTGGGATGTTGTTGTAGCAGTCACAGCTGCATATGACGCACCTCATTCAAATAAAGAGATCAAGTAAAAACTGCTCTCATCACTTCTACAGTATCCACCTGGAAAGAGACTAACAGCCAGATGACTGGAAGTTAATAGCTGTAAGTTACTAACAAGTCATAGCTTCATTTGTGTGCTCATTGACTGGGCAGACTGCAAAAGATTCATATGCATATCAATAATTAATAATATTCAGCTGCATCTATTAGGTTACCACCTAGTCCTTCCACAGTGTCCATTTAAAGGAACCCAATGAATCAAGCTGTTTATGAATTAATAAGCTATAACGTGAGGAAAACGACTGATGGGTGAAGTGAATCATATTATCTCATTACAGCAGCACCTGTCTAGGCTGTGATTATATTAGGCAGCAAGTTGAACACTCAGCCCTTGAAGTTAATGTGTTGGAAGCAGAATAAAGGGGGCAGAAGTAAAGATCCAAGTGACTTTCACAAGTGCCAAAGGATGGCAGCTGGACGACTGGGTCATACAGTAGCATCTCTAAAACGGCAGGTCCTTCACATCCAGCCGAGTGGCTTTGTATGCAACTTAAGGTACGAGAGGCATCTATGTCGGTCTTCCTGCTGCCTGCTTGTGAAATGTATTAATGCAGTCCCTTGATGCTGTAGAGAATTACCTCTTCTTAAATATAGTGCTTTTAGTAAAATTAGATTTGTAACATCAGCTATAGTAACCAGACCCCCCCCCCCCCTTCAAATGGATTCAAATGACAGATGTCTTGGTTTAGAAAGGTCAAGATAAGCTGGGGGGAATTAAGGGAATTCGTAAAATTTGTCACCTCTTCAGTTTGTTCCAAAATGTTTTGTTTACTGTGGGAAAGACGGCAGCTTTTAAACAGTGAAAAGTAAAAATACATTGTTGAGAAGGGACAAATGGTTGTAGTCAAGTGGTGCAGCATGTGTATAACCTCCAGCATCATCTTTTATTGTCCTGGTATTGGTAGTGATGGGAGATGATGATTAACTCATTTACTGCTATTATGAATGTGCTATTAATAGCAAACTGCTGCAGTTCCTTCTACACAGCCACTCGTCTCATTTTTATTTTGTCGACTTATCTTTGCTTTGCATTTATTGCAGCCCCTCCCGCTCATTATCTCTCCCTCCCAAGGCCCCCCCGCTTCATCAGCTCTTCCTCAGTGCTAAGTGGTGTTCACGCTGTCCCTGTGCATCTCAGACTCATCAGGTTAAGGGATCAGTGATGAGTTGAGTAGGAATATGCTGTCTCACAAAAGCCTGGACAGAGAGACGCTTACAGGAAAGATAAATGATGTACTTTTGCCATTAGACGTGGCACCAAGTGCAGATGTGCTGACACGTTTGCACCATGTAATGTTTTTAATCAGTCAAGTCATTTCTAATAATTACACATTTTGCACTATACATTCGCTTTTTCCCCCCTTTTCATCTTTTGCTGCTCTTTATTACAAGAATACAATAATCATTAGTAGCATCTTGACCGCAGTGACAGAATTATTATGGTAATAACCTGTCTGCTCTGTTATTGTCTCCTAAACGCTTACAATGGGCCCCTCCCCCTCCGCTGCTTGACTGTATCCTGCTTATCAGTGCTTCCAGTGCAATGCAGAGTGGCTTGGATTTCTTATAACATTCTGCCCGCTGCTTTTTCAATTAATGCAACATCTAGCAGACGGACTGTCATATGAGGCAATCACTTTTATCGGCAAGTTGGAGGAGCTCAGTCTGAGTGGTTTACCGCTGGAGCTGCTCTCGGTGGGGGGTGCACAGTTGTGGTGGCAGCAGCGCTGACGGGGATAGCATCCTCAGTGCACGGCAGACGAAGGCAGTGGAGGGAGAGGAAGGAAACGGATGGAAATTGTGGCAGACAAAAGGGAGTAGTGACAGACTACGCTTCTTGTGCATTATTTGCAAAACCCGGAGAAGGTGTGTTGTGCATTGGAGTGACTTTGACAAAAAAGGGGAGCTACAGCAGGAGCCGGTGTGTGTTTAGCAACAGAAGTACAGATGGAGTGGAGTAAGTGGTAAGCAATCAGGAGGTAAATGGACCGACAAATGGTACTTTTCTACTCAGTTGCCCTCCCTGTGGATTAAGGTGAGTGGGACATCTATATTATGTTGACTGCCGATGAAATCCACCACATTTCAGTGAGCGAGTACCTGTGGATGAACACCACGTGGAGCACGTTACTGAAAAGGCGTTAAGCTGTGAGGACATCTGAGGGAATTCGGCGAAGGAACAGGAAGTGACTGCAGCTTGTAGCCAGTAATTTTCCCCCACACATCTTCTAACCCCAGAAAACTGCCAGGTTACTAATGAGCAAGTCGATGTGTGGCTGTGGCTGCAGCATCATTTCTTCTCTAATGAAGAGACTGGGCCGCACAGCTTGCTGCTCAGATCTCCTCTCCTGCAGCCATACTTCAGAACAGCTGCAGCGACTGGCCACTGGCCGCCCACCTCAGCCAAAGGTAACCGTGCGTCAGCACACTGACACAGCTACGTCTGCTTTCTGACCAGCTGTCATGATTTATGTGCTATCACGTATATTCTGTCAACATGGGGCCTGACAGCGTGTTGCCATAAGGACCACATGTGATGTAGAATGACTTTGTTAATCTGCTTTGGTTGTCTGAAGCTATTATTTTTTTTAAGAACTATGGTACCAGCGAGAGCAGCACAGTAATTGATTCTCTAATGGAACAGGTGATTTAATGGCTGCCTTGCTGCCTTGACAACAGTGGACTTGCTTTTAGCTTGCAGACTCATTTAAATGGATGCCTTCAGTCTTCCTGTGGTTTACAGTGATTGCTGCCCCTCCTCGGTTGGAGAAAAAGCTTCTTCTAATGGAACAAATAAAAGCCAAGCAAGACGTTGTGTCAGAGCGTTTGTGTACAAGTGTCAGTGTGAGGATGGGTGTGACCGGCTGTAACACAGGCGTCTGTCTCATGGTTATAGCTGCTAGGGTTCCCAGGTTTATGCACACGATTGCTTTAATAGTTTGTGACCCTGACCAGGTTTTACGGTCCACCTGGCAACTGACCAGTCTGTCAGAAGCGATTGATTCTTTCTGTGTCCAAGAAAATGTAGGCTCTCATGAGGAAGAATGTTGTGGTGTTACTGGGCTGTTGCATGGCAACAATTCAAATGGAATAGGGACAATGAGTGACAGTTTTGAGGAGGCGTCGTTCTTATAGGCACAACCTTAATGTCACTTTCATGCTTAACAAGAGTTAAATTATGTTTCTGACAAAGCATTGCCACAGACTGAAGTGCTTCAATGTGAAATACATGTGGAATAATGGTATCCCTCCATCAGGCCGCTCAGGAACTAAGGTTTCACTTTCTTCCTTTGAGACATCACAGGGCACCAGCTTGAAATAGAGCCATCGATTAATAGCGTCTGCATTGAGCTGAAGACGAAAAGGCTTAAAACAATCCTGTGTATTTATAGTATTAGCCTTAAATCTGCCTTAAAGACTTAAATCTGAAATTAAGAAAAATGATTGCCAAACAATTCTTAATACTAAAGTCAGAAAATCCATAAGTATGGATTTTGAGTCACGTTGTGCAGTTTCTAAGGAGGCATGTGTGATCTGGTAAAACGTGTCCTTCAGCTTTCAGGCTCCATTATTGATTTGTTCAGTCTTCAGTAATGTCCTGCTGTTAATATTTGAAAATCTAGGTGAAGCCACTCTACATCTGCTGCTCAATCTATATCTATTACTATGTGCTAAGCCAATATTATCTGCACGCTCTCCCTTGTTCTATTAAGGTCACATTGGTCTGATTTATTGCTGCTGTCTGGGGGGTTTGGCTCAGTTCTCAAATTCTCTTTGCTTAATTTTAGGTTTCTATTCTAGCTGGCAACAACTGATCCTTCTGTAAGTCAGCTTTCATTCTTTTTCACACCTGGATCATCATACTTCAGCAATTATACTGGAGATATACCCCCCCCCCCCCCCCCTTTTCACTACCTTTTGGGTTTTGCATTTTTTACAAGCTTCTGTAGCAGCGTTGGTTACATTCCACAGCTGGGGCAGGCAGGTTATCTTCCGCACCTGTCGCCCACATGTCAAAGACTATAGAGATCTGTGCCCACACCAAGAACTAAACACTGGCAGAAGTGACCCATGATGAGTCTGAGCACCTAGTGAAACAAAGGCTATGATATTGTCTGAAGTGTCAACTTGTCACTGGTCTCTGGAGAAAACTCAGCCCTCAGCCCATCAGCAGCTACCCCAGAGACTGAGAGGAGAGGGTGTATCTGATTCTTCTGAGAAAACACAAATCCTTTTGTCTGTAAACGCCTTTGAAATTAACATGACAAGACAATTTGAAGTCCAGTATCTTTCTCTTAGCTTTGTTTTGGTCTCCACCAACTCCTATCAATATCAAGCGCTTAGTTTATGCATGACCCCCACCTAGTTGTACACACTGGGTTAATCTGTTTAATTTCTCCTTGCTGTGAGTGTCCATGACTGTGTTAAGTTAATTAGGAGCCCTTTTACATTTTGCTATCCATTGGAGTCATTATTATTGTAGAAACCTTAGAACTATTGAGCGTATTGTGTCTCTTAGTACTGTTCTTTATCTGTTTTAATATGATTGTGCAGTGGGGCTGTAAAGCACACAGGTTGCCTTTTGACCATCTAGTCACATAGGGAACGCTCCCAGCCTTATTTCCTGTGCTTGCTCTCTGAGACACTCTGTCTCCTGGTACCTGTGTCACCTGTTTGGCTTATGAGATACAAACTCACACCTGCCCTCCCTGGCTTTACCAAACCTGTTTAGTCCACCTCACAGCTCTTCCAAGACTAAAAATAGAACCTGATTGATGAAGCTCATGTGTGCAGTAGTAATTCACAGACCGTGTGTTCATACTATGTTCTCCTAATTCTTTTTTTCCCTGTTCCCTTCATCAAAACACTAATTTTGACCGTTTAGGCTTCAACAGAGGAACATTGTGTAGTTGCTGTGTTTGAAACCTTTGTTTGCCATTTAAGTGGCAGAACTGAATGTTGAGCAGTAGTATGATTTAAAAAATAATAATAATCTGGAGTTACTGACCTGCTTACCACCTTCTGTAATTACCAGTTTTATCCGAATCACTGAAGCCTTTGGCCAAAGAATGAACCACAATGAAATTTGTTCAATTTAATCAGTGTCGGGTTTTTGTCCTTTGTCAGCCTCTCACCCTTTACGCGTAGCTCACAATTGTGTGGACAACATCAACAATAACAAATTTCATGCTGTGTTTGGAAACTAATTACAGACCCTCGGTTGTGCCGGTAAAAGGCACGAACAACTTTAGCTATTCATAGCCTTCCTCTCCTCAGCTCCCAGTAATGAACTGGCAGTCTCGAGAGGTAGCTGTGCAATCTGAGATCAGTCTAATGCTTCCCACCACAGCACCAGGACTATACAGCAAAGAGGAGGAGACGCCTTTCAACGTGGCCAGTGACTTTTCCTCAAGGTCAACACCATAGCTTTGCGTTGAAAAAGATTATTTGAGCCTCAGAACTATTTTCCCCACTTCTCTGTAGCACATTGAGGAGATTTGGAATTGCAGTCTCCATTTTTGATTAATTTGTCCTAGTTGATTTCAACTAAAGAGCTCATGTGGGCACTGAAAGAGATAATCAGCGTATTCTGAGGCAGCCAACGTTATACTTATACTTATATTCTCATATGGTGTGTGGCAAACTGCTGACCTTGTGCCCACTAGTAAACAGAAACAGACAATGTGAAAGACTTGAGTGATGAATGTTTAGCAGACACGTCTGTGTTTCACAAATGTTGGCGCTTCACCTTTTGTTGATGAATTGACGCCATCACATGCCCTAAATCTCATGGTACAGTTATGTTTTAAAGGAAATGGTTTCTGTATTAATAATACCTGACATTTATTTGGTCTTAAACCGCTGAAAAACAATTAGTACCAATTAGCAGGCATCATCATACATCCTCTTCATACGGAGCACAGACATTACAGGCAGTAAATTTCAGCTGACTTGCAACAGCAGAAGAGACGAAGGCCAGCCAGACGAGCAACGATGAATTACGGTCACAATTGGCTTTTGGGATTCTTTTCTCAAAGCGGCAATAAATAACTTTAGACAATACTTATAAGGCTTATAATTCTCCATTCATAAATAATGACCAGAGATTGATGCTTTTTATTTTTGACAAATGACACCAATGGTCCAATTTTATACAACTCCAGAATAATATAATATTTTAATGGCTGAGAGGAAATATTGTTCTATGAATCTACATTTGGTAAGTGCATGGTTGTTCAGCCTCACCACTGTACACTAGGAGAGAGAAAATGTTCAATCAGTGCAAGTACTGATGGCATCGATTAGCACGTCGCAACAGTCAGTCTGAGCTTCCTTTTCTCAGTCTCTTTATGCCACTTCTGCCCCATCTGAAGGTGCCACCACTAATTACTAATAAACAGACCTTTTGTGCTGCATAACGTGGCTTCTCCTCTGCTTCAGTGTGTGTTAAAGGGGAAGCTGTCTCGTTGTAGATAAAGCTCTGGCTCCTGGAGTGTCGCATGTTCTGTAATCTGAGGCGTTTTAGATGCAAGCTGTAGGTTGTGTGTGATTCAGTAGTTCTGCAGTTGTAAGATGACAAATGTATACAGATTTACAAGATAAACATTTTTTCATTCACTTTTTCCTCTTAACAATGACACAACTGTTGATGACAATTATAGGACAAGCTTTTTATACACTTAAACTGTGCTATGCCTCTGCTTGACAGATTGGGCTTTGTTTATTGGCTTTGCTGAAATACTAGTAGCTCTCAGGGCTATTCTGCCCGTCCATCTGCATGCGAGGTAGAACATCCAACACTGGTCTGCAGCCAAACAGTCATTCCCACCTTTTCTCTTTGTCATACTGACCTGCAAAAGTTTGTTTCCTTGAGCAAGTTTGCTGCCAGTTATTTTAATTCAGAGGCGGAGAAGGTTTTTCACTTTCTTAAACCTGTGTTTGTGTGTCTAATGTTATATCTCCCTAAGTGTAAACAGAAAATAGGAATTAATGTCTTTTCTCCTTTTTTTTTTTTTTTTGTTGTTGTTGTTGTTGTTGTTGCAGAATGTCAAGACCTTCTCCTCCTCAGACAGCCTAGCGAAGGTCCAGGAGGTAGCAAGCTGGCTTTTGGAAATGAACCAGGATCTGCTGTCGGGGGGCAGCAGCAGCAGGCGGAGTCGGGCGCCGGGGGGTCCGGCAGTGCGAGGTAACGCCTCCTCCACAGCCCGGGCACCCCAGCAGCCAGCAGAGGACGGTGACGAGGATGAACACATGAACCAGGTAGTGGAGGAGGAGGAGGTGGAGCAGCTGCAGCAAAGGGTAAGGCTATATGTCAGAGTGAGGTTTTTCCAGCAGTGGGGAAAACAAATTCTGATACTTGCTTGATCTCTTTATGGTACTTTTCCAAATAGACATTGCATATTTTTCCGCAGCCTGAGGCATCACAAGTTGACGGCGAGGAAGAACAACCATGGGCGCCCACTGAGTCGGGAGCCAGCAATGGCCCTCAGGGAGCTGAGGAAGGAGAAGATGGAGATGGAGAGGCCCCAACAAACGAAGTGAACGGAGGGGAGAAAGGAGCCCGATGGATGTGGGGGCCACAGCAGAGGCGGCTGCGTGGTCAGCCGCTGGAGGATGAGGAGGAGGATGAAGAGGAGGAGAACAACAATAGCAGTAGCCACCAAGAAGAGGAGGAGGCAGAGGAGAGGACAGAGGGAGGGGAGGAGCAGGAGAGGGAAGAGGAAGAGGAGGATGAGGACGAGGAAGAGATGGACCAAGATAGTGATGACTTTGAACATTCGGTGGAGAGCGGGAGGGAGGAGGAAGAGGATGAGGAAGGACAGGGGGAGGAAGGGCTACGGTCTCCCCCTCTCAGGAACAATGTGTCTGCCCCCAACAACAACCTGGACTCGGGTTGTACACACCAAAGCTCTTCCAACAACAGGGTAAGTTAATACTAACAATTTTTCTGTTGCTTTTAAAATATACTGAGTTCATGTTACGACACTTGAGCAAAGCTAAAGTTATCATACAGAATAAGTTGCTCACAGCCAATGTTGCATTGTGTCAAATCACCTACAACACATACACTTTATATATTAGACAATAGCGCCCTCTATTGGCACAATTGTGCTAGTGCACTGTTGTCTGTTGTTCAGTGAATGTGTGGAATGATTATCAGGATAAAGTACATTTGTCGTGGTCTAGTCTAGTTTTGGATTATCTGTTGGAAGAGGTCATACAGAGCAAAGACGGCATCGACGCTTCCTAGCAAAAGCCCTGCTGGTTTACCTTATTTAGTGTGCAGACGCCTGTTTTAGGGCCTGTTAAACTTCAAGCACGCTACATTTGATTGATCACTAACATGATGAGTGACAGAAACTAAAGGTGTGTAATAGTCTGTCAGATCTTTCCTCGGCAACAGAACTGATGTGCTCAGTTCTAGCGACTCTGATGTCGCACACCAGTGTTCGGATGCTAATGCTGGTGTCTGATGACCCGACTGTCTGTCATTTATGATGACCTTGACCACACCTGGACTTAAAAGGATGAAATGAATCCTGCCAAGACGTTTTTAGAAGCGTTGCTTATATTCCTACGTCGTCGTGTGTTTGTGTTGCATATACATCGGTTTGACAAGAGCAAGGATTGTAGTCGTCATCTTTTACTTAGACAGGGACAGTTCCTCCCTGTCCTGTGTTATACTGTGTGTCATATCCGTGTTCTCAGTATAGAGTGATCGTATGCATGTCTCAGATGTTGATGCGGGTACTGCTCTGGCTTATGTTGGCCTAAATTTAGCAAATAGTCATAATTTGTGTGCTTGTCACCATGCAACACTGCTGTCAGATAGGTTTGTCAGGGTCGTGGTGATTGTGGGGGATCAGCTGGCTTTGATGTACGTATTTTGTGCAGCTGTGGTTCCTGTGTGCTTGGAACTAAGAGTGGAGCAAGAAGCACAGAAAGTTAAAGAAGAAATATTAGAGATCATTTACCAGAACACGTATAGTTCATGGCCGAAATGCTAATTCCTTTACCATTTAACACAAGGTTTACTTTAACCAAGACTTAGCAGTTCTGAAAAGCTAATGCCAATTATTTTATAGCTTGGGGCAGTATGCAGTTGCATATATACGGCCTTTGCTTTTGGGTTTAGGTTGTGACGTTTGCATGGACCACAACCTTGACAAGTGGAGCATCTTTTGCCCAGTAACTTGATTGATGCCTGTGACTCCATGATCAATGTATTGCTGTTATTAACATTTGCAATGCTTTGGGGAGGTTGTGCTTCCAGATTGAGACTTGGTGCTAACTAGCAGTGTAGTGCAGGGTTATGTCCTTGTATATTTAATCAAATAAAGCCAGATGAAAGTCCAAAACAGAAGTTGCAGTTAATGACCTGATCAAATTCCTCAGGTCTAATATTTTACCTTAGTTTGACCTGTATTGACTTTAAAAATCTGAATCTTGTGGTTTGTGGTCTTTTCACTTAAATATGTGATCTTATCATATAATATGTTATAGTTCATACTATGGGCTATTACCACTTTATGGGAACAAATGCACTAATTCTAAACAATCTTTTACACTATGACATAAGCATTTTGACAGATGCTGCAACCTTGTATCAAAAGAGATGATGAATGTTTGGACGAAGGGACTGTCCATTAATGTTCAGCTAGATTTGTAGAGGTTTAAATGCTCGGCTTTAAAGGCTAAAGTGTAATACTTAGCTTTCTGAATGTGTCTTATCCTGTCGTACCTCAGCTCAGGTTGTGTTCCATTACTGAGGCGCTGTGGGCTCAAGTCACCAGAACAACACACGCCACCTCCTCTCTTTACTTGACTCTAGTGCAGTTTGACCCTTTAGGTCATGCTCATCATTTAAACCTCTTTAATTCTTAAAAGGCTTCTTCTGAATCAGTGTTTTTGCTGTGCTGTATGACCCCGCCAGGCCTAATTTACACGTTCTTGACCACAACCACAGTGAGATTTACATTTTGAGCAGACGCCTTTCTGTTCAGAGGCACTAAAAGGGAACGCGCCACATGATATTTTTCATGTTGAATGACCGCTTACAGGATATGCTGCTAGGTTAACATGAGACTGTCCAGTGGGTTGAGGCAGGTGTTTACCTGTGTACTGTATTCCACCTTAAGCAGACGGCCACCTGCCCATCTCTACAGTTAACCGATCAGTCATGACCGAAGACGACCACATTATGTGATCCTCCAGGATTAGATGTCTTACAGTGACTCATCATATCTCCTCGAGGGCAAATGGCTGTGCAGCACTATGATGAGGCAGAACAGGAGGCCACGATGAGGGCAGAGTGCGCTGACAGTTATGCGCTGCCTGGAAAAAAGAAACCGCTGATGTATTGGATTATAAGCGTCTGATATGTTAACTGCATTGCATGTCCTTCAGTTTCTCACCCACGGGAGCTTAATGGTTACAAAATGTGTCCATGAATCACTGCAAGTAACATTATTTAACTATGAGCTGTTTTTCTGTTACCCATAGTTGCCTCAGTGTCCTTGTACTTTCTCCTCCTTTCGTTTTGTCGTGTCTTGTCAAATTTTCAAAGTTGATTTCATCTCCTCTAACAAGCACATAAAGATGGATCGTGATTGAGCGACATTTGAACATAGTAATACGTCTTTGAAATATTTGACAAAGGAATGAGAAATAAAAATAAGTCGGCCAAGTTAGTTATCTTGGCAAACCTGAAGGCTTTGACATACACGGATACTCCACTGATTAACTGCTTTTCCAAAGAGAAGCAGTCTGCGTATTGTAGGTGGTGGCTCCCACACATTGGCCTTGTCACACAGCCAGAGATGAACCACAAAGGACCAGTGTTCTCATCCACCCACATAAAAGCAACTAGTTTGAGTCACTACCGACATATATTGACAGAACCCCTCGCTCTAACAGATGACCTGATAAGATGCAAGTTTTTTTTTTTCTGTCAATATCTTCATGTGAATAAACTTGCATCAACAGTGCATCATATTGCTAATAGACTAATGTCTGTGGCTACCTCTTTCCATAAATTAATTTATGTACTGTGAATAGATCAGAAGTGTCTTCTGCTTGCACTGCGTTTGAGGGATTTGCTCAACTGAACTGCAGACGGTTGTTGAATGCTGAATAGTAATTAATTGCTTAGAAAAACTGCAGATTGATGATTAATTAGTTATATTATACCCCAGGGCAGGTTTTATGCAAACATACTTATTATTGATCATCTGCAATAAACAACACTGTTTTGCTGTCACCACTTCGGCCTGCTCAGCTTCAGTTTTTGCTTTTTCTCTTGCATTTTGAAGTAATAGGGGTTAGTAAGTAAGGGTTTTTGGCGGCACTATAATTCGATTAGCTTTTCCTGTCTGCCGTTACAACCATTTGGTGAAAAGAGATGTTCGTTGTACCCACTTATATGATGCTGGAGCGTGGAGCTTGTTTAAGATCCTTAAGTTGTGGAGGGTAAATAATTTTTGGTGTGTTGCAGCATTCTGTTCCTCCTCCATTAACCTGGTTTTATGGACACAGAGTTGTTTCCTACTTTTCAGCACCAGAGGGAGGCATTTTTTTCTGCTCATACACTGAACTGTGGCCCACAGGTTGTGGGTGTCTGCTGCAGCCTGGCTTTATGTAATGACCTGCTGCTTGTCTTATGTGGATGCTGTCTAGCTGTGTGAGCAAGTTCACATTTGCGTGTTTGTTTTCTGTTAATCCATGATGTTTGGGAGAACTTATTTGGCCAATGTGGAGCCAGTGAAAAGCATAAACGGGGCCTTTCTTTGGCACATATGTACCAAATATTTAAAATTAAATGGTTACTGCTTTGCATTAGGGCACAGTAATATATAGTGTATGTATGTATTTATAAATGGAAGCAAACTGATTGTATGTAGCAATTGTTGTTTTGTCCGATTTTGGGCTCTTCCAGTTAAAGGCTAGGAAAACAGAGTGATGCCTTTTTAGGGGTTTTGCTTTAATGCCTGAAGCAAAACTTTTTCCATATTCTTCAAGTCTCCCTTGTAGTAGCTGCGTACTACACAGGCAGATTGTAGTTTTTCCCCTTAGACGAGGGCTATATCTGCAGCCATGGCCTGTCATATCAGTTGCTTTGAAAAGCTAGGAGTAATTATAAGATTACTGCATTGCTAAAAGCCAAACATTCTTGACCTCTGGCACTGCAGCAGAGTTTAAAATCTCTAGCAAGAGATCCCTAGTGACCAGGCAACTGTACAAGTGTTGTTAACATAGTAGTAATATTATTAGTTAGAACAAAACAGAACAGAGCAGGACAATTTTTGATTATACAAACTATTTGTTCTTAGTGGTCTTGTGGTTTGTATTTGGCATTTCCTTTGATTTACTGTACGAGTATTTGTATATAACTAAAAACTGCTGAAATTTGCTATATATAATGATCGTGCAATAAAAGACCACAGCTGATGATAATCAAAGGAAAGATATAATCAGTTTGTAATCATTGTAGATTCTTCAAGTTTAAATATGCCTTCATGGTGATTTACTTCGGACTTCATGTCTTCAGCCATGCAGACTGGAACAGTGTGTCTCTCACATAGCTTGATGGCCTAAGATTAGTCTGAAAGCTCAAGTAACCTCTACACGGCACTGGAAACAAACATGCCTTCCCATGTTCTTACTCACTACATTGTTAAGTGTGATCTGTAAACAAGTCTTATTTGTGAAAGATAAATAACCTTTTTACTTGAGAGAATGTAGAAAACCCAAAGGTTTTGTCATCAGCTGCTTGTGCTGTTAGTTGGTTGACCAGCTCCGGTTCTGTTGGATGTAACATACAGTACTGTGTCAGCCGCAGTGGCGTCCGGTGGGTGACTGACGGCCTGCTGTGTCAGGACCCTCAGATGTTCTGGCGCTGTAATCCTTCTCAAACAATAGTGGATGTGAGAACAGAAGGGAGGTTAAGCCCCTTAGGTCCTTTTGTTACCATGTGTTCATAGATTTAAATGCACACATTTTTCAATTCCCTGCTGTTGCATTTTCTTGTAAGCTGAGGGTTAAATTTGAAATTAAACTGTGTTGGGTTATGATGTCGACTACTAAGCTGGGAGGAGCAGAAGGGGGTCGGAGAATGACCACAATGAGGAAGCTCCATGGACACGTGTGCCGCGTCGGGCGACATTCTACCACTGAGGGGTCACGAGAGCAGATTCCCTGGTGCCTGTCTGAGGGAGGAGAGACTGAGTTGGTCCATCCTGTTTTCAGGCCCTGACAGCAGCTGCTCTGCCTGGCTTTGGCGCAACAGTGACCTCACACCCCACAGATATTTTAAAGGATGCCAGTCAGCAGCAAGATGAGTTGTGAGTAGGTACGTGCAGAGGCTGACCAGGCTCAGTATTGATACGTCTGCACAATGGTTGTGAGGTCCAAGGGAGAGTGTACTTTGGTTTAAGGCAGGTTTTGTGTTGGTCAACCCGTTTTCAAGGCTCCTTCTAGGATATGACTCATTAGACGGCCTATCGCTGCAATGCTGCGGCATTGCCCTATTCCCCGTTTCTCATCTTCTGGTGCTCGGAGAAAGACACCAAATGTTTCCTGTGAGAAAGAGAAGACTTTTCACAACCCCCAGGAGAGCCAGGCACTCGACTTGGCGAATCCCAAAGACTGCGCCACTGAAACGTTGCAGCCCCAGAAAGTACTCAAGATATTTAGCATCAACATCATTGCTCAGGGTTTGCCTTTCTGCCGCAGACGGGTGAGTATTCAACGTGTGACTTCAGTCGTACGGGGGAAACAGAAGCTGAAAATGTCCGAGGTCCTTCGGGTCTCATTTTATCTGGGCCGTTGTTTCAGTTGAATTAATGTTGTTACACTCGTGTTTGTCATGTCTTTTTTTTTTTTTAATCTAACGTTTTTACAAAAAAATCTAACGTGTCGCCTTCATGTTAGTGATATAAATGTTTGCCGCGGCTCCACCCATGGCAGATGACCGCCACCAACATATAACCTTAAAAAGGCTGCCGCAAATGAGCCTATTTATAGAGGAGGTTTTTTAGATGATGACAACAATGCATCAAATAGATGGAAATAAAACAAATGCTCTGGATTAGCTACTTTTGGTGTGCTTGCCAACAACTGTTTTGAAGTTGTATTATTACTTTTTAGATCCATTTATAATTGCTGTTATAAACTTTTGTATGCAGTAGTCACTCCTACAGTGTCTGTACAAATTAAATAACAAAGCCTTATTTTTCAGTATAGTTTGTCAGTAAAGACGTTACAGTTTGACTTATGACTTAAGGCTTAACCTGCAACAAATGTTGCTGCTTTGGTGGTGGTTTATTCAACCCTAATGTCTGCACTAGAATTTGTAATCCTTGGCTTTTGTTCTCTAAACTTGTGGGCTGAAGCACAAGCACAATGTTTATGACATTAGGAATTTCTCTTTCTTGGACAGCAAATTAGGTTGCGTGGTACGAGCTCGAACATTAACAACGCTTGCATTAAGAATCTCCTTTGATGTTCCTGCTGAATTAATTCTGCATAATGCACAATATGACTTGAAAGTTAATGAAATGGGACTCCTGTGTCAAGTAAGATGCTTCTTAAATAAGCCCAGAGGCAGTTTTTGAAGGACAAAGTGTTATATTAGTTGACGCGTCCCCCCCCTGTGACTTTATCTCTACAGGTATTCTCAGTGGCAGTCTACACAGAAGAAAACAACCAGTGAAAGTCATTAGCAAAGTTGAATCTGAATTTAAATGGTTGAAAATTGTCTTCGTCTGGAATGACACTTAAATGAACTGCTACATAATTCAGAACATGTTAAGTATGTTCAGTCGGAAGCTACAGTAAGTATGATTTGTGCCTGCAGTGATTATAAAGGACCGTATCTCTTTATTTAAGAGGCACTTTAGTTGACCGTCTTGATAAGTTAATAGGTTAACTCAACCAAATTTAAGCCTCACATTTTGATGATCTTGACAATGGACACAACAGTTTTTGTGTGGCTGCAACCCTAACCCTAAATTACAGTGGTGCTGACAGCCTTTCCTAAATGTCAGCAGAAATACAAAAGAGATGCAGTTAAAAATATCATCTCCCAGACTCATTTGGAGAAAAAGTGGTGAGAAGAAAATATCAAGCAACAACAAAACTAGAAAATTGTGAGTAGCTGATTGAATATGGTCAACTTGTCTTTTTTGTCAGATTGAAGCGAGCGATGTTGACCAGACAAAGGCTCTATTATAGTAATTCCAAATTTAATTAGTATCGTGTGTGCATCAGTTGTACAGTGGGCTCACAAGATAATCTGAGAGGCCATAGACCATTTTTCCTCAAGCCTAAAAATTGTCACTCAAACCTTTAAAAAAATTGTACAGCTCTTTCACGACAGAGGAAAGTGTTGTATTACACTCTTTGTCACATTGAAACGCTGATTTATCCAGCGTCTCCTTCTGTAGGAACAGGCTGCATAATTTGATATCCTGCTGTCACAGCTTTTATTAAGGCAGACGTTACGCAGTACCTGTTTTGTATTTGTATTGTATGGGTAACGTGTCTCAAGCGGGAGATTAACTGCTATAATATAATGTAACATGTGTTTGCACCACCGTATTAAGGGGTCTTGAACACCTGGATGCTTAGAGACTGGTAAAAAAATCAGAATCAGTCAGAAGCTTCAGACTGAAGAGAGAGACTTTCACTGTGTTGGCTGGAGGGATGCAAACTAAAGGCTGCACATGGCCAGTTCATGCAGTTGTTGCTCCATGTGAAGCGGAAGCCACGTGGGATCTGATGTGCATATAGCAGCTGTCTCTAGTGAATGGCATAGCTGGCATATCTTGAGGTCTCTGTGGGATGATACCACTCATGCTGCCTTTAACTGTGTCTTATGAAGGAACAAATACCAGTCAACTCTTTTGTCTTGTTTTACAGTTTTGAGAATTGGTTGTAGGGACGTCTTTCCTTGTCGTATTGTCTTGTTTCCATCAGTTTACATATGCAGGTTCCAGTGTACGATACGGTCGTGGCAGATTTTTCTGTCTGTTTTGCCCTAAACCTTTCAGACTGGGCTGAAAAAAACAGTACTGGGTCAAATTTTCAATTAAATCATGGACAGGAGAGTCCACGCTGTACCTCAGGGAGCCAGAATAGGCATCCAACTGTTTCAGCCGATGGCGACCAATATATAGAACGTTCACAGCAGGGCATTTTACTTTTCTCACTCACCACACCCAGCACTTAAGGCTTGTTGAGTAAGGTGATCTGGACTTACCCACAGCAGCTATGTCTGTATCAAGAACTATCAGCACGATGCATCTGTCTGAGCAGGTGGTGTGGGAGGGTTGCGACTTTGCTCGGTGAGTGTCCCTGCTGGCCTAGGGTTTCCTGTGACTCCGTGCTGCATGTAGGCAACAAATCAATTTCCTTTTTGCTCCATTTAGGTTTTGTTTGCTTCATTTAATAGGTTTCCTCAGTAGGTCACTTTAGGGCCGTTAGCGGTAGTTGTCCTTGGTGCCCTCTGATCCTGAGACGGATTTGTATCCGTCCAGGGAGCCTTGTCACATGGTTAACTATGATAGACCATGTAAAGACTTAATTGCGTGAAGTGAGAACAGTTTATGATGTTTACTTTATAATAATTCTCCCATATTTGTGTCGTGAGAATCATAAAAAAAGCCTTGTTTCTCTGTTATATGTTATATTTTAACTGTCTATTTTTGAGAACATATGCCTGGATACACTGAGGACATACATATTCACTTTCGATTGAACTTGTGTCCCTGTCCGGTATGTGACAGCCAGAGTGACACGATACCACACCGGATCCTTCAACCTGGAGGTCAGAGGATCGGAACATGGCTCAAGCGTTACTGTCTGAGTGTTATGTCTTTATTAGAACTTCGGTTTCACCTCAGCCAGTTCTTTTTAGCAGCAAGTCAATGCTCTTCCTTTCTTGTTTGCTCTGAAAAGCAGACGTATAACAAACAGTGTTGCAGTGGATGGAACATAAGTGCACCGGCAACCTTCATTTTAAGGAGAAGAAAAGCTTTTATGTCATGCTTATAATGAAGAACAACCACATCAAGGACACTAACCACTACAGGAAAGCTAGATCTGTCCAGGCCAGGTCTCCTTTGAATTTCCTCAGTCTTCGGTATATGTACAGTAAATCGAATTACTTAATATATTTGCCACCCAGAATTTGCTGCACATACCTGATGTCTTGCTTAGCCGAATCGCACTGCCCTGGACTCTGTAGATAACTGAAACGAAAAGGACGCTCCCATGACGGCATTATGCTGCTTCACCAACATCATCACAGACCTTTTAACCATCTTCTCCTGGTTCCCGATAGCCAAATGCAGAATATTATGTTGGACAGGATGGGAAACTAATTAATCTTTTGAAGTTTATGTCCTTTAATTTTTTTTCCTTCCCCCGCTGATGCAATACATTGTAACTCTGGAGTGAAGTAGGCATGAAGCTGAAGGGAGATTCTTTTCTTAGTCTGGTTTTCCTTTTGAACCGTTAACTTTTTAAGATGTGAGTAAGTTTCAGAGAATTCCCATAAAAAGAGCATTAGATTTGTGCAGCTAATAACTTTGTTCTGTACCAAAGTATTCATGCTTGACATCGTTTAACAACTATGGACACTTGGACTAGTTCATATTTTGTTGGTGTCTTTAATTAGATTAATATTTTTAATATATATATATCGCTCCAATCAAGTGATGACACCACTGTCATGTTTTGCCCAATTTATCGATGCTTTTCATTCTGCTGCATGTGTCAGTGATTTTAAAGAGGTGGTTTTCAGCTCCCGACTCACTCTGTCCTGAAGTAAGGACCACACCACAGTGGCACTGCAGGAGGTTGGATTCCATTGCCCTTGGGCTCCAAATAACACAGAGGGAGGAAGGCATCTGCCATTGGCTATTCTGAGAAGCAGTCCCATTCCTGGGTGCACATGGATCCAGTCGGCTAGCCGCACAGCACCCGGACCGGCCAAACAGTTCAGTTTACCCCGATTTTAGCTCCTAGAGCAGTTTTGTTTGAAAAGCAAATTCAGCGTTATTTTAGACAATCTGCTTGACCTGATCTACAGAAACGGTATCACTGTAGTTTTCATCAATGATGACCTATGTGAACCTATGTCTAGTCTAAATACCTCTTGCGTTCTAGCTGGGGGTGTAAAGTGTTATACTTTTGTAGAGCTTTACATACAGAGCATACTGGATGTGCTCCCACCTGCCACTGGTATTTCCCACGCTGTTAGATGAGGGCAGCGAGAAGCAACGGCCTTCGATCAGTAATGTTACACTGAAGACGTGAAGTAAAATCAAAAACAACCCGCCACACTTTCAAACAGCGGCTTTCCTGTTTTCTTCCAGGTGCTTAATTCTCCTTTTCTGTGCAGGACCCAGACGTTTTTCAAACCTTAAGGTTTAGCTGCTTTCTGTTGCTTTATTGCAGAGCCTGTTGATTTTATTTTATGCTTCCTAGAACAACATGATATGCTGATAATTTTTATTTGCTTTATCATCCAGTTCATAGACACCTGTGCATCGCTAACGCGTGAGCTGCTCTGACTTTTTGGAATTATTTTTGCTTTGTGTTTTAAGAGTCTCCAAGCTGCCAACTCTATTACCAGATGTGACATTTCTTTTTCCTACAAAGTGACATTTGTAATTTAAAAAACTGTTCGCCCATGATTTAAACAGGCCCGTGGGAAATCTTAAATCCTTTTATTTCATTAAAGGTCAAAAAAGTCTCAATGAATTTTAAGAAGGCAGAAGCTACATTTAATAAAATGCAATTTGTGTTTGCTTAAAGGGCCTCTATGCCCAGATGACGTGACGACAGCGTGCTGTGTTGAATGAAGGTTCTGCCATGAATTGTAAGTCTGGATGTCATAACATTCCTCCCAGAAGGTCACGACACTTAACTGGGTTATTTGTTTATGCTGTCAGGACACTGTCGTCAATTAGACTCAAACCAAAGCCCACGTTCCCCCACCACCCTCCCGCGCCGATCAATAATCCATAAGATTTCCAGGGTTTATTCGACCTGAGCGGCAGTATTTGTGTTTTGGCATCATCACTAGACGCTCCTCCAACCCGTGACTCACCGTGTTCTGTCTATTTCCTCTGTCTTCAGATCAGCTTGTGTCCGCACTGACCTTCAACAGTTCAGCCCTTTGCTTTTCACAGTGACCTGCTCGCTGTAATCTGGTCCCCAGTGAAGACGGCCTGTGAATGCGTAACCGACTGGCTGTCAGTGATGCGGCTGTCTGCGTAGTTTGTCCAGTCTGTGTGAACCCTGCTGTCTGAGTCACTGTGTGGTCTTCCTCTGATATTCTGAAGTGGACACTCGGTCACCAGTACAAAAGCAATATGCAGCATCTGCTATGGGTCTTTCACTCACTTATGTTTACTAAGAAATGAAATTTAAACTGCATCTGCATTGTCAGGTAGCTCCTTTAACAGATTGCAATTTTTTTCTCAGAGAAGTTATGAATTTTCAGTAAACTCACGAATCCCATTGAAAGTTTATGGTAACTTTTATTTAGCCTTTTTCGATAAGTAGTTGAAGTAACTCAAGTAAATCTGTTGTGACGGCAGCTTCAAAGCTCTTGCTTTGAGGTGCGCACCGTTTACCGTTTGTAAAAACCTTCAGCAGTCACATGCAGTATCAAGTGCCTCTTCATAACTTTGGCAAGAGGAGGGTGAAGTTTCAGGCAAGGCGAGCAAACGTGTGGGCCCACATCAGCAGCTGATGGTGTGTTAAGCAGAACTTTAAATACATTCTCCCTACGAGAACGTTAGACCACCTGAATAATGAAAGGCCTCTAGCAGGGCAAGAGGAATGGAAAGTTATTCAACCGCAAACGTATAGATACAAAGCTGTTTTAATAAATGTCTGCTGCTGTGAAGACTTTTAGCAACAATACAGTCAAATTTTTTTATTAACAGTAAATTGACAAACAAGGCAAAAAAGAACAACAACCAAGGAACCAGCTTTCATTATTGATAAGACCTTTTTATTTAATACTACATGTATTTTAATGATATTTGCTTTTATAGTTTTTTACTTTACTTTTTTTCAGTGCAATGTTTAGCTTTTTTTTGTCTTTAGGCCACTAATATTTTTTCCTGATCTGACCTTTGAGTGGTTGGTCAGACATAAATAAGCTTTAACACTCTAAATATGGCGTCCGTCGTGATGCCTGTGCGCTGAAAGTGATGTACAGTAATTCTTCTTGTGACTGTCACTGGGCAAACCTTTCGCTCATTCAGACTGAATGACCTGGCTCATCATCTGACATTGATTAGCAGCATGTGCATAGTGGGAGATGATGGCCGACTGCCAGGTTTAGGCTGTGACATCCACATTTATAATTGGCTGAATTTATAAATGACCTTGGCTTTGGTGCATCATGCTGTACCTAGAGGCCCTGCGAGTATGGCCGTGTTCACACCAAAAATAGCACCCTGTTCAAAAACCTCAAGGGGATGTGTTGCTACAGGTACCGCTGAGAAAATGAAATACAATCCAGGAGGTTTAGTTTGAGGAGTACATCCATAATTTTGAAGGCTTATCGCATCGTGCAATGCTGTACTGTGGTTTATTATTCTGTGAGGCAGGGTTTTACAACTCTGGAAAGTTATTGCAGCGGCAGTCATTTGATCTTCGGTCTCAACATTCACTATGTAAACAATAGAATTAACGCTGTTCCTGCTGCAAAGTAATTCAGGGAATGTATGTTTGCACATACTACTTTGACCTGTGCAGTGTATTTCTGGATAACGTGGCATTACTTTCCCCCCGCTGCCGCCTCAGTAGCGATGCAGACAAAGATGCGTGAGGCGCCTGCATTTACACAAAACCGCTGTCTGCCTGGAGGCCAAGTATGCGATGCCCAGACATTCTTTTTACCTCAGCCTGCACAGAAACAAAGGTCCAAAGTGGATATTTAAACCTGTTCACTTAAATTAATCCACATGCCGTTCTGTCTTTTTTTTAAAAAAAAAAATGTGTTCTATTATTTTATACATTTTATACATGGTTTATGGATGCAGTGAGGTGGTGGAAGCATTCAAAGTAAATGGGCTTTTACAAATGCTAATTTTACCCAAGCTACCGCCTTTAGCTCTCTATGCTGTACTATAGTACAATCAACACAGCTTAATTTATTTTGAATAACATCCTGAAATGTAGTCTAAAATACACTTTTAGATGAAAATCATAAATTATTATTCATAACGGTTATGAAAAATAATAATAGAAGCCACATTACACTACTACTATATTATGTTGCTGTGAACTGATTCTTTTGGTTTCTTATAAACATTCATCAGTTACCTGGGGTTTTGGTTTGCTGTCTTGCAGAGTGAGCAGTTCCCTCTTCTGACATTTTTAAAACTTGAATCATTACTGAAATTCAAAACAGAACAAACTTGGTGGTAAGTGAGATTGGTCTTTGTCAAAGAAAGTTGAGAATAATACAAAATCCTTCCTTGAAGAAATAAATTTTACGGAGTTTTCCTCGTGTCATTAACAATACAGCAAGGTGAAAATGATAGCTCCCTTTGAGGTGCCCTCTGTAGGCGTAGGAGAGACGGTGGCTGTGTGCCTGGCACAGTATTGAATCACTGTTCGTAAAGCGTCAGCTGCTGCTCTGTCTAACTTACATCAGCTTCGTATTCGCTCCATTTTTTAGCTGCACACTATCTTCCTCTCTTTCATACATTCTGTGCTTGATTTTTTTTTTTTTTTCCGTCCTGAAAAGGGATCCTGGTCTTATCACTGAGCAGCAGAATCAGCACCTCCCTCTTCACACTGGATGAGCTGCTTATTGTCCAGATTAAATTAATAAATGGAATTGTTCATTCTACGTACAGATGACTCCCCGTGAGTGAGCGTTTCTTCAGTGCAGACTGAGTTTGAAACTTTGCAAAAAAGGTTACAAAATACAGCAACATCTTTTGAAAACTTACCAAGTCTGACTGACACACAAACTGAGATACTATGCAGTAAGTGATGCAGTATCAATGTTAATGGAAACACAATCTAACATAGTAGTTCAGTGTCAGAGGATGAAATGCCTTTTTAATTTTAAAGCTCAGTTGTGAAAATGTCTTGTATCTACACAGTGGATTTCAGTTTCGATCTGCGCTAGTCTAGTCTGACTTTGTTGTTTTCTACATGCATATGTCACTTTGTGAAGCATGAGGCTGTTTTTGCTTAGATGAAGTAAAGAAACACAGAAAAGATGACCTTCTGCTTTACAGTAACATGCAACAGTGTTGGAAATGTGAGTTATAAAGAACAGATGAGTTGAAGACTGAGGGTAATTCTTGAGTAGCTGAAGCTTCACTACATGAAGTTGTGGATCTTACTTTTTATTATATCAGCAGCACACAATCGTCGTTCTTGACTGTTTTGAGTCCTTACTTGTTGCTTTTAAGCTAAACACAGATGCTTCTCCTTTTCTATGGTTTGTGCAGACTATGATGCTGATGCTGGTCTGTGCAGTTATTAGGGAACAAACTGAAATTGAGATTTCTGTAAACCAAAAGAAAATTGCTTCATCATTCCTTGTTACTCACAAGTGCACACACACAACCCTCTTCAATCAAGGGCCTCTGACTAACGTTTTATTTCTCTCCTCTTTCATGTGCTTCCCTGCTATGGAACAATCTGGGAACACGCAGGTAAGGAAAAACTCATTGTTTCATATTTTGCCTCATACAGCGTATAGCACACTTCTTAGAGCCATCATTTCATGTCTGAGCTAAAAGCGAACGGCACAAAATTGGTTTGTATTCAAAAACTAAAAATGCAGCTTTGCTACCTCTAGGGGGCAGCATGAGCTAGTAATTAAATGCTCAAAGAAAGCCGGAAAGCTCAGAATCCCCCAGGTCTTTCCCAAGTAGAAACACTGTTCATCACAGCTACATAAGTATTAGCTACACTGCTTATTAAATTTGTTGCACTTGGTTATTCAATGTAATTAGCTCTTGGATATTTTCATGGTCTTGTGGAGTTTGATAAGTCTTCATTCATGGGCTTTTGAATTTCTACAATTGCGCTTTAATTGTGCAAACATGGACCCACTTCCCAAATTACCTGCTTTTGTGTCTTTACACTATACAACTCCCACTTTTCTCCACCCCCTACATTTTGCAGGAGCTGGTATTTATAAGCAGTTCACGTGTCCTGCAGACACACATGTATCTCTCAAGCACCAGCTCCCCCTGTTCCCTCGTTTTCCACATGCAGACACTCGACTAAGAGCCTCAATAAATGTTCAGGTTGTTATGACGACTATGAGTGCGGCACTCAATACTACATTAAGAGTCTGAAGAAGCTCTTACAACGCTGCACATCTCTGCAGCTTTAATGCAACAGTAATTGTATAAAAGAAATCCTTGGGAAACAATTCCCAAGATGAATAGTGCTTAAAATTCAAAAGCTTTTGTTAAAGTTTTGCTTTGAGAGACAAACTGACAAAGTTTTACAGTTATTTGAGAAAATGCCAATCTTCCCATTCAGTTAAGATACTGCTCAAACAATTAAGGCAACAGATTAAATACTCTCTGGGTAAGAGAGGTCTTGGCTGCACATTTAAGCAGCCATATTCAATCCTAGTTTACCTGTAGTGGCATCATTTTCTGTGATTTTCTAAGATCTGGTAGTAAAAATTTCACGAGCCTTGAGGTGACGGACACCTCGTATAAAGTTGCCATCGCTGCCCACGGCACTTGATCGTTGATGGCCTGGTGCAGCCTCAGAACACCTGCCCACCGTGCTCCACAACAGTTAACTCCTCTCAGCTACTTAAGTGTAATTTCTGCGTTGTCAAAACCAGGGCTTGTTTTCTACTTTCTTACAATGGTTATATTAAATCAAGAGCCTTTAAAGAACTCGGACCATAATGATGTTTTGCAAAGCCAACGATTGTCTGTTTAAAACTAATGTGCTTATTTTCTGCTTATAGGAAAATATAATTAGTTAGTGCTTGACTGAAAAGACAGACAGACCATGACTAATTTGTCTTGAGATAATGACAATTTAACTGCCCAGTGTTATTTCAGCCTTTCTGTTTTTTATTTGCAAAGAAAATCCAGGAATTCGATCAGTGTTTATTTAAATATTCTTAATAACTTAATCTGACACGAGTAGTCTAGGTAGGGAATATTATAGCGCATTGTTTATCTACTCAATTCTAGTTTTTCATACCTTCTTATTAGATTTAAACCAAATTCTGATGTGGCATCATGTTTACTTATGTTTTCAAGCAAATCCGTGACATTTTTCAGTCTAAAATCACCCAAGGAATAAAACGAGTTGCCAGGCAGCAGACCTGCGTTCATGTCAAGGTCGCATGAGGCTGTTCAGAAAACATAAACCAGAGGACTCCCTGTCAGTCTCCCTCATGGCTCCTAGTTCTTGGAAGACAAAGGTAACTGTTATTCAGCTTGATAGTATTTATCACCATATGCAGAGGCAAAATGTCATTGTTGCACAGGACAGCTTTGAGCTCTCATTTAATAAAAGCATTGTCCAGGTAGAAAAGAGCAAGAATCTCATTTCAGCTATTCATTGATTCTTACATTGAGCCAACTGCCTGCGAGCATGTGTCAGAGTATACACACTTTATCTCAACGCGAAGCAAATGATTTTGCGGCTGAGGGTGATATTGGAGTAGAACCAGTTGGAAACGGTGTTTGTAAAAGCAGTACTTCAAGCCCTCCAGTGTTCTCTGGAGCGTTGATCAGTGTCTCTGAGTACTCAGACATTAGACGTGAGGGTAGCATTAAGTGCTAGACTAGACCAGTGCCACTAGTAATTTTTTAATTGCTTCAAATAGTGTATGCAGCCAGTTTACCAACGATGTTTGAGTAAAGGCATTCACAGAGATTTAGTTTGATGGTGCAGTTGTCTGGAATTGAGATACAAAGTGAGATATAAAGTTTGAGATATTCTCAAACTAAATATTAATTTGTTGTAGTAATAAACATTTGGTATATTCAGTTTTTTTTTATTAACTAACTGTTGTAGTACAAAGGTAGAGTCCAAAGTAAACTTAAGAATGACTGGATTGAGTGGTTGCTGCATAGAAATTCTTGAATTTTAGTTGTGACCCTGCTTTTCTTTATTAAATTTATGTTTTGTGACCTTTAGAAAGTTTTCTGTCTCTCAAAGTTTCGGTTGCGTCTTTGTCATCATCCCTGGATTTTCAAATTAACAAAACCAAATTATACAAGGTCACAACTTGTGACTCTACTGCATTTTCTCGCAGTCCCCCAACAGTTCAGCTCGGTTTGTTTTGCATGGCCAGGAATTGAATATTTAGCCTCTTGCTGTTCCCTACAGAATGCGGACTTTGATTAGCAATTCATGGCCTCCTTAAGGCAGTATAACAAAGCAGTCAATATCCTCCTCTCTGATGAGAATGCAGGGGGCACGTTGGAAGGATTAATTTACTAATACAAAATGGAAAATCAATGGTAGGCTCCTCACATAAATACTCGCATACAGCAACACAGAGCAGCTGGATCTTCGGAGCTTTGTTTTTCATCCTGGCTACAGCGTGTCAGTAGTCTGTTGCATTACTGTGATGGATGACAATGAAGAGGATCTTGTGGATGCATTAGATTTTCCAGCTACGTCTCCTAACTGGGCAGCAACATCCATAGCCTCTCATTTAGAGCTCTGATGTAATTAGCACAGCCTCATTACTCTGTTCGCTACCCCCCCATTTGTTCAACATTAGCAGAGAAAAACAAGTAATATTGTAAACAAAGTTTGAGTTTAGTCAAATTAAAGTTGTTGCTGAATTATCTACACAGACATTTCCCACTAGATTGTTTTTCTTTAAACGTTGTCCAAGGACTCTTCAGCTTATTGCAGTGTGCTGTAATGAAATTGTAGCATATGTCTTATACAGCTTTTATGTTATACACACAGGCCTGTCTTTTAATTTCCACCTAGCAGTGTTTACTAATTAAAATGATCACTTATTTTCACAGAAGTGGTTTGCAAACCCATCTACAAGCCCGAGTTGAGCTCTGTGCTGACATCCTTGTTTTTAGACATTTCATTCTGAGTGTCATGAAACCAGTGTTTGTGGCACAGTTGTAATTGAATCCTGTCATAAACTGACAGTACATGACATACTTCATATCCACAAATAAGGAGCAAAAGCTAATACAGCCTCCAGTCTGAAATGTCAGCTTCTGCGTGTCTTCTTTTTTGCAGCCACAAATCCATCATGAAATTCTCATATGTATTACATTTAACATCTTCAGAGAGGATGGAGTTACCCAGGATGTAGTAAAGTTGCTTAAGGCTTGCAGTGCCCACATATGCACTTCATGCTTCATCTCCCCTGATCTTCTCAGGGCCTCCCTTACACCTCCTTACAACATCAGCATGCTACAGTGGATAAGAGAAACTGCTGATTCGGTCCAACTGGCCTCTTTAATTTTTGATGAGCGTGGGAGAGACGGACCCATGGGGCTGCCAGAAAGCCTTGTGGCCCGGTTGTGCTGCTGTGCCATCCAGCTGCAGATGCACCTGCCAGTAAGCGCCAGCTACCTGGTTCACTTTGTTCTCTTCATCACAATGAAGAGCGGCAGAATTTGCAGGCTTTGCACTGACCTCTTTTCCATTTGTCTCTACAGACAAAGTATCCGTATTGAGTATCTTTAAAAAGTATCTTTCTCAACATGTAACTGGATGGAAACGTATTTTGTCCGTTTTACTTTGGCACTAACATTTTCTCTGAATGGTAATTTTAATTAAACATTTCCAGAGATCGTTACCGAAATCCTAGCTGCCCTGTCTTATCAGTAAAAATAAGTTCCCTAACACCTTTTGCCAGTACACAAATTGATGTTTGAATGGTCTTACTACCTCTAGGGCTGCCAGGCTTTTTATGGCACTTTACATCTTTAATGAAGCCTTGAAAACAGTAAAACATGTTCTAAAACCAGCCTTTGAAATCAATCAGCTGGATTCATAATTTCACAATAAGCATTTTTATATAAAAGCTACCTTAGGTAACCATATGTGTGTGTAGTTTATTACTAGAACTAGATGCAGAGCCATTCGAGACTAGAGTAGACTCACATTTGCAAACATGAGATGCACCGTGACGCATATAAATAAAAGTGAAAGCCTGACATCAGTAATGTGGAAATCAGCTGAATATTTCTTCTTGCTTGTGTCGTATGTCACCTTTGATCAGATTAGAGATGCCACATTCAGGAGACGGTGTTAAAGTGAAGTGGGTCCATAAAGCTCGGTAGTTTCATCGGTAACAGTAAAGAGGCGTAGATGTGGGCGTGTAGAAGACATCACTTGTGATAACTGCAATAATCCCTGTTCGTGCAGACAGGGATATTCGGAATCATGTTACTGCATGTGCAGCATTAACATATTCTTAACTTGAGCCTTCTACTGGTGCACAAAAAATAGGTACAAGCATTACTTTTTTTTTTTAAGTTCTGCTGTGAAAAGTTATCAAAAGTACAGATTTTATTTAGAAATATATTTATTACGAAAGGCTGGATCACAGTACATACACACTGAACACATTTTGGAACTTTTTTTTTCATCCATTGATTGATTTTTTTTTTTTTTTTTTTTTTTTTTTTTTTTTTTTTTTTACCCTGGAAGCGAAAACAAGTGACAATAACTACATGTTAATGCATAAAAATTCATTTTAAAAGACAGCTGGCATTTAGAGAGCAGCTTGGTGTTAATTGAGAGTGCTGATGTCTAAGGCGTCTGTTATATAAAATAAATTAAGCTTCCTGTTTACGGTGTGTCACTCAGACTCATAATGAAAGATACTTTGTATTCACTTCTGGGACAAATGCTGTTACTTATGGAAAAAACATGACTGTGGCTTTACACATCAATGTTCCTGACATTACGTCCGCTGAGAAGCTACCATACTTCCTGAAGATGGCCTGAACACGAAAGTATTCATTGCGTGGAGGTTTTTATTAACAGTGTTGTTAAAAAAAAAGTCTGTAAGCCCGAAAGAAAAGGATTTCTGTTTACTCGTACTCTTTAGTTCACCTTTTGCTCCTCCGTCTGGTCCCTTCCAGTGACTGTTTGGTAATCTAGCCATTTATTCTTCTTGTCCTGATCCACGTTTTACGTCTCGGTGCACTCCAGAAAAAACACAGATGATCTGGCACTTTCAGAGACTGGCTGTATGCTTGGTAACGATCCATTTGTTGTAAGCACATCTCCCCTGCATAACAATTAAGTGCCATCGTCACTGGGTGCATCAGAGACAGATGGCATGGCCAGTACAGGAGGGACAAAGAGAAATTCTGGAAGTTTCTGGGACTGTGGCGTTGTTGGCTCAACAAGAAGAGTGAACGTTTTTGAAATGCACATGGAGAGAATTTTCTACTTACAGATTTAGGCGTTTCAATTTATTTTGCCTTCATTACTAACCTGGGCAGATTTCATTACTGAACGTCAAGCCCTGCATCCGTTGTCAGAATTGACTCTAATAGCAAACAAGTCTTATCCCTAGATGAGGCCAGAGGCGGCACACTGCAGCCTGGAGGCCAGCAAGAGTGAATCCTGTTGCCAGGCAACAGTTTACAGCCAGAGGGTGGGCTGGAACTGGGATCCTCCGCTGCTGCCCACACCCATGCCTGTCCTTCGTCATCATCGCGTCAGGATTTGTAACTTGCCAGGTTTTGAGTAATTGATTCGAAGTTCCCCCAACATCAATTTGCCGTGGCACCACCTGAAATATCGGCACTGACCGGCTGTCGACTTTTCTTGTAGATGAAGAGCAAAAATGAAACAAACACCAATGAATGTACCAAAGGTTGCATTCAATTATCATGATTCTTCATAAGCAGAGCTTTTTTTTGATCTTTTTTGAAGACAAAAAGATTGGACTCCATCTAAATGAATGTGTGTAAAATGATTCTCATCACCTAAAACGGGTTTTTGGAGCTCTCTCTGCAGCCTGCGGATTTTCTCTGCGTATTCGGGTGTTGCTGTTGTGGATCTGGGGTGCCCGTCTGTGATGGAGCCTTATTTGTTTCCTGAATGTCTAATCTGCCAAGTTCATGCCTTTGGCTGCCCGCTGAGAAGGGGGTCCTTGTTCTGTGTCTGCCTGGCAGACCCAGTGACTGCTGCTGTCCCCGGCCTCTTGTGCACATTAACATACAGCTGTCCCACAGGATGTAGTGAGACACACACCCGTGGGCTTCAGAGGGAATCTGGGTACTCCCTCTTCTCTTGCACATTCAACTAACCAGCGTCAGCCACAGCAGATGGGCTCGTGATTAAACCAGTAGGCACATGGCAGCTATTGTTGGTTTCCCCTTTTGAAAGGTCATCTATAGGGTCAAGGCTGAATTGGTGCAGTGAGAGCCCCCATACATAAACTGTATGGGTGGTGGTTTTAATGATAGCTTGTCAGACTTGTGGTTTTGTAGACCACATGCATTAGAGAGTTAAAGCGAAGGTTTTAGGCACAAGAAGCACATTCGGTGTGGTTTCATTTCAACAAACCATCATTCATCCTACCAACAGGCGTGTTGGTGTACAAACTCGGCACCGAATTCACATCTGAAACGGTTACATCAGATGGACCAGTTCTCTGAGTGACACAATTCTGTCGTGTCTATGTCGTAGGTAATTATTGATGAATCATTCATTAATATCTGTTTTAAAAATGTTTGTCTGAGTTCCAGGAACAATCTGGGAAGGCTTTCTGTATCTAGCACCAGGGTAAATGCTGAGGTTGTTACCTGCTGGAAGCTGACTGGTTTGGTTTTGGTAATTTCCAACTCCCCGTGTTGTTTCAACCAGTTTTTCTAAATCCAGTCAATTAGTTTTAACTTGGTTACTAGAACCAGTCCAAGTCTTTTTCTTTTCCCTTTCTAGTATAAACTGCAAATGAGCCTTTCACCAGGAGGAGATTATTCCTCCCTTCACTTGTGCTTTCTCCACCACTTGGACAGTCTTTACGAAGACTGTGTGGTTTCTTAGCTGAAAGCATTAAAGCCTTCCATGCGGTTGCAGTGTGAGAGTAGGACAGCGTGTGCTGGGGGGAATCTATTTTAGGGGAAGTTGTTGCAACCTCACTTCCATTTTCCACTCTGTGCTCATTTCATTGACTGGGCAGTTGGCTTGCAGGTTCCTTTTGGGAAGGCTATGGAAAAATAGAAAAAAGAAATGACAGAGTGACATATCCATGGGTTTTGGCTGGAAAAACACCCAACACACTTCCAGGCTACGCTGTAGACCGAGCAACCCTTTATAAAATCACTAATTTGTTATTGTGCAGTTCTGTTGCAATGCATTGTTTTGAGTTTTAGCAAAATGTAAAGACCAGTACTACAGTAAATTAGTTCCACTGGAATGTGCATCATATAAAGAGGAAAGTGCGTCGCTTTCCTCCTGCTCATTCTTTGCCTGCAGCAGCTCCACAGATGTTGGTTAGCTCGCCCACAGGATAGATGTTGTTCAAGGGAGACGATTCATCAAGATGAATGACAAGTTTTGGGGAATGGCAACTGGCAGCGTAAAGTAATAATACAATATCTGCAAGAAGGTGAAAATTGTACGTTAAAGTCTGTCAAATCTTGACATGGACAGTAACTGAATATCTCACCACCCTGACCTTAAATCACAGAAGGTTGATTGTGCTTTATTTAACTCCACTATGAACATGATTGCAAAGGAAATGGTGCATATATATATATATATATATATTCCCATTTTATTCATTTCTGTCAGTACATAGACACAAATGGCCACAGTAGCAAAGTGTTTTAATTAGAAACACTTCAAGTATTTTACTCAGCTACTTTGTTGGTTTGAAGACAAAGGAGGAAGCTTTTTCAAAGGTTATTTAATGGCACCTGTAGTTTACTGAATACGATGAAAGAAAATTACTTTTTTGGAAAAGAAACTGCAAAAGAACAAGACCCTAATCGTGTTGTTACTACACCATGCATAACATCTGGTAAAAGTCTACGTGCTCTGACTGTCTAGTAAATACCTACAAAATAGATTTGCACCATAACTAACAACGTTGAACTAAACTTGGTGAATTTTGTATCTTTGGCCACATCATGACTAGACATGAAATAATTGAAGACGTAGAATCTTTAGCTCATACAGGTGCTTTTCTAAATGACCCAGTACACTCCTCTGTTGCTATCCAATTTCTGCCAGCCAGGAAGTGGTGAAGTGTGTTTGTGTCTTTTTAGTGTGTAGGAGGACTCCAGGAGTATGTGTCAGAAGCTGTATGAGACAGGGAGGAAGAGACTGCAGCAAAACCTGAATTGAGTCAGTGAAATATAACCGTTATTATCCAAGGCTTAATCCACCAAATGAAACTTTAAAATGCTGCTGAGCTCTGGCCACAACAGTTAATTTTATAAAAAACACTGTAGTTATAATAATCTATATAAACCAAGCCAGCGGGTTTTTGTCTGACGTGTCCTTCACACAGGGGTGATGAGGCTGATGAACACACAGTCTATCATACTAGTCCATCTTCACGCAACCTCATATTCAGCCGTTAAAATTTTCTTTTGGCAGCAGCTGGTTTCTTCCTCCGTCCTGCGTCTGTCTTCATATTGCCCAGCATGGGATGTAAGTCCTCTGAGGCCTCATGCTGCCAGCCTTCACAGCCAGGCATGTTTCCACTTTAGGATTCAATCGACATATGGTGCCCACCTATAATATCCTCGCCGTGACTTTCAGGTTCCTCTCACATTAAAACATGCTTAATTCACTGATATGCGAAACATTTATTTGCTGTATTCTGATGGGTAGTCTAAAGTAAGGAATGCCATTGTGTTTTGAGAAAAGAAAAATTATTTGACGCCAGCAGCACGTAACATTCCATCTTCATATTTCTTCTTCCCAGAAAGTATGTTGAGTGTGTGTCTTCTGTCAACAGCTACTGCAGTAGTAACAAGTATTGGTGTTCGTGAAATGAAGCAAACATCCTTGCAGGCTTTCCAAGGTTCACTGCTCCTCTGCCCTACTTAAAATGAAACATTTCTGATACTTGACCCCTTGTCATTGACAGCCGCCCTTTAAATCTTGGGAGACGCGTCTCTCTTAGCGTTTCTACCGTATATCTAACTATACTTTGTAAGTACTTTTCTCAGCCTCATGCCGTTTGCCTTCAGAACCATAACTTGTTTTCCTCAGAATGTGTAACATTTCCAGTCAAGATTCCTCCCGTTATTAACTCATATTGCCTCAGTCACGGCTGATTAATCACACTGAAGATGGCCCCGTGTTGGACTGTACTTCACCCATTATTGTTTAACCTGTGAACATCTTTTTATACACGGTGCTTTAATGAGCAATTTTCAGTTTCCCTGTCTGTGTTTGTTAATGTGAACCAATACTAGACATTTTTCATTGCTGCTTGTCTGAATTCACCAGTGGTAAAATATGTTGGTAACGATGGTAAGACAACACACAAGAATACGTTTCTTCATTGAGTGTTTATCCGTATATTGTTTTACTAGGGACTCCTTCATTCTTTGCTTTGTCGTTATTGCACGCGTGTATTTTGCAACACATCAACCTCTTTTTCACAGCATCACCACTGCAGTGGTTTGTTGTGGACGTTAAGTTTGAGTAAGTGTGGACATTCAATCCACCATCTTCATGCAAGTTGCATTGCTGTTACATTACATCATTCATCTTCACCAACAAGTGCCCAAATCGAAACAGTTATGTTCTTTCATGTAGCAGCCTATTGATCTCTCTTTGAAAATGTGAGTCTCACTGTGCGCCGACATGTCGAGCACTAAAAAAAGTTGCTATCATCCACTCTGCTGGTGGCCCATCAGAGATAACTATAATCCTAAACAGTCACTTTAGACAAGAGCACTGCCTTTGAAAGCACGGCCAGTGGACACATCTAAACAAGATCAAATGTGCCCTTCGCTTTCTGGAAATTGGTTTGTGTATCATCATGTGAGTCACGTAGTTCACTCTTATCAAACGTTTGGCCGCTTTGGTCACTGTCCGCTTGCGACACTTCAACAGGAACAGGCTGACAAAATGGAAGTGTTTTTCAACTTTCACTTGCAAACTGCTCCACCTGCATTCCTCCCAGATTACCTCATCAGTCAGACCCGTCTGTCAGCAGGCTCCACCTTAGTTTAATCTTCACTAAAGGCAAATGCAGTAGCTACAGTTCCTCACCCGCCAGACAAAAAGCTTACTGTGAACATTTTTATCCGGTCTTTCTTGAACTTCATCATTGTACAACTTGTTGAAAAAAAAACAAAACATCACACCATTTATCTTGTGAGTGTTTGTCCTTCTGTTCACTTGATTGTTACAGTACATTGGTGAGCTACAGTTTGTTCTGTATTGTTCTCATTTAAACGTCTGTCGGAACCTTAGGATTAATTATAATGACCAAGGTGATGTTTCACTCAGACGCCTCTAGAGGAGCTTCGCGTAGAAAGTATTATAATTATTAGTGCTACTGGCCAATAACTTTGAAGTGTGTCTTCATGCAGCTACTCTTTCATGAAAACAAGGTGTGCTACTTAATCAGATACCCTTCAAAGTGTTTGACAGCTAATTGGACATAGTATAGTTTCAGCATATTAACTGGAGGCTCGTAAGAATTTTGTAGGTATTTGACCATAAATAAGGGTAAAATCTAATTTTGACGTGATGCTAGCGTCATGAGAATATGTCCATCACTAATGTTATAATGGTTAGTTTAGCAATCAGTGGCCCAAACAACAAATGTCAGCCTGGGGCCATGTACTGTTAAAAGAAACTAATTGTTGCTGGCACAGAACACATGTTAACCAACTGATCATATTTGATCTTATTCACAGTACTCGTTATCTCAGGTTAGGAAATTCAAAGGCTCTGTCATGAATCATTTGATGCTACTTTTATTAGCTCCTCTCATAGGTTATATTGTTGATCTTGAACATACAAAAATAACGGCGGTCGTTCCAGATGAGATCAGTGTCACATGGCGGGAAAAAAATACTAAAGGCAGTGACGTTTGAGTTTCTGTAGTGAGTTCAGGTCAAGGCATACGACCAAGACGCTGTCACGGTGTCCCTGCATGATTTCTCGCCACCTTCTCCAAAATATTTAGGGTTCTACAGATGACAGGTAGCACCCAGCAGGCACAATTTGGCTCCCTCTGGTTCATCTGGGATGCAGAGTGGTAATTCTGGATGATTAAAGAGGTTTATTCGTTTCTGTGTAAATGTTGATGCTAGGCCCAGCCAAGATTCACCTGGCTCATCACACACATTTCCATAACTCCTTTCATTTCTGAATGAGATATGACAGCTCAAGCTGCATCCAAACGCAGAGCCAGATAGGCGTATCGTGGAAAAGAGGATTAGGAATGGTGGAACATGTTAGCGTATATGGTGAGGTTTGTCCTGTACAAGAAGGTTCCGTATGCGTTTTGTGTAGTATACTGGAATGTACTGCGCCAGACGATGTTTAACACTGCTTTTAATGGTAACATGTCGAAACGTCTTTAGCCTTCT
This sequence comes from Macropodus opercularis, assembly GCA_030770545.1. NCBI lineage: Eukaryota > Metazoa > Chordata > Actinopteri > Anabantiformes > Osphronemidae > Macropodus > Macropodus opercularis. Next base: position 4,919,164 of record CM061089.1, read on the forward strand.
GCTGCTACTCTTAAATTCATGTTAGTTTCTCTTAAAGTGTAATCTTACCTACAGATTGTCAACGTTTTACTGTAGACAGGTGTGACTTACTTGCTCACATGTAACGTGACTGTGGGAGAAAAGTTCAACTTCAGAAAACTTCATAGAAAGTTTCCAGCAAACTACTGGCATTGAGCTGTTTCATGCTTTGGGCATTTTGCCAGTAGCCTTTGGATGTTTGTGAATAGAAGCCATAATGATTTAGAGTTGAATGCAAAGACGCTCACGTCCAGTGATGGATTACTTGGACTTCATTACTTCTAGAGCAACAAAAGTTAGACGTAAACACTTTTGAGAAACTAGCTGGCTCTCCTTTTTGTGTTTCAGTTGAAGCATGAACAGTATTGAACCTAAGACCAAAGCAGCATATCCTCATATAAACTTGAAGAAAACCTTTTTGTATTCTCTTAATGGGGCAAATTCAAAGTTCTGTGTACCATTCCTCAATTTAGTGAGCACACTGATACCACTGGGAAAACATCTTCCCAAAGCAAAGCAGGCGGATTTATTTTCCCTGGGAAAATTGGCTTCTTTGTGTTTTATTGCTTTACACTGGGTTTTAATGCTACATGTGACTTTATAAGGAGACAGTTCGACCACTGTTCCCACTAATGTTTGGTGACAGGAGACGGCACAGAGCTCTAGTCAGCAAGGAAAGTATCCCCAGTAGATGTTCGTCTTTTTAGTCCAGTCATTTCAAGATACTCGCTGACTTTAACCATCAGAATCCATACAAACAAACAGTGAAGAAGCTGCCTGTCATGACTGGGGAAGATGATATGGATGCTAACACTGGCGTTCAACCTTCTTTTTTATGGTGAATATACTGCTTCGTATTTGAGGCCAGCCACGACTGCACGCTTGCAGTTAAATCTTTAAGCATCTTTTGTAGTAGGTTATCTCAGACGATTTTGTGCCTTCATATGATAAAGTGTGCGTTGTAGAGCTGTGCTGACGGGTCAAAACGCTCACTGCCCTTCAAATGGATAAAAATTGTGTTTAGTGATAAACGGCACATACAGAGCATTTCACGTGTGGGGGGTGTTGGCTCTTTAATCATCATCATCGTGCCTTCAGGGGATAACATTTACTTTTTTCCGAAGGCGTCTCTATTTGTATACGTTTTAAAATACTGCATCTGTTTGACTCAAATTATTTTAAATAATTCCCAGTAACTGCAAATATTGACCTCTGTTCTCCATGTATTTTCCATGAACCTAGATGATGCCATGAGGGAGATGCCACTGACTCTGGCTTTAATTTGTTTTTTGACCTGACCCTTTCAAACTTGAATGTTTCGGTCGCGTGGGTGGCTGTAGGATATGTTAATTCTACTCCATGCCATGCAGATGATTCTATTATTATCCCCTGTAGAATGCCATGATCCATGGTTTCCTTTTTCATCGAACCTCCCCCACATGCTTTGCATCTGTCCACCCCAGAATGAGGCTCACACTTCACCATTTCTGAAAAATCTATTGAGAGGAGACCCCCTACTCATTTTTTTCCACTGAGAGGACAATCGCACAATGACACGGTCTCATTTAGTGATGCATCACTGCCCAAGAAGTATTTGCTCCTTCAAGTTCACCACCTCACATTAAACATTTGCTCAAGAAAGCTCTTTTCTCCTTTCAGTGTAGCTGTTCCCCCGCCACCAACATCTGCCGATTTGGAGTAGCTGGCCTCCAGTCGACAGGTGTTAGATCCACAATTCATTTAAAACCTGTTCTGCTGCTTAGGAGATGGGTCAATTAGTCACTCAACAGAACGTTAATCTCTCAGTGATAGTCAGTTTGGCCTCCAATACAGTTTGTCCATTAACTGCAGGTTATTCTCATAAAATATCAAAATAGTTGTTTAAAAAGATGAAACGAGCAAATCTTCATATTTAAGAAAGTGTCACATTTTGTGAATTATTTTGTATTGGGTTTATGTATTACACTGCCTGTTTTAAGACCAAAGACCTAAATGAACAGATTAAAAGATCAATACTTGCACCTGTGCATCTCAATAGATACTGTTCAGGGTGTAGAGTCAGGAAGCTGAAACCCTGGCGCAGTTATTTGTGCACAGACAGCATTTACATTTCCCCACAACCTATGTGCCGTGCTGCAATGTAATGAGTGTATTTTTATGCAAATAGTGCAGAAAAGGAGCCAATGCTGTTACCTGAAAGTGTTTGTTTGTTGGTAATCGTAAAGACAATCGGTTAGAAATGAGTTTGCTTTTGAGCCGCTGTGCGTCTGGCCAGCAGGATTTGGGTTTTGATAAGCGGGAGGTCAGCAGCGGGAGAGGCCTGTTAATGCTTTACTAACTGGCAGAAGGAGGGTGACAAAGGAGTCCACGGCCTATTCAGAGGCCACAGTGCAAACCCTCCGGCATGCCAAGCATTCCAACGTGCTGTGTAAAGGCTGGGACGGCAGGGAGCTACCACAGGGCCTTTCTCACGGCGACCACCTTAAACACACAGACTTGAAGCCATTGGTCTATGATGGTTAGTTTTCCCCCCTGTGTGAATTAACGCTGGGGAGAAGGTGTAACTAAATTGCACACATGAGCCAAATCCCTCTGCACCTATTCTGCTTGCTCACACGGCCACGATTTAGATATTTTGCTGACGTCATCCAGACTTTAAAGTTTTCGGTCTTTGCTTAAACTTACTTTGACTAAAGTACCCAACGAGCTGGCTGAGCGTTAACAGAGAATAATTGTCACATGCGTTTCTTTGCCGTGTTTAACACTCAGCTATTATCTCTCAAATGGTGGCAGGTTTTAGCCGATCCCTCTCCTGCCAAGTGCTTTTTTCTTTTCAATAACAAGCCCTAAAATTCCCCCCTGTGCTAGGGCACTCTGTAATTACAGGTGTAAGCCAGAAGCACCTGAAAGGCTGCCAGATCACAACGCTCCATCACCTGTGAATATGAGCCCTTCTCATGATCCCCTCTTTGTGTCCCCGTTCTGATGATATAATGCCAATGCTTTGTTAGGTCAAGTGTTAAATACCTACTGAAAATACTGACTCATTCCAAACTGGATGTCTGAAACAAAATACTGTTGGTGAAGCCAGCAACCTCGTGTTCAAAGTTTAATCTGAACTGCACACCAATGTCAGTGTTTATCAATGGCAGGTGGTCGGTTTCAGTATTCAAACAAAAAGCTTCTGGTCAATTCATCTTGTTTGGCTAAACAAAGGAAATGCAAAGCCTGATTGTGTTGTGTTTAAAAAGCGGTTTGAGTTATGACTCGTCACCTGCGTTGAATGTTCATGTAATTTTAAACTAAAGCTGCCCTCTTGAGGTTGTGGATCCAGCCGGAGAGCGTCTGGTGTTAAGGACCGAGCAGGTGCAATCGGCCATTACATGCTGAAGTGCAAATATTGGCCAGTTTGATGTGTGGAAATGAGCAGGTGCTGCAGACGTGGATCAATACACAGTGTTGCCTCATAGGCTGTAACGCTGGACTGTTTGCTGTCATGGGGTCTGGGTTGTTGACAGTCCTTGATGCCGCAGTCAGTTCAATATGCTGTATGTGGTGGAAAATGTAATTGGCAAAACACCACACCATAAAATCCTTTTCCATATTGCAGCTGTTGTTTGCAACATTATTGTTTTTATTCCTATTTTTAAGGATGTGCTGCAGTGGTTATTTTCTGTGTGGTGAGATGAAAGCCGTAAACCGCACAAAAACATTTTCATTAACGATACATTGTAATGTGCAAAAATGTCCAACATTCTCTGGGTCCAGCATCTGAAATCTTAAATAATGTTTAGGGTTTGATGTCATCAGATCAATCGATGGAAAAATGCCTGTAGACTGATTTCATGTGGTATGTAACCAAGTAGTAAATGGATGGAGTGACATTAATGGAAACGCTGAAGAACGAGCCTAAACTGATGCAGCTGTGTCGTGAGTTGGTGTCTCTGCCGCTGGGAGCAATGCGGCCACGCGCCGCTGTACTTGGTCTACGCGTAATCAAGACAATTCGTGTGATGACGTGACGTTTCCTGACCGAAGCTGTCGCGGTGTGGTCCGCATGGGCAGTGGCGTTTTGGAGAGGCCAACTTTTTTTTTTTTTTACGCAGAAAGCCAAGCGCGCACCCTCCCGCTCCCCGCTCTCCGCCTCGCCTGCTGTGCGTTTGTCCCCCGGGTGTCCTGCTCGCTGAGGATGCGCTGCGCACCGCGTCGGGTGCCGGACTGCACCATTCCTCCCGTCTCCACCGGGGAGGCTGTAATCCGATCCTGTGTGGAGGAGGAAGAGCACACAGCCGTGCGCTCTGACGCTCTTCCCTCCACTCCGCCCCTTTCTGCCGAGTGTCACCCTCTTCCTCCCTCATCTGTTCACTCCCTGCTCGCCGAGGCTGGTCGTCGCATCGCATTGTTTGCCACCCTACCGAGGCTCTTTTAAGTCGGCGTGACACGGCGCTGCCTTTTCCCCGGTTTTTGTCAGACAATCGAAACGTTTACCGGGGGGATCTACCGCATGCGCGCCAGCCCGGTGACGTGCCCGAGCATGTTCACACCAGAGACCGCGTCGGATTTACCTGAGCGTACGCTGCCCTCACCCTGTCAGAGCTCTCTCCCCACCGCGCACGCAGATTTGGACTTCACCGGTTGTCACTGAAGAGGAGAGAGGGACGCGCACCGGATCGCCAGGATGGGGTTCTACGGCACTTTAAAGATGATTTTCTACAAAGTGAGTAGGATTTCTGCTCGTACTACCCGCCGGCGTCACCTCCAACACAAACCCCGTTTAAGGTTTGACTCGCTCCGTCGCCCTCATTATCTTTGACGCGCCAGATTGTGCGGCCACTGCGGAGGATGAACAGCAGTGGAGCCAGACCCCCAGAGACGCCGCTTTACTCGCCGGGGCCTTAGCAATGCGTTGAATGTTGTGATATCACCCCAGATTAGGCATCCTTGCCCTTCCCAGCAAGTTGAGCCGTGTAAATACACGCCACGGCGGTGGTTCGGGAATAATCAGGGCATCAGTAAACGGTTACGGACGTGGCACTTCAATGACCATTTAATTCATGCTGGATGGATGGATGGATGTGCTGAGAGCTCTCTGTGTTACGCGCTGCCGAATTTGCCGATTTGTGGACGCAGATGCTCTGTGCACCTGTACATCAGCTGTGGTCATCTCTCCACCATAATCTGGTAGCGACTCTACAACATGCAGAAATCGTCTCATTAGTTCTGTTGTTATTCCTGCGGGCTTGGATTTTCTTTTGCTCACTTTCACGCACTCGACAGCCGACGTCCACTGCGTCCCCTGCTCCGTTTGCAGGGTTGTTATGATTCCACAATATGCAGCAGTGGTTTTCTCGCACTGACCAAAGTGACTGAGACGCATGCATGTGATCAGTCTGCTGTTGCCTGGTGGGAGTATAGCCTCTTCCTGACGTTGTGCACTCCCCTCAGGCTCCAGCCACAGATAATGGGTCACTGTGTCAGACTGCGTGAGGTAGACGATCCTCAAGGATGTTGGGTGTATTATGCTGGATGGCAGCCATGAAATGATGCCCCCCTCGACACAGAGTGCAAGCAGAAATATGAAAGGGAATCCGTTATGCCGGATGTGTAACGCAGACAAGTTTGTTAATCAGTCATCGTTCACAATCTGAGTCTGCAGATCCCTTGCAGTGGGGGATATTTTTTTTCTTTTCGTGCAGCTGTGTTGCTCCCACTCTGCTGTGCTGACGCTTTGACTCAATTAATCCTAATAATTAAGTGAAAATGCTATAGTTAATCAGTGAGAATCAGCTTTGAATGCTTGCTCATTTGTATTCTTCATGCGTTCTGTGGATTTACTCATACTAAGATAACAGGGTTTTGAAGTCAAACCCTACAGCTTGAATATCCTCCTGCCTTGGCAGAAACAGAAATCCGCTGAAAACCTTTTTTCAGTTTTAATCAGAATTGATCCGTACAGTCCTGCAACTTAGTCACTGTCTCCAAAATGGCCAGTTCTCAGATGCAAGCGTCTCTGAAGCTCCAGCAGTGGTGATTAAAATGATGAAACTGTTCCACGTCTGCCTGAAACAGTATTTGAAAAACTAGAAAAGATTTTTCTAGTGACTGATGCTGTGGGATGTAGCCTCCGTTTAAATGAATCAACACATTATGTAAGAGAGATTGCTGTCTTTAAAATATCATTAACTCTCTGCGTATCCATCTGTCGCGCTTTTGGCCAGATAGGGAAGGGGAAGGAAGGAGGCAGGACTGATTAGTGGTGATTTACAAACACTGCGCTCTCTGGTTACCTTTTCCCAGGCTGAAACACAAGAAGAAGCTGGTTACACACTGGTCTTTTTTTGTTTTTGTTTTTTTGTTTCCACATTTCGTTTGAGGTTTTCTTGCATTTTCACAGACAGGCACACATTAAAAATCGGTCAGCACTCCCCTTTCTTTCTCTCTGCGCGCGTACACACACACACACACACACACACACACACACACACACACACACACACACACACACACACACACACACACACACCCAGGCTCTCCTTGGCTACTGAACTGCCATTGCAGTGAGGTCACCACTTTAGGAACAAGGCACTTGGGTGTAGGAGCCAGATCTGAACAATTAGGAGTTTCTAATAAACCTGTCTGTCCATTGTTGTCTTTATATTCTTTTGTAATCAAATAATCTGTATCAGCCTTTTGTGTTAAATGTTGCCTGTCTGGCTTGTGAAGACATTTGGGTTAGGAATCTTTTTCTACATATTTCCAACATGGATTAATTAAATCGTTTATGGCTCATCCGTTGACTCTCTGCAGGCTCACACATGAGCTGACTTGTGAGGAAAAGATCACAAATCACTGCACAGATCGCAGTCCAATGTCCAGAGGGAACCTGACCTGCAGTAAATGTTGGTGTGCTAGTCATGCTCACATACCTCTATAAAGCCGTTTTTTTTTGTGTTGCTAGTGGTGCATTGAATGTGTTTCAAGATTTAATACTGGAAAAAAAAGATGATGGATATATGGATGCAGTCGCTGACGTCCTGCTGCTCATTCAGCTTCTCTCACAAAACATTCAAAATTAGATTAAAATTTTTTTCTTCATTGCTTTGATAGATCACACGCTGTTCCCAAAACTCAAACTGAGGCTGAGCAAACAGAGAAGACAAATACACGCTTTCCAAATTATAGTGATAAACAGAAAAAACGCACATTTTGAGACGAGACGTGTAATCACGCCACTGTAAATCCAGACAGAATGGAGTCAAACGCACAAGACTGGCTTTCATAGCATTTATAGAAACCACGCAATAACATCAACAAATGTATCATAAGAGCATTGTTTGCCTCAAGGACAAAAACCAAGCCTCTGGTTTAGGAAAAAAAATCATTTCTGCAACAGGACAGATGAATGCTTTTCTCCAGACCAGGTTTTGTAGCACAGGCAGGTCTGTAACTATAGACTAAGTGTTAAATTTCAGGTCTAAATTATTTTGACCTGAAGCAAAAGTGTTAATTATTATACCACAAGTGAAATAAATGGGTCACATGTTGCTGCAATAATGACATCTGATTAATGTGATGTCCCACCGTGTGTTAAGAGGAGACTGAAGAGCACTTTGTGACTTTGTGCCTCTTTGTTGCATTGCTGACTTTACTTGAGGCTGAGCCTTTATTTAACTTAAAAGTTGTTAAATTAATCAAAGGCCAGAAACTTTAAATTAATGTTGACTTCAGTCCTCAGCTTGTTTATTCATGACGGGCTGACAATGAGACGGTGATCACTTGCATGTGTGGCAACAAGCCCTGCCAGGGAGAGAGGGAGAGTCGCAGGCATGGGGTGAAGCCTTTACACAGGCCTCTTTGTCTTTGTTGGTGTGATCTCATGCAGGTGATGCAGAAAATGATAAAGAAGTGACAAGCTCAGTTTTTCCTTTTCTAAAGTATCTGTCAGACTTCACTTCCTAGAAATGTACCGTCATCCGTCCCTGTCCACGTTTTTATACTTTGTGGTTGTATTAGACGCATCAACACGTGGAGTTTTGGGTGTGAATGTGTGTTTGCCTCTGGATGTAATTGGGCGACTGGTTGCTCTGCTGAAAAACAATGACAAAGATCAACATGATGAAACCAGCCCCTGACTTTCATCCTTTCGTCTCATAATGTCAGCAGCATTAACAGTTAGGGAATCCCTTTTCTTTTTCTTGTGGCACATGTTAAATTAAGTCTCTACCCTAAGCATTAAAGATTAATGGGCGATTTGCATAAAGCTGTTGCGACACGTCTGTATTTTAATACAGTGAATTTCAGACACAATGTTAACAAAGTCTGTAAAAGCAGTTTACTGCTCCCGCCGCTGTTTTTAAGACTGAAATGGTGGATCAGAAAAAGGCTTTGTAAGAATCAGGATTCTGTTTTTTGGACATCTCTGGTGTTTTGCTTTGTTGTGTTGATGTCTAATGTATGTTTCTCTCTTTATTTTTTCTTGTTTTCAGATGAAGAGGAAGTTGGACCATGGCCCCGAGGTTCGATCTTTCCCTACAGGAAAAAAGCCCTGCAAAGGCCCCGAGTATCCAAGGTAAAGGAATCTGCTGTTACTGTATAAATCACCTCTTTATTGTCCAGGAACTCGCATCTTCTTCCAGTTGCCCTGCAGTGTCCCTTCCTCTTCTTAGAATGAAAATAATTAGTACAAATGAAATTTTAAAGTTCTTTCTGGCTTTATTTTCATTCTATACACACTGGAAATTAGCCCATTATTAAATAAATTCTGAAAGTATATCATGAGGCACACAGTGCTTCACTTTATATCACCAGCATCCACCCAGCAGATATTTCTCTTACCCTAAATATTTAATGCATGTGTTCACATGTAGCTACATTAAAATTCAGACTGAACACAGCCACTTTACTGTAAACGCTGCCGTGTAACTGGCTCCGTCTCAGCTTCCTCTCCCATTAAAAATGAATCAATAATGAAATAGACCCCCAGCTTCCCATGTTGCTGTCAGCAAGCAGAATCCCAAGTATCGACGATGCCGACTGGATGGCTTCTCCTGCTGCCCTTACACTGCTGGGTCTGTGGCTCTGCGCACACTTTGAGGTCTCTGAGCCAGAAATATATGCTCTTAGATGTGCGTTTATTACATATACCTATCATAAACTAATGCAGTCGTGCAGTAAATCCTGTCTTCACAAAGCCACAAATGTTCAATTTTTGATTAAATTGTTTTTGAGAAGTGCTCATTTAATTTTATGAGCGTTTTGAAGGCAGTAGTTTGTCGAGCGGTGAGTTGTTCAAGTTGTGCCTTTGATGAGGCTATAACTTCATATTTAATATTATGTTCTGAAGCCACTGTGTTTCAATAAAGCAGCAATTTTATTATTTTGTTCACACTTGCGCACTAAATTTAGATTATAGGGCTGCAACTGTGTAACGGTTTAGTATTACAGTTTCTGTGTAAATACAAGACACATTTGTTCATTTGCTCTCACAATAACTTGCACATCTCAACAAAAGAGGTTGATTAAGGAAATTGCTGTTGTTGAAATGCTTGAAATACTTAATTTAGCAGTAACCCACAGTTTTGTATAGTTGCTCTTATTTGAAGCGGAAATATCTGCTGCAAAGCTAATGAATGCATTTCAGTACTACTCTCATTAGAAGTGTGTCTTTAATACTGTAGTGTGTGTATTTCTTCTTTCATATTTCCGCCATTTTCACTTTAATCCCTGTACATTTCCCCTAAGGTCTCTCTGTGTTTTGTATTTTCTTGCCAATTGCAGCCCTACTGGAATTGTCCCGTGTCCAGCCACACCCACCACATTTGGCCACATCAGAACAGCCAATGGTCAGGGGCAGCAGAGACGACGCATCACCTCAATCCAGCCACCCACGGGTCTCCAAGAATGGCTCCGAACATTTCAGGTGAGCCTGTCTGTTTTCTTTTCTTTCTCTCCCCCCTTGGCTGACTATCAAGCCTCACACAAAAGCTCATCATAAAGCAGATGTTGTGCCCTATCAATGTTCACTTAGTCTCAGAGATAATTGCTGCCTTGTTGTTTCGGCCCATCGCATTACCATAGGCATCGTAGCGTGGAATTGGAATTAGCCGTACCTGTTCAGACCAAAATGCAGAGATATAAGATCAGATGTGTCTGCTGAAGTCTGTTTTAAGTTGAGCACATGCTGTTTCTATGAGCCTCTGAAGCAACGTTAGTGTGGCATAATTTAAGCCTGTTATTACCCTGACATGCTTCACAGTATACTGTAAGACATGTTGTGGTAATGAGTCTGTGATGAGCAGTCAGAATGGACAACACCACTTGATTACCGTGTACTGGCCACATTGTAGTTCACCCCGTTTTTATATTAGTTCCCCTATATTATCATTTTCTGTAACAACATGATTGAGCCATGTGGGACTTATGCTCTAATCGTTCCAGACCTCACGGAAATAGGATGTCATTTAAACATATTAGTGTGGCTTGATGGGGTCTCTGTGATTTCCTATATAATAGGTTGCCATGGATATCATTACCTAAGAGAGTTTAAACTCATTATCTCCGAATAGCTGGGCCAACCTGTGACACCGTGTTTGTTTTGCATATCTTATTCCTCAGTCCTAACCAAACAGTCTACTGTCTTTAATCTGACTCTGGCAGGGAAACCGCACACTTACATTCTGTACATTCCCAGACCAGTCCTGGCTTGTAGCTCCTTTATGAGCGGGAACACAGCTGCAAACTGTAGCAGGCGGCTGATTAGCATAGCTTAGCACACAGACTGGAAGCGGGGGGGAACGGTTAGCATGGCTTAGTTCGTATCACACAGCAAATATCAAATGAACCTGTTTATTCAGCACAAGCACCTCTGGGATGATACAACACATTGTTGTTCAATATTGAAATAATGTTACAACACATAAATAATACATGCCCTGATAGAATGTATCTCACATTAAGGAACAGCCAAAAGCACATAACTGGAGTGAAAGGGGAATAATTGCCTCTTCAGCATCTTTGTAGCTCGCAGTAATCATACTTCAGTAATCTGTGTTTTGGCTGCAGTCGTTTTGAATAAAGAATTCAGTCATGACTCAGAAATTAGGCAGCACATACTCCAGTGTTTCTGAGAGTCTGAAGTAGTTTACTAACAGCTCATAATGATTAGTTGATCAAAAGAGCAACACTTCAGCCTGAATTCCCTGCATGTTCATCTCTCAGCACTGTGATCACAGATGTTGACTGCCAGTTTGTGTTACAACCGTTGGCAGGAGAGCTTTGAAGGAAGGGGTGGGAAATCTAAGAAACCATGTACTGAATTACACGTTTGGCTGACGAGCACAAGGGAAGATTGATAAACTACAATTAGTCACTAGAATCCGTCCAGGAAACATTCAGCAACTCTTCAGTCTCACTCTTTAAAATAACTTTAAGTTAGTTTACAGTATTAAAGCGCTTTTTTGGGAAACGGAGCCTTATCTCTGAATGTCAACTATATGTGGCTGTGTTTAAATAACAGTCTAAAACCTCCTGTTTGTGGAAACTGGTGGCGTTTAAGGTATTATTTAAGTTATGCTATAACAAAGTTACTGACAATTTGTGTTAGAAAAGTGATGCAACACTTAAGTGGTGATTTCACGGTCGTCCCTCTGGCAGGGAGTTGGTCTCTGAACCCCCTGATTACCTCCAGAACCAGCACCTCTGGCTAAAGCTTTCAGCTGCCAAATTACAGGTGATTTATCTGTGCCAGATTTTCCACCCTGCCTTCCAGCCTGTAATCACCGTTGAGTTTTAGCGCGCCACAGAGGAAAGCGGCTGCGCCCAACACGCGGTGCAGCAACATTCAACAGGCAGCGTCAAATGTTGAAGCACATGGAAAACACAGGTCTAATAATTGTCGATAGTCTGGAGCATGATGGTTTTTCCACTAATGTTGGATTCTAGAAATAGACAGGTACCATGAGCGAATCTGTGCGGCCGTGTAGAACACACAGGAAACATTAGCTTGTTCCAAAGCTAATTAATTCAGAGTGAAGGTCCTCAACTTTAAGGCATCCGGCTTGCTGGCTGTAATCACTCTCACTGGGTTGTTTTCACGTTACACACTACATTTACCACTGTGTCAGGTGCATCGGTCCAGATGTGGACGTGCAATGAATAATGTGCTCACGGTTCAGATGGTGCACTTTCACAGGTGACAGTACAGAGAGTACAGGCTGAGAGATACCATAATAAACCAAGGGAGATGATACAAGATTACAACAACTCGGAAAATTACACATACTCTGAAACTGAATGTTTTCCTTGTGTAGCAGCTCATAGTGAACTTAAACCATAGGATGTAACTTCACATGAGGAGCTGCCACGAGGGGCCTGCAAGGTTTCTGCTACTGCTGATTCCCATGGGGTTTGAGACTGAGTGTGTTAAAGGAAGAACCTCAGCAAACTGATCATACTATGCAGTGGGGTTTGACCTATAGCCGAGCATTGCATCAATGCACCTATCAACCAAACTGATGTACTTTAGAGCCAACAACATCAAGCAACAACATCCTCTGTCCTCTCTTCCAGAGCTGGACCGGCCCGGAGAAGCTGCTGGCGCTGGATGAGTTGATTGACAGCTGTGAGCCCACACAAGTCAAGCATATGATGCAGGTGATAGAGCCGCAGTTTCAGCGAGACTTTATCTCCCTGCTGCCCAAAGAGGTGAGTTCCCGAATCTCTTTCGTTACCAATTCACAACGTTCTCTTTAGCCTTTATCCCCATCATCCTCTTTGTGGTTGTTTCTGAATGAATACACCTGATGGAGAGACAAGTCTTCCTCTCCAGCCCTAATCCTGTCGCAGTCTTCACTCACATGCTTTAACGACATCCAGAGTGGGTGTCTTGTTTTTGCTCTGCATCATAACTGACAGCACAAACAATCTCAAGTGCCACACTGATGATAAGATCACATAAGGGATTCCTACAAAACAGCCACAATCCACCCCATCTTGTTGAGCTGATCAAATGCTTAACACCTTGTCTGTGTCTGGCAGGTGTAAGGATGGAGGGGGGAGGTGGCAGCATAGGGAGTGAGGCAATCGGATGCGAGGTTTCAAGGTGTCAGCACCGCTTGCTCCAGAGCCAGAAATACAAACAGCATCATGTGTGTTCACGCTGGGACACAAGCCCTGTCTTGTCATTTTGTTTTCCCTTTGCCGTTTCCTTTTATGTTCCTTTAAAAGTCCTGTACCCTTTTGATGATCCCATCTCTCCTCTGTCAGAGCCGCTGGAAATAAATCGACTGGGATTGTCAGAAAAGTTTTTTTTTTTTTTTTAATTGGAAAATCCCTGTGGTCACATTTGTAGATACAGTTGGGACTGAAACTATAAAGAGAATCCACAGAAGACTCTGTGTCAGGATTAAACTGCGCCAACCAACTGAGGCCCATTCATAAAACCTTTGGAATGTACTGAATCTCCATTTCTACTTGCTAAACAGGCGTTTTAGGAGACCAGGGTTTCTGACGGGTGAAGTTGATGGCAAGTGACCTAAAGTAAACTTAAAAGTCACGCTGCAAAAATAAAAATAAATGAACAAACAGGCCTACTCTTCAAAATAAACTTCAGTATCTTTTGAACTGCCGCATGAGAAGAGATGGAAGAACGAAGCTCTCAACATTTTAATGAAGCTGCAAATGTCTTCTGGTCAGTTTCACATTCATAACATCAGCTATAGCTGAAAGCACAAATCACTAGACACTAGAAGGAAACTGCTCTTACATACTGGTTACATGTTTTATTTTGAAAGGTCTGCTGCTACCAACAACAGCAGCTTTGTTTCCACAGTAAAGACCACTGGTTTATTTCTAACAGTCTGTTGGTGGTGGTGTGATTGTGGCTCTTTGTTCAGTTGCCATCATCATCATCTTAAGGCCAAAACATTGGACTAATTTTCTTGTCCCTCCTTTTCAAATGTCAGAACTTTGTTTTTGGTCTTCTATAATAGGAAACTGACTAAAACGGGCTGTTTGAAATCATTGCTGCAGCTGTAGGAGTCATAGCAGCCGTTTTTCATTACTTTGTGACATTTCAGTCTGTTCAATCAATTACTGAGAAAATAATGAGCAGATTAATTTAATGTAAACCTTAATGATTAGTTGCAGTGGCGACACAGCTGTGAAGGTACTGTCGGCTGTGGGTCATTATTGTCTCGCATTATTCTAATCTAATCAGAGAACAATATTTGCACAGTGGGTTACACCTGTAAATTGAACCTGTAATATCTATCTGTATGATGTACAGGACAATTACTTGACTTACAGTAATTGTTGATTCTCGATTGTTTCACGGTAACAACTAATATTGTGTATTAAGCACTTTGTCCGTGTGTGGTGTAAAAGTTGCGGATGATGTGTTTTTTCTTTGCACATGGGACCTGATTTATGCTCATTATAACTGGTTTGGTTTCCTCTGCCGGCTTTGCATTAACTGTATTGCTGCCATTAGTAGCTACACTGTGAAACCACTCCTGTTATGTCCCCTTGTCATGCCTGATTCATGCAGTTAATATTGTGCACATACTGTGTTTCTGCAGCAGTTTTTCTTAGCTGCTGATTTGCTTTACTGTAGTTTGGGTAAATTTGTTTTTTTCATGAGGTGCACGCATAATATAAACCCACTATAATAAGCAAAGACTGATCTGTGTGCCTCCTACATTTTTAACGTCCTTGTTTTTCAACAGCTGGCTTTGTATGTGCTGTCGTTCCTGGAACCGAAGGACCTCCTCCAGGCAGCGCAGACGTGTCGCTACTGGCGCATCCTGGCAGAAGACAACCTGCTGTGGAGGGAGAAATGCAGGGAAGAAGGTGAGTTTTTGCAACAGATGCAGAGAGACGACATGCTGTCACGCAGCGGGAGCAGTCTGGAGCTACCGCTGTGGTCAGTCCTGTGCATGTTGTAGTTGCTTGAAGATGAACTTAGAGGAAAATCCATATGCTTTTTAGTCCAATCAGCATCTTTCTCTCTCCTACCAGGCATCGATGAGCCTCTGCCCCTCAAGAAGAGGAAAATTGTCAAGCCTGGTTTCACTCACAGTCCCTGGAAGAGTGCCTATATCAGGCAGCACAGAATAGACACTAACTGGAGGAGAGGAGACCTCAAATCACCTAAGGTACAATTCCCTTCAATCTCAAATTCCCCACTGGTTAGCTGCACCTAGCTGATCTGACATATCTGATATCAAATGGCTTTGAGTCACAGACAGACAGTCCAAGCACCTGAAGAGTTGACTTGATGGAAAGTCAGTGATGGGTCAGGCCGATGCTCCGCAGTCAGTGTTGAGTGATAATTAAGCAAGAGCACCTTCAGTTTAATGACTGCATTTGTCTTTTGCCTATTCAGAAGTTTCCCCTGAAGCACGCTAGAGCTGCTCCTTAATGGGCCTTGTGCATGTGGCCACACACCGTTTTAGGCCACTGCTGCCGTAAATTTGGTTAATGTGCTCTTCATACTTCTTTGCATATGCAGCGTGCTCAGTTGTTTGCTGACCCAGCAGTCCTGTGATCCAGTATTAGCAAGCAAAAGCTACACACCCCTGCTTAGATCACAGACATTTTCCTGACTTATCGCGCCTTTGCTTTGGTGTATAAAGCCCTGAGGACTTGTCACTGTTACTGTTGTCATTTCTTGCCATTTGTCATTCCGCATCCAACAATCCTGTGTTCCGTCTGAAAGGTGCTGAAAGGTCACGATGACCACGTGATCACCTGCCTCCAGTTTTGTGGCAACCGGATCGTCAGCGGTTCTGACGACAACACGCTGAAAGTCTGGTCGGCTATCACAGGAAAGGTGGGACTGAATATTCTCTATTTCCTGTTGACTCTTTTAGTTGTAATGATTTCCTATTTTTTCTGCTGCTGTATAGTCAGAACCTAATGAACTAAAGCATGAGGTTTCATACATTTTTCAGACTTATTGAAAAAATTCCGGCGTGTAGATTTGGGCTTAATGACTTCCTGCTGTCATGGAGCATTTTATATATTATCCTGACGTCAGTTTACAGAACAGCTCCCACTAACCTCAGAGTTTTGGTTATATTGAAGTTAGAAGTCCTAGCAGGACTCTCTCTCTCTTAGTCTTCTCTCTCTAAGCCTATTCTTTTGGAGACTTGTTACACAGCACATGTACGCACATAGTGTTAGTATTCATAGCTGAAGCTGGTGCTGCCACACAGGCCTTGTGCCGCTTTACACTGTGTATTAAACGGAAAGGTAGTGGTTGAACTGTGGTGTGAGAGAGGGGCTCACGTATTGTTGTGAATCAAGGTGATGGACTTGATTTTTTTGTAAAACTCCTGTTATGGTGCAATGTCCTCTTCCAGGCTGCTCCATGAACGTTGAGAGGGTTGGGCTGTGAACTACTTCTTGTTTCATTTCACAAAAATAAAAACGCAAACAAAGGAAAGCCCCTAAAGAACTTTGTGTTTTGCATGGTCACACTGCAGTAGGTTTCCTTTATGTTGGACACAATAAGCCCAGACAGCTTGCTTTTCATTGCTGTACAGACTTTGTATAACAGATAGTGACGCTGGCAATCAGCCAAGTGGTGATTACACGCATATCAGTCACAGCATTTGCTGAACTGAACAAATCTTGCCAAGGTCATCGGATAGACACGGAGCACAGACCGGATCTCCTTCACACAAAGACTTGTGTGGATGACAAGTTGTGGAGTTACAGCTGCGGTGGCTCCGTGTTGGTGGGAGTCTGCAGTGAGTCACCAGCAGGTTCTGCTGCTTGCTGGGAAACCGCTGTGGATTCACACTGTCGTCACAGACTCGCTGTATATTCTGTCCTGGGCTCCAATAATGCAAATCCACCTCCGGTTTGTTTGTTTACATTAGTCTAAAGCCGTCTCTGTTTGGGTGCTGTATTCAGAGCACATCCCCTCTTTGGGTTTCATCTCTTTGCTTCTTCAGCTCTCAAAACCAGAACATTCCTCGCGTGAGAGAAACGGCCAATTAAGTGTAGTCAACATTTTTCCTGATGCGTCTGAGGATGCCAGTAAAAGTACAATGCGATTATCAGGACCTGCATTTGTTGTTCGTCTCTGCTGTCAACATACTTTACAGGCTCTACCCGCTTGTTTGAGGACTTGATTGCTACGTTTCCCTCACTGTCGGTTCACCCCAGAGATCGCAGGCCTCTAAAGTGGCTGCCGGTGATCCCAGCAGGTTCCCAATATCCATTCTCTTCCTCCTTTTATATAGCAAATATTCAAGATGGCAGCCAAGTAACTTCTTCAAAAACTGATTTCTTTGACCTTGGTGTGCCTTTTACGTCTCCTTTAAATCCTCCCACTGCAATGAAAGCTCAGGCATCCCTTCCACGGCTGCTGACACCAGATCTTGGGTATTACTCAGAATTGGATCAATAAGAAGTAAAAGTGCGGTGATCAAGGGAGATGAGAAAGTCTTGATTCGAGTTTTTAGCGGTTCTTATTTTGAAGTGTGATGCCTTATTCTCTTCTCTTAACTATTACCTGATTCTTGGCCACTTTCCATTCATCAGACAAAAGCGGTGCCTGCACATCAGTGATAAGTTTGGTGGACGATTACGGATTTCAAGGGTAAATTGGATCAGACGCTCAGATATCAGTGGTTACTTCTGCCCTTTTCCTCAAAGGGGAGATTTGCAACGCAGCGTCGGCGAGTTGCACTGTTGGTGGAGGATTTAAACTGACAGCATGGATAAAGAAATTGGTTACACCAAAGACAAGTCGTGCCGTAGTTAAAACAATGTTAATGCTTCTTTCCTCTGAAAACCAAGATTGAGGGCGATCAGAAAGATTTCCCCTGTGAGGCGACAGCGCGAGGTCAGTCAAGCAGTGTTACATCACAACTACACATGTTCTCGTTCTGCCCCCAGCCCAGCTCTGATTTAGTTCAGTGCATAGTGCAAAACCACGTGGACAAGATAACCGATGTTTCGATCAATTGTTAACGAAATCTGCCCAATATTTTTGTTTTATGTTGAAGATTTGTGACTCATTCATTTTTTTTTACTGGGTATTTTTAAGCGCAGCAGATAAATCATATTGACGGAATTATTTGCATGTGGCTCAAAGTATAACAAATATTCACCGGCTACTGTTCTCCCAGTGAAGTCCTGCCAAAGGTTCAACAAAAACTAAGACAGATGCTTGTTAATGTTTCTTCTTGGCTGCGAGCTCAGTCTCTTGCCCTTGATTTATCTTGTTATATAAAATCACAGTGAAGTGAACCCTTGCCGTGAGGCAATCAGGGAATTATTACATGACTATGTTATATGTATATGCCTCCACGCCAACGAAAGTGTTCTGTTGCTAAGCGATCATGTAAGACAATGGGGGATTTGATTGTGGGGAAAGGATTGCATCAGAGATAGGAGTGAACAGAGTTTGAAATTAAAGTGACACGAGCGTATCTGTTGCGGCTCTCGTGTGCAGTTCAGATCCGTAGTCTGGGGGAATTTCAGAAAGATGATTTTCCAGCTGAAGAGGCAGTTGTTCTGACGATGGCTGAAGGCTCTGCCTTCTCCTCACGGACACTGGTCTTTGCGTGTCCTCCAGCTTCTGTGATGGCTGTCAATCTTCCACATCTCTTTGCTTCAAAGGTGGATGGCTGGTGCTTAACAGAGCAGCGTGTGTCCTTGGTGGTGCCTGTCAGTGGCGGCCTCAGTTGTCAAGCAGATCTAAGATGGCAGGCCTGCAGATTGGCAGTGGTGTCCTCTGCCAGATGCTTTCGCTGCATGGATACCCAGTTTATCTTTGCTTTATTCTAGCCAACTGAGATTGGAGATCGCTTTTGGAGCATATGCATGCGAGTCTGTAAATCAGACCCATGCTCACAAAGTAGAAACACGTTTCGTCCTCACACTGTTTCCTTTATCAGCATTATTCATTCTTTGGTTTAACAAGCTGAGAGCATGGTCAGTTTTTGCAGTTACAGGGAAAAGCATTTGATAAAAGGTGCTTTATTATGATGCATCGTCCAAAGTGTCCTAACAGGAACTAATGAAGGCAGCAGCACGGATCAATGCATCGTCACTGGATTCATGACTTTGGAAAATGGGACTTGTTCTCATTTGGGTCTGTGAATGTTTAGAAAGCGTTGCGAAAGCACATGAATGTGTAATGGTCTAACTGCTGGACCTGAGGTGGCTGAAACACTGCAGAGTCTCATTGGCCTTCAGTCCCTTTCACCCGGGCTTTCTCACATTTCCTGCTAATTTGTGGTTGCTATAGCGGAAACTCTCCCTTAAACCGTAAGATACTTTGTTATGCAAATGTGAAGCATTGTTGAAACCCCTCACGTTAAAAAAGGTCCGTCACAGGTTCATTAAAATATTGCTAATCTCCTTTCACTCTCTGGGGCGGGTTTATTTTATGTTTGTTTCACAGACAGATAAAGATGCATAAGCCCTTCATTTCAGATATTCTCTCCTCCCACGCGCTGTGAGTAGGCTTTAATCACACACTGTGATTCTTGCTTTTGGAATCTCAACCACTGGCTTCAATTCACAAGTAAAACATTGTGCATCCTTGAGAACGTTCGGTAAACTGTAGCTCGTCACTACTGTGGATTAAGATGCTTGAACAGTCGGAATAAAGGTGATAGTCACCGTACAGAGAAGGGAGGAAGTCAGGCTTCTGTTTGACTCTCTGCAACAAACTCCTGCCCTGCAGCACCAGACGCTGCTCAGCGGCTTATCAGCTGCGGCCTAGGGGGTCACATGATGGCCCTCTGTAAACCTGACCCACCAGCAGTTCTCTCATCTGGCGTCCCCAAGGAATTTTAATTTAATGCATTTAAGAAAATTAAATCAAGGCACAAATGAGACAAACTGTCGAGACACAAATTCTGATTATCAGAAAGATTTCCATAACTGCTGTAATCAATAGCTAATCTACCATCACTAATGAGGATGAATGGCCGCGTTTCTTTAGTGAAGACAGTTGTCAAACCCTTTCTGTAGAGAAAATGAATTAGCCAGTTTTGCTGCAGATAAGTAAAAGCAATTATAAAAACCTGCAGAGACCTCAGAGAGAGATTTAGTCCCACCACAGCAGTCGCAGGTAGAAGTGACCGAGTTCTTCCTTCGCATAAAAGGTCACACACATTTAATTTTACTCGTCTTTTCTCCCCCCTGAAGGCAGTAAAAGGTCGTACAGCAAAAAAGAAGTCCAAGGTTGATTTTATGATTTCCTTTTTGATATGTATGAATGGAATCACCCTAAATGTCTTTAAAGTCGTTGTGTGGTTGTGAAGAGTTTAATGACTTTTGTCCTACTTTGAACTTTCCAGTGTCTGCGGACGTTGGTGGGCCACACAGGCGGGGTGTGGTCATCCCAGATGCGAGACAACATCATCATCAGTGGCTCCACTGATCGCACACTCAAAGTCTGGAACGCAGAGACAGGAGAATGTATCCACACCCTCTATGGGCATACCTCAACCGTGCGCTGCATGCACCTACATGAGAAAAGGTATGGAACAAACCCATCACTAACAGAATCCTCCAGGCAGCGGCGCTGATGCTCATTTACTAACCTGTAAAAAGAAAACTTTGTTTGTCCATATTTATACACTATTCTGTTATTGTTAGTTGTCATTCTGAGCCACAGCTTCCTACAGTGAACTCGCTGGGAGAAATGAGCAATAATACAGCAGCAAAAGACAGTAAGTGTGTGACATGGCCTCACGGTGGTTAAATAGACCCCGTGAGTCGTCCTAAGCGAGGAGCTGCTCCCTCTTTCACCCTGCGTTACACTGAGTGCTCTTTGTGCCTCAGGGCCCACCGAGGTTTTACTGTGGCCTTTTATAACTCACTCAGTGGAAATGCTGAGAGCTGCAAACGGTTAATGACATGTTGATTTTCATCTATACAGCGCCATGAGGGATTTTATCAATAAACAATATATATTTTACAGCATGTATGTGTTTTTTGATGGCAACTTCATAATATAGACATATATGATGAGTGTAATCATCGACGTTATTAAAACTAAGTACAGACTGTTCTTATGAAGCTGGAGTCAGTATTCTTCCCTAAAGGGGGTTTCCTGCTCTGGAGCCTATATTATATCTTTCCATCTCTTTCCATTCTGCTTGAAGACGCCGCTCGAGGGCCGCTGTTTGACTTTAAAGAGGTGTTTTTGTACGTTCAAGTATGAACATGACTGTGGCGCTGTAGGTTACTCATTGTCAGAGTAGCAGAAGAGAATGTTCGTTCCTGCCTCATTATTGTGTCAGTCACCGCTGTGCTGTATGTTTAACTCCAGGGAGGCGCTCCAACTGTGGGAAAGTGAAGCCCAGTGTAAAGATTTATTCATTCACTGGCCGTTTGAGCTGCACCAAAGGTTTGCAGATATTTCAGTGATCTCCTGCCATTACCTGACTGTGTTGGCCTGTGTTTCCTCTCAGGGTGGTCAGTGGCTCTCGCGATGCCACGCTACGCGTCTGGGACATCGAGACAGGTCAGTGTTTACACGTCCTCATGGGCCACGTGGCGGCGGTTCGCTGCGTCCAGTATGACGGGCGACGGGTGGTCAGCGGTGCCTACGACTTCATGGTCAAAGTGTGGGACCCCGAGACGGAGACCTGCCTCCACACGCTGCAGGGCCACACCAACAGAGTGTACTCATTACAGGTGAGACGCGGCAATGCGAGAAATCAACGCAAACACAGACATCCACGCACTGATACGTGTCAGCAGTAGGTTTGTTGTAGAGTTGAGCACACAAGGAACATGTCTTGGTGAGTTGCTGCACCAAACGTTTACAAGTAAACAAACTAAAGCGAGCAGTGAGGCTAAAATAGGATGAATGAAGAATACGTCATATCTAGGGTTGATTTTTTATCATTGACCTGAATCCCTCCATGTCACGGTACTGAGCTTGTGACTTGGCAAAATCGGTTTTCTGCTTTTATCGTAGGGAGAAGCAGTGAGCAAAGCCTTTATTTACTCCTGTTGGTCTCACATCTGCGGCGTTCTCCCCGCGTAACATCTGGCTTTCCTCATATTACCGTGCGTTTGCTGGAGATGGTGGCGCAAATGTGATATTCACACCTTCTCAACATGGTTTTGGGCATAACTTGCAAATCAATTTTTGACATTTGTCTGATTTGTTGTCTCAGTATTGATATTGTGAGATGGAGACGCAGACAGTGTGTTGCTGGTTACACGGTCCAGTTTTATACGAAATGTTTTATGTGTGTGAGTCGTCGTAGACACTAAAAACTCCTGTGTCCTCTAAGTTGTCCTCGCAGCCACTCTGTGATGACGGTGCACTTTAGCTGGTGCCATCCCCCTCACTGTGGAGGCAGTTTACTGCACTAACAGATTGGTTTTTGTATCGTGCTGCATTGGTTGGACTTTAAAAATGTTGGCGTGCTGCTCTTGAACGTGGGAACCGAGAGAAGAGCTTTTACAGATCGATAAAATTCATTCATTTTAATGAGTTTAATCTAAAGGTTGTTAATAGAACCTAACTCTGCCTCTGTGTCACCGGCTATGAGTCGAGATAACGTCTGCAGGTTCATGTTTCACCGGTTTTAACTGAGCATCTCTGTGTCCAGTTCGATGGGATCCACGTTGTGAGCGGCTCATTGGACACGTCGATAAGGGTCTGGGACGTGGAGACGGGAAACTGCATCCACACGCTGACGGGTCATCAGTCCCTCACCAGCGGCATGGAGCTCAAAGACAACATCCTGGTGTCGGGCAACGCAGACTCCACCGTCAAGATTTGGGACATCAAGACGGGCCAGTGCCTGCAAACACTGCAAGGTGAGTCCACCATCCTAGCAGGCCGCAGGTCTACACGCTCTCTAATTAGTCACTGAAAACCGAAAACCTGCTTTCAGCTGTAGCAACAGGCTACTGAACAACTAAACGTGTGACTGCAGGACTGTAAGAAAATGGCTCCAGACTGTAAAACAACAAAACGCAGATAAATGAAGACTCTGCTCGAAACTGACAGTCCAATTAAAACCCAGACTAAATCACCTGTTTGTGTGTGCGTGGCAGTACAGAGCAAACACCTCGTGGGCCTGCTGGTGCTGATTACTCTCATTTCCTTTGCGTCTGTTTGATTAGTTCTAACTCCATTAGCAACACTGGTGCCTCACAGGAAGTCAGACATCTTTCGCTGAATAGCAGCAGCAAGCACCGGTGTCCCACCCCTAAATGCCCTCATTAGTAGACTACAACCCAGTGTGCTGGTCCTCTAAACACCAACACACACACGGTGAACAAAAGGACGCCCCAGCGAGGCTCTGAAGAGAGGGAGGGTTAAGACGGGGGGGGGTGTGCGACTGTCTTGTGAAGTGAGGAGACTATAGTGATGCAGAAAGAGCTGGGAAACTTTGTAGGTCACATAATTAGGTCAGCGAACAATTTCTGCTCGTCATTAATGTGTTTTGATAAGACAATAGGCAACAACAAGGATGCCACTGTCAGCTGACGAGAGTAAAGGTAACGATGGAGCCGGCCGCTTTGTTGTGGAAATGCAGGGAGCAGAGGCAGGGGGTTGGGAGCTAAATGACGCAGCCCCTGAACCAACTGCAGACAGAAAAAGGAAATGCGTGAAAGCTGGTTGATTTCAGTACATTTTCCCTGCAAATGGATTGTGAAAGCAGAAAGAAATCGTCTGAAAGGATAAAGCTGCTACAGCGTTTGATTTGCTGGCTCTTCTGCGCTTGTTTGCGTATTATGTTGCCCTAATTGATTTAATTAAGATATCAATTTCAAGCCCTTTGGAAAATGTCATCGCACACATAGCTGTGGAAAAGCGAACTGAATGGCAGCGGGACTGTCTTCTCTTTAACCGTGACCATCGGCAGCTGCCGGCACACAGACGAAGGTGTAGCTGGAGCTGTGACGGCTCGTCCTAAGGCCTGAATACAGCAGGAGCTCCTCGCTGCACAGCTCCATGAATTAAAAGATCTGTTGTCCCCTTTGTCTCGCCGGCTCACAGAGCTTTTACGGTTTCTATTCAGCTCATTCATCTATTCACCACCATTCTACCCACTACGTTACTCTACAGAACTGAGTGGCACCAAAACTCTGGAGGCCTCTCGCCTGGTGATCTGTTTACTGGGAACATGCAGTAGCAGCCGAAGCAACGACCTTCATCCCTCTAAGCTTCTGCTTTCTGCTTGCTTTCAGGTCCCCACAAGCACCAGAGCGCCGTGACGTGCCTCCAGTTCAACAAGAACTTCGTCATCACCAGCTCAGACGATGGCACGGTTAAACTGTGGGACCTGAAGACGGGCGAGTTCATCCGTAACCTGGTGACGCTGGAGAGCGGAGGCAGCGGGGGTGTGGTGTGGCGCATCCGAGCCTCCAACACCAAGCTGGTGTGTGCGGTGGGCAGCCGCAACGGCACAGAGGAGACCAAGCTGCTGGTGCTGGACTTTGACGTGGACATGAAGTGAGACGGGACGTGGTGGGGAAGGAAAGAGCGAACCACAGAGAGGAAGGAATAAAGAGGGAACGGGAGATGAGGCGCCTAAAAACCAGAAGGCCAACACACACAACTCTTCACTCGCAAAATCCACCTCCACTGTCAGCGGCCTGTCCTGGCCTCAACCATCATCTTCCCCGTCCCTCCTTTGGGTAAATGTTACCGACAAGGCCACTGACCCTCATGTGTGTTCATCCCCTGCTTTGAACCCTGCCACCAGTACAGTACGACGGGCCAGAGGCCTGGAAATGGGGCAGGGCGACGCGACCAGTACGTCCCTCCGGTAGGCAGGAAGAAATAAGAGTAGGAAAGAAACGACTGAACTCTTGAAGTGACGTCTCACCCTTTCGGTTTGGGGGTCCCGTCGCACAGAGACTTGGTTTTATTCAAGCCTGACAGATTTTGACATGTACAGAGATATTATTTTTTAAAGACCCCATCCCCCGAACACACACACACACCGTCCCATCCGTATGCGCTCACAAACACTCAAATGGCCAACTGGAACGTGGGAACGCAGTGACCGAGGCAGGTGGGAGACATTTAGGTGAATTTCCACAGTTACACGTTAAGAGCTGCTTGTTGTAGAGGAGAAAAGTGATTGGAGGGTTCGGCCTGTAATCAGGCTCGTTTCTTGTCACTCATTTCCGTTTTTGTTGTTCTCCACGGTTTCCGTAGTTTGATTTCTTTACACTATCGCACACAAACACAACTGTGAATTTCGATACCTTTTTGGTTTGCATCAAAGGGGTTTCGCCTTTGTTGCCCCCCACCCCCCACCTCTTTTCTTGCTGTTGCCAACAGCAACAAATCCCAGTATTAGAAACCTCCTCTGTTTAGGTTTGCTGTCATTGTTTCACAAGGTTTTTTTTTTTTTTTATTTGAGTTGTTTGTTCTTCCTGTTTTCTACATACTTGGGTTTGGAGCTCCGTCTCCACACAAACATCAACGCTGTCCAGAATTTTTCAGTCTAACTGGGGAGGTTTCCACGATGCCGGTGCTGTGGTGAGTACTCAAAGCACTGTGGATTAATGCCCCTCAACAGCCCCAGCCCCTTCTCCTCTGTTTTCCCCAGTGGCCAAACTGTATTTATGCTGCTAGATGAACAGAAAAAAACCCGAGATGGAACTTTTACTTGCTGTGACGTTTTAGTCCCAGGCGAAATTCCAAATTGAACTCTGTTTGGACTTAAAGAAACAAAAGATAAACATCCTACATTTTCTTTTATTTTGTTTTTGCCACTGAAACTTGAGCCAAACGTGCCTCTACGAGGCTGAGAGGAGGGAGCGCGTCCGACAGATCGTAACGGGATCGCTGGCAGGGAGGATACGAGGGGAAGTACACTGTTGGCGTGCGTGTGTTTGCGTGCATGAGTGCCTGTGTTAGCGTGTTAATGGGCAACGTGTAAACGCATTCCTTGGGACAAAGGTCTGTTCAGCCTGTTCTGTGGGGAAATGTACAAATGCTATGTGAACTGGCAAAAACTAGCAGATGTATTGATTTTAATACGTGAATGAGAGAACTGTCCGTATCCGTGTGTGACTGTTGTTCCATTCAAAGATGTCTGAAGCAACAGAGGAGACCATCACAAGCATCAACCGACCGGTCGAGCTGCAGCGAGTCGAAGTGTTACATGTGACGCTGTTGGAATCCCTGAGGTCGCAGCCTCAGGGATTGTCAGCGGGATGAATGGAAAAACGACTAAAACGGCATCAAACGTGGACAGAAACACTGTAGCCAAATGAAAATCGTCTCAATCTCCAAGAGTCACAACTCAAGCTGAACTGTGAAAGTGGTGTAACACTGTATATTAAAAAAAAAAGAAAAGAAAAATATCTTCGCTATCTCCTCTCGTTGTTTTCTCCCTCTGTTTTAATTTATGGTCTGGTTTGAGAAATCAGATTTGTTGCAGGTGTTTTATTTTTTCAG
The DNA here is from genome assembly GCA_030770545.1 of Macropodus opercularis. Classification (NCBI taxonomy): domain Eukaryota; kingdom Metazoa; phylum Chordata; class Actinopteri; order Anabantiformes; family Osphronemidae; genus Macropodus; species Macropodus opercularis. Next base: position 4,945,598 of record CM061089.1, read on the forward strand.
TTCATGTAAACTGCCTGGCAAAAAAACAGACAGAAAAAAACCTTAAAGGGATTGTGTATTGTTTGATTCACTTAGATTTTTATTTTCTTATAACTTAAGTGCAATAAAATGTGGGTTTTTCTTTTTTCATTTCAAGCATATCAGTTGTCTGTTTTTGTTACATGTGTGAAGGCATCTTATATGTTCAATAAAGCAAATTATTTGATTAATATCATCCACAAGGTAGTACTTCTAACATCGCTCACAGTGACTAACTAGGCCAAACAACACACAAAGAAATATGGAAATATGGTGGCTGAGGTTGAAAAGCAAAAAGCATTAGGCTTAAAGGACAAATAGGTTTCTAGTTTGATCTTAAAGCAACTGCCCATATGGTTATTAAATGTGGCTTTTCAAATTCAAATGTCCTTGACCATGTCACCTACTAGCATCCCTGAGGTCTTTGGGTCACAGAATACAGGTTATGCTTCTTAATATAAGATTAATTACCGTCTGGCAGTTCGTAGTAATGAAAGTATTAGTCATAGTCCAACATTCTGCTTTTCTTAGCTATTAAAACCTTTTAAACAAAGCGTGACCCTGAACAGTCTCGGTCTATGTAGCCGAGAGAGGTTTAGTCCGTTGTTGCTCTAAAGTCCATCATTTAGATCTCGTTTGTGAACTTTGTGGTGAAGTCTGAGCAGGAAAACGTGCAGCGTTCACTTTGCTCCCATCTGCTCCTGGAGCAGCTGAAAGCGACTGGGGAACAATTTGAATGCAGCCCTCTGTTTTGTTTTATTTATTTATTTTTGTTCCAGTCCGTGTCAGTTATTTCCAGACTATTATCCGTCATGAAGCCGTCCACCCGGTGCAGCAGCAGTAACCGTCTGTGCTGTGCGGTGGATTCCCTCCTGCCTGTTGCCTAGCGATAGCTCGTCTCTGGCCTGGCCTCGGATCTCGGCGTGCACCCGCTGTGGAAGCAGCATTGTGAGGAAGCGGCGAGGGCCGTACATCCTCACATGAATGGACGCGTGGGGGAGTTTCCACTTTGCTCGGCAAGGTTACTCTGTGTGCGCCTGCTCCGCTGCTGCAGTCTGGCTGTGCAGGATCGTAATGGACTTGTGTGTTGAAACGTTTCCTGCTCCATAAACGCGCACAGTGCATCCTGTCACTACAGTAGCAGAACGGCCCAACGACTGGAGGTCAGTGTCGCTCATGCTCTGGTTACACTTCAAAGGTTTGTCTTAACCAGTTACTTTATGACCTACAAAACTAACTACAACAAAATATTCCATATCACGTTCTGACCGTCCGTGACATGCAGATGTCAGAGTTCAGCTGCTGCTTCTGCTCTGGCTGAGCCTCACAGAGCTGCCAACACAGCCGTAGAGGAGTAATAGCCAATGTTCAGCCAATGATCTAGATGGTTTCCCCATGAAAGGTTTTAGGTTTGAAAAGAGCAGATTTGTTACGTAGTGGTTTTTGTGGACTTCAAATTTAAGACTACGTTTTCCTGGTGTGTATTCAGCTGAAGCCTAACGCTAAGCAGCCACCGTGCCCAGTGACCAAACCCTCGTGTTTTAATCTGCCTACCTGCTCAGCCGGAACCTCTGACGACTCGGTGAACACGGGCACAGAGCTGCTGGCCGGGCCGGGCCGGTGCCAGAACCGCTCACACTGCAACAGGGTCTGACGTGCCACGAATCTGGCTCCACCAGGAGCAGCATTAATTAGGATCCTTCTGCAGTGCTGTGCAGTAGAGGTGTAGTGCAGCTCAACTGCTTGAAACGCTTGAGAACTGCAACATTGTTTTGGATGTTTCCAATGAGGTAGAAGCCGTAAAGTAGAGATGAGTCATAAACTTCCTGCTTTAATGAACTTAAATTTAGAAAGTGATGAACCACCTCATTCTTCGAGGTGATTAGCCATCTATCTACCTTACACTAAACTGCTCCGTTGCTGCGTACGTCTTGCTCTTGATGAATGAACGCTCCCCTCTCTGCTCAAATGAAACATGTCCGCTGTTGCCCCAAGCGCCGACTCAACCAGCGACAAACAACACACCACAGAAACGGGGGTGAGGGGGGGGGGTCTGATGGCATGGGAAGCATTTCAGAGGTTTGGATGTTGAGATGAAAGAGGCGGGGGGGAAGGGGCTCCCACGCCTCATTTCATATCCCTACATCTCTTTGTTCAGTAATCCTGCCCTGCAGCATCGTAGCTCTTCTCACTGCCAGCGGATTCTCAAAGGGCCGTAGCATTAGCAGTGGTTAGCGTTCCACATCTCCTCTTAATCCTATTTTGGACTTTTGTTGTAGCAGATGAACTGATAAAGGAGCATTTAATCAGCATAACCTGCGGTCAGTGGCCGGTGCTGAATGGAGTTACAGTGCTGGCGCTCGCTGATCCACACACAGAGTTGATCTATGTGCCCGAGTTTGCTTTGGGAAACTGACGTTGGAATCGGCCATTAATCTCGATGTCTGCCTGCTGGATAAGCACAAACACTTAAGACTGTGAGGTCAGCAGGTTCACCGGCTCCTTCTTTGTGCCAGCAAGCGTGTGTTTGACAAGTCTGACCTTTCTCTCCTTTACACTCGTCTAAATAAAATAAGGGGGGAAAGCTGCAGGTCTTCAACACTGTTGAAATGCCAGATTTGTCAGCGGCAAACTTGGCACTTTCTAATGGATTCCTGCGAATGATGGCAGCTCAGCAGCAAAGCACTGTTTCATAATGAGACGTGTTGGAGCCTTTCTCATACAGTGATCACGGCGCCAGAAGCAGAAACGTTCCTTCAACCTTTTCCCTCTCAGTCAGGTGACTCGCGTGGCTACGAGGCAGCGCTGTGCTTACTCTGGTGACAGTCCCTAAGAGCTGGACAGCAGGAGGTCAAAGTGCACGGCCGCGCCGACAGCCCGACGGACCCAGAGCACAAGACATTCATTTTAAATCATAGCTGTGTTTTCAGTATGTGGGAAGAAAATCCGAGTCAACTGAATTATGGAGAAACTTAAAATAATGTATGAGATGTGTATAACTTTCTGTTTGATCTGTTGCTGCAGTGACACAAATACGACGTCTTAGATTTTAATATTTCACCTGTCATCTACAGGAAGTGGCAGAGCTTTAGTGTCCAGGAGAGTTTCTCTAAAGATGTCTCTTCAAGCTTGAAGTTGATTTGAACTGACGCGATAAATTCAGATTAAATATTTGATATAGTTTCATCTTTAAAGTTGTGATATAAGCTTTATTAAAATAGTTCATACATTAGTGTCTCTAGTGTATTTAAGGATTACTCAGATTTTACTTTAGGCTGTTCTTCCATCGCTGGGGGTCGTCAAGGTCACGTGTATGTTCAGAGTCACAGGAGTTACCAGCAAATGAGCCACAGAAGAAACGTCCATGCAGCGATCAGTGACTGATTACTTCTCGGTGTCTTGTGGCCTGGGTGGCTTCCACAGCGCGCAACCCTCTGCGGGCTGCAGGTTTTCGGCCACCAGGCACGATCTGAAATATCTCTGGCTCCACTCGACTTCCCCCAGTCTCTCTCATCTTCTTTCATTGTCAACCAATAACGGCAAAAGCTTTAAAACACGGAAAGCGGTGAAGTCTTGGGTCGTCACTCACGCTGTGAAATCATCCGCTGTTTTGCAGACAAAGACCGGCTCCATTTAGAAATTCTGATAGTGCTGGAAATTCAGGACCAACTGCTCCCAGTGGGAGGCCTGCCCCGAGCCACACTTACAAACTAATTATGATGCATGACATACAAAACTGAGCTGTGTTGTGGCAGTGTTATGTTCTGGTACAGTCTGACACACAGCTTAAAGGACCAGATCACTGACAGGCACATGCAGCGGCCTGGAGTCAAGCAGGTGCTTTATTTTTCAGCTTATCCTTCAAATAGTGTAAACGCTGGGGTGACCTCGTTCCCCGAATTAAGTAACTGTACAACATGACTTATTTCACAGCCCAGAAAACATGTTTAATAAGTTTTCCTAGTTCTACTACAGGGAAAAGTACAGTAAGAGAAATACGTGTGGATGTCACGTTCAGGGACACGATGAACTGGAGTGTACGATTATGTTCATCTCTTTCTTCTTTTACCACATGAATTGTAAATGGTAAAGACAACTATACTACATTTAGACATTTATTATTGATCCCTGTAAGGAAAGCTGGTAAAAAGCTCCTTTAAGTTTACCTCATCTAATGAGCTTTATTAAATGACGTTGGCAGCAGGCCGACACGTTTCGTTAATACGAGCGACTCCGCTCAGATTCACCGACCTCGGGTTTGCAGGATTTGAGGGTGAGAAAGTGAAGGCGCGTCCTCCCGCCGCGGAGGGACGGTAAAGGAGCATTCGGCTTCACGCTACACCCGAGCCCATCTGCAACGCTTGTGTGCGTGGGCAGTGAGAGTGTGGCAGGCGAGGATGCCAGCGCACACACGCTGCCTATCCAGCACCACCTGTCTCACTCGGGTAAGCGATGAGCGCAAGGTGTGCGCGCTCTCATTTACCTACAGAGGAGATGAGTAAGCAAACTCACCTGTGGTGTCGCCTTCAAGTGATAATTACGAGGTCGATCTTCTACAACAGAGGACAGAGCAGAGAATATTCTGGGGATGGATTTATTGTGTTTGCATGGAGCAGACATCGAGGATTTGACTGATTTAACTGTTAAGCTAAGACTTGGCTGTTAGGAAAATGCAGTTGTGTTCGCTGCTCCTCTTGTTTGAACAGTTGTGCGCTCCTGTGTGTGTTTCTGCTGCTTTCATGCTGCCTGCCTCTGCCCGCTGTGGCTTGGCAGGGAGACGCCGCCGCCGACAGCTTCTGAGCAGGAGAGGGCCACAGGCGGAGCTCGGGCATGACCAGCCCTTCTGGAGCACGCTTACGACCCAGTGGAGGCGAAACACAAAAAAAGGCTGAACCCCTGATGTCCTGACCCCTGTACAGTCACCCATCCGTACGAAGACACGTTTTAAAGGAGATCACTGGTTGCGTTTGTAATGGTGGCCACCGCTCAGGTGTTTAAGGTGCGTCATGCTCCAAAAAGAGGCGACGGAGCTGGTAGAGAGGAAAGAACCACAAGAAACACGCGGCCCCACAGGAGCAAGGTGTTAAAGAGATGGTACGACTTCAGCTTCAACTGCCATGAAGAGAGGTTTATGCAGAGACTTGGCTGGTGAAGTCCTCTAATGCCCACACGAAACAGCATCTGGACAAGGTGAGCACAGCGCGGTAGTGCAGCCTCATTATCCAAACCATTAGGACACAAATCCTAATGTGAGCAGCTGAAATGTTGCTTCAATAATGGTTCATCGCTAATGAAAAAAGCACGGCTGCACTCACATTACAGCCAGACGCCCAGTAAAAGTAAACAACAGAGGCCGAGAGCAGAGCGACGTGGTTCAGGTCGGTTGGACATTTCACGGCTCCTTATCAAGAAGGAACAGAAATAAGCGGAATTGAAATCAACACCAAAGGAACTAGTTTCCTCCTCCATTTCCTCATTAGACGGAGATTAAAACGATCATTGAGGTGCATGAGTGAAGTAACTGAAAACGTCTTCGCTTCATCTGGGTTAAATATTACCCAGAGACACAAAGAGAGAGAGAGAGGATGCAATAGAGCAATCACTGCGAGCGCCTTCGATACCAGGACACTAATTATACTCACCATCTGCAAAATATTGCGAAGCAGTGATTCCCAGGACTGTCGTGTTGTTACGCTTTCATCATGATCACACTTTTCCCCAGGAGAAAACGCTGTCACCCAACGTGGGACCAATGCACGGCTGCAAATGGCTCCTGTCAAATGGTTATTACGCCGTTAGAGGTCACAGCAATATCGAGTTAATGTTGTACACATGCGCAGGTTAATTTGAAGAGCTTAATTAAATCCAGAGGGCAAAGGAAGTGGTTCATGATGTGATGAAACAATAGAAAGTGGATTAAATTTTATATATATATATATATATAACGGCACACACACACACATGAAAATAGTGTTTGTGCAAATCTCAAATGAGCAGACAGGCTGTTCTGGGCTTTAGGTGCATAAACACTGATTCCTCTTTCGCCAGATTTAGAGCGAGCCCTGGGAATTAGAAGGAGACATCTGTCTAGTGACCTGAGAAATCTGTTCGGGTGATAAATTGGAAGCATGTCAGATCTGTAATCTGGAGCCAGACCATTAGAAGCGTCACGGGCCGACAGCGAGCTCTCTGAGTCAGTTCTGTAATTAACAGGCAGCAACTGGTGATGACGGGGAGGCAGAGTGACACCACTGCATTTTCGGATCCTAGACAACAAAGAAAAGCTCTTTGAAAGAAATAAAAAGCTTTAGATGTGAGAGAAAAGGGGCTTAAGAGTAATTTAATCTGAGGTTTCAGGCTCAATACGAACTGGTTAAACCTGCTGGAGGTGTAGGCGTCCAGGCTCCATCAGCCATATGCAACAACCTAAATATTTCAACAACATTAATGCCGCCTTTGACTCTCAACAACAATACCAGCTACTGTAGAGAACAGGAGTACAGGGACCAACAGGTGCCCGTGGAATAAGCATCCGCACCCAGACGTACTGAAAGGAGAAAGGAGGCTGAGTAGCCACGGAGCACCAGGCGGGTCCCACTGGGAGTCTGGGTGAGCTCCAAACCTGGCTGCTCAGCGCTGGCTCGCGTCGGATGGGCGCGGCTTCCGTTCCATTTAAACCGACACACGCTGCTCGAACCGACCCAACGCAGCAAAGTGTGGCACGTCTGTGAGAGGCCCGGTGCCAAAAGGTACCCAAGTAGTAACGAGGACTGTTGCGTTAAGCTTTACGCTCGTACAATCGACCCGGATAGATACCTGAGACCTGAATATGAAGTTCAAACCATCTCTCAGATTCATTTAGCTAAAGAAGGAAAATACGATAATGATTCTCCAACACTTTGTCCTCATACACAGTCGCTGCGATACCGATAATGAACTGGTTCCATGTAATAATGTAAAGCAGACAGGAGCTAGAAGTAACGCTGCCCTGAGCTAAGTCTGATTCTCAAGATCAAAAACGAACTGTCGCATATAATTTAACAGGGTGTTGAGACGCTGAACTGGACCCGACAGATGATCTGCGTCCCTGCGTGACCTCGCTCTGACCTTAAGTCACTGCCCTCCAGTGGTTTTTGTCTGCAGGATGTGACGCATTTCTCCTGCTTTAATAAAAACCTTCCATGACCGGTAATTTACGCGAATCTTTCCTGATTCTCATTGTTCTCGTTTTGTCTAATCAGCTTAATTGCTAAAACAGAATTTTAGGGAGCACGTAATCACAACTATAATGACTCTGGTGCTTCTGCTAATCCTTCTCTAAAGCCACTGCAGAAATCATGCCTTTTCTTTCATTTTTGTTGAAATCTCAATTAATTAATGTTACATCAAAGACACAGTCTCAGTCTAAAAGCAGGAAATGTAATTAGGGCCTAATAAAAAGGAGCCTGTGCTGCTTTCATTCCTTCACACTGACACTACAGACTCACGTCATGTCACTATCTTTCTTTTTAGCCCCCCAGGGAGCTGATCAGCCGTCGCTGGGTGATGCTTTAAAGTCCCCCTGGGTGAGATGAGACATGCAGGGGAGTGGGATGGGAGCGCTGCTGCAAACGACAAGTGCAGGAGAGCTCAGCCTGTCGAGAAAGCCACGACTTCAAAGAGCCAAAGAAGAAAAGGGGAAGACGGCGAAAAGAGGCAGGCGGGACGTGTCAGAACAGAGGGGAGGCCGAGGGAGCCGAACGCGAAGGTTCGGGCTCCGAGCTGGAGCCGGTGCCCTCAAACACCGTCAAGGAGACACCTGAGCGTCCGGACACACGTCCACCTTCTGAAGCCCTGCAAGACGTTGTTTGTGATGTATATTAAAAAAAAGGCAGCTGGTCTTTGCCGTGCTGTCACGTCCTGGGCTGTATTTGAGTGATAATAATGATGGCCGCCCCAGGCTATGGGAGACAACGTGCCTGACGACGCATCACACAAAACTGATCAAAGCTCTGAAATATGAAATGTGATTAAGGTTTAAAATAAGAGAGAGCGAGAGAGGGAATGTACCATAGAAACAGCAAATGAACAAGGCACAAGCGTCCTCAGCAGCCCATGATGCAGCCACTGCTTCATAATAAAGATGCTCTGGGCTCGTTCGGAACCAGTTCGGCCGGGACCTGGGATAACGAGGCCCAGGACCAGACGGCTGTGAAGAGGGATCGTAGGAATCTGCAGCAGACCGTTGGCGGCCTTGTGTTGTCAGAGCCGAGCTCTTACACAAACTGCTCCGCGAAGGGGAGGGTGCGACGAAAGCAAAAGGAAGAGAAGAAGAAAGCCCATATGTAACAAAACACTGAGCACAGAACCAGCAACTCTTCCTCATGTGGCCCGCCGCTACCCAGAGACAGGCAGCAGTATGGAGGGATGTCAGTCTGTCAGACAGCGAGTGGGATGAGACGATCTGCCAGCAGATCAGACGCGCTGACGTCTCCAAACATACTGTATCGTGTCTGCATCAGAGAGGAAGCGCGTCGCTGTCCTGGTTTCAGCTGCTCCGCGTTTCTGGCAGCGCACACAAATGTAACTTTCTAATCTAAATCTTTTCTCACAGACAGAACTTGGCAGGTGAGGGTTCAGAAACTTTGAGTAGGAGGAGAAGCCTGGGGCTCGTTGTTGCCGATAATAACGCTGCACTGTGATAATAAATGAAAACTTCTAGCAATAATTGTATATTATTTAATCATGGCCACATGCTGCTATTGATGTAAACTGTTTATAAAAGCTTTCAAACGTTATGAGGTTGGCGGCTGCGTTTTGAGCTTATGAGTCTGTTGATTTGTTTTGATGTATGAGTGGGTCATGTCGGAACCGGAGCCAGTAGTGGACTGAAATGACTGCAACGCAGACACGAGGGAGGTTCAGACACTGTGTAGGGTCCAGAGGAGAGAAGAGCTGGGTGGGACACTGAGGCCCTGGTCGTCCTATGCAGCATCTCTCTGGCCTGTTTACTGCTTACTTTGTGCGTCTTTGTGGTCGTTTTGCACTTATTTGTTGATATTCTTCTCCGTTTGAGCTCGTTCTCCTTCCTGTTGTCACATCCTTGCTGACGTTTCATGTCTCTTAATGAAAGCTTTGTTTTTGTGGCCACTTCTTTCATAGCAGCTTGTGTCGTTTTGTGGTGATTGTGAGTCTGGTTTGGTGTCCGCTTATAGATATTTCACTGAATTTCCTACAAGAACTGTTACCAGTCACTTTACACAACTGTGCCAACCTTGGCCATCCTTGTGGAACTTGGTTCAACCCTCTGTCATATTATTTTGACAGAGACGCAGCAGGCGCAGAGCAGATGGAATCAGGAGAATAGATCAATGCTGCCGCTGCTGCTGGCGTCTCCCAAATGAATAAAAAGCAGGGTGTTTTATCACATTCTGAGATATGTACGGGAAGGGAGGGTTTGTTCGTGGGTGTAAATGACAGCGTTCCATCCTTTGTTGTTTTCAAACCGGAGCAATTTCTATTTATCAAAAACAATAAGTTCTCCAAGAAAAACCCGATTCAGCTCGTGTGCTTTCAGTCGCACTGCAGTTCACAGGGCCAGTCATTACCCTCGTTCATTCACAGCTTCCCCTTGAACCAAAGGGAATGATTAAAAAGGCCTCCGTTGGTTGGAGAGTTTCTGATTCTGCAGTCGCCTCAGACTTCAATCAGCCTCTAATTGAAAAGTTATAATGAGGTTCAGCCGAGCTCAGCTAAAACGCTCCGGCTCGACTTCGCCCGCACGTCAGACCGGGAAAGCGAAGATGCAGCCGTTTCAGTGTTCAAACAAACAACCCCCGTGGAAGCGGATCCTCACCAGACGCTTGTATTCCCAATTTTTGATCGCTCTTAAAATGAAGTGACGTTAAAGGCCGATTTCATGCAAATTAAATGCATGAAAGCAGTTTGTATTTTTCATTTTGCTGCGTGTGTAATTAGTTGCAGTTCATTCGGAGCCACAGAGGGAAAGGAAGGAAAAACAATGCATACATATTACATCAGGGAGCAGACGGCCGGGGAGGGGCGTCATTAATCAAACATCCAGGAAGACAACTCACACTGTTAATTCTCATCTCCAAAGCTATGGACACTTGTGATATTTGTAATATTATTTTTATGAAATCGCGAAAGATGCGAAGGCAGAATGTCTTGAATTACCTACTGCCACTGTTGTCCTTGCAGGCACAGTGGGACAAGCCTTCACGTCAGCTTCCATCTCTTTTCTTATGGCGCTGTTAGTTTTCCTCATGTCTCATCTTCCTGTGTTGCCTTTGAGGCGCGTACATGCCAACATGGATGCAGGCTCTTTCCTTCCTGTGGGCAACACGGGAGGCAGACAATCAATCGCCACTCGCCTGTATCACCTCAAATTAATTTCCTAGTGATTACCTCCAGGTATCCACCGCTGCTGTTTTTCCTCTGCAGATCTATAATGCAAACACTCTGCAAAGCTTGCACGTGCTTGTGTGTGTGTGTGTGTGTGTGTCAGTAAACTGCGGCTTGTTGAAAAATGAGCAGCCCTGGGCGCTAAGCGAGGGTAGATGGTCTGGCGACGGGAAGAGGGGGAAGATGAACAGTGGAGGTGTCTGCGCGTAGACTGGATGAGAGCAATTTTTCTTGCACAAAGGAGGCGTAGACTTAATATGAGAAGTCTGCCAAAATGTTAAAGGCCTAATGAGAAGCACAAAAGCCCAGTGAGTGAATCTGCACCAGCTGATCAATACTCGACGGATCTCCTCTGTGTGCTTGCTCCTCTTATGAGCCCAGTGGCACATCTCATTACAACACACTTAGCTTGGGTATAAAACCAGAGAAAGCCAAGATGAGTTCATACTGTTTTCCTGAGCATTGTCCAAATCACGATGAGTCACCGCTCGTCTGCTGCTGACTTCCACAATAACCCATTTCCAATATACTGCTGGCATCCTGCTGCACAGATTCAACTATCATGAGTCCAAATATATCTATTAGCATAATTCTCAGAGCTACTCAGTGTTTTTGATGTCTCTGTGCTCGGGGGGGTGACGCTCACGGCCGCTCTTACCCGTCTCCATTACACTCAGCTTGTCAGCCGGCAAGCGGAGCAGAACCAGGAAGGAGGAACAGTGGTCGTAATGAGACAGAGGATAACAAAGCAGAGGAGGGAGGAGTGGCCCACACAGAGTGAGGAGATCTAAACAGCCTGAAATGATGCGCAGCCGTCCTCCTCTCGCGAGCGCGGGGTTTGCGGAGGAGTCGCGAACTTTATACGAAGGGAAATGACATTTGGGAGGCTTTTCATCATTTGGTGCCGCTGTCCAGAGCAATATCAGCGCTGGCCTCTACATCATTTAGAGGAAGCCATGAATTAAACATGGTACTTACTACGCTGGAGATGTAATGAGATTCCAAAACATCACTGGCGCTTGTTTTCACGTGTTATTTGATTAAAATAGTGGCCACAACCGCAGAGGATTTTGAAGTGATGAGTGATTAAATGGGAGGTGAAATGAAGCACACTGTTGCTAATTCTCTCCAGAGTGTTATTGCCTGTGGCCATTGTAACGCTGCTACGAAATGATTCATTTGCAGCACAGAAATAAAACCAATCAGTTCCTCTGCTTCCAGGCTTCCTGTCCTAGAAGTGTTTGTCTCGCTCCCCTGGGCCGTCATTGATCTGTGCTTGCTACTGTATCACTAAACCGTCCACAGCCGCAGCAGGTCCCACTCAAAACACATTGAGTCGCCTCCTGTCCTCTAGACAGGCCAACACTGACTCAGCGACGGCGCCCAAAGTCAAAGTTGATGTGCATTCAGCATCACCTCTGCAGGAACTAATGCAACATTGATGGCTAGACCTAAATAATGGATCCGACAGAAGAAGCGAACGCGGAGCTGCTGCACATCAACAGTGAAAGAAGAGAAGCTTCCCTTCTGATAACACAGTGAAAAGGAAACACAGCGTCTTAAATGAATCACCGTGGCCATTCATAATCTCCTCTCACGCTCCCTGCAGTCTTACAACACAACGTGACACGTTACAGTCTAGTTTTCAGCCACTTCTCTTTCATCGGCTCGACAGCAGCCTTCACGTGTGTTGTAGCCCTAGTCCGTCTCGTAGAGCAGCACGGGAAACGATCAGAGCACTGGCGTCGCCAGATAAAACCTTGTTGGCTTCCACGGCTCCGTCTCCCTCTGCTGCTCTGGCAGCTGTGTCTGTTCACCGGCCTCATTATGAGCCTCTATCTGTCCCTGTGACTGGGTCTGATCTTTGACTGCTCCCCCTTTTCTTTGCAGCTCCATCTGCTGCCCTGATTGGCAGGTAATTACCAGGCAGGTGACAACAGCCTATTCCAAGAGCTGAGAGTTCATTGGTGATTTTTTTGGGGGCATTTTCCTGGACCTGCTGAAGTTCCTGGGCTGGATTCTCCTTGTGAGGCGGCTGGTAGTTTAGTATTTATGCGTGTGGTGATGCTCGCGACTACAGCCTCTCATAGCATCTTTGATCCATTGACTGAAAGGCGACGGGTTCTTGCAGGGCAGACACGTAATTGCTTCGATTCAAGTGCACATAAGCTGGAAAACGGAAGCTTGAGGCTAAAGTGTTTCAATGAGACTCGCCTTAAAGTGACAGTTTACAGTTACAGGAAAATGTTTTGATGGTGTCCTTGTTGTTGTGAGCAGCATGAGGTTGAACTGCAGATAAGTAGATGGCAACAAATTTACAGAGCCTTGGAAGAAGAGCCTGCACAGTTTGTATTTTCCCTGTGTTGCCTCCAGCTATTAGAGAGTGATTTCCAAACATTACTTGCACCTGAAGTTCAGACGGTGCCACGGGACATTTCAGGGGATTTTTACAGATGTGGGTTGACATCGCTGGTTTGCATCTTTATGAAACCCCTAAAGCAGCAACAATTTAAAGATTGCGGCCACGAAAGGCAACCCCCACCTTATCGTTGTATAAAGCTGTGTAGAGAAGCATCACCACCACATCCAGCAGACATGGAGCAACATTATTAGTTATTCACAGTCATGTTTCTGCCTATTTAGAGTCTTTAAACCCGTCACTGGTTGTGGTCATACAGTGGAGATAATGTTATCTATCAACCTTTATATTGAGATTTTTGGGAGGCAGCATATAAATATAAGGATACGAGGATTTGACGCCATCACTACGAGGCATCATTTCGGCTACACACAGCTTGTGTTTCCTGCCCTTTTGTCATGGGGTCAGGTCTGTGCTCGTCATTTATCTCACTCACAGAATTAACACAATAAAACAGCCTCCTGCAGCTACATTTGCTGTTCAAAGACCCCTTAACTGCACACTTAGCATTAGGCCCAGGACATGGTGGTGGTCTCATGACCTCTAACGAGTCACCAGCTCCTCAGACCTGGTTAAGCAATGGCCAAAGCTAAGTTACCAAAGTTACCTCTACTGTACATGTGACGTTCTAGACACTGGGTTGTTCCGTTGCAGCTACCAGGTAACGTGAAATCGCTGCACGGCGCCTGTCAGAGTGACGCCCCAGTGATGTTTGCTCTTCCCTCTATTCAGCGTACTGTTATTGCGCACTTGAACCTCAGTTACATAAGACTCAGCAGCCTTTATTTAGCCAGGGAAGGCTCTCATTTGAGGTGCAGCATAAATGATGCAGGGCTCAGAGTGACGCACGCAGACACAAAAGTGGTGGAAAGGTTTCCCACAGCTGCAGCTACTTTGGGCATGAACGCCACCGTGCTGGCAACATGGCTGAGTCACAGACCAGACGCTGCGCGTGACGTAGGCACCTCTCTGCCCAAAGACTGCTGTTTCAGCCTCTCCCAGGACCGAGCAGATCCAAGTGAGCTCTCATTTTGGCCGCTCGGGTGCATAACTCAAAATAAGGCTTTCAAGCATGAAAGAGCTCGGAGAAATGTTCTCTCAGATGGTTCAAAAAGTCTCTCGTTGAGTTAAACATTGATGCTCCTCAAATGTGGAGAAGACAAACAGTCCTGCAGGCTCAGACACACAGACACACACAGGGTGTGGTGGGAGCTGAGGTCTCCACTTCCACAGACCAACACCACAGAACGCTGGAAACTGCTGACTGTCCGTTCCCATCCACAACCACGGCACCAAGCAGAGCCATCATTTACCAACAAGACGCTGCCTCTGCACCAGCTAACCCTAATACTTACGCCCACACATGCTGACAGTGCAATTATCATCATCTCCAAATTACAGTGCTCTTCCTGCTTCAGTCTTCACGCCCTCCCTTTGGCCAAATGACGTATCGGCACAGACTGACAGCGGCAAGAGGAAGAAGCAGGCTTCAGGCAAGTCTTCATCAGAAAGTACCCATTGATATGCACCGACTGTTCTCATATAGACTGCTACTACCACTGCTGCTGCACTGGAGGGAGAAAAGGCAGGCAGGCATTGAGCCACAGCAAAGAGGCGTCAACGAAAAGCCCACAGTGACGCAGCTCCTCAGGAAACAGCAGAGCTAAACGCACCGAGGACACACAATCAATAATCTGATGTAAACCGGGCTAATTGATATTTTCTGTTGCTCAGGATACGAGGATAAAAACAAAGCCTCCACAAGTGAAGCTCTCTGACAGGGATCGTTGTTCCACAGCAAAAGAGGTATATTTACCTCTGGAGATGCAAGAGAGACAAACACAGCCATCGCAGCGTTTGTGTGCTTGTCTCCTGCTAAAGGTCAGAACACGCCTGCTGAGCGGGGAGGGCGCGGAAAGGAGGCGCAGCCACGATAGGAGTGAGACATCACAGGACTCGTGTTCCTGGTATTCCTGGTTTGTTCCACTTGCTTTGAAGAGGCACGGCAGCAAATTATCTCCTCTGTCATCTTCATATTCATTTCATCTGGCACTAAAAACACACACACAAACTGTTGCTGCCAGATGAAGCGGCGCTGGGTTACCTACAGTACGGCAGCCCAGCCATGAGCTCGCTCATTAAAAGCAGACAAGAGGGCTCGACAGCTTACATAACCCACAGCAGATATGTGCCCTGTAGGCCTAATCAACAACACCAAAACATCTCCTTAATTAAAATCATTAACTTGATGCATTCGCTATTAACAGCACCAATTAATTACGTACGGAGCTAACGTCTCATAAATAATGGAAAGCGGTGTGGACGGGTGAAAGGATGCGTGGATGTGTTCGCTGTAGCGCGAGAACAGATGGATGCTCCTTTCGCTCGTTTTGCTGTCAGTTCACTTCGCTCCCTCGCCCAAACCGCTAAACCACACTAATGGGGTTCTGGTGTCGGCGTCCCAGCAGTTGACGGCGACAACTTTGTTTAGGAGAACAAATGAACGCGTCTGAACCATCTGTTGAGAGAGGCCCGCGTCCACAACAGCGGCAAAAGCACGAAGCCCTGGCGGGACGTAGGAGTGTGTCTGCAACAGACGTCCAGCCACTTACGCCCAGTCAGCAAACAGAAGCTCATTTTGGAAATCCGTCCCCAGAGGAGGAATCCCCCCCTAGAGCAGCATCCTGTGGCTGATAACGGTGCTTCTGCATAAAACGTGGTAACTATTGAACAGATTGCTTTTAACTTTAGTAATGGATGAGCTTATCTTAAGTTGTGATTGCATGTACAGTACTCTACTTGGGGGAAGAGTACATCAACCCAGTGTGTGGATAAAATCAGGATCAGACTCACGGAATCAGTGACCGTGTTGAATCGTCAACATCCCTTAAACAGCGTAGCTTAAAGTCTGCTTAACGTCAGGTTCGACTGCTTCAGACGTATTTGTCCTAACACAGAGCTCGAGTGGTTAATGTCTGCATTACAGCAGAAAACAGCTCCGATTCTTAACACGTCCAATTTCCTCTAATTCATAAAATATTTATGCATCATTTACATCATTTATGCATCACTTTACATTCTCAGACTTCTATTTCGACAGAGCAAAGACAGACAGAGGCCACATGTCTGGATGCATTTTCTCAATGCAGCAACTGAATATCTTTAACCCAGATGTCTGGAGATTTAGGGAGACTTAGAAATACAGTAAGTGCTGATAAACAACCCTCGCGTCTGTAATCAAACATCATCGATTATTTAACATACAGATGCTCAGCGTTGTGGCTGGACTGTAAACTGGGACACGTTAAAGACACTCACTGTTACCAAGAGGAGGACGAGAGCAAACATCGTCGTGTGAAACACAAAACGCCTCCACGTCTGAAACTGTCGTGCAGCAAATCGTCCCGTCTTTTTTTCTTGCTTCTTTGAGCTTGTTTCTCTCTTTTGTTCCTTATTTATTCTCCTTCCCTCATTTCCTACTTCCTCCTTGTAGCAGTAAAAATGCCACCTCGTGTCTAAAAGCCAGGCTTCCTTTCTAGTTGAAAGTTATTCTTTTGCTATAGTGCAGCATGACTTCACTCCCAGCTTTTCCCCCTCAGTGCTTTGATTGTGCAGTGTTTCCACATCCACTGTAAATTTCTCACCTCATAATTTATGCTTTAAGTAGCACCAGGTCTTTTCAGCGTTGAATGTCTTAAGCCAACCTTATAGCTTGTTCCTAATTAAAGTCACTCAACTTAACTCTTCCTACTGAGCAGGTGCTACAAATACAAACATTCAGCATCTAACTCACACTCAATGTCTTTGTTACATCATCGATACGTGTTGTCATTAAATGCTGCCAAACGCAAGCTCTTACACTTTACTTTAATCCAAGCTGTGATCCGTCTCACCTCCCTTTCTGTCGCCCCATTACTCCCACTTTGTGCCACGCTAAACTAGTTATCCCATGATCCATCGGAGGAAGTCGCTGGCTACGATGTGGCCGCCACTAACCACATCCGCTGGGGGTAAATATAAAGCAGCAGTAATAGCAGTAATATTTAGCTCTGTTGCAAAAGACAGAGCAGAAGAAATTAGAGGGAGAGTCCACAGAACCAAAACAAAACATGCAGCACTTTTTATGTGACTTTATGTGTGAAAACAGCAAACAAGGCTGGACTCATAAGTCCAAGGCGGTTAAAGAAGGTGATTGTTGGGGAAATCGGCCTTACTTCAACCCTAACATTAAGCTCTTCCCTCTGCCTCCTCGTTTCTTTTATTAAAGCGGAAATAGAGAGAGGAGTCCTGAGGCTGATGCTAATCCCCATCTAGCAGTAAACAATATAAATAGGCCTATTTCTCTACAAGTGAAACTATTCTTTCGGTGTAAACGTTTACCGACTAATTCAAACAAAGGTAAAAAGCTTTTCACCGTCTGTGATGTCTGATCTCTGTAATGCTGCTAAAACACAGCTTCTTGTAGAAATCACATTATTTTAAATAAAAGCTACACTGTTTACAGATATTATTTACCTACACCTAATTTACCTAATACAAAAGTATAGTTCAACATTTCTGCTAAGGTGTCTATTATTTATTTAACATTCTGCCTTCAAGTGCTTTTTGGGCCAGAGCCCGAAGAATTTGAACTGCATATTTCATATCTGAGAAGACTAAACTTAGCATTAATCAGCTCATCGCTGCCTCTACGTGCCGTTCGCTTCTCCAGACTCGCTGACCTGCGCGAGAGCTGAAGAGGAGACGACCTTATGCCGCACCCGAGACACGCGAGGCCTCTTCCCTGTCACGTTACTGTAGCTACGGTGCAGCTCAGCGAGGCTTGTGGTTCAAGCAGCTCGCTGTAATGACCCTCGTTGCTTTGCCCCATCAGTTATAGAATGTAATCAAAAGTCTAATCCATCCCCAACTTCCTGGAGCAGCAGGTGTACGTTAATCTGCGGGTGAAATTAAACCTCTTGTTAAACCCCAGCTGTATTTATCTTTTAATTAAAACCCGATAGATCGTTCACTACATTAATATCACACGTACGGCGCGTGTGAGCTTCAGCGCTAAACCTGTGTGTCCTTGTTTAGCAGGGATAAGAGGTGTCCTATTATGGTACAATTTCTGTGAAACGTGGATTTAACAGGCTCTTCTGATTCGAGCGGCTCGGCGCCCGCATCGACTGCGTGTCCCCTGCACAGGCTGTTTCCACAAGACATTTCCTTTGTGTTTCAATTTGGCAAACGGGTCCCTCAGTGTTCGTGCAAGGCCAGTATCCTGATGAATACTGTACTTCTCTGAAGATGGGGAAACGACGCTGCGTCTTTTGATCAGCTAATCACTTACCAAACGCAAAAAGCCAACGTGATTAGGGAACAATATGTCTGCAAACAGCAAGAATTAGAGAAACGCCACAGCAAGAGCTATACACTGGCTTCACGAGCACCGCAATACATATAGAAAATGAAGATTTATATGCGATACCAACCCTTACTACAGTAAATTAATGCGGTAATGTAACTACTTCACATGTAAATGTACTGAGAACACGTCTTACGGATGCCAGCTCATGTTGTTTAGTGGATAATTCTGTCAAAAGTCACAAACTGTCAAGTTAAACAAATGAGAAAATCTGCAAATTACTGACTTCCAGCAGTGTTGGCAAGTCTGCAAAGTACCAGCGTGACTGTGTCCCCTGCCTCCAGCCTTTATGGAAATTCAGACTAAAGACTCGACTCGTTGATTATTTGATTATTTAACTGACATGATACTTGGACAGAAAGCATTTTTGGCTACACGTTCTGGCTACAGGTGTCTTATTGCTACTCTTTCCTCCTGAATTTGTAAACTGTTTGGCATCTTCCCCTTTTAACGACACTAATTTATGAAACGGTTGAATATTTTCCGCCTTTCGCGGGACTGTGCTGTTTACAGGCCTTCGCGTTTCATGGCCAGTGGAGCCTCTCTCACATTGTGAGTATCGTTAAAGCTCAGCTGTAGATCCCAGCGATAATGAGCTCGCACCAACACTGCGCTGTTCCCACTGCCGTCCTCATCGCTGCTCCACACCCTGCAAATGGGTGGCATCACACAGACAAGCATCGCTTTAACGCTGATCATCCAATCCGGCCACGCGCCTGCAGCCTGGGTCCCACGGTGGGCACACGACAACACGGCTCTGCACAAACAAGCCACGGCAATCAATAGTCAACACAAACGTGTAAGGCTGGTGTTCGCGTGCAGCCCCCGTCTATTGCTGCTAAGTACTGAGCAGCTAAATAACCTTTTGCCAAGCCCAGGCAGGCGAGACAGATGACTTTCCTAAATGAGGCTTCTGCGGACACCGGGTCTTAAATCAATGGCCGTGGCAGGCACCGAATTGAAACGCCTGCAGCATGTGCTCACAGTTTCCTTTGAGGGAGTTGGAGGAACCAGCTACATCTCTCCACACGTATCAATATTTTATCACCAGCACATTCAGTCTCTCATTCCAATGAGAATACATTGTTGCTACAAGCGAAATCATGATGAAATCTTGCACAGGTTCTTCAACGATTATGTCTGCGACAAGAGAAATAACTTGTCTGTTGTTCTGCATCTCATGTAGGTAAGAACTAAGCCGGTACGCTTCAGTTTCATGTGTAGGATGCTGATTAGGTGACAACAACAGAAAGCGAACAGTCTCAGCATCCATGTACATGCTATCCATATGAATGCTTTAGTTTTAGCTTGATGTGTTTATTACAGAGGGTGCAGATGTACATACTTCATCCCAAGTTAACTGTTGCTGCTGCTGGACCGTTTGTTGACATGCGTCCACCAATGCACTGACTGCATGATACGTCGCTCTGCATGTTTTAGTTTGACAAACCTGACAAACTATCTGAGGTCAGTTCAAGGAAGTGACATCAAGTGACCCTTTAACTCACTGCGGTTAATGTCTAATTTGATTTTAGGAAAATAATGAGCAATTTGAAAAATGATCATTAATATGTGAGAATGAAGGCTTTCTCAAAAAGAAAAACTGATGGCGCTAATAATATGAAGGCAATTTCCTCTGACAGGTGACAAATTACTCCGAGGTAGTGACATTTCAGATGGGCTGGGTTCCTGCTACTTTCCAGCCATTTATACACGGATCCATCGCAAACACCTTTCTTCCATTTCTTCCAGAGGCGCATTGTTGGTGCTTCATGGGAGCCAGGGGTCAACACGGGCACCACGACTGGTCTGTGGCTCTGCAGCCCTGTACACAACAAACTGTGCTGCTCTGTGACTTCTGGCATCTCTCAGTCAGAGTAACCATCATGCAGACCATGAACGCCCCACAACCGCTGCAGTCGTGTTGCCATCGCAAGTGGCCCTTGTCAAACTTGCTCCTATCTTCACGCTTGCCCATTTTTTCTGCTTCCAACATCAACTTTGAGGACAAAATGTTCACCCTCCCCCCAATAACAGGTGCCACGATGAAGCGATAATCAGTGTTATTCACGCCTGTCAGCGGTTTATGAAGAGTTTGGAAAGAAACAACAACCAGGGAAGATACAGAATGAACCAGAAAATGAAATAAAACAAATTAGACTGTGACAAACTCTGGGACAAACCACATTTACAGTCGAGGTCTCTGGGCGGATCCCAATAATTCAAACGTCACATTTTTCTTTTAGATGTTTTCTTTGAAACCTTCTGTTTTCATCCCCATCTTCAGTTTGGTGACTTATCTTTTTTGTGGTGGATTTTCGGTGTGTTTTCTGCACCAGTTGTGTGGCAGGCATTAAAACACGTCCAGTATTTAGCTCCACACTTTCCAAGTGGCTGGAAACATAATGGCCTGCACCTCAGCCGCGGCAGCGAACACCAAGCTCTTTATATAATGGATGCACATTTACCACGGTCTCGTTTCTCGCTCTCTCTCCGTCTCATTCTCTCATCTCTCACTGTCTCACAGGCTCGAGCCCGTAATGACGCCTCACTTCAGGATGAACATGCTGCCATTTTTCATAATTACAGCCGGATGCGATTTTCATTCAGCCTCCTGGATGACATTTCTGAACACACAAACACACACAGGATTTACAGACCGCACGAGGACTGAGCCCAAGAGAGAAAAGGCACTAATAATAAATTCAGATGTTTTTCTAAGACTCTGACTCGCAAAACATGGCGACAGCCTCAATTTAAAGCTGTGATGTACATTAAATGTAAAGACCTAAAACAACCACATTTAAGCTATTACTCAGACGATACTTTAAATGGCACTAAGACTTTTTATTGTTTGGTTGCTTTTAAAGGTTTACCCTTGATGATACAGTCATGTTTTAAATGATGCACAACTGCCATTTAGTGATTCATCTGCTCATGTTTATACATTTTTTTGTTTACCACTTTAAAAAATGTTAAGATATGCCCACCACGAGTGTCCAGAGCCTAATGGGACATATTCCAGCAGTCAGTCTGTCCCTGAAGCCGCATATATTGAGTTTTCTCTAATACCTGTCAAATGAAGGCAGCAAATCTTGGCATTTAAAGAAGCTAAAACCAGCACATTCTGGGAAGTTTTTTATTAAATGCAAGTTCATAAGATGATCCCCACCCGATTTTCAATATAGGGTTTAGAACTTTATTTTTTAAGGCCAGGGGAGTCACTCTGTTGGTGAAGTTTCTCCATGACGGCCGTGTTTGTGAGCTGCTTCCAATCGCGTCAAAGGACAATATGAACTCATGAGGCCTGAGAACATGACAGACTAGCAGTTGTCCGTAATCATTATTTTGTGGTAAAGTTTGAAAAAAGTGCTAAATCCACTGATTCTCTTTTGAGATTTTTGTGGAAGAAGGTTCCTGGCGCACACGGAAGCCAGACCTCAACCCGGACAAACATCTTTAGAAGAACTGGAGCCACATTCCCTCACCAGACATGGACACATCTGACTATTACCACCGACACAGGTGTAATGTTTGGACGTCTGCTTTCTTCTGTCAGAAACGAATCCCATCCCTTCACCTTTTGCAGGTTTATCAAGCTGTCGATTCTTTTAGTGAAGTTGCTGCAAACCAATTTAAAATCAATATCCCCTGATGGCAGAGTCTGTCATGTTTTGCCATCTGGTGTTTTTCTTCTCTTAGGGCATTTTTGCGCTGTAATAATATTTTGTCACCTTATACATTTTGTCCAAAGCCTTTATTGGCCGGTGACTCGGGCTGGACAGACAAGCATCCTCTAAGACTGTGGTGCTTTCAGACATCTTATATTTCACTATTGCTCCTACAAACACTCAAAGCTTTAGACCTTGTGTTGTGCTCTTGTCTAGATCTGTGCGATTGGCTCAATTTAGTTTTCTGAGCTGTCCAATTAGGTATGTGGGCAAATGAACAGACTAGTTACAACAACACAGACCTTGGGTCCTTCCAGCTCCTTGCAGTGCTGTAGAAGTCATGAGCTATTTTAAGCACAGAAACATTATTCAAACCTCGCGTCTTGTTCCTTGATGGATGAAGGACGTAGAAATCACACGTCACATATTTGGTCTCGGTGGAGCTGTATTAGTTCCTTTGAAAAGTCTGATTTTAAGCTTTATTTTTTCATCGTGCTGTGAGGAAAGCGAGTCTGATGATTTGCTCTCTCAGCTGCATTTGGGTTAAACGCGTTTCCTTACATAGTTTTTATGTTATTTATTCCTTTGCTTACAGCAAATAAAGCAAAGCCTTCATTATTTTGCAGATTTCACAGACAAGCTGTGCTTCTTTGGAGAGTGTCACAGTACACGAATGAAAGGTTCTCGATAAGGCCAAATCAAGCAGCGCTAACCGTTTATTCCTCTGCTACCATCCGTAGCCTCTAAATACACTTGTCCCCCATTTCAACCAGCTCCTGTTCTTCACCTTGTTTTGAGATTTTCAATGCAAAGTGACGAAGTGACAAAACGCCGTCAATCAAAACGCATTTCATGACCACTTGAGATTCTTGGCTGGTCTTGGAGTGTGAAAACATCAGAGGCTCTGAAGCCAAGGTTTCAAACCTGACTCGACTGTGAAAACACCCCAAGACTCTGAATCTCAACTTAAGGCTTTTCTTTCATGAGAATGCTCTGTAGAAAGGTGTTTTGCAGTAAACCTCCAGCCTCATTCCCATTCCCTCTGAATCAATGCTAAGCCTGTGAATGTGGACAGCGTATTTGTCAAGTCTTTCAATTAGAGTGTACAATGCCACCGTTTTCCGGCCAGGATCTGGTTTTTGAGATGTATAATACACCGGTAAACACTCTTATTTACCTCAGTGTTCTCAAGCATAATCAGCAGGCTCGGCTCCATTCTCTGTGCCCTGCATGAAATTAGCTTGTCATTGATTCCTTAAATATCTCCCTGCAGTTCTCAGCCTTGCAGGGTCCTAATTGGCTAAACGGGAGTTTTAATTTCACGTAACGTTGTCCGCGTACTATTGTCCTTGTAACGCAGAGGCTGCAGGGAAACCACGCAATGACATTAAACGGGGCCTGTTTCGTTTTTAATCATATTTCACATCTCTGCATGAGCCTCAACAGGCTGGAATACAGCGGCCTTGATGTGACATTTGGTGACATTTAGCCCTGGAATGTGAATGACTGAGTCCTAACACGAAAGGTCGTGCCACGCGAGAGTTTACCCATGAGATCAGACTTGTGTACATTTCCGTGTTGGCGCTGAGGCGGCACACAATGACTGGATTATTCTGGATCCCTCCTGTTATGTCTGATTGATTTTTGCCATTCGAGTCGGCATGTAATCGTTTTATTTTTTAATAGTTGCTGTTTTCACATAATCTCCGAGAAAGGAAATGTAATTTCTAAGAAAGGCTCTCGGAAAGTTGCAATTTAGTCGTAATGGAAAATCAGTTCACTTTCAATTCACTGATGGCAAAACATTACCTACTGCAGTGTGGCTGTAAATTCCAGGAAGGCAAATGAATGAATATTTACGTGACATTTAAGAGACCAAACAATTAAGTAATCTGAAGACTAAGTGAAAGTAAAAACGGGTTCAAGATTATTAAATGAAGCATTAGTTCGAGTTTAGCACTGAAATGAAGCTTGTGTCGCCCAGCGCAGGTTCCCGTTTTTACGCTTCATCCACGGTGACTCATTCATTAGATGCTCGACTACCAGCTCACCAGACACGATGTAAATCACACAGGCATTCACCTAAAACACCTTCCCGCCAATTCAGGTATCTGCCTCTGCACAGGCGACCTCCTGACGTGCTGAGGATGTTGCATGGCCGACTTCACTAGGATCTTAAAACCTTCCTTTCTCTTTGTTAAACACGAATTAGTTGTTCGGCACATCAGGAGCCCAAAGTAATTAATGCTCAGTACCTGATGTCAGCGTCTCTGACTGAACCGCAGAACAAGCAGCAACGAATTTAAGCGGCGACTATAAAATGTGTTGTGTTCTCCCACCTACTCCAGCTGGAGGTTGACCGTCACCGTGCGAGGTCTCTGGCGGCTTCTAATTGGATAGAGAACTAGTGAACACTTGCAACGTGATGGGCAATGACAAGAAAAGCAAGAATCAAAGCCTGTGGGGGCTTTCGCCACGTCGTCTGACAGCATCGATGTGCAGCCGGTCGTGTCCAGGCCGCAGGGAGTCCGGTTCAGTAGAAGTAGTCACTTCCTCTGTGTTTTGCTTTCTCTTTGCTTCTTTCTTTTCCACGCTGCTTCATTGAAATGGGTTGACATTATTTTGAAGTGTTGCATTAAGTGCTGCCAATCAGGCAGCTCCAGACAGCTTAACTCGCAGCTTAAAGCACCAACAAATGACACACAATAATTTGCTTTTACATAGCAAAGCATTATTACACACGCTCCTGCTTTGTTGAGCTGCTGTTTGTGAAGTCATTACATACACAGTGAAGTGGCCATGTTGTTGTTGTTGGCTAGAATGATCTCGTCTGCTGTGTGTATAAACACAAACAACGTTCACGTATGATACCGTGGAGCAGATTGTTTGCAGTAACACGCAGCTCGGTCATGTCGCGGCCTTCGCTCTCGTATCAGCTCCAGACTGACGGCGCCCAGACTCAGAGCAGCCTCACGTATTGTTTACTGACAGCAGCCTGTGCACCACCTCTCTCTCTCTCTCTCTCATTGAGAATCCAGGGGTGAAGTCTTCAAGCTGGGCTGCGCAGCTCTGAGCTGATGCAAGAAGACAGGCTGTTGTAGGTAGCTGAGGGCGCAGTGACTAGCTGCGCCTGTGGGAAGCACACAGTGGGGGCTTCTGGGCGGGTAGGGGCTCACAGCAGGTGCTCTCCTCACGCAGGGCAGCTGATGGATTGAATCGTGCACTGGTGAGACACAAAGCTGCAGTAAATATCTGTCACCAGATGCTAAATATAGCTGCATATTAACAGCAGGACTAATATGACCCAACTTTAGGAAGAAATGTCGCAGTGTAACAAAACTAAGTTTCTAAGTTGAGCTTATTTACGGTGAAGCAGCTCTTTAATCCATTCAGCAGATTCGTAACAAAAGCATAAGAAATTCAAGGGAAGCCTACATCCAAGCGAGAGCGCAGTGCCGACACAAATCCTACTGACCTTGTGTTTCAGGAAACATCTGACCAGTTTAACGTGGATCTACTTCACAGCCTGAGAATCTGATGAAAGAATATTAGATGCTTTCTGTCGGAGCAGTTTAAAAGTTTGTTTTGAATGAGGCTTAAATTATCATCACGCATGAACAACAATATAATTAACAGAAGTTTCGTTTTCTGCTGATTCTCTTGTCTTCAATTATTTCCCTCCACAACCAGAAGTTAAGAGACACAACTGGAAACAAAGACGAAGCTTTACTAGTGCTCCAGTTTAGAAAGCTGCCAAGCGGAGGAGCAGCACGTATTGTCTTCACGGTGGACCTCAAACTATTACCGTTTATTTTTATATCCCATCCCTGTCACGCGTTTGTGCACTTAAAACTGGGCCTGTTTTAAGTTGTGTCTTTGGCCAAGACCTAAATAACAACGGACGTGAGCTGTTGAGGTGAGAGATTTTCTGGTCAGAAGGACGACGACGCTGCTGGAATAAAAAAAACGCGGCACATCAGCTTAAATGTCTACTGCAACGTCGTCCTGGATATAAATAAAAGTAGTCATCGTCTACACGTTGTGTTAAATATTAACAGGTTTAACAGACAGAGAAAGGCCTTCGAGTACATGCCACTTACACAGTGCGAGTCTTTAATGCTACGTTTTCGCTTCCACTCTGTTTATGCTCAGGATAATTATGCTGAAAGTTGTGGTTGAGGCGAATGACGCTACGTTACAAGGTGTTGGATAAACAGTATTTTGCTGAAGATGTGATGCATGGGAGCAGCAGTACAGTCGTCTTACAGCCCATTTACAGTGAACGCACCGTTCTCAACACTGAATGAAATGAAATTAAATCCATTACTCAAGACACGACTCTCTCACTATTTAAAGCCCAAACTGTGGCAGCGGCGGTGAAACACATCCATCACTTGAACTGCTTCACCATTGATTGGCTGCTATGGTTATGTAAATGACATTGTCTTGTCATTTTAAGCATAATACAACCCAGAAGTCAGGCACCGGGCTTTTAACGCAGTGTGCTTACAGACACTCGGTTGTTTTTGTCGTGGCACCAGTCACATATTGCTCCCAACACTACAACCCACTGGCTAAAACCGACAGCGTGGGGGTTGACTGTAAAATTTTAAGTGCATCATTTCAGAGATGGATATTAGAATGTTCCACCGGAATCCAAAACGATCATTACTTTGGGGCTTGGATTGAAATCAACATATTTAATATTTCATGCTTAAACTCAGGCACGACATGTGTAACAAAATAATTCCATTCATTTGGGAGTTAATTCAGTTTTGGCCGGGCTCTTCCAATGTTCTGCCTTTATTTTCAGTCCGTCATCAGTGGCTAATGTGCTTTACAACCGGATAAAGCCCTTAATGTCTTTTGGTGCTCTTTGATGCCCCAACTTCTTTTATAGCCTGTGAGAGAGGATGTACAGTGTGTGAGCATGTCAGGGTGAAAAATCGCCAGCTTCCTTGGTCTCTGTTTAAGGGAAGCATGGAGACTGTTAATCTCAGGTGGGCTGAGTCCACTGAGGTTTCTCCTTAATTAATGACACCATCTGTCCGTCTCCAGAGGAGGGAAACCACCAGCTGCTCGGGCTTTGATCTCACCTGTCAGTCGATCTATGAGACGAGATCGTGTGTGCGTGCACATAAACGTGTCGGTTCTCACTTCCTCACTGCAGATCTGATGGAGTGAAGCCACATTAAGTCTTTCACAAAGAAGCCGTTTCCATACGTGTCTCCACTGCAGCATCTCCAAGGTTTCTCTGTGGCAGGACGTTACTCCAAACACATCCTCGCACTGCAGAAGGTCAGTCTCTCAATTTAGGAGACGAGTGAATCAGTGTGACCTACTTTGGTACATTAAAGTACTGTACATGCCGTCATGGGAAGGTTTGCTGTGCCCCGTCTCAAAAATCAGGGGATCCGCAGGGTGCAGGACGTTTATAGGCAGCTACTGCAGTCTTTCATCTGTGCGCATCATTAAGAGATTTTAAAAGCAGATACTAAGAGCAGACATGTTTGGAGCAGGTGCCAGTGGGAACCACACACACGTGACGAACAGTTTAGCTCCTGATATTGGCTAAATATTACTGCAATTACATTTATACTGTATGCCTTTAAATATTTGGGCCGCACGTTACCGCTTCATTGCTCAGACTTGGTTAACACACATCATCATTAGTTTCATCATAGATGTCCTTCCTCGGTTCAGTCAAGCTCTGTCGACTGCCTGCCATCACTGCCGGAGCTGACGCGTCCCCTCTAAAAGTCAAGGTGAAGCGCCAGCGTCTAGAGTGGGAGGAAACACGCTGCAGATCACCAAGCCTGCATCTTGAAACCACCTCCGACAGCAGAGGTAAAACACGCCCGCTTTCACATCTGTCCCAACTCTCCTGAGAAATCCTACGCAGGCAGAAAAGATTCATGCAAAAGTTAGAGAATAAACAAACAAGACTGTCACTGAGCAGAATAAGTAACTGTGTCTTTGAATCCTAATTTCAAAAGCGAGGCTTCATCCCGCGGATGGCAACCTAAACTAAACTCTAACGTTCCCCTGCAACGAATCGTTTTCTTCTGCGTTAAAGTGATTAAATGTCAGACACCAGGGACAATGAGTCAATATGAGAAACGCAGATTTTAAATATGAGACAATTATCGTGATGACTTGTGAAAACACTGACTTTCTGTGAATATTTGTCCTTGCATTGAACTCATTTACAGTCATTACACACTGTCAAGTCTGCGTGACTCAACACAAGGCAGGTGTCCCGCCCACACACAGGAGCGTCACAACATATTGTTTGAGTTGATTATTTATATTGAAAGGAAAGAGACTCGTGCATGAATCCAGAATCTGTCCTACTGCCAACTTTACTATGAGGTCATGTCACAAATCAACACATATTTTGCATGATAATTATAATAATTAATAACAGAGAAGTCCTTTAAAAGCGTATGTCTGGAATTCTCCTTCTGAAAACATATGTGAGGCCAATTCGATAGTCCTGCAGCACATCTCACTATGCAAAGCTGCTCGTTCTTTATGATCTCTGAATGCAACTTTTTAATTAGCTCTAACTAGGTCATCTATTTTATCTCTGGGCAGTTCCTTTAATCTACGAGCTCTAGTGTTGCTGTTTGTGCTCTGTAGGTGAATTGAGGCACATTTGAAAGGTACCATTATGACAGAACATCAAGCCATTTGATCTCTTTGTATAGATTCTGGGACAAACCAAGTATTTAATGACTCTTCCCACTCTTTGTCCTCATGGATATATTGTGAGCTAGATCAAATGTGTGGCAGAGGATAGAGTGGGCAGTGTTGCTTTTGCTTGGAGGAAGCAATAACATTCACCAACAGCAACTGTTTAAAAGATGCAGTCGTGCAAAATAACGTACAAATCAATCGTGTCTTGACTTAGTTTTAGTTTCTGACGCTCCTTGGAAGTGACCGACTCATGTTTAACCGGTGATGATGAATGGATGCGGTAGTACTGTGTTTGATTAAAAGAACTGATAGGCTAGTAAAGTTGGGAAAGAGTACAGAAGCCTTTTGGTTGGACTGAAATAGGTTTTAGTAATGTCGCAAATTATCAAGTGTGGTGATGGCAGCAAGATGCGCCAGCAGCAAAGACACAGAGTGATCAGAGCTGACAGTAGCATCAGTGCAGCCAAATGCAGAGAAGGTCACTTAGATCCAAGAGGGCAACTGTTATGAAAATATATTTTCAACATGAAGGCGGCGGGAGCACGTGGAGCTGAAATACTGGAGGACATCCGGCCTGTTTGTAGGTAAATCCTGCTGAGCTCAGCGTCTGCCCTTTCTTTCATTTTCTTTTGCTGTTGGTTCCATTCAAAGGCGCGTCCTCCAAAATCCCCACTGCTCGTTTGTGCTGTTAACAACACTAAAGCCATTACATGTGGACTTGTCCTGCAGTGGAATATTAAATATTAATCACTACAAGATGGCCTCATAATTGCATTATGATTGCACACCACCTACACTATTGTTAGACGGGCATTGATGGATATGTGAGGGCGCCGGGAGAGTGACAAATGACTGGACTAACGACGCTACAGCATGACTGCAGATTAGCTGCGACCTTATCGGGTCAGGGGGAACCGCGACGCACTCACACACACGACTGCTGCAAATTTCCACAGATGTAACAGACCGGAATCGTCTGTCGCTCCCTTTGTATAATCACTGCATACATCCATAGGGGATGTTAACAGCGCCAGTGTTCTGCTGAAGAACCGATTTTTAAAATTCAGACGCATACAGGTGTAAGAAGCTGCCTAGAGAACAAACTCAAATTTGCATAATCTTAACAAATCTCTACAGTCAATATTTATTATGCGGAACATTAAATGATGTCCTACCGAGCCAGCTGTGAGGGGAAGTGAGACCCTACAGCACCGACAGGCAGACTGATGCATTTTGTCTACACACAAGCATTTGTCACGTGTGTGAAGGTGTAATGTTGCATGTTTTTGCCCTCCTCTTGCTCAGCGTGACCTGCTGCTGGCCTGAACACAATGACTGGACCCAGTACACTGACGGGGGGATAAGTAATAGCTCCCCGTGGCCCCCAGCCTATACAATCATCCCTGCTATTGCCTGGGTTGATTTATTGAAAGACAACGACCTTTGGTTCCACGGGGCCCGCTGCCTGGCCTGGCTCGCGATGCATATATTGTTTTCCGTTTTAGTGCCACATATTGCCAAGGGGCGACACTGCAGCCTTGAGCTGGAGTCCCCGTCACGGCTACAGATGCAGCTGTGTTTGCTGCTAATAAAGTGTTCACCATAAATTATACAACACCTTTGTATTGCTTGGACCAAGGCGTATGAATGTTGATGAGGCTGAGAGGGTGTACTCTGACTTTCTAATTTCATTTTTGTCAAAATAATTCAAACATTATGACACAGTGAAACATTATTTATGATACAAAACCTCTGCAAAAGACATTAATATACCACAATAGTATTTTACTGTGTTTCATCAGTTTTATTGTTGGGTGGGTTACCTTTGATTGATGACTAATGATTTAATTAAAATATGTTTCAATTATCCCAGCTGATGGAACAGAGATACAGTAGTGTGGTAAATCACCCAGATGTTAAACTGGGCTGTTCTTCAGATGAAACTAAATCACCTCCCTGTTATACTGAGCATCTCCAAGCGTATTTATATTCCTCAGCACTTTGTCTGGACAAAAGGCAAATATTTCCACTGGAGCTAAAAGTTGCTTTGAAACGTTCTGTTCACGGTCCTTAATCAACTTTTGCACAGCGGGTGAAAAACTAGCAAATGCAACCAGGCTGATATAACATCAAGTACAGCTCTGCACTAACAGAGCAACTGTCAAGTCTGTTGCAAAGAGGGAAAAACTGAGACGTGTAAGACAGTGTGATTTCTGGCTTATTCAATTTGATGAGACCTCCAAGGACAGTAGCATAAAATGGAAATAGTAACTGAGCCGAAAAACTTAAATTAAGGCTAAATCTGACCGTTAACATCGTTGAAGCTGCTGAATGTTTTATAGGATTTCTACAAAGCACCTTATAGCTTCAGCTGGCTGTTAATTGGCGGCTGACTGATGTGTCAATCTGGACGAACTTTTGCAAATCTAATTAATCTGCACTGCTTCACAGATGCATACAGCAGACAATTTAAGATATAAAGGTGAATAGTTGTTTGGGTGCACAAGGAAGTGAATCAGCAAGATGCACTTGAAATGAGCAGTGAGTAAAATATGTATCTGAAAACATAACGTCCTTCCACAGAGCGAACAGCAGGCAGGAGAGCAGACGTCATTACAAAACACTTGATAAGCTACCGTACCGTTGACTGTTACATGTTCTTGGCAACAGAACATGTACAGCAGTGACTGAGACAAGTTCAGGGACAGTAGTTTCACAACTAATCTGAATACTTAGCAAAAAACCCAATGTACTGGTAGAAACCTCATGATTTGGTTAAACATTAAACACAAAAGCTCATCATTCTAAAGAAACATACATACTAGTATAGTTTTGCAACATTCACTCTTTTTTGTATTGTAAAGGGAAAAAACGTGTAATGGCAAAGGCAAGAGCCATTTAATCCTGGTCAAAGGAAAGAAGTCATAAAGTAAGTAAGTAAGTCTGCTCCGGAGTGAGATGGGGATATTCAAGCCTTGTGATTCCAAGGCTGGAGGAGTCCTTGGTCCAAAGCCCAGACTAAAACCCCATAGAGCATCTGGGGGAGACCTGGAGATGGTAGTAGACGCTTTATATTCAGTCTGATGGAGCTTGAGAGGATGTGTTAATGGAATCGAATGGAACCTTGAGTCGAGACTGTTTTGTAAGTCGTAAGTGCTGCCAATGTGCGCACAGGTGTGTGGGATTTGTGAGACCATCTGTTTTGCTGTTTTGACAGTGAGAGAAAGAAATGCTCCTAAGAACAGCTGACATCTCTCTTCATGTCTGCATATAGTACATAATTGTACATTTGCCACTTTTTATTTAGCATCATAAACACAGTTGCTTATTTCAGTCGCTCTGCTGTTCCATGAAAATTGTTTAAGCTTTTTTACTTTCTTTCCCCAAAAATTGGAATGAGAGAGGGAAAAGAAAAGTAAGAAGTAAAAATAAGAGCAAAAAGTCCCAGCGAGCGAACGTATTGAGGGTGTGTTCTCCGTCGGTGGGTTCGAGGGGCCGGGGAGAGGCCAGACAGAGATGCAGTCTGCTGGGCACAGGAGCTCAGAGGGTGACACGGAAGAGCACACACACCTAATCTACCTCCGGCAACCTGACCAGCACCTCCTGTCCAATATTTGCCCATTTGTGCTGACTTTCCCGTCATATCTCTGCACTGCTTCCTCGGTTTACTGCCGACTCACTCAGGTGTTTTAACTCTTTCGTGGTTCCACATTTGCCAACTGATGTATAATGAGGCTGTGGACAACACACCTGAGAGTTAATACTGAGCAGCGTCTGTATTTCCCTGGTTTTGTATATCTATGGGGTGGAAATACGATTGGGGAAGAGTGACTGGGTGACAGCTGAGTGGAGCGCTGCCTCTCAGGATCATTACCGGTCGGCAGAGTGGAGCGCTCCAGGGCACGGCCGTTGGACCTGATGCTTCAGGCCTCCTCATCAGCATGCTGTCACCTCCGTTTTCATACTCTCAGGCTTAGCACAGTGGCTGACCCAGCCTTCCCTCGGGAGAAAACCGTCTTCCTGAGCAATACGTCTGCGTCTGGTAGTGAGAAGAGAAGAAAAACACACGGTTGGTTTAGGGGGTTCAGAGAAAATGGAAAACGTGGCATCAGCTGACCTTCAGTAGGATTCAATACGCAATTTGTAAGAAACAACAAGGTAGAATGAGTGTCTGTCATTGTTTGTTCTACAGCTCGGTTAGAGGAAAACAAATCCTATTCTCATAACCCATATCAGACATCTCTACAGCTGAAAATGATCTTTTTAGCTGCTAAGCAGGAAACACGGATGTAAAGGTTTCGTGTTTTCAGTCTTCTCACAGGTAGAACTTCTAGAAGATATTTACTCCTGCTTCTTTAAGATTCCCGAAGACAGAAGTCCTTTTAGAACCAGAATTAAATCTGGTGATGCCCCGATTTTTCACCTGGAACCATCATGAGGACAAATTTTAAATGTTTACCATCATGCTGGCATTTCCCTCAAAGCATGATGGGTGCAGCCCATCCTTCACTCCAACCATAGAGGAAACACTCATGCGGAAACGCTTTGAGCTCATTATTTAGTTTCTACTTGAACACTTGTTTACGTGTTTGAACCTGTATTTATAGACTTGTTTGGGGACGGAAGGATCCATTTTAAAGTACAACACTTACTGCACATCACCTTTTAAACTGATACAGAGGATGTGCTGCAACACAAACGAGCCAGTTAAGGGCTGTAAAACAACCTTTACAGTCCTTAACTGTAACTGTTAGTTGGTCTACATCTCCTGAGAAGTTCTCTAGCTGCTAAATGCAAAGTAATGCTCAGTATAGTACAGTAGTGAGACTGAAGCAATCGATGGGGGCTGTAAACCAAAACAATAAGCTTAAAGAAGCTAAAACGCTCTGTAGAAAGTTGTATGAACATAAACTGGTCCACTCTGATCAACATACTGGTTTAGGTTGCTTCATAAAAACACTGCCTGGGCAGATGACATCACTTCATGAAGGGTACAGCTCATTCAAACATGACAAAAAACCTGTAGTGTGAGGGCGGTGACGGAGCAGAATTAGTGTGTGTCTGGTTCTACTGGAGCGCTACAATTAACATTTTAATTACAAGCACAGTCTTGTTCTGTTCTTACTGTCCACACAGACCGCCTTCAATTCAAATTACAATCAAAGGGAGAATTTTCACAGGCTTAACTTAAGGCGAAGTCTTTGAAAAGTCCCCCAGACAATTTTGCTGCAGGACGAGTGTACTTTTCACTGTTATCTTTGGGTAGAGCAGGCAGAAGAAGGAAGTCATGCAATATCAGTCTGCAATATGTTTAGCTGAGGGTAAGAAATAGCCAGGCTTGTAATTGCTTTGGGACAAGCTACGATGGTTCCTCTGGCAGTAGGAGATTTTCTTTTGGTCAACCATGAGGGCAATAAGACAGATAAGGAAGAAGGGCAGGAGAGGCAGCCTGAGAGAGGAGAGGGGCGATTTTCAGATTCTCTAAGCAGTTCAGACGAAACAGAGGCATTATCTTCCCACGAGGGTCCACTGAAAAGCTTACAGTTGGTTACCCTTCCAAAACGCAGAGGTTTAGGAGATTAAAACACACAGAAGACAGGGCAGGAAAAAACAGTTTCAGTTTCTTCCTGCATTTCTGCTCACGAGTATCATTTACAACTGTCTGTCCCGGCTTCTGGCGGCTGTCAGACAACCCTCAGTGGTATCACGTCACCGTTTCTCTGAATGTCTGGACTCGCGTTTCAGCGGCACCTCTCAGCGAGATAAAACCTGCTGTTGTTGTTGCTCCTCTTCTGGTCCTGTACATCACTTGCTCTGCCAGGACAGAGCTTGTTTACTATCTCTAAGGTGTGTCTGCTAATGAATCGCTCAAGGGTTGAGTGTTTATCTGTCTGCACAGTGGATGGTGTATATAAGTGGAGTAGAGGAGACTCTTCAGGACCTTACAGGCCTTAATGCTCCATTACTGGGGGAAACACATCGGTGTGGACAGCTTCTCCTGTAAATTTGTAACTTCCTTGTTTCCTGGGACTCTCACTGATGATGGCAGACAATCGCATGTGCATGAGAAGTGATTAGTTGACTACCGGAATAAAAACAGATGACAGCCTCTTATGGGTGCACTCAGATGACCCGAGGGCCTTGCTGACTGGCAGACGAAGTGATTTTAACCATTACTACTTGTTACAGTGTTGACTTTGTGTTTAAAGCACAGATTTCGTGGGCAGAGCAGGATAAAGCTGAGCACTGTGCTCCCAAATGCTTTCTTCGGTTCCGAAAGACCTTTACTGCACCGTTACATGAAAACAGATTTGAAAATGCACCATTGGGTTAAATGCAGTATGAGACTTTGTTCACGTTTGTTCATCTCGTCATCATTATATTAAACTCTGTTGTGATACTTTTTGGCTCTATTGCGTTATAACAGAAAACCCTGAACATTTTTTTGTAAAACATTAATTCACTCTTCGTTGGTTACAGAAATTCACAACAAATGTCATTTACGTACAACAATGTCCCCGTTTTCCTTCGCTCCTTGTTCTATTCTTTATTTCCCCAAACACTCATTTTCCAGTCGGGTGGTAAATTGAACACGGGGCTGGGCGTACAGCAGTGGGTCCTTAACCACCGCTGCCTGCTGGCAGTAAGCGAGGTAACAGAGGTTAGATTGAGTAAAGCTGGTCTCAGACAGAGCAGCCAGTGGTTCATACATACACCCACTGGGTAACAGATCGTGATATTCAGTGCTACACACAGATTTGCTATCGAGTTAAACATGGAGACCATAAGACTGTAGTGAGATGCTTGATCAATTTGCTTTGGCTATAGTGAAAGAGACCAGATAAATGTTCCAAAGATTTATAGGCCTAATGCGCCAAATGATCTGTATGATGACAGTGTACATGACAAGTGGTGCCAAAGTGTTTATCACGTGGCACCTTTTTAAATGTAAGGTCTGCAGCACAGTATCATAATCCATATAACATAGTGTGGTCCTTCCCTTCAGAGCACCACTTGAAACTAAAGGAAGGAGTTTCATCCCTGAGCGCTCTGGCCCCACAGTACGCCTCTTTTCAAATATTCATCTGTGCTGTATATGGATTTTCATTTTCATCATCCAAGTTCAGCGCTAAACGACCAGTGGTGCCAAGGAAACTTTCTGAAAAGAAGCAGGTGTGCAGAATAACGCTGCATCTGAGTCACCCTTAGCGATGGCTGGGCTAGTGGCTTTAAAAATAGCCCTGGCTGTCCA
This sequence comes from Macropodus opercularis, assembly GCA_030770545.1. Taxonomy (NCBI): domain Eukaryota; kingdom Metazoa; phylum Chordata; class Actinopteri; order Anabantiformes; family Osphronemidae; genus Macropodus; species Macropodus opercularis. The sequence continues at coordinate 4,981,468 of CM061089.1, forward strand.
CCTCTCCCTTCTCACAACATGCCACTGTCAGCGTGGCGCACCTGCTGTGGTGAGACCATTGCATAACCATCTCAGCTCACGCACAAGATCAGCGTTGCTGTCCAGCAACACACTGGGTGAATATGTATCTGTGTGTGTGTGTGTGTGTGTGTGTGGGCGTCTGTTCTCTAATGCTACCAACAAAACAGTGTGACTGAAAAGGCTGAAGGTCAAAACAGAAATGTTGTAACCATCCTGTCAAAGGACAGGCTCACAAGTACAGTGTTGCTTTCTAATTAAGAGGCTTTGTAGAGAAAACCATAACATTTAAATTCATAACATGTTAAAATGTGAATATAAAATCAGTGAACTGACTGAAGCAGAATGATGAGCAGGACCAGGGCAATGCCCCACAGTAACAGACACTAGATGAGAACATCAAGCATGTGCATCTATCATCAAATGTGTTATTTAGAAGGCGTGAACCTGTGTGAACATTCAAAACAGCAAACAAATGAATAAATGATTCAAATAACTGCACAATAAAACAACTGGGTGCAATTTAATGAGACAAAGTAGGTGCCATCATCTGTTAACTCAAGAAAGTGTGGTCAAATCCCCCTTTGCTTTACAGGAGGAACCTGCTATAAAACTAATAATAAATGAGCTTTAATGGCACTGATGCACTGGTTTGTCTTAGTGATGATTCTATAAACAGCCATTACAGCTGTATTTTGTGTGATATAAGTGTGAAAGTCTAAACGGTCTGATGTCTTTTTTATGAGCTGCACAGGACAACACTCAGCTGTTAACATAGTCTCAGCTTTAGAACATAAAAGTAACTTCCCCCATTTAAAAAAATCACAATAAACCAAAGCACAAATGGTTTAAACGCCAATTTAAATATTATTATATTATTAATAAGTTATGAATATTGGTGCAAAACCTTTAATGCATTTGGGGAATTTTAAATGTGTTTTAGGCAGAGAGCAAAACACATTTAGCATTAGAGGGTTGTGTGCAGCACAAACAGTCCAACTTTCACAAATCAAACCAGATTGATTAGAAATTCGTATCCATGGCGTCAAGATCACTTACTGTCATTTAAAGATGCGCCCAGGAGGCAGTCTTCAATCAAATAAAAGGGCTCGTGGATTAAAGAAGGAACGAAGAGTTAAAATGCGTCTGTTATCTGCAGGCTGTAAAACAATCTGCACAGTCAGATTGAGAGGTTGAATTTATCCTTTTGTACCTAGAGATGCAGATTAACAGTGTTAAACAGGGAGTTTTTCACACAATGACTCTGTGACATTTAAAAGAACGACACACTACTGTATATGTACATCACATATGGGTACAAGGTTACTCAAAAAGCAGCATTGATGAAAAAAACTAAAGAAATTTAGTTAGTGTCCTCAATATGCTACCAGCAAGAAAAATGCTTGATGTAAAGTTGCACAAAAAAGTCACAATTTTAAAAAAGGATCCATATTCTAGTCACATCGTCTGTAGGTAAACGTAAGAGAAGCACACATGCACGAAACACACGACGGGAGTTAATGTAATGTTCATGGAGCGACTCCATCACCTGCAGGCACCGCAGCGCAGAGCGTGTGCACTGAGATGTGGTGTGAGTAGGTGAAGACACACTGAGAATGGACAGTACTGAGAACTGCTTTTCACAAGCAGTGCTGCGGCGAATGGTGACCTGCCAAACAAGAGCAGGAAGGTCCAGCTACACGTCGCCAAAAAAAACGGACGCCATGACTTATCTGGCAGGAGGCACAGAGCTGTCTCTCATTTTAAACCCAACACCTCCATCTCCCTTGATTAGCTATTCCATATAAAAAAAAACCTTTGGGCAAAATAATAATCAATATGTAAATACACTTACTTGCACAAACAACAGAGCTGTAACTGGAAGCTTCATTTCCCAGAAGAGATCTGCCATGAATGTCAAACACACCAAACATTTTCATAATTTTACAGTTTAATTTGTAAAAAACCGTGAAATAAGGAGCATTTACAAACATATAGGTTTATATTTGAACTTGGCAGCTCTGAAGTAAAGTCTTCTCTCAGAGTTTGTTCGTCTTTTAACAACTGGGGAGTCGTAGCTGTGGTAAATCGAACTGTCTGAATGACGTTAGCCCAGCCTGACTTTACGCTGAACTTTACGCTTCTAGAACGACGTAGACTAACTTGCCTAACTGATGCAGATGTGCGGTGGAAAGAAATCCTTGTGTTGCAGTAATTGGCTGAGAAAAAGCAACACAAACAAAGCAGCATTTTATCTGTCCAGTCAAGTGTTGGAGGCAGCGAGAGGGAATGTGGTGATTATTTCAAATGAGCTTATTTATTGCAGTCATCCATCAGCATGAGGAGCTGTGTTTAAACTTTCATTTTTGGGCCACCCATCCAAAAAGCACTTCTTATTGAAACAACGCCAATTTTCTCTCTAATCTTATTTATGACAAAGGCTCCTGAATCAAAGCAGGGTGGTGGAGGATTCAGCTTTGTTTTTGATGTCAGCTTGCTCTCTGTAATTTAGGGTTGTATTAAAGATAGGTATGATTGCTCTCCCCAGATTTATGACTTCACTGGAACTACCTTGAACGGGGACTCTAGAATCCATGCCGTACAATTAGCTTTGTGTTGTGTTCTTTCTTCCATGGCTCCCACAGCTCTGTCAGCCTGAATGACAGTAGCGAAGGCACTGCCAGCTGTCGGGAGCCTACTTTGACAGCAGTCAGCAAAAGGGCCCGAGTCCCACAGGGGCAGTAGGATCACGTCACAATCACAATCCATCCGAAGCATAAACTGGACTCCATCCAACATGTCCCGGTGTGATTAAAACTCCCAGATGTACGACTTATACATTTTAAAAGCTACTTTAAAATGAGAGATGACCTGCTGACATGTAATAAGGCAAATCTCTGGCATCTCCGTCATCGCCACTGCATGCGCTAATTGTCCACTGCCCTCTCATTTTCATGATCTTTCCGACCGGGCCAGGATAAACTACTGTGCTGCAAGGATTACGCGCCATCTGAAAAACGGAATGACAAGACTGCAAGAACTGGGAAATAAATCTAATGATCAAAAGGTCATATCATTAATAGAAATGAAACAAAGAGGTGAATACTCTATAAACTATTTACTGTGACGCAGTACGCTCCAAAATATATACAAACAGGAATGAGCGGAAAATTGTTATTAGAATAATTATTTGAAAAGGCAACATTTCCAGCTTTATTTCAACAACTTTCTGAGGTTAAAACACAGCTAAATAATTTTGCATCGTCTGAAGTTTGTCTCCAGAGTCAGACCTCTGTATTACCGAACTACCAATTACAGATAATATGCAGCTATTAACTTAAATGTGATGCCATTTGAACTTGAACCAGACACTTGGAAGCACAAACACATTACGTACTTGTAAGACATAGTTGCCAAACGAGTCAAGAGTGTAATAAACACAGATTACGCAGTGCAGCACATTCATGAAACAAAAAACACACACACACCTACCTACTTAACAAATGGAGTTTTCCTTCCTACCACAACTAATCATCTCCCATGATGCATCATTAATTGAGCCCACCTACACGCACGTCCCCTGTGCTGGATGGTAACAGTTCCTCATCAGCCCTCAACCCTGTACCTCAGCTTGTGGATCAGTGGAGGTGTTTGACAGCTGAAAGTCCAAAGGGGAATTCGACGACCTGCACACGTGTGTCAGCCATTTGCTGCTGTAATTGGACCTGCCTGCCAGTCACTGTCTGGTTTGTTAACAATAAAATGACGACACGGCCTTGAGTCCTGCTTGTGCAGAGCCACTGCTCCAAGATAATGGAGTGGAATCGTTGGTTAGTGTCAGGCCAACAGAACAGGCGCCGACTCAGCAGGTTCAGCATGTAGTTACCGTACCTGTGTCCGTTTAGTGCCAAAGTTGTGTGTCTGCATAACGAATGCAGTTTAACAAAATAGTTTAATATGAACAAAAATCACACACTCCCTCTGTAACCCATCCAGTTTCATAATGTCCAAACCCACTCAGGTCTGGACTCAGACTCGAGGCTGCAGTTTGTTGGAAACTTAATTTTACCAAACAGCTGATCTGTTACAGGAACAGGTGGTTATATTCAAACAATGTCAGTTATGAAAATAAAAGTTGTGATTCAACCCTTAAATTCAGCCACACTAATGCAGAGCAGTTATTGTCTCCGTGTTTCATCCCTATCCTCATCCTAAACTCCCCATATCTCCCAACCTCGACCACCACGGCCACGGTCACGCAGCCAGAGGTGCTAAAGTCTGCTGCACTTTTATGTCTGGAAGAGCACATCCTCTGTGGGAGCAGTTATCTGAGGACACTCCCACAAGCGCCACTATCTAGTCAGGAGGCAACTGTAGATAAGATCCCATCAGCTCCTGGTAGACACACGGCAGAGAGCACAGCACCTCTTTACTTTTATTCATCGATCAACCAGTTTGAACAAATATTCATGGGTGTGAACCCGAATCCCATCACAAAATCATTTATCATTTTCTTGTCCATTTCATCATATTATATCATATGCGACTACGAGGTGTTCACATAGTCAAGCTGTGCCTTTGAACCGCTGGCTGTGGATCAGACACTACTAAAGCAGAACCTCCACAGTTTGGGAGCAAATCAGTTTTGCAGTAAACAGAGTAGGTGGGTACCGTCGTGCTGGAAAACTATCATAAAAAACGCAACCACTTGTGACCTCGAGTGGAACTTTTACTTGGCAAAGGGGAAAGATAATGTTGACACGAGTACTGCACTTACAGCAAACCTCAAGACTGTAGTGTAACAGATGTTCGTCTGTCCAGACGAGAATAAGAGGAGTTGAAGAATCGCATCCACCGACTAAAACAAGGTCTCGTTGTGTGCAAACTCAGGATGCTAAGGTTATTTCCTTTATCTCATAAGAACCCTACACAGATCCTAATAGTTGATGGCGCTGCCGCCTGATTTTACAACAGGCGTCATTTAAACTTGTTTCTCAAATGCTATTACATAATTAACAACATTTTTAAAAATAACCTCCAAGGGAAGACGCTGTCACAGGAGGGTTTCCCCAACCATAACTCATAACTCGCATTTAAAGGCCATGAAAATACAATTTATCCAATGACAATGAAGCCTGGTTCCAGAAAACTGACTGGACTGAAGTCAAGACGAAAGCCCTCACATCTCACTGGACGTTAGCGTGTGCGTGGATAATGTTCCCTTCCCTAATATGCCTTTGGTTGGGTTTCGAAAACCAAGCTTTAAACAGACCTAAAGAGCTTTGACCACCTTTAAATGCCTTGTCTGCTAAACTGTGACAGCTGATATTCACTCCACCCATGATTCAAATGTGCTTTTCTGACACAACTCACAAGAAAAAAAAAAATCTAATTTATACTGTACTTCATCAGCAAGAGCAAGAAGAAGCCATTTTTGATGGTGGTTGAATTACTCCATCCTGCCAATGTTGAAATCATGGGGATTGTTTTTCAGTAAATCAAGGATTTTCTTCCTGGTCACGTCTTTAAAAATATTACAAATAATTACTGAGAAAAAAAAACAAGATTTCATTTAGCTGCAAACTATTGTAGGAAAGGGTATAATTATTAATCATAACGGTTATGGTGGAAAGCTGCCTCTGTGTGGTTCAATGATCTGACGACGCCTATCTGAGGGTTTTTATACGATAATGTAATGAAACAGGCCTGGGTAGTGCTGTCACAGGGGCAAACAAAGGTCATATGGTCATGATTGACAAGCTTGAGTTCTGTAGCTCATTTAAACAGCTATCCAGCAAAACACAACAGCTGGTAACAGTCTGTAAACTCTGTCCAGTTCTTCATTTCCCTGCTCAGTTCTCAGTTGAGCAGTGGCAGGTGGACTAATGCTAACAGAGGGAGAAAATTCACTCTTTAAAAAAACTCCTGTTTGTCAGGGTCACATAGACAAAAGTCTGCAGAACTAGATCCCTGGAGATTTTGTCATTAAACTAAAGAGGTTCACAGACCAGTAATGCTTGGAAGACAGAAGCAGAGACAGCAGAGAGGGATGAAGATGTTGAAACGACTGCGTGTCCGCCACCTTCATAATGCTGTTACAGTCAGGCCAAATCAATCAGGACGGCTGGCTCTGTTTTACGTGTGGGGCTGGACCATCTACATGGTATTGATCAACAGAGGACACTGTGAAAACTCCTCTCAGTTTTGGGATCCTTAGCACCATAAAAATCTATCCCCCTTAGCAGCCAAGTATGGAGACTGGTTGTAGTTCTGTCCCTTCCCTTTGATACGAGGATGTTACAAGCAAAACTATTTCCTTGTGGGATTATTAAAGCTTTTTGAATCGTACGAATAAAAGAAAACAAAGCGCCAGGAGACAAATTGCAGACACCACTAGGTTTGCAATCTACTGTTGTCATTACAGTTACTTGTTAGATGGTGATCATCCTCTCAAGGAGCTGGTTTGGCTTTGAAAAGACAAAACAACAATTTGCTTAACCAAATTCAAACTAATCATCACACAGAATATGTATGAAGGCTTAAGTTGCTGACACAATTTGCCAACATCTCCCACCAGATAATGAATGCATTTGGTTGTCTGTCAGAAAACCTTTCACACCTTTTGTGCATGTAGTGCTGTATACCGAGAGCAAACCCTCTCGTTGAACTGATGCAAATTTAGACCGGCAGCGCACAGCCGACGCTCACCCCTGAGCCAGAAAGCCTTTTATCCGTTTTTGTATATGCACCTACCCCGCCCGTCCAGAGCGGAGCTGCATCGCTCTAGTGTTTACTCTATATTAGATCATGCGAGTGCACTTAACTTATGCAAAAGCTTCACAAGGTGTGGGCAGGTACTGTAAATCCAGGGGAATGATCACGCTCAGCCTCCTTTGTCCACAAGATGAACTGATCATTGCAGCTTCAGCCTTCATCCACTAACGCGCCTTCATACTGCCTTTAAAGGTCTGACGCGTTACATCCATTAGTGTCAACCACTGAACTCGTATATCAATTCAGAAATAGTTTCAGCTTGTCTCTCTCACCTGCGCAAATGCAGTGTGAAGTGAGTCACACAGACGTCAGAGAAAGCGAAACACTATGAGCCTGACCTTCACCTCCATTAAAACAAGTGCTGCCTGTTATATAGTAATGTGGGTTTCATAGTAATCCAACTAAACTGTCTTTCGCCTAAGTTTGTCTTATAAAGCATTTTTTTAATAATTTGGACAAAATAAGTCTATAAATACATATTCATCTAACGACATGGAAATGGAACGAATAACGGTTTATCTTCTCTTACTGTATATCTCACACACTCAGACAGAGAAGGAGGAAGCATCGTTAAAGCTGACCATGGGTGGAAGTTTCTTTTAGTATCAGTGTTCTGTGAATGTTTTATAGCCTGTCTAGCTTCCTCTCCACAGCAATGGAGCAGAAGACTCATGGGCATTTAAGTTTTTACAGTGAACCCAAAACCTGTGTGATTGTTATATTTTCTAATGAGATATTCAACACTTTGGTTAAAAAAACAAATGGTACAGTAATACAGAATGAGCTGCCTTTTTATAGCATAGTAGTCCAATAAAACACATTGACTACAGATGCTAGTCGATTTCCTGAAGCCTTCTAAGCAGACGATTAACCCAACGGCCCAAAATATCCCACAGTCCATGTGGTGTTAATGTGGAAAAGGTCCCTAATAAATCAGTGTCACATCACCACAGCACATCCAGTTTCTGGACAATGTTAGACTGAAAGTCAACCTAAAGGGACTAAACACATTAAGTACAAGATAAATGGAGGCCAGGGTCTACCAGGGTGCAAGATGTTAGCAGGCAGGGCTGGCATATAGAACAACGTACAGGAACATCGTGATGAGTATGGGCTGGAAGTCCCAAGGGCTAAACATTAGGTGACTCTAAATTCCCAATAGTAGAGAAAGCAGAGAGAATGGTTGTCTGTCTCTGTATGGGCCTTACGATGGACTAGACCTATGCAGGGTGTACCTCGCCTCTCACCCAGTGAGAACCGGGACAGCTTCCAGCGCCACCGCGAATATCTGGAGTATTAGTGGTCAGATGATGGACGGACAGACAGACCAGGACTCAAGCGAAAGCACTAGCATCGAGTCAGTCTTTTCCTACACCAGCAGTTGTTCAAACCAAAAAACACAGTGTATGGCATCTGACCCAGCCCAAATCCAGAACATTGTCAGACACTCTCAGTTCAAGTCAGTGACGCCCTGTGTGCAACGAGGCTTAGTTCCATTCACTACGGTACCACTTTTTGCTATTAGCCAATAAATAAGCCAATCAGTGGGTTAGTTGCTACAGTGACGGCTTACCAGGTGACGCAAAGACTGTACTGAACACAAGACAGAACAAACACGGACAAAAAGAAAGCACAGCACAGATAGTACCGAAAAATATTCCTGACCTTGAGAGATTCAGTCACACACTGTAAGAGAAGATTGAACACTAATGCACCTCATGGCACTGACAGCTGAGCAAAGAGTTTTCTTTTTGTGACATATACAAAAGGAGAGTGAGCTGAACAGGCTGTTCAACATGAAAAGGAGGACATTAACATCAGTGTTTTTCCAATTCAATTTCCTTAGAGATATCTGGGAAGGGATACAGTCTGATTGCAGTGATGAAACTCCCAGTGACTTTTATTGGTGTGTACTGTACGTGTGCGAGCGTGAATATGAGGAGCATCAGAACACAGTCACGGCGTAGTGCTTGGAGAAGAGCAGCACCGAGCCCTGGAGATGCACAGAGAAACCTGCAGGGAATGAAATGTAGATGTTCTCAATCAAAGCATGCATAAGCACAAAATAAACAAACCCGAGCTATACGGTTCCACGACAGCGTGTGACATGATGGTTAATCCCATTTGCTTTTAATTTCGGAGTTTTAAACGATTTCATTGTTAGAAAAGTTTGGTGACAGTTTGGGAAACAGCCCTCGAGCTATTTAGAGCAACAGCGATGGAGCACAAGACCTGCAGCATTAATTGATTGAAAATACGCTTTCTGTGCGCCTCTAACTGGGATTTCACTGGAGGAGGAACTTGTTGTTGCTGGGGGAAGAGTAATGGTAGAAACTGATTAACAATTTCCTTCTCGCATATACAGAAACGAAACTGAGCAATTATCTCTCTGCTGGCCTTTCCACCGTGTGCTAATAGCAGCTAATCACAGAAAGCTGTGGATGAGAGTGTTGGGAATTTTCTTATTCACTAATGAGTTAAAGAGGGACTTTGATCTCACACTGGAGGTCCCTCGCTAAAGATGAAAATGCAAATTACCTCAAGGAACTGTTACTGTGTGTATCAGAGAAAATGTTCATAACGGAAATTTGTGAGGTTAGTTCTAAGCAAAGGGACAGACACGGTGGGATTTTAAAGGAGAAGGTTGTGGATGATTTTAATTCAGTTTTTAGTTTTGCTCATGTATTCGGTCACTGGCAGCACCTGTACGTTCACCGTTCACACACACGCTGGCTGCCTGGAGGGAGCAGATAGTTGAAGAACTGCATGAGGGGTTTTCAGTTTTGTTCTCTACATTCCTCTGCAAAGCTTAGTCGGTTATCGGAGCTGAAAACCACTTTTGGGACAGCTACGCAATTTACAAGCATGCAGTGAACATTGTGGATTTCTACCCACTTTATATTTTTTATATTAAATTTGATTTGCTTAAGCCACGGCCCAACACTGATGAAATGTGACAGCAGTGAGTCTAGCGGAAGCAGAGACGTGTGTTTGGGAAATTCATCTTTTAAAGTTAGATAGTTTTGTTTTGGGAGGCTGAACGCCACGTACTCCTCTGCGGTGAGAAACGCCTGCGCTGCCCACTAAGCTACACTTGTCCTGCTTCGTTGAAAGATCAGGTCATCGCTGTGATATGTGCACAACGTTTGTCTGGGAGTGTTTTATAACCGAGCCGCGTCACCGTGTGAGCATCCTGTGTGGTTTACTGCTCTACTCATCCTAGCAAAGGTCTCGTGCTACCATCAGGTAGTTGCATATTGTAGCTTTGCTCATAGCCTTAACTTTTGTGGAGTTCTGTTTTGATTCACCTTGGCTTCAAGGTGCTCCCACTGTCAGTCGCTGCTGCAGCTCCATGTTAAACACAGGGATTAAGGGTAGGACATATCCTTTGACAAACCCCTTTTCATTTCACATTAAAAGTAGAACGGATGCAAAATCCTACAGTTGAGCTGAAAAGTTGTCTCGTCCTTGAAATGACAACTGACTACAGAAGTTTGTACCTTAGCTGAGCACCTCTGTTTTTTTACGATGTACAATATATATTCTTTATTTATCTTTGTTTATTGCATAGGTCTTTGCTTACTCAAAGAAATTCTGCCCTTGGCTGCAGGAGGCTTTATGCACCATTACTCGTGTTTACGGTGGATGGAAATTATAAAAAGAGTTCCTGGACCCTCAGACACGAGTTGGCAACACCTTTGACCTCTTCACTGATAAGGAAGAACCAGGGAAACACAAAGCCAAGAGTATCAAGGATCTAATTGTCTCCAATTTCAGCTTAGAGGTGTCAGAAGTAAGAAAACAGCTCTATTTATGTTCACCAACAATTACAGAGCCACATGTTTAAATTGTCCTTTCCTCAAAGTGCTCCCCAGGGCTGTGGCACGTGGCAGACACTACACACTTTCATTATGTCACGTTGACTCATTATGAGGAAGCAGCACAGCAGCTGTGACTGTATTCCCTCTCTTACCCGAAACTGTAACAATGTGCCCGCGTCTCCCTCCTCAATCAAGCAAAGCAAATGAAGAAGCATTTCTTCGCAAATGAACAAGGAAAACAGAGAGAGAGAGGGAAAAAGCCAAGAACATGGTGTCAGGTGAATAAATGATATGATCATGGGTAACAAATGTCTCCTGGCGCTCGGGCTTGAAGCCAGTGTATTTCATTGTGTTATGATCACTGGTGCAAGAGAGAGCAGACCTGCTCCCCCGATACATTTCCTCCACAGTGAGGGTGTTGGCGGAGGTGAATCACATAGGGTTTCATAAACAGCAGGAGGTCATGAGAACAAGGACAGGCTCAAGGCCGTTTGATGCACAGTATTCAAATGCAGGGCCAAGAGAAAAGTGCACGAGTTTCTTCCATGCTTTAAAAGCGGCATCTGATTTCGAATGGTACGATGTTAGAGCTGATGACAAGCTGGTGTCAAGTGTTTTTGGGTTTCATTTTTGCTTTACTGTAAAGCATTTCACCGTCATGTTATCATCAGACAAAAGCAGGGAGCATGGCTGCCGGATCACTAGGCACAATAATAAGGCATATTTTTCATTTCAAACCATGTGGATTTCATACTCCGATCTGTTGAAATAGTTTGTTTGAACCTGGATCAGACAAAGTACTTGTTTCGATGGATAAAAAGATTAAATGACTGCATCAAAGTCCTGCTGCAATTAATAAATGAACAAAAGATCAGTCTTTTCAGCAATTTTAAATAATTGTTCAGAACATAATGTCAAATAATTGGTATTTGGTAAATTAAAGATTTCACAGACATTAGAAATGTCTGTGAAATGTCATCGTAATGTTTGGAAACTGATGCTGCCAACTGTAACATGTTGGTACACGCTACTGTACATTTGGGTGCTTTGTATAAACTGAACTTATGTGGCCTTCTTAATTAGAAAAATAGATGAAGACATGAACATCCAATTTTTCTTTTTCATAAAGCATGTTTCATGTAAATTCACAAACTCAATATCAGATTGAAATAATTGTCAGAGTTGGTCTATAATAAATGAAAACGCACCATGAAACATTATTATACCCAGTTGTTTTGTATATGAGCTACTTTTAAAAACAGCCACAATAAACTGTATTTGCTGCTCCCTCTAAGTTATTTTTCAAAGTTGACCACGTGACCCTGATCATTCGCCCTGCAAACATCTCTTTGACAACAATTCTAACTTCATAATCTTCAGCATATGGTATCTGTGCACTTTTTACCGGCAGAACATGGACAAGTAAGCACATCCATCGCACACAGTGAGCTCCTGCTCCAGGCTGGTGTTATGTCCCTGCGAGGGAGTAATGGATGTCTAATCAGATTATGAACTCTCTGTGTCCTTTCAGCGTGCGACAGACTTAGACATGTCCAGGAAATTCAGTTCTCCAAGGCCTTTCATCTTATTGTCTGATGAAATATACACCATCAAAGGCTCACACATTCAGCATCAGTTCACGGTGGTTCAAGGAAATGAAAAGAAACTTTTTATTAGGAAACTGTGCCTCCACAAACATTGACCATGCTGTACTGCGTCCGGTGCTGCATGTTCTGATGACTGCACAAAAAAGAAGCCCTGCTACGAGACATTCAGCAAATCTGATGCCTCAAGGCCTAAAATTTAATCAGCCTGAGTGAACATAATCTCATTACGCACAGACATTGTTTGTGCTGTATCTTCCCATTTATCTTTTCCTTACAGGTGTGCGATTGTTTCAACTGCACGTGCACATCGATAGCCTTTTTTATTCATGTCTACAATGTTGGGAACAGTTATTATTGAGATACAATCAAAATGTTTCCTGTCAGTTTTAGCACATTATACCCTGAAGATGCCACATTGCGTCTGCTTGATGGAGCTTAAAGCAGCACAGACACTAATGGGTTCTGGTAATGCATTCGTGAGGTCATTCCATTAACATCTGAGGTTGATGTCTGCCATTGATTCCAGACCCTACAACATGCCTCTGGAAGAAAATTAAAAGTTTCAAACTTCATCACAACATTGTTTTTGCTAAATTAATTATTTTGCATTTCATAAAAGTCAAATACAAACTAAAATTGCACCATATTTAAAAACTGCTACGTTCTGTACCACTAATCCAGTCTTGGAGACAACACTGCTGGCCCACACGGGTGTAATATAACCAGCTTTAAATACTTAAACAGTGGGATGTCAGTCTAGATAATTAGTGTTTAGACTGAGGTAATGAGTCTGTTCTCTGTGATCATCAGTGTATCTCATCTCTCTGTTAATAAAGTCACTGACCCAGTGGCTTGTTAGCGAAAGGTAGCAAGAACCATGTGCATTCATTCAGGGAGACACACTTCTCCATCATTCAGTCGTTCATTTGGCCGTGGTCTCAGTGAGTGATGTTAGACTGTGAATGCCAAACGCAAATGTCAATACTGGATAATCCCAAAATCTGGGTCAGCATTTCCACAGCATAATGTAACAGCACGACTCTAAACAACAGGGAGTCATCAACCACGTTGGCCCAAACTGAAATACAGCACATTAAAAACTGTTTAATATTATATAGATTAAAACTCAACCAGACAGAGGCTGCTACTACACTGAACTACTGTAGCCAGAGGATTTATAGATATTGCAGGGAGGCCTAGAGGGAATTTCTTTATATCTGTCAAAAACATCTGTGCGGGGTCTTGACTGACCTCCATGTAAACTGCAACTTTGGCGTTGGTGGAGAAAAACAGTAGAACAGCCAAGAGTAAGAGGCAGGACTTTCCCCTCATCAGAAAAAAATCCACTCAGTCTGTGTGGTGTCATACAAAAACACTGTTGTGCTTAACAGTGATCGAATTGTCTTTTGTGCATGATGTCATTTACATTACAAGGTCTTCACCAATGGACAGAAACTAATCGACTAATAGTTGTCACACTGCACATGGCAGATCATTCCCACAAAGTCTGTAGTGAATGAATCAGCTCTTCAATCCCGTAGTATTACCCATCCAAACACTTCAGACAGCTCGTTAGGTGGAGTGTAGACACAGACATACGTACTTTAAATACAACATTAGTCTTTGGCACTCGGATGTGAAATACAGAAGAAGGGAGACAGAGGAAACTTTTAGGGGCATTTCCTCCAGCTCCAGTTCCTTTGGCGTTTAATGCAGAGCTTGTGAATAGGCTGTGGTCATGATGGCAGCTGTGTGGATGTGAGAATGCCTAGCCATCACTCTCTTTTTGAAGCCAAGTGTGAAATGGGCTTTAAATCACTTTTACCCCAAGCAGTCACATTACTGATGGCCGCCTCTGAATGCCATGAAAGAGGGTGTCTTATCGGTTTAGCACAAACGCTGCAAATTAGTGAAGTAATTATTATGGCTTTAGCTTTATAAATGCAGCTAAGCGCAATCCTCTCAAACACACGCATGCACGGAAATTAAATATTTTAGGGATGCCTTGGTGAACGGAACAGACCAGCGGGCACCTTCCACAATCCGGTTCGATGCATGTGAAACTTCCCTTTGTTTCTAGTAAGTACTGTGAGCACCCACTTCTCATTCATTACGAAATCCTGCTTCATTCTGTGATGGTGTTTCGTAGCAAACAAAAGGATGGAGAACAAACATAACTGCAATAAACATCGCGTCTATCTGCTGATGTCTGGAGCCTTCGTGTGTGATTTACCACTTTAGCGCGCCATCGCTGAAAAGACACTAAACTCAAAAAGCCCCCTGACTGAGCAACCTGACAGACCCAGCTGTGGTAAACGATACTGAGATATGAAGCGGCGCTCGTGGGACTGAATGACCTGCTAAGAGGTAGAATATTTCTCATCAGAGCCTTACTGACCTTCAGTTTGCCCAAAGTGTGCAAGGGGTGTGTGCCGCACAGAGGAATGAGAAACATCAGGACAGTATTGCTTTTCTAATTACAGGTACTGAGAAAAAAACCAAAACACTAGCAACATTACACCTGTGGGGCTGAGTCAGTGCCAGGCTGCGTCGGTGTGCTATCAGCCCTCAGCAGCCACAATTCATCTTCGCCTTGTATATTTCTCTGGGAGATATAAAATGACACAGTTCCCACTCTCATCTCATCTCATTCTCCGGAAGCTGTCTCTGATGTGATGAATCATTTCATCTTCTGTTCATTGGCGGATGGTGAAGAGACAGAGCAGCAGGCGTTTTCCAAGCCAAACGTATTGCGTACTCATTTGTACGGGCCTTAGACAGTGAATCAAAACAATGAATATTAACATTTCCTGTCTGCAGGAAAGATGATTATGGACCCATCACCACCTCCCCATACCCATATGCTGCACACACAATTCCTTCTCTCTCCGTCGCACACACACAGCTGTTTTTGCGTTAATGTTTTCCTTCATCTTGTTTTGTTCCCGTTTTGACTCCTTCTAAGCGGCTGCTTGAGAACTGCTGGTCGGAGAGACGCTGGCCTGCTTGTTTCCCAGTCTCACCTGAGGCCATAACTTCCAGCTTCTCATCGACCGTTCCACGTAATCAGCTTCTCTAAGGTCTAAACCTTACTTTGTAAAGAGCCCTGAAATTACTTTTGTTGTGAATTGGCACTATAAAAATAAAATGAATTGAATTGAAACTGAATGTGCCATCAATGGTGCTATCACTAGCTTAGCCACGTTCTACCCAAACGAAACATGAAGAGGTTATTGGCTACATGTAATGAGACTCAGCTCAGGATCAGGCAATTAAGATTATTAACAAAGATATTGAGGAATCCCTTCAGGTAACACAGGTACAGTACAGTGATGTTAAAAACGCTCAGGGATCTCTAAGGAGTCATAAATGTAAGGTGAAAAAATGTCTGATCTCAAATCTGAGAAGAAGAAATTGGTTTTCTCCAGGGGCACAGGTTTGCCCAGAGTTACGTGTGCTGTGCAAACCCGCTGTCCAGAGCCAGGAGCGGGTCAAGATGCTGCGTTGAGGCTGAAAGACTGTGGCACGTCACATTTCACACAGTAATTCCTAGACCCCGTTAAGGTCGAACTAACTACGCCAATTGTACTGGATCCAGAGTGATTCAATCAAACAAAAAAATAATAGTATATATATATATATATATATGAGCCTAACGTCATGCAAAAATGTCCACAACTTGCCATAGTCTGTCAGTTTCTTCCCTTTACTCTCACTCTTTTGGATAACTGATAGTATCCAGGAGCATATTTTAATACATAAAATAAAACCTGCCATCTGCTGTGTTTCTAATCACACAATTTTTCTCTAAAGCAGGCTCTCAGTGTTGCGCTGCGTCTCCTCTGCCTCTTCCGCCCTTTCCCTGACACAAACAAAGACGTGACAGGCTCTTAGAAAGAAATCAGTGTCATGAACTGGCCTCGGTTCTGTCCATTACACACAGACACCCAGACAAAAACAAGTGCTTCATTATGTTGCTAAACAACAGCGAGCTAGTCAAAGGTGCATTTCATACCTAACTCACTACAGCAATCACCACCTTTTATAGGTCCAAATGCATTTTTCACACAAAATCACCATCTTTATTCATATCCTTTACTGTACGCTTTAGACCAAGAAAATTACCAGGTGGGGATTTTGCAAAATGGATGTGAAAGTCTCACTTGTGCGAGCAGCTGGGCTCCTTGATTGATATAGATGTGTATGTGGCTGCGTACATGAGGATTGCAATTTTCACCCTGTCTGTGCAGTAAGGGGCCATTTTCAAACACAGCTTCCAGTCGGCTCACAGTTACACGCAATGCTGTCACTGATGCCATCACTATTACTTCCACCTCTTATATCGAGATATCTAGCCCTCATTTAAATAAGAGCGAGCACGGCAATAAGTCTTCAGAAACGTATACATCAAGTAGTGCGGGATCACTTGTGTCAGGTTAAACACAAGGGAAAAGCCTTGAGGTCTGAGTTTGTGCCTCCCTCTACAGCCATCATTTATCTTTAATAATTCTGCATATATTAATCTAGTCTGTACAAAGTTTAGAGGGTTGATGTGTTGTGATTACAATTTGGATCTTTAACACAAATGCAACTAATTAGATGAAACATTTATTTCTCCATGCATTCATTAATTGCCATAAATGAACCAAAGGTGACTTTCCCCAGATTGATTTTCTCTGAATCACGGGTCAGCATCGGAAATCACATAAGAATAAGCAGGTGAAAAGCATTTAAGATTGTCAGTCTTTTCAGCAGTGGACATCCCAAGGTCATCCCACCCCAAGGTCAGACCGTGCGATGCTCACAAAAACGGACACTATAAATGATATACAGCTCCTACAGGCCTCACTGAGCATGTTAAACTTTAAAATCCATGACAGCACAGATGGATGAAGACTCTGGAAGGGTTGCCAGGAGAGAGACTTAATGGAGGTATCTGAGAAATTTAAATAACTTACATATACAGTCCATTGAGCATTAGTAAATGAGAGGTTGCATATGCACTGATGCGTGACATCATTATCATTAAATCTTTGGGCACTGGCAACAAGTTTTGTCCTCCTAAATGTTCAATGTTCTCTATTGTTCTTAAATATTGTCCAGCTTTTCACGCAGTTCAATATCAACAGTATGTGTTACGCCCAACATGAGCAGGAGGTGCAGACTGGCTGCATTAAACTTTAAATAACATCAGATTTTCCCTGATCCTCTACCAAAGTGCTTTCTTTTGTCTAAACCCAACATCACACAGGACTTGGCTGTTTCAGGCCTGCATATTATACAGTACTCTATCCAAGCACCCCCCCAACCACCTCTGGTGCTTTATTCAATCAAAAACATGTTGCATTGCACCACAGGGGTCCGCAACTGCATTCACAGTGAGTTTTTCACAGTTTTTGTATCCAACTAACAATAGGAAATCATTTTTTAGGACACAGGGTTGTTTTTATGAACCGTTTTCATCAAAAGTAAAATGCATCTGCTTAATCTTCTGCCTCATTCAATATCTTATTCTGATAAGCGAAGACAAGAAAAGTGAAAACGCCGCATTATCTAAATACATCAGATCCACGTTTTCTACATTACAGTAACAGAAGAGTAATTAAGGTGTTCTGACTCGTGACACACCGCAACTCAGCGGAAATTACACCTCAAGGTGAGTAAATCATTTCTTTCAGGGACACATCCTTCTCCGCGAGCGAGACGACTGCAGGTTTATAGGATACATAAATTGGAACTGAGACCGCTTCATCAAAGTGGCTGCACTTTGCTCATAGTCTGTGTAATTGTGATATGGAAGACAACAAATTGTTCAGGACAGAGTTTGAGAGTCTGGGCAGCCACTGTGACCACAGAAAAAAAGTCAACAGAAGATCACGGAAGCAATCATTTCCGTTCAAAATCTCCCTCAGCTTTCAAAGCAAATGTTATATTGTCAGACCATAAAAGAAACTGAAAGGATCCGTTACTTTCAGGCTTTTAGACTGTGAGAAGAACCAGCAAGTCATAAATGGTTGTAAATCTGCCCACTTGTCTTTATGTAAGTAACATCCTTCCTAATGGAGGTAGTAGACAATGCTCCGTTTGTCAGTTTTACTGCCAGGAAACTACAAAAAGTATATTGACTTCAGCATTTTGCATTAAAGTCAATAAAAGGTATTGAGATGTTGAAGCTTATTAAGAATGGAAACGAGCGCGTCAGCTAGAGTCCATAAACACTGAAAAGCAATATTGGCTGCCGCTGTGAAATTCATCCAAGCAAAGCCCTGGAAGTTGTTATAAACAAACTGACCAGCAAAACAGATAACTTACGCTGCATGAAGAACATTTGTTTTTAATTTATGCGCATGTTGATTTCTTATCATTATCATCAAAATAAATAAAGTGTGTCTTAAAACATAGTAGAGGCATCACGTGCTGTATTAACTGAAAGGATTCAATTCACTCACCAGAAGATGCTTAAACTGCTGGTTAGAAATGTAACTGAGCTACTGTCTATCATACAAACTTAAAAAAAGGATGATGAAACAATTTGTTACTGCAGTCTTTCAAAAAACATAAAATTTAAGTTTAGAACTGCAGACTGTCCCAATTTTAGCAATATTATTTTGTGAAAGTCTTTTGTTTTTAGTTTGTTCTCATTTTGTTGAAGGATAAACATTTCTGCTGCAATTATTCTGCTGATTGAAGAGCAGACCTTTGCCCTACAAACCAGCAACACTGAGGTAATTTTGGCTTTTTAAAGGGGCTTTGTTTGATTTGTGAGGAAGGAACTGTTCAACGCATTTGTTAAGCACATGCGTGTAGGTGAGAACCAAAGTAAAACTCTGCAGGTCACCTTCGTTTTCTAGTCCTGGCAGTAGTAATGTCTCTGTAGTAGACATTTTTACATCATACAGTATCTGCAGCAAACTTCCAACAAACAGTAAGGTGCATTTCATACAGCTGTTGCCTCGAGCAATCAACAGAAATAAGATTTTAAAAATCAATGCACGTCTACACTTTTGAGACCTTTAGACCTGAAAATTGGCAGTTTAAAATCTAGTGGAAAGAAAACGATATCAAAATAATCATTTATGGTTCTTCATGCCCGAAAGTGAAAGCATACACAGAAACATCTGATAAAGTCTGATGAATCTGTGCTGATGAAAATCCAATTTAGGGCGAGATGTGACGTTCCCGTTCACAGACGGGCAGTTGTCCTCTCTCAGTAGAATCAAGCCTCCTAAATGGACTGGTGCTCAGAGACAGCAAGATTTGAACATCTACAGTCTATTCATTTCAAAGCTAATCTTAATGTGCCTCCCATGTGCTTCTTATCTGGAGCGGCTTCTGAACTGGCACATCTGTGAATACACAAACCCACAAGGATGCAATAAGCCCAAGCTGCAGTCATGGCACTACTGCACCCAGAATCTTTGCACCACTTGTTCAGACTGAAGTAGTAATTCCCATCTTGGCATCTGCTCTGCTTCACAGTCGATGGATGGAACATGCATATGTGGCGAATCCAGCCCACTCCAGGGTCTTTGTAGTACGTGGTTACCGGCATGAATGTCTCCGCTATGGCATCTTTCCATGGCAGTAGGTTTTAATGTTTCCACTGAGGAGGGTAATTGCAGACAGGCAAAGCCAGTCTGGCAGTACACAGCGCTACACAACACACACACACACACACACACACTCCTGCCCACTTCACACTGAGAGGAACCATAATGACAGTGCTAATGGTATCTGCTATCAAAGACAGAAGAATTACTCATGAACATCAACAACAGACACAAGCTTTTTAACTGTGTTGTTTAGATGAGCTGAGTAAACAAAACCCAGCTATTAACGATGTCAGGCATAAAGGGAAGTGTAGTAAAGATGCAGTGGGAACGATGATGTAGCGTACAGTACCTCGTCAGTTTCCATGCAAAACAAAAGAATAAGGGGAGAAATGAACCTATTTTCAATACTGTGTTTCGTTAAAGCTGATTTATGGGGAGACATTCTTCACATTACGGTGCCAAACAAATCTGTAATTAGTTGAGCTGCAGAGATCGGATGAATGATGTCCTTTCTTTGGGGGCGTGAAGGTTTTATTTCTGGGTGCTGAGGAAAACAGCAGAACAATAAATTTCTTTAGAGAAATACAACAAAGGGCAAGAAAGTACTTGTCTGTCTGTACTATCACACCCCAGCTCTGTCTCCAGAGTATGACTGCGCGCTTCATCATTAAGTTCCCTTTGCTCCCGAGATTGTTTTGTCAAGTATCTTCTGAGAGCAGTATAATCAGATGAGTTTCAGAAGGTGCATCTAAGGATTAGCTGAGGCCTGAAGTGAGCGGGGGTTAAAAATGCTCAAATTAAAGAAGAAAAAACTTTGATCCTCAAAAAGCAGGGTTACACGACAGAGTTTCCAAGAATACTTGTGTTTGCCTTACACTGCCTTACTTCAGAGGCAAAACTTCTCCCACCTCTCCTCTGGGAGGAAGTCAAAGGTAGAAGTTTGCCAAAAGGTAATATTGTTTTAGGATGAGGCAGTGAAGACGATGCATTATTCATCACATCTGGTCAACTTCAAAGGCAAGATGCAAGCAACAGCAAGGTATTACCACTTTACTGATATCACTACAGAGACCCGTCACAGGGTTTTGTTCTCTGGCAGCAACTTAACAAGATGTTGTTTAAGCTCAGAGCGCAAAGGAAGAAAGCGAGCTCCATCAAGAGTGAGCTGCTGGTTTCGTACAATAAGCCCAGCCCGATCTTAACAGCTGCTATTAACTCGGTTTTACCATGCACAAATGCATAAAGGACGAATGAACAAGTGTTTCGTCTTCTTTCATTTGATTCATAGCGTTCCATGTGGGAATTCAGAGGCCTAATAAGGTTGCGCTCAGCTCGCTGTGTGAAACTGAAAAAGCCCAAGAGTACTACAGCAGTACTAGTGCTCTACACCAGCATGTCAAATGAAAATACGCTGGACCACAGGTATGGCTACGGTACAATCTGTTTTCTTTTGAGTGTTTGTTGGTAACTCGATGGGAAAGTGCATCGGTAGTAGAGCTATGCCAGGTTTATGTAAGCAAATGCATTTATCTATAACGAAGAGGTCACTGGCAAATACGTCCTAGAACATGAGCTGTCACGTCATGCTCTGAAGGGGAGGGGAGGAAAAAGATGAAGACCAGGCTCACAGCCCTCAAACTAAAAGAGTTGGAGTTTCAGCAAGCGGCCGTTGTGAGAAGATAAATCAACAAACTACTACCAGACCATAACATTACCTGCTCTGCTTCTCAGTTTTAGGCTGCTGAATATATCATAAAACAAAATATGCAGAGCAGATGAAGAAGTCCAAAAGGTGCATTTTGTTGGGTGTGTATTGCAGAAAGCAGCATAGCGAGACAGGCAGCAAAACAAATGGACAATATATATATGTGGGTATAAGTTGAATTTAATTTCACAGGACATAAAGCCATTGTTTATTAGTTTTTCCTTCGCAGACTCTGAAGCGTCCTCTAAAGCCATAGGGCATGGAATACGCTGTGCTGAATTATTGAAAATCAAATCATAAACAATAACCATGCTTCCTTTCTCACTCCCTTATCATAAATTACATTGTATGAGCAGTTTTGTCATTTTGTCTTAAATCTCAAAATAAACCACGAGAGCAATTTCATTGTTTTGACAAATTGAAAACAGACATTTTTATTCGTTCAGCATATCATTAAACTGACGGAGGAACTTGTAAAAAAGTGTGTGGGTGTTGATATCTGATGCAGACGGCGTAGTTTAACACTCTGCTTCATTAGCAGTAGGTTCCTTAACTGGGGTGTCTACCTTAATTGGCACAGCTGAAAAAGGGAAAAAGCATTTAATGAGTGCCCTGCTGAACAAAAGTGACAAATAGCATATTTATAGGCTGTCAGTGGTCCTGCTTCCATTAAATCCTGAGAGGTTCACGTATCTTTGTCTCTACAATGTGATTAGCAGCAAAAGAAAAATGCAGTGTGTTGCTACAACTAATGACCCATGCTCAGTAAGGATTCCCTTCTTCCATAACTCACAATCTAGAATCCATACTCTACATGTGACTGATTAGACATGATAAACAGCACAACAGGCTGCCTGGTGCTAAATAGCTGTAGATGACACCACATCCATCCATTCCCTCTGTGAAAAAACCCAGACATGAATCGCTACTGCAGCCTTCCTTCGACATCAGTCTTCCCTGCCTGTTGAATCGCTAAAAGAATATAAAAAGGTAGTATATTTAAGCAGACATAAAAGCACAGCCTCTAACATGCCCTGCCAGTGGCTTCCGCTTTGTAGGTGTGAAGTGAATCAGATGCCCCATCCTTCAGATGACGTGTCTTCCTCTGCATTTAACCTAAGTAAGCAGCCAAACACTTGGCTCCACATTAGTCACATAAGCAGAAATTTGACCCGCCCTGTGATTAATCTCTACAAATTGTTATACAAAGACTCTGACATATCATTTGAATGACAAGATAATTTAAATTCCCTACTATGTGCTTAATTAAAGAGAGAAAATGCTTCTCACAGATATACGTGTTAGATGCTGCAGTCTCATTATGACTACGAATGTTAATTGAGATCTCACTGGGGGTGACATTTCCGTGCACGCTCCATGCCTCCATGGGCTGGTGGGATGGGGAAAGTCCTCCCTGGGATGAGAGTAATGAGAGCTGCTACAGAGGGGTTCAGGGTCTTGGTGCAGCTGTAACATATGACTCAAAGCATATAGGATATTTGTCAAAACCAGGAGAAAGGGTTTGAATTCTAGACACGGTCTCTGACGCTTTGCCGTCTGCTGATCCCCAAAATGCTGCATTGCCTTCATGCACACAGGCCGATATCTAAGCTGCAGCCGCCTGCCTCTAAACCTACTGTTCGAATGTGTAATTGAGGAGCTCTCTAATGAATTCTCAGGGCTAATTGCTGATACCATGTTAACTATAGGTAGAAAGAGACACCCATAAAACAGGCCGACATGAGCCTCCTTGGACAATAAAGCAGTGCACCTGCGGGGGCAGTAAATGAAATCCAGAGCTGAATAAAATTTCCACTTACTGCTTTGTTGCACAGTCTGCCCTGTTTTTCTCCACCAGTCCCATCACTTTATCATTTGATAAAAATGAAACAGCAGACGCTGCATACCTTAGCTTCGCCTTTCACAAATACTGTAGCATCAAATTACTGTTTGGCATCATCAAGCCAGATGTCTGCGCGATGACGAATCACACAAAGGATTGTGTTTTACATGAAGCCATCGTGATGGACACCGTGTCACCCTTGCTGCTCAGAATTAATGGTTAAAGCTAAATGAGTTGTCTGTCTGGGGACACGCCATGCAGGAGATATGTGCCATTAAAATGAGAGGGCAGGAAGGCAGGACGTCTTTCTCATCTGTTCGCCAGCCTAATACGTGCTGACACGTTTATGGCTGTGTCCCATCCTTGAACAAGCACCAATTACTGTGGCAAGTGCTGATAGTCGGTGGGACTGAGCCAAAGGAAGTTCATCACATGGTGTGAGGGAAATGTTAAGAATGAGCAAACAAATGACTCAGATGTGAATGATTCAGAAGGTTCTGCAGAAGATACACCAACGGGGCTGCAGTACGTGGAGTCAGAGCTGCTTTGGGTTTCAGCCTGTGTTCAGCTTCAAAATAATCAAATTACTCCACATAGTGAAAATCCACTGGAGACCGAATTGGTTGTGGATGGACATCATCAATGGCTTTCATGAACACTCATGCAGTGTTCCTGCACTATAAACGGATACTTTTTCACCAAGCAGCGTGTGATATTGCCTCAGTCAGCTATTACAGTAAATAAGCGCTTGTTACACCACTCCCCTCAGACATGTCCTCTCACTGTGCCCGTCAGGCTTTATATTCTCATTTGAAGCATAACTTGCAGTGAAAGCAAAGCAGATATTTTTCAAGGATCTTTGATTTCAGAGAGAAAAATATTGTAAAAGCATAAACCAAGGACTTTATCACAGGAGAACTACATTGAGTTTTGTTCGTATTGTAACCACAATGACAGAAAAGGGAAAAGGTTCTCTAACTTTAACGAAGTACAAATGATCCTTAACTACAGCATAGCCAGACGCCACAGACACACTCCTTGTGTGATAAATGTTTCTTTATCAAACCCGTCAAATTACGGCTCTACGTTTTAAGTATACCCATCCCAAACGAATGACAAAGAGAACATTTCTTTTTATGATAAAGCTAAACAGTTGAGTTGACTTTAACTGAAATGAAGTAACTCATTTGAACTAATGTTAATGTTCATAAAAAAGCAAATGAACTGGACTGAGCTAAATGAAACACAACTCAACTGAACTAAATTGAGAAATAATCAGAAGCTGAGGCAAATGCAGGCTGCAAACACTAGTGCTATACTTATCCAGTCTGGTCACATTTCCCTGTAAATTATACTGCTTATTATCTCTAAGCGCTCGATCGCAGCCCTGAATCAGTCTGAATTATGGGTGCACAGCCTTTGCCTGTGACGGAGCAACACTTCCAGGCTGCGTGACAGCCAGGGAGAACATCATCTTCCTGCTTCCTTCTCCTCTCGGTCCGTCTGCCTCTCTTCGTCTTTGTTTCTTGCATTGTGTATCACTGAGTCTGACTCAAATTGGCTCATTCCCTTGATTCTCTTTATCTCTGATTTCAATTTTCTACTTCTTCAAACTTCGCTCCTGTTTCCTTATCACATTTAGCTGAAACTACTGATCTCATGAGCTCTCTGCAGGGTCAGCCACCCCTGCTGTAACAATGCTCATCCCTGGGTTGATTTACGTTTACTCTTGCATGCCTCCGTGTGGCAGCAATACAGCAAAACACAGAATACACAGCGAACAAAGCAATTGCCCACGATTCACCAGAAAGACTTATTATTTTTACCATGTTCCCGTAGAGGATAACAGGTAGAGGCTGCAGTGAAGAAGGGCGTATTGCAGCAGAATCAGAACGTAGGCGCGTGTCACTGTCTAATGATGGTGCAGGGATGAAGGTGTTTGAATGGCTCCTGTAAATCATTCATTGCGCCTTTTTATCTTCAGTCAGGGTCAGACCACCGATGCAAGTGCACTATCACCACACGCCAGCAAGGGTCGGAGTAAGAAGGTTATACTGTATGACTGGAGTTAATAAAACTAACTATAGTCACCTCCACCTTGACACCATAGGATCAGAAACACGGTAACTAAATACATCACATCAATCATTAGTGGGACTTTGTACAAAAACGTGTTTGAAGAACAAAGTATTTACATTCTTGAAATCCTGTGCAGCCGCCAGTGTCCCTGTAAGATAAATGCAATCTTGCTGTGTAATTAGGTGACAAAATATCTTGACAACATAAAATAGAAATGAGAAAAATTATGGAATCTCATGGGGCCAAACCCTTTCTCACAGTTTTGCATATTTTTGCAGTCTTCAGAAATTTGACTTGCAGAAATGTTTGTGTATTCCTCAGCTTGGTGTAACCCGTTACATTAGGATGAATGCGTGATTAGAGCTCAGCAGTTTTTTGTCTTCTTCTGACCAGCAGTCCCTAATGATCAGCTTTAAACTTTGCTTATGCTGATTGCATTAGCATGTACGGTTTCTCACTCTCGTTTCCATTTGACTAAATTATGGATTCGTCGGTTGTGCCACTGTGAGCTCTATGAAATGCTAGATCTGTTCGAACAGCCACGGTCTGCATCACTACATGACAGTAAAACTCAGTGCATATTTGCATATTTTCTACAAGTCTTAGTTCCAACGTTTTAACAAAACCAACAGACTGGTGCTTTTTTGGCCAATAAGCCTCTAAGAGTTTCCATCAGATCAGTGGTGCTAAGCTGACTGATCTGTCTCACATTTTTCCACAAGAGCAATTTCAAAGACTCAAATCTTTTTTGAAGATCTTTTCCATTGTCTGAGATTTAGGCTACCAAAGACCAGGTTTAACAGAGTGAGAAATTCCTTTATCTCCTCTACCATCACATTGTATAAGGCTCATGTGCTGGATGATGAGCCTTCCAAAGAAAAACTCCAGGTTATTGTCATTGGTTGGTGATAATGATGACATCGCAAGTGTTTTATCCGCAGGGTGAGATGCTGATGGCTGCTATGCATCACCTAAATGAGGGATAAAATCCAGTCCAAATGGGAACTTAGGACCTACTAGGGCCATCAATGCCAAGAGCGCAAAGTAGATGACTGACAGGTTTTCGGTTAAAAGTTTTAAGGATGGTCTTTGGCTGTTGAGTAAAAAAAAGTTACATATTTCTATATGTAACAGTATAAACATTAAAACTGATGTTTAAAAAATCAACCACCAGAAAAGAAACAACTAAAAAACACATATTTGATGTGTCTATTTATGAAATAGATACTGTGTTTGGAGTGTGTGAGATTTGTTTAAAGTCCCTGCCAGGACTCGAAGTCTGTGACAGAGAAATTAAGAATATAGAAAGAAGAAATGCCTTGAATACATTTAGTCAAAAGCAAAAACTACATGACAACTACAATTTAGGCAGAATATAAAAGCACAGAATGCAATTGACTAATCATTATTTAATTTAATATTACGGTTTGTTTCTCAGACGACAGCATTTGCAGGAAAGACATCTGAGAAGCCCAAACTGTTTCATGTTCCGTCGTGAGTGAATTGGCAGGAGTGTATGTGTTTTAGTGAGTTAAATTAGTCAGCAGGATTAGTGCCACTCCTGTGGCAGATCCATATGGCTCGGAGCTCAGCTCGAAGGCTCCACTCCACCCCTATGAGAACGGCCAACGGGAACGTACAGACAAGCGTGTGCGTCCTGATCTCCTACAAAATCAGTACATCAGCAACATGGACACCTGCCCATCCTCAACTTGCACACACACACACTTTTATCATACTGGGTTTATTTATCACCAGAAACTATAAATAAGAAAGTAATAGTTATGGTGATGAACGCAAACAAGCTAATTTGATGAAGAGCAGAATAAGAGCAGTGGAGGCAGGATCAATACCTAAAACGGTGTTGCATTTCATAAAGGCCGTCTGCCATATGCTTGCTGCAGAAGAGGGAGCTGCCCCCAAAGCCTCAGATTCCACATTATTGTGATTGTGTGTCCTGGCGCCAGTGTGAGTCTGTAGTAATTAATATTGTGGGACACAAAGAAAAGGGGAGACGCACAAAATGTAGACAAAACAATCTAGTTAGAAAAACAGATGATCACAGTCACATTAAAACTGAAAGTAAAGTCTTCCGCTGTTTTCTCAAACCCGTCAGTCTCAGGAACTAGGAATAGTACTATGGACCACTAGCTGCCTCTTCTCGCTGTGTCGGCCACTCCTTTCCGCTGTTCTCATTCCCTTTGGAAAATATGAATCCTGCACAACTCGTATCTGTCCAATCTCCCAAAGCAGCCTATGGGTCAAAATATCTGC
The DNA here is from genome assembly GCA_030770545.1 of Macropodus opercularis. Classification (NCBI taxonomy): domain Eukaryota; kingdom Metazoa; phylum Chordata; class Actinopteri; order Anabantiformes; family Osphronemidae; genus Macropodus; species Macropodus opercularis. The sequence goes on from CM061089.1 coordinate 5,009,142, forward strand.
TGCTACCCACCAGAAACCTCCCTTCACAAGAAATACCAAGGTCAAACTCCTCCCGTGTCTGGTAAATTGAAATGTTGTTGGTCTTGTTAGTAATGGCAACTCTCACACAAGACACGTCCAACATCAAAACAAGCTTTAGAAATGCTGTAGCCTCATAGCGCCGACATATTTACACAAAGTTTTCATTGTAGGTTTAATTTGAATCAACAAAAAGCAATTCCTTCCTATCAGACTGCATTCAGTAAGGCGTGACGAAAAAAAAAAGCGTTTTTCTAAATCTTTGAGATAATTAATAATTAAATGACTGAGATCCTTCACTAAATGTCTTTCCTCATCACTGGGCAGTACAGACACGGGGTGACTGCTGAATGCAGCCTAATACAGACCAGTGTTTGAAAAGATTTTGTATTATTTTCACTTCACATGCTATTTTACTATTTACTAGGAATTTTCTTTGCTTTTATTGGAAAACCCAGCACAGAGGCAGACAGGGGTCAAGGATGAAACAGATACATAAAAATCTAAAGGTGTCCCTAGAGTCATACGTTTTAATCATATTTTACTCCTTAATTTTTGAGATTTAACAGTCAAACAAGAACCTAACTTCACTAGGAACAACTGTACTGACACAGATCTGTACGGTATCTGGAGACGGTTAGACCCAATAATGGGCCAGGACACGTGTAGTGCAATGTCAGTATATGCCTGTAAAACACCGACAGATGTTTGTATTTATGGAAAAACTAGCATTTGCTCTATAATGATCCCATATCTGACTATAGAACTGCTGCTAAATTCAGAACTGGTCAGGCTCAGACCAAAATGCAAACCCTACAAGCAGTAAGGACAATTAAAGCTACAGTTCCGTGTTAAATCGCTGTAGCAAAAACATTCACAGCGGTTCCTATTGCTTCAAAAGATGAAAGTCTCTCCTGAGAACACGCTTTTCCATAGGTGTTGGAGAAGCAGCGCTGGCAATAATTCAGTTAGAAGTCTTTAAGAGACAAACAGGACCAGGAAGGAGTAAGGAGAGGAAAAAAATAAGCCACTCTTGTTCTGGATGTCATTATCTTTTCAGAGATACAGAAAGAACTTGTCTCGTGCTCCTGGCTGTGCCTGTGTTTAGCTGTGGGAACAGACCACTTGGTGGCACGTCCTGAATAGGGGGCCTTCGCCTCTTAGTGAGGGGCTGCCAGCACGCAGGCTTTAGGCCGCCTCATACTCCTTTTCCCTCATCTATTATTAGATTCCGTCATAAACACACTTAACACTCTTTGATCGCTTTTATCTTTACCTTTCTGCTTAATGTCAGTTCTTCTGTCGCATCCTCCATCACCCCCAACCTCCCTCTCATATCTTCATGTCAGGACAGGAAGCCGAGGGAAGCCCTGTATGACTATGAAGCGTGGATGCTTATGTGTAACAATTAGTCATCTTTTCAGCAGCTCTCCAGACAGACTGCCCTGGAGGCTGGCATCTCGTGCGGAGGCTTGGACTTGGTCACTTGGAGCTGCCCTGGAATGCTGGCACAAATTCCCCTTGAACTCTTTCTACTATTGGTCCCAGACAGAGTAACACAGATCAAGATGTTTAAACTGTTTACGTTCCCGATGAAGGAGGTTTCATGCCCACCTATAGAGATGTGGGGGCATTAGCTTTAGCCAACACACCACCCCCTCCCAAAGGGTCTTGATTGAAGTAAAGAGCGATGATGAGGAGGAGGAGGAGAGGAGGCTGGGTCTAGGCAGCAGTCATTAACGTAGAACACAGCCTGCCTTGCAATTGAATTGGCAAGTTTGAGTGGTGCTGAAAAAAAAAACGGTGCAACCTCGCATCGCATTTCTCAATTTCTTTGTCCAATAACGAAACACTTAATCAAACTTATTTGTAGATGTTATGAAGTCATGATAAAAACTCATCCCTCATCATGAGCCCTAAACATGGTTTTTAGATTTTTCAAACTGGATAATATTAGAGGGCTCTTGGAAGAATTATAAAACAACCACAGGAAGCTTATAACATGTGAAAGAAGACATGTGATATGAAAAGAAGGCAGGGAAACGTATTCTGCAGACTAATTTCAATATTTGGGTTCTGACTGTTGGGAGCAGGTATGAGTCGCTAATTTTTAGGGTCATTAATTAAAGTTTGTTCAGATATATTATATAGATATTCATGCCCCATATTACATGAATACTGTATAATATTAACATTGTTACTGTTTATACATCACTTTTGAGTAAATGTGAAAACCACCACAAAAAGGAAGTAAAGATACTACAGTAACACCATCCTGTCAGTGCTGACGTACACTTGTTGGCAGTAAGTGAGCAGGTACTTGACTCTGGAGCACAGTGCAACTGAACCAGTCATAAAGGGCTTTTAGTCCCTTTCCAAGTATAATATTGTTTAGCAACATAACCTTGTTGCGGTCATCTCAAGTGAGCGTGCGCTATTTAAAGACCACTGGACAAATACGACTTGTAGTGTCTTTTTGTGTGGCTGATGGGGACAATTGTGGTTTTGTGAGGTATTAGAAGTAGTTTTTTTTTTTTTACTCCTGTGGTGGCACTGACTGATGGCCTGCCATTGGAGAAAGGGAGAGAGAGTTGATGACCTCTATTACAGGCCAAGTGAGGAAGCTCCTGAACACTACGACACCGAGCCCGGTGAGAGAACAGAGCGTCTGGACACAATGCAGAGAAGGCAGAGAGGGTAAAGAGCAGAACAGGCAACTGTGTAATAACCGAGGAAGAGAGACAAGGAAAAGGTCTGAAAGACAAATGGAACCAGAGACAGAACTGCCCGTAGCAGGTGTGGCTTGTACTAGAGGGAAGCACACATTATTGCAAAGGAACCAATGGGGAGGTGCAGGTCCAACCAGGGCTCATTTATATTCTGCCCCTGCTCACTGAAACATGGGGCTGGTATTCATACAAAGAGCATCAGCCCACAGCTGCCGCTTTGAGAGCGATCAAGAATACAAACTCTTTCACAGTAGGAAAATATGGAAAGTCTACAAAAAAAAAATCATCACTGCAAACTTAAATTATCCTTAGTGTGCAGTAAGTTGTGGCAAAACAATGGCAGGTCACGATGGAAAGCTGCGACACTGGACTGACGGCTCAGCAACAGCAACAGTGAAGCAAGCGTGGACATTTCGCAGTTTTCATAGAGGGAATGATTGCTTTGATGATGCTAGCTCCACTGCAGCAGGGTACACCAGCATCTCCAACCGCTGGCACAACTTTGGCCTCTGTCAAACCAGCTGCTGCAGGTATGCACTGTGGGATGTTGAATAGGTCTGGTTTTTTAGCACAGCAGCACAGCGTAAGTGCAAAAGCAAGTTGTTCTCAGTAGATTTAAAGACCAGGATGTTCTCCGATCTCAGGTCCCTGTGGTATCCGAGTGCTGGAATACAATTCTTTTGCAGGATGTCCTTCATAATAAAAAGGTTTGGGATTTTAGAAAAAAACCAAAACAACAAGTTATTACAAAACCAGGATGACAGGATACATTTGATTTATAGTAAAAACACTACTAATACATACTTAACCAAGTGCCCATTTTAAGTTTATTCTTTAAAAATCTTGTCATGTGATTATTGTAGTGGCTTTTGGCTTATTCCCCCTTTGACAGCTCATTGAGACTTGGAGTCGCCATTCATTCAGTATTTAGGATTACATCCCCTCTACTCTTGTGCAGCTCTGTAACAAGCCCCACCGAGGCACTCCTGGTCAGAATTCACCAGGTGTCGTTTCAGGTTCCTTGGCTTGAGTTTAATCTGCAGCCTCATGTCAGTTCATCCAAGTGGAGTCGTGTGGACACGCACCGTGCCCTCTGTTGTCGTAGAACCTTTATTATATCCCCAATGACAGATGACAGATTTCTATTCATTTGCTTACGCATTTCTAGGTTACGTCACAATTTTTGTTAACATCTTTTAAAAAGGTCTGGTTTAGGTTTAATCTCTTAAATTCTATGTGTCGTAATAACACCAAACAGCACCAGTAATGTTGAGACACACCCGTCTCATTCTGGTCTGTCCATCATACGCACACTTGCTATAACTAATAAATGCCACCTCCCGTCCTTACGAATAAGATGATCCATGTAGAAACTCTTTGAAAACTGGTCGTCCATGTAGAAACAGAATAATACAGCGGATCTCTTGTAACATCCAACACTGCCAATCGTATTAATCATTACACTCTCAGCAAAATTTAATACAGTGAAAGGCTTCGACAGCTTCAGATGTTAAAGCAGATTGACAGCCCAGGCTGTTAACCAGGCATCCAACCAATAACACACGAAATTACCATATATTCTGAGATATCTTAGCACTTCTTACATACCTCATGCACAGGTCTGGGCCTATACAAATAAGCACTATGCAAACATCCAAAGCAATCAGGTATATTTTAAGGATTATGAACCTCGAGCAAGCCTTGAGGGTTTTAAAATACGTCAACTAAGATGACAGATTTTATCTTCACAAAGCTACTATTGAAATTGTAAATGTAAAAAGAGAGACAAGCTACAAGTAGCAGTGACTCATTGGGGAGAGTCACCTTATGAAAACTATTGTGACTACCTGCTAAATTAGTGCAAACTTTGGTCACTTCTTGAAGTTGGTCAGCTTCCTGCCTACTAAGAGTGAATGAGTCACTGTTTTATTTTTATCTCCGTGAAGAAGGATCCCCACCTGACTCCCTCAGGTTCAGCACCGCAGGAAACCTCTAGCAAGAGAGAGAAAGGGCTCCTCCCTGTGGCAAAACTACAGCTGTCCATCTCAATGAGACTCCTCCATAGCAACAGTCCTACATAGCAACAGTCTCTTTGAATAAAGATAGCCTTGGATGCCATTCAGAGACTATCTTGTATCTCCAGTCCTTAGAAACAGAGGACATTGTGAGGGAAAACCATTTTCACGGTCCTTAGCATATATTCAGTGGTCTAATTTACGCAGGTAACTGCATGCTGTCATTCGCAGAAGTAGAGATTCACTCCAACACACTAACAATATGCTTAAAAAAAAGGCAAACTGCTGATTTACAATTTATACTAGATCGAGCGCAAGCGGTGGGAATTCTACTGAGAAGGGAAATGGCTAGCATAGAGCGTTCAAAGACTTAAGATGTGCATTTGAATAACAACACCTCTTGGCCGCCCTCCAGTAGAAACGTCTCAACCAAGAATTTGCCACTCTTTATTTGAACCTTTCCCTTGTCATTTCTACACTCCCTGTGATGAATCATTCAAAGCGCTGAGCTCGAAATGAGACCAGACAGGACAGAAACCTGCTTTATACTGAGCTTGCCGTAGCCAGCCAAAGTCCAATTTCAGTCCAACAATTCACTACTTTGATCAGTCTCTACGGCTGATTAGGGATGTCACTACTAACTGTCTATCACTCCCACACAGCCCCTTCAGGAGCAGTCAAGCAGAGCGCGCACAAACTGAGACATGACGGGAAATCAGCAACAGGGTGATATTAGCCAGTGTTTCAACTCCAGAAAGTAAGCCTGCCCTTTAAATATTAAATCAGGCTTCAGGAACGTCATGTCAAACAGGAGCGTAGTCATTAGACAGTGATCAGGCTGTTTTTCTTATTGTCAGAATTAAGATCCATGAAAATAGATAATAACAAAAATTAAAGCCAGCGCTGAAAGCTTTTCCTCTTTGCCCGAGACTCGGTTTCTACTACTTACATTTTTGAGAAACATAGGGCATTTTTTGCATTCTCATAACCTTTGACCTTGGAGTGTGTCGTTTATCTGTTGTGTCCAGACAGAGTAGTTGTCGGCAGCCCACTTCATGAGCACATATGGCAAACGCTGGTTTTCTTTTATATTTGTATACGTCCCTACGTCCCTCACAATCAACTAATCTCTTTTCTGTTTGATCCTACAAGTCCATAACGTAATATTAGAAAATGAATAAACGAATATAAAAAGTGTTAAGAAACGTAGAATAAGACAATATTACGCTAGATTCACCATATAGTGTTGAATTTTATTTTGTAACATCAATATCTTATTCACTGTTGACCTTTTAAATATAGACTTTCAACTTAACAACCTAATGTATTTTAACACTGAAAACTGTTTGAAGTCCACATTGTACACTCTGACCATCTCGGTGTGTCTGCAGGGCAGGAGTCTTTTCAATGCAGTACAGCTCAATCAAAAGACAATTCTCCTGCCTCTCACTGTCACATATTAGCTTTGTTGCTCTTGGTTCCCTGTGGCCATTATGTGAATGGGATCTGTGCCTCTGCCGGCACACTTTGATCACTGCTATTATAAACCATTCGCCAGATATATCTGTCAGGTGCGTTTTACAGTTATGGTTTCATACAGTTCAGTCCCTGCTGCAAATCTCAACATCAAAACGTGAAAAAAAGTCACAATACGAGCAACACCTGTGAAATCTAATGCAATCTACTGCTGTAACTTTGCAAGAAATACTTAATGCCCCATTTGGATTACCCAATGCATTTGGATTGATTAGTCAAGAGCCATTTGATAATTCAAGTCTCAAACGTAAAAATGTGCTGCTTCTCTTGAGCTTTAGCAAAGGTTCAGTGAGGAAGGTCCCTTCCCTCACTCTGCACTGTTTCTGTGTGAGTTTTTCTGTCACTTCTGCCTTCCAGCGTGATCAAATCCATCTATTCACAGCATGATCATTTCTGACAAATGATGCTTCTGCATTCATCTCTCAAGCTGAGCGATCACTGGATGCTGCTCTTTAATTTTCGATAGGATTCTGCCACTTTTCCATGACGTCCAGGGACAGTGTCTAGTTTAACTCTATCACCCCCTGCAGTCTTAATATCTATGTAGATACCATGGTATCTACATCAGCTGCTAAACTGATGAAAAAGAATAGTTAATTAAGATAATTATTAATAATATTTGTATTTGTGCATGTTATTTTCCAGTAATGTATGTAACAGAGCTACCAATGTGCATTACAGTTATAATCTTTCCTCCAGGTATTGCTGACATAAACAGAGAAGGCGAGACGTCAGAGGGAACACAGATCTGAATGCTTCTGTCAGTAGAAATAGCTTCACTGCCTTAGTCAGCTCTTTGGGAATTTGTGGCTTGGTTGATCAGATCAGATTAGATTATCTAGTCTCTTTGTTTTGAAGATTTCAGTGCTCAGTGTTCTCTTCTATTTCATGTGTGTGTTTTATCCACTCTCAAATCAGCCACAAATGTTCTAAAAGCAGAACGAAACTTCACAGAACTGACCAATCTTTGATTAATGATCCTCAGTTGGCGCTGATCTGTGGAAAATTACCATCTTTTTAAAGTAGGAAAACAATCAGGAAGTACAGTGTGATCAACACTTTGAAATTAACATTGTCAATGTCAACTGTAAGGAGTGTCACGTCAGTTTTCACTTTCACACCAATAACAAAACAAGAGAAAATAATTTTTAAATGGTCAAAACTGCAGGTGTTCATGTAAAGTCACTGATTTACAATGTTTACGGCATGACACAAAAAAATGAAAAAACTAAATTAAAAATAAAATTATAGTATAAAACCTTCAAAGGCACCAGCAAAAACTTCACCTAGGATACTATGATGTTTAGAAACACCCTTGTTCATTGTGTGCATAGTTTCATTGCCTGTGCAGGTCTTGTTTGTAGGTTTGTGGGACCTGGTAAGATTCGTGAAGTGCATTTGGTTGTACTGGTGCTCTTTGTATGCAACTGCAATAAAGATAATAATACAGATCGTTCTTATTTGAAGAAAACTGCATCCTTTAATTAAACATACACCGTATATCCTGCTGATGTCCTGCCAATATGTAAGATCTTGTCACCTTCCTGTGACTTAAAAGCTGAAAACTGGCTCATTATGGGGTTACAGATAACTTCCTGTGCTACTAAGACATTTTGAAGAGCACATCAGCTGCACTGCTTTTCACACCAAGTTCATAAAATAGCGACTGCATTAGCCCATCAGTTTCAAATGCTGCCCCATTTTCCTTTTTACGTGGAAAGAGAGAACACCACTGTCTTTGATGCTATTCAAGCATCACTTACTTCTCATAGTGAAAGAAGAGCAACACTTTGCAGGAAGGCCAAGGTTCAACATAACAATAGGCTGCAAGGGAATAATAGAACATATTCATTTAACTGCTATTGTTCAGAACTATTGAATAGGATAGTTGGAGACTGTCTCTAGTTGACACTGCTTCATTTATTCTTTCACTGTTGAGACTTTTAGTTACTCACCCAAGCAATTTGTTTGCATCAAAGTGCACATGCAAAACAATACAACATAAAACAATAGAGCATTCAATGCAAAACAATATGCATACGAAAACAGCCAATGCACTGAAATGGCACCATGCAGTAGTGCAATGAAGACGACTAGAGGAAGGTTCATTCAGCTACACACCGTAAAAATTCAACAGTGGCGTTATGAAATGGATACAAATCATTACAGAACAGTTGTGGTTTGCAGAATTTGACCTCTGTGTCTACCAAGCAAACACAAGCTCAGTGCTGCAGCGTGGGAAGCATCAGCATTCAATTCTTCCACAAATGACTCGGAGCCTACGGTTGGATCCTGAGGTGGAGGAGGACCTCATGTTGGATGAGCCTCTGCAGTCTCCAAGTGGTGTTGGCAGTATGTGTGAATACTTGAGCAATTCAGAAATTCCTAACTTAGAGCGTGTAGACAGCAGACCTCTTACTCAGAAAAGGTTAATTTGTGTTAACCAGCAGATGATTACGGGTTAGGTGTAAGAGCTTAACATGGATGATATGTGTGGAGGAGCTGTAGACAAAACTGAAGAGAATGCACAAGGCATATTACATAAAATGATCACATGAATATACTGTAACAGTAGACCAAATTAACATGTTTCAGTCCAAATGTAATGCTTAGCTAAGCATGACCTAAGAAAGTGACCTAGAATATTTGTCCTAATATCCGTTTTGATCTTTAAAGGAAATCATTATTTTAATGAGCTGTGTGCAAGACGGCACTTAGGCTCACAGTTTAAACGCCACTACACAATAAACTGCATAAAGCCATTTTACAATGACATTCTTTAGTCGAGACCCAATTTGCAGGGAGCCAATTGGCAACGCCACTAAAACACTAACAACAACCTGAGGGGACACACGCTAAAAAAGACACCAATACTGAACAGCACTGTACAGTACTTCACCATAATGCAAAGCAACAGCACTAAAGCATTATTCGCAAAACAACAACAAAGGTGTTTAGGTCCTGACTTTACAACAGAATTCATTGCACATAAGAGATGGCAACAATATGAGAGCAGACATTTGCAATATTTTCAAGCTGTACTGAGTCAAATTTGTCAAAAGACAAATGACTTTCTGTTAAACACTAAAGCTATAAAGTAGCTGGTTTAAATATAACACATGACAGCAGAAGCAGCTGATCCTAACCTCATCCTGGTGAATGTTGTTATGAAGCCCTTCCTCAGGAGAGAATATTATATCCTTGGGAGCAGTGGCCAACAAGAATGGTGTTGCTAGCAGGCAAAGCTAATGTTAGCTAACAGCATCAAGTAAACATCTTTAACAGCCGAGGACAGGCTTTGTGGTAGGTACTGTACGCTAACTCCTCTAATGCTACACGAGCAACGGCAGCTGTGTTGCAGTTGGTTTGTTGGTGTTGTTCAAGTTTACAAAGCTTTAAAAGTTACTCTTAGGACGTTAGCTTAGCTTAGCTTAGCAATTAACCCACAAACCACGGCGCGGTTGATTTAATTGGTTTCACGTGATCCTAGCAACCAATCACGTGTGACCACCTTAAAGAAGACTAGATTAGATTTACTTGCAATCCACAGTAAAGTGTGTAAACAGTTCACAGAGGAGCAATTTTTACAGATTTATTACAGGTAACATGAGCTAACATTTAAAACTAGATGTTGACACAGGCTCTGTAACAATATTGGAATACAATGGATGACGGAGCCTCCATTTTTTGTAAACTAACAAAAGCTTTTTTTTGTCCCGTATTTTTTCTTACACTTCTTACCTGTTTATCCATTTTATTCTATCTGATGTTTTTTTATTTAATATTTAACGCTGGCCTCCATCCACATTCAGGATCCTTGTCAAGATTTTTGGGACTAGGGCCTTGCAGGTTGCTCTCCTGCATACCTTCAAAAGCTACTGCAGTCTTACATCACCAGCAGAAATCTTAGGTCCTCTGATGAGGGTTTGTTGGTTGTTTCTCGCTCCGGGCGCTAAACAAGTGTTTGAGGTTGTAGATCTCTGGTATGGGAGACTCTGGAACTCTCTCCCATCAGATCTCACATCTGTGGACTCTGCGGGCGCCTTTTAAAAGCAGCTCAACACCCATTTATTCAGACATACTTCTGTGTAGCTAATAATCATTTTGTATGTCTTAACGTGTGATTTATGCCTCTGGGGTAATATTATTTTTTTGACATTTGCTCTTGATGATATATAAATAAACTTGCATGTATGGCTTGACTGGTAAATGGCTGCACAATCTGTTGTCTTATTATTTGTTTGTGTTGGATATTGGGTATTTGTATATGACATGTTTTTGTATGCTCACTCGCTCTCTTGCTGTTGAAGGTGAAGACTATCTCTGCCACTGTGTCTGGTAAATGTTACTGGTTCAATAAAGCAATCAAAAAGGAGAAAATGGCTTTTCCACAGCAGATAAGGAAAAGCACAGACAGATCCAATAACGTTAACAATGACTCTTTTCCACTGACCTGCGCCAGCAAGCCAGCAGGTACTGAAACCAGCGATGCTGCTTTAATTAATGATATTGATTATACCTGTGTTTTTCTTGCAATTACATGTCAAAATGTCAGCTGTGAAAACACCAGTTAGAGATACTACTTAAATCCATAATCTAATGAGTTTTAGGATGAAGAACATTTAGTTAGCTCTTTATTGCATGGGATTTAAAACCTTAGATGCTAGACGCCTTAAAACAGTGAAAAACTCAATCACATAGATCATTTCGATCAACTGCACATATGTCATTCTGTATATAATTATCATCATCGTTAAATTAAGTTATAAGGTTTATGAAAAGGACAAACATTTCCAAATGGGTCATGTCCAGACTGAGAGGTCTTGATTTTTTTGTCTCTGACAGAAAAGGAGACATTCTGCTTTTTCATTAGCAGCAGTCCAGAGAAGTCTGTGGCCTGTGTTTCTTTGTACGAGCACACATGTAGGTGTGGGCTGTGATGTGATGTGAACCCCTGCTGCTGTGTAGCCCCGCTGTGTGAAATCTGACAGCTCCCATTGCTGTCTCTATGACAGGATAAAAGAGTCTGTGCGTGTGTGACTCAGACTGAATGAAAGAAACAGGAAATAGCTAAAAAGAAAGACAGAAACTAAAGCTTTTCCACAAAAAATAAATACATTTGCGCAAGCAAATGTGTTTTTGAAAGCTTTTTATGAGCATAAAAAACTGCATCCATTTGCAGACAAAGCAACAACAGCCTGCTGGACTGGTCACTTTAAAAGAAAAGTAAAACTAACAATTCATCACATTTTATGCAATTTAATCCTTAGTCACAAGATCCCATATTTTATCTCCTTTATAAAACGGGTTCCTGAGGTCCCCAGAAAGTGTTTTTGCTGTACTGTCTGAATAGATGTGCAATAGCTTGAAACAAGTGGTTTTGAGCTAAAGCTCCATCTCCACACCTGATGCATGTAGCACATAGACTTGGCTCACATGAGGTTGGCGTGAAACATTGTAAAGAGAGGAACAGTGTCAGATCACTCGTTGGCCAGAGCCAGGTGAGGAACGGTGTCACTGCTGCCTACATGACATCCTAAAAGGAAGAAATCCTGACTCAACTGTTTTCAGACTGAGTTCAGAGTGTGCTTCTAAACTCCTTGGAATCTGTCTACACTCCAGGAACTAAACTAAAAGGGGATTTTCGTGTAATAGGGTCCTTTAAATAAATACCCAAACCCCTATGTCTAGATAACATGTAAATGTTTACTTTCCATTCTAATTAATTCAAATGACCAGCAGTAAATGCATCCTTGAAAAGCTATTAGCACTTCCCTCTTCCTCCGTTATGAAGGGGGTCCATAATTACATACAGTAGTTATTAGTTCTTAAGTGTGCTTAACATCTTAAGGACTTTCCAAGAATATATCCAAGAGTATCCCCATCACTGCAGCAGAAATTTGTGGAAAATGACTTTGGTTATTAACACTGACATTGTCGGGTTTAACAGAGAGAATTAAAGCAAATTTTCAGCACCTTAAAAACATCACAAGCCACCAAATTACATCCAAAATGACTTTAAAGCTAATGAAGAGTTTAACTGAGTGACAATAACGAGCCCATAGTAGAAGCTTCAATGTAGTAATTCAGTGTGTAACTCAGTTAATTTGCAAACTTGCTGCTGAATTCACCAAACACCAACCTAAATAACCAACCCACCAAACCAGACATAACAGGGCCACGCTCTTTACTGAAAGGACATAAACGTGTTTCAGTGCTTTTTGATGTTTTTCCCTTTCAATTGAAAAAGGAGCGTCTACTTAGGCTCACACAACCGTAAATCTACTCCACATAACCTTTGGGAATGCCTACATATTCTCAGAGAAGCGGTGCTATGGAAAACTGCGAGAACAGTTATTTTATTTCTCTCTCCTGAGACAATTGTAATTCCAAGCTGCTACCTGGCTGACACGGAGCTACACAGTGAATATGACAGCACCTACAAAGTGTCACCATCCTCCTTTTAACATTGCACTCAGCTTTGCCAAGGTGTTCGCTGTGCATTACAAATCTCAAACTGTAGGCTTGGGACGGCTTATGATTTAAAGGAACTACTAAAAATTATTTCACGTTCTGCACCACAAATTCAGTTGAGTTCATGGGAAATAAAGTTGACTCAATAATGTTGAGGATTTACAATCACGATAAACAACTATCAGGCCACTGTAATTGTTCTACTTCAGCTGATGAAGACAGAGGAAAGCTTAGCCTTTGCATTGTCTGAAACCCATCAGACAAATAAAAATGATGCATTCACACATTACATTGCCAGAGGAAAAGAGAGGTTGGCTTATTCAAGTTTTTGGATACGCACCAAGCGAACGGACAATTGCTCATTCTTAATGTAGGCTGCAGTGTCACATGTGCTTAAGTAAAAAGCTGTTTGCTTTGAAGTACAACTCAACTTGTGCACAGAGCAACACTTTGTGATGCATGACTGTTCTGCTCTGCAGCCTGTGGATGAGTCATACTTCTAAGAGAATATCCGTACGTTCAGCTGAGGGCGATGTTTGTCTCAGAACACATTAAATGAAAAATCAGACAGACGTTTTCATCACCGTTAACCAATGTGACTGGAATCTCAAATGCTTGCGTCAACATTAAATCAAGGTTTCATTGCAGGTGCAGATATAAAGGAGCACCTACATCTGCTACTCTAAATAACATACTTCCAAGCTCCAAATAACTAATGAAACTACTTGCCAAATGCCGTAAGAGGCTACATAATGTTACTAAACATCTCCAGTGCACCAGTAGCACTGATTCGTGTTAAATCGTCTGAGAAGGCTGCATGTGGCTTATGTTGATTACTGTAGTGGTAACTGGATATAATAGGTTTCCTGTTTCTGAGCCAAACCAATGCAACCTGAATGAGGTTGTGCTTGTTGAATTACTTTCAAATGTTTACATTTTAAGCCAGTGTGTATACTCAAAACACGTGAGTATAAAGAATTACAGTTCTGCATTACTCACAACCACAGAACAACTGTTCCAAAAAAACCTGAGCGTCAATGGACATAGCATTCCTGCAGAGCTGCATCATTAGAATTACATCAACCATGGAGACATCTTACAAGGTTTCTTTAGTCTGTAGCCAGCAAACCAGCTGCTGCTGTTATTTTAAATTTTTACCAAGAAATGAGAACAAAAAGCTGAAGAATAAAAGGCAACTTTTACTTGAGGAACATGAAAGATTAGTGAACCAAACAAAAGGAGATGTGATTGTCAAGATTTGGTGGAAAACGTTTAGAGAATAATAAAAAAAAAATCTCACATTTTCCTTTTACTTCAATCATCCCACATAATGCACATTTAGTTCTCCTTTACACTTCTTCAATGGAACAAATCTAATAAAACATTTAAAATGCGTAGTGAGAAATACGTTCCTACGAACTTGTGACACTAATGCAGAACTTTTCTTCTGATTAAAACGTGTGTAATGCCCAAACCTGATCCAGACACTTGTTTTGTATAAGGGATTCAAATAAAATTATACTGAGCTGTGCTAAAAGAAACATTTTCCACATTTTGTCTCCCCTTCAGGATGTAACGATGCATGTGCAGACGACAAAGCCAACACCTGTGTTTTTTAATACACACAGTGATTGGAAGCGCCCATGCAACAACTCAACTCAGGACAAAGGCCTCGTGTTCAGTGGCACTAGACAGTAAACTCTGCGACATGTCCGCGGGTTTTAACTCAAACCCATTTGTCATCTCGAAACCCAAACTCAGTCCGTGTACTCCGTGTACTTCTTGGCCGAGCCGTGCACCTTGCTGGCGGGGTACTTCAGTCTGTTCAGAGCCATTTTGCGGATGACGGCTTGTGGAAGGTCGACGCGACACTTCTCCGCCAGTTCCACCAGGTAGATCAGCACGTCGCTCAGCTCGTGCGCCAGCTGCTCCCGCTCCGACTCGGTCCAGTCCGGGAGACCCTCGGCCACCTCCCCCCGCCACTGGAAAAGCTCCGCCACCTCGCCGACCTCCCCGACCATAGCCAGGAGCAGATTGCGGGGCTGGTGAAACTGGTTCCAGTCCCGCTCGTCCGTAAACTCTGCCTGCATACGCCGAATATCCTCGATGGTGGGCTGGGCACTGAAGGCGAACCTCTCCGTCCGGACCGCTTCTCCATTGTGCGTAGACGCTCCGGTCTGCGACTTGGCTGAACCTTTCGCGCTGCCGTCCACAGAAGCTGACACCTCACCTGGGGCCCCACAAACGTCCTTTCCGTTTGTCGCCATCATTGTGTGTCAATTTAACAAACGGTTCCGTGTAAAAGCACAACTTCAACTGGGTAAACAAGAAGTTCTTCCACTAGCATGTGGAGCGCTCCCGCCAGTGGTGAAGCCGGAAGTGATGATGCTTATGACAGCTACCGGAAACGTGTGGGATTTGTAGTTTTTACTGAAAAGCTGCGTATGTGTCAATGTTAATCGCGCTTTATAAAACTACACCTCCCATGTTGCCATTCGTGCGCACTAAAGGCAACATGGCTGCCTCCTCGATTGCAGCAACTAAGCTTTTAAAAAACATGAATAAACAAATTATAATGTTATATCCAGTAGCTTCGTGTGTAACTAGGCGAATAAGCACAGCAAGCTCACGGTGTCACAGCCAGTCACCGCTGGCGGTACAAAGGTAAGAGAAGCTGCTAATGCGCAACGTTTTTCTGGTTTGTTGACTCTCTAATTTGTCTTTAAACATTGAAAGACAAACTAACGGTAACTATTTAGAGTAATGGACGAGTTGGTGGAAGCGGAGGCGTTCGGGCTCATAAATACTTTCCTGTGTAATTATCTTGAAGATTTAAAGTGCGGTCGCTCTCTGAAGATAAAAATGTGTTGAAATGGTCACATTCTAGTAAAAGCGTACGTACAACAGCAACCTCGGTGTCTGTACCAATTCAGTCTGTTCTCACCCAGACGGCCTCATGATTTGCTTTATTTGATTGTAAATTGTGGAGTAGGTGGATATAAAGATCTCCTCCTCCAAATGTCACCCAGTTTACCAGTGCTGTTGGGTTTAAATCCAGCTCCGCTTTGACTAACATCTCTGCAGCTTCTAATCACTTTGACACAACCTCATCTTAGCTACACACGGATCAGAAATAGTGCACAAAGTAATAGTATACAAAAATGCAACTCGTGGTAACGGTGTCACTTAACATAACCTTCACAAAGACAAAGCATCAAGTCACAGCTGTTTAATTTTAATATGTCCTAATTTTTTGGATACCTCAGTCACCTGTAGTCAGAAAACAGTAAGCGTCCTTTTGTCATAGCTCTCGACTTCCTGTCTTTTTTCGATCCCTGGTTCACACGTAGTAAAGGCTTCATTTATTTGCCTCAGTGCCTCCCAGCAGCTGGTTGGAGTGGTGGGGTTGGAAATCCATGCCCAGATTAACTCCAACACCAAGCTGTTTTCTGGCTCATCGGTTCGATTCTCAGCACCTCCAAACTCGCTGGTGTCGTTCTTTGATGCGTCCTTACCAGGCACATTACCCGTAAGTCATGTTTGACTGAATTCAAACAAACATAGTATCTATGTCTAATGGTTGACCCTGCACGTTCCCAGGTACTAAACAGACGATGTGTGGAGGCAGCAGTGATGACAGGACTCGCCCTCAACTGCACCATAAACCAGAAGTCCCTTTTTGACAGAAAACATTATTTCTACGCTGACCTCCCTGTGAGTTAGCTTTCACTTCTATGCTGACCTCCCTGTGCAACATCCAAGGTTTTAATAGGACCATATCTGACAAACGTGGCTGAGTTGCTAGTGTCCCACTCACCGTACTGCATTGTGGCTTTACCTTCAATATACGGTAGGTTGATCTAAAGTAGCAGAAGTGCTATTTACCACACATGCTGAGGAATGATACTAAAAGCTGTAAAGGAAAATAGCCAGTTGGGTTTTCCACTTACTAGCTCATTTCCTTCAGGGCACTTCTGTGTCTACAATATATCCATCTACAATATATCCATTACATATCCATTATTTCCCCCTCTGTGCTTTTGCTGATAGCTTCTTGTGTTGACATAATTGTTGGAGGCCTTAAAACACCAGGCAGTCCTTTCCATCTCAACAATTCTGGGTGTGATATATTACACATAATTGTGTTAAATTGAGTGTTATGATGAACATTCTAAACAAATTAGAATCTATGAAATGTAATAATGAATCAGAAATTAACTATCTGGGAGTTTAAGATTAGTGTACTATTAAATTGCAGTTTTTAAATATACAGCATTTGAATAAATAAAAAAGTACAGACACCCAGAGTATTTGCATGCTAATGCAATAGTCATGACAAGGACAGGCTGTATGATTAGCGCTGGAACGTCTCGAATCTGAGGAGCAGTGAGGAGCTGGTAAAGATTCCTCCTCTTTAACACTGATATTTGCATCTAACAGTCTTGCCAAGTGATGCTCACTTTGCTCTCTGGAATGGAGTTCTCGCATGGCAAGCTTTCACTTCCCCTCTGAGCCCCGGGGTAATTTTACTACCATTATGAGTGACATTTTAAGGCTTAGATGGAAAAGACAAAATGTCATGGGAACTCTACAGTGACCTGCCCTTCAGAGACCTCTAATGGATCCAGACATCCTCCAAAGAAAGGTGTTAGAGAGGTTTGCTTTTGCAATGTTTAACGTAAGACGAAGCAGCATAATGAGGAGGGTAATTATGGACTGAAGGACATGTTTGCTTTTCCTTTGGTGGTGTTTCATCGAAACTGTTTGGTAGTAATGTTGCCCTCACAAAGCAGAAGCCAAAGAATGGATATGAACCCTCACTGATATTTATATTACTCTGTGATACTGAGCTAAACGATCGAATATTTTTGAGATTTACTGGTTATCACATAGTGGCAGTAGAGCATATTTTAATAACCGCAGTAAGAAAACATTATCTCTCCACAAAGTCCATGTTTTTTGAAAATCCCCTCCAGAAGCACAGGGATTACTGTTGGGCTCTGTTGTTTATTTGCTGAAGATTTCATCACCTCCATTGGATTCATCCTCAACAGTTGACACACACAGCAGGGACGATAATACCTGGCTACACTTTTCTGAGAGACTTCCTAACCAGCTGACGCCAGCCAGTTGGGCCTGAAACTGTCATTTGTGTTTTAAATTCACTGTGTGCACATCTTTATATAGTGTAATTATGTAGTTTGCATTAGTCTCGTCGCCAGGAAGAGGGATCTGCCCCACTGCTGTGTGAACTGCCTTGATAAAGCGGAGTCAGAATGGTCCTCGTGATGCCAACGATGGGTTATTTTTCACATTTGACCTAACGTTTGAGTGTAATCTGCGCTTGTAAAACCAAGCCAGTAGCAGAGCTGAGGGATAAATTATCTTGCCCTTGAAAAATACATTTGTGAATTGCGTTGTGCATTATTGATATGTTCCACTAGAAATCCCTGATTGCATTTTGTAAAACACCACAGTTGCTCATTAAATGATTAATGCCACTGTCCGAGCAGCGTTCCTTCCTTGAGTTGAGATGGGAGATACCCATATGAAGTTTCTAACAACCTTTTAATAGCGTGTCTCAGCAGCTCCACTTTTGTCCACCATCAAAAGGAAATGGTTACATTTTTGTAGCTTTTTGTAGCATTAAGTGTCCAGATAAACAGACGTGGCCTGGCTGTTGACACTTTGGCATATGTTTAATGAGAGCAGCGTCTGCGTGACCTCAGTGGGTAGTTCAGAGGAACAGTGTGCAGGAGCCACGAGGGAGATGAATGACTGGGTGACTTTTAAATCAAGTCAACCGAGTTACTCAGTGACTCACAACACGTAGCTGAGCTTGGAGCATGTGTGCGTGATCCCGTGTGTACAGTACATAAGCAGACACATAAAAAGATCTTTGGATCTCTGCTCATTAAGGCTCAATCTGCTGTCAGGGTTTACAGTATATGGTGAAACTGACTTTGTTCTCCCAGTTTCTTATTAACACCCTGCCTCCTCCTTCATTATTTATCCAGACATGGTTGATTTGTTATGTACGAAATGCAAACAGTCTTCACTGATACAGATACTTTCTAATGTACAGTATGCTAAGCCAGCAGAGACCACGTTTTCTTACCAGCAAAGACGGAAAGATTAAGTAACAAACAAGGGATTTTGGATAACACCACTCACAAATCCAACAGATTTAAAGTTTGAATCCACCAAGAAGCACAAAAACTGATGAAGAAACTCGGCAGTAGTTTTATTTGTTGTAGAAGGAGGAGGTGTGCAGTTGATTGATTGTGTCGATCGGGCACATTGTACAGGAAGGCAGTGACTAACAACCCCTCAATCTCTTCTCCCACGTCCTCGCTCTCTTTAGCATAAGTATGATTAATGTTTAGTTCCTGCCACGTGGTTGCCATGGTAACGTGCAAAATTAATACTTGGGGCAGCAGATTCTTTTAACAGAGCAGCAGATGAAATATTTATTCTTGTACTTTTACGAGTCGAATCGGCGAGTGGAACGGCAGCACTCCTCCTGAGTTCTAACGAAGGCTCAGCCAACCGCGCAGCGCTGGGTTCAGTTGGTGTTTCCTACCTCGCCCTCGCATGCAGCGCTGTTACTCCTCCGTGATACTGGGACTTAACTATAATCCTGCAGGAAACTATATGTTTTCCATATCAGATTTATTTGCTACTGAGAAGAATGTTGTTTCATAATAAAAAGAATTATTCAATATTCATAATTGTTGTTGAACAGTGTAAATATTGACGTTATTGTTGCCACAGTAGGAGCAGTAAGCAAACCTGTCCTTTCATCACGATGCTTAATAAACAACCTTGCTGCTCATTAAATGTAAGCAACCGCATCTTCTCTTCTCGTTTCAGGCTGGATACCAGATCACCCAGCAACGCCGGCCTATTGCAGTAGACGGCTTGCTGACCTACAGCCTCGTTGGAGGAAAAAAGAGGAATCAGGTGATCAGAAAGAACGTCCACGTCAAACAGATCCAGCTGGAGCAGGACAGCGGCAAGAGTCTCCACGATGACGTTCGCAGTCAGACCCTCATAGACCTCAACAGAGCAGGTGTTGTACAGCCTTATGAAATCCCAGTAAAGAGCAAAACAGCAGTAAATGTGCATCCAGTATGCAGCTGCGTTCTGCAGTAGCAACCTGCTGCTTCAACACAGGAATAAAACCAGACCTTACTCAACGAAGTGAGAACTGTTGAGGGTTATCACAGCGCACCATGGGATCGATACCTTCGAGATGTAAAACACAGCTGTCTTCACTTCCATCAGGTGTAGGTCTAATGGAGCTGGTGATGGAGCCAGACATGAGCTGCGGAGAGGAGGCTGCTGCAGCTGTCAGGGAGCTCCAGCTCATTCTGCAGGCGCTGGGAACCTGTCAGGGCAACATGTCGGGTATGGAAATCGTGCCCTGACTCCCCCTCGCCCTGAACCGGCATAACTCCAAACACCATCTTATTTCCTTCTCAATGTGCATTTCTTACCTCTGTTTCCTCAGAGGGCCAGATGAGAGTGGATGCCAACGTGTCCGTCCACAAGCCAGGTGAGCCCCTGGGTGTCAGGACGGAGGTGAAGAACATCAACAGCATTCGGTACCTGGCCAGGGCCATAGGTAAGACCAAGACGTTTGAACCTAAAGGATGTGTAAATGGTTGGAGTAGGAGTGTGACAGGCATTTGGAGAGCTTGCTTGAACCCTGGTCTTTCGAGCATCGTGGACAGAGGGATGCTCCACACGTCATTGTAAACACTGTAAGTGCCTCATAACTGAGATGTACATAAATATTTTTTGGAAATCACTCAAATTACCAACAAAATCCACTTACAAACATCAATGGAAATTTGTCTCCTAAATTCATAATACACAGAAATGTAACAACATCAATTCACAATTTTATGGGTTGTTATGTAACTACTTCTTGGCTGGACCAGTAGCTTCATGGAGTCCACTGGTTGCCTGGCAACTGGCTCTGGCCAAGACATAGTTTGGCAGAGCCTCTTGTAAAACTGAAATGAGTGAGTAGTTGTACTTTAGTTATGTATTTCTAGGTCATTCTCCTTTGTGATTTTACTCTCCGCACAAGCTTTTTAGTCCTCACTCTAATGCTAACATGCAAATAAACGCCATGAGTACGCGAAATATGTTTATACATAATATTTGATCATTTTATGTACTTTTACTGTACATAAATATGATTTAATGTATCTTACTCCTCGTACTGCTTCGTAAAGGGAAATCTAAACAACTAATTTCTCAACAGGAAGCTTAGTTAGTACTGACGGTGACACATGAAGCACAGGTTTAGGACTGACAGCGTTATAAAGCAATTAGCTGTGTGATGTCAGCATGTGCTGCTGAATTGCTTCTCTGCAGCTGCTCACTTAAAAAAGCATAGTAGCCGTGTCAACTCCTAACTTCTCTGACTGACACACTGACAAAGAGCCACCGCCAGAACCTTTGAGCATTTCACATGCGTGTTTTTAACCACGCTTTGACACACTGTCGTGCTGTGCTTGAATTATTTATCATTAAAGTTGTATTACATCTACCCTGCTGAACTGGTATTTGAAAGTCAGGGAAACGCACCATTCGTCACAGATAATGTGGCAGCGGGAACAGAGACCTGAGGAATGCCACTTCACTAGAGCCGATGTTTGGCATTTACAATCAGCTTGTCTGTATTTGTGTTCACATCACCAGACTATGAGATCCAGAGACAGATTGATGTCCTGCAGAGAGGGGGGAAGGTGCAAAATGAGACCCGGGCCTATGATTCTAAATCTGGGTAAGAGGATGAAAGAGCTGGGTCGTGATGCCAAGTTTTAGCCAGTGCGACACCGTCTGACTGGGATGTCTGCCTGGTCCATTAGTCGTGAGCTTAGCTGAAGAACGGCCATCATTGTAATGATGATGAATAGAGCCATTTGGACGCTGCTCCCCTCCTGTGTTATCTGGGAACTATGTGCTACACACGGAATGAACCAGCTCCCACACAGCTGAGGCCTTGATCATTTAATGGCGCTCTGCCGCCTCCCCATGAGCCTTAGCATGTCGGAGGAGGAGACGGCCCGTTATTGGCTCGCCCTTCTCATGTCCCTGAAGGTGGCTGTAGATCTGACTACCTGTGTGAAAGGCATCACCACACATGCTGTGTTTATTTTTGGTTACAATAGCAGTAAAACAATACAGTTTTGATGAATGAATTACCTCATCTGTATAATTATGGAAATACTAGAAAAAGCTGTGGTAGAAAACTGAATTATTATATGATATATAAATGGAAAATTCAATAATTATTCAATTGTTCCAGATTATTATTCCCTGTTAATGAACTTAGTTGCACCTGTAAGCAGATTTCTATGTGTATGGGTTTTAAAAAGGTCTAATAAATCAGAATGCTTTTAGATCTTCACTAATGTATCATGTTCTCCAGGGAGACCATCCCTATGAGGGACAAAGAAGGTCTGCAGGACTACAGGTGAGTGTGACTTTGTAGTGTGTGTGCGTGTGTGTCTGACTTTAGGAACATGATAGACAGGTAGGTTTAAGGCTGGTGTCAGATGATTAGCAGAGCATGTGAAATGTGACGGATGCACTGTCAAGAGGACTATTAGTATCCCAACAAAAGCCGCCTTCCTCTCCAAGCTTATCTGTACTGCTGATAAAGCATCGCCGTCGTCTTCCTTTTTTAACCAACTTTCCTCCCTTCAGGTTTATGCCAGAGCCCAACCTGCCCCCTCTGATTGTGTACGAGGATAACGCATCGCTGCCCACAGGCACTGATGCGTGCCAGGCTGTGGTGGTGCAGAAGATAAGAGACGGGCTACCAGAGCTACCCAGTGTCAAAAGAGACAGGCTGGTGCAAACGTACGGCATCCTGCCTGAACACAGCTTCACTCTGGTGGTAGGTTTATAAGGTGCCAGCAGACTCCTTTTAATTGGCAGGTGATCAAGACCAGGCAGAGGCAGCTTGGATGCAGTTCAGCTCAAATCCAGGAGGCAGCTGTACACTGTTGTTCTCTTTTGGGTCTGATTTGATCCTAATTAGATAATGCGTGTGTGAAGGGATCAAAGCACTCTGATGGTGTTTTGTTGCAGAATGAGGATGGGCTGGTGGAGTACTTTGAGGCGGTGTTGAAGGCAACCAAGAAGGAGCCCAGGAAGGTGATTGGCTGGGTGACAAATGATCTGCTGGGCCATCTCAAACAACAACACATGAGCGTGGGCCAGAGGTACGAAGCACACCGACACGGTCCTTCCTTCATGCTGATCTGACAATATTCGCACAAAGCTTATTGTTTGTCTTGTGAATCTGGTTTTCTCTGCTAACATTACCCATGAATGCAGCGTGAACTGCAACATCCGGGCTTCAGGTCTGACTGCACCTCTCTCTCTTTTATTTGCTCTCATCCCTCCGCTTTCACACTCCAGATGCAGCTTCAGAGTGCCAGGCCTCTGTTTATTGGAGGTGTCATACAGCAGTGCTTTAGGGTTCAACTCATGTGAGAATCTGTGATCTCACATCACAATGAAATGGCACCTGACACTGATTTGAGAGCTCGTCACCAAAAAGTGATTTAGCGAATCTACCGGAAGTGACGAACTTAAATCGATTAATAGACCTTATTTAATTACGTTACGGAAGGAGGGTGGATCGCTGGATGGAGTTCTGACATAGAGGCTGGGCATTACACAGATCTTTATTAAACGATCAGCTGACCTACGGAATGTGAGGCTCGAATGAAACAGCTGATGCTTCAAGAACCCAGTTGTAGCTCGCATTGTATTAACTCATTAGCAAACTCATCCATGCAGCCGTAACGTAGACCGTACACTGATTTGATTGACGTGCTGTTACGGCCTCTCCCTGCCCACGTCCCCTTAGCTCTAACGTGCTGGATTTTGAAAATCTTCAAGGACACCTCTGAAATTCAGCTGTTTTGACAAGTTGCTGTAATACCCTTCACGCTCGTGCTTGAAAGACAGGATGCCCGTTTAGCCACTGGCCAAGAGAAAACACCAGATTCAGATACAGATTACAGATTCCTCAAATAAAAAGCTCAGTTATTACAGATTAAATGAAGTTAAAACAAGTAATGAGCTGACGCGAGCACAGATGCTGTGAGCTTTACTTTATCTGCCATTCCCACACTGCTGTGAACCACAAAGAAGCTGATGTTTATTTATGCATAACGTAGCATTTGTGTTGGGTTGAAACAGGGAGAGTTACAGGAAAATCAAAGACGGGCCAGCAGGACTGTCAAGAGCTGCAGGCAGGGAACAAAACTAGGAAAGTGAGTCGCTTATGTACTCGCAGAAGTAGTACAAATACTTGATTTCTATTTTTATTCGTACCGTATGATCGTGGTCCATATCAAATTAGCTGTCTGTGCCCTGTCAGGCTTACCCAGGTTCCTCTCTTGCCCCCTCTGGCTGCAGGGTCTTGAGTGGGAAGCGTGTCGGTCAGACAGGCAGAGTCTAGGTGAAACTCTAGACATGTCATTAAAAGCTCACCCGGACGCATCCACCAACATTTTCTCCCTCAAGAAAACTGACGCCAGCTGCCTCAGAGGGAAACCGACCCCAGACACAGCGGGAGACTTATGGCAGGAGAGTGACAGCATGATGACAGAAATGTGAAATATCTCACCAGGATTCTATTAATGCAATGTTAAAAATGTGAAAGGTGGGGAAACCCAAGTGTAGTCGTTTTTATGCTGCATTTCAACAGCACGATTAATTCCGTTTGTTTACAAAGCGCCAATTCACAGCAGAAGTCATCTCCAGGCGCTTGACGATGAAAAACTGTAGACAACAATACTAGCAAGAGCTAAACTACAGTGAACGGAACCAGAACAGAACCGGGCTCGTGGTGGGCGGCCATGTGCCTCGACCTGTCCATGTAGCACTTCAATCTCCTGATTCAAGTTGTTTGTCTATGTTTGAACTCGCACACAGCTCTTAAGTGTTTCCCCAGACTTCAGCGTCCAAAACACTCATCATCATCATCATCATCATCATCATCCTGGCATCTCAGAAGTCTCTTGTTTTGCCGTCTAAGCAGCAGCTGCCCCGTTGTGGCCGCTCTCCTCATCCTGAGGGGGTTTAAATTGCAGCATATTGCGCAGAGACTTCCTCCACATTCGCCTTCCTCCACATTCGCCTTCCTCCAGGTTTCTTGCTGCTCTAACCGCCTCACTGAGGACGCAGGAGCAGCTGCCCTCCACCCAGTCCTCTGGTCCCACCCGGGGAGAAACGGCACCTCACCACATAACTGCAGGTTATGGAGATGAAACAGCTCACTGGCGTCTCCTCACTGAACACCTGGTTGTGCAGCCTGCTGCGGCTCAGGTTGCCGATTAATGGCTGCGCATCATCATCCTGCTGCAGAATCTGGATCTTTTTACTAACTGCCAACTAGTTCGCACCACTCAGCATCATCATGTGGTCTTGTTTCAGAGAGTTCAGCTTCAGCATCACAAGCATAGACGCATGTTTTTAATGAAGTTACCTTTTCTGATTTATTTTATCTGAGCTTTCTGTGGCCCCTGGCGACAACGAGAGATGTGTTTTAAAGACTGATAGTTTGTCATGTGTGCGTGGTTGAAGGATACTTAGCTGAGATCGACTGTCTAGCCTGCGGCAGTAAGCGAAACCCTGTCTGCACCTAATATATTCTAATGGGCTTTTTGATTCCTTTTGTCTGGTAGCCTGCGGAATAAACAAGCAGACACGCATTACAGCTGAAACACACAAGTCTTGTTCTTTCCGTCCAACGCTCCTACTCTTCTGCTGTCGATCCATTTATAACACTAATCCTTCCGTTCATCTATTAAAGTGTCTTTAAATTACCCGTTATTTGATTTCAGCCCAATCGCTCCTCTCGCCTTAGCCGAGCTGCTGGAACTCCAGGAAGCGGGACGCATCTCCTCTTCGGTTGCCAAGCAGGTCAGTCAGCTGCACTCACCATGCAATTACTCCCTTCAGACTGTCACTCAGTATACAGCAGCCCGGGCTAATGCTTATTTTTATTCTGATTATAACCTGCATCTCACTGGTTTCTCGCCACTCTCAGGTGTTCCAGGAGATGTGGAGGTCACCAGGCAAGACGGGCCTGCAGATCATCCAGGAGCAGGACTTGGGGCTCGTTAGTGACACTGGGCGGCTGCATGACATCTGCCAGAAGGTGGTGGACTCGCACCCTGATGAGGTGAGGACTTGCTTTTCTCCCTGGCACTGTAGAGTTTGTTTCCATGTTTGTGATGATGTGGGTGTTTGCTGTTTCCCTCTGCAGGTTCACGCCATCAGGAATGGAAACACGAAAGTTCTGAACAAGCTGATGGGCCTGGTTCAGAGAGAGACTAAAGGCAGAGCTGATCCAGCTCTGGTGAGGGAGATTTTACAAGAGAAGACTTCATGAAGCCTTGAGGGACCACGCTGTGATAGGATGGAGGAAAATATATAAATACGAAAGGTGTGTAGGAAAATAAATGTCAGTGTAAATATACATTCAGTTAACTGGATGGAATCTATTGGTATGAGGTTGTAAATATGAGTTTGTAAATGTTGCGCAATTTATTTGTGTCTTTATAAAGTATTAAATCTTGTTTTAATATGTTTGAATTATTTGAAAGAAAATAATTATTAACCATTAACCCCTCAAAGTTATGATGGTCTTTCCTATCAATGCTCTGACTCTGCTTAGAAAACAACCTGACACAGGTGGAACCGCAACATCCCAACACGCTCATAAGACAGATTGCTTTTGACAGCATGGTAGAATAGTCGCCATCAAAGCGTTCAAACGCACACGGATAATTCAATATCAGTGTCTCTGTCCAAGCTAAGCTCTCGACATCCAGGGCCATTTGGTCAGGACTGCAAATGACACAGGCAGTAAATGAAACTGCTGACATGACAGATGCTCTCAGGCTCTATCTCCTAGAGCGGAAACAGTCAGACATGAAAACAGTGAGCTCCCTCTGGTGGTGGAACCTCGTTAATGCCCGCAGTGCGCTACAAGTCAAATCCTGTCTAATCCCACTTCAGGTACTGTGCACAATCTTTCTTTGCTTTGTGGTTGGTGGATACCCGAATCCTTAAATGTAGTACATTTGGGTACATTACAGCACCTGAGCCTCTACAGTACGTAGCTCGGATTATGATCTTGTATTTTATTATTAGAAAATTCTTGTTCTCCATGAAGCAGTGTTGTAATGTTGCCAACTGAAACCTGTTTTTACTGCCCAGCCCCTCCAGCTGTTACAGCATTCTCATTACAAAAGAGCTGGATTTGTAAGATAAGAGACCTTGTTTTCAGTAAGTTGAATAGCAGGTGACAGTGGCAGTGTAGATTTTCTTGTGTTTGACCCATGGTATGATTTCGTTGTCACTGCGTGTAAATGGAGAATGTACGCTCATGTTTACCCAAGAACAAAATCTCCCAGGGAACGAGCTGTTTGGAAAGAAAATGAGAACATCAGTGTACACAGAATAGAACAAAACGGCGGCAAACCACCTCGGGCAAAAAGGAAATAATATATTGATGTTGTCGGATGAAACCTGTTGGGGACAGCAGCAGCTTCAAATCGTGCATTTCATTTCAGTGCAGAGAGGGAAACAACACATTTCATTTTCCAGAAAATGTCTTTATTAAAAGAGTCCTGCCTCAGACAGCAACACACACAGACTTCATCACATCTCTGGCAGCAAGCTGAGGCCAGATGGATGGATTCATGGAACCTATGGATACACAGACTGACTTACAGTCACAGTTGTCGTATCCGTTTTCAAACAGCGCTCGTTGCACTGTTCTGGTGGAGGGACAGGATCAGCCTCATTTAGATCCACTCACTTTCTGAATGGACCTAAATGAGAACAGAAACACAAACCAGATTGAAAACTAAAGCTAAACACTATCCATGTTCCAATTTCATTAATCAAACATGTCAATTAAATTCCTTTAGTTTTTATTACATTTACTCAAAGCAATCCATCGGTGCAGGGGCTAAATCTGCAAATGACAAATTTGTTTGCTGTTACATAAGAAACCAAGCTAATTGGTGTGTTTATGTCAGTGGGGCGGCTGCTTCAGCAGGTGAATCAACTGCTAAAGTCATTTTATCAAACAACCAGAGTCCAGACATTGGGTGAAAGGAAGATAATGAAGTGTGAACTGTAGCCATGGTGTCCTGGTTAAACGTTACAATCCGGGCGGTTTGTAACAGATGTAGCTATGATTCTCAGACACACAAGTAAAACCTCTTTGGACAGATGATGACAGCAAACTCACACGAAAGCTTAAATACCCCACCCCATTCTAAAAATAGAACTCAGTAATATTCACAGGAGCTTTGCATAGTCTTACATGTCTCTGGGACATTTCTACAATATATACACATTATAAAGCATCGCTGAAGGCAAAACGATGGCCCTGGTCTAGGGAACATGTGGAGACACCAACACAGTCTCCATCGAACGCACAAGGCCACAATCAGAACTGAGTTAAGGTGTGTTTCAGTGATGTTGAAATCTCATTCCACTGCTGCAATCCTTTAGCAAAGAGGCGTCGCCACTCCCATAAGGCCACCTGAGTATTTCACACAACCATGGTACTACGGTTGCAGCAAAGAGACATTCATATGGAGGGTAAAGCCCTGAAAGGCTGATTGCTGAATCAGAAAATGCTGGTTTCACTAAAATCACATCTATCTTTGGTCAGTGGACCTGGGGCTCGTGTTTCAGAGCATTATCGGCTGGTGCAGGTCAAGATTGTCCCGTTTAAAGTTTGGACCTTTTCCTCAGCTACAGAACCGTAACAGAAGCTTAAATATGAATTTAAAAAGCACATGGGAGTGAAAATAAATACTATTTCTTTTAAACTTGTATAAACCACTGAATCTGACAAGTAGCGCCTGAAAGAAACTTCCAAGTTGGACTCATCACAGAGGCCTGTGGGACATTAGGACTCTTCCATAGGAATGTAAGATAAGATGGAGTGCTCTTGTGCAAGTGCAGCCAGTTCTTTAAGGAACTCTGTGAAGAGGACGGTAGCAAAGACCTCGGTCTGGTCCAGAGAGATGGGAACCTTGGGTTTTGGTGGTGGCGAATTCTTCAAGATCCTCCCTGCATCATCGTGGGTAGAGCCGCTGTTTTTGTCTATTCAAAACAAACAAAGAGTCACACAGGCAAAAAGAAAACAGAAATTCATGCTCATAGTCAAACTGTATAGGATGATATTCAGTAAACATTTATTCCTGTTAACGATTCTGCTCTTAATAATTTGACTTAAATTGTAAAAATCTGCCAACCAACTAAAAATTCCCTTTAAATTCACATCAAACCTATTTTTCCACAAACATACTTGCAACATTTTTTCTGGCTTCCCTAATTGAAAGGGGAGTCAAGTTGAATAACAGGCCAAAAACCCCAGGGTTTAACAGAGCGCTGCTCGAATGCAAAGCCAAACAGAAACACACCATGTGGACCAGAGCACTCGAGAGGACGCTGGAGGAGAACATGCAACCTCAAACGGAAACGCATCAAACTGGGGAGACCGTTGCTTTGAGGAAGCTGCTGCCCTCTAGAGATTATATTAGCGATGAGACGCAGGCGCGATCGTCTTCTCTGTCTTCTCTGTTGTTGAATTTCCCAAAATGCAAAGCTGTAACCCATTTATTGGGAAGTGTTCAATGAGAATGAAAGACTGTGTAACTTATACTGTGCTACGACTAAGTACAAATACAGAAAGTTCTCAAACATGACGTACAAAGGAAAATTCGAGATGTATGCGTATTGTCACCCGCGGCCGTGAGCGACGTCTCCCTGGCCAGCAGCCAGTGCTGGGCGGCGGTGATCAGCTCTGGAAAGTCTTTTTTGGAGGCAGCCAGATCTTCTATCTGGTTCTTCACGGTGGCAAGTACCTGGAAAAAAAATACTCACTCAGTCACTGTAATGATTACAAGCTTGAGGCCAACGTGCTGCAAAACATTGTGAAAGCAGAGAAAGTCACCTGGTAAAGGGAGCGAACCGTTGGCTGAAAGACTAGGTTGGTGTTGAGGAGGAAAGAGCGCAGCAGAGGCTGAGGGAAGGCCGCCAGCTGAGCCAGGATGCCCGTCAACAGCAGGTTGACGTGGAGCGGGTTGGACAGCATGTTCTCCAGGCGGGACAACAGCACGCTCACGAACGGACCTGTAGGGGGTTAGTTAGAAACGCCTTCGTGAACGTCAATCTTAATGTACCGGTCACACATTTAGCCTCGGTCTCACCTGTGAAAGGCAGCGAATGGTTTTTACTCGAACTTCCGCTGCGGATCCTGCTTCCGAACGGTGAATGCAGTTTGTCTGGCTCTGGGGTTTCGGCCGAGAAGGAGGTGAAGTCCATCCCGTCTTCGTCCTCGTCCTCCACCGCGGAGGGTTTCTTCGACTCAGCGTCAGCTTTGACGGCTTTTCCGCCTGCTTCTCTGTCCAACGTACGAATGAGCTCCTCATACTGAGCCAAGAGGTCGTCGCCCGACTCAGCAGGAGTGGTGGCTTTCTGGAGGTTTGAATTGCAGTCTTTCTGACCTTTGACCTTCATGTCCAAGCCGTGCTGGCCACCAGCAGCCTCTGTGGAGGTTGGGAGCGTCAGGCTGAGTCCGTTCTTCAGGGCAACGTCTGTTGTTTGAGGGTCTGATTCTGAGCGGCTGGGTTTGAGCTTCCCGTGCTCGTCATCTCTGAGGTCTTTCTTGGCAACAAGATCATATACCATGACATCGTCCTGGAACTCGTTTTCCTCTATGTACGAGCCTTTAACCAACAGGATGGCGGTTCTTCTCATGTCCTGGATGTGCTTTGGGGGCTCAGCAGGAGCCAGCTGTGGAGGTTTCATCTCCACAGGAGCTTCTTGAGTCTGCACTGGACAAGCGTCGTAACTGTCGTCCCACTCCAGCTCCAGCTGAGTGACAGAGGGCGGCTCCGTCATCGGCGGCGGACAGGGCTGAGGGCGCGGCGCCGACCCCTGCGGCGGTCTCTTCAGAGCCACGTGGGTTTGTCGACTCTTCAGCCCTGGTTCCTCGAGGACGCCGGGCTGGTACTTCTCAGGAGGCGGATCCTCGCCGTCATACGGCGCTGACCAGACCTGACAGGCCCGTATGCAGCTGCTGATGCTCAGACGGGCGTCGTAAAGGTAATGAAGGTAACTGACATCCAAGTAGATTTCTGACCCAATGGTGCAGGAGTTACCTGAGCCATCCCCCTCCTCTGTGAAACTCTCCTTGTTATCTGAAAAAAGAAAGAAACAAAGGTCACATGTTGCTAAAGGCTGACACAAAGCATCTCATACAGAGCAGAAGTAATGAGTTGGACAAGTCGTTGCAGTGAGACTTCACTGTTTGATAAATTGCCCATCATCTGTTTTATATATGTTCATCTTCCAGTTGCATGCAGATCAGCACCGTGTGAACTGTGGTCACATCAATATGTTTAGCAAATCTCATCTATACTCTGTAGCTATTTCAGAACTGAAAGCAGCGATGGTTCCTTTTGACTCATCTGTCCAACTCCCTCTCCAACACCTGACAGGAAGCGTCGTCGCAGTAAGATGAACTGCTTTTATTTCACGTTACCTGTGGTTAGAGGCACTGAGCGGGTTTTATCGTGAGCCTCCGCTCGCTTGGAGAAGAGGATGGAGTCCAGCTGTCGCAGGGGCGGGGGGCTGCGATCGGGAGAGCAGCAGGACGGCGTTAATGCCAGCATCCTGGCTGCCGAGACCGAGTAGCAGTCCCTCTCCCTCACCACACGTCTCTGACTCAACATTATGTGATTACAGGGGATGAGGTACCTGGAGAGGCAGATGGGAGCAGATCCTGTTAGGGAAAGCAACGGGTGGTCGTAGGAGGGAGGAAGGGGTTTGAGCAAACAGATGGTAACACAAGTCTGCATGGTGGGAGGCGTAAAAGAGAGTAAAAGCTTATCGTTTTATAAACCAATTAGATGGAGCAGCTTCATAACCAGGATGGGGCAGCGTGTGAGACACTCACCTTAGTACGAGCTGCAGCATCACATCTTCACAGTATAAACCTATGAGCGTGCGGAACAACGCTAAAGACACGACGCCCAGCTGGAGGGATGAAAGGAAACAATACACAATGTATATATACAATCAGTGGGAAAATGTATTCTCAATACATCCGTACACATAATAAAGTCTGCTCTTCAAAGTCACATCATTTCAAAACGTTCAAAGATGAAAAAAGAGCAGGAATACTCTGCTGTTGAATATCAAAGGTAAAAGCGATGTGTGAAAAGCAAACAAGTTTTAATTATGAAGGCAAACACCAGAGGGAAGTCCCCGAGCCGTTTACACAGGCAAACAGCGGAGTGAAAACACATCATTTATTCATGCTAATAACTCACATCTGCAGAGCCAACATATCTGGACAAAATGTTCTAATATCCCAACATACTGTATAGGGCTAGATTATATGAGGACAACTCAGGATCACCATGGCAACAATCTGCCAGCTTTGGCACACACATTAAAACTTTCAATAAGAGTCTCCGGGGTCGTTTGTGAATCTAAGAAACCTCGTCTGGAGTTGTGTTTACAGCCGTTACCTGGAAGGGGGTGTTGACGCGGCTGACCAGCGTGTCTAAGATGTGGACGTTCTCGTGCTGGTGGACGAGGATGAAGGTGAGGAAGGTCTGCAGCAGGGCCGGCTCAGAGACGCTTCTCAGGAAGAGGTCGAGGTACGCTGTGGTGGTCATCACCTCCTCCAGGGTCAGCTTCAAGGAGGCGATAAGAATGAGCGTCTTAGCTTAGTGGCTCAAATGGGGCCAAAATATTGGCAGAGGAGGAGGAGCACTGACCTTGTGGAGAGCTGGTGCCAGGACCGGCACCAGGAACCCATTGTAGATATAGCCAACCAGCTGGTGTCGGATATCGGGGTGGGCCACCTGGGAACGAGTTTAAAAAGGGGCTGGTCAGAAACGCTGCAGCCGCTTACCATGCGTTCCTACATTTCAGATGTGACAGCACGCGCTCACCTGAATAACAGCGTTGCAGAATTCCAGCGAATTGAGGAACTGGACGAGCGACGGCGTCTGCAGCAGGTCGTCTTTGCTCAGGCAGTGCCACTCTTCGCTGGGAGCTTCTATCTTGGTGGGCAGAGACGAGTACAGGCCGCTCAGACCCGTGGCCAGCACCTGAGTCACAAGCAGGGGGTCGGGTCAAATCCCACAGTTCTCTACACAAGCTCAGAATCTAAAGCCACAGTGTGTTTGTGATGCCACCTGGTGGTAGCAGCGACTGTACTGCAAACCTAGATGCCACCGTCTAATGACAAATAACCAGACATCAAATGATTGTAGAGTGAACATTATGAGCGTCATTAAAGATTAATGAAGCGTTTTACGGCATCAGTGACTTGTGCAGATTTTCACCTGTCGGCTTCACCTTGGAGGAATTTATAAGCAGAGACTTTGTGTGTGTTGCAGATGTACACATGTACACATGGCTTTGCTTTCTCTGTTTTACGGATTCATGTCTCCTAGATGGTCGTCTGTAACAGTCCTGCAATACTGGCCACGTATGGTACTGCAGGGCTTTAAAGGGCACAAAGAACAAAGAGCTGTTTCATCACTTAGGACTGACCGGACAGAAGTAGGTGTTCTGGGCAATGTGCTGGGCCACTCGCTCGTTTTCAGCAGACAAGGACATGATAAGCAGCAGCGCATCTCTAGCCTGCTGGCCCACGGTGCCCTCCCTGTGGATGAAGGGGATGAGCAGGGAGAAGATGAGGAAGTTTGTGGCTCCCTGATCCTCGCTGGTGTGGAAAAACAGCTCGAGAATCGAAGGGTCCTTTGCCAGAACGCAGCACAGCTGGTTGAGCAGCAGCACCAGCTCCGCTTCCACTGCTGGCGCCGCTGTGCTCGAGCAGGAGGACAGCAGCATCATGAGCGGCCGCAGGATGGGCTTGTGATGCAGCAGAGGCTGGTGCGCCTGCCCCACCAGCATCTCGTACATCTTCAGCTGCTCCACCTTCATGTCGTCCGTGAACTCCCTGCGGAGGCTCCACACGAAAAGTCGCTCCATCACGTTCTCCATCACGACAAACTCCAGGATGGGGCCCATGGCGCCGGCCTGGCCGATCTCCTCCTCGATCAGCAGGAACAGCATGTGCTCCACATAGTTCTGCACTGCACTCGCTTCATCTCCAGGGACTGGGCCGAACCGAGGGCCCCCGGTGGAGCCACTACTGAGGTTGAGGACGCTCAGGGAGGGCAGGGTGGAGCTGCTGCGCAGGGGATCGTGCTTTTCCAGGATCTTCACCACCTACAGCAAAAGTCACATTGATTAGATTAAACACATTCACAAAGATCAGTTCGAATCCTGCCTGTCAGCCACAATAAACAGCCACAATACAGACCATTCACAAGTGAACTACTGTCCTTGTCCTTTGTATCAACAAATGTGAGGTTATAAACAGACTAGACAGCACCGAGCAGATCAACTCAGTTTGGTGGCACAAGGTGAAACAGTGTGTTGTGTATCCAGTTTCTCCCTTGTGAGTCCGCTGCATAGATACCAGAGGCACAATAATGGAGTCAGTGTCCCCAGCCTGCTGTTGCTGCCATGACAATAACGGACTGTGCACAAGTGAACTGGGGATGGCTGAGGGAAGCACAAGAGCCGAGCTTGTAATCTCTGCCAGAGCCCGGCGGGCCGGCTCAGGATCTCCGCTCATTACTGAAGTGACAGGCAGGACTTTCAGAAGTACACATATGGAGTGTGGTTATTTCCTGCCTGCTGACATTGTCTACATGCCCTGCAAACAAGGTTAGGGTTTATTAAAACCGCCATGCGTGTGTTTCCAAAGCAGCTGCAAGTTAGGCGTGACTGTTTACTGTGTCCGCTGTGGGTCAGACGAAGGGACAGGCCAGCTGAGAGCCTGCATCACTGGTCGTAATGTGGGTCGCGCAGGAAATGTCAGTGGGCTCAGACTGGATCACCTAGAACTAACTTTAGCATGAATGAAATGACTCAGAAGCTCGGAAGAGTCATGGCGACAGATAAACAACAAGCCGCTGTCCATGGTTAGAGACTGTTGGCGGCAACAGATCCCTCTGCAAAACAAACACAGCGAAGCCTGGAGAGCAGCCGATAACACAGGGAAAAAGGCAAAGCCAGTCCTTCAACTCTGACAGAGACACAGGGCCAATATTCTTCCCAACGCGCTATTCAGATTACAACCAAAGTCCAGAGGCTTCTTATCAGGCTACAGATTAAGACCCAGCAGAAGTGGGACTGAGCTTCCACTGGACCCAAAGCAGGATCCAATCAGGAACAATGGCTTCTCGATTGTTTGTGTCACATAATGTAATAACCTTTTTCCTAAAATAAACAAAAAATAATCTTGTTTTCATTGGACACAGCTTTAAGTGTTCTGTGTTCAAACTCTGCACATGCGACACAGTGGACTCCACTGGTTTCACTCAGCCATACGCACCCCGGCCCCTCCGCTGGCGTAAGGGTCAGACCCCTCAGACGCTGACGGCCGCTGCCGCCGACACAAGCGCAGCTGACGGCTCCAAACACAGCGGCTGGGCCGGCGTCGCACTTATGTCAGCGTGTATAAAGTTCGCTCATCTCCGCGTGGGAGGAGCAGGACTAGCAGGCTGCCAGGTCCCGAAGGGGTGAGCAGGGACACATGCTGCCGAAGAGCCAAGAGCCTGAGCTGGTCGGCTTCACGCTGCCAAGATTCCACTGGCCATGACCACACTGCGGTTTGTTGGGACTGGAGCGAGCCAGTCAGCTTCCACAGTACAGGTCCAAATACGTGTGTTGCACTCAGTTCATTTTCTAAAGCTCACACTAGGGAGTTCAACTGGCAATAAACAAGGAAACTAGAAAAAAAGCTGCTTGCTGCTTGTTCATTTCCCACTCAACCATCACTCTGGCCGGTCGAGGCAGATGCCCGACCGCCCTCAGCCTGGTTCTGCTGGAGGCTTCTCCCATTACAGGACACTTTTTTGTCTCCTGGTGCTGCTCAAGTGGAATGTGTTTAGTGTGCATAGTTGTGTTTCTGTATTCAGATCTGCAGTATTATTTGATGTGTGAATATTTGTGGGTCAGTTATTTAATGATTCTATAATAAAGCAAAAAAGCTGGGGTTTACCTGAGCCCAGTGGTTCTTGAACACAATCATGCAGGTCTCTGGATCCACCCCTTTCAACACCAGAGACTCTCTGTCTCGATTTCCATTGGCAACCATGGAGGCCATCATGGCGACCAGATCGGACGTGGGGTTAGAGCATGTCACAGGCAGCAGAGCGAGGACATTCCTGCAGGATAATTGGGTGCCACAACAACCGCTGGAGCAGGAATAATCACAGGAGACCTGAGAAGCCAGAGAACAGAAACAAACAATCAGACAAACGCATGCAGGGATATAGAAGAAGCAGCATGGATGCGGTGACACGACTCGCTGCCTGCGTCTGCACAGCTCAACGGCAGCTATGACAGGAACGCAGGAAAGAGAACAATAACAGGCGAAGTCAGATGATTTAGCTGAATGGAGAAAGAGACACATCTCCCTTGACTCTGGCTCTGGTCTGTCGCCTGACAGGCTCTGGGACAGGGGCTGATCTGTCAGATTCCCTTTGAAACTCCCTGCAGGCCCCTCGCGTCTTCCTGACCTCAGAAGGCGAAGGGCAACTGGGTGTTAACTTCTCCGACTTGTGCTAGTTTTGGTTTTTGAACATTATAAATGAATAGACTGAACTTTCTGATCAGTTCCAACATTCAGAGAAACTGAAATTCTGAGAAAGGAACCAAGTTGTTTTCCAGGACATTCCTGGAAAGGCTGAGTGTGCTGAGACCAGACAGATGTTTTCCCTGACAACAGAGCGTAGAGATGTTTTAAAACTGAAGTCATACAACAACATTCATCTGCTTTCCCGCTATTCTTAACTGGGTTCCAGGTACACGTCTGTGCTTCAGGAGGAAGAGCGTGAGGATGTGGTTCATCTCCCACATTTCCTCTGCTCACAGACAATGAAGCGTGTGGCGACATTTATCATTAGTCGCGTAAGGAACAGACAACAACAAGAGATTCTGTACCAACAAACTGAGAACACTGGGAACAAACCGTAAAAAGATATTGCAAATATCAACTACTGTGAATGAATGATTACAGATTGTGACGGCTGCAGAAACCTTGGGGGCAAAACAATCCTGTTCAACATCTCTGGGAGAACAGGACAGTAACACCCACCCGCTAGTTCGTTTAGTCAGCGTGGACGGAAGAGGTGGACAAACAGACTTTGGCTCAGATATTAGCCAGGCCGTCACACGAACACAGCGCAAGACAATATGAAGTTTGAAATTAAAAATGAAGCCTGGAGCTCCTGCCCCTCAAACGTCTTCCCAGCCAATCACAGTGCACTACACGCACCACTACCACATATGCATCCCGACCCGCCACAGAGCAAGGCACGCAGCCATCTGCTTCCAGTTAGAGCAGCGAGTCGGCTGCTGGAGAAGGAATTCCTCAGCAGGAATGTGAAAGGAGCGCGAAGACAGAGCGACTGTGTTCGGTTTCTTACCTTCGCCGAACCATCTTCAGGACGGGTCCCTCAGCGCACGAAGACCTCAGGCTTCTCCTGGTGCCAAAACAAAATGGAGATGTGAAGAAGAAAAAGACGACGAAGAGGGAGAAGAGTAGGAAATGAGTGTCCGTGTGAGAGGAGATGCATGGCGGGAAATGACTGGACATGAGTAAGCTGCTCTGACTGCGACTTGGAT
Source organism: Macropodus opercularis (assembly GCA_030770545.1). Taxonomy (NCBI): domain Eukaryota; kingdom Metazoa; phylum Chordata; class Actinopteri; order Anabantiformes; family Osphronemidae; genus Macropodus; species Macropodus opercularis. The sequence goes on from CM061089.1 coordinate 5,046,712, forward strand.
GGAGACGACGAGGGGGAGGGAACGGGGGAGGGCGCGTAAAAGGGAAAACAGTGTGGGAGAAAGTCTACAGAAAAGGAGGAGGTGCGAGAAATGACAGCAACCATGTTCCAATGCATGAAAAGTCAAGGATGAAGCAACTGGGAGTGTTTCTGTAACAGTTCAAGCCCTTTTTCTCTAAACGGTCAACTTTTACGTAAAAGGCTAAATCACATCCTCGTGACGCTGCCGTCACAGAAGAACTGTCCCATCCAATTAGCGCTGGAATGTGACAGGCGTCCTTCCCCGCTGCGGGAGGCCCGTCCCTCGCCAGCGCAGCAAGCCGAGGCGTCGCAGGAACCGTGGTCCAGGAGCAAATACAGGCTTAGTGGAAAACACGAAGCCCGAACGCAGAGAGGGAGTCACCAAGCAGCTGGTTGTGCAGTTCCACACCCTAAATGTAGTGTTTATACGCGTGAGAAGCAGTTTTCTGTGTGCAACAACTGCTCCACCAGCTGAGATACTGTACAGCTGCTCCAAGCGTTTTCCCCATCTGCAGCTTCCCAGCAGGTCTCAGACGCGGCTGACAGGCAAGCGACCAGATCTTCAGCTGCTGGGAGCAAAAGCCAACAGAAGGCATCTCTATGAGCAGCCATCGCTCTCCTCTGAAAGTACCTTCTACGGCTCTGATCCATTCCAGCCTGACCTGATTAAAAGCCTCCGCTGTGCAGGCAGATTCATTTTATGTGGATTTGTGTAGGTTTAACATGCATTGTGTTACACATAATTCATGGGATTAGAGCAGTTTGATTATTTATTGTTGAAAGTGAAGCGAAGGAGAATCACAGTGGCTGAATTGATGCATCAGCGTTTCGAACTCCCTGCTCCACCGGCTGCTTTATTGCTCCTCACTCCACCTTCACCTGTTATTCCGAGCTGCTGCTGCTGTTCATTTGTTGAGGATCAGCTGTCTCCCCGTGTTTGTACAGCTGCCCGAGTTATTGCTGCCGGCAGGTGATTGCCAAAAAACCTCCACTCTTGAAGAGAGCGTGACGCTCAGACGACAGGCTGCTGCTAGATTAGCCTGAGGAAAGCAGTGATTAGCCCAACGAGCATCAAATACGCCCCAGTCAGCGCCGCAAATTTCTGTATTTATCTAAAGCCATGAGCCACATTGTGCTCTCACCTGCTGTCATGTCGCACAGATGGAGAGCCCACACGTTACCCAGAAGACCCTGCTCTACTTGCCCAAAATAACCTGGGCTACGGTAAAGCCAGAAATGGGACGAGCAGAGCGCATCAAAGTATAGGTTGCGAGTGTGTGGCCTCACAGGCCTCGGTGGAGTTTGCTAAACTGGTAGTTTAGAATTATCCAATTACGTCAACCACGTCTGTTTGATCCGTGCGTCCGCTGCAGAGGACGTGGTCATCGACGCGTAGACGGGAGCCTGGGTTTCCAGCGACTCCGTGGAGAAGATGTCAGACGTCACAACTTCTATGGGCTAAAATTAAGTCAATTTAAGTAATTATACTTCATCAAGTCTACAGGGAGTTTTATTTTCTGTCATCTAGCTCGTTTTCGGGGTTGAAGCTGACTGAATTGTAGATTGTGTTCCACTGAGAGCTGGTTCTGTCCGACTTTATTTGTGAGCAACTACAGTAAGTAGCTGAGCCCAAGTCACCATTATGTGAAGCCTGGTTCCTTCTGCTTCGCTGCCACGTTTCTAATTACAGCTCTGGCTCTGACTGCTGCAGCTCAATGCATCTTGCAGCCAACATGCTTGGCTCGCTATAATTAAAAATTAATTAGATCATAACATGGAGTCTTACAAAGTTTTAATATATTTCCTAATTCCAAGTATGTATGACTGCTGTAGAAAGTCCCAGTTCTCTCGAGTGAGAATGATTTTAATGGTGGTGTTACGTAAGGAGCAACAGGCTCATTTCCCTGTTCCCAAAGTAATCACACTGTCAAAATGAGAACACAGACGGTGACCTTCAGGGCAAGGTTTGCTTTTTGTTTTAAATCTGACTTTGTGTCATTCCAGTTTTTTCCTGCACACGCATGCAGACAGGCGTGGTCTGGATGAATAGCTGAAAGGCAAGACACACCCTTTAGTCAGAGTCAAGATCAGGTTTCGTGCTTAAAAAGAGTTTCAAACACTGACAAAGACAACCTGAGGTCATTTAAGCTCAGAAACTCGTCTCGACGCTGCCACTTCCTAAAACCTTCTGCCAGGGTTTCATTTCTCCTGAGCTCAGCCCGTTTCCTCTGAAGGTGGAGCTCACAGAGGAAACTTGCTGCGGCTCGGCGGCTGCCATGGTGACCCGCACACAGACACACCTGTTAAAGCGATAGCAGCTGCTGAAACATTTAAGGCTCCAGGTGGAGCCACTGAAAGGCCAGATAGTGCCTGGCCCCACTGTCCTCAACACAGCAACTCCAGTCCTTCTCTATTATCTCTGCTGCCAGCGGCTCAGTGACCACAAAGGATGGACAAAGCGTCTCTTTACTGCCGCTGTCAATTTCTTTCTCTGCCCTGAATTAGCGAAATCCCATTCAGGTTATTTCAGAATGACCCATTTACCCACAGGTGATGCCTGTATTATAGGAACGACCTTTCCTACCCTCATTTACATTGCGCTGCCCTACACAGAGGGGATCTGGTGAACCCATCGCTAACTAACACATTTATTTGGTCTCCACAAGCTGCAGAGGAATTTTCTGGCTTTCTGACTGAATCGCTTTTCTGCTTTTTGATGATGACATTCTACAACCGCCACCTGCTGCTCCAGGCAGTGATTCTACAGGAGCCCAGCGAACTAAACAGAATCCCAGTATCAGTATCAAGTATTTGATTCACTGTCAGTGAATCCACTTATGAGCTAAGACTGTGATTATGCAAGTGCATATGCTGCATGTCTGTGGATTTTCACACGCATGTGAAGGTTAACAGGGTGTTGGCTGCAAACTGGTTTGAGAAGCCGGCTGCTCCGTCAGCGCGGGGACAGATTCAAGCTGCTCAAACACCCAGCGAACACAGTAGCAGCGCAGAGTAGCAGTGAAAAGTAGTGTGAGCTTTAAATACAGCAGACAGAGGCCAAACAGAGGACACAGGAGCCCTTATGCCCCATTGTTAACATCAAAGACGAGACCAACTTCACATGCTGCAGCTCTTGAAAGAGATTCAGTCCGCAGCGATAATGAAGAGCTTTTTACTCCATGCAGGGGCAGAAAACATCCTGAAAGGGTGATGTCATCCTCCACCTGTGTAAGCACAAGTCAGTGCCATTCACACGCTGGGTACAGAAGCTGAGCGTCATTTTGATTTTTGAATATCGGATGATGCGCTTGGTTTCCCATGCTCAGCCTGGGTGACAGGTCAATAACCAGCTCTGAGAGATTAATATTTAATTTAACATTAACACCATCAGCTTTGTCACTGGACTTATAACCGTGCAGTTACACAAAGCACAGCTCAGGGCGATGGGAAGGTCGTAGTCGAAGCCAATGGAAACACTGACCTAATGACACATCTTCAGGCTCCAACGTGACTCAAATGCACCAGCTTTCACAACAAGCGTCCTCTGAGTGAAACGTGCCTTCTCCTTTCTGATCCTTAAAAACTTCAGATCCCAACATGTTTTTCCACCCGTGCTTCTTTCCTGATCGTCTCCGGATAAATTACCACATTGTATGGACACAATGTGGGCCAGTGACATCATTCCTACTTTGCCAGTGGCGTGAGGAGACTTCAGCCCTGTCCACACTACAATGGGCCTCTGTCAGCGATAAGAGCGTCTGGTGTGGGTATATCCTATCTGCGCTGCTGCCGCGGGAGCTCGTTTGCATCACGTCTGGCTTGTTGATAAAAAGCCGTGTTTGCATGAGGACTAAGATGACAAGAGATCCAGTGATGTTTATCGCAGAGCAAGCAGTAGGAGCAGCACTAATTAGTCGTCTGCATGAAAACAGCCTTTTTGGTACAAAATGTCCACGACACACGCCTGCCTGGAACACTGGCGTCGGCTTTCTGAAGGCCTTGTGCTTGGGTGTGGACACCGCTAACTTTCTCTCAGAAAGAAGAAGGGCGTCTTTAATCCTATGTTAACTTCCCTCCGCATGATTTTAAAACTCACAACAGCAAAATTTTTGGCAGACTAAAAAAAGCTAATCTAAGGTAAAGACGGTTGAGGTTTAAGTTTAAACTAAAAGGCTGAAATAACAGTGAAATGAAAGGCAACACTTTGCTTTTGTTCTGGATCTTTAAGAAAAGCTGCTGGTGATCTTTGCCAGGTAGCTTTCACGGTGCCTCTTACCCCTGAGGGTCAGCGACGGGCCGCGAGTGCTGAGAGTGGGGCTAATCCCAAACACGGGACAGAGTTGAGCTGGCGGCGTCTGCGGTGGGAACACACACACAAACACACACCTGCTGGTACGGACGTAAACGCCTGCTCGCATCTTTCACATATCTCTGGGATTCCTGCTCATTAGAGGCAAAGGCGAGAGATTCGACTCAATCACAAACCTAAGACTTGAACCTACACACCGAGTTTATCCAAGCACCATAAAACTCAGATCATCCTGACACCACATCAGCTTTTATGTTCAACCTATTTGTGTTTATGACACCAAAACGAGAACGGGACGGGACGCAGTAGCTAAGCTCTGCATCTGTTTCAAGATTACGAGGAAAGGCCCACAAAGTGAAACCCATTATGGGCAACAGACACCAGAGTAGAACAGCGGTGGGGACATTTCTATATAAAGCTGTTCAGAATAAGGGCCACACTTTAAACTACAATAAACCACCTCCCTACAAATCCTTACACTTGTACATGTACACAGCAGGAATCCGCTGCCTGAACACCTCTAATGTTTATATCTTAGCACCTCGGGGAGATCCAGCTGTGAATTAGTGAAGGGAGTCGCTGCTTGTGTGCCAGCGGCCGTTAAACAGGATGGAAACGTCTGAAACCAGCTCAGTGACGGCAGCAGCTGATGAAGACGATGATGGCATTTGAAAGACGACATGCTTGTTTTCAGAGAACAGGACAAACACTGGACAAAAGGACATGTTGTGGTCATGTTTGCTGTGATGGGTGGAGGATGTGAAAGAGACGTAACCACAGATCAGGCCATGCATTAAAAGCGTGGCTGCCTCAGTTTGGAGCTAAAAACAGCACCAAAGTGTGGAATCTGATTCATTTACTGTATTCCTAAACTCAAAATTCAGACTGATGGCTTAGCTGGAGTAGAAGCTTTTCAGTAAGTAAGAAACGTAAAAGGGTCACTTCAGGCCCTGAGATGGTATAATGAGCATTATTCAATAACAATAAATGACATACCTGCAGCAGAAATATAAATCACACCGAGGAGGAGTTGTGGCTTGTTGTGGTATGAACTAACAGGGATTGAGCAGGTGGGGAAGAAAACACCAGGATTGAAGCTCATGAAACATTGACGACGCCGGCAGGTAAGTGGACACCACCTCCAGGACACTGTGGCTCCCTCACAATAGACACCCGAGTCCGAAGCCTGGGTTAGTGAGCCCTGAGAGGTCAGTCAGGCCTAATAAACTATTTCACAGGCAAACCTCTCTGTGAGATCAGCAGATTCACGGAACCAGACGCGCTTCGAGGCGTGTTGTTAAGCAGTGAGTGGTTTGCGCGCTGCGGCCGCTCTGGGACAGGGTGGACCTGCTTTGTTTTGATGGTGAGTCAAGTAGTCAACGAGAACCAGGACAGAGGAGTTCAGTGCGCACGATCGGAGCTTCGCTTCTTTAAGTTGAACAGAACCAGAACGCAGGGAATTCCCCAGTCCACGCACCGGGCGCCCGTGGGCAGGTTGGGTCCAAACCTTCCACCCACCCCCTCACGGCAAGAGGAGTCCGCGACTGTCAGACAAACCCAGCGCGACAGACGCGCACACACGGTCCAGCAACAACACAAAATGGCGCTGTCACTGCATAAGGTCTCAGGTAAACGAATCCACACATGTTGGAGTCTTACCGTCGGACTCAGCGCACAGGAGGAGCAGCGGAGTCCCAGCAAGTTTTCAGCCGCAACAGACTCACTTGACTGCGGAGGAAATGTCCCCTTCAGAGTCGGTCACGACTCCATGGTTCCCCCTCTGCGCGTCCTGGATGTATAAATGTAACCAACCTACTTAACCCGGACCGAAGCGCACACACACACTCACAGGTGAAAGCGCACTAAGGCGCAGCTGATCGCCCCTCCCACCGAGACGCGCCACGGGCCCCGTCCGGAGGAGTGCTGCGCTCTGGGCTGCATGTTTTAATGCTCTAAGGTTGTCTGGTAATACAAAGGTTGCGTGGGCGTGTAGGAATATTAAGCCAGGTCAGATTACTCACAATGTTAAATTCACTCAGACGCACCAACATTCAACAGGACCCAGTTCCCTCAAACCTGAATCTGAACCACAACTACTGAACTTCCCTCATCTCAGCCTGATCCTGTTCATTTAAACCTCACCAAACAGGATAAAGTGGTTCCAAACACTTATCGAGATTGGTGTAATAGAAAAGCCTGACGTTTATTTGTATTTGTTATTTATTAGTATTTCAGTATCAGCCCGTGGTATTCACGTCTCCACGTCTCCAGTGGGGTCATATAATTCACCAATAAAGTTCAAACACAGCTGCATTCACTGAAAGACGAATTATCATCGTTATTATCGTTATTATCATCGTAATTATCAACCAATTATACACTAGGAAAATCACAATTGATGTTTACACAGGACCTCAACTTAAAATGTTCCCAAAAATGAGCCTGCTGCGACATCTAGTGGAAGAGTAGTTAAATAACACTTTAGGTTCAGCTGCACCAAAACCCAAGTGAAGTTGTCTGAAAGTGTATCTACACAATCACAAAACTATTTAGTAATAGGATTCGTATTTAGGTTCCAAATCGTAAAATATAACAAAAGCTGTCAAGGTCAGTGTGGTAAAAGGAATAAAACATTTAAAAATACTTTTAAAGTTTTGGTTGAAAATAAATTAATACTAATACAGTAAGTGTACTGTACCATACGTCTATACTACTTTGTTTTACGATTAGATGTGCGCACAGGGACCTTCAGACTTTTTTGCTCCACGTGCTTCATATGAGCTGATAGTTACACCAAACCTCCATAAACCATATCACACTTCATATCGTCCAACCCTGGTGGCTGCTGTGTTATTGTAATCTGCCCTGGTGTCCGCTGGGGTCCGGCACCTGAGCGGCGCAGAGAGGCGCAGCTGCGGCCAGGACGCACTGAACCTTCTAGAGGGCAGGACAGTGCCCGCTGTCTCATGGAGCGGTTAGACTGACGGAACAGCTTCTCCCTGACGTTCACCTCGTAGCATATTGGACTGTACGTTGTTGACTGTCCCGATGGCTGAACCCCGACGTGTGGAGGAGGACGAGCAGCGCGCAGACCCGCAGAGCAGGCGTCAGGCAACAGGTTAGTCCGGACACAGCGGTGTTTGAGTCCGCTGCTGCTACCATGCAGCAGGACACGATGACTGGCTTGAGTCGTTAAAGTGCAGTAGCATTTATTAACGCGTATGCTACATTACAGCATCAGTGTGCAATCGGAGTTTTTTTCAAAGTTTTAAAAATAAAATGCATAAATGAATGTAGATTACTAAGGATGACAGAAACCCTGATTTGAGTCTTACACTAACACGTGTTTGAAAATGGAATCTTTCCTGAAATTCATGAAGCTGACTAACAAAGCATCATTTATTGCTGCTGGGAGAGAAAACAAATCTCTGTATCCTGGCATCTGTGACTGGTTGTGGCTGGAGATCGTCTCAAAACCATGTGACTGTGGGTCAGTAGAAGGCTCCACATTAGTTTTCTCTGTTTAAGGAACATTTGGTTTGTTGCCTGTTGAAGTCGGTGGGAGCTCAGACCCAGCTTGACCCCACCCTGACCTTTCTGGATGGGCATCCCCGCCACCCTCTGTGCTGACACGCCGCTGTGTCATGAACAGGCTGCCGTCTGGGCTCTGATGCCGGTTTCCATTCACTCGTACTGATCCTGAGAGCTTCCGCTGTGACTCGCTCATCTGCACCGACACCATCTAATCGTCTCTGGCTGAAGCTCCACACCAGCTGCTGACATCGTGCTATTCACACGTGATGCCGTAATCTGTGTTTTCATATCAGCTTTGACCAGTCGTCTGTCAATAACAGAGACATTTAATGTAGATCAATGTTTATCTGCTTCATCAGTGTTATTTAGCTCTGTCCCAGTGACCCGCTCTGGGGGGTGTGGTGTGCCAGCTACTCACCACCTGCTCTGCGACTGCTGCTGCTGAGCTATGTCAGCATGTGTTGGAGTGAGAGTGCAGCTGTGGGGGGGGACCTGGTGACTCCTGTGTCTTCCCCCTGGTGACTCCTGCGTCTTCCCCCTGGGTCTGTGGCCTCTTTTCAGCTGTCAATGAGCCGATTTGGATCCAAACTACAGGTTCTATTTTTATCTAGGTTTTTTGTTGTGGGTGGCTCCAAGAACTCTATTATATTATATAATATGTTCAGTGCCGTGCAGCGTTTGATCCAATGTCTGTGCTGAATGTTTTGGCTGTTTGGGCCCGTGCTTCACATTCATCTAAAATGCGCACATTAATGTGGTTGTGTCTGGCAGGTCGGACTCGCTGAACTTTATAGCTGAGATTTGTCTTGATGTTTTCATGCTTTCTGCTCCACATTAGATTGAAAGGCTTGCTAATGATTCTGGGGCCCTGAAAGATGTTGCGAGGTGTATTTAGTGGGTTTAACTCAGGATGAGACGTGTAGCTTTTGCGTTTAAGCTTAAAATCGGCTTATTATGAGAAATGCCAGGTTGCCAGTAAAGCAGGAAGAGCAACAGTAAAGTTAAGCCGTACAAACTATACAGTACTATATAAAAGAATTACTGAAGCCTTTAACCTTGTGCCTGATAGGAAACAACAGTGATGATGTAGTGTTTCTAGGACACGACTGCCACTTCCTGAGTGACCACATTCCAGTTCACCAGATTGGCCAGGTAAACAGAGCTGAGGTATGACAGGTCCCGCCCTCTGTGTTGTGCGACTGCTGGTTTCACGTTTGTTGTCACACTCGCTCCAAGGACCAGGAAGGAGGGTCTCAAAGGGCGTATGCCGCTGATCCTGGACGTTTTATTTCATACTCATACACAGGTAGGAGCACGGCTGCATGGGCTCAGGACAGAGACAGGGTAGTTTTAAAAGTCTAGGCTGCACATGTACAAGGAAGTCGTAGCAACTTGTTTAAAGTGGCAGAGCATTTACTTAAACACCTGTGAGTCATCCTCACCAGCTCCTTTCTTTTTCTGCTTGTTAAAGTGAAACTTGATGCAGCAGCAGCGCACACGAAACAGGCGACAGGTGGATTTGACGCTCAGGTCAGAGGTCACTAATAACCAAGCAGACCTCACCTGTGTCTGTGTTTTCATTTCTTCACTCACCTCCTCCTGCTTGTTAGCCTGCTGCTGAATGGACTGACTGACAGGCTGCTAAACCTAATGTACATGTTCCAGAGGGTCCACGTTCCTGTTCTTCAGGGCTAAAACTATTTCCTTCGGGTATTTGTATCAGTTTTCATATATCTTGCTGACTATGTAATTCTTTTCATTCTTTATTGTTGTCTATCTGCTGAATAAGATCATTTAATGGTTGCACAACAGTGCTTCTTTACACTTTGATTCAGAAATACCACCTCCTTTACTTTGGACTAACTGGTTGATCAAGCTTAAATTGCGATTCCTGCTGCTTGGGGTTTGGTTCTTGTATTTCTTGTTTGTACAGTTTTGTCCATAGGTTGTAACAGATGGTACAAGAAACTATGACGTAAAGTGAGGCTGTGAAACGTCTGTACTAAAAGTTTCAAAGCATTAACCCCTGTGTCATGTTCTTATCATGTGACCCAACTGATTTTACATATAAGTGGCCTAAATCCTCCAGCTATTAACCTCCTGTCTGCATCCTCTACAGATCATCCTGAAAGAACCAAGGCAGAACGTCTCCATTCCTGGTATGTCACTTCTTCTTCAGCTGATGTTTTATTCACTGACAACCAGAAGCTGTGTCTGCTGCTGGAAACAGAGCACAGTCTGCTGTTGGTGGTGATGTGAATGGACCAAACGATGGCATCATCCGTGCTCGTTGAGTGGAGCACAGAAGGAAAAAAACGTATCACAAAATAATTTCAGACATGTGAGAGGAGCTTGTGTCTTAAGCTTAGTTGAATGATGACTCACGTGGTACCGAGACGAGGGCGTGGTTTCTTGGTCTTTACTCCAGGTAGTTCAGATCACGATCCTGCAGCCAGTCCTTAAAGAGCTGCACCTGCTTCCTCTGTCAAGAGATTTAACGTGGCCTTGTTGATGTGGCACATAAATGCGATCGCACACTTTAAAACAGGGATATTGATATGAAGACTAGAGCTACAGCTGAGGATATCAAAGGGAGTTGTGTGTTCGTGATTCTGCTTTGGAGATGTTAGCATGTGGAGCCGGTAGGTGAATGCTCATAATCTGCAGTGATGTTTGTGCTCTCTGGGAATATTTAGCCTGGGAATATTTCTTTTGTGAAATTAAATAATATCTCAGTTAGCAATAATTTTTCCTTGAAGTAATTGAGGGACACACATATTCCGCTTTGTTTTACTTTATGAACTTCATTTCATTTTTTGCTTTTGTTATTATGAACTGCATTTTCCAAAAGGTTCCAATAATTGTGTCTCCGTGAAAGTGTGAACCTGCTCATCTGTACGAGTCTCACTCTTCGTTGATGACTGAATGTTGCTGTGCTCTTTTCCAGTCAAGGACCTCTGTCTTCTATACGAGCTGCTATCAAACGAAGTGAGTTCATCACAAACCAGTGTTTTTCACAGTTTGAGACTTTTTCCCTAAATGAGCTTCTGATGACAGTGAAAGATTTAAATCCCAGTTTCTCTCTCTTTAGCAAGAACCAATTCGCAGGGTGATCACAGCAGAGACAGGAGGTAATGTAAACCAGCATCCATTCATTTCTGTTGTTTTCATTATTCTCACTGGCGATGGAGGCAGTGTGCTCCCCCAGCAAGATAAACTAAATCAAGCAACTAAAGGAAAAAACAAGGTGGTTTATTGTTATTGTTTGTTTTCCAGGCGACCAGAGATCACCATTGTCTCAGCAGAGCCTTTGGCCAGGAACAGCTGGTTCCCGGGCACCTCTGTGGTTTCGGCTTCTCCTCGGTCAAGCTGGCCTGCAGGCACCCAGGCTGTGTCGCAGGTAGTCTTCCTGTTTCTGAATTCAGCAGGCGGAGCTTGTTGCTCTCTTTGAGACTGGGGTGTATGGCTGCGTTACTGGTTATGGGTAAAACAAAAGACACAAATTGAGCACAGGTCAGGCGTGAAAGGTTTAAGCTTCTAAAGTTCTATTCTAAAGCACTGAACCTGTACCATGAGATGTTACATTATGTGGGTCAATAATATGTGCATGTGTGTGAATGTCCCTCTCAGCCCCCACCACCCTATGACCAGGTGATTCTAGAGAAGACTCACGAGGAGAACAGTGTCAAGCCCACTGCAGCCCCCCGCCGGCCCCCCGGCACCGCCACCAGCGCCACACAGACAGATCCTGCCAAGGCTGTCCCACAATGCACTGCTGCTTCACAGCCAGCTGAGAAACCACCTGCTGGTGAGGAAGACGAGAAGCTGTGATGGTCTGAAAATGTCTGTTGTAGGGTTCAGCCTCACATGTTGTATGTGCATTTGCTTCCAGGGAATAAGCCACAAAAACCACCAAGGCCTTCGCCGCCAAACCTAGTGGACAAAGAAAAGTTCACAGACACGGTTTTACTCACTGCTGGAACCAATTCAATCTACCTTTCAGCATCCTCCAAGGACCAAAGTGACTCTAAGCCAAATGTAATCAATCGAGTTCCTACTCGGACGTGCACCAGATCAGTTACTGTACACTGGGATCTTCCTACACAGCACCTCTCTGCTCCTACTGAGGCTGCTGCCTCGTTTTCAGACGCAGAACCCAGTCAACGGCCCGTTCCACTTCCTCGTATAAAATCCAGAAAGCAGGCAGTTAAAGTAGAGGTCAAAGATCAGATTTTGGTCAAACTCAGTGACAATAGTGACAATATTCACTCTGATCCACAAGACATCTCCACAAATGAGTATTTAAAGGAGCTGTTGGAGGTCTTCAGTGCCGGAGACGAGCGTGAGGAGAGGTGTGACACCGTTAACCAATCTGGCGAGGCCTCTCAAGGTGAAGATGCTGTTGGAGTGATGAGCGACAACCACGGTCAACGCAACATCTGGGCCAGGATCCAGGCCTTTGAAAGCCAGACGAGCTCTGACGAGGGAAATGCTGCTGAACCTGCTAAACCACCGCTTCCATCCAGGAAACCGTCCATCAAACCTCCCGTTGCAGCGAAACCCTTTGCAGCTTTTAAACCCCAGGTTAACAGCCCCATTGATGGTTTCAGTCAGAACACGTGGAACACAGATGTCTCCCAAAAGCCTGCGTTGGACCCCAGACCCCAGCCCCCTGCAAAACCTGGGGGGCTGTCCATAAAAAACGAGCTAGAGGGGCTTTTACAAAGCAGGGCAGCCGTCCCAGACAAGCCCCCTTCTTCTGTACTGAGCAAGGCCAATAGTTTCCTTGAAGCAGGAACCTCCGTAGTTCCTCCTACACCACCAGCAAAGCTTTTCAAAGAACCTCTGCAGCCCAACCTTAACATTAACAACCACAACTCGGCCTCCTTGTTCAGTGAGAACGAGTATATAAACACTCTGTCAGGTACGTTGCAGGTATTTTACAGGTGTGTGAGATCAAATGCCCATGGATAACTTGATTAAAACATAGTCTGTCCATTAGTTTATCCCTTTTATTGTTTTATTTTTAGAACACCATCCAAACTCCAGTATAAAGAACAAAGAAGACGGTTAGCTTAGCTTAGCCTAGCGTGACTCAAGAAAGTAGCTTGTTTCCCTGCTAAGCTAGGCTAAGACCTGGCTAACTAAAATCTGTAATGACTGGTCAACTAACAAACCTTTTCTCACATATGCATATGTTGGTGTTAGCAACAGTTAAACGCAAAGCAAAAGAAATAGGCTGAATACAAGAATTACCTGTGAAGCTGCTATTCAGAACGTTAATGTATTTCATTAAATGTTTGCTTACATTCGTGTCTCTATTCAGATAGTTTCCCAGTGAAACCCCAGTGGAGTGTGGACAACGATGGCGGCTCTACCAGCAGACAAAGTATGACGAGGAGACCGACAACCATCAGGGTCCCCAGCAAAGTGGGCTCACGTGAGTCCGTCAGTTAAATCAACTGTTAAGCAACAACGGAGCTAAAAAATAGACCTTACAGAATACAAATATACAATTGTAGTCCCACTTAAGCAGTAGTCGAAGTAGACGTAGAATCATGGGGGGTGGCCATCTGCCTCGACAGCCTGACCCCTGCCTGACTGTTGAAATGTAGTCGGACATCTTCTTCAGCAAGTAATGACAGTTTTCTTTCCAGTGGCAGAAAAGTTTGTGGACAGTCCTCCACCTCTTCCTACGCAGAGCGCTGTAGGCTCCCTAGGCGCCGCGGTGAACCACAAACAGAGCCGCCTCCCCGCCCTCCCCTTCCAGGTAGGCTTTCCATCACACTGTGTGCTTACAGTTCAACTTTTACCATTTTAAACCCATAAGTCTCGACTATCCTGCTCACCTGCCTTCCACAAACACAGAATCGATTGTGCCCCTGTGAGCACTTTGCCTGCTGTTGGCCTGGAACTAGCTCTGGTTAAATGTTAAGTGATGTTGCCTGGTTTCTTTGCTTCCCACTGCTCTAAACTGTCGCGTCACGTCTTATAACTGCACAATCATCCTTAGGACCAGTTCCAGTCTGGCTCAGAGCCATCGCTACCGCCACGGTAAGTGAGGGAGGAAAAGCAAAGACTGTCTTAAACTTTAAATTGGTCCTTATTAATTTAACCTGATGATGGTGTTGCACTTCACTTCAGGAGGACCAAAACCCTGCCGCCTCGCCCATCACCTGCCAAAACAGGCCCAGGAAGACCTCCCCCGCCGAGCCTACAGGCCTCAGGTCGCTCTCTCTCAGTACCATGGGAGACCTCCCCCAAATCAGAGAGACAGAAGCCCCAGAGGAAAGGGCTTGTCCTGCCTCCAAGGCCCAACCCAGGCCACCGTCTCTACAACAAATACACCGTGAGAAGAGACATCCCTTTACATGCTGCCTCAGTGCTGTAGTTTCCTTTCCAGTCCCACTTTCTAAGCATTTTGGCTCTCTCCCGACAGCTTGAACTTCCTCATGGGATTGCAGGCTTTGATTACATTGCTAGAAACCCAGGGGAGCTGTCCTTTCAGGTGACATAACACAAGACAGGACTCATTCAGGTGTCATTCCCATGGCTGGTTTTAATCCCTTTTGTTACCTTATCAATAGAAAAACGATCTCCTTCTACTGCTAGACGAGATTGACCACAATACTTTTGAGTGTCAAGTTGGAGACACTAAAGGCAGAGTTCACAAGTCTTGCATGAAGGTCATTACGCCTCTTGGTCCAGACGACATCCCATCACAGGCAAGGATTCTGACATGTCGATACCCGTGTGGTTTGCTGACCAGTGAGCTGTGACACATCCATGAACCGTCCGTGTCTCTCCACAGGGGGCCAGTTATGCTGCTTCTAGTTCAGACGGTTATGGCCAAAGGGTGCAGGTCATGTACGACTTCCTTCCAGGTGACACGTCAGTTTGACTGACTCTTAAAAATCTACTGTTACTGATTGAGGAGTCGTTTGCTTGTTTTATGGCTTCAAGTCTCTCTTAATTTTAACGTTAACTCTCCTCACAAAGATGGACCAGGAGAACTGGAGCTGAGAGCCGGCGACATCGTGACCATGGTGGAGCAGGTGAACAATGAGTGGTACCAAGGCAGGTGTAGGGGATCTACTGGATTCTTCCCCGTCAATTACGTCAAACCTCTGGTAAGTTTAGCTGTTGAAAGTCACTGATGACCTGTGTGATGTTCTAATGAAGGACAGAAAATCACTTTATAATTTCTATTCAGTCAGATTCACCAAAAACTCTACCTAAAAGGAAACCGAAACCACCACCAACAACTGTCAGGTAACATCTAAGATGATAAAATCCTTGATAAATGAAGCTTAAACGTCATAACACTCTTCATAAACGACCCTGTGTTCTGCGTAGTGGTCCACGATGTGTGGCCAGGTTCAACTTCGAGGGGGAGCACAGTGATGAGCTGTCCTTCTCTGAGGGGGATGTGATCCAGCTGAAGGAGTATGTCGGAGATGACTGGGCTCGAGGAAAGCTGGGCGTCCTAACGGGAATCTTCCCTATTACCTTTGTGGAAGTCATTGAAGATCTGCCTCCACCTCCCAGCCAACAGCTGACGCTGCCTCCCCGAAGAGAGCTGCCTGGTATGAGTAGTCATTTATTCGTCTCATTTTGGGCTGATCTGACCCCTCAAGAGCAAGTGACATTAACTGACCTTGCTCATGAAACATCACCATGTTTTCCACTTGACACACAAACCAAACGATAGCGCGGCTGTGCCATTATCCTTCGTTTTCCTTTGTGTCAGCTGGCTTTTACCTCTGTGGCATGCCAGGAATCTGTGCCTGTGTTTCTGTTTCATTAAACGGCTGTTTACAAACAGCCTTACAACAGGGGAAGCTAAAACATACTTGGTTATGTGGAAGTCAAATTATGAGGCCAGGACTGTAGATGTCTTCAAATGAAATTCTCTCAGTGACTCTTGATTAGTGATTTTTTTTTTTTTAATTTGAAGGCTGCCAAATTTAAATATGCTGGGTATGACAGTACAGGAACCAACCAAAGGATGCATAACCATTACACAGTGTCTTCCAACAGCTGATTTGATTGTCTGGTTGTTTGCTTTTCCAGGAATGGTTGCTTCACCAAGTGCTCGCCCTGCTGAGGTAATATACATGCTCTACACTCGGTACACGTCAACAGCTGGACGTTGTGTGACCTCCATTCTCTTGTCCTGCTCACTCTGTAGGCGTCTCAGACCAGTGAGAGCTGGGTGGTGACTCTCTATGATTACGCTGGGAAGTCAGCCGATGATCTGTCCTTCCAGCAGGGCGACTACATCCTGCTTATCCGGCATATGGACTCTGACTGGAGCTATGGCAGGCTCAACGGCAGAGAGGGCATGTTTCCCAGGCTATATGTTGAGGATGCCACAGGTATGAAGAACCCATCACAAAAACCTCATAACGTGGTGCTGACATGTAGGTGCTAGACAAGGTGTCATGTTACTAATGTCTCAAATGCAAACAAATCAACTATCCACGAGCTTTCCATTACTGCGTTCGCCTCCTTCAGCAGATCAGCTGTCGTCCAATAACCAGCAGAGCAAGCCTGCTGGTGGTGGGAGAGCCAGGGCGCTGTATGACTATAATTCAGAGTGTGAGGAGGAGCTCTCACTGCAGGTAGCTTTGTTGGGTCGGCTTCCTGTCCATTTCATTTGTGACACATTTAAAGCCTACGCATTACTATAGCCTAATTAAATAACACATTCCATCCCGTCACAGGTTGGGGACATTATAACCAATATGGAGTCCGTTGACGAAGAGTGGTTCTTGGGTGAACTGAGGGGTAGACGAGCCCTGGTCCCCAAGAACTATGTGCAAGTACTGGATTGACACGTGACCTTCACTGGAACTACAGGGACAATGCTGGAAGACTAGAACTGAAACAAGAGCTGACGCCAGATGCTTTTATCAGAAGCTGAATAAACTTTTACTGGAACGCAGTATTTAATCTCAAAGAAATGCAACATCTGTCTTAATGTACTGCATTAACTTCAGTATTTAATAATTTAGCATGGTTAAATATATATAAACAACTGACTAGTTATGGAAGTTCACTGAATTTGGGTTTAGAAAGTGTGTGTGTCCCGGCTGCTTCGTGTTACATTTTCAATGTACATGTAGGCTTCTGCTTCAGGTGCAGAGCCAACTCAATAAATTGTGTGGAATTCAATAAGTCGGCGCTCAAATTTGAATTACTGAGTTACCAATCCAAATCTCAGCTTGATCTTTCCGCTGCTTTGCTACTACCAAAGTGTCAAATTTGCAGTTTTCTCTGCACTGTATACAGGGCGTCTAGCATTACTTGTTACTAGCTACTACATAAATACACCGTCTCCAGAGATCTCACAGCTACACTCAGCAAGTCAAATTTACTGCTCAAATTAAAGCTTAAAGTTAAGTGGCTTTATTTACCTTGTCTGCACCAAAACACAAGATGAACAGAAAACAGTACAGGCTGTTGGTAATTTACATTTTTTATTAAACCCATCAAGCGGTTTTTAGACTGACTCTTGAATTGGGGGCTCATAGCCGTCAGGCCTCTCCACCTTGGCCCCAGTGTCATCACCAGAAGATTTTGCAACAGTGGTGGAACCACCCTCTCCGTGAAGCTCCATCAGCTTGCCCACTGCAACAAAAGAATAACTGGGTTAGATAACTCAAGTTGAGTTCACTTCTGTTAGCCAGATTACAAAATTGACGGAAAACCATTTAAGTGTACACCTGAAACATTATATAAGGGAACGTCAGCTGATCTCAATAATGGTAATCAGGTGATCATATGGGACCGAAACAACGTATCATCACGTGTTCCCACCAGTGAAAACACTAAACAGAACTGCTGAGGTTTTACTTACACTCAAACTTGGGCTTTTTAAGCATCTTGACCTTACGGACGTACACGTCATGTAGAGGGTAGATGGACTGGCAGGCCTTTTCAATGTCCTTGCCAACACTGTCAGGGATCCTGTAATGGAACAATAAGAACATTAATGCAGCTGATCATTGCTACGTTTTCTAATATGACAAATCCAGTACCTATTCAGACCAAAAGAGCCTGTCATGGAATGTAGCCTGCACAACTTACAGTTTGTTGACAACTTCCTTCAGATCATTGGTCTGAACTTCACGGGTCATGATCTCCATCATCTTCTTACGGATCTGGCGGACCTGCTGGTGCTGGGCATACGAGGTCTTCCTGATTTGGTTGGTGCGTTTCTTTGTGAAACCCACACAAAACAGGCGTAGAAGGTACCCATCGGTGGTCTTCACATCGACATGAGCTTCAATCATGGTCTGTGCAGAGAGAGAGAGAGAAAAAAAAAAAGACCAACCCAATTACTCAAATTTGAGCGTTGTCCCAACTGTCTCGCATGTTGTGACTGATCTGACAGTCAAGCAAATTAGGACATTTCCCTCTTCACCTAGTAGTTTGTCTTGTGCAACTACATACAGTACCCTGAGACAACTAGACTCTAAATTAGTTTCTGAAAGAATCCTAACATGGAAAATCCTCTAAATCATAACCATGAAGCTTTGTAGTAGGTTACGGACAAATAGTATCTGGAAATTGTATAGTGAGAACCGATTACAAAGTCATTCAGGGAAAAAAAAAAAAGACATCAATTATAGCCTTTTGATTAGAGCAAAGTCAGACATTTATAGCTTAGTAATAGAAATTAATTCATTTTTCTCTGTCAAAAATGTTTAATTTTTAGCATTTATGGCCTAATTTGCAGGATTTTAGGGTTTAGCAACATGTCAATCAAAAGTTTATTCACTATTTCCAGTATTGACAGGGTATAAAGCTTAAGGATTATCAGTATTTTTAAGTCACTATTCAATCTGAACACCAATGCCTTTTTTAAAGGGACCATGGTTAGTTTGCCTAATTTGGATATTCAGAAAACCTTTATAACAAACAGATTGATTTCACTCTTTCCATTACTAAAATACAGAACATTACCTGCCACTTCTTGACCATGGAACACATCTTGTCACGGGTCAGATCCATGCCGTGGAAGTTGGTGAGACAGTTCTTGCCCTGAACATCCTCAGTGATGAGCTTGAACTTACGGAAGGCCACCTCATCATTCTGCAGGTCAGCAAGGCTCACCTCGAACACACGTCCCTTAAGACCATCAGAGGCGATTTCTGGTTTGTGGAGAAGGTTAGTAACCAGGTATTTCTGACAAACTGAAATTTGCCATTCTTAGGTGATCTGCAACTATACGCAGTCAGTCGTTTAAGTCCCTGTTCCACCTTGAGCAGGACACTCAACCTTGAGTCACTCATTTTACATGGAAGAGTAACTTGTGTCTGGTCTACTAACATTTCATAACACATAGTGGCAAGTATTTTATGAATGTTAGCCTTTACACTGCTGACTTACTGGTTCCCTGAGTCCTGGTGACCAAGGTCTTGCCGATGTTGCGGATGTTGAACATAGCTGGTGCCTTGACATCGTACCAGTCCTTCTTGGAGAACGGGTCCACACTGCAGGGAGTGAGACACGCTTAGTACACACGTACAACAAAGTCAAAGCACATTCATACAACTGTCCAAAACATTACAAGGTCTGGGCAGAGGACTGCTAAGCTGGACTTAAGATCGTAGCACGTTAGTATGCATTACGAAGGACTACATTCCACACAGTACTGCTGTAAAAGCCCAGTTATTACCTAGAACACGGCCAAACAAGTACTTTGTATAACATCGATACCCAAAGAGCTAAAAGCCGCTCTGCTAACTTCTTGCTAACCCCTTTAGCAAACGACCTCGCACGCCTATTTATATCCCTCCACAGCAAACCTAATATAATTGATGTACTTCAGTCTGTGTTAAATTAACCCAGATAGTACACACTTCTACACAGAGAAGGCACGCAGCATGTTCCAGCTCCCCTCACCGCCTCAGAGGCCGGTGACGAGGCTAGCAACCGACCATGTAACATCTAATAAGAATCGGCTTCATCCTTCACATTTTTTATGCTAAACACCCATTAAATAAAAATGCAACGTTTGTTCACTATAACCGTGTGTGAATTTTGTACTTACAGCTTCTTTTTGGCACCTTTTTTGCCGCCTTTGGTCAGCCTCTTATTCTTGCCGACTGCCATGTTGGCTACAGGGAGTGAAAGAGGAGGAAATAGGAAATACCGCGAGAATTAAAGACACAAGCCAAATCCGTGAGATCTGTCTGGTCTCGCGAGTCCTCGTAACCTCGCTTTGCGCTCTCTGCTGGTAAAAAGTATACTAAAAAATATGCACCATGAGGTACTGTAAATATTGCGTCAGTATAAATCTTTCTCTGTTGTATACATATGAAAGTGTAAATGCAGCAAATACTCAAACCTCTAAAATTAACTAACTAACTAACTAACAAGTTGTTTTATACTTTTGCATAAAATTAAATTATTCTAATGGATACATAAAAATCAGTTATTTAGTAATTGGTCACAAAGGGACACAAACCATTAACCTAAGGTGGTTACATTCTCCAAATATAATATTATAACTAGAGGCCTATGTGTCTGTTTATTATGCACAATATGCCCATTGCAATTTAATGATGATACATTTTAAAAAAATTGGATTAACCTGATCACCGAACAGGGTCAACCAGTCTCTATGTGTGCCAGCGTTTCAAACAGCCATGTTTAGCCTCTTAATCATCCGCACTGTTATTTCAACAAAGAAAAGAATTTGGTCTGTTGATAAAATACAGTACACCCAGTTGGCAGTTTTTAGGTGGAGGCTATAAATGTGTAGTGCTATTTCAGAAGCTGAGATGTTTCTGTACAATTGTCTAACAATTTAAAGTGTTTGTGTATGCAACAACTGTTTTCACAAGTAGATTAAAGAGGTGAAAACTCAGTAGATGCTAAAACACAACCAACTATGTTCATTGCAATTAATAATTGCTCTTCGTTTTACATCCATTACATATTTGAAGGCTTTAGTTAGCCACATTCAGAAAATAAAGCTCTTGGCAAACAGTCGTTGATGGAACTTGCAGATTTATATCCACTCAGATACAGTTTCAAATAGAATGCCGGCAGAGAAAAATATTGCAGTAAAACTCAGGTCTCATTATCTCTGTAGAGCCTGTAATAATAATACGTGACTCATGTCCAATTCAAAGGTCAGTAAAAGCCTTTTAAGGCCTTATGTAAGTAAGTATAAGTCTGGGATGATGTGAACAAGTCTGCTGATTTCAGGTCATTGCATTGAGACCAGGCCGGTGTCTCATGGGTGATGCTGCTGGCTTCCATGACGCCCAGAGTCCCTGAGGCCTCAGCTTCGCCAATTCACTGGAAGGTCAAAGGTAACAGTGACACCAGCTGCCTCTGTGGCAACTCGTAGCTAATCAGCCATGCTACAGAGCAAACGTGACGTCACTAAAAGCAGAGATAGAACAAGAGTTTAAAATGTGGGCATGGTGCAAATAGAGCGTTATCACTTTACAGATTGTCTGTAACTGGGGTTTCCTTGCAACAACATACATGGATCAAACTGGATCCTCATATCTATTCAGCTATGTAAACGTCTCACATGCGACAGGTTATTAGTAATAATTTGAAAAGGCAAGCCAGGCACAGCTGCCACATTGGTTCGTTGTTTGGGATTCATTACTTTTGGGTGTGGATGTCACTGCACTGTTGTGATAGGGAAAAAAACAAAGGTATACGTGTGTGTTAAACTCCCACTCTGTGTTTTTTATGTGGTGTTTGTCCAACATATTATCAGCAGGGTTAGGCTAGTTTTCCTATAGTTACTCACTGAATGCTACAATAAGGCATTTATTCATTACCTGTGGTGTTTTTTTAATCTGTTATGTTGTGTCTTATCTTTACAGATGCTAAAATATATATTTGACAATACTGACAATGGCTACCCTATAATACTAGTTCTCTAGCATACTATCATAACCTGTAAAGAGAAATGGAAATTAGATATCATCTTGAAATACAGCATTTAACAATAAACTCTGTTTTGCTTTTACCTTCATTGTGTGTCATTCGCCTATTATTTGAATAATATATGTACACAATATGGATGTGTTCATATATAGCCAGTTTGTGTCTTTTTCCACTTGCCATGTGTCCGGTAAACCTGTTCCCCATTGAGTGTGGGAGAAATTACATGTTTGAGGAGTAAACAAGCCCAACCCTTAGGTAAAATACAGGCACAGTACTTGCCTATAGGTATGTCACTACATGAAATACCACTTTCCAATTCTCTATTTTAGTACATACTGATTATTTTAGGAGCAGAAGCAAACTAACACGTGTATTTTAAACGCTAGCAAACTTGTGCTATTGATAACGTTACTCTACATAACAAGTCTAGTCCAGGTGTGTTTTGCAGGCTCCTTATGGTATATGGAAAACATTTGAGTCCTAACATGTTGGATTAGCTATTATAAATAATAACAAATATACCAATTGATATAAATTCACAAGAAATATAAATTTGAAAAATTATAATAAAGTACTTATAGGAGCGGACTTGGTGAAGGAGTGACAGACAAAAGCCACCTGAGCCGCTCACCTGCTGCCGAGACGAATAGCCCAGCTCCCCACTGCGCATGCGCAACTCACTCAAGGGCTACACTGTCATGGCGCTGACGAGCTGAAGCTACCGGGGCAAAGCAGGAAGAGGCAGCGGCGCAGCGGAGTTAAGGCTGACACCTACCAGCGCTGCGTGTGGACTTTGCAGGCTGGCCCGGGCGGACTGCTGCAGTTCATCGGCTTCTCCCGGAGCGGCGGACGGACTTCGCCTCCTGGCAGTTAGTGAGTTTGGGCTGCTGTCTGTCAACTGTGAGCACTCGGTGACAATAGCAACTTCCAGCGCGGAGCTGATACAGAGTCAACGTACCCCCTTCTGCCTTTTGACCGAGCGCCGGAGACGCGGGCTGGGAGCGAGCTCCGCTTCACCTGCGTCCTCCTCCCTCTCTACCTGCGGCGCGCACACACTTCTCCTCGGCAGCATTAATCCATCCGTCTGCTATCAAGTTACGGAGCAGGAGAGGAGTAGTTCACTGTGGAGCGACGCGGGGACATTTCCACTCTGCCAGACACTCACTAGTCCACTTTGCGGGGTTTTGTGCCCACTTTCGAGCCTCATTCGTTAAACCAGCTTTGGATGGGGAGGGAAACATTTGTGTTGTGTGCCTGCAAGCCATCACCAACTCAGCTGAAGAGGAGATAGACCCCCTTCCCTCTCCTGCTCACCGTCCGCGCTGTCACCGTCGGGGAGGTGAACAGGTGCCTTACCTGTGAACGCCACCTGTCCCGTCCTTTCTTCCTTAGCAATGGCTAGCGAGGAGCCGCCGGGCGCTGCGCAGTCCGGGGATGACAAGGACGACAGATCGAGCTCCATGGCGCTCAACCCGGGGGTCCCCATCAGGGGGATACGGATGAAATTCGCCGTGCTCGCCGGCCTGGTGGAAGTTGGGGAAGTTTCCAACCGAGACATTGTGGAGACGGTGTTCAACCTGGTAAGCTGATTAGGGGAGCTCAGCATAGGCCTTGGATAGCGGTGCGCTACAGTAGCTGCCGCTGGGACATTCACGGTTGACGGTCTAGTCATTAATTCTCTCTGCTCGCATTTCCTCCATAGTATATTCAGCAGTTGTGTGACTGACTCAGTTCCTCAGAGTTTCAACATAAAAGCTGCCGAGGCCCATATTCAGCTTCTCATCTGGCTTGTTTGGTGACTTTGTTTCCAAGTTTGTTTTAGGGTTTTGCTAAGCGCGTGCATTGTCCTCGTGTTCATTTGAATTGAATTAGACATGAGTGGTGTCAGAGTCATCAGGCCAGAGAAGCTGTTGGAGCAAATCAGCTTTTTTTTTTTAATTGTGACACATCCAGGTCAGTCTCACTGCGTGTGTCTTCTCTGTCTGCTACTTCTTGGCCCCTCTGAAGTACCATCCAGTCCTGTTGTCTGCAGTGCTGACCGCAAAGGATTCTGCAGCGCCTACATGTGAATGAATGAATGAACCTGCCGGTGAGGAGGAAGTTAGACATGAGGTGGGGGGGGAGCATGATTCACTAGCGTTTGGCTGATGCAGGAAAAGGGAGAGGTGAAGGTGGAACCTGCAGAACTGCTTTGTCACTGTGGCAACACAATGGAGCCGTTTCTGCTCTATGGCTGTAATGAGGAAGGCAACGCCAGCCCCCACAGTGTAGGCACGTGAGTAGTAGAGACTCCCCACGTCATGAAGCTGTAGCACCACCGAGCGCAAGGCTATGTCATCATCTAACCAGCCACGATTGAAAGGCTTTGATGGGCAGCCTTCATATTGGTTGGCCTCTTTTCTCCACCCTGGGTGATAATCTGAGTTTCTTATTGTACAGGACGTTTGTTTTATGGTTTTCTGTTAAAAACACCAGCCTTTGCTTATCTAGGGGGAAAACCGATCATTATGTTCCCTGTGTTTGTTTAGCCTGAAGTCAGGAAGTTGCTAAATTGGGAAGAATAATGCATTTGTGTCTTTGGTCAACGTTTAATCTAGAAAGTATGTTTTACGCTTTTCCCTCTGGGTTGTAACATAATAGCGGGATACAAGTTGCTGTATGTGTCAGATAAAAGCGAAAGTTAATATAATGGCTCATATGCAGAGTGTTTGAAAGGAATGGTAACGTTGTCGTGTTAAACAGACTCGTACAAACAAACTTTTCCTCCATCTGTCTGCAGCAAATAAAATGAACAGGAAGCTCTATTCTATTCTTAAACATTTCTTGCCGCCATCAAATCCAGGCGTAAGACAGGGTATCAGACTTTGTGTTTCCAGTGACTGACTCCAATAAACATCAGGTTTACACACAACCTCCTTCAGCAAATTTGCCATGGTTGTTGTAGAACCAGAGTGTGGAGATGGAGATTTCTCCACCCACCTCCAGTGTCAGGAGAGGTCTAAACAGCCAGAGGAACTGGAAACACCTGTGTGCTTTCACTAGCGCAGTCATTGTTGTTTGTTGCACTGAAACCCCCCCGAGACCTTACTGGTTCAGATAAAACCCTGGGTATGGACTCCTACCCCACAATATGCTTGGGTGACCTCACTGATGAACTCACCTGACCTTAACCACTGGAGAACTAGTCCATTGTTGTTTTAACCTAGTGTGCTGCCTCTGTAAATGTTTGAGTTTATGTGCCAGTCCCTTGTTTACGTCATCTCATCAGGCAACTACCACAAAGTGACTGTGTGTGAGCCCCAGAGTTGGTGAAATCTGCCCACAGATTTCCAGGAGGCTGCTTGCTTTTGCTTTTCTTGGGCTGGCTAACTGAAACACTACTTTGAAGCTGCAAGGAGCTGAAGTGTCACTTGCGTCGTCTGCAGCGCACCCCTGTACCCTGATGTCGTGTCATATCAGTCGAGGCTGAAGCCCAGTAAGCTGGTGTGCAGTTAGCCACACCAGGCTTAAAGGAAACGTTCGTACAAAGACTATCAGCAGATTTAAGATGTGCTGACACATAATGATGCTTTCAGGAGCCTGTGAAACGCTGGTTGATGTAAACTCTTGAACGAGAGCTGATCTGGGCTGCTCCTCTGTTTGGTGATACACCGGATGGGTGGGTGAGATTGTCATGTGGAAGGTTAGTTTGGCTTAACTTGAAACCCAAGTTATAGGGCTGGTTCGTGGAAACCAGAGTTTGTGGAAATCATCAAGGTAATATTAGTTAATATACAGCATCGAGTTCTAATATGTGTCTGTCATGATGCTCATATTTAAGATCGCACCACTGCTGTTCTATCAGAGCAAAAATTGCCCATAGAAAAGCTTGAAAGCAGAATTCATATCGCGATGATAGATGTGAAATTTAGAATAATGCCTCTTCATAATCTTAGTCTACATTTGAAGCCTAAATGCATTTTTAAACCTATATTTGGCTGTTCTGTGAGATTAAAGTCCTCTTATGTTTCAGCTCTTTAAATATTTCATGTTATGTGCCTGTATTAAGTTTCCTGTATGAGAGGGAACTGCAGAAAAAGTAGACACCTTGTTTTGTTCTGAATTTCAAGCTTTCTGTACTTGTCTTTGTCAGTTTTTTATTCTGTTTTAAGGCGCCACAGCGTGTTTGATGGTGTGTTGCATCTCACTTTATCATCTGTTATACTGACGCAGGGGACCCTCCTTTGAGATAGGCTGTCATAAGTAGAATTAATTATTCTAAACTGCATCTTCCACGTGTTTCTTTAAATAGTCTACTTAGTACCTTTCCTACTATGCTGCACAGAAAAAACGCACAAAGTAGCCGTGTGCTGTAATTTGTAATGTACAGCTTTCGAAGTCTTGAAACTGATTTCAGTGGCTTTAGGTTTGATGTCAGCAGATAAAGGCTATTTCTGTCTATGCTCAGTAGAAGCTAAGCATGTCTGCTGTAGATGGTGAGATAACTCTAAACCCTGAGGTATCAGATAAGCTTTAATACAACCTCTTCATCTTCATTTAAATGCTGCCCTATCAAATCAGTAACCACAGCAATAACAGTGTGATTAGGACCATGAGGCTCATGTTGGCAGGCAGCCCTTTGTTTTTTTTTGCCCGGCCTGGCTAATGTGAAAATGGTACAGACAGGAATGCAACAAACACACAAACTCTCCCTTCAGTGTCACACAGTGGAGCACAAAAGCCAGGGGAGTGAGCGTGATCCTTGTCCTCTCTCCAGGCATGCGTTGCCCTCTCTGTCAGCAACAAAGAGCCCTCTAATCTGACATGAATGAAACTCTATCTGCTCCTCTGCCATCCATCTCTCCAATTCCACTGTCGCACCTTTTACCTCTTGCAGCACTTGTGGATGTTACCTAAATGAGCGTGACGGGATTGTTGATCCTGCTCTGCTTTCATTACATTTTATGCTCCATATAAAACCTTTTTTATTTCCCTAAACAGAACAGGGCTTTATTTGGCCAGCTCACCAGTTTGTCCGCAGCACTTTTATGGTCAAATCACTGAACTCAGCACAGTGAGCATGCTCAGGGTGAGGACATGGGTTTAACCAGCCAGCAGGTTGGGTTGCGGCTCTCGATGGCCGCAGCTGGGGCGTCTGTTTTTTGCTTACCTTCAAAGTGTGTCATTATTTAGCCCGTGAGCACATCAGATAGTGCAGCCACCGTGCATCACCTTCTGCTAACAAACAGTCAAAGCCTCAGGACTCACTGATGTTCGAAAGATATGCGTGTCAAATTAGAGATTATAGTATCCTGCGTAACACACTGTTAAAGAAGACGCTTGACAAACTGTAGCGCGTTGCCTGAAAGCGTGTGGAACCACAACCATATCACACTGTTTGTCTTGAGATTTGTTCCATATGGAAATTTACTGCTTGACCACCTCAGGAGGTTTCATTCTTTTCTTCCTAGTTGTAACAAGACTTTCAGGCCACTTTGTTGTTGTAGGGTCGTGGTTGTTTTACGCTGGCTGTCACAGCACAGGGTAATTAGTTAGCTTCACCTTTCAGCCCAACGAACATCATTGTAGTGGTTAATTTCCTTGGCGTGTGTGCTTGTTTGTGTTTAAACCTATTGACCAATTAACAGCATGTGTTGGTGTTTTCATGCCTGCGTCCTGGTATCTCTTCATTAACTTTCAAACCAAGCCATAGGAGGTGATTTGAACATGGTTAAATTGCTGACTGCTTGGTGAACGATTAACCCGGCCCTGTTTTTGTGAATGTACTGTTCCTGCGGTGACAGAGGGTTGTTATATAGTCCACGTCTTGGCCTACACGTCTCCTCTTATTGTTTCTTCTATAAACACTGACTGCTCACTCTCTGGCCTTTACTCAATTCCACTGGTGATGTTGAAGGTCTCTGAGGTTGGGAACTGTTGGTGGAAAGTCTCATAGACCAACAACCTAATGATTAAACCCAGCTTTGACGGAGTCAGTGAGTAGCAGCACTATACAGTGCACCTGAGAAAATGAAAGCGCAACTGTGCTAACAACAGGTATTATTGATTGATTGCTAATTGAACTGACGCTGTATCAGTGTGTTTGCATTTTCCTTTCACATTTTGCTGACCTGCTCTAAACTGCAGATTGCCCACCATTCGTCATGACCTGAAGAAAGGGGAAATCCAGTTTATGAAACAACTGAACTTCTTTTTTTTTTTTTTTTTTAACAGTTTTGGCTCATGCAGCTTCAGCTTTATGTACTTAAACCCATTACACACACGTTTTGAGAGCTTTGCACAATCCCTCTTGTCACGTACTCATCCATCTTCTAGCTTCTTATTCAAGTCAGAGTAGCAGTGGCAGGAAGGGAAATCAAAACTGCCCTTGAAATCACTTTCAAAATGAAGTGCACAGGGTTGCCCCCTCCTCCCCTGATTTTTCCAATGCTAGTTTAATTGTGATTTGTACTCCTATCTACATCAGAGACTCATTGTTTGCATTCATCTTTCTGATTACGCTTTCTTGACCTGCATGGTTTTAGTAACTGACCCATATTCAAACCAATCAATCAGCTCCGCTTGTGAATCAGTCTATTTGTGTGTTAAGACTTAGACTTCTGAGTTGTGCTAAATGTTTTTCCACAGAACAGTATGTATTCATTAACTGAAAATGCTCAAGTTTCAAATTCCTGTAGTCTTATTCGCACAGCTCAGTATGTCACAGTGGGGCCTGTAATGCTAATGCTCTTCCCTCGTAGCCAGGAGTGTTAAACGCTGGAAAAATGTGTGAATAATAAAACGTAATATAAATGCAGCTCTTTTGTAAGAGGAGTATGTTGAAGCATTATGCTCCTTCCTCTGTCCCTGTGGTGTCTAATAGGATTCATGTGTTGTTTAGTAATATCATCTTCTTCTTCTTCTTCTTCTTCTTCTTTTTCTGTTGGGGCCCTGTGTTGCGCTGTTATTCCCTACTTGCTACTTCCTGCCCAGAAGCTAAGCAGCTGCATTCATGGCCCACTGTGCTCCTGGTTTTATGATTTCCATCCGAAAACTCAAAATTGAAATTCTGCTCATGCAACTGAACATCCATCCATTTTCAGCTGCTTATCTGGTCGGGGTCATGGGGGCAGGGGTCCAAGCAGAGAAACACGTAACTTCAAAACCTGCATGTTCACTGCTCTTGTAAATGTGTGCTGACCTTTCAGTCAGCAGAGCCAAGAGAACTGGCCTTTGGCCGAACCTGCCTGCCGACGCCTAGATGGTTCCTCCCCTCCTCACCTGCTTTCACACACTCTGCATCAGCAACTCATCTGCAGCCAGGGTCTGGCTGTGACTACACATTTATGCATGCAGTCCATAATTAAACAGCTGCACCGTGTGCCCAGACGTTTTGAATTTCAATTTATTTTAGTTTCCTTTTTAGATGTGATCTTTATTTCTCTCTTGTGTTGCAGTCAGTTTTTTTGATGTTACGTGTTTCCGTGTTTTTCACAAGCAACACCTCTTCACAAATCTGTTCCTACCACGACTTGCTAAATGGCCTGTTTTCAGCGGCTCACAAACCACAGCAGGAAACACGTCGCTTGCTGGTAGCTTTGATGTGCTGTAATGTCAGCCGCCAATCAGTGTGATGTGATCACATTGAAAGACATTCTGTTTATTCCTGTCATTTTCAGGACTGTAGGTCATTCATTAATTTAGGAAATAATGTCTGAGTAAACTACAGCCCTAACTCTTCAGCTTCGACTAGTTGTTTTTTGGTTTACACTCAGATACACTAATTCTTCTGTTTGTGTCTAACTACACTATATTGTCTCACCTGCCCTGACTCGCATAGTGACATCTTGTTCCTAATCCATAGGGTTCAGTATGACGTTGGTCCACTCTATGCAGCTGTAACAGCTTCAGCTCTTCTGGGAAGGTTTTCCATAAGGTTTAGTGTGTTTGTGGGAATTTTGGACCATTCTTCCAGAAGCGCATTTGTGAGGTCACACACTGATGTTGGACGAGAAGGCCTGGCTCTCAGTCTCTGCTCGAATTCATCCCAAAGGTGATCTATCGGGTTGAGGCGAGTCAAGTTCATCCACAGCAGACTCTGGCATCCATGTCTCTATGGACCTTGCTTTGTGCTCTAACTCCCATTATTCGGATGGTTGAGCCAATACTTTTGGCAACATATTGTTATACAAACCAGGTGTTTGCTAAGTGTTTGTCCAAGATTGGAACTTTATATGGACTGATTTGAGAGAGCCAACAGAAATTGAAGAGAGAAATGGTTGAGTTGAGTAGTTAAATGTTGTTTTACTCTAGCTCAGCACTGGAATTTTTACCGGTACCGGTCTGTGCTTTAGCAAATGGAAGAGGAAGGTTTAGGGAGTGTGGGAAGCCCTAATTAATGCACTTGGATCGGTAGAAGAGTGTGTTTGAGGCCATGCGATAGGAGATGGGATTGTTCTCCCAGATGCACAGAGTAGGAAAAGCAGCACAGCCCCTTCCTCTTTTCTTACTGTGAAAGGAAGCAGATTGACGTCTGCTACTTCCCAATAGTGAAAACTGAAGTAACATAGTTAAGCATAGTTGAATTTGTTGTGTTAATAACAGTGTTTGCAGTGTTTTAAGCATATTGACACATGTCCAGTAAATTACATGGGTGACAACGATTAAATTTACTCTGGCCATTACTCATTAATGATGAAGTTCATATGTCTGTCTGCTTAACTCAGATTTTGTGAATGGTAACTGTTGAAGCAGTAAAAGCAGTAAATATGTGACATAAATTTCTTTCTAGTTGAGGAGAAGTTAGGCCTCTTTGCGTTCTAGACGATAGGAAGCGACTGCTCTTATCTGTAGTGTGATCTTAGAGTTAGTCCCTGCTGTCGCTGAATAAAACCTCAGACTTCCCCAGTGACGTTTTGTCAGGGTGTTTTAATCGCGTCCAGTTATCAACCTCAAAGACGCAAAGGTTTTGGTTGAGTGCAGATAACTTTCAGTATATTTGATAATAAACAGACCTGGACTGTTTTTCCATAAACTATAGATGCATAAACCGCAAAACAAAGCGGCATCAGACACACTTTCTGGTTTCACTCATATGTATTATTTCCTCAACCCTAACCTGTCTCCTTGTGTCTTGGTTTCTGGTAACAGGCTTTTACTTTGTTATTGTACAAAAAGGGTCTGAACTCTTTCCTAAAGTCGTTTTACATTCGGGAGCCTTTGGAAATGTCAAAACAATAATGCTGTAACCCATAAACAGTGACTGTCATGACATCTGTGAGGGTATCAGACAGACAGAACCTGCTCACAAACCTCTGGACGTAAATGTTGAAAGGTCGAGCGTGTTCATGCTGGTACGTCGGTGAGGTTATCAGTTTGGCATCTTACATCACAGACGTTTCTTTGAATTATGCCCAAGTCATCAAGTTGGTTTGAGCATCCATCTCAAACATCCAGGACCATGTCTACAACTTTGTCTGTTGCTGCTTTTTATAAAAGCAGGTTTGACTTGTATGATCCATAGACTTGTGTTATTAGGAATCTCATATGCATGTGTTAATGTTTACAATACAGGAAAGAACACATGTGTAGCACTGATCAGCTGTATGGTTTCTGTATTGCATGAAAATCATCAGACACTAGTTGTAAATCCCTGCTACTACACACACTGAATCTTATTTTGGGCAGGGGAAAGTAATTTCTTGCTCGACAAACTGATTTGCTGTGAGTTATTATATTGGTGTTTGCAGTCAGTGCTGTTCTCAGTAGCTTTGAGAACCAACGTTGTTTATCAGAACTTTAGGACAGACAGAGGAAGCCGTGACACAGTTAAGTACAAGCCACAGGAAGCTGTGTTTGTAGATGCTGCAGTTTCCTGATTCCCCAGTGTGGGTTTCTCCCAAGTAATTTCTTTTGCTGAGGTGTTAAATCGGTACGTTTTTGTTTTGTGATTGATTTATTGAATCGATAATAGCTTAACTAAGTTATACTTAATAAATACAGCACATCCAGCCTGTGAGAGATCAAGCTTACCACTGAAGGTTGATGATTCATTTAAAATGGCTGCTATCTGCTATAATAGTCTACTACAGATTCCACAGATCAGCATGATAGTGGTTTCACTGGTTTGACCCTGAGGAGCTAAATGAACATTTATGGTTTTACTGGTATTACAATTACTGAATAGACTTGTTCTGCTGGTACAGTTTCCTTTAAAGGTCACTAAGATAGTGAAGATTTGTCATGTATGAAGTGGTACAACTTCAGTTTGTTTTTTGTCAAGGTAACAGATGCAAACCAGTGTTTTTAATCAGGTTGGACCTGTAGTTTCTACATGTGTCCACAATGTCTAAATCCTCATTTCACCCCCTCAGCCAATCTCAAATTCCTCACTATTGTTTATCTCATCCTGATTTGCCTGCTATTTTTAACACGTTGCACCAGAGTCAGCTTTGCTACTATGAAAACTCAAATAGAGGCATTATCGTATCAAGCGGTGAAATTCTTTGTTTATTTAACGATCACATCTTTCAGTGCCGGGATTCTGACAGTTGCCCCACAGAGACCAGAGAATTTATTCCTTGGCAGGAAATGTGTTAATACTGAAAAACCAATTTCACACAGAGGCCACATAAAGATTTTGTCCAGCAGCAAGCCATGCTGTCAATAAACCCAATATGATTATAGCTTTAATTTTGAATATCTCATTCCAGACACAGATGAGTTCAGTCCAAGTTGTTCTGGAAAACTTTGAGACTGCTGGGCAGCCGGGGCTCTGATGTCTAATGAGGACTATTTCCTGACAGGCCCTTTCCTTCTCTTGATAACAGCAGCCAGCCTGCACCTTCAGCTACACTGTCAAATAAACACCACTGTTAAAGTCTGATGCACAGGTTTCTGCCTCCGTGTATTTGCTAAACATTAGAGAGCAGGTCAAAGGCTGCTTCTCCTGTTTGTTCAACGCGTCATCCAAGTGGAGGTATTTCTGTTTTTGTGCGTCTCTACTAAACCACGCTTTTCACATGTGATTAACACAAACACAAAGTAGTAAGGATGCAGCATGAAAATCATTTTCATGTATTGTACCCAGTGATTATAGGTCATTGTCTTATTTTATTTTAATTGTGTGCTCACTACTATCACATTAGATGTAGTGTGAAGTTGACTGCTTTTCGTTGTTGTCGTTGCTGTGCGTCTGAAGATATTCTTAGAAATACGACTATTAAAATATCTCTCGTCACTCTCTGCACCTCTCATCTCTGTCTCCCATTGTTTGTGTTGTAACGTGAGGAAGCATCAGATGATCAATCTTCTCATTTAAATAAATTTATTTAGCAGCAATTAGCAGAAATCCAACAACTGTTTGGCAGTCAGAGCTGAATAGTCATCAGTCGCTGGCTGGGGGTTTGGAAAAACAACTTGTTAAACTTTCCATGAAGTGTGTTATTCAGCTAAAAAAAGGTTGAACCATTGTTTTCCACGGCCACTGAATACAGAATTGTTGCCACTTTACCTTCCACTTTCGCTTTGACAGATGTTGAGTGGCAGCCTCACGCACTGGGCAGGATGTAGGTAGGCTGAAGGTTTCTGACAGAACAAACGGCAGAAACGTGCAAGTCTTTCACGTTTGTTAGGTCTGTACATGTACATGGTCTGTATTAAATTTATTTTGCTATAATTAATTGCTATAATTAATTAATTGCATTTGCATTAATAACATTAAGAATGACGGTGAATGGAAAAGCAAATGAATTACCGGCTTTGTTAACCATGTTGTTTACACCTGTACTGACTAAAATGTCAGAGGCCATTTTCACTGAAGGGAGAGACTGGAGTGTCCCATGCTCATCGCCATTACATGTAGAAATGATCCCATTCAGTGGTGCATTGTGCATGAATGCATTATAATACAGGAACAAGATGCAGTAATGGAATTATAATTAGGAAAATGATACTGGAATGTAATGTTTTTTTTTTTTAACACTGCTCCCTCCATCACGAACACATTGGGCCACATCACCACTGGCACTGGAAGGATTTGAGCCGGGCAGATTATATGGTTGACCTCCCTATGTGCTGGAGCCATTTCTGCATCTCCCATCAGCATATGTTGGAAATGTGAGTGTTAATCAGCAGAGAAAGGCGCAGGATTAGAAGAAGTTGTCATATCACAGTCCATGTTTCGGGTTGCTCTGACGGATGATGGATGGAGTCTGTTGGGGGGGAGGCAGAGGAATAAGCTAATCTGCTTTGGTTTGATTCGATAGCTTGTCTAAAAGAGATCCATTAAGTGAGCGGCTGCAAAAGTAGGACAGTGGTGTGTGCTGACAGCTCGGGCACTCACAGTATTTTATTGCTGATTCCTATTAAAACGGACTGTAAACCATAGTTAAACTGAGCGGTTATGATGCAAATGCATAATCCTCTTGCACAGGACAAACTGACCTTGGGTTTAAAGGACTTCTGCATATGTAACACAGAACAATACACTTTTAGATGTAAAAAGTAGATAAAAACAACATGCAATGTTTTCAAATGATCGTTGGCTTTATTCTTAGTAAAACCTCTTAATTAAATGGCTTGGGAGGCAGGGAGAGGAATCGCTTTTGATTAAAGCATTTTATAAAGCAGTGTTTTCGTTTTTGCTTGATTTATAGTTTAGATCGTCTCAACCCCCCATTTGCCATGTTTTCGCTTCATAATCTGCCAAATGTTTTTGTTAGTAAGTGCTAGGCCTCATCCCAGAAACATAGCCAAGACGTGATGATGTCCTCCTTCCAATTAACCTAATTATTTAGCTATTGTTGTTCCACCCAGTATTTTTTTCCCCCCTTTTGTAGCATAATGCAGCTTTTCCCCTCGGGTACTTTGAAATGTGTTGCTCTCATGAAATTCCAAATAACCATCATTACCACGTTTCTCACCTCGGATGTTTGGTTTAATTTAAATGTATTCATTCAGGTGTGAAATGACTTTGTGAGCCTTTGTGTTCTCGTCTTGGTACTTGAACTCTCTTGCTGATGACACAACCCTACTGCGTACGTAGATGTGTTTGACATGTTTCACATTATCCAGCATTTGTCATGTACATACTTCTGTCACATTAATATTCAAAAGATTTCATCCATAGAGCAAATTTTATTAGGAAGAGACCTGGAGACATGCTTGCCAGGGGTTGGTGCTTAGCATCTCACCATCTAAATACATTAGCCTGCTATTATGTAACACAAAACGAAAGACTAGTCCGTAAAGTCTCTTTGAATGGACATCTTGGTGACTGCACTGTACTGACTGCAGTGAAAAATTCAGGAGTTCACTCAGGAGTAGTCGAGGGATCTATCCTCTGGGGACCCTAACTCATACTGAAGCTCTTTTCCTATAGCTGGACCACCACCGTGCTTAAATATCATATATTTCCTAATATTTATCAGATTGTAAGAACTGAATGTCGCTTTAGGTTTCCCACACACTGTACTACTTGGTGCAAGACGAGCCTCACACAGGTGGACGGAAACCTCCATTATGTAGGCCAGACACTGTTTTTGTTCATCTGAGGTTGGTTGTGAAGGAACCGTTAACCCCATGTTAGACATAGTCAAATCTCAGTATTCAAATGTCCCTCAAGTTCCCAGCATTACAAGTTGAGCCCAGGCCATAGATGTGATTCTGTTAACATTTAGTCCTGCTGTCCGCTATGTTGTTCTCCACAGAGACCGTAGAAGCCAGTTGTTACGGCCCAGTGGCTGCTCAGCCATGATTAATTCAGGCAGGCCTCAGGGGGAGAGCGAGCGGGCCAGGTTACCCAGCCAAGGATCTGGTGTCTAGCTGCCATCAACACACTGGCTTTATGGCTCCTTGGCAGTAGCTGAGGCTGGAGCTGGCAACCTTTCACATCAGTTCCTGAAACACACCAATGCAAATTATTGGCTTGAACAGCTGAAATATTTTGAACCTCTTAGCCGTGAACCAAAAGAAATAATAAATGTCCCCGCACACTTGTAAGAAATGTAATTTGAATTTACATAAATATTCAGTGTTGTTGTAGTTGATTCATAGCTGCACAAATGCTACAAAATAAGGGCTGCTGATCATTTTGTAGCTTGTAACCTAGAGATAAGCAGCTGCTGTGTGCTTACAGGGCTTCGCATTCGGCTGGCGCTGTTGGTTAAGGTGACAAGCAGCCCATGGTTTCCAGGCTGGGAGCAGAGTGCTGCTACGAGATAAAGTCTGTTTCAATAAGTCACTCCACAGAAAATGGTTTGGAGGAAATCATGTTTCCAGCACACATTTTAAATCAACACGGGCAATTTTAACAGGCGCTGCTGCTTATTCGCTTGCTTATGGACAGAATCTTACAAATTTAGCATTAATTGAAAGTAGGTTGACCACAAGCGGCTCAACACACGACGACGCGGCGCCGTAATGGTTCTATTCATCTCAAGCTCTTAGGCAGTGACAGGTCAGGTCCACATTCTGCCCACGGTCGCTGCAGTGTGGAGCTCGTCTACATCTCCTTTGTCCGTCCCCTTGGTCAACTGATTTTGATGGATGGATGACTCATGCAGAGTGTCGGGCTCATAAATCAGCTGTTACCGTGGCAAAATGGCAGCCAACATCCATTAATAGCAAACCTGGCCACAACTGGAGGAGCCCATCCTGAAGTTAGTATGGGTTACTTTGCAGACGCTGCGTGATTCATCAATGACTTTCTAAGAGGGAAGGAGATCAGTTGCCAGTGGGACAATAATTGGTGCATGTGTTGCTATAAATATTTCACTTTCAATGGCTTGTTGCCTTGGGGATATTTAGATTGAGTTTGACTTTATTTTCCCAATAGACTTTATTTATTTATTTTTTAAAATAACTTATAAAAGTAGTAACTAAACATTGTGGTCAACAATGTACAAATAAACCATTAACAATTTTCAGAAATAGTTTTTGGGGATTTGATTAAACTTTGGTTATGCGACGTTTAAGCAGTTATTCATGTGAAGAAATCCAATCATTAACAAATTGGTAATGAAACTCTGGGTGTCATCATGGACAACGATGAGGGTTCCCAGACTTCTCTTCTTTTATTTGACCATAGGAACTTGACAATGTTTGTACTACTTGTAAATATTGGTTCATCAGCCTTTTTACAGCGTTGCAGACTTTGAAATGTGAAGGAAACAGGGAATGGCCATTGGTTTTCTGCTGTGATTTTGTATACTTAGTATATTTACTCTGACTTGATATGAAATGGAAACAAATGGATATCAGCGATGAGGTTAAAGGGACAACAGTTTGCGTCTGTGTTGTCATTTTCCCTCCCGCCTGTGATGATGATCAGGAGCCTTACCCCAGCGTCTTCTTCTCCGTCTTAAACAACCGACCTCATTTTAGTGAGACAGTTCTCGTTCCCTGAGCCAAATCACATCGTTTCACATCCAGCTTGTCTGATGGCTGCGTACGACTACTACACATTAATTCAGGTCCTGTCCAGTCACACCTCCTTGATTCTAAACATGACAGCCTTACTCACATTATTAATTTGACATCAGCATTGCTATTTTCCTTATCTTTTTCTATTAGGCAAGGTTCAATAATAAAAATGTCATTGCAGCTATTAAGAACTGACAAATTATGACATTTACGGCACGTGCAATTTATGTCCTCACACAAAGAGCATTACTCCTTTGCAATTTCACCTCACCACCCCCTAAACATAGATAACCGCAAACCAACACGGTAGGTTTGCGGTTCATCATTTGCTGTAAAAGAAAACGTGCTGATTCGGTTGAGTCACAGTCAAATACATCTGTAAAGAAAACGGCGTTTCGTCGGGTTAGCGCCCACTGGAAACCACAGCTGTTACAATAAAGATGTTGCCTTGCGGTTTACTCTGTTTTCTTTTGAATATATTATGTGTTTCAACCCCGATCTGCGTCTGCCAGGCTGTGTCAGATGCTGTTAGTATTCCAGGGCCTTCCACGGGAACAAACGAGCTCTAAATACACTTCTCACAGTTTGTATCTGTCTGAATGTCAGGCCTTATTTCACTGACATGACTGCCTGTTTGATATTTTCTGCCCTGGCTTTAACGCAGTGTCTGAAGGCGAGTTGTAAACAGTAGCGCGTAGCCACTGACACTCAGACGGACTGACAGAGGCCCATGTTTCTCCCATGACCTTTAATCAGCAGCTCTGATGCACAGTTTGTAACAGTTTGAGTGTAATCACATGTAGTAATGAGTAATCTTTTAAAATCGTGGGTTTTTCTTTTATGAGCAGCTAAACATAACCATCACCTCTTTGTGTCACCCTCCAGCTGGTTGGTGGCCAGTTCGACCTGGAGATGAACTTCATCATTCAGGAACCAGAGAGCATCGTGTGCATGGTAGAGCTGTTGGACACGTGTGAACCCAACTGTCAGGCCGAGGTCTGGAGCATCTTCACCGCCATCCTCAAGAAGAGTGTCCGCAACCTGCAGGCTTGCACAGAGGTGGGGCTCATCCAGCAGGTGCTCCAGCGTATAACCACTACCGACAGCATGATCGCAGGTACGCAGACTCGCACCGTGTCAAAGTGTTCTTTTGTCACTGCTAAACTACCACAGCTACACGAGGGGATGTAAAGAGTTCCACCCTCATGAATCAGTGGAGTATCGCAGCTAAAATAACCAG
Organism: Macropodus opercularis; assembly: GCA_030770545.1. NCBI lineage: Eukaryota > Metazoa > Chordata > Actinopteri > Anabantiformes > Osphronemidae > Macropodus > Macropodus opercularis. The sequence goes on from CM061089.1 coordinate 5,085,143, forward strand.
GTCTACCACGTCCGATGGCTTTACTGAGCCAGGAAACAATCATACTGCGTCTCCCTGGAGTCTCAGTCTAGTCTGTTGCCCATCTGCAAATTAGTACGAATTAATCCTACAGTGTTCGGCTCAGTGAATTCTTCCCAGTGAGAACAGCGTTGGCCTAGAGGGTTTGTGCAGCCAAGCGAGGTTGACACAGTATAGCCCAGAACTAACCAGGCAGCTGAATGTTCACTGTAATAGGTTCTCGCTACAGATTTGTTTTTTGTGTTAACGTTTTAATCATATATATATATATATATACACACACACACACACACACACATTTTTTATTGATTGCTGTTTACAACATAAATACTTCCTATAGGTTTGTTTCTTTTTAACCTCAGTGATGACAGCTTCTTTCTTGTGCAGTACATTTTTTGTTTCAGTTATTTGCCCCTGTCTTAGTCAGAGTCTAACCCCAGTCCTGTGCCGTGTGTGTGTGTCTTGCAGACCTGCTCGTGGACACGTTGGGCGTTCTCGCCAGCTACAGCATCACAGTAAAAGAGCTCAAGCTTTTCTTCAGCAAGCTGCAAGGGGAGAAAGGCCAGTGGGTGAGTCAGAGTCATGCCACAGTGATCTGTCTTGGTTGTCTGGGACCTGCATGAGGAATGTGCTAGCAACACTTCAACGGCTGTCATCCCACACACCAATGCCCTCATCACATAGACGAGATAAATCATGTGAAGCCAGACAAGTACTCCACAGTGGTCGCCAACCCTGAGCAACATGAAATTAGTGATATTAGGTGGTTCGTGAGAGGACACATAGATCCCGCATTTAGATGACTCCTCCTGTGTTTACTACAACATTAAAACGGTGTCTGCTGAAAGAAGCGGGTCCCTGAAGTAGATGGGAGCTGAGTGCGTTGTGCCTCTGTGAGAAAGAAAGACACAGCAAAAACTACTGGAAGATATAGAGAAGTCACAACATCTAGGCAGAACCAGTGGCACAGAACAGGAGGCGAGGAGGAAAAGGAGAGTAGCCCATTGATCACTGACTCTAATCAAGTTGTCAAGGAAACAGGGCAACTTAATTTTATGCTTCTAAATTTTATTTTTTCCTGCTGCTCGATGGGATGAGGTTTTTCAATGAAAACAATGAAGTACAATCTTTATTAGTATCTAAAACAACAGGACATTAAAAAGGTCTTTTTCACACTTAAAGTGGAGCAAATCTGTTGGAGAGATTTTAAGTGGGAGTACTTTCTATAATCTGATCCTTGAAACTGCGAATGAAGTTGACTAAATCTCTCTGGATGTCAATGTCTGATTAGTCTGGGAGTTAAATTTAGCACAAGCGGAAGAATGAATGGAAAAAAATGATCCCTGTGTGTTTTGTTCTTGTTTTGCTTTACGCAGCCTCGCCACGCAGTGAAGCTTTTGTCAGTTCTGAAGTACATGGCTCATCGAAATGGCCCCGACTCCTTCTTCAGCTTTCCAGGAAAAAATGCAGCTGTGAGTAGCCAACGTGATAACGCGATGAGCTTAGGAAGGAGCTCAGAGCGAAGTATTTGCAACAGACTACACAGAGTTTTGATGTTTCGTTAAATGGGACACTAGGTGTCATTGCCACAGTGGTCAGCCTTCAGAATGTGCACTAAGGTTTTTATAGGCTATGGCTGGTGCGTGACCGCTGGTAAATGTACATCACAGGACATCTTGTGCTTGCTTTTGTTTTAACACAAGCTTAATTTACATTTCTCTGTAAGCACTTCCTATGGAATTAGCTCTTGTTGGTTTTTGCGATCACAGAGCCGACAATTTCCAAAAACATTGTTTTGCTCTTGCATGCATCATTTACCTCATTCATTTAAATGCACCCTGTTGTTTCCCCTTTTTCCGACACGGAGTATTATGTGACATGCTGGGGTGTTCATTTCAACACTTTTTCTTTATATTTGTTGTATTTTTCATACAGTAATGCATCCAGTAATTTAGTGCCGCAGTAGTTACAACTAGGAAAGTCTGCATTTGGGTTTGATCTTGTTATAGTTTTAAACCTACACAGACACTTTATTCTTCCTGTGTGTCAGCATTATGTTGCCTTCTTCTGTTTTTCAAACAGGCGATAGCTCTGCCTCCCATCGCCAAATGGCCGTACCAGAATGGTTTTACATTCCACACGTGGCTTCGCATGGATCCCCTCAACAACATCAATGTAGACAAAGACAAGCCTTACCTTTACTGGTAGGTGTCATAGGAGTGATAAGTAATCCAACACGGCGGCTAAATTGTTTGTATGAACAGTATTAAATGTAGTAAAAATGGCATTTTAATGTTTACCTGTGGCATTAAAAACATTAGTATGAACACGTTGTCATAGTTGTAGTATCAATAATGCAAAGACAGAATAAAAGCATTTAAATCCCCAAACTGTACAGCAGAAGCACAGCCTTCAGCGTCACAGATGAAAGGTGGTTGTGCTTTCCCCTCCATCTTTCCTGCCTCCTCATCTTCCCTCTGAGGAGCGAGTACATGAAGACCTCTGATCATCTTATTTTCAACTGTAATTAATTTCTGTCAGAAATCTAATTTATACAACAAGGATCTGTTTGGTCTTCAGTGGAAATGATTACCAAGCCGCGCAGCCAACGAGCTGATTGAGAGAATATGTAATAAAACCTCCTCTTCAGCCTGTGCCCTTTTGAGAAGAGATTAATTCAGTAAATCACATGCAGGGGCCCCGTCTCTCAGGGACACGGAATGATGGGAAAAGTCTGTGAAGTTGAGAAATGACTCTTTGCTATCTTTATCCTTTTGAGACCCTTTTAGAGTGTTTATATGATATATTGGACGCCATAACCCATGTTGCCCTTGAATGCATGAAAGCGAGCAGCCTCCAGCAGAAACGGAAGCTGATTGTACTTTCACTTTATTTGTTTTCAGTTTCCGCACCAGTAAAGGCCTAGGTTACTCTGCACACTTTGTGGGCGGCTGTTTGATAGTGACCTCATTAAAATCCAAGGGGAAAGGATTCCAGCACTGTGTAAAGTACGACTTCAAACCACAGAAGGTATGAAAGGAACAAAAGAGCAAAGCGAGACAACCATGCAAACTACAAATTCATGCATATTCATAAAGCCCAATGCTGTGAATGTATTTGTAACTACAGTAAATGCATCAGCATTGACCTAATCAGTCACATGCATACACGTAACAAATCTAGACCTTGCTTTAGGAAAGAACCGTCACATCTCACCTGACTCTGGGGAGAAGCAAAACTAGAAGGAGGAGGAATGAGGGCAATGGGAGAGAAGGATTATCCAATACTGTCTGTCCCTTCTGGGCACAGCACACACTAAAGACAATTACAGTCAGAGCCAGATCCTTCGCCTGTGGACAATTTGAAAGTTCCTTCCTCTTCCCCTGGGCACGAACACATCATGTTACCTCAACAAATCTCACGAGGAGTCAGAACTCATTTTAGTAGATTTTCTTGCTCTATTTTCAATGCTTGTTCTTTCATGTCCAGAGGAAACCATGATAACTTGTTCCACTGTGGTAGCAATAGTAACCCGCTTCGCTAGAAAACTCGATACCTGAAGTAGGTGTGAGTTTCCTGTGAGGACTGAATCCTGAAAAATCATGTAGTTGCCCTAATCAAGCAGCGTAGAAGCTTGTTTCTCATGTTTCTTTTTGTGATTGTCGTTTCACATATGCTATACCACAGCTGTCAGGGTGAGAGTTTAACACTTTGTTAATGTTGTCATAGTGGTACATGGTGACTCTTGTCCACATCTACAACCGCTGGAAAAACAGTGAAATTAGCTGCTATGTGAACGGGGAGCTGGCGTCCTTTGGAGACATCGCCTGGTTTGTCAACACCAGCGACGTAAGTAGCAAACCTGAGAATATTCTTTCTAGTTTAGTTGTCCTTCACAAAGAATAAGCAACATGAAAAGCACTGGTTTCTTTAGTATTTTTGAAATAGGATTGTTTCTTGTTGAAACTTTTTTTTTATTTTTTATTTTACGTATTTTACACCAATAAGCTCTAATATCCGTACTTCCTGAAATTTGAAGTAGGCATTTTACCAAGCATTTTCTAGATTATCTTCTAGGAAAATCACATCCTGCTGCAGGAGTGTTACCAAAAGTGACAAGCAAACCAGGTCTAATCTTATCTCGGTGTGTGCTCAGCCAGTCTTGAGGGTTAAAACCATTCGTGCCATCTTTAACGTGGATAACAAAATTGAAAATGACGACGCATGTACACACACATCCAGCAGCACGCCGCCGGTGCCCAGGGCTGCTTTCTGTCATGCGAAAATATCAGATTTTAGAAATTCAAATGCCTCCACACTGTGGCATAATCCTCTGGTGTGTCTGAAGCGAATCAGCTGCTTGACGGAGACGTGCCCTCTTCGTTCCAAAAACTACTTATGCTTCTGACTGACCCTGACAAGAGGCAGATAGAACATGATCATGTTAGCTACAGTACGCTTGTAGTGTGAGACTGTGTGTGTTTCCATTTATAGCTGCAGTTTCCATAAATGTGTCTTTCCTCTCTGGTCTATTTTTGGTCTTGTTTGCCCTTCTTTCCTGTCTTACTTCCTTGTTTCCTTCCTTTATGTCCATCCTCCTCTCCTTTCTTCTTTTTCATCTCTCACCACCCAATTATGTGTTTATCTCCTTTGGTTCCTTTTTAAATCTTAACTCCTTTCATCGTCCTCGCTGCAGACGTTTGACAAGTGCTTCCTGGGATCGTCAGAGACGGCAGACGCCAACCGGGTGTTCTGTGGGCAGATGGGAGCAGTTTACCTGTTTGGAGAGGCTCTCAGTGCTGCTCAGATCCTGGCCATCTATCAGCTGGGTTCAGGGTACCAGGTTGGGAAAACACGCAACCTTCTGTCTTTGTACAATATTAACATTAAACTCAACACTTGATACAGTATATGCATTAAAATATCTGTATTTTTAGTCATATGTGGAACAATTTGATATTTGTTAATCAACAATGCGTCTCTTTGTCGTTTCTTAATTAGGGCACGTTTAAGTACAAGGCTGAGAGCGACCTGCTGTTTGCAGAGCATCATAAGACTTTATTATATGATGGCAAGCTGTCCTCTAGCATTGCCTTCACATACAACCCTCGCGCCACAGATGCCCAGCTCTGCCTCGAGTCCTCTCCCAAGGATAACGCCTCCATTTTTGTCCATTCACCTCATGCACTCATGCTGCAGGTAATGATGCCCTAAAGGCAACACACTGTTCATGAATGCTTGCTGGATGATGATGCTCCTTTTTTGGTTTGAAAACGGATATTGCTGTATTTGCTATTACTTTGCTATTAAAGGTGAGCTCTTTCACACGCTCCCCACAAATACCACGGCAGCTTTGTGTTCTCTTACCTTCTTCATTTTGAGTTTCCTCCTCTCAAGCTTTAATTGAGTTTTCTCTCGTACCCAAGCTTTGTTTCCTTTGTGAGGGACCCTACACCACACAAACACACACACACACGAATATAATATGAATGAAGACATGACCTATATTTTTTTCAGCTTTGCCAAAATTCCAATCCTATAGAGAGGGGAAGCCAAGCCACTGTTGCTGCAGCTCACAACAGACACCAGAATACAAAACAATTAAAGACGTCTGCAAATCTTTAATCTTTTAAACATTTTCAAATCAGGCATGAACAAAAAGAAAAAAAAAATCATTTGCACTTTTTCAAATTGATTCGTCCTCTAAAATGTGAGTTTGGCTCCAATCAATAGATGTTTTAATTTTAGTTGCATTTGCTGTTTAGCAGGTGTACCAACCTAATGAAGCCAAAAAATGTGACTCTTCATCTTCTTTCTTGGAAATCATGACGGTGACCCATGTGTGAAGTTTGGCCTTGTTCTTGCCAAAGTGCCCACGTGTGTTTGTTTTCGCAGGACGTGAAGGCTGTGGTGACTCACTCCGTCCAGAGTGGCATACACTCTATCGGAGGCGTGCAGGTCCTCTTCCCTCTGTTTGCACAGTTGGATTATTGCCAGCCTTCCAGCCATGAGCTGGACACCTCTGTCTGGTAAACTTTAACACACACACATACACGTACAACCAGTGCAGGAGTAGTTGTGACGGTTTTGCATCTACTGGAAATTCTTATATATATATGTATATGTATATTTATGCTGAGCTTGTGGGCCATATATGTGATATAAACGGCAGTGCTGTACAATATCTGCTGCCCTCAAGGTGATGCTAACTAAAGTGTCCACAACGGGGACACAACACCCTCATTCAATCACATTTCATGTGTAATGTGCCCTTCATAGTCAGAGCTTTGTCAGCAGCTTACATAGATTATTGTCACTGTCCAACTCGCTGTCTGTGCACCTCTGTGCAGCTGCACTTTGCTGTCCTTTGTGATGGAGCTCTTGAGGAACTCTGTGGCTATGCAAGAGCAGGTCCTGGCCTCCAAAGGCTTTCTCGTCATCGGCTACACTTTGGAGAAGGTGAGAAAAACGCACTTCGGTTCAGCTTGCAGAGAAATATACGGGAGAGACACTGCTCCACCGCAGGAGCTGCCCTCATAATGAACCCGCTGCAGTAATGAGGCTGAGCTCGACTCCCACAGTACCACAAACACTTAATATGAGACAGATTTTGTTTTCCCTCAGCTGTATTTGGAGGTCACAGCTGCCCTCTGTGCTTGTTAGGCAGAAGTGGAGCTCCTCTTTAACTATCTCTGCATGTGTCCTTTCCAAGTGCCCTTTGCTTTTTTCGGCAACCTCATCTTTTTTTAACTGACACATCATCTTCACCTCCTATTGTGGCACATTCTGTCTTTCTGTCTGTCCTCCAGTCTTCCAAGGTGCATGTGACACGGCCCATCCTGGACATTGTCCTGGCCTTTTCCAGGTACCTTAGCAACTTGCAGAACGGCGTCCTGCTGCTCAAGCAGCTGTGTGACCACATTCTTTTCAACCCTGCCATCTGGATCCATGCCCCTGCCAAGGTAACAGAAAACACTCACGGCAGCACAATATTTTGCATTTGGTTACATTTGAAAACATTAAATTCACCTGTAGCCTGATCACACAGTTTAGTTAGTTTATACAGACCTCTCTGCGTTCCTGCTCCACTTTTTAGTTTGAGGGTTTTAGATCAGCTCAGAGTTCAAGGTTATCCCTCCACCTGGGACAACGACGCCTCCACTGGCATCCCAAAGGACATAAAACGCTACGGCACCTTAAAACTGCTGTATTCCACTCAAACGCTCATGTGTTGTATGTGCTTCATCTTCTGCAGGTGCAACTCACACTCTACACGTACCTGGCAACGGAGTTCATCAGCACAGTGACTATATACAATGCAATCCGCAGGGTGGGCACTGTGCTTCAAATCATGCACACGCTCAAATATTACTACTGGGTTGTGAACCCTCAGGATCGCAGTGGAATCATTCCCAAAGGCCTTGGTGAGCACATGATCTCAGTGGAAAATAGACTCTAATAATTTATATATGGTAGAGTATCAATATGGGTTCACACGGTTTCTATTGCTGCCCTTTTATAAGTGATAAGGGTCATCAACACATTTTTCGCTATGTAATCACTGGTTCATGTTCTAGCCATTAGCTTTGAGCAGCCATTGTTGCTGTTTTTTATTTTTTAGATGGCCCAAGGCCAAACCAGAAGGACATCCATTCCTTGCGAGCCTTTCTGCTGCTGTTTGTCAAACAACTCATAATGAAGGCAAGTTCATGTTGTAAGACGCCAAAAGCCAGAAAGTGTCGTCGACCGCTGGTGAAGCCACGAATGTTTTGAGATGTTAACCGAGTGCTTAGGAGCTTATGTGTCTACATCTGCCTGATTGTTCTCTAGGATCATGGCGTGAAAGAAGATGAGCTGCAGAGCATCATCAACTACCTCCTCACCATGCACGAGGTAGGCGTTCATACCAAGACCTCACCACCAGATGGCAACATAACACTACCTGACGGATTGTCAGATTCACAGAGAGGTTGGTGATTCTTAAAAACATGTCTTTTCTGGTCCCACAGGACGATAATCTCATGGACGTACTACAGTTGTTGGTGGCTCTAATGTCTGAACATCCTGGTTCTATGGTCCAGGCCTTTGACCAGCGCAACGGGATTCGGTAATGATCATACTTTATGTTGACACGTGCTCATAGTTTTAATTGTGTAGTTCTAATTTTACCTTTAAACATTTTTGCTTGATTACATTTTCTTACAGTGTGATTTACAAGCTTTTGGCCTCAAAAAGTGAAGGAATAAGGGTACAGACACTGAAAGTAATGGGCTACTTCCTGAAACACCTGCCTCTAAAGTGAGTAAATATGAATGAATATAAAATACAAATGCCAGTTTTGGTGTGTGTGAAATTGTACTTTTGAATTCACAGCATTCGTATTTCAAAGTTTTCCTTTATTTTATTACAGAAATGCTCCTATTGCACTGATTTTGGGTGGTGACGTTGATGATACTTTAAGTCATGTGGCAAGATGCGTCTGTTTTGCTTATACCCACCAAATATAGTGTGGGCACCGTCTGCAACTCTGTCTGTCTTGGCTTGAGCCGCTTGCGTCGTCTGATTCAGATGTGAGGCTGATCACAAGACTGCTAACAGTCGACAGCCTTTTTTTCTCCTGCTGAGTTACAATGCTAAAATTGGAAGTGACCCATGATCCCAGATGAAAGCGACAAAGACCTTTCAGTGAAGAGCTCTCTTACTAAGTCAGCGGGGAGTTTCTTTCTCATTCCCTTCATGTCGGGTTGTTAGTTACAGTAACACACAGCTTCTTTTTGGTGTTTCAATCTCTGACTCATCCAGATTTCATTCCAGATTAGAAAAGTGCTGCATAATGCAGTTAATAATTTCTTACTAATGGTGGCATTGTGGAAAATACTGGCCCCCACCTTTTAATCTTCTCTTGTCTTGACCAGGAGGAAGTCTGAGGTCATGCTGAGTCACGGTCTCTTCTCCCTTCTCGCTGAACGGCTGATGCTCAACTCCAACCAGTTCACCATGACGACCTACAACGTGCTCTTCGAGGTCAGTCCACTTAGTGAAAACATCACTCTGGCAGCGGTGATGAAAACCAGCTGCCTACCAGTGTTTGTTTACATACAGTCCGTGTGAATGTTTTATTAAAATGTTGAATTTGTGTCTTATTGACTAACCTCCAATAAATAAACAATGTAATTAATCACCTGCAGCAGCTTGTTTTGACCGTAGTTTACTATGGCTGAATTATATGCATAGAAATGTGGATCCATAGTTTGTTTCTGTGGCACAGTTAAAACCTATGTGGACATTTTATGACTTGAAGCCCCTGCCTGTCCCCTGCTAGATCCTTACAGAGCAGATCTGCACTCAAGTGATCCATAAACAGCATCCGGACCCCGACTCCTCTGTGAAGATTCTCAGCCCGCGTAAGTGCCTCCTCGGGGCCACAGTGCTCCCCTAAATCATCCCCTGCAGCGTGCCCTCTACATACCTATTGCTCCATACAGTACTAGAGGTTATTCCCCGCGGAGTTGTGCGATCGCTCTGTACAGTCAAACAAATGAATGGCATAAATTTTGCAGTCAGCGTTGTATTTCCATACAACTGAACCTCAGACATAAGCCTCACAAGTGTGGTGCAAATGCTTTGTGTGACAAATTAAATGGAAACTGATTATTAAAAATAAGAAATAATAAAATAATGGCACTATGACGTGATTTAAATTGTGATGCTGTGGCTTTAAATTAAAATTGTCTAGTCGATGCTTAATGTTTGCCCAGGAGAAGCAGTTCATATTTTCTCTACACATTCTAAAATGAAAACTATGGTTTGCTGATACTCACATGCTGTATATGAAACTGTGTAATTAACTATCCTTGTTTTTAACGTGTGTGTATTTTATTAACAGAGATTTACACACGGTTTCTTTCATTTCTGTGGCTGTGTTGCCGCTTGTGGGAAGCATGTGCTTATTTTGTAAATGCAGCAACACAACGAGCTCAGTTGGCGACTCCAGCCTTTGATCAATGCTCCTATTCAATATTTTTTCAGCCGGTTGTCTAACCCCAAATTTCACGTGCACGCACGTTAATCAGTTTGAAATTCAAGCACATGGTGCAATCACAACCAAGGTTTACTTCCACCCAACCTTAATCTGACTTGAGTCTTTATTGTGTTAAAAACTCTCGTATGCAACCATCCCAGACAGACGGTGTATATCATAGAAACCCTGTCTAGGCTGCAGCATGTGAGCACATTGTATGGAACATAGAGCGGTGGTCTGTTTCTTCTTTGCCGTGCATTCTCTTGATTTAATCTGTGACAAACTCCCAAAATGGCCCCCTGATTGCAGTCTTTAGTAACGTCAGAGCCAATCAAACAAACCGAGGAAGTACCGTTTCCCTCAAATTAACTCAAGGGAAAGAACCAAGAGCAAATGGAAAAAAGAGAAGGGAACACTGCAGCCCTCCATCCTGCTCTCCCTCTACATACTGGGGTAATTTTCTGGCGGTAAAGGTTCAGTGACTCATAATTTGAGTGACTAAGGCGTAGAAACAACACAACCGTCTGCCGGGGCAAGGGGGCATCAGTTAGCGCCAAGGTCTGAAGAGACAAGTGAAATCCAAGCCCCGCCGTCTCTCTCCCCTCACAGCAAATGGACACTGACATTGTCTAGATAATTCATCTAAACATTCAGTCTCTTTGGTTTAACCGAAGCCAAGCCTTCCACCAGACCTACGACTCTGGCTCTGTCGTTTGAAACAATACCAAAACCATTACAGTATGATAAAGATCAGTGGCCTGGACTGTTTTATTCTCCTCTGTTCTGTTTTTCTTACCGCAGGCACAGATTTTCAGGTGTGTACAGCTGGGAGTTCAAATAGTTTGTGACACAATGATTTGCACATGTTGAGACCAATGTCTGATTTAGCCGTTGATTTGTGTAGTTTTGCTTACGCGTCCAGAAAGCACATTTCTTTTTAAAGGAGGATGTTTCCAAATCACAACTTTTTCATTTTAATCTTTCAATATGCAGCTTCACTATTTCACTAACACTGTAAATACATTTGTATTAACAAGGCAGACGTACAGTCTAGCAGACAGAGAAAATTCACAACATTTTCAGGCTATGTTAATTTTTACAGCACTGTGTTTTTGTCTCTTGGCCTTTTTTTCCCTCTTAATATTTGTAGAAATTCTGAAGGTAATAGCTGCTCTACTTAAGAACTCTCCACGTTCTCCCGAGAGCATGGAGGTGCGCAGAGTGTTTCTGTCGGACCTGATCAAACTGTTCAATAACAGCCGAGAGAACCGCAGGTAAGAGCTCTGAACCACACTGCACACGCTAGTCCACTCAGCGTTCACACGCCAGCGGGATTTACGCTCACCGCCTTCTCATAACCGTGTGCTTTTTGCTTCAGGAGCCTGCTGCAGTGCTCTGTGTGGCAGGAGTGGATGCTCTCGCTGTGCTTCATCAACCCACGGAACAGCGAGGAGCAGAAAATCACGGAGATGGTGTACACCATCTTCCGCATCCTGCTCTACCATGCAATCAAACACGAGTGGGGCGGCTGGCGCGTCTGGGTGGACACTCTGTCCATCACCCATTCCAAGGTCAGATCGCTCGTTACGATCGTACACACCTCACACACACTTTTACAAACACATGCACTCGGGTTCGCTGGAGCTTTATCTTTGAATCATTTTTCTAACCCCTCTTACATTAAATTTTTTTGTTACCTAATACACACTATCACTCTCTAGTGCGCACACACACACACAAGCTGCAGAACCGTTAGCCTAAACATTCGTCACAGAACCATAATGTGGCTCTGCTCCTCACCTTGATTCCAGCCAAACGAGCAGCAGCGTTCAGTCAAGCATCAGCTCTGTCACCCATGTGTTTAGTTTGAATCTGACATAATGCAGTTCATCAATTAAGAAATTAGAGAGCATTATCGTCTCACCCGTCTCTGCAACTCGCCGCGTAGGCTAGCGTGGTAACGGGACCCTACCCTCTCCGTGCCCATCTGATAAAACTATGGAAGCTATGCAGTGATTACACTTTAAACGCGAGTTGCTATATAAACCAATGTGAAAGAATCTTTATTTATGTATGGCATTGCTTCTTTCTTTCACATACACCTCTGGCACTTCTTATTTCCAAACGCTGAATACAGGATAGTGCCCTAGAAATTCAGTGTTGATATCATATTACACTCCTCTGTTCCAAAGCAGTGAAGTAATTGAGGCTGGTGTCAGATTGTGGTCTGGGGGGGTTGTTTAAGGCTGGCAGATTGAAGGCTGAGTTAAGGAAGTGCTTGTGATACGAGACTTCACTGTAGCATGGAGGTGCTGTCAGTGTTAGTGGCCAGCAGGGGGCACAGACATACTGTCTGGGAGATGAGTGGTGACGGCAGCAGTTAGCAGGCTGGATGCTCGGAGTTTCTAACATCTGTCCACAGACTAATCAGTAAAAATACGAAATACGCTCTTGATTACAAAAAAAACAGGCATTTCTTCTTCAGCATTAATATATAATTTAAATATTGCCATGCTTTGTTCTAACCGGATTTGTTTATAACCCTACATCGTGTTGAGGTCTCATTTGGAAACCTCCCAAAGTCCAGGTTTTGTTTTGTGCAGGGATCGTTCTCCTTTGTTAACGACAGGCTGTACTTTCCTTTTCTCCCTGTAATTTAATGTGGTTTCTACAGTCCTAACAATACACAGAACTCATCTAAGTGCACTGTGTGTGAATAGACCTATGTTGTCGTTAGATGTGGGAAATGCATGCACAGCCGCCTGCGAGTGGGAAGCTTGCAGGCACCAAGATACATGCATCTGCTATAAAAAAAGCTAAAGAAACTCAATTGCAATTTTATTGTCCCGTTTGATAGATTTCCTGCCACCTTTGTAGCACCAGAGCTGTTTGTCACTGTTGCTCTCTCCTCCCACTGCTGCAGGGCTGTGTATGTGCGTGTGTTACCAGCCACATTTTCGCTTTGCCCTCCTTTTCTCTTGGGCTCCTCGAAGCCCTTCTCTCCCACCGCATTGAATATTCATCGGAACCGTGCGAGAACAATCAGAGAAACAAGGCCTCATAAATACAACCAGCCCACCGGGAGCCTCTTGATAAGTGCATATATGCATTCACAAATACATATTTGCACGCGTCTTCCTTGCATAGACCGTGATGTAGTTTGCCTTGTGTCGGCTGTGATGAAATGGTTCGTTTTGCATGTGTTGGGATATTTTGCTTTGTGCGTGTTTCACTACTTGTTAATACAGTACCGAATTTTGTCCATCAATTTGTATTTGTTTGTATTAATTATTGTAAATATTTTAGGATGTTTTATATACTGTAGCACGAAAGACAAATGTTTTCAGAAGAGTTAATTAATTACTGGTTAGATGAAGCTGTTTGCTGACTGACTCCTGCCAGATGCACTAAATGTGTCAGACTTGATAAAATAAGTTAAGACCCAACTCCTCCTATGTCAGTCATGTGCTAGTTGGTGTATCTGCATACGGTGTGTGTGTCTGAACAGACAGATGTTCCTGCAGGTGGGCATGCTGACACGACAGCCCTCCCACTCTCAGCCAGGACACCCACCCAAGGTGCCCCCTGTCCATCTCTGCACACAAATCAGTTTGAGAACAAGGAGATTTCCAAAAAGAGAGATGGGAGCACGAAGGTCTCTGTGTCCTTCAGACTCCCACTGTCGGCTAACTTCATTTTACCCGTCGGATATTTTATCGCACACAGTAAATAAATATGACCACAAACGGAGAAGGCAGAGCAGCGGGTTGTTTTTAAATCACATAATTGTTATATAGCACTTTAATTACATTTAAAATCAGACTTGTTAGTTGGAGCGATCAGCGTTGTAAATACTTCGGTCTTTATTGAGACATTACACACACAGGGACTACACTACCAAGAACAGCAGCTTGAGTCAAGCATTGACAAGTAGACAAAACATTGAAAAGTCAATGCTGGGTGAAGGCCATGCTGCAAGTGTTGTCTAGTAGAAAGTCAATCACCAATGTCAATGTCTATTTATCTGATCTTTTATCTTGTCATTCAGAACAGTAATTAGATGATAGGAATTTCCTGAATTATTTATTCCATGTACAGTGTCATCAAAAAAAAAATCTTTGTGTAAACTTGTCTCGAGTCTGTTACGAGACAGACGCAGCCCGTAAATGTATGTCCACGTGCAGGACAAACCTAAGAATGTTGTAATAAAAAGTGAGGAAGGAAGACATGGTGACCAAGAGCGCAACCGCACAGCCTGCACCAACAGATGACATTGATTTTGGAGGAATTGCATTTAGCTAATCGGATTAGAGCCACGCTGTCCTCCCCATTTCCCCTTTGTTTTGTGGTTCTTCCTTATCTGTTCATCTAAATGGGGGCTCCCGGGTTCCTACTGTGGGGGTCTCCCAAGATCGGCGTTCTGCCACCGTGACCCCTGCCTAACAGGTTGCAGTCGGGTCCTCGGCTCATTCTGGATCAGTTGCAGAGCCCAGAAAAGAGGACACTTGAGGTTTTACGGTCATCTTTGGGAATGTGATTGCAGCTTTTGCTTCGCTCCAGGAAAGTTGTCTTATAAAAGATATTGTGAACCAACTAAAACTAGCTGGCTGGAAGCGTCGCAGGGTTGTTTTGTCTGATAGTTTGTCCCTTTCCAAAGAGTTACTAATCTTTCGTGTGATCTGGCCCTGCTGCAGCCACTTAATACCATGTTACCTGTCACATTAGAAAAGCCCACCATGTTTTTGCACATTACCATAACATTTTTCCATACCCTGCTGAGGCCAGGCCGAGTCATGGAGCAGAATGAAATTAGACTAGATTAGCGCTGATGTCTTAGCCACCCAAGGCAGTTTCTATATAGTGTAGCAAGGCTAAACGCTCTTTTCAAAACCACAGAGACATATACTACCTCTGTCTAATGGTAACTGGATCTGCTACAGAGCCCCATTTAAAGCCAGCATTCATCATCTTAATGTACAGACTGCATCCTGAATCTATGACGTTATGCCCCGCACTGTTCTCCTGCGTAATTTCCATACCAGTGCACTCTGAATGCAACCTTTTAATTGGTAAAAATGCTAAACGTCAAATTAAGCTCAAACTAATGGGGGAGAAGGTCTGGCTGCTTGATCACTGGGAAAGCGGGAGGAAAGAGGGAGGAAGAGAGGGAGAGACGGACTACCGGCGCATTCAAAACAGGCTGTGCACTCAGAAAACAGCTATGGATTACCAATCACTGCTCCCACTACAGAAGATTAATGAGCACCCATGTAGCAGGCTAATTTAGAACAATAACGCCTAATTAATTACAAATAATCAGCTTCTTTCTCTTCCTTTCCTTTTCTTCCCCTCTCAATGAATCATTTTCTTTCTTTTCCTCTTTTCACAAGTTCTTACTTTTTCTCCCTTTTGACCTCTGGCTTTCTCATTTTCTTTGTTTCTCTCTCGTTCTCTCGCTCCTTCTGTCCAAATAGCCTCAGGTGAAAAAGCAGCAAAGTGGGTCTAGTTTCATTCCCCCTCCACCACCAGCCCATCTTTGACTTTCTGTCCTACAAACCCAGTGATTAATGCAGGGCCTTAAATTAGGCGTGGGAGGATTTGCCGATGCCGGACACGCACTCAGCACAGCTGGCAGACACACACTAATAGTATCTACTGGTAATCTATGACTGCTTACATGGACGGGCTCTTCCTCCAATGCCACTGCAGACCATTGTCATTATAGACTAGCAGTCTAGTCCACCTATATCAGATGGTAAGAAGACTGATGGAGGTTAATAGGCAGCTGCGCATGAGAGAGGGAAACTCTTAAATATGGCACACTTACCCACAAGTGGTCCCCGTGGTTAGATGTAATAATAAGCTCACAACTAAAGAGCATTTTGAGAATATCCTGCTTCCATAAATTGAGGTTTCCTCTTGAATTTGAATGTTGGTACAAAATAATGTACGAGGCTGAAAGCGTAAACCACAGACGTCTGTTAAAGAGAAGAAGGCGATTAGATCGAGTGGTGTAGGATTTTTGCATGCAGCTACTAAAACATGACGTATGATGATGGTTCTTACTTTGGTTATCAGTTCGATAAATGTTGTGGCAACTGCAAGTCGTCCTTTACTAAGTGTTGGCCGGTGTTGCTGTAAACGGATGTTGTGTCCTTCTGTGTTCGCAGGTTACGTTTGAGCAGCACAAGGAGAATCTGTCCCACATGTTCCAGCAGTACCAGCGCCAGGAGTCTGCAACCTCTCTGGGCACGGTCCGGACCATCTCTGGTACCAGCCAGAGCTCGGAGACGGTGGAAAGTGTCAACGGGCCCCCCGCAGAGGAGACGGCCCCTTCCACCATTATTGAGCTTACAGTGAATGAGTTGGGCCCTGACTCAGCATCTAGTTCCCTCACCCCAGGCCCACAGGACACCGCTGATGAAAGCGGAAACTCATCGATCACTGTGTCCAACATACTGACCAGGACAGAAGATGAGCAGGCGTTGCTTGAGGACTCTTCCAAAGATGGCGGCTTAGGTCATACAATAGAGACTCGCGCTACTGTGACACAAAACAATGAGAGTGAGGAGACCAACGAACAAGACATAGAGAATGAGACGTCCGGTGACAAGGACAGTGAAAATCTACAAAGATTTGGTAGCAGCCAGATTGAAACAGTGGAAGTGGTTGGAGAGTCGGCTACGCCAGCTGCAAGCGATGATGCACAAACGCCAAAAGATGACGAACAAAGTCAGACCAACGACAATGAAACTTCAAACTCAACGACAGAAAACCCTTTAAGTGAAGCAGACGCAAAACTCCCGGCAGCTTCAGACCAAGAAGATAAGGCTGCAGCCTGTCTGGACAACAGTGCCCTGGGTGGAGCTTCGCTCTTCAACGAAGATCTGGTTGAGGTGTCGTCTGTCAGCGACCAGATTCACCCCAGTGATGCTGATAGCCCAGAGGAGTCTTCTAGCGCTTCTGCTGCTGCTGGAGACGAAGTGGAGGCAGTTAAAAAAGAGGAAGATAAACATGAAGGCGATGAAGGCATGAGAAAGAGCCCTGAAGAGAAACAGGTGTCAGGCTTGTTGGAGACCGACACTCGTCCGTCTCAAACACCTGAACACAGTGTGACAGGAGCAACTGAAGAAAAAGCTGAAGATGAACAGTCTTCCTCTGTTTCTGGATCTGCTCCAGCAGAGCAGCTGACCACAGACACCACACTGCCCTCTACAGCCCCGGAGGCTGCAGCAGCATCAGACTCACCTAGTCAGCCTTCAGAAGCCAGCGACACCAATGGGGACAAAACTTCCCAACGGAGTGCAGACAAGACCAAAGAGATCACGATCGCTCGACTGGACGTGTCCAACGTGGCCTTAGACACTGAGAGACTTGAATTAAAGGAGACCTCTGCAGTATGCACTTTATTTTCTCTGCGTTGTACATTTCATTATTAAGCCGTACCTAATAAAGTGGCCAGTGTCTGCCCTTCCTTACAGACCGTGTTGTTATATTCTGCAGGAAACGAGCCAAGGGCAGCCAGCAGCGGCAGCAGAAGGCTCAGCCCAGCCGAGGGACAGCGGCGCCTCTGCCCCTCGCTCCACCATGTTTCGCATCCCGGAGTTCCGCTGGTCCCACATGCACCAACGCCTCCTCGCTGACTTGCTCTTCTCAATTGAGACGGAGGTCCAGATGTGGAGGAGGTAGGCCAACGATCTGCCGATGGAGACTTCAGTACACGTTGCATCACATTTCTCTTTTCTAGGGCAAACAGTTTGTATCGTTTCCTCAGGAACAGCTTAGTATCATGCAGCGTTTCATTTCCAGCTTTATGTTTCGTACAAACTCTCATCTCTCTGTCCACTGTGCTCCTTTATACCAAACTACGAGATGACGATTTCAAAATGTACTAAAACTTTTCTGCCTCTCAGCCACTCCACAAAGACGATTCTGGACTTTGTGAACAGCAGCGAGAACGTGGTGTTCGTGCACAACAGCATACACCTCATCTCTCAGGTGGTGGACAACCTCATCATGGCTTGTGGAGGCATTTTACCTCTGCTCTCCGCTGCCACCTCCTCCTCTGTGAGTGTGTTTTATGTGTAGCTGATGGCACGGGAAGTGATCCATCCACATTGACCTTCCTCAATCGCATTAGACTACAGTTAGCTGCTCCCTAACGTTGTTAGTTTGTTGTTGTGTCGTCTGACCTCGGTGACCGTGGCTCTTTTGCCAGTGACCTGAACAGTGCGTCTAAGAAAAGAATTGATGTTCAGTTCCATTATAATTCAGTTAGTTAGCGTGTGTGTGCATGCTGTGAGCAAATTTGAACCCGAGTAAGAAAGATTATGATTTTATATGTCAGTGGGGTTTTTTTGTGTTGAATTTAATACCATAAGTGACAACATTGCTTTTGTTTTGTTCAAATAAAAGCACTGATTACTCAAATATGCTAAAACGTATGTAGCATTCTCTCTTTATTGCTGTGACCTGTATTATTCTCTCTGTACAAGCAGCACGAGCTGGAGAACATTGAACCGTCCCAGGGTTTGGCAGTGGAGGCTTCAGTCACCTTCTTGCAGCGCCTCATCAACCTTGTGGATGTCCTCATTTTCGCAAGCTCCCTCAACTTCACAGAGATCGAAGCGGAGAAAAACATGTCGTCCGGAGGCATCCTGCGGCAGTGTCTCCGCCTTGGTGTGTGCACTCATGTTTTTGACTTTTAATCTCTGTACTATTTCTTCTATCGTCTCTTATTTTTGCTTCAACCTTGCACAGGTTTCTTTTATCAAGCTCAAGTCCTTCCCTGTTAATCAGTCCATCTCAGATCAGTGCGCAGTAGTTTCCCGTCTTAAGCCTGGTTGTGACTCCTTGTAGCGTTTTGGACCCTCCCCTCTTTCTTTCTTCCCTCTGTGTCTTCCGTCTCCGTCTGTTGCTCTCTCCTCGCCTCTTTCACCCTTCTAGTATCATCGCGCGCTTATCTTGTTATTATAACCCCACAGAATGGCAACGCTCTAAAATGGCTGCTATCATGATATAGCGAGTTCCGCTTAATGGCCTCGGCTCTACTGTACCGCGGTGCCGCCCGAGGCCTTTTTCTGCCTTCTGTTGCAGGCTATTAAAGTTTCTTCTGACAGCCTCAAAAGCAGAGTCTCGCTGTAGCCGAATAAAAAATATTGATGTTCTTACATTATTCATTTAGCGCGGCGCACCTCTTCAGCAAACACGGATCAACACGGCAACGCTCACTCAGCGGTGCAATGTATTCCACACGGATTTCATAGTGATAATTATTATTTTGATGTTACAATTTCTCGAACTTTATTTAATGTGTGTCAGCTTTTGCTCTCATAGAAAGCTTGTCAAAATAAAAGCATTTTCTAACGCATACAGTGGCGCACTTCTCTTTCAGATGTTATCCCGCCATTGTTGTCGGGGTTTTGGAGGAAAGTGATGCTGCTGTATTACAGGTCTACATTTAGAAAGCAACTGTTATGAAATGAATATTTGATGAGCTATGCGCTCCCCATTGCTGGCACCTAATCTGATTTTAGAAGACTGTAACAAGGTTTTAGCGTCTCCACCCCTCCCTCCTCTCTCTTTATAAATGGTTGTATGAAAGAGTAGTCCTAATGGAAAAAGCGAGCCCATTTCCAGACGGAATAATTCCCTCCTTCGTAATCTAAATGGTTCAGAGTTAACATTTGTCAGTTGTCAAGTACAGAACAGTGGGGGTTGGGGAGGCTTCATCGGACGAGCAGTACATTAGGTTATAAATGGTAAGTGTGCCAGGCTTGGAGCCACCTAAAGTTGTCAGAAGGTGATTTTTTTTTTTTCTTGCACTGAAGGGCGTATCTTGCTGCCTACTCAGCATGTGCACACCCAGCGGTGTCATCTATTATGGGAGCTGCACGGAGTGGATGTGATTCAAGAGCACACCCTTGCACTATGACCTTGGTAGGAGAGGTGGAGCAGGGAAGAGTGAACGATGCTGCCAGAGCTGGCCAGAGCACTGACCCTGTCATGGCCCTGCGTTTTTCTCCGTTGTTTTTGTCTCGCTCAGCTGCCCCGTCTGCTTTTCTCAGTTTATGAGCTTTTTCACTACGATTTCTAAGGGTTTGTGTTGTTGTGTTCACTTCGGGTGTCGTCTGTTCTTTTTTTCCCACTTTCAGCTTAATTCCACTACATTTTCCTAAACATTTGTGTGAAAGTAACTTTATTTATGTGATGTAACATAACAACCCCCCCCCCTCTGCCCATCTCTTCCAGTGTGTGCCATGGCAGTAAGAAACTGTCTGGAGTGTCAGCAAGCCCAATTTAAGCCTGGCACAGAAAGCTCAGCACGCAACTACGCAGCCGTGCCCAGCGCTGTGCTGGGAACAGCCAAGTCCGCATCTGCACAGGCGAGTCACCCAAATCACGCCTCCGCTTCTCTGTTATAGATACAAAATTCAAAGTAATCCACTGCTTCATGTGCACTGCTGTCAGCACAGTTTTTAGCCCTTAACCCACAGTAGTAATTCAGAAGCTTTGTCCTTTGTCCATCTAACCAGCAACATCCAAGTGTTATTGCATACTCATATCTTATTACATTACCACACCGGTTGCTTTTTGTTACACTAGAGTGAGCTTCTTGTCGTTGCCCCTTCGATTTGATACTGTGACTTCCAGTAAAGTCCTGTTGTTCTTCCCTGAACTGGGTGTTAAAGCTCATTTATAATGCAGTGGCTCTATATAAAAACCATTATGTTAAGGACGTGATCCCTGGAGGGTTCGCTTCCCTAAACTATAAAACCTTACACTACTCCATGATGTGCACATGGATTAATAATCGTCCTAATTGCTGGAAAGTACCGGCATCTTCTGTGCTTTACTTGTAGACACCAGTGTGGTAATGATGTCTTTTTTTTTTTTTTGTATGTGTACAGAGTCCTGTTGATGCAGTGACAGGTGGAATGTCTCCAATCAGAGACATGGACCGACTGCTGCAGGACATGGACATCAACCGCCTCAGGGCTGTTGTGTTTAGAGATATTGTAAGTCGTAATGAAAAAGCAGCATGCGCAGCAACGGCTTTCTGAAAAAGACAAGCACGCACAGATTGTTTAATGTGTGTTGTTTGTTTCAGGAGGACAGTAAGCAGGCTCAGTTCCTGGCTCTTGCTGTGGTCTACTTCATCTCCGTCCTCATGGTGTCCAAGTACCGCGACATCCTGGAGCCCCAAAATGACAAGAAACACCCTCGACGGTCACAGTCTGCCAGAAGCACAGGTACAAGAAAAAACGTCCATTTGAAATATTTAGCTTAATATGGTAGGAAAATAAAACTGGGCTCTGTAATGCGGTGGTTCCCAGCATGCTTTGCTAGTGACTGTTAAATACAAAGCCAGTATTCACAGCTTCACAGGATTCGTGTCAGAGTTGTTAACAGCTTAATTAAAATGTGATTTTCTCTTTTTAGAAGTGGGTTAAATGTAAATATTAGCATGGTGAGGCGAAGGTACACAGCTGTTAAGTGATTAAAAAAATAAAGACAATTAGAGCAAAGTCTACAGAATAAACCGAATGTTGTGGGGCAGAACTAAATGCTGTGAGGAGCCAGTGCTGTAATGACTCTCTGCCCAGCGAGATTGTTCACTTTTCTTTATGGACTTTCACGTCGTAGATAGCGCTGGCATTTCTGGTGGATTAGAGGTGGAGAATGGCGTCTTTCTCCGACGCTACGACTCCGGTATCGGTGACGACCACGCCTCGGCCGCTGCAAGCGAACCAGACCTGTCCTCCTCGGGTGTGACTCATGGCCCAGACGCCATCTCAGAGGCCCTGTCCACCCTGTCGTCTGAGGTCAGACCTGCTCTGGCCACTGATTCGAAGGGCAAGAATGTGAAGGACATTTTGCGCAGCCTCGTGAGCACGGGCGAGGATGTCATGGTGGACCCAAATCTGCTCCCTCCAGCATTTCTAGGAAACGCGGGCGATGCAGCCAGAGAATTGCAGCTTCAGTTCCGCTCGTTTGATAGGTGAGTGCTCAGGTTGAAACAGGTAAAACACTCACTCGGTAACAAAAACCTTCTGAACCTGGATCTCAGGCTCGTTGCTCCCATTGTTCTTTCTTTTAGCTGTCAATGCAGGTCCTCATCCCAGGCAAACTCCCTTGCAAAGAACCTGTCTTCAGGAAAACAGGAGTCATGTCTGGGATGAAGAGACCGGGAGACGGCGCTGGCAGGAAGCTGTTTCTTTTCACCATGTCACTGATATTTAACAACTTTCTTTTTCATCTCTCCCGCTGCTCGTCTCTCCCTGTCTAACATTGGAAGGGGTATGCCCCCTTTTCCTGGCATAAAAGCTGTATAATTTGCATTACCCTTGGAGGTGCGTGGGTGAGCCGTCAGGAGTGACACTTCAAAAGCAGAGCGGGGTACTGTAGCCACAGACGGGCCCAGGTGAGAGGGGATGGTCACCGGTCTGGTTTGCATTTGGAGCGTTGATTCTGAGACAGACATTCATGGCAGAAGAGGGGGAGAGGGTGGTGAGGAGTGAGAGAGAAGGGAGAAGTCTCCATGGGGGTGATGTCAAGTCAAGCTTCTCTTGTACTGAAGAAAACATTTCTCTCTCGCTCTTGCTGAGATATACACACACACACTCACACACGCAAAGAGACTAGCAACCCCCCGACTGTGGGAATTCCATTGCATCTCTGTGATCGCGTGTCTTTATCTGAGGAATGCTTTGTCAGGTCTCAGGGCACTCTTCATATCAGGGGGATTAGACTGGCTCCTGTCCGCTGAGAACACTCGGTAGGAAGAGAGGACGTCAGGAGAGCTGGAGAACATAGACTAACAGCTCGCTCGCTGCCTGTGGGAGCCACCTCATCCAAGGTACACAGCCCAGGCACAGACGGCAAACTTCACCACAGCTACGTTAGCAAAGGAAACGAAAGCTGCTGTCAGGGTTCAGCATTCACTACTGCACTAGGGTGGCAACCTGTGATTATTTCACCCTGTCTATCAAGAGGTTTGCTGCTGGTGTTTAATGTTATTTATATATAAGAAATCATATGAATATTTCAAATTAGACAAATGTCTAAGGAGCAGAAATATAAGCTGGAGTGGCTTTGTTGAAAGTAATGAAATATATAATTCTTTAGCCTCATCCTCTAATCATTGACCATTTTTCGAAGTAATCCTTAAGTTTATAAAATGTCCAAATAAAGTGAAAAACGGCTGCTGCTGTTTCCCAGAGCCCTCTATGACGTCTTCAAACAGGTTTCGCTCTCTCTCCTATTGTCTGTAGCATTTAGTGGCATTAACTACTCTTTATTTTCTTATCGCCTCAGTTTATCATCAGTCTACTGTCTCGAGTTCTTGCCAGCTCTACCTGCCGCGCTCGTGCATATCAGTGTTTATGATCGCGCAGCATCTCCCACTAACCAGTAAGTCTCCCAGTGACACCAGTACAAGCCAGAGCTGACGTTGTGCTCTGACATCTCCTGCCATAACATGGCAACTGTCCGCTTGCGCCGAGAGCTGGATTTATGAGTGCAATGCATGAAAAAAGCAGGGATCTCCCAGATAAAAACTGGGCTGGGTCAGAGGGTGAAGTATCCCTGCTGATTTATTTACTAGTGGAGACCTGCTGGATTTCTCCCATCCATTTCTCAGCCATGCCCCTGTTATGACAGTCAGTCTGCAAATATTTGCTGACACTAACCAGAGCTAAACAGTGTCATTGTACAAGTCAGTGATTTAGACTGCACGGTTCAGTAGAATATGTGAGCGTTGGACGTTGGGATATACATGGAGCAGTTGTTTGCATTCCTGGGAGTAGACTCCACATGCATGTGAGAGCTGACGTACAGATGAACTGTGTTGATGGTGTTAATGTGCTGCCCATGATGAGACGTTTTTCTATCTTACACAACAGTGAATGAATTAGTTTGTAGTGGCCATAACCATCCAATCACAGCTCCACAGGCGTGTCACATGCCACGACCTTCATTTAGAATGTACAAGTGAATCTGGAAGGTCACAGGCGCAGGTTTCCACAAAACAAAGGTAAACCGTGAGATCAAAGCTCGGCCGGAGCGTCCACTCCCCTCCCTCACACGGGTCGGCTCCCTGGTTAATACTGTACTAAAGTGGATGGTATTTTTACACACAGACATATCACTGACACGTTCTCACGCATTATTGTGCTTGTTTTACCTGAAATAGCACAGATCACCGGAATCGCAGTGTTTACTGCACTTATCCGTTGGACTGTAGGTTAAAGCCTTTGAATAATTCAGCCTCAACCCAGCCAAAATGCTCGTGCACACCCTGCCGTGGGCTCGTGTTTGTGGGTAGAGTTTGGCCGCCGACGGCTGATTAATCGACTTGGGCGGCCCACTCTTGATAAGTGTAGCTAATGACCTGCTGAATAATTCACTGGGCCTTTTGCTGGAGAACAGATGGAAGGCTCCTATGCATGCACTGAGGTGTTTGTACACACATGCACCTAGCCTCCACACACCAGGGGCTCCCCAGCTCTTCCCCTGTTGACACCTGGGGTGCTTCACGTCAGCGCCGCCCTTGTTCCTTGATACCTCCTCTAGCCGACTCACTATCTGAACAGAGAGAGTCACCAGATACTTTTATCTCTATCAGTTCTGATTTTCATTCTTTTCTGTCGCTGCTTCAGTTTGTTTGGATCACTCTGGCTCTTCTCACTATGTGTTTGTATTTTAGAAACACTGTCAAGTCATTGGGATTCTCCAATCATAGATCACATACAGCAAAGGTCAACTGTCGGGGTTTAACTTTCACAGTAACTTTTAATGGATTTGGTCAGCTTCTTTAAATCACCCAGAACAGCCTTTGATACTGCAGCCAGGTATTTGTCTACTCCACAGCGAGCCAGACCTAACTACCTTCAAGTGTGTGTGGATGTATACATAAAAGCTTTCACACACGCACGGGAATGTGCAGGAATGTGTTAGTCCTACTGTATGCACGCTCCCATTCTTTGCTTTCTATATTTAAATGCTGTGCATTTGATGTATGCTCGCATATCTTGGGCCGCCTGCATTGGTTTGTGTTACTGAGAGGGAGCAGTAGCGAGTGATTAGACCCTGCTTCCCCTGTGTCAGCACTGATAAGCAGGGCCAGGCTCTCTTTGATATGGCCAGTGGTCTGTCAGAGCCCTGGTCCTAACTGACAGCTTATCTGCATGCTGCTCTCCTCCCATCTACTGTTTGCCGGATGGGAATTGAACTCCACTCATCTGTACCTCAGCACTATGTGAAACACTTCTTGTTACTTTACAGGAGGCAGTTTTATCATTGCCAGATAACGGTGTGTAAAAATGTCAATGATGTGTTTTTGTTTTTTTGTAAACGATGTGTAATGTAGTACAGTGACAGCTGACATTAGCTGTCTCATGTTTTAGTGGTAATTAGAAATATTCTGCCACCATCTTTGATTTATGATTATTTTGACATTTGTCAATCAGAACAGCTTTTGTAGTGAGCAAATGAAAACATTGTTATATTTGCTGTATTATAAAATTTGAGTTTCTTTTATTTATTCTGTTATCCTTATGTGCTATAAATAATAATTTTAGAAAGACCGGCTGTGTTTGGAATATGGCAGCTAACTGTAGCTGCACAAAACTAATACTGACTAAAACCCCATACAGTATGGACCAGTCGATTCACAGCGTATGAATCCAGATGTGACTGGTACAGGTGTGAAGATGGATGTGAACTGGCACCACCAGCATTTTTATGCATCGATTATGTCAGGGTAACAATTACATGAATGATTTGTCTTCTCTTTCTGCAGAAGTGTTATTGTAGCGCCCAAGAAGGCGAGTGTGACGCCGTCTCCAGGCGCTTCCACTCCCGTCGCAGCAGCCACGGCTGCCTCTGTGTCCGCTGGGACGCCGATCGACAGCGTCGCTGTGGTGTCTTCTGGCGATGCATCCCAGGGTTCCTCAGCCGACTCTGCTTCAAGTGCGTGCAAACACACACGTTTATATAGGTTCCTTATCGTTCTTGCTATATTTCTCAAGAGGTTATCACAGGCCTCCTGAGTTTGTTATTATTATTATTATTATTATTAGTACTATCACCTTTATAGGGTTTGTGTGTCGCAGAAGATTGTGTGTTTAATGTAAAAGCAGGTTGTGTGTGCGTGTGTGCGCATGTGAATAATACCCACTGCTAAAGCTGCGTGGAGTAAATCTGCGGTGTGAGTATGTCTGTGCGTGCTTTAGTGGGGCACAGGGAGGACTAATGGAGATGTTCATTTACTCCTCTTTGTTTGAAGGAGCTACTTCAGCTTGAGAGGGATACTCTCACCAGGCCCACATGGCGCTGCTTAACACCCAACATACACGCACGCACACACATTCCAGCCCACATTACAGCGTCTGTCATTCCTGAAGAGTTATCCCTGCTTGGAGACCGTCCTGGCTGGAAAAACAAGCCCACTGAAACACCAGAGGAATCCCCCTCCTCCATATTCAGCTGGGCATTAGCTTATTTATGAGTCACAGGATAGTGAATTTACTGCCAGATCAATCAAACATGGACTTTGTAGCTTGTGTGCCTCTGTCTCGAGAATTAAGTCGTAAAGCACCTTTTAGTCGTATAATGAAACAGTCACAAAAACAGCCCAGAGGGGTAAATTGGTATGTAATGACTTAAAGAAGAAAAACAAATTTAAGTAGCAGGAGACATTATTTAACTTCTCACATTCCTACACAGGTGTAGCTGCGAAAACATCACTTACGTATAACAAATATTTAATATTGCGCGCTTTTGATTTATGGCTGAGACAGGGAGAAAAAAAACACAAGAAATGATCAGTGTTCAACGAATCCCTGCAGCTCTCAGTGAAGCTTTTCACTGCGGAGGTTTCCATCATGTAAACTCTGAGTTGTACATTGATAAGGAAGACATATTGTGTTTGAATTACACCATCCACTATCTGGCCGTAAAAATTATATTTGTGCACCCGCTTGCCCTATTCAACCATAAATCCCCCCGTTCTATACATTTGAATGGAGACCATTGTTTCATCTCAGAGGCACGTTTCCACGCAGGTCTGTGCTGCTACCCTGGTCCTGTAACGTACTGCTGTGTGTTTGTGTGTGCGCAGCCTCCTATTCTTGTCCAACATCCAGACTAATAACAGAGTTCTTTGATTTCTCCCTGCAGCAGCCGGCCAGGTTCCAGCCAGCACTAGCCTGCCATCTGTCCCCCGACTCTCCCCTGTGACCCAGAACACAGCCCCCAATATGAGGTGATTCATCTTCCTTTCTCTCTCTCTCTCTCTCTCTGCTCTTGAGCACCCACATACACCATCAGCTATTTATGCACATAAGCACACACAATCAGTTACTTATGAATATTCACTGATTGCTGCTTCATCCTAATCCAATTTCCCCCCTTCACATTAAAAACTGATATTTTTCTTGTGCCTTTGTTTCACATTCGAGTGATGCCAATTTTTGTTTTACTCCTCATGTACTGTGCGTGTCTACATCTCTGCATTTTTAGTATCTCAGAGCGTCTGGAGCATGCCCTGGAAAAGGCAGCACCTCTGCTGAGGGAGATCTTTGTGGACTTTGCCCCCTTCCTCTCTAGGACCCTGCTGGGCAGCCACGGACAAGAGCTCCTCATTGAGGGCACAAGTGAGTTCGTCCTCATTGCCATACTGTTGTTAATCCAATTTTGTGGTGAGTGTACGTTGAGCCAAGAGCTGGTAGTTGCGCTGAAGGCTTCCAGGGGTCCAGGGGTCCAGGTCAGGGGCCAGGCCACTAATAGCAGTGTTTGGGATGTCTGCTGCCACCAAACAAAATGGAAAGTTGATTAATAGCTGCAGGGGCCTGAAGAGAAGGCAGGGGGAGGTGTGTGTGTGTGTGTGTGTGCATGCATGTTTGTCTGCATGCGTGTCTGTGTCATTTGAAGAGCAACTCAAAGACCAAAGGCTACTCTGCCTTCTTCCCGTCTGCGCCTCTCCAGCAGACTCTGGTCACTCCAGTGCCCCCTGCCCTCTGAAAGCCTGGGTCTCACCATTAGGGATCAATAAGACATATGTTGGCTAAGTTGGGTCTGTAATACAAGGCTCAAATATGTATTAGTTTACAGTAACATCATGTCAGCTCATTAGGCCCATCGATACTATTGGCTCTCTTGCATATGGCACAGTGTCTGTGTGTGTGTTTTGGTGTAATGAGGGTGAAATGAAACACTCCTAGATAATTGCTTATTTCAACTAAACAATACTTTCTTGAATTTTTTTTAGGCCTGGTGTGTATGAAGTCCAGCAGCTCGATCGTGGAGCTTGTCATGCTTCTGTGTTCACAGGCAAGTCTGGCATCTTTATCATTTCTTATCCTCGTCTTGCACTTCCCCTCCCTCCCATCTGATTCACTCACCTTGTGTGCAGTAAATCCACAGCCCGGACTGGACAGTGGGCCATCCGCTGCCTTATCTTTACTCCACACTACCTTTTTGCTGTCACCCTGTTCGTGAGTGAGGGCAGGAAAACTGGAGAGAAGCCGCAAACATTGGTCTGAGGGTCAAGGGTGGTCGACCTGTCCACATCACCTCTGACCCGAGCGCTGGCCCTCGTGGCCTGGTCCAAACTGATGAGCAGGGTTAATGTAGATTTGATGGTGCTTTGCATCGATTATCCCTCTCCTCTCTGTTGTCTTGTGGGTGTTTTGTTGCCAAGTTTATTTAGCTGCTGCCGGATTCATGAATACTAATTCAGGGATCATAAGCAGGCGTGGGCAGATCAATGATCGGGGATGTCGATAGATCACTTCGGGTCGGCTGATTAGCATTAAGAGACGCGAAGCTACCGAAGGCTGATTAGTTACAGTGCGTTTGCCAAAGTACAGCACTTTACGTTTACACAGAAACGGCAAATGAAAAGTGGCTTTAGCGCTTTTTAATGTAACGCACACAGACAGTTGCCCTCCTATACACACTCTCTGAGACAAGGACAGCAGATAATAACTCCCCTCTGGCCCGGTTTGTTTACGTCTTTACCATTTAAAGCATCGGGAAGAAAACAGATCTCCAATAATACAAAAGCGCATCTGATTAATGGCACTCTCACCAGTGCACCCTGCTTTTTTTTTATCAGCTTTATTTTTTGAAGAAATACTACCTGTCATCTGGCTTTTTTTTTTTTCTTCTTCGCACCCACCCTCCCCCTCCTTTAACCTCTATACCCTGTTTGGTTCCCATTATTCACTTCGCTTCCTCTCTAAAAAGGTAATGCAGTCAGATTACACATCTGCTGTGGATGTCAGTGGCCATGCATAGATTTGAGCTGGTGGGACACGTGGAGGGAATGTGAGCCCCATATTGTCCAGAGACGATGGAATAGCAGGAGTGAAAGCTAGGAGGGAAGAATGACAGGCTCTAATGCACCTATTTGTCATATCTGTCAGGGTGTTGTTTAATGCTAATCTAATCAAAGGCAGAATCTTGGTGATTGCTCTGTTGCACAGCTCATGCTTCACTTCCCTGTTTGGTCCCCAGCCCAAGCTATTTCTTCCCTTCTCCAACCTCCAGAATACCCCACCCAATCTCCACAGCACACTCTCTCTCCTTCTTTCTCTCCGAGTGAGGGAACCTGGGATTGGCCGGCACAGTGTTGATTGCTTCAATAAATCATCCAACCAAATTCTCTCACGGCTAATGCAAATGTAATTTTATTGTTGTGTGGAGGGGAGGGGGAGGAAGGTAGCGGTGATACGCTGCTCCTCACTGGGGAAAAGAGGAAACGGGCACAGACTTTTCCTCTGGGCGAAATCGCAATGTGTAATTATTTGTGTGTTTGTTCTCGTTGTGGGGCAGCGAGAGTGAGTCAGTGCCATGATTGATGACATTATTTAGCAAAGTGTGCTGGGCCCTCTGGCACAGGAAGTGCTCAGTTCTGTGACAGGAAGTGCCTCCTTGGTCATCTCCTGACGCTTTCCTGCCTTCGAGACCAGTGGAGGAAGTGGATGGAGGTGATATTGATAGATTTTTCTCACCCCTACACCCCCCGGCAGAGCTTCATCAGAGACGCGATGCCATCTCTGGGAAATTTTAATTAATTTCCCAAGCTTGGAGATGGAGTGGAGCCAGGGTGAAGGGTCAGGAGGCTGGGGACCACAGAGCAGTTTTTAATCAGGGATGCTATGAAAGTCGCACATCAGCTTGGCATTGAGGAGGGAATGGTAAACCGCACTTTGATAGCGATTCATTTCTAAACAACTACAACAGTGCTCCCAATTAAAGGACCATTTTGACCAGACATTAAGTGTTTGGGTGGCAGGCTGCCTTGTTTTCTGTGGTAGTATTGATCCTTATGGACTGCTGAATATACAAAGTGAGGATTAATGATCCTAAACTGTAGTTCTAACAGACTACACCTCTGAAAAGAAAGAACGGGCGTCTGCTGTGTACGGCGAAGGACGAATTGTCTTCTGCAGGGTTTGAATTTGAACGGCACTTTTTCTCTAATTAGAAGACATGCAGCCATTTAAATAAGTAAATAAATGTCATGACTCGCACAAAAAACTGTGAGGATCTCTGGTGTAAAGATACTCTTTGCCCTTCCCTGAGGAAACTTGACAGTTTCACTCAGCTCTGTCATATTTATGGCTTGCTGTGTTGTTTCCTACTGTACAGTAGATGCACTCCTTGAAGTGGCTCCTGCTCAGAACAGCTGATTAATAAATAATGTTTTGGGACAGAGCTTTCTCTTGCATTCACTGCTGTCCGTCCAGAGCTTTGAGAAGTCATCTCATTGGATACTAAGCCTATGATGAGCAGACTCCTATAAATTACCCTTTTCCCTTTTGTGTAGTAAAAAGTTAGCAAATGTTAATATGCTTGCATGCTAAACGAAGACGGTGAACATATCGAAGCACAACATTTTCATAACATAAGGTACAAAAGGAGCTTTGACCCGTGTTCTGATCTGGCGTTTCATCAAATAAAAATGACTTGTGACAATTGCCCTTTAAATCCTTTAATACCAGTAACACCAGTGTTAACTTGCTAATCCAGTAACAGGATATTAGCATATGTCCCCAGCCTGTTTCACCAAAGTTAACCAGTTTAACAGATGAGCACTCCTCTCACGGTCAACAGGGAGAGAGACATTGACTTCCCTAAACAACTTGGAACCTCCTGACCCTTGACCCGCTGACCTCCAGGGTAGCAGTAGAGAGTGGTGGAGGCATCAAAGTTGAAAGCCCTGCAGTCAGGGAGCAGGTCGCAAGTGCACAGTCATCACGCGCCGCACAATCAATAGTTTAATCTGAGAGACCAGGCAAGCAGTTGATAGACTCGTTGGCCCTAGAATTAAAACAATCAGCAAGTGGGATCTTAGGCCCAATTACCGCACTATGAAGTATTCACAAGTTGCTCTTGTTGAGTCAGTCTGGTGTAAATGGGGTCTGCTTGCGTTCAGTCATTCATATCTGTCAGTGGACATATTTCTTCCTCTCTCCAGTAAGCGAGGCTTTGAAGGATCAAGAGCGGAGCGTGTTGTGTGAACCACTTGCAGAGCTGAAGGAGGTGAGAGAAGTGGTGAGGAATGCGATGAAACCGGGCGACAAAAATACCTTCCCCATCATTTTCCTCGCAGTCGGACCCGCACCCTGCTGTGTAGTTAAAGAAGCACACAAGGTTCAAGATCAGTGCAAATGAAAGTGTTATTTTTTCCCTCCCTCCTTATTTGCCCTCACCCCGTGTTCTGCTCCAGTGCCCCTTTACGGCCGTGCCACGCGGCTCTCTCTGCAATCACTCTCCAGTTCAGAGGATAATATCATGCTGTATATTCTTTGAAAAGGTACTCTCCTGCGGGACGCAGAGAAAACACAGTAACACCAACTGGCCCTTAATTTTGCAGGCTCCCTATCATTGCCAACTATGCAGCCAGAGTGGGGGCGACGAGGTGTGTTGTGTTTGAGAAGCTGGAGGTCAAGGCGGGCTTCCTGACAGGAAGTGAGGTCTAGCTGAGACGGAGAATCAGATGTGAGACTAAAAATTGAGTGGCTTTTAATTCGGCTCCCAGTTGGATTCACTGTGAGCCGGCTTGGACGCGGCATGAATGCTTGGTTGTTTATACACTGCGTATTATTGTGTTTCACATAAATGAATTTCCCTGACATAGCCCTGTTGATTTGACGGGCACCGTTAATGTAATATTTTCCTACGTGACAGTTCTGCAGTTATAAGACCTTGGAATGCATTCGTACAAGCCGCACATGTGTCGCCCCCTGCTACCCTGCCTCAGCCGTCCCGCTGATAAAATCCTGTCCTGGCTTCTCAGCTCAGTTCAGCAGTGGAAAATCATCTGTCTGCATTTTTAATCTTGTAAAAAAGGTCATATTGGGCAGTTGTTTATGTTGTGTGTGCAGTATTTTTCAATTGTTGCAAAATTGTGCGTAACAACTTTACACAAATATTCAAAAATTGTGGTGGTGGATGAGATGATGTCTTCGTCATAGTAGATGCAAACGTCTGGCTCACTTGGACCTGGAGCAGCTGTGCTATGTTTGAATGTTCTTATTTCAACATTATTTAAATCTACTGACATTTAAATGAACCAGACAAATGCTCGATTGTAAGATGCGTTTAAAGAAGAATAATTCATGAAGCATTTTTTTTAAATGGCATAATGCTGACTCATGAATTGTGCGGTATACATTTCAGCCTAAAGCGCAGCTGCTGCTCTAACACGCTCTTGGGATCGACTGTTTGAGGTGCTGCGCTTTCCCGCTTTTTTTTTCACACTTTGCGTTTGTGTAGCTGTGAAAGTGGGATCCGATAAAGCTCTTGGAGACGCTGCTGCATAAATATTTGGACACCGGTAAATATTCTCTTGGTTGTGAGTTTGTTCACGCGAACGTCTGTTTTTCTTTAAGCAGATACCATCTGAGCGAGCAGTTACTGCACGAAGCGACGAACTGCTCAGACTCAGCCGAACGACGAGCAGTGATGCCTAACACACTTGATAGTTTATGTTACTTTGGGGTTTGTCTTATTCATCCACACACGGGAGCTTCCTGGCTCATTGTTGATATCAGATGACCGTTCGTAAACATTCAGGTCGCACAGATACAATAAACCGTTTCCTTGTCTTTGTTTCTTTTGAAATGTCTCAGTTCGCCTCCACCTGTTTGTTAAGCTAATTGTCACAGGACCTTTTACGTCACAGACGGAATATTTCGAGTTAATTGTTGAAAGCGTTTTTGTCCTATTGCAGTTTTACTCCTTGGTTTAAATTGGATTTTGTGGCTTTGAAAAAAAACCTAAACCTCTTTTGTCCAGTTTCTGCTGCACTGCCACACCTGACACAAGGATTTATGCTTTTGTCATCTCATCTAAGGTTATTTTCCCATAGCCTTTCAAATCAACAAATACTTGTGATTATGAGTGATGCCACCAAAAAGCACTACTGGCTTATTTATTATTTCGGGAGGGCTGAGGCATTTTTTTCTTCTGTGGTGGAAAATGTTTTCCTTGTGTTGTGGCGAGCTTGATGTTTGAAAGGCGATTTTGCTCCGGAGGTCTGTGTTTTCTCACTAGTGGTAGTGGTATATTTAGATGTTGATTATGGATAATCAGCTCTAATGGCGGAAGTGCATGGCATGAGTGTTTAGACTCAATGCCATCATCATGGAACACAGACCAAACAGAGCTGTCTTATTGACTTCAGATTGAGACAGACATTTCCATGAATACATTCAGACTTTCAGTCATACACACCCTCACATGCGAACGAGAAGAAAGGGTACAAAGTATAAACCCAGCGAGCTTTCTGTCTGTCGACCAGTTTCTGATCAGGATTAAGTGATCCTATCTAACCTGACTTATCTGTTAGGAGGTCAGGTTAAAGGTGAGAGGTCACGAATGGCTGGATGTATCCGCTCATAGCAGTGCTGTGGTCACGGCCCCTATTGCAGCCATAAAAACCGTGGGACTGCTGACCAGGGTGGACGAAATCCAATATTCCATCACTGACCTGTCTGCTTCCAGATCAGGGCCATTACCTGCTTAAGTGTAACGGGACACCATCCCTTTTATCTGTGTCTACCAAATGCCAGTGGTTTCTTTACCCTTTATTCTACATTTAATATAAAATTGAAGCCTTTCTGAGCTGTAGTTTTGAGATAATGTTTTCGCAAGACTCCAGCATTACTGTACCTTCCCAAGGTTGTAAAAGACGTTACACAATACAAATTTAACCGAAGAGTAAAATCTATTTACT
The DNA here is from genome assembly GCA_030770545.1 of Macropodus opercularis. Taxonomy (NCBI): domain Eukaryota; kingdom Metazoa; phylum Chordata; class Actinopteri; order Anabantiformes; family Osphronemidae; genus Macropodus; species Macropodus opercularis. Next base: position 5,119,432 of record CM061089.1, read on the forward strand.
GACGTACTTCCTGTGGCGTTTATTTAAAATCTAGCTGGCAAAGCTTGGCTCGGTGCGAAACTACCCTACAGCCACAGTAATGGTTAATGTCCTTCGACTGCAGCGTGTGCTTCAGAAGGCCTCAAGGCTGCTCTCACACACTTCCTCCAAAGCACAGTTTAACCACAAAACCCTCTGCCAGGCTTGAACTCCGAAAGTCTTTCCACTCCCAAGCCCAGACTTTTATTCCCAGTGTGCCCTCTTTATTTGGAATGTATTGTAAACACGGTCAATGCCAATATGGTCCTTCAGGACAAAAAGCAGTTATGAGTGGAGATTAAGCGTTAGATTGTTGTCTGTGTGACATACAGTTGGTTACACGGTGATGGTGTGCAGGCGTTTCAGAAGAATGGTTTCCTTTGACTTGGAGAGTGATTAGTTTTGATGTTCATACTGTTGCTGTACAGGAAAAGAGGAAAAGTTACATGGTTTTGAAAAACATCAAATATGTACAAATATGTTTGGATGTGGATCAGAAATTCTTGTAAATTGATCTTTCCTTCCTCTTTGTAGCGCTGATATTCGCGTCCCTGTGGGCTCTCTAGGTTTACTGAAAGGCCAGTCTCTGCATAAACACACAATTTCCTCTATCAGCTCAGCAGACGATGACAGCAGAGTCTGAAACACGTGCACCCTGCACTTCCACTCATTTCATAGTGTTTCGCGGCGCTTTTAAATTAATTCTCTCGCTCTGAATAGATCGTTTCGCGCACTTTGGGCTTGCATTTAACATAGTTACAAACAAATGACGTATTTAAATAAAATCTGTATGATTACTGATGCTGGAGTCACTAGGTAGCTGATGTCTCTACCTTGAAGTTTTCTCTTTCTGCATATTTCTCCATCTCCCCAGAGAGGAAGACGGGGAAAAAGCTCAGTGAGTTTCAGACAGGCCCCATGACCTTGTTGCTTTATTATTCTTTTGACGGTTGTGTCGAAGGTGTTGAAATACTGAACAGAACGTGAGAGACGATGACCGCCGAGTTTCCCTTCTATCGCTGTCCCGTCGAAGTGCAGGATTTAAAGTCGCGCACCGCTGAGGTCGGATTGTTTAGACTGACACCATCAACCATAAAGCTTGTCAAAGGGAGGAGGAAATCTGTGTATTTACTTGTGCTAAATGCTTTCAACACTGCTCCTCTCCATAGTTTGCCATTATATTAACAGTGCTGAACCAAGAAGATAGATGTTAAAACAGGTGGCCTGTAGTTTTTTAAGTAAATGAATTGTAAAAAAAGTTTTATTAGCTTCTGTTGGTTTTATTCAATCAAAGGTAAAGAAATCACAGATTTGTCATTTCCTGACAAACCCCTTGCTATCGTATTATCCATTATTATCGTATTATCCAGTTTTTGCAGAAAATCCTGTGTGTCTGATTTACTCATTTTGACATTTTGCTGTAAATAGATTTGTTTTAAAGCGTAATGTTGCGCATCCAGTGCCTAACACTCTAGTGTTTGCGGTAACGTGTTTCTGTTGTTTGTTTGCTTGCAGGAATGGCAGAACTCCATCCAGAAGAATGCAGGTTTAGCCTTCATCGAGCTGGTCAATGAAGGCAGGTAGGTAACTCTGGCTGTTGTTTCTTTCTAACCCCATCATCAACTTTTCAACCGCACCATCCTTGGAACACATTAAAGCCCCTCAGGCCCCAAAGCAGCAACCTCTCTGAAGCGGTGGCGACTCAAAGATTCTGAGCAGCAATCAATGACTCTGGGGGAGTGAGGAGAGAATTGGGGGAGTAAGGATGGACTTCAAGGATCATTCAATACCTGCTCATCCCAGAGGGATTTGGGAAATGGAGAGGGGCTAGGGAAAGGTGACAGGGGTGCTGATCACTAGTTCCTCTGTGACACATGGGAAATCGGCCTTGATTTCTCACTGTCCTTCAGTCAGTTTGTGCCTTTCTGTCTGAACCCTTCCACCTATAACTACCCCTACCCCTGTATGTTTAATACTTGTCCTCTCATTCATACATCTACACTTAAAACTTAACACACACCAGAGATTTTAGAACATTCTTCTTCATCATCCTTTACAATGGGTATTATAATAATCTCTTTATTTTAATTTTTGCCTTTTTTGATAATTGGCTTCATAGAACAGTACTTTACAGCCGCGTATTGATATCATAGCTAAATGCTCGAATCCACGCTTTTACAGACTGAACCTCGAGTCTGTTTTGTTCATATCTTTAGTGCAGAGCTCCATAAATGGGGCAGAGGCTGGACAGGGCCATAGAGGCTGCGGAGGCCCCAGCATCTCCGCTCCCCTGCTGCCCTGCGCTGAAACAGCAGGCTTAGGTTACAGCCATCCCCTGGCCCCTACACCCAACCTCACAGCCAGTCCCAACCAGGGCCTCCTTGTTCCTCCCCTCTGGCCCCTGCTCTGTTATTGTTCCACTTTGCACAGTACTGACCTTTAGGGCTGTACAGAGGCTTCTCCAACCTACACACACGCACAAAACACGCATGTTTTATCAAACCTGATAAGAAGAGGAAAGGAGGGCCATGCTACATATGTAGCAACACGGGTCCTCCCTCCTGTCAGATGCATATCATTAACAAATCAATTAGCACCTGCACTCTAGTTAAAGCTTGTGTTTAGTTTAGTTTTGTCCCCAAATTAGATTTCCTGCTCATTTTGCACGGTTCCTTTTCACCATTTTATGGATATTACACGGCTGTTCTTCCTATGGTTTATCTCTGCGCTAAACATATGTTTTCAATCCTCTGAATCTGAAGATTCTATGCTATTCCTGAGCATCTATACCAGATTTTTTTCCCTTTTACTCAGAATTTATCAACGATGCTTCAAAATGTAAACAGAAATGAATGTACCCAGCACTACATTATTTCTGACTCTCCCCTGTTCAGACTGCTGAGTCACACCATGAAGGACCACCTGGTTCGCGTGGCTAATGAAGCTGAATTTATCCTCAGCCGACAGAGGGCTGAAGACATTCACAAGCACGCAGAGTTTGAGGTAAGCTGCTGCTAAAAAATCCAAAGTTCAAAGATGAATGATTTCTACCTGCTGTGGCAGATCTATTCTCACGCATGTGGTGTCCTACTCTGCTGGACGTTTGAGTATTTGATGAACCCAGACGTATTTAAGCGTCACACGTCCCCCTGTGAGGTCAACAGCGTCTATCAAGTCTGAGGATCTGTCACCGCAAACTTATCACCGTAAATGTTTAGTTTTCAAATATAACCCTGTGCTAATTTAGAGCACGCACACACACCCGCAGCAAAGTCTGAGGCTGAAGATCATACTTGGCATATGTCACTGACCAAACGTTGTCTAGTGTTAATTTATCCCCAGGCCTCTCCGTCGAACTGCGCGCCTGCCCCTGAAACATAACATCTCCCCCTTCGCTTCCAACGAGCTCCCGACACAAACGTTGCCATTCACATGGAGCTTCTGAGCCAACTCTATCCTGACCCATGGGCACCCTTCGCTGCACCTTTTCCAGTCCAACTCTGCTACACCCGCCTCCTCTGCTTTCTAGATCCTCTCCAAAATCATTTCCTGTCTTGCTGAGATCCTGTCCATTATACTCCCGCTGGGCATGTATTTTGCTAGTGACAGGAATATGGCATCCTCCCCTGTCTTCAATCCCTCCCTCTCTCATTTCCCAGGAACCTGCCAGTACTAAAAACTGCAGACAGAACCTGAAAGGTGCTGGCCTGAAGGGCTGACTGTTAGTAAACCCAGCCCCATTGCTCAGCCCCCACTTCACAGTAAAATGTGATGCTTTTTTAAGGGTCATGGAAGGGTTTCTTTTACATTGAGGTAAAATAAAATCCCTCACCAGTGTTGAAAGTTAATCACAGGGGAGGGGGTAAAAGTCTTGCATCAAAGTTTTTTTTTTCTGTGATTGCCATGTTTTGCTCTCGTTCCCGTCGGGCTGCCTCTCCGTGTGATTGGCACGCCGTTAACCTGAGCCCTTATTGCTCACTCTGCACCAAGTGTCAGTCATGTGCACAGTTTTATCTGACGTGATCTGACCTTATCATTATCAACAACCCAGATCTGCGGCAGGATTTAGTTCCGCTGGGTTGATGATGCAGATTTTTACTCTACTCTATACCCACTCCCTGACGGGGTGTGTAGTATTTGTGCTCTTGAACGTGTACAGTAGGTCAGGTTTAGCAGCTGGCATCTCGCACAAGAGCAGTACAAGTAAAAACAGCTTGTGCATGTTACGTGACTGGCAGACGGAGCAAATCTGCAGCCGATCTGAACACGGCGGCTTCAAATGTTGCTGCTCTGCCTCATCGTATGTCCTTAGGCCACATGATCTCGCTGTAACCATTTCCCTGCTGCATTTCTCCAGCTCCCTGGCAAACCCCTGATTCCAGACCTGTGCAGTTGTTCATGGTAGCTCAGCATTGCGTGCGCCAGAGTGACACTCTAGGATCGACTTGCTTTTATGTTGTTGCACGTCGAGACAAAACTCAAATCCAGTTTTTACGTGAACATTTAGAAAGCTTGTTTGCGTCTGATTAATAGCATGCATGTAAAATACACATAAACATTGGCAACTTTTTGGAAAACAGAGTACAAATGAAATGCAACGAGGGAGCAAGGATCTGCTTTGTACAAATATAAATACGCAGGCAGTGTTTTCAAGAAATAGTTGACATTGTTTACAATCCAGAAGCACTATCAGCTACATGACATATTGCCCCACTTGCAATAATTCAACTAATGGAAAGCTATAACTTTTCATTAGTTTTATTTTTCTGTTGTCATTGGAAACTTGCGATCCTCTACCCGTTCTTAATCAGATACCCACAATGGCTCGTTCCAAACTACGCTTCACAATTGAATTCCCCACTTAAGTGCAGTTGCTCCTCTGTGACCTCTGAGGAGAAGTGAACCCCTGATAAGTCTTGCTCTGATATTGCTGTATTGATTTTTGCCTCCATACAAGCTCTGCTTGAGCCTGCTGTAGCCAGCGGTTTCATTTTGCACTGCCACAATAAAAATAACAGGCCAATGAAACATCCCCCCTGAGGGTGGGGGTGGATGGTTTTGAAATAATTTCCAACTGTGTCCTGGTTTTTGAAGCCTTGTTCCTCTGTGTTGTGTTGCTGTGACGCTATAAACTGGCTCTTTTGTGAAAAATCGACGGCAGAATGACTCATTCTAGCTGTCGTCGTGTTATGTTAGAGCCAAGCAGCTTTGCTAAGTCACCAGTCATGCTATACTTCATCGCAAATGAGAAGTTTGGTTTTAGCTAAACAGAAGCACCAATTCTCAGCCAGACACTAGAAAGTTCACAATGAACTCTACACATGTAAACAAATTAATGTTTGTGCCTTGTCAGAGTTCATATCCTTGGGAAGAGATGTAACATATGCTTTCTCTCTCCCTCTTTCACACTCGCACAGTCTCACTGTGGGACAGAATTGAGTTATCTTTGGCCATGAGAGTAAGTTATTACAGTGGGCTTAGGGTGAAACAGAGATGAAGATAACTAGGGGGGAAATCCAATTACCTTTTAGGGTTCTCTATCTAATAGGATCCTTAATGTGAAGGAGATCTGCAGATCACATGGTGCTGCCCAGCACAGCAAACGATAGACTGATATCTTCCAGAGGAGCAGGAAGAAGAGGGAGGCCAAGAAATAGAAAGGAGAGAGAAATCGAACTCCCTGTTTTTATGGGGCTGTTCATTAGGGATGAAATGTGGTGGGCTCAGGAGCACGAGGGCAGATAAGAAAGTCCAGATAGAGATGAGTGAGCAAGACCCACATCCGTTCTTTTCTTTCTTACCTGTCCCTCCTCTTCACTCCTCCTTTTTTTTTTTTTAATACCGCCTTCATTTACCTGCTATGTGGAGTAATTCAATGGATTGTCTAAGAGATGGCATGAAAGCCAGACGATAGTGGCTAATTAGCGCATGGCGTCATTGTCTTCCCTCTGCTGAGCCTGTAAAACGATCTGGTCCTTCTCCCATGTTAACGACATTAACATTGAGCTGATGCTCATTATGTTCGATTATCACAGCACTGGTCTCTGCAGCTGCGTGACTCAAAGAGCATCACAGAACGGACACGAGTTATAAGAGCTTAAGTTCAACCAGCAGGCAGATCAGTTTATACACACATTTTATTTCACTACAGTATTAAAAAATACCTGAACCTGAACTTAAACCTGAACAAAGGTTTCTCAGACGCACAGACAAATGCACACATAGACGAGAGCCAAAGCTCCCAGAGGCTATTTACACCACATCATTCCCAGAACCCAGTGATAGATGCCACCCACTGCAGCTCGCTGTCATGCAGTTGTCACGGCTCTGATGTAGTATGGCAGCAGGGCTGGATGTCCGAGCACCTCATTAAAATGAATCGTGCATTTATTACTGCACCAACATCAGGATGTTTTTTTTCCTGGTCAGATGATAATTAGACAGAAGTTCAACTTTGAATCTTTTGTCAAAGTACAGATCATGCTGGCAGCTCTTACTCTTGGTAGATGGGTTGTTTTTACGGTACAACGTGGACTGTTTTGACACAAGACGCCAGGAGATCGAAAGCGGGAAGAGGGGAACAGAGGATGCTTGGGGAACTGTAGTTTCGGTCCCGCTGCCTTGTCAGCGTAATGAAGTCCCCAGGTACCTCCTCCACAGCTCCCATCATTATGTGTGACCAGATAACCCCGAAATATGACTTTACTCTACAGTTTCCCTTTGTTTCAGTCTGACAGAGATAATTTCCTGGTGACTAAAAAGACTTTTTTTTTTTTCTCTCTTTCTGAAAATAAGTTTTTATGTCTCATCTCTTTGCCGCTTAAATTTCATATTGTTGATGGAGTCATGTTTGTGCTACCAGCCTGCGTTCATGATTTCAGGCAGCAGCCAATCCAGACGACGTGTATTTTTCATCCGGTCGCGTCCTTCCTTCATTTGACTATTTTTCACCTGCAGACGACAGTTTAACACACATGATTCTTCATGTGGCACGACCTTGGAGCTGGCCTGGAGTCATTGTGCAAAGATGGCAGCACCATAAACTGATATGGCGAAAGGAGGGCGCGGTTTTGCAGAGACAAGAGGTTTCTGGGTAGAGGAGATGAAGAGGCTGCCAGCCGAGCGTCGTGGCCAGTCCATTAAAGATCAGCCGCAGACGGTGTGAGGGGAGGAGCACGGGGGAGGGAGGAGGAGAGAGATACTTTGATAAGTGTTGCAGTGGCGTTAACCTTGATGGCCGCTAGCCACGGGCTGATGCCAGTAGCAGGGATCTGTTTCAGCTGGATTAGATTATTTTTTTTCCTCTGGTGCTTGAAGAGAAGAGAAGAGAAGAGAAGCGGGAAAAAAAAAATCAATACTCTGGAGCACGACATGACAGGGGCATCATTTCAGAATTGAAGTGGCTGTCAGCCATCGTCATTTGGTGACTTTTGTTCGCCATTGTACTTTTAAGGCCTCATTTTTCTCCCCCTCCTCTTCCTTTCACTCGTTTCTTCCCTGGGCCTTTGTCTGAATTCCCCCGGTGACATTTTATGTTGCAATTTGAAAACTCGAGGGCAAGAGATCAAGTGCAAGAGAATCTCTTTGAAACCAATTGGTGGACTGGTTCAGCATCTACTCGTGTTTGGCAACCCCATGCTCCCCTCTCATTTCGCCTTCTTGTCTCCTTAGACCTCCACTGTGTTCCAGCAGGAATTTATTTGTAGTGCATTTGCATTCTCTGATGCCAGACAAGGACGAGCCTGATGCCTTGTGTTCCTCTGGACAGTTTTCTGTGCCCGTTTGTAAATGAAACCCTCAGGGAGCGCTTGTCGACGGATGTGAGAAATTGGAGATTCTCGCGGAGCGATAGCCCAGCCTTGGAGAACGTGTGGCCCTGATGTGCCACCAATGTCAAGAGATTGCAAATCAAGTGCTTTAATAACATCTCTGCTGGTTTTGTTTCTTCCTCCTCTTCTCCAGCAGGACCTTGAGGCCCTGGTTTTGTCAGCCGGCATGTTGAAGGCTCACTGTGGCGTGGCAACACCACTAGACCTTTCTCTGTCACTCTAATTGATAAACATAGGGCTGATATCTTGTAATGAGCATCCATTCTACAGCCTATTATACTGGTTAACCCTCTCAACCCACAGAGGGAGAGGAGGAGGGGAGCCCAGGCATCATCTGACAACAACTACAACATTTAGATAAGGCTGACACCAGTGAAACTCCTCTCCTTGTTCTCCCTGCTTGTTATTTGTAGAAGCAAAATGGCACAAACACAAGTGAGGGCATTAATAAGGATTTTTAGCAGCAAGAAACTTATGCGAGTCTTTCTCTGCTTCTAAGAATTCGTCGATGTGATAAAAATGAATGCGTGTGTTTCCCTTTTGTGCCGGTGCATTATTTGTAAGTTGATTACTGCTCTGCACTGCAGTCGCTTCTCTCACAAACCATTTCCTCTCCAAACCCCAGCACACATCCATATTTATTTATTTGAACCGCGGATGAATTAGGGGAGACACGGCTCAGTGTAATTGACTCGATTAATGCCAGCCATTATCATTTCGTCTTCACCGAGCTGTCTCCTCAGGCAGAGCAGGGACCCACTCCGGTCCGACCCTGTCAGCCAGGCCATGTAATGGAAGGTGCTGCCCATGATTACAGTGTCGCAAGTCATAACGGTCTAACTGCCAGTAAGTTGTGCCCTGGTGGCTGTGTGGGTAGGAGGCGAACAGAGCATTGTGTTCCGTCCTGGTTCCTCAGCTGTACGCTCGTCACTCGCTTGTCTCTGAGCGTGTGCTTATATGGCTGTTTTCTTGTCAAAAGTATGCACATTGGCATCTTCCCGTCTCTCTGAAGGAGACAAGCTTCTAACTGCAAACAGGAAGAAATACTAATTCACTTCTTATGTTTCCACGACACTCTCTAAAAGCAGCGAGAGAGTGGTTTTGTCTGAAAATACCCCAAATTTTCTGTTCTTTATCCTGATGGCAGGATGATGCCAAGCTGGGAGATTTACTGTTCGTAGATCTGTGCTTTTAACGTCCATAATAATACAACATAAGGAGTCTTTCATAATACCTCTGACTTCACATCGGTGGAATGACCCCTGGAATTACTTGTGACTTGTCTTTTCCACTTACGAGCGAACCCAACTTTGGGTTGTAATAGCGCTACTTATGTGTTGAGCTTTTTTTTTTGGTTGTTATTTTAGGGGTGAGTCTGTGAATTTGGCCTTCTCTCCTGTGGTAGACTTTGGCGTTGGATGTGAGAAAAGCCCATTACGACATGGAGGGTTTGGGTGTTTGGGCAGGCTCAACACACAGGTGATGAAGTGTTTGTTTATGGTTATGAGTTTGAACCCAGCGCTGCTGATTAGTACTGGAGACTTTACATGTCTCCGACGGGGGCAGAGGGAAATGGACTCTTTATAGTTGTACTACTTATGCATTTAAAGGATGGAAATCTGCATAAAAATTTATTTCTGTGAAATAATCACATATAAAACTTGTGTATTATGTTTAAAAATAGCACACAGTTAATATTAAGCATAATTAGAATCCTTTTCAGGTTTTAGTCGCGTCCTGAGTCATTTCCTTGGGTTGGAATTGCCTCTATTCCTGGCTTTACCTTCTCTGAGCAAGATTAATGTTCATGCGTTTCTCACACACAGACTTGCACACAGCAAAGTAAAGCCCTGTGATTTTAAACGTGGAACATTTACCCGGCCATCCCTCTTACCGACTCCCTTTACTTTGCCGTTTCCCAGATCATGATGCTGGAAGGTCAAGACCCACTTTAATGCCACACAAAGAGACACAGATTGATAATTAAGGCCGGGCGGCCAACAGAAAAGCCCCTCTAATGTGATTTATACCAATAGATTTTCTGTCAGGTATGAAATGCTGTCGTTCAAATTAAAAAGGAGGACCCATTATAAAGCGCTTTACTGGTAACTTTGGCAACACAGGTTGTGTGACTGCTGTACCAGCGGGTTAGTTTAAGGTTAATTTGATAAAGACATTAAATCACAAGCACTGAATGTATTTTCATTCTTAGAATAGCAGACGTTTTCTTTAATAGAATGCGAAAATAAATATCGGAGTTGTGTGTCTGATCTGTTCTTTGTTCTTGGTCCCCATCCTTGTGCTCACCTTCAGTCCGAGTACCACTTTGAAGCAGTAAACTGCCGCGTGAGTTCGGAATAGAAAGTGCTTTTGAAACGGATCGGAAATCAAAACACTGTTTTCAATTATGGCTGTTATTTTCAGAAGGTGTTTTACTTTTTACCTTCGCTGCCGAGTTCAAAGGCCTGTTCTGATAACAAATTCAGACAGAGAAAAATGTCCTCCCTGTGCATTGTGGGTATCGTGTGATTTGGAGCGCCGGAGGGCATTAGTAAATATGTGTCCACTGTTATTAATCAACATGACATGAGGACAGAAATGACCCTATGATTTTCATTTGGTTCTACTCAGAGTAGAGTTTCTGTACAGTGCTGTGGTGTTTCTACATCTACATTTTCTGGCATTATGTAGTTTGCAACATATAAATTCGTTCGCATCTATAATTCAGTTCTTTGTGCTTTTCCAGTCTAACTGCGCTCAGTACGCAGCTGAGAAGCGGGATGAGGAGAAAATGTGCGATCACCTGATCCGAGCAGCCAAGTACCGCGACCACGTGACGGCCACACAGCTCATCCAGAAGATCGTCAACATCCTGACTGACAAACACGGAGCTTGGGGAAACTCATCCACAAGGTACAACTATAGATGTGGTCTGAGGCGCAAACGCTGTACACATTTTACATTTTAGTTGACTGCCTACTCTACATGTGCCATTTGTTTGCATGTATTATGAATTTAATATTAAGAAATCATATTTCCCAGGACATTTCAAAAACAAAACATTAAGTATAGAACAGATAAGACTTTAATGAAGACAATGCACCTATTTTGTTTCTAATGACCGATGTTCATATCATTTAATTTTCTCAGCCTTGAAAATAATTCAAAGCAGTGTAATGGTTTTAATCTCGTCTTAATCTTTCTCATCCCCCAGTACTCATGACTTTGATTAAATTAGATTTGCAAAGGTGAAAATGTCAGCTCTGGGTTTAATGACGCATTGACTCGGGGGAGAGAGATGAAAGCCATTTAAACAGCTCCACTCCCATTAAGAACAGAGCCAACCTTATCCTCTGTTTGTTTCACCAAGTAGGCAGCAGGATCCAGTGCTGCTACTCCCTAATGATGGCTGTTTGTGCAGGTAGTGTGTAATGGTGAGCCGCAGAGACGGCTGCTGGCTCACGCTTGTTAGACTGAACAAACTCTCCAGGGACTCGTCTGGCGAGGGCCAGATTGCTATTGGATCAGGAGTCTATATCTGGCTGCCTTTGTTTTCCTTGGTGTTATTATTTGTCATATTTTTCCTTCCTTGATCCCATCTCCCTCCCTCTCCTCCTTCCAGCACCTTTCCTCCTGTCTGTTAGGCTCCATATGTACTCACACACAGCTATGCTATTTACTATGGAGATTGTATTCTGAGAGCTCTGGCCAGTAAAGTCCCCCATTACCGGCCCTTTATGCCGTTGCGCTATTGATGGTTTTCCTAATGGCTGCCGATGGGCGCAGGGAGCCATTGGCACTGGGCCTTGGAGCTCAGTGCTCTTTTAATAAATCACAATCAGTCCTGTGCCATTACATCAATATTTTTAGTCAATTACTGTGAAGGTCAGGTGGTGCAGCTCTGTACCAAAGCCCATGGTATGTGGGCATGGAAGAAACATTTGGTGCTGCAAACCCCAGAGAAAGAACGATTAAAAGCAAAGGGTGGAACAGGGAAAACTCAGGACACCTGCATATCAGTTGTTTTAATTCTACCCATAGACTCATGGTGCGACATCATCTCTGCCTGTAAATGCGAACAGGAGGTAGAGGACAGAGGCACACAGTGAAAGCCGCAACCTTTTTCCGGCTGTGAAAATGAAATCCAGGAACACGAAGACAATGCGCTGCTCTGATTACAACCGTTTGTTGGCTGGGTGTAAAACCCGAGCTCGCCTGCTCACACACCATAAAAACGTATTCCCCAAAGTTTCCATTCAATAAAGAGTCTGAAAATGAAAATATTATTTTCTCACAAGCTGATGGGAATTGTTGTTTCCTCACGGCAGACATCTAATAACTTCTGACACAGTGTGACCTGCCTGAATGCAATTTGTGTCTTAATATCCAGCTTACAGCAGCCCTGGCCTCTGGAGGAAAAAGGTGTTAGGTGATTTTCCCCTTTTCCATCCCCCTGCTTTCATCCCGTCTTCATCTGTGGTTTGCTCTGTTCCGTGATTTCTTTTCTCTTCCCCTCCTCGCGCCTTGTCCTTTGCTCCTTCTGGTTTCACTATACACTTCTGTTGTATCACCACGGGTCTAGGGAGGATTCCTTCCAACAGACAAAGGCAGCATCTATCGTTTTTGTGCCCTTTTCTGTCATCCAGTGTCAGGTTATAGACAGCCCCTCAGCCAGACGGGTAGGGCTACTTACATACATACATTTTTGTCCTGGTGCCTGGAGACTCAGGTGTGCAACGTGCCAACCTGCTGTCTTTAAGAGGGAGTAAAAAAGTAAATGAACAGCTAGCGAGATGGCCTCAAATGGAACAAGCGACGTGTCATTCTATCTACCCTGCCATTTTTTTTCCTTCCTTCCGTGAGCTGTGGTCCACTGAGCCTCCAGACTGCGGTGGTATTTATTTGGGTCAGGAATCATCTTTTATGTATATGACACCTAGACAAAGTCGACTGACAGAGAGGGGAGATGGGGGCTGATGATGGACAACGCCAACTCGCGGTCTCGGGGGAAACGCGCTGCTCTCCCGCTTTTCCCCTCTCGTGCCTCCTCTTTACTGCATTCTAATAGGCTGGCTAATGTACCATGGAAATTCATTCTGGATGCACAAAGTAAGCGGAAGGTGACAGCAGCTGGAAAAGGTTGAGGTGCCATGCAGATTCAGTGTCCACACTCTTTTTTTTTTTTTGGTCCAGATCACAACTCAAATCTTTAGATACACTGACATTTGCAGCTCTCCCACTTTGTCTTAATGTTTTCTTTCGTCTTTTTATTCTCGGTTTGTTGTAACAATCCTCACCTCCAGCTAATCCCCCCCAAAACGCGCACCTCGAGCAGCAACTCCCCTCCCTGTGCTCCTCCTCCCTCGTATAAGCAGCTCATTTTCTGCAGCACCACTGCTCTAATGGACGCCCTTAGGCTAGAGGCTTCCCAGCCAAGGGACATCCATCTTTTGGCATGTCACACTCCCGCCCGGCAAAAAATCTTTGTGATGTGCACTCCAATTTTTCTTCAGTAAATCAAATCTTCCTTCCTTCAGAAAGACGAATGCTTTAGGGTTGGAGTGTTATAGAGAAAATCAATGCCAGCAAAATTGAAACAGTATGCCCCCATATTGATCGGCCTTGTGAGATTGAAAACGAACAGCTTTGTAACTGTTCCGCTGGACAGTTAGCTGACCTGTAATGGACAAACTATTGATATTAGTATTACTATTTTATCTTGTGCTATGTCATTTTGCCAGCGCACTATTGTGGAGACATTCTGGGACATTGAATAGGGTTCTTCTTTCTTTTTTTTATTCTTTAATATGCATTGATGCAGCTTATACATTTTAAAAGCATTAGATACACAATAAAATAATGCCGTTGACAAGAACAGAGCAGGTACTGTAGTTTCTGCAGTGTTTTACAAGATTGACAACCAGCTCATAAAACCTTTTTTTATTTTTATTTTCAGTTAATTATTTATTTAAATGATTTAAGAAAATTGTTAGTTTAGGTGACAAGAAATGATGAAAGAAAATACTGCTACCCCCAGATTATTTATCTTGTGTGGGAAAAATGTACAGCTCCTAAAGATATAAAATTTTAATTGTGATCTGATTTTATGAACATTGTCATATTTAATCACCTCACACTAGCGATGGTGATGAGTCATTCACAAACAGTTCCTGTATAGGATTTACCAACACACGTAAATGTAGAATTTATTTTTTTTACACCAACTACTACACCAACTTTAGTAGGTTTGAGTAGGTTTTTATTAAAATCAAACTATTGGGTGTATCATATTAATTAGATAAATATTAAATAAAACACACCCTAATCAGCTTATTTAAGGCTGTGGGTGTATTTGGATCACATTTAATATTAACAACTGCTTGTTAACATAAAGAAAACTCGACTTTCAGATTCACTCAGGTGTGCAGAAAAAAAGCAGTAATGCTCGTTTTCCTTACGACTACATAGGCCTTTATAATGTCCCTCTCTCTCTGTGTCACTCTTACAAGTAATCAATTTGTTATGCTCTGAATATACCACTGAGTTATGCTTACTGCACTGAGGACTTTTTCAAATAAATGATTGCATGAGAAGCTGGAGCAGCCAGATTAATCTTAACTTGTATGCTTTCGTTCCAGACTTAAATCACAATTATGATACATAATACTGAATGTAATGCATGTGTTAAGGCCCAGGTCTGCGTAATGTCCCCGTTTCCTCGCGTGTCTGTTTTATGGACATTCTGTACATTACGACTTCGCTGGTACTGAGCATGCAGAGCTGAAAAAGGAAATGGGACTTCAGCACGTCAGTGGAGATTTTAACCATAGGAAACAAGAACAAAACAGTTTAGAGTACGCGGACCCTCGGAAATGCGTGACACGAGAGGGGCAGGAAGACGCAGGAGAGGGGGAGACGGCTGGGACAGAGGTTGAGGGAGGTTATTTGTTACTGGAGCATCACTGAAGTTGAGATAGGGACAAAAACAAACGGGAACATTGTGTCTCACATGGCTTCCTCCAGCTGAAGTACAGTATATATGGAGCCATGAGCCAGTGTGCGGATCTGTATGTAGAAGTGTCTTGTTTGCTGGACGTAAAACGCTGCAGCTGCAGACTTATCTGACCATCTGATTGCCTTTGTTGTATTTGGGAACGGTATAAACTCTAGAGCTGGATCCCCAGCGTTGATGGATTCTGATTTGTGCTGATTAATACAACAGATCTTTCATTTGGACTCCTTTCTGCTTGTTGCATTTTCGCAGAGCACATGATTATTATTTGTTCTCTAATCTTGATGGCTAATCTTTTTGTTTGAAAGCCAATATTTAGTGAAATATTGCAACAGAATGAAGTCGGGTGGTTGCAAGGTTGCATCTACAGTAGACGACCAGCTCGTCTTCGCACAGAGAAACCTCCATTGCTTTGCTCCCTACTTAACTGGTCATTTTTAACTGGTAATGGCTTTTGGTTTGCTTATAAATACTTGCAGTCTAAACACAAACACGACCCGGCGTGCTGAGCAGAGGCAGCTGCAGCAGTCTGTCTTTGCCTCGGATAAGACAGGAGCTGCAGTTGTTTCCTTTAGGTCCTTGTCCCAGCTACTTCAAAACCAATTAGCTGGACTCAAGTTCTGGTCATCCGTCTGCCTTGAGTCCATCCTAAACATAAAGCATAAACATACTGCGGCAAGAAATGCGAGCCTTCCTTCGGTTATGCTCATCTTTGTAAACCAAACTCGCAGTATCGCGGAGAGATCTCCAGTCCTTAAACGGGTTTAACGCGGAACCCTCCACCTCGTTAATCATGTGCAGTGACATGTGTCTGGGACAGAGAAGTTGTGATGGGGACAAAAAGGATGTTTCTTAAATCTCTGGGGGAGACGGTTCGTGTTTGACAGACATGCGTTCTATCAGTTACACAAAATAACGTGACACAATGGCCCTACCGTGCAGTTTGGCTCATGGATATGAATTAGAATATAGCCTTAATGATAACATTTACCTCCACTGTATATACAGTACAGTGGCTCAGGCTGTAAGGAATAGTAACAAAGTGTCATAGTGGAACATATTAACAGCTGATGATGTCCATATGGTAGCGTGGTTAAGCGTTGCAGTGCGACTGAGACTGAAAAAAAATTACACTCTGTGAATAACTAGAAATGACAACGACAACAAGTTTAAAGTTAGATTAAACGTACAGCGGTTACAGTCACATTCCTTAAAATCATGCTAGTTGTGATTAATTATACACGTGGGGTTTACAACGGTCAGCTGGAGAATGTGGCTCTGTTAGGAACAAATAATGAACTTTTAAGCTGCCCCCGTTAGAAAAAAGTGCAGCCAGCTTATCAAAGCTCATCAAACGATTTGTTGGTTCTCACGCCTTAGATTATACTGAAGAGTTTTCTGAGGTCTATATGCAAACCTGTAAGTTAGTTAATCCCTGAGGGATGTCGTGGTAGAGAATCACTGAATGCATATTGAGTGAAGATGAGAAGCGACGGCAGGTTTCCAGTTCAGCCTCGCGTCTGTAGACTCTTTCCATTGCCCACCTTTTACTAGCAGCTGAGAAATGTAATAGAAGCCTTGTTATAAAGCATGAAAGAAGGCTTCCATCCCGGAAAGACCAATTACACCATCCTGCCTCGCTGCTCACAGCCTGATGCGACTCTGTAGCAACTCTCAGATTTATGAGTTTCATATACCCTTAAGAAAGTATATGGCCTTGCTGGAGCAAGGTCATGATAAAAGGGTGCTGATCAATATCTGAATGAAAAACCATTTGGGAAGTTTTAGGGCTTTTTCTCCCCCTTTATACTCCCTGAATGCAATATCTGCAGAGTATCGATTGTCCGGGGCCAGTAGTTAGTCAAAGGCTATCTCCTTTGACTAACCCCTTTGGAACGTGTCAGCCCCCCCGTCCTCCTCGTGATAGATTGGTATGCTTCCAGCCACTGTAATTACACCATGGGACCAGCAGGCCATTTATTTTGCTACTTTCACCATTTGCCAAAAAATCACCTTTATCTTCAGAATCCAGCACTTTCTTGTGCAGCTAAGACAGAAAAACGGACACATAAAACCGCAATGTTCCACTTCTGTAAGGCTGTGTGTGTTCAGGTCCAGCAACGCCCCGAGAGAGAGAGAGAGAGAGAAACCACAGGAATTATGTGGAATTATGCTTTTTAATTGACCAGAGATTCATTTTATCAGGTATTGCTAACAACTTGCTTTGAGGTAAAATATGTTGTCAGCTTTTAAAAAAGGCAATATCAACCACCTGATCAATAATGAAAAACCTTTATCTATGTGGAGGCTGTTTGTGTTCTTTGAATTCATATTCTCAAATGGAGCGATAACTACACGGCCATTATAGTTAGTCAGACTTCTGTTTATGCCATCATCTCAATCATGTTGCATTGGAATTGCTGCACTTGACACAGGCAACACACACACACACACTGAGCTGTAAGTGCTGTATGATGAGCACAGCCGTGTGATGGAGAAGGGGAGGAGGCGCCGTGAGGAGCGGGCGGCTTCGCTGGATGCGAGTCCTGAGCCCTGTTTCAGTGTTACCGAGCCCTTCAGTGTGGCGTTCAGTTAGAGGAGCACACAGTGGATAAACGCAATGTATCACTGGCGCTTGTGTTTTGAGATTATGCATCAGAATTCCACGGTTCCACGTTTATGTTGTAAGCGTAAGCGCCGCCTTTGCTGACCTTGAGCGTCTCGTTTTTTCTCCCCTTTTAAGGTGTGTTGGAAATGTGGGTGCGCGTTCAGATTTGTCATAGCATTCAAGATCAGTTCTGAAAGCTAGAGGTCAGAAGATTATTACAATGGGCCAGTAATGGCAGAATTATGCAACTCCAGTCCACTGGATGCCCTCATTACCTCGCAGCGGTGGTGATAAATGGCCTTAAATGCATGCTGTCAAAATCGCAGGAAAAATGTGACTCTTCATCAAAAATACAGATGGTACCACTTCAGCGCTGTAGATGTGGAACTCTGTATACACTATTTATTATGTCTTTGATGTTTGGATAATATTTGTAAAGCGAAAACCGCGAAGCTCCAATATTTTAGCTTTTACTTTGTTGGATTGCAAATAGCTGTTTTTGCAGCATGTTAAACACTCCTGTGATTTCGGTCAATGTTTACAACCGTCCCAAACACAGCACTGTAAACCCATGAAATCTGATATAATTAGTGTGTAATTGTGTGGCTTTCTGTTGGTAAATTTACACCGAGCGTAATTGCTGCTAATTGGAAGCTGCACACTAAGCTGCTGGTAATTACGGCTTGATTTGCATTATTTCATTCGCCTGCACTGCATTGTGGGGAGTGTGAAGCCGTTTGCCTCCCACCCATGGGAGTACTTTGATCGGCGCAAGCTGGTGATGTTGCAGAGATGCGGTACCGCTCTTGCTTTTTCCTTCTTTCAGATCACTTTCTGAAAGCTGTGGGATAAATTGGAGTTAATTGGGAGGAGTGGTAGGTGCTCGTGTTGTCTTGGTAATGAGAGGACATGCGCTTGTGTGTTAGCAGCAAACACGGTGAAAAGGAAGATGACGGGAAAGCGAAAACAAAGGCCGCAAATATACTCGAGTGAATTTTGTAATTTTGTATTTTTCCTAAATAATTTGAGTTGTGCATTTCATTCAACGTTTGATCAACCATAAATTCATATTAGGTCCTGCAGAATTACATGTAGACCATAGTCATTTTAGAAGATAAGAGGGAAATCTTTCCAGGTCTGTGACCCCAGCATCACCTCTAGTAAACAACGTTAGCTGAGGTAAATTAACATACACATGTTCTCCTGTACACTTCATTGGCGTGAGAAGGATAAGCATTAATGCAAATGTAGAAAATCACTTCGGCGAGACATAATCATGCCGAACCATTTCTCCGGGAAGGTGTTTGGTCCCGTTTCATTTTAATTCGAGCGTGCTGATACCATCGAAGCGATCGCTGCCACTGTTTGACAAAGAGCCAGTGCTCCTGCGACCAGTCCTCCACATGACAAATCCTCAATCTATCCCCGCTCTCCCGTTTTTTCTAAACACATGGTTTATGCAAATCAAAGCAAAATGGTTCTGAGGGTAGCAGCAATGTTTGAGCAATTTGAGGGCTGCCAATGGGACCTGGCATTAATATCAAATAAGCAAGGAGAGAAATCTCTTCTGCATATGCAGCTCTCATTGACCGGGCCCAAATTAATTTAGCAGAAAGGTTATGAATGACTGTTTGTGCCAAAGTGCAGCCGCTTGTGGTGATATATGAAAGCACATTCACTCTGAATGTCCTGCTTGCTATGATAACGGTCATGTTCATATTTACATAATATCAAACGCTGTCGTAGAAGAAGAACCTGAGCCCAGAGGAAACCGGAATATTTTCTGCTTCAGATATCACGTCCTGAAAAGAAACTTTGCTAAATACACCGCGATGCATCTGTCACTGGACAGGCCCGTCTTAATGGATGTTGATGGATGATAACCATTCATCTTTGTCAGCAAATGAACAATTGTGCCATTGAAACATCGGTGCTATCAAACTTTCCGTCCCTGCAGAGAGAATCTATTAACATGTTTAAACTGGCCGCTCGGTAATGATAAGCAGCAGCGCTGGCCCTCATACACAAGCGCTCAGTCCACTAATCTCAATAATAAATTATGATTAATAGAAGCGATTTGGAGTGGGATTGTTTATTTTAGGGTTTCTTAATGCTAGATTAGTGTTATATTTAGAAGAAGATTAAAATGGAGCAGCTCCCTGGGGATAAGGGGGCGGCTGTAGCTCAGTTGGTGAGGCAGCCGCAGATCGGGTTTGATTCCTGGTTCCTCGTGGACACTGAAACCCTGTGGTAGCTGCTACTGCAGGAAAACGCTAAACGTCGACAGCAAAAGACGGAAAACGGATTCAGTATGAACCAGTAGCGTTAGACTTGGCCATCAGCGCCACTGTTAACACGAGCTCAGCCCCTGAATGCACTTCTCACACTTATAATCTCCTGATACACTGATGTAAACTGTGCTTGTTATTTGTCATTCAATGCGGAGGCCGTAGCTAATTTTGCCCTCCTCTCTTGTAAAGGCAGCTCTTGCTGAATAAGCATTTCATTCACCCTAAACCAGCTTATACTAAACTCTTGATTCAGTGAAAGTGTTTGTTTTCTCACCCTATCCACCAGCTCTTAGTGGTAAAATGAAGCAGTAAAATATCTCAGTTGGCGCCGAGTGTATGAAATTCAAAGCGTATGCGTTTTGATAACTGACCAGCGCGACAGGGCCACAATGAGGGGAACACTGAGCTTCGCCGTTTGCCCTCTGTGTTGGTAAACGTCCTCAAATTTACAGCTGCGGAGCCCTGAAGAGTTTCAAAAATGTTTAAAGAAAAGAGAGGAAAAGAGAAATTGCTATTTACTACCTCGCATAAAACTCTTCCAGGCCCTGTTTCATCAGAGGCCAATGTGGTCCACATTAGAAAGGACGGGCATGGCTCAAAATGTTCCCCTCAGCACGCACCCGCTCAGAGCCCGTTACAGAAACGCTCTGGTTTTAAGGCGCACGCCGTTGCTCTGTCAGCGTCCTCTGCTGCCGTCTTCTCCCCCTCTTTGATCACCAGCGAGCGGCCTTCCAGACAACATTTATGACCCAACTAATTACTAATTACACAAGTGGCCGACGTGAGCCACCACACAACTCTGACCCTTTGTTATTTTAATTGTTGTTATTTTGAAGAATGGCGCTTCCGTAAACTCTGCCAAGGATGCCCTCAGAGGATGGATGAGCCCTGAATAATTTATCATCTTTGTGGAAGCGCACCCCGCGTTCAGTATGGGGGGTTGCTTAGCGCTGTACGTTCCCATTCTTGTTACGGCGACGCTCTCAGGGATTGATGACGAGGTATCTCTCATCGCCTGAGCACCTTTTCTAGCACTCAATCACCAGGACTTCTTTTGTCGCCTGCTCACGACAAGCCGGAGGAATATGACTGGCAGAGGAGGTCGCCTCATGCCATGACTAATTACTCCAGCCAATGCTTCCCCTCCTGATGGATTAATGTGTATTGTGTGAATCGCACTGATGCTCCCCCCCATGATATGAGAGACGAGTGCATCCTGATGTGGAGCTGTGCACCATGCACCACCTCGATAATTATTTTCATAGATGAATACCATTGCAGGCAGGATGATGAAGTGGGCATTTGCATTCAGAGACTATCACAGGCAAACATGGAGCAGGGTCTTTGTCAGCGGTGAGAAATCTGGTCCTGCACAGACCTGCGCCTCTTATTTGTGTCCAGCTTTGCACAAACACACAGTCTCTTACATTATATTGCTTTTTAAGAAGATCTGCACTCGCTGCTCACTTTATTAGGTACAGTCTTCAACCCTTGAACACTAGTTATACCTAATAAATGAGAGCGTATTAAATACATTTTTTATGTAGTAAAACACTTTCTCTCTGTGATTTTAGCATTTTGTTTTGCAGAGTACAAACATGCGCTGCCTTAAAGGCACGAGCAGCAGCCGCTCTCCACTAATCAGCTGCCTTTTTGTGACCAATGGTTGTTTTTTTTTTGGTTCAAATAATCCGTGGTTTTCATTAGTCAGAGCATACAAGGTTTTAAAGAACTCGCTTGGAAATAGTATTACTTTCCCTTTTAGAGGCCCCGGTGTGATCATTGGCGTTAGGCTGGAGATTTGTGAGGAGGCCGGGGGCCAGAGCAGCGTTTGGGAGCAGATCACATAAAGAATGCTGGGGTTGTCCCGTCATAGCTTACGCTCGTGAAACCGTAAAGTGTGTCTTTTTACACCTTCATGGGAGACGTCATACCCACTTACCCACAACGTAGCTGGGATTTGTAAGCCTGGCTAAAATCTCGTCTCGGCTGATCATCAGCTTTCTGCCTACGAATGTTTTACAAACTACCGTTAATTGTTGCTGCAGGTTTTGGGATCGTGTTGACCGAACCAAGCTACATGAAAACATCCAGACGAGTCTAGACTGGGATTTTATCATTATCTGAAAAAAATCTCTGTTTTCAAATAAAACTGCTTTATTTGGCTCAAGGCTGGCAGTTAAATGCGCAGACTGAACCTAAAGTTTATAATGAAAAACATTTAAATTCACGGAGGAAACAGCTGGTTTTAAACGCTTTGCTGTGGCTCTGTGGTATTTCTAATAGCTGTTGTAAATTATATAATATTAAATCAGTCTATCCACTGAATAAAATGGAAATGATATTTAGTTAAACATATTAACATCCTTTGTGACGGACACTTCTCATTAAAAGTTAACACATTCCTTCCCTTTAGAGCTGAATGCTCTACTGACCCAGCTCGGTAAAGAGAGCTGTAAACTGGTCAGACAAATGGAGGCTACAGACATTGATTAATATTGGTAATGCTATCCACGCCCTCCTCTGTGTCTGTAATGGCCTTTTCCTTATCCTGCTAGCCATAAGTCCTGACAAGAGGCATCCTGCTGGGATTGAAATGAGCCTGGGATGGAAGCATGTGTCACAAAAGTGTGGAGAAAGTGATCGCGCCGCCATTTGACCGTTCCTATACAAGTAGCATCACACTGCAGGTAGCGAGAGACGGAGGAACGGGGCCTTTAACGAGATACTGTCATTGTTGTCAGTGATTTGGGGTCTAAGCTTGTGAATAGCTGAGTGATTCTAACTAAGGGTTTAAAAAAAAAGACAATGCTGGCTTTATGTGTGCTTGCTCAAACCGAGTGCTAATGCTGGCCTGCTATACCATGCTGGCTGGTAATTGCTAACACATGTGCTACTCATGTCTCGCTGCAGCCGGCCGAGGGAGTTCTGGCGCCTGGACTACTGGGAGGACGATTTAAGACGGCGACGTCGCTTCGTCAGGAACCCCTTTGGATGCACTCACTCGGAGGCTACGCTCAAAGCTGCGGCCGAGCACGGTCAGTCTCTTCCTCCATGTGCCTCTCACTCGCTTGGCGGTAGCACCAGGTACAAGGCAATAAAAATTAGCCCTCCCGATGCAATAAAAGATTTATTGCACCACGAGACACAATAAAATAGCACCCTCATTTGAATTTCACACAGGTAATTTCATAGCCTGTCTCCCATTATGCAAAGCTGGACTAATAAGCAGCCTGAGTGGTAGCATGCTTCCCTCACACATTCTGTTTGTTACTGAGCAGCTGTGAATGGCGTGAAATGTGAAATTCTGTTCATTCTTTTTTTCATTGGCTGCACAACAGTGACAGGTATCAATGGTAAGTAACATCCACTTTCTTCTTCTTTGTTTCATCCCCATTCAAATATTTAGATTTGAATAAGAGGGTTTTGGGATTATTAAGCAGTTCATATAATACTTTAGCACAGTGTTACCGTAGATGGTCAGATAAAATTCACGTCTTTTTCAAAATAAAATCCATTTTAAGGCTTATAAATTAGATTAATTTGGTTCTTTATACAGTGTGGTAAACACGTAGAAAGAGTCAAGAATATGACTGATATTTGTGTTATTGCACCGTATTAAGGTGGAGTAATTATGAAAACCAAAAACAGATTTTTTTACAGTTTGACTTTTTTTTTTTTTTATTTATTTTACACTTAACTTTACAAATGCAGGTGCACATTTTACTAAACCTTGTCCGACAGCCGCTCCACATTCCCAGCACTCACTTCTAACTACAAGGTCTAAGTGACACATGTCCCTGCATTAAGTGTAGGAGACACATTTTTTTCCAGAATTCAATTAATCCCTCATTTCTGAAAACGGCTCTCATCAGGGTTCGCAGTAATCCTCGCCATACTCGACCTGCTCCGCCCAACGCTCGACCCAATAAGTGTCCGTGCGTCACCTGCAGAGGTTCCCTTTAATGTGACATCATTCTCCAAGCGGCAGGTGTGACAGGAGTCGATAAGAATGTGATCTAAACGCAATAAGAGCAGAAGATCTCTGGATCCTGTGAGGCGGCAGTAATGTCTGCGGCGTGGAGGCAGCTGCAGTCTGAGGCCACAGTCCAGCTGCTCAGCGCTCCTCAGCTACGGGCCCCTGAATAAGACTGTGTTTCCACCTTTATTACGCCTCGTTTTCACTTCAACTAGATGACGACAGAGTCTTACAGTACGTCACATACTTGCGCTCTGTCACTGACTGACGAATCGTAACAACTAACAACATCCTGCACATAGCAGTTGGCTTCAGCGTTGAGACTGTGTGAAACTAGACAGCAGACAAGGGTGCATAGTACCTCAAGAGAACAGCACCGTGCCTGGCTGAAGTTTGGGAATATATCATTAAAATAACTCGTTGACATTGAAGCCTGACGGCGTCCATTTTCTGATGTAACCTTTAGTCTTGTTTTAGTCGACCCGACATTTGTTACGGAAGTGCGGCTCAAGACGAGAATGCAGAGCTGAGTTTCCAAACGGAGCACAAAGGTCATATCTGGCTGTAATTATATTCATCAGATGCAGAGGGGAAAACGCAGCCTTACTCCCTAAGAAAATATTTAGTATAAGATCAAGCCAGAATTCACCCTAATTTTTTAGCTACTTGCGGCAGCACTTTTCAAATCTCAGGCGTGATCGTAAATTTGAAATGGCAACGGAGAATATGTGGCCTTTTTAACTTGGGGATATATTGTAACAAAGTTTTATTTACCGTTTATAAAATGAAGGAAATATGTCTTTTCCATGAAACATGAAGAAAAATGTGTATTTCAGCATTAAGCATATGGACAACTGTTATCATTCATAGTGCGCCAAGATGATTTCCACAGGAGAGTGTGTGGCTGCCAGTAGGCCTGAGTAGGCTGTTATGTATTTATGGCTGGAAAGAACCATCTTTTCTGGGGATTGATTTGGTCTGGTCCAGGCCCTGTGTACCAGAGGTGGCAGAGTAAATACCCGAAGACTAATGTCTCTGTTCTAGTAATCAATACTCGCCTCATGACCACAGTCCTGGCTACGCTCCCGTTAAAAACAAATTTGTTAATTTTGACAATTTAATTGCTGTGGCCGTGCATGCGCTGAGCTGTATGAGCAGGTAGCTGAACCTCTCAGTTGGGGAACGGGGTCCTGGAAAACAGTGTGACCCGTTGGGATTTCTGCTCGTTTGTGTGATGAGTGATGGAGCTGAAGCACGTTGGCTGTTTCCATACACTGGTCATGATTGTAATGTAATTGTGTCACTCTACCAACAGTTTAGTGACATCTTAGTATTATTTTTGCTCTTTTCATTAAAAAAAATTATACTATTTTAAATTACTATTTAAATATACTATTTAAAATTGCACATTTATATTGTTTGTATGCAACTTGTAAATTAATTATAAATTAACAATTGTCTGACTATGCATGTTGCACATGCACTCTCTCTCTCTCTCTTTCTCTCTCTCTCTCTCTCTCTCTCGCTCGCTCGCTCACACACGCACAACATCACCAAAACCTCAGAATTGTCAAATTAAAAGAAAAAAAAAAACAAACAGCTGCTACTTTAAGTACAGAGTGAAAAGTTAGCACATAGCCTGTCACTTACACTATGTGTGTGTTTCTCTTTTGCTCATACGCCTGATAATTGACAAAGGAGACTTTTTTTTGCTGGTTTCATAGACTCGGCTACACTGTACATTTGCTGCTCCTGCTTTTAGCTGCAGTTGCTTCGGTTTGACTGAGGCGCCATTAATAACTACTGCAGTGTTTGAGTGCAACGGCAGGAGCGGGGCTTCGGCTCAGAAGGTTTGGGTGCCTCCGACGGTGCTCTGCTACGTTTGAACGAGGATGTTCATGAATGCTATCTGCACACTGTGACTGTAAGCGTGTCTATAGCAAAATGCAAAGACGCTGAACCACAGCTCTGTTTTTTAAGATCTGACAAGCCCCTTGTCCACTTGCTCGGTGTGAATACAATGGCATGTGGTACGTATTAGGGGACCTGGTAGTAATTTCAGTGCTGCTAACTAAAGAATCCTCCAGGGAGGCTTAATTACAGGAAGACCATTCTAAATATCAGTGAGCTGCATATTTTCCATGACGAGATTTTTTAGCCAAGCTCCTGAAGGTATATAACCATATGACGCGGCTGTGCATTTTTAGGAAATGCAATTGATCTCCCCTCAGGTGAAGGTGAACAACTTTCAGTGTTCTCAGCGTCTCACTAGACCTTAACGCACAATGCAGAATTAAAAAAAACATAAACATGCACAGAAGCAACAAGCGGCTCTCGCTGTGCAGCCTGCTGTGTTTACAAAGAGAGCAGACTCGCCAGCCAGCATTTGTACTGTGAACTTGTGTCTGTGGATCCTTACCATGCACCACTGGGGAATGCAGGGCTCTGTAAATGTTTGCAGATTATCATTTCTCTTAAATAATCCATTTGAAACCTCAAGTCATGTTTAGTTGGACTCAAAATGGGCAGCGTGCAACCCTTTCTGCTTAAATGTGTTTGGACAATATTAGTGCACAGTGGTGTTTGTTTCGTTGTAGGTTCAAGGGCAGAATGTGTTCAGGGTGAGGATTATGTCAGCGTCTGTCCTGCTTAGTTTGCTGCCTGCATGTAGCTCTGCTCTGCTGTTGGCTGTTTAACCAGGTATTAGATTAAAATATTGGGAATATATTATTAAATTATTCTATTATTTCAATTATATATGTGCAGGATGAAGTGTAAATATTAAATTAATAAGTAACCTATGCAACATTGCAAAATTCAAGGCCCAAACTTTAGCAAAATCACAGACTTGCTTGTTGCATAAAAATTATAATAATAATTAGGAGGCTGTTTAATTTAATTTGTTATTTACCTCTAACACACTGAAAGCTGGAGCCTAAACCAAAATGCTTTCCTGCTACAGCATCTTAAATGTGGAGCCGTTTATTTTATTGGTTGTGTTTGTTTGTTTTGAACGTTGCTCATTTTGTAATTGCTGTGTGTGTTGTTGGCTTTAAGTCCACTAACGTGATTATTCCAACTTTAAATGTGATCAACTTCTACAATGAAATCAGGTCAAACGTGTTTTCTGTGTCAACTTACTGAGCCTTAAGAAGCTGATTCAGCTGCATGTGTAAAATATTGCTGTTGTGCTGTGTTGTGCTATAAATATAATTTTAAAAAAGCCACTTTTCCCCTCTAGCGTCTGAGGAAGACGTTCTCAAAGGCAAGCAGTCCCTCAGAGGCCCGGCTCTGGGAAATCAGAACTCGGAGAGTGAGACGTTACTGGACGGAGATGATGACACTTTGTCGTCCTTGGAGGACAAGGACCCGGAGAACGTAACAGGTAAAGATGCAGCTCATCCTCCTCACGTTTGAAACCTGCCCCTCGGCCACGTCCATATTACTTGTATCTGCTCTGGTTGGTACCCAGAAACAACTAAGACCTGAAGTTACTGTCATTTTTATATAATGTCATACACACATAATGTTTCATTAGTGACTAATAAACAGGCTTATATATTGAATGGAAGACTAACAGACATTCTGTGTTGCTGACATATCGCGATGCTTTTTATAAACAGGCTTTTGGTGACTTTGTGTGTCCGGATGTTATTTGTAAATGGCACCACTATCTTAGAAGTGAAAAGTTCACTTTTCTGTCTGCTACTGGAGGTTTGCTACACACACACACACAGGCCTGGGTAACTCTGTAAACATTTTTTTAATCCAGCAGTAGCCATGTTTATTCCAGGGCTCTGTTTACCCCCAAACGGGATTTTATCTGATTTAAGAAAAGCAGCCTTGCAGCAGTAAACCTAATACGTCCCTGCCTGGATGAGCCTATTAGACTAATTTAAGGACTGCAACACAGCCTTAAATTAGATTTGATCCAGTTCGCGACGTTGACAGTGCTGTTTTCCTTTTGTTGTGTCTCCTATTGCAATCATCTTAATTAAATATCATATAGTGCGCTAATCGGATTGCAGCGTAATCCGCATTTTTATGTGCAGTGACGGGCTAAGCTGCATTAATACGGCTCAGGCTCCTATTAAAATGACGCAACTGGACGACAATAGGATTAAAGGTTGGATAAAGTGACGTGTGAGCAGAGGTTGTCGGTAGAGCTGCAGCCTCTCTTTACGCAGCTGTCTGCTGCAGGTGTAATTGAATGTCTTTGAGTGAAAGGAACCGAAAATGTTATTTCAAGCCACGAACAACATGTCAGTACTCGCGTTGAACATATATCTGTTTATTCCGTCGTTCGCAGGAGCGTGTTGGTGCTTAGGGAAATCAAGGCGTCCTGCCTGCCTCCATTCTCTGCAGCGCACATCTGCACATACAATGGCTCATATGCGCCGCGTCGGGGAGAGCCTCCACCCGCAGCTCCCCAGAGCCGCGCTCTCATTGTCATACTGGCATAAATTAAGATTGATGAGAGATTAAGCTGAGCCCACAATCAATTGACTCTGATGGCCTGTCGATTTTTGACAATTATGTGACAAAGTTGTAAGGTATTTGTTTTTATTTTATTGCGAGGTCAGATCATGCGCAGCGTGCAGCCTGTGGTGCTGGATGTTTCTCAGTTGGGGCTATTTATTACAAACTACACTATGGATAGTAGCCTAAAAACGATATATCTACTGCAACACGAATACGGAGTTGCTCTACAAACAAAACTAGTTGATAAGCAGATTTATTAAAAATAAACTAATTGTGCTGTTCCTCCTGTTTGTGAGCGTTGATATCTAATTAACCACGTCCAGGGCAGAATACCCAAATAAAATAGTGCCATCAGCCATCGACTCCACGCAGTGGCTTTCAGAAGTTTATGTGGCGCTGGTGACTTTGTAAAAACCTATTTCCCAGACCGACTCCGTTGTTGTGTGTGTGTGTGTGTCTGTGTCTGTGTGTGTCCTCCAGGCCCAGTGAGCTTGAGCACCAGCGCTCAGCTGGTGGCTCCGGCCGTGGTGGTGAAAGGCACCTTGTCCGTCACCGCCTCCGAGCTCTACTTTGAGGTGGATGAAGACGAGCCGTGCTTCAAGTCCATCGACCCAAAGGTAAGAGACTGGAGCTGCATTGATCACGTCTTCAACTGTCACAGCTACACTTGAATCTGCTGTTGTACTGGCACGTGCTGTGTTAGTCAGCTCACATTTAAGTGTGAACGATGATGGGACGATGAATGTCTTCGCTGGATTTTAGCATAAATTGTAGTTGTCTGATAATGTAGCGACGAGCCGATTTTATTTCATCTCTGTACTTTAAATAAAATTGGGCCAATGTCATTTCCGCATGATAATGCGCACAGTCTTCTGTATATCTTATTAAACATTTTTAATTTTTTAAATAACAATTTTGTCATAAATAAATGGTCATCGTATATTCATGTCAAACAAAACCGTATTCAGGGGTTGCAGTTTATTATTTCAGTCGAAAAATTATAATTATAATAATTTAACATTTAAAATGATTTGTGCTTTGATTAAAACACCTGCAAACGTGTTAACGCGCCAAATAAATGTGCACGTCACCTGCAGAAAACGCCAGACCTACAGGTGGTTGTTGGCTCTGCATAGCCCGCACTTCAACGTAATTATTATTTGTAGATGTCATTTTTTGGGTTGGAAATAAATGTACGTGAATTGAATAATATTTCGATCAGAAATGCGCCGTGTTGCGTAAAACCGGTCAGATCCGAGGCTCGGGTTCTGCTGCAGGCCCTGAGACTCTGCTTCTGCTGGAGCAGAGCACAGACGCTCCCACAACAATATATTAACGCGAGGCCGTTGATTTACATTCATTCGAAAATCCTCTGAGCCTGTGACGCGCTGTAAAAAAGTAACTTATGGCGTAAACGCGATTGACCACATTCTTCCTTCAAAATCTGCCAGAGCGTTTCCCTCCGGTGCCGAGCGCAGGTTGGGTTTTCTCTGGTGGAGACGGAATAATTTACTGGCCTCCATCAGACGGTAACAAAGTAAAACGCACCAGATTCGCCTGAAGTGTCATCTGTCAAAACACGTCAAGACACGAGGCCACGTTGTAATTTAATTTGCAACATTTTATTAACATTTCTTCTTAAGTCACATAATGAAAAAAATCGAACTTGGCACGCTACATTTTCTTCTTCCACCTAACGATTTTGTGCATATATTTAAATAAAAGTTTCTTCACTTTGTGAAAACATTTAAAGAAGACAACTAAAAGTTATGACATGAATCTGAAAATGTACCTTCATTTCCTCTCTGGCAGTGGCCCGATTGCTCCATTTTAAATCAAACCGGCTTTGTGGTTTTCTTGCTGCATTATTGTGTTACTCTGTTTTTATTCACATTGCTCGGAGAACCAGTTGGATCATCTCTGTCCTTTTCTTAAGTTTTATCCCAAAATGTCTCGACAGTCACTTTATAATTTGTCCAAACTTTTAGCATTGGTGAGGATTTCCCTCGCTAGTCTCCATGTCTGCTTAGCAGCAGCCTCCAGGGCTGAGTGAGGCTTTCCCTGAAACAAGTCCAAGTTTGGCAAGAAGTAGTGGGGGCATCTGCGGCACTGCAGGCAGGATATGAGCTGCAGCAGGATGCCGTTCAGTCGGTCTCCGAGGCAAGACTCGTCCCAGTCGGTCTCCCTCGGGTGCTTCTCGCACTCGTATAGCAGCAGGGTCTTCATGTGGTAGTTGTTGAGCGGCTGCCCCGGCAGCTCCAGGTGACGGTCCCTCAGCGTCTTCAGGATGGACAGACACTTCTTCCTGCAGCCGGCCATCAGCAGCCTGTTCTCGGCCTCGCTGAACTGCAGGACCCAGGCGTCGCTCTCCGCGGAGCTCTGCTTCCCCGTTAACGAGTAGCACTCTTTGGACAGAAGGTTGAACCCCTCGGCTTTGACTTCTGCTACTCGGTTAGGACCAGGCCAGGGGATGTGGGGCATGGGCCACTGAGCTGCGCTTCTAGGCCAGATCCCTGTGCACTTGAACGCGGGGGTGATCTGCACCACGTACCGCTCCCTGATCCGTAGTTTGACCTCGCTGGTGTCCGCTACCATCTTAACCACGTCTCGGTAGCTGCATTTATCCACGGCCTGCGCCACCAGAGTCTGAAACCTGGAGCGGATCTTTCTCGCTGATAGGTAGCCCGAGGCGGTGATGAACTCCACCCACAGCGACATGCTCCTTTTACGGCCATCACTCAGCTTCAGCACCGCGCAGCCGGGCAAGGAGCCGTCGTCAACAAAGTTGAACACCCCCATTTGGTTGAGGTACAGCACCACCTCAAACTCGTTGGGGGAGATGACCTCCATCCCCTCGTAGCGCGCGTCTATCTCGCTGAGGGAGCTGATAAACCGGGGCTCCTGCACTTCCACCTCTTTCAGGACATCCGACACCACTTTGCAAACCTCCCTTATAGTCTTCGCAATGGCCGCTTTGCGAGCTTGGCATCTCTCGTTGTAATATTTGTTTAGCTGGTAAACCAGCTTTGCCTGCGTCGCAATCATGTTCGGGCAGAGGTCCGGGCTGTACACCGGAGAGTCGCAGTAGGTTGACGGATCCAATGCTTACCGGTAAAGCCAGAGGCAAATGCTTCCCCGTGCAGGAAAAATGTGTAATCAAAGTTTTTTTTGCTTGTGCGGCGGATGGACGTCAGTGTGAGGAGGAGGAAGCGGATAGGGATGCAACGTAATAGTCTGCTAAATATCAGTCCAACTCATGAGCACTTCCAGCGCGGCTGAGCGTTCAGGTTGTTGCTTCACCCGCGTCCTGGGCTGCAGATGCTCAAGTTAAAGACGCGCTCTGTGAACACTCATCTCTCCGCCTTGTTATTCTCGCCTCTGTGTTGCCCTGCTCACTTTTTCGTCCACACTCAGCTGTGAGCTGGACTTGTGTAGTTTATGAATGACTCCTTTAGGAAGAGTGAAAGGGGTCGGGCTTCTCTTCCTGCAATCATGTGCCG
This sequence comes from Macropodus opercularis, assembly GCA_030770545.1. Lineage (NCBI taxonomy): Eukaryota > Metazoa > Chordata > Actinopteri > Anabantiformes > Osphronemidae > Macropodus > Macropodus opercularis. Next base: position 5,151,151 of record CM061089.1, read on the forward strand.
AGCTGTCACCGCAGGCGACCAATCAGAGCCGCCAGACGCAGACGGTCCTGCAGGGGAGCTCCAGTCGGCGGCATCTGGGCGCACGGAGCTGTCCGCGGCTCCCACGTCGGTGCGGGGGAGCGCGAAGCTCGAGGTTCGGTCCAGCTTCCAGCCGCTCTCTGCTGTATGTCAGCAGCGACAGAAGCGCTTCTGCCTGGGCGCAGTTTCAACCGGCTGCACTTTGAGGATGAGGATGGCGCATAGGAGCAGTGCGAGCCTGCCAACCTCAAACGGCTTCTCTTTCAGTGGCTCGTAGACTTGGTTGTGTTGTTTGGTTAAAAGCACCCTCCTTTGGATTATCCACGGCTAGTGCAGCAGGTCATACTGATATATTACAAACCTCTAGTGAACTGCGTTGGCGTCAGGTTTAAAACCTAAACGTAACTGTTTTTAGGTATACCTGCCTATAATAAATTAATTGGCTGCGTTATTTGTTTTGAATAACAAATAAACAATATTTATATCAGTGTTTTTACTCAGTCCCCACCGTTGGGATCAGTCTGGTTTCTTCTGAGGTAAGTCTTGTATGTGGCTTATCCATCTAAACAAACCTAATTTTTGTCTGCAGTAGTTCTACAACTCTAAATTATAAATAATACATCTCCAGTAGACCTGCAGCTTAAGTTGACAAAAGCTTAAATTACTGTTTGTAGCCTCTCATTCTCTAATAAATTCACCTTTCATCCGCTTAATGAGATTTTTAGCCAAAAAATAAAAAAACACTGATCAACATTTAATTCGACATTTTCGTGCTTTTTGCACCGTCGATATTTCGCATAAGTGACATCGCGGCTTTATCTCCTCGAACCGTGGCCACACTGAATAATTTAATGGGGTCTGTCCACGTTGTACCTGAGGTCTCTTCCCCGCCAGGACTTCACAGAAGCCCACACGAGTCATTACTTTGAAGCTGAGGGAACATTTGTCCATGTGTTGCTGCAGCTTTTCTTCTCCCTGTGTCTGCTCATGTCGCATCATTGAGCTGTAACGTCTACGTTTAATTTCCTTTTAAAGTCCGTTCACTTAGCGTCTTATTGTTAGAGGATTTTCTCTCCGCGATATTGCAGCGAATAAATTAGGAGACAAATGATAAATAGCGTAGAGTCAAGTAATCCCCGTAAATGGATCAGTTGAATGAATCAAATTATACTACATTTTATTTATTTATTGAATGTCCTTCCTAATATAAATATTGATCTGAGACAATGAGGAAATATTGTAACGATAAGGAGCCTTGAGCTGCGTATGACCCTAAACTCTGCAACCAGAAGACTGTTTTTAAGGTATTAAAGCTGAACTACAAAGATATGATTACACTTGTTGCAAAAATAATTTGACAGCGTCTTGGTAATGATTTCCAGAAACCCGTTTTCTGATATGAAGTAGCCAACTATGCAGAGGATTCTCCCAGAGCTCCTTCATTCTCTGGACTTTGTCATATAGCCTTTTCCACAGGGGGTGTCCAGGCTTTTGGGGAGTGTAAAGTAAGTTATGATTAAATCTGCAGAATTCGTTATATCGTTTGGTGTTTAAAGGCTGTAAAGTGCTTTTTTTTTTGCCACTTTAACAAATAACCACAAAAAGCAAAATGCACAACATACTTGTGTGAGCAAATCCTATTTTTGTTTAATGTTTGCCTAATTAGTTTACGTATTTCCATGAACAATGGCGGAACAACACAGAAGTGAGCTTTTAGTAAATAGCAGAGTTAGACTTGCCTCCTCCCGAAAGAGTTAAACCGACTTCGGTCTCAGTGGAGAGGTTCAGTGTGAAATTCACTCCCTACCAAGAAAAACACTCAAGAGGAAACAAAGTTGCGTTTACTGACATTAAAATTTGATGCACAAGAGACTAAACAAACAGAAAATGTCAGTTTGAATATACTTCTTCTACTTTATGGTAAGATGAGCAACAATTCACTCGACAGTCCTGATTTATTGTGAATTTTAAAATAAAGGTCAAACTAAGATTTGGCTTCGGTTCTCTTCATGTTTTCAAAGGCTGGGCTTAAAAAATAGCCCTAATGTTGCAGAGGAATCTAGAAAAGATGAGTAAATATCTGGCTGTGATTTGAGGATGACTGTTTATTATCAAGCCTTTAACCCTGCAGGGATTACTCAGTGCGATTTGGAAAGAAAGTGTCCAAATTTTATGAGGCACACGCAAACTGTAGCTTAATGAAATATGTAATGACACACAGTCAGGCTTTTAGACAGAAATTATGGGTCCTCTCCGTATCAGAGCACATGTTTCGCCATTTTATGGACATCAGGCCATATCTCAGAATATCAGCATTTATCTGCGTTTGCTCATATGTCAGAAAACAGAAAGGTCAGCACCTTGTGGCACAGCTGGGAACAACTTTAGTGTTGTCGCAGCTCTACTTTTATCTCCCTTCCCCTCCGGCGTTTATTCCCTAATGTATAACTAATACCTGCCACTCGCTCTTTCGTCCCTTCTTACGGCTTTTGTCACACCCGTCGCCGAAAACATACAGAGTTATCCAGAGAGTTTCCCCCCGGTGTATTGACTGGAGATCAGGATCCTGTCTCTTTGATCTGAGCCCGTGTGGCGACTTCACAGTGATCCCGCTCGCGAGCACAAAAGTGCCCATGCCTGTGCGAATCTCTGCCAGCTGAGGAGTAACCTCACAGCTTCCCCGTCTCTCCTCTACTCTCTCAGTTGCCATCTACTCCCTCTTCTCTCCTACCAGTTCTTGTCCTGTCCCTCCAGGTGGCTCAGCCCTGTCTGTACTGCAGTGCAATAAAGCTAAAAAATAATTGGGAATTTTTTCCCCCCACTATTCTAATGATATTAATTTAAATTTAATTTCAGATGTAATGTAAGAGTCTGGCTCCTCCACTTGTTGAATGTGAATGTTGAATGTTCTTTATTTATGAACATCTAAGTAATAAAATTTACATTGCACACAGTCCTATATTAATAATGCCCTTGGTCCAGACTGTACGTCTTGAAGTGCTGTGGCTAGATTTTAGACGGGTATCTGCTCTGTGCAGCCCTCCTATGAGGACACGGCATTTTAAGTAGTGCTGTTTTTTTTTCTCCTCTTTTTCCTTTCTCTGGAAACGTGATCATTGCTGGCGGCTCGCTGCCTCACAACACACCCAGACGTGCATATGTGTACGGAGCCCAACATCGGTACACATGTGAATCGAGAAAGTACATTTTTGACGCTCTTGTTCACACATTCTCCTGCTGTCTCCTGAACCCGGATGGACACAGCTGCTCGCTCTATAGAGGCTCAAAGAGAATCATCGCAGGCAACTAATTGCCTGGCAGGCCCCCGCATCTGCGCCGCAGATAGCAGAACCGGTGACGTCACAGAGCAGATGTGTATGTGTACATGCTTAGCAGAGTCATGTATGTGTTTAGACACGAGCCATCAATATGGCATGTGAAGTTGTTGTTGCAGAGCCACTCCTGAGGACTACTAATATTGCATGAATGAGGAAGTGAATTCGCTCTACTTCCAGCTGATTGGTGAAAGGAAATATCTGCAGTAACCTGATTGGATGATATTTTAAACCCTCCTTTGGATGTCTGTTACATTCTGAATGTATCCTAGACTATTTCTGTGTGCAGTTCGAGTACAGTATGTGGACGTGTGCTTTGAAATGCCACATGCGCGTTCATTTTATTTTGGTTTGTTGTTTCAGTAACATTTCGTGTGCTCGCTATTTTTAATAATGTTATAATGGGGCACAGTTTAGGGAGGATTCGCAAAATAAAGTAATTGCTGTCAGAGAAACTATTTTCTGAAAATCAGTTAAAACAAAATGAGGCAGTCTTCTGTTGAATTATGACTTAGATACTATTGTTTTTACTGCATTTAAAAACGATGCACGTGTTCCTGTTTGTCGATGTCTGGTGAAAGAACTGAACACAACACACCCACATAATATGTTTACCCTCCAGGTTTGCTGGGAGGTCGATGGAGGCTAAACTAAGTACAGGAATTTTCCACTGTAGGCCCGAACTTGAGTCCAGTGTAACTTTCCCTTGATTTCACGTCGGGCAGCATTTATTTCTGCCTAAACCCAACTTGCTGTTTATGTGTGAATTACAACCAAAGCTCGCATCGAACATGGGGATGTTCTCGGTTGTATGAAGTCCACACGTGAAATCGCACATACGCATAGTTGAGCAGGACATTGTCTCTACAGGCCTCTGTGCTCTACATTTACTCTGTTTTCTCCTGCAGTATAAAATTTTAAAGCACTGTAACCAAAAAACGATCCAATATCCATCGTGTGCCTTCAAAGAAGTTTGAACCAAAGGTCAGCTAGAAAACCGTTTTAGAAAGAAGAGCATAATTTTTTCCCCTAAAGGTCAGTGTCCAACCTTGGACTATGCAGCGATGAAACCCCCACTGAGAAGACACGGGTACCTCTAATTAGAGGGGTGATGACGACTGCCCAGTGTTGGCTGAACGGATGGTCACTGCGTCAAAGAAAAGCGCCCTGGTGTTATGTAGCCACCAGTCCCGTATCGTTAAGCTCCCCCAAAGTGTCAAACTGCTGGGGCGGCACCCCTCCCCCGTCCCTCTGCTTGCTCTGCCAAACTCTCATGGTCGCCCGGGACGACCTTCGGCTGCAGCTGCCAATCACAAAGAGCCATGGCAGCCAGAGGTCTCAGAGAGAGGAACATATTGATTTTCCAGTTAGAGCCTAAGTAGTGTGTGCTATAGGACTAACGGACAGCCCAAGCAGGTATGTCATTATCAATGAGACCATGAAAACAGATCCCCTCACTCTCACTCATTCATATTGGCCTGCTTCCCTCCCTCCGTCGCTGCTTCATGCCGCCACGCCATCCATTCCCTCCACTTTGGTTGTCCGCTCTGACAGAGTGCATCCGGAGGTGGTCAATAAATCGCTCAGCCACACCAGGACAGCAGCGAGGAGAGTGATAGCTCGGGATCGCCTCCTTTCTCCCGCCCGTCTCCTCTCCTTCGCTGTCTGGCCTTCCCTCGTAGTTTGCAGGTACAGTAATTATAGCACCTGGAAGACATGAAACGTTTCCTCGCCAGCGACAGACTTGTTAGCATCACAGCTGTTGTGCTCCTCGTGGATCCCCCCCGCCCCGTCTTTGAATCTTCGCATTCAGGTTCGGTTAATCTCAAACATCATTCCCTCGTGGCCCACTTTGGCTCATCCAGTCATCAGGAAACTCAATTATTATCATACTGCTCTCCTCATTTTGCCTCACCGCTTATGTCAAGTTGCTCTGCGGGCTTTGGGAGCTGCTCAACATAAAGACATGTGCAAACAATTAGGAATGATTTAAGCCAATTAGAGAAGATAAGGCCAAATAAAGGTTTAAAGCTTCCTGAAGTGTATTTGTGTTCCCCAGTAGAGCAGTAAAGTCTCGCTGCCTCCTTCACTCTCCTTTGTCTCTGTGTCCCTCAAACACTATGCGTATGCACGCGACCTATTCCTTTTGCTGCTTTTCGATTGCTGCCTTGTAGCTTCCTGTCGTCCAGTTTTATTCTGTATCCTCTGTTTGCTGTTACTGAGGTGAAATCGGCGATGATTCTTTCATTCACTAGGAATGAGCTCACTGCCTCCTTGGCCAGATGGATTTTAAAAGCAAGGGAGAAGGACTTGTTTCAAGTGTGCGTCAAAGCTGGATAGACATGGACTCTTCTTTGGCTCATGACATGCATCCTCTCTACCCAAGTTTTTCTGATGGTCAGGCCCCTTTGTGCTGAAGGTGACACTTAACGCTTGCTTTAGCTGTGCTGCTATGTTATGAGGTTTATTTTTTTCATGTGACATGTAAGCGTGACTTTTGTGCAAACCAGGTCTGAGTCTCCGCAGCGAGCAATAACCAGGTAAGACAGGTTGGGCAAAGCCCGTTGCCACATTGGTAATCGCATGAAGGACCATTAGAGACTGTGTCGTCGAGGCACCTAATGATGACTAATGTCTCCCTTCCAGTTGCTTCTCCCTCACACACACAAACGTTACCTCCCTCTTGCCACAAATAAGCACACTTGGACTTTCTCTGTGCCCCTGTTTGTGACCACATCCAACACAAACCACCGTGGCTGAGACCTGGCTCACATAACCGAGCACCTCCAGACAAAGAGCTGCCCACCCCCCTCCTTGCACCTGAGCCAAGCCCCTCCATCATGCTCCATCTCTGAGCTTGACTGGGCCAGTCGGGGGGCAGGTGCCTCCCCTCCCTGCCTTTGATTGATCCTCTCGCTCCATCATTTATTCCCTTCGTCTGTCACTGACACACGTGTCAAAGGCAACACACCGGCCTGATGGATAGGCCTGTTTATGGATGCCAGTCTGCCTGGTAGGTTACTGATATTACAATCGGCACCTGTGTACCTGCTGTTCGCACAAGCCTCCGTTATTCAGCTGAGGTCAGTGAGACACTCGGCCCTGACTGAAAGATCACAGCCAATTGCAAACTGCTGGTTCAGATGATAAACGTAGAACACGCCACAGAATGTAAATAAAGGTCTGTGATGTTAATAAATATAAAGGAAACATCTTGAATGTGACCTTTTCTGAGATGCTAATTTCTTTTGAAAGTGGAAAGCAATTCTAAGCAGCTTTATTTGTTTGAATATAGTCAACTGAGCACGTCTGTGTAGTGTGTAGAGACATCTCATGTGCTGGAGAGCAGAATGTTGCATTACTGGATGCTGGTGTCTGTGTTACCATTATGTTTAATGGCCCATCCACTCTGGTTGATGTGGCACATCCGTAGGGAGGTTCAGCAGATTACTTACTCATCCAAGACTCACTTCTAGCTGACATCAGCTCAACAGAGCTTCGCTGTGCGACAATAAGGTGGAGTGTGCGATATAATTTAATCGGACAATAAATAGGTTCAGTTTTGCTGTTGGTGACGTCTCTAAACCACCAGTTCATCGTCCGTCTTGTAAACGTAAAACACAAGATGATTTGCTATTCGGTCTCGCACCATGGGTTTTATTTCCATTTGTTTAATAGCTGAAATTAGTTTCACTCCAGAAATCATTAATATTCACTCTGTACAAGGGAAAACCCTCCATAAGTAAATATTTAATCTCTCTACTTGCAGTGATTTAAGTTTCAATATTGTTAGTGGATGAAATGCTCTGTTGTATTAGACAACTCTGCATTTGCCTTCTTTGTGGTTTGTCTTGGCTGATGTTTTGCTTTTAAAGCTTCCGACTGTTTTACTTAAATCGGTTTTATTTCAAGCCTAAGCAGGAAAACTCTACCTGCCTGAACTACATGCGTAGTGCTGCACTGCAGACATACAGCTAAAGAGATTTAACATTAAATGTGAAGCGTTGGTCTCACATCCAAAACATTTACAGGTTTTATTCCCATGTGGAGAGAGAAGTTTTCAGTTTCCTGCAGCTCATTGCATTTGTTGCCAGCATGGGACCTGACAATGATAAACCTGTAGCTCCACTTTCTTTTAAATTCCCTCTTTCTACAACCCTTCCGTCATCCAAATCTTATTCTCTCCCTCTTCTTTCGATTCAGACAACCTACCTCAAATTCCCCAAGAAGCGTGTACTTCTAACCCCACACCCACTTAAGCTGGTGACAATAGCCGGATTAGAAAAGAATTTACTTCAGCGAAGCCTCACACCGGGGCTAAAAAAGCCTAACTATCGCTAAATAGCAAAACGGGAGGCTGAAGGAAAGCGGGGAGAATGCGATAGGAGCCGGTCAGCGATCCTAACCTGTCTGTTTGCCATGGCAGCTTATGGAGGAGTGGGGGCGAATGGCACAGAGTCTTTTACGGTCGTCATCCTGTGGTGGAGCCTCTGGGCCGTCTCCTTGATTTTCTGAATATCGCTGAAAAGCTTGTACTTTCTTTTTCACCTTTGACTGATGTGCAGGGTTTTATGGACAAGCTTGACAAATCAAGGACGCATTTAGCCACTTGAGTGCAAACTCAACAGGTGTCTAGTACCATGGAGGTCTGTTTCCTAGTTCTGTATTTTATGCACTTCACCTCAATTAGACGCTGATTTTTGTTGTTGTTAAGAAGTAGCATTAAGTCAACTCGTTTACTTAAATGAACTCAAATGTGTCCCGTTATAGGACGTTATACCCTGATCCAACGTCAGGTTAATCCTAAATTTCCAATGCAGACTTTCAGTGATAGGTTTTGGACGTTGATGATGATTCAAGCATCCTCCCTGTTGGTGGGTGTCTGCTGCATTTTACAGCCCTCTTCCCTTTACTTTTGTGGCCTTATCCCCCCTTTGTTCCTCATCGCATTGCAGTCACCAACTCTGGCCTTTGTGGCCTCAGCCTAAGCTGTTAGGGGGTCGATTAAAAAAAGGCAGCACTTTAATATGTAAGAAAAAAACAAGCTTTTGGTATTAAAGCTAGTTTATCAAGCACAGGTTGTTATTAAAAAGACAACTAGGCCTCACTGAGCTTATTAAAGCTGTGTTCACCTATTAATATTTGTATGGCGGCTTTGATATTGTATTATGTGCCAGGGTCCTTGTGAGACTTTTGTTGTCACAACCTGTGCCTGGAGGCTGAATGTCTAAGGAGGAAAGACACTGAAGCTTTCACTTCTTTGCCAATTAACTCCAACACTACTGCAACATTTCCCTAAATCCACACAAGATTTTTTTTTTTGTTCACACTTCAAAAAGGCTAAGCATCCAAGGAAAGGGATGGAGAAAAGGCTAACCCATTAGCAAGCAGTGAAAAGGGGCAGAAAGGGGCTTAATCCTTATTAGGCTAAATTCAGACTAAGTGGCCCCAAAGATCCTTTCAAAGGGGACTTTCTTCTGGGAGTGCAGACTCTGACTGGGTGATGTTTGGGCTGAATGCTTTGAGCCTTTAGGCTTCATAACCTTACACCCGCTGCAAACTGGGCTTGTTTATTTTGCTTTAATTCTCACACTCCAGCGCAGCTTCTTGGTTCTGTTTATTTTTTTACCTTGTAGTTAGTTTTACTCCCCCCGAGTAAACAGAGCTTTATGTGTAAATACTGATTACGTCTTAAATTTGTTACCTGACAGTGGATCAACTGTTTCTATAAATCGAATGTGGATGCAAACGACTTTATGTTCTCTAGCTTTCCCTTAGGCTGACGATGCATCCAATGTTTTATCAATAGCTTAAAACATTACACTGTATAATCAACTCTTACGGTCTCTAGTGGTCCTTTAACTCTTTTTATTCGTATAGAGCCAATGCACAGCAAAGGTTATTGCAAGACACTTAACAATCAGAAGTTTTAAGAAGTATAAAAACGGACACAAATGAAGAAAAAGTGAAAAATCACTTTATATGTCTTATAGTTTCACTGGATCCTCATTTTGGCGACTTTTCGAGCACAAGGCTTGTAGGCAGTGATGGATGTGTGGTTAGTTGGGTGGTCGGTGTAGCTCTGAGCCACAGAGGTTTGGGGAAAACTGCTAGTGTGTGAAGGCAGAGTCATGTGAATATACTCATGTGGTTGCACATGTGTCTACATGCACAACGGCAATGCTCTTCTCAATGAAGAGCATACTCCCTGCTAGGTAGTATTGTGTCTTGTGTTTTTCGTTTCTTTCGACTTTACAGTAGCCTTAGTGCTTCCCACTGCCGCCACCTACCTTTTCTTTCTGCCTATCACTCAATCTCAAAAGCAAAATCTGTCTTAATTGGCTCCAGAGGGCTCGGGGAGGCTTTGTGTCAACGATGATGAGAGTCCTGATTGGTCCAGAGGCACCGGCGGCCAACAGAGCCTTGTTAGTGTGTGTCGGGGCCTTCTGCTTGCTCGTTAGTCCGATGAACTCATTTACTGATGGGGGTGACAAGGCCTCGTTTACTGGTGTGGAACAGAGGGTGGTGGGGGCTAAGACAAGGGACGGAGGAGATGAACAGAGTAAGATTATAAGGTCTGTAACTTGTGGTGTTTTTGTGTGTTTGTCAGTGCCGTCTCTCTTTTTGCTGCTTCTGCCTCGGTCCACTGAAACGCCAGTTATTATAAATTGCCTGATTGTGTGCTCAGTGAAGTGGGAGTAATAACAAACCGCGTGGCACCAGTGTAAGTATACGCAGCAGTGTACTGCGCATTTGTGACTTCTGAATCAGAAAAAATGAGAGTTTCATGTAATGAATGCAAATCTTGAGAAGGCTTTGTCTATAGTTTGCATGTGGGAGTCATTTTGTGACGAGGTGTCGAGTAGTGGGTGGGGGATAGCTTTTGGAAAATGAAAAGCAGTCTGCAACTCAACACGCTGATAAGTCCACAGGTTTTTTTGTAATATGAATTACATCAAGTCCTCCCAATACTGCTTGTCCCTCGTCTCCGTTTTGATGTTGATGGATCACCTCTCTTCCTCCCGCTCATTAATTTCATCACCTTATCTCCCACACCACTTCATTTGACCAAAAGGTAATAATAAATCCCTCATCCGTTATCCTTTAACTGAGGCAGCCATGCGGAAATACTTAATAACAGGCAACAAATTGAACTTCAATCACCTCATATTCCTTCACAAATGAATAGCACATTAACTGAATGCGCATATATGCGCGTACATACCACATACGCTTTATGTGCAATATTAGACACTCCATTGGTGTATAAACCTTTTTTTAATTAATTTTTTCCAACAAATGAAGCTTATGAAGCTTTATTTGGTGTTAGCTTCTGTCCTCTTCTACTCCAGGGTCTTATCAGTGCAAACACACCCCCCCCCCAGATGCCTGACGGCGAAGCAGCTGAAAGCCTCATCTATCTTGAACCTGGCTACTGATACTGTAGTTGGGCTGTTGCTTTCTTAACTCTTGCCTAATTCACTTCAGCTTCAATTAAATTTCATCTCTGTCATCGAGTTCTTCCAGTTGACTTTAACCATGTTTCTAAAGAGGCAGCGGTTGGTAGCAGAGGCAGGATTTCCAAAGGGAAGGGTGATGGAGAGGGTTCACCAGCAAGGACTGTGCTGCAGGATTCAGTGGTGACAGTCTGTGTGTGTGTGTGGTTACACACCATAGCCACAGTCACCCGGTCCCCCTTCATGTGTCCCTCTTCATTCCCCAGTCTTTTGGGCGTCTGACAAAGACAAACGACAGTGCTTCAGAAATGAGCAGCAGCCCAGTGCACAAACAGGTTGAAGGAGGAGGAGGGAGAGACTTGAGAGAAAGCAATGCAATCAGGACCAGTCCCTTTGTTTTCTGTTTGGCTGGGTTGCATTGCTTGATGCTTTGAAATTGATCTTGGGATGTACCAGACGTGAATCTATGGATATTGTTCCAGCTAAAATAATTATTAAAATCCATTTTAGACTGAACGGTTTCTTTTCATTCCGCATAGTGTGGGTTAGGTGTTTTTCATTCCTTCTCGGGGCTCCTGTAACATCTCTTTGAGCCTGGCTGATCCAGTCACACCATTACAGTTTGTCACGGAGGAAGCTCCTGTAGCCATAACTCCAGCCTGGACAATAACCTCCATGCCACTGTAATTTGTCCAGGCGTGCTCAGAACAGCTAGACCATCACAGGACAGATAGTTTGTCACGCTCCTTGTCATCTACTCAGTTTTTTCATCTGCAAGGGAAAGGGCGCTGCCGATGGGACAATGATCTCGGGAACGTGGAATGCTATTTACAGCGTTCCAGGAGATTCATTGGTCCAGGGGAAAATATGATATCTGGCTGCCTTGGCTACTGTCATATCTATCTGTGGAATCAGGAACTGCAACTTCATCACTACAGCTCTGGGCATTTTCTTGACATCCATCGCAAAGTCTGTCAGTGTGTTTCTGGGGAGTCAACCGCTCCTTACGGGTGAAAGGTTTGATCAAATAGTGTGAGAGAAGCTGTGTAAAAATTGACTATAAAATACAATTAACGTGATTAAAGGTTTGGGAGAAATATACCTGAACGTCTGTAGGGCTGTGACCAAGCTCATCAGGTTATGGGCAGGTATTTAAATCTCCTTTTTTGTGTATCAAAGAACAAAAGGGCCTCATTCGCAACCTTTGTTGTATTAAACATAGAAATTATTTTAAATGGCTAAATCTTAAAGCCTGTATCTACATTCTGCAAGATGACAAGAAAAGGTGCTAGAAAGTAATATTTGTCTTGCCTGCGTCTCTTAAATCACCTGTGACCTAAAATAAAATCATGTGGTCGATATGGTTTTGGGTGAAAACCGCTGTAGCCATCTTGCACCCTTGTTAAGAAAGACAGGAGTCTGGTACGTGCAGGCCCGAGCGGCTTCTTCAAGCCACTAATCCACATTTAATTGAACTCCAGAGACTTTGAAGCGAGTCTGTGATGCAGGCAGATTTTTATTCCTCCGAGAGACGGCGAGGGGAGAGCCTGTCCTCAGCTAAAGACCTCAGCTGGTCCCCTCTGCTGTGCCCTGGCTTTAATGAGCTCCTTTAACTTAACACTAGGCCTCCGTTTTTACATATCACATTTGAATATATTTTTTGTTAATAACGCTCCCTTCGACCCACGCTAAAGTGTCCCTCTCCACCACATCCCTGTACATCCCGTCAGCAGACGCCTTTCAAACTGAAAGCAGGAGGTGAGACAAAGCCTTGTTAACAAAGCAATGCTAGTACCAAACCTAAATGCTGGATTAGCTGGCGTATGAATCACAGGGGCAGAGCCAAGCATCTGGGTCTGTCAGGCACTGTGACAGCCATCAGAACAAGTTACTCTGACAGCCACGGCCGTCTCCGTAGGGACAGATTAAGCTCTGCTCATCTGGGCGTTTCTGAATCAGGTGCTACCTAACAGCATATAGTTTGACCCTTGTAACAGTTACTTCCATGGAAATACAAAAAACGGTGTGATCAGGCGTTTAGCAGACGTCAGGCTCGTCTGTGTCACGTTGAGCCACTTCAGTGCAATAAAGCTGTACCTTGTTTTCTGATATTCATCTTCAACTCTGGGAGACATGGATCATCTTTTAGTGAAGCGAACACGTCCCTCACCCTTTACGGCCTCGTTCTGTTGCTGAAGGAATCTCTTTTTCATTGAGGTTGATCAATAAAAGACATTAATCGTGCTGTTCTGGTCACTGTGTGAAAAATGAACTCTGCTTTTCTTCGCTCTCGCTCCCTCCTCCTGTCCATTCATCTGATTTTTGACTCTGGCCTGTTTCTTCTTTAATTTCACTTCGGTTGCAGATTCTAGCCTATACAGAAGGTCTCCATGGAAAATGGCTGTTCACAGAGATCCGAGCCATCTTTTCCAGACGCTATCTACTGCAAAATACTGCTCTGGAAATCTTCATGGCCAACAGAAGTAAGTAACTAGAGGATATACAGGTTATAGGAGTCATGCGTAGAAAGAGCCGACTGTCGATGATGACAGATGAGGAATGTGAGGTAACGATCATGTTATAACTCAATGTTTTTGTCTCGCCCCACAGCTTCAGTCATGTTCAACTTCCCAGATGCGGCTGCAGTCAAGAAGGTGGTCCACAGTCTTCCTCGTGTTGGAGTCGGCACTAACCTTGGCCTTCCCCAGACCAGGTGAGACGCACGGTCGCACGAGAAGAACATGCTCAGAATTTTCTCGCTTCCTGCCACCTGCAGCGTGTGCATCTTGGTCAGGGATTTTGCCGTCTAAATTTAAATATGTGGTGAAATCTAGAATTATTAGAGGTATTGCAGTTACAGTAACAGGAATGTTACATCCCGACTCTGTAAAAGTCACCAGCAAAAATTGCTCTGTGGAGAAGTTAAAGTGAACAATAAAGGCCTTTCAACGGTTCTGAATAAGATCCAGTATGAGTCAGAGTGTGCGTGTAATACACAGAGAGTTAGAGGAACAGAATGCGTGTGTGTTTGTGTTGAACTCATTAATCAAACTAGTTTGCAGGCCAGGGACACCTTGCCTCTTTGACCTGAGGACAGCTGTGCAGGGCAGCTCTGTGCACGCAAACTAGCTTAGCACAGCACAAATGTATTCCATGGCTGAAGTCCTGCGCTTCGCTCTCTAGTTAATGTGGCTGCATAACGTACACGTAAACATTTACTTATGTCTGTTGGGAATGAAGAGAACGTCCCAATGCTCATCTTTTCTGACATTCAGTGCAGTCTGTTTAAAATAAGTGCAGCTTGTGCCACACTTGCATTTGGAAAGTCGTGTTTTCACCTACTGAGGCCTAATGACTGTAATCTCACACTATGACAGTGATTAATTCCATCATTTTCTTTTGTTTTAATTGGATTTGGGGTCATTCGTTTTCGTCCTGCAGCGTAAAGCGTCAGGCTCTGAGGCCTGTTATGTGTATATAAATAATTGTATTGAACCCAAGTTATTGCATATTTGTCTTCTTAATTAGCGAGAGTGTTCGTTGAATTGATTTATCACAGAATGACGCTTGTGTTGCAGAGGTCGAACAAAGCCAGAGGGTTTGGTTTAAGAACAGTTTTTGTGACACCGTGACTGACTTTGGTGCTGCCTTGCTACAATTTGTGGAAAGCTCACGAGGAAAAACCTCCACAGGTATTTTAATATGTGTAAATATCTGCTTGGCTCTGCAGACGTATCTCTCTGGCCACACCAAAGCAACTATTCAAAGCATCCAACATGACCCAGCGCTGGCAACGTCGCGAAATCTCCAACTTCGAGTACCTCATCTTCCTCAACACCATCTCTGGTGAGGACGACACGCATGAAACACAGACCTTCAGAGATCACTTTGAGCTTGACTTGTTAGTCCTTGAGAACATGGTTTGTATGTGTTTGTCTGTTCTTCTCACCTCTGTCAGGTCGGACCTATAATGACCTAAACCAGTACCCGGTCTTCCCATGGGTTATAACCAACTTTGAATCAGAGGAGCTTGACCTCACTCTACCCAGTAACTTCAGAGATCTGTCCAAGGTAGGACACCTCATGCACATCCTCTCCTCCTCCTAAAGAAAAGAAGTGGGGGGGTGACATTTGAGTGTGTGTTCACTGAAATCCATTTAGTGGCCGTGTAATTGCCATTGATCATAGTTTAGTGAACCAGCCCTTTAATCACTGGTGGCTGATTGGTATCTCTACACAGATGTAACACTGTCCTTCTCATTCAGCTAGTCCCAGATTAGTTTTTGTTTTGTTTACAACTACAGCAGTAGTTACTGCAAAGATTGAAATATCTTTACAAAACTATTATTATTTAGTGATACAGAGTTCAGTGGTTTGTGAAGTTTATATTTGTTAACATTAAGGTTACAGATTTCCCCAAAATGTCTAAACATTACAGCTTATGTATTATTTGCTGAGTTTGGATGGTGCAGAGAATCCTGCACAGCTGCACTTAAAGTAGATTTAAAACCTCTCACGCTTGCCCTCTGTAACTCCCCTTTCTGGTTTAGCTAACATTTTCTATTCATAATTCAAAGTGCATAATTGAATTCTTTGGGGTTTGACCTTCCACAACACTCCAGGAAGTGAAGTAATACTCCCTGGTAGTTCCAGGCATGAAGGGATTGGGCTTGCAACAATGAAACCTGCCCTAAGATGCCCCTGTCACATAAAGACAAACCCTGCTCAAAAGATCGTCCCCCATATTGTTAGACAGACATTACATTATTTACTTATACAAACCTGCACTCTCTCACACAGATACACAGCCAAAGCTTAATAAAACACAAGCCACAGCTTGCCAACTATGTATAAGGGTGTCCAAGGTTGGGAGGACAGAGGATTAGTTTTAGAGTGAGATGATCGAGCGACTGTCTGGATGCTGGAACCAAAAGGACTAAATAAATCAGAGATGGTAACAAAATGGCATGTGTTAATGGACAGGGGATACGTTGGGGGGGAAATGCATTTCAGAGTTACACTTAAGGGCATTTGTCAGGTCCAGGGATCATCGTGCATCGTGTCGGCAGGAGCTGGAGAGACAGAGTGGAACATTTTCCACTTAGGCCCCCTTCAAACCAAAAGCAGCGCTGAAATAAATACCATAGAGCTGATGCGTTTGTGATTTAAATCTTTTGTTTTGTTTAGAAGTAACCAACCTAGCAGTGGTGTAGCCCCGCACTAGTACAGAGGCTGTACAACACATCTCTCCTTCCTTTCACGCCGCCCTGTCATGCAGGTTCAAACACCACAACAGCCAACACCTTGTCCCACGCTCCTCTGTGTTATTCCTCCCTGTGTAGCTTTCCTCGCTGTATGTGGCTGCATAATTTCACTCTTTATCTGGCTTCATGTTGCCCAGTAGGCTGAAATGTGACAGTTGTGCTCGCGCCACACACAAACACACACAAACACACACACACACACACACACACAAACAGGCAGCCCTACTTCAGTTTCTTCGCCTGTTTTCTGCCTCGTCCTCTTCTCCTTTGCACTGCCTCAGAGTTTGGACAGCTCAGCCTCTGTGCTCAGTGAAGCCTCGCAGCCCCAGGGAATAACTGAATGAAGGGGAGACGGGTGAAAGGGACGAGAGACGGAAAGACAATCAGAGAGCAAAAGGAGGAGGAGGAGAGCGTGTAAGAGACTAAGAACAACATCATTTGCTGTTCTCTTGTGCTCCTTTCTCCTCAGAGAGCAGAGACGCGGGGAGGGAGCGGGGCCAGTCTTTATTACATCTGTTTTATTCATGTTGTTGACG
Organism: Macropodus opercularis; assembly: GCA_030770545.1. NCBI lineage: Eukaryota > Metazoa > Chordata > Actinopteri > Anabantiformes > Osphronemidae > Macropodus > Macropodus opercularis. The sequence continues at coordinate 5,167,761 of CM061089.1, forward strand.
TTTGTGATATCGGTGTATGACCGCTGGACCGTGGCAGACTGGAGTGTCTAGAAAAGGGCAAGCAGCCCCCAAATCAACCCCCACCTCCCGCAATCATTTGTGTTGTGTTCCCTCTCTTTGCATCGTGTTTTCTGACCTTCACAGCGAGTCCTGTGCCGTCCGCGTCGTTCACCACCGGGAGTTTTCTCGTTACCGTTACACTTTCTCTCACTCTGCCTTTCTTTCTCGCCTTCCTCATCTGGCTCATCCCCCTCTTATGTCGTGTTGGCGGTTGTCTCTTACAGAAACAGGTCATCTGAGAAGCCTGCAGTGACATTGAGAAGCCAAATTGCCGTGAATGTGTGAGTGTTTGTGTATGTGTCACACACTGTCATCATCCCCAGCACAACAGAGGCCACACAGAATTTATGTTCCCGGCTGCCACAGCCATTCTGACCCCAGGGACTTTTCTTATCATAAACTCTAACCTCAACCTGACATCAAATGCCGACCCCCGAGATAACATTGTAGTCACGATAAGCACACGAGAGAACAGACCGTGTGTTGTAATGTTTGGTTGTTGTTATTCTTCCAAACTCCTTTACACCCCAGTTCTGCACACTGACACACATTTCCCAACAAAAATACACTTGTCCTACATGCAGATTGCTCAGCTGCATCGTAAAGTTTAACAAAAGGCAAATTGAACTTCTTTCTTGTTGTTTAACAGCTTTTAATGAAGCACAGCAGACAATTAAGCGAACTGTTAACCCTCCAACCATAAATTAGATGGCGTGCGTGTACATGGCAACAGAAATGCTCAGGATTTATTGAGCATTCCCTGTTCCTTTGTGCTATAACCTACTACTTACAGCCAGATCAGCTAATGGTGTATTGATCTCGCCATACGTGCCCCATATGTTTATCCCCCAGGCTCTCTGCACAATTTTCACTGTTTAAATAGGACATTATACATAAACACTCCTTTCACAGGCTCTTTTGATTGATGACTCAAAGCCCTAGTGATGCTCAAAGTGTCGGTAGGCTATTATACTTCATCACCAGTGACCTATTATTGTTTTAAAAGCAAAGTAGCAAATTGTAACGTACTTATAACAGTTCACAGCAACAGCCTTAGCGGCGACGTTTTTCCATTTGTTGGCTCAGATGTGTGGATACGGCATTGTAATAAAATGCATTTTTCCAACTGTATGCTAGTTACTGCAGTTTTAATCATTGTAATTATTTCTTCTGTTTTTTCCTCTCACTATCTATAAAATGGCTCCACCTCCTCCATCTTTGCGTGTAGATGAAAAACTGATTAGGACTAATCCACGATTAATCCTCCAGTGTTTACCTCTCCAAAGCGGCAGCTCCGTTTTGTTCTGTAGTGGACTCTGTGGTCTAATTAAAACTGTGGGATTGGTTCATTTATCTGAAGGCTCATCAGAGCGCTTTTCTTTGCCACGACATATTAGGCCAATCTGTAGCGGGGCGGCAGCAGGCGCTCCATCAGCACGCTGCCAGGCACTCTGCTCTGATGTACGGCGCCGTCGCCACCGCTCTGCTGTAGCTACTGTAAGCTGAGAGAGCTAGCCTCACAGTAATTTACAGCGGTAAACAATGTCGGGCTCGAGCAAACCAACAGCCCCCTCATGCACTCGCACACAATTCTCTCTCTCTCTGTCACTGTGGCACTTTCAGTCTTTTTTATTTTATATGCCTCCTCTCCCTTTTCTTTTTTTAATGAGCCGACTGTTATTAGGGTTATAAATCAGACCAATGGGTGTGATGTATAATTCACTGTGTGTACTCACCCACCCCCAGTGGCCCTGAGGAAGCCCACAGTGCATCACTGTCAGCACAGAGCTGCACAGTGCAGCAGCACGAGGTGCTTTGCTTCAGAACTCAAGAACAGTATTTACACAATAACAAAGGAGTGCGCGCACCAGTTTTGCACTATCCTTTTGTGCACCACTCGTGTACACAGACATGCCCCATTGCACCCACACAAAACAGTAGCTGTAGCACAGATCAATATCAGAGCGCGGCCCTGCATGGGTCTTGCTGTGACATGCACCCTGTGATATGAAAGAGATCCAATTGATCCACACTCGACTAGACCCTCATCTTCAAAAGGCCATCATTCCATTAGCATTGATCTGCTGACTGCGTGCGTGTGTGTGTGTGTGTGTGTGTGTAAGAGAGAGAGAAAGATGAAGGGGAGGGTTGAGGGAATGAAGCACAGCCAGCAGAAGACTAATAAAAATTGAACCAGCCTGAAAGTGATGTCTATAAATGAGAATTTAAATAATAGCCAAGCAGCACAAGGATTATTGGTTTTTTGAGAGCAATGGAAAATTAATGCAACTTAACCATTTTTCTAGACTATAACAGGACTGGTGACCAGTGTATTAGTTACAGATTAATAAAAGTAGAAATTAAAGGAAGCCACAGCCTTGCTATTGCTATTCCTAGTGGGCACTCCTTCATTGGAGCACATTAGTTCTCTCTGACAGACTACAGCTGCAGGGGCTCTGTTTCACGGCCTCTAAAAAGCACTCTGTGGGAAAGGATTGATCTCTGTCTGAAGGGAAACATCATCTAATATTCATCTGAGATTGCACAAAGGTTACTTGCTTCATTTGCCTTGCTGCTATTATGCTGTTCCTGAAAAGATTCACACTTGCTTTCCCTTTGCTGTCGCTGCCTTTATCTCCGCTTCCGTGTCAAGCAGCGGAAAGTCAGGTTATTTTCACACTCTGACACATTTGAAAATGTGCCTTGTGCTCGTATTTCTCTGCAGCCCATCGGTGCCCTGAACCCCAAGAGGGCAGCGTTCTTTTCAGACCGATATGAGTCGTGGGAGGATGATCAGGTTCCAAAGTTCCATTACGGCACCCACTACTCCACCTCCAGCTTCACCTTGATGTGGCTGCTACGCATAGTGAGTCCAGTGATTAAACAAATGTATTTACCCATGCTTTTAAAATGTTCTGCATCGCAGTGATATGTAACCAAACATGTATTCCAGAATTGTCCTTTCATTGTGCTTGCTTTGCAGTTCCACATTTCATTAACTCATTATTAGATTTATGCTTTCAAACAATAACTGCGTATATACTGAACCGAGTATATGCTAAATATTTCATTACGTGCATATTTTTCCTCCATTTTTGTTGTTGCATATAGGGTAATCCATTACACTCTATGTGCACGTATTGCAATTAAATGTGTTCGACTTGCAGAAATTCGCAACCAGCACACTTATAATATGTGATGGCACATGCAGTGTGTGTCGTACACACGAGTGCTTTCTTTCTCTACCTTTGTTGAATGGATGCCATCAATCTTTCCCTACTGCACTCAGGGGAGAGGGAGGTTACTAAGTTTCTCCAGCGTGCAGTTTTCTGCTGTTATTGTCCCAGTAGCTCACAGTTTCAGTGACTCCCAGTAGAGTTAACTCATTGATCCCTGCACATCATTAGAGGGCTTACTTTAAAACCACTTTGCCAGAAACCCCCACTTATAATTCTCACTTAAAGATCAAACTTAACATCAGAGATTATAATAGAGCTGTTTATCAAATAGCAAATAAGAATTGTTTACCTTTACATTAATCCTCTTTTAACAGATGTTTTTGATTGTTCTTAGGCTTGTGTCATGTCAGGCTAACTTAACTAGCTATCCACAGTATTAGGCTGTAGCTGTTACCACATTGTGTCCGTGTCACTTGGGGGCTGTTTTCTCAGAGAGACAAATATTGATCTGTCTTAACAAGATTAGACAAGACTAGAAATGCATCAGGAGCATGACGATATTGGCTTCACTGGCTCACAGGCATTATTGTTTTTTCACCTGCTAATTTTTTAACTTAATAGTCAGGCCTATAAAGCGAATAGACTGGATTCAGACCTGTTAACTTACTGTAGTTTTATTGAATAGCTAGCATAGCACAGAGTTTGATGTTCATTCAGTGTTTCCTAATCAACAGGAACCCTTCACCACATTTTTCCTCAACTTCCAAGGAGGAAAGTTTGACCATGCTGACCGCACCTTCTCATCAGTGGCCCGCGCTTGGAGAAACTGCCAGAGAGACACGTCTGATGTTAAGGTGTTACACACACTGCACGCTCACACGTGAAAATGCTTTCCAAAACCTTATCGTCTTTACTTTTCATGTGGTGGACCCGTAAGAAGGTTGGAAGAGATAAAGAAAGTGAAAACTGCAGAAGGATAAAACCTCACTCTGAAACCTTACAGCCAAAAACAGAAAAGGCTTCACAAGAGTAATGTTCAGTCACTACCAATCATTGTCCATTTGCAATGAAAGCTTCCCGGTCTTCTGATCAAAGCTTTAGACTAATCCTCATCTGTCCCAGTCGTCTGTCTCAGATTCAGCCAGCTATAACCTGGGCTTCAATCCTTTCCCATTGGGCCCCCAAACTCGACTGCGCCGTTGGATCTGCCCTGGAACAGCGCAGGTCATTCTCATACTGAGGGCCTTCGAACCCCCAGTGCACACTTTAACAGCTCTCTTAAAACATTTACGACTACAGTCAGACATTCTCTGTCAAAGTTGGGTTTTGCTTGGTCTCCTGGCACTGGGTCACTAGATGGCGGAACAGTGGTGGTGTTGGGGGTTTTGACGCTTGATTGCATTCACCACCCCCCTCACATCCCTCCGATAAAACATATGGATTGTGTTACAGCGTAGCTGGCCAATGCTTGATTGCGAAAGCCCAACAAGAGCCCTCGTTTGCTCTCTCAGTCTAGACCTGTCAGTGTGGATCCAACTGTGAGAGCTCAACCTCACATCAAAACAAAGGGGAAACGTGGACCACATCGCTTTGTTTCCATCGGCAATTTGAATATTTTTACTATATTTTGAATGGGAATCTGTCGACTTTATCCACTTGAATGCACACATTTATGTTCTAAGCAAAAGAGGAATAAGGGATGAGATGTATCAATTTAGTATGCTAAGTACACCATTTAGCTTTAGCGCTGGAGCCATTGATAGCGACTCTGTCCCTGCCAAAGGGCAAAAGGCCCCAGTGTTTTCCTTCCCCATTGGTAAAGAAGAGGTGATAATAGGTTACAACACCCAGATTCAATGTGTCTCTAGCCTGGGTGACGCTAGCACGACCTCCAGTCCCCAATCCCCTGACCCCTAGCCCCAGCCCAAAGGCATTATTGGGGGAGAGAGGAGAGGAGAAGGGTTAGAGGTAGCAACAGTGGAAGTTTAGCAGAGGAGCCTAGGGGCCAGAGCCCCATCCATTGACCCATGACAGGACAGGATTGGGGATCAGAGGGGCCTGGCCTCTGACCAGGCCGGAGCAAAAGGGCCACTGCACATAATGGGCCATGCAAGGGAGGCTTGAGTGTTGTGGAGCATGTGTGTGCGTGCACAACCACCGCTCAAATTTACAGCAGGCTACAGCCAGTGATCCTGGGCGAGCTGGAGGCCTCGTTAAGAGGGTGACCTTTAAGCTCGAGGTCAGGTTTTGTGAAGTGAAGAGATTTTAGAAGTGAGGAAGTGCTCTGTTGTTTTAAACCTGTGTTTGCTTGCTCATTTGATTGGACGTCTTCACACCACTGATGAGAAGCGAGTGTATTATGCAGCTAATCTGAACAAAGCAAAACTTGTACTTGTTTGTGACTGTGGCATTTTTAGAGATGTTGTTCAAATCGAAATGAAGACTCTTGTACAGCTGTGTAAAAAAACCTGCTCGGCTGCCTAAACGTTTAGCCGTCATGACTGCTGCCCTGACAGACTGTCAGCCTGCTGCCTGCGGAAGTCGACTCGTCTCTGATCCCAGACTGTCAACATGTTTGTATCTTTCTGTCCTTCTCAGGAGGACCAGTCAGCACCAGTACTCAAACAAGCTTTGATCACTGACAACTTAGCAACTGTTCAAAATCACTCTCAATTGACCATTGAGTGTATAAAGAGCATTTGATTACTCATATGTTTACAGTTTACCTACACGTGTCCCCGGTTGCAGAGAGTAAAACCATCCTTTGTGTTGCCAGTGTCAAGGCAACGGTGTACAGCACAACATGCTTGTAGTGTGGTGTTGAGGCGTTCGACTTCATCCTGTCACTCTGGTGTCCTGTAATGGTTGAGACATTCCCACAACAATAACACTTCAGTTCAGGCCTGGACTGTATGGACTTATCTCCATGATGTTAAACTCAAAGTCAGTTTTAATGTTTACTCTCACTGTGGCAGGTTCCGCTTAGTTAAGAATGACGAATGGCTAAACATATGGAGTTACGTCTCTTGTCATAACTACATTTGTTTTTAGCGTGCAATTTGAAAATCCTTTGTGTTGTTTGAGACAGCCAAATAAAACCATCATAGTTGGGCAATGTGAATGTTGAATCTCAAATGTTTTCTCTGTCATTGTGGAAAAAGGGAGAAAAAGTGGAAAAACCTTTCCCGCTGCTTCAGAACAAACAAAGAAAATTAGTATGTTGGAGCAGAGGAAAACCACAGCTGAGAACACACTCTGAGCTTTTTGACATTTCTAAAAAAACTAAACACAGAGACAGGAAGCGCACAAATAGTCATAGGTATAAGATTCAGCATTAGAACACACCAGCGTAACATACACAACATAGTCCTGAAATCATTTCTAAGCTGGATTTCTATTCTCTTCTTCTGCCCTTTCACACTGAATGTGTCTCTGTGTCCACTCAGGAGCTGATCCCAGAGTTCTACTACCTCCCCGAGATGTTTGTCAACGCCAACACTTACAACCTGGGAGTGATGGAAGACGGCACCGTGGTCTCGGACGTGGAGCTGCCACCCTGGGCCAAGAGCCCAGAGGAGTTTGTTCGGATCAATCGCCTGGTAAGACGACTGCAGGGCACAGAGACTCGAGCTTAACGAGGAAGGGTCTGACTAGTACACTACGCTACATCGAGTTCTTCAGAAATGCTTGTTGCTTCACGTGTGCTTGGCCAGTGTTGGCGTATACGCATTTCCATTGTAGATGTGCCCCGTCTTATAGTAATAGCTCGTCATTGGCACTTCAACCTACCAACCTTTTTGCTCTAAGATGGACAGCATTTAATTCAAGCAGACATGGCTTCCTGCATTAGTTGTGCCCGGCCGTGGTAATGAGCTCTGATGAGGTTTGGTGGGCTCCGTGACCTGTGCAGCCTTGTGGTTGGCTCTGTTAACCAGGCTGCTGATATGACCAAGGCCCTGCCATTAATCACACATCTCTCTTTGGTTTTCAGCCAGGGCCAAGGTGAATATACTGCGGAAGCTCTCTTGCGTGGGTTGCGCTGTTTCATGGTCTGCTACTGCTCTTTATCCTGCACAGACCTATTGATAGTTTGTGTTGGAAAAGCAATTTGGTTAATATCTTCATTCCAATACTCACAGACCTGCAGTTTCTATTTCTAATACTCTTCTCCTGGGTTGGTTGATGTAGGGCTTGAATGTGCTCACTTTAAAAACAAACCTATTTGGACCTGATGTATCCCAAACAGTAACTCTGAAGGAACCCGCTTGGTTGAAAATGGTCCTTAATGGGCTTTGTGCTCCTGCAAGCACAAAGAAGCTTTTCATTCCTGCTTGACGTGTGCCAGTCTCATTCGCCTCTGCTCCCTTAATTTCCTCTGGCCCCGTCCTCTGTGCCCAATTTAGTCCTGCAGAAGCGTTTGGACTTCCGAACGGTCAGATAGCAACTCATTACTGCTCTCAGAGGGCTTAAATTTCAGCCTGCAGTTCCTTTCTTTCATTGTGTGCAAATTAAGATATCGATCCGTGCAGCCGAGCCAGCAGGCAGGTGTAGGTGCATCAAAATATAACAAGCCCAGTAGAACACAACGCTTTGAGGTTTTGTTAGAGGGCTGACAGTGTGAATATCGGCTTAATCTCTGTGTCGAAACATACGAAACAAACACAACCTGACCACAAAACACCTGTCCCTCAGGGATGATTGACCATTCCTGAGGGGTGTAGATATATGATGGCTTGCTTTTATTTCATTCATTCATTTATCCGTCTTCTACCGCTTCTTCCTCGTGGGGGTTGCGGGCGTGCTGGAGCCTATCCCAGCTGTCTATAAGCGAGAGGCAGGGTTCATCCCTGGACAGGTCGCCAGACTGTCGCACACATATAGACGCACAACCAGTCACGCACACACTCACACCTACAGGCAATTTTAGAGTTTCCAATCAGCCTAACTGCATCTCTCTGGACTGTGGGAGGAAGCCGGAGACCCCGGAGAGAACCCACGCAGACACAGGGAGAACATGACTCCACACAGAAAGGCCCCCAGTCGCCTTCAGCTTGCTTTTATTTATTTTAAAAAACTAAGAGCGTACGATATTTAGTTGCTCAGATATGATATTGTTTAAACATTCATCTTCATTTTCTGTACCAAGTATATGTGACGGACAAACAGACCTTTTTGAAGTAGCAAGCAACGTAAACGTAGTTTCTGGTTAAACATTGTGTTTTGAAGATGATGCCTTTTTTTATTACTGAGGCTTTTTTGTCCAGGCTTATTTATCAGTAACAATTGATTAAAAAACAACAAGGCCAAGAAACACATTACACCTCTTCATGGTTCTCTGTCAGTGTGTGAACCAGCTTGGCCTCTCACGTTCCCTTGTAAAGTCAGTCGCTTGTGAAGCACATTGAATTGCATGAACATGTACTGTGCTACACAAATGAAGTTTTATTGATTTATTAATTGGTTTAAAAACTGCTACAGACTGTGAAGACGGGGTGAAGGAAGGAAGGAAGGAAGGAAGGAAGGAAGGAAGGAAGAGGTGGAGGGAGGATGTGTGGGTGGACAGGTCTCTGGCCGTGACAGATAGCTGGCATTAGAGGGTGTCAGCTGGCAACTGTGGTACTGTTGGGAGAGAGATGAGCACGGTGGAGTGCAGAGAGGAAGAGCGAAGGAGTTAATGGGCTGTTTGGCTCGCTTTAGCTTGTCTGATGCTAATGGCCTGACGGCACAAGGATAGACAGAAGGAGCGAGCACGCAAACACGAAGCGAACGCACACAACCTTACAGACCCACACGCCTGCTGTCTCCACTCTGGTTATGAGCCCTAGATGATTAACAGCTAATTAGGACCCAATCTGGAAAGGCTATTAAAAGCCGCTCACAGTAAAGGATTGTGCTGCTGTGCGAACCGGCAGTGTGTTCCCTTGTTGTGAGGGAGAGCTGCACGGCTGGTAATTAAAAAGAAGAAAACAGCCGTTAAAAAGTGTAGCAGCGTCGTCGTGGAAGGAGCTCTGCAAGACGAGGAGCTTCACTGTGAAGTGTCTCCTACGTACTTGTACACGAACTCCCCTTTTCTGGGCTAACCACACACACACACACACACCGGGGTCTTGAGACAGCATGCCACAGAGATCAGGGGCTGCTTGTTGTTTTTACCAGGAGGTTGAAGCAGAGGTTAAGAACTTGATCCCTCCTCCGCTAGATAACTACATGTCTCTGGGCACTGTCAGCTTCTCTGACATTCTGCTATACATGTATGACCACAGCTCACGTCTCAGGTCTGCTAACCATTAGCCCGAGAGCAGGTGACTGTGAATGCGTGTGTGCACAGACATGTTTACCTGTGCTGTCTCGTCTCCGGGCTTTAATGGGGCCACGGATTTAGAGCAGCCTACACCACAGCCTGTTATACTGTAGTAGCATAGCTCACTCTGACTTCTCTGATGATGGACTGAGCCAAACCAAATGTTTTTTGTCGTTGTAATTTGCTCATTGAAGGAATAAACAGTAGTGTCTGACGTTCAGTAGGACAAGAATGTGTTTTACTACATGTAACATTTAGATTTATTCAGTATTTTTATTTAAACTAGTTGTTTACGTGACCCATAGACTTTTCTGCAGGTACGTGGTATCTTGTTATAATAATACTGATCTGAATCAGCCATCCAACCCGTTTGAACTCTACAGGGTCCATTGGCTGCCCCATCGTTTGGTTCCTTTCAGTCATCTGTGCTGTTGTAGTGCTGCTGACAGACCTGTGAGCCACACACATGGGAGAGACAGGCGACGCGTTACTTTTGGCCTTTTTCCCCCTTATAAAGCAGCAGCTCACTCAAAGCACTGACAGACACATCAGCTAAACCGCCCTCACAGAAAGAGAACGAGGGTTTCCTCTCGTTCAATGAGCAAAGCCAACTGAGTGATGGTCCAAAGGCAGATTCGGGGAAGGTTGACCACGGGTCACTGCCACCAACCTTTACAGGTTGTATAACAAAGTATGCAATGCTTTTTAATATTTATATGGGTGAGAGTCTGGAGCTTTGACCTCGGCTCAGCTCAGTTTGTTCTTTCATTCCTATTAATGGTCATCGATGGTAACTTAAAACAAAAGTAGCTGTTGTCTGTGATAAACTTTACTTGCTGTTCACCACGATGCCGATCTGTTCACGGAGCCTCACATTTGACCTTACAGCTGTTGTCGTGACCCCGGAGTAATCTCGCCTGCAGCAGAGGTAAACATTTACATGGCTGCTCAGCGCTAACAGACAAATGTCGTATTAGTATGAGCCAAATCACCTTCACCCTCCAAACCTCATATACTCACACTGTCGCCCTTTGAACCGGCTTCTCTGAAGTTTGTCACTTTCATATGCTGACAGCTCCTCACACTTCCAAAAACTATGTCATCATGGCAGACAAGTCCATTGCCCTGTTCAGGAAATGTTCCCATATGATAAGACCGTATATTTTTACAATAATGAATATCGTGGCCAGTTGCAGTGTGCGGGGGCTTTGCATTGTGAAAGCATGTCCCACATCGTTTCCCACACGACACACTTCTAAACACGCCGGCTTCCCAGCTCAGACCGCAAGCTCCAGAAAGTCAGGGAGCAAGGCTGTTTACACTCACCTCTCATCCAAGGCACGGGCTCGGATCAGACCCCGCTGGGACGCGCGTAACGCGGTTCCCACCAGCATCCGCGCTTTCTTCTCACAGCGAGCCCGTAGGAATCCATGTGTGAGCTGAGGTAAACCACTGCGAGGAGCAGTCACTGACCGCCAAGATATACTTACGCACTTGTGAATGACTGAGTGAGTGAAAATCTTGATGTCGTCTTGCCCGGCGTGGCCTTGTCTCGCAGAACACAGCTTACCATGTTAGCATAGTGCTAATCTATTCCCCTGGTGTCTCCACTAAAAGTCTTGGATGGGAACTAGCATGTGGGGCAGAGGAGGTTATCTGGCTAATGTCAGGCAGCGCTCACTGTAGGGGCATTGTCATGCATAAGAGCAGACATGTTTACTGTGTGCTCAGTGTTTTACGAGCCCCCCATCCTCTGCCTCTCCTCCTTCTCCCCCTCCGCTTCTTCATCCTCCTCTTTGGTGACGTAATGGAGGAGGCCGATGAGAGCCTGAGAAATGGGATGATCTACTGCTGCTGACACGCTCACTCACTAATGTTGTCCTTCTCCCTTTTCACGCACTCCTCCACATTCTCGTTTTCCTTCTGCCAGAGTCTACGGAGATGTTCTTTGGCTCTCTTAATGCTCTTCAAGGAGACCCAGCAGCACAAACACAGACGTAAAAACGTTATTCTCCCTTTCAAAATGCTGATCTAGTTGAAATCATTACAACTGTGATAGTGAATTAATAATCCACAGCACTGTAAAATAAGACGATCGTGGTGAATATTGCAGCTTGTTTACATGCATCTCAGGATGTCACTGAGCTAAACAAAACTGTGCCTGCTTAGCATGACTTCATATTTTCACAATATTCTCTAAATATTAATATAATAATGAGCTAAAACACTATGTTAAAGTTTTTTATTAAATTATTTAACTCCGTTTTCTTTCCACATATACATATTTAGATGAATTAATTAATTAAAATTCTTTAACTGTATTGCTGTGTTTGTCTTTCAAGGCCTTCTCCGTTTCCTTTCTCTCTCCACATATACATTTGCGCTGATCACGCACACAGACAACCTGCAGCGCCACAGATCCCAACACGCTAATAACCTCTGTCTTTGAAGGCCAACTACACTCAAGCTGATCACTTGACTCATTCATCCTCATCATATCCACTCCGCGTTGAGAGACCCCCACACCTTCAGACAGGCGGAGGGGCCGCCGCGTCGTCCAGCCAACTCTATAATCATCTGAGACAACAATGCTCCTCTTAGCAGCTATCCAAATATTCCCTCGTTCAGTCCGCTCCAAAGCCTTCCTCAGTGGTCCCGCGCTCCTTTAATCAACTGTGACTGTTGACTCAGCTTTTGCTCACTCGATCCTTTTGTGGATGTGTCTTGTATGGCCTGCTTCTTGGCCTTTTCTGGGTGTAGGCGGACAGATGGTTCGATTCTCAGCAGGTCGCTTGTTAGCTGTGGCTGAAATAATAACAGACAGTTGTAGCCTTTCCTCTTGTTACTTGCTTCCTCAAGATACTTTAGCATAAGACGTAAATCTACCTCAACCCTCTTTAAGGAGGTTTTATGCCCGATTAGCTGAAGTGATGTCATTAACGTGCCTTGCAACCAGACTTTTCTAGCCCCATTTAACTCTCACTGTGTTGTTTACACTGTTGTCTGTGCTGCACATAGGATCACTTAGTGCTTTGTCACAGTTTATGCCATAGCATTTGTCTAAGACTAAATACACCATCCAGTGTTTGCTTTGGGAGACGTCTTCCCAATCGCAGCTCATTCTGCTTCTTTTCACACTAAAAACATGATACGCTTGCTCTAAACGTCGGCGCGGGATAATCAGAAAGATGGGAGCACAGAGCTGAGGTTCGAGTTTCAGGTTCCACTTGCCAGCGAGTGCCTCCGTTGACCCATAGCCAGAACTCTCACAGTTGTGACCTATCTAATTAGTAGAACTGAGCGGAGGGGGAACTGCAGTAACACACACAACCCATCTGGGCTTCTCCTAGTGTGTGTGAATATGAGAATGAAGGAAATGGTTTGTTAGCTGTATGGCTGCTCCGAAGCTCTCGTTCCTTACGTCACCCGTTGCTTTCCCCCCTTCTCCTTTTTCTCGTCCATGTTGGGGGGCCCCTCTCTCCTGGCTGGCTAAAGGCTTCCTCTGCTTCAGAATGACAATCCGCTTCTCATTTACAGCGGGCTAATAAGCCCTTTAATCAGAGCGCTTGTCAAGCTCATGGCGTGGCAGCTCTCGAGGAGTTGATCCAAGGGATCAGATGACTGGAAGGAAAAACAGGAGGAAAAAAATGGAGCTGCATTAAGAATGAGAAATGAAAGAATGAAAGGGGGCTGTTGATTTAGGAAGAATGTGGAGTTAGAACATGAGGGATGACGACCTTCTGCGGATTAACGTGCTCAATATACTCGGAAATGTGCAGAAGTGATTGGATTTAACAATTTGTTTTAATAAAATGCTGAAGAAGAATATAATAAATCAGATTTAACTGCTGCTTCAGAATCATTTCGCTCTCATCATGCGGTTTTCAGGATGTTTTGATCAACTTGTTCTCAAACAGCCGTTTTAGCGTATACAAACCTGACAAGTGTTTGCTTTATTCATCCGTAATCGATACAAAAGAAAACAGCCTGCTGCTGACAACGCTGCGCACAACATGTGCACTTCATTACACACACACACACACGTTTGCACAAGCATGTGCACTCACATCACCGTTGGCATGCAAATGAGTGGATTGATTTGTTAAGTGACATTTCAACATCCTTGCAGACAGTTCGCCATAAGTCCTTAAAAGGGTTTTTAAGGGCCAGCGAGGGCTGGAAGAAAGCATTCAGTGTCACCTCGTTAAGGCCGAAGCGAAATTCAGCTCAATCCAGACCATAAAGCTAACCACACACCACAGCAAGGCGCAGAGACCTCGCCGATAGGCCCAGCGTGGGTTCTGCACCGTGGACAGGCAATTATACATTGGAGCAAAGAAGTCGTTTAACCTGAGGTAAAAGAAAGAAGAGATGGATCAAAACTGCCTACAAGCAGAAAGGACGACGAGATGAGGCCGTGCTTGGGTTGTTTTTTTTTTAAGGACTTAGAATAAGCCTGTTTTAATATGCACCAGCTGGTCGGCAGCAGTCACTAGCGTCCCCAGTCCGATGTCTCAAGACAGGACAGCGCATCTTTCATTTCAAAGGATCAACATGTTCACAGACATGCGTTCAAAGCACATATTCATGCGTGAGTTCAAAAAGAGATTAAAGGTTCAAATGCAGCCTGTCAGACTAAGCACGAAATTTCAGTCAGACAGAACCCGAAGTTGGCGCTGATTGGGTGAAGGACGCCGTCTTTCCACAAGCGCTAGGAGAATCCTCCAAATTGTTGTTGCTGCTCTAAACAAGCCGCAGCACACAACAAAGGGGACCCCCTGTGCTTCCAACGTGTACTTTGTCATCTCTAACAATAGAAATGTGGGATTCCAGTGATTTCTACCCCCTATCAGCATTTACATAAAGGCATGCTAAATTATTCATTAATTATCAGAGAGGCCCCAGTGGGTGGAGATGACACAAACACTGGCTGCTAATTGGCCCATCAATAATCCTGCCGGGTACTCGTGAAGTGGCACCAGATCCCACCTCAGGAATCCGCTATCGGCCCCAACCTTCTGCTCGACTCTTTCCACAGTCGGCTCTACATTAGGAGACGTTTCCACACCTGCTCATCTGGCACTTGGTTAGCGGGCTATCAATACATGCCTGCTCTCGAGTCGAGCTGCTGGTTGAAGTCCTTGCGTGCTGCAGTCGTCCTGAGATCACGGTGCTACTGCGTTATTTTGTTTGTACTCCCATAATGCAGCACCAAAGTTATTAAACATTAGCGTAAAAGCTCCCTCCATTGCCCCTCTTGAAGCTGTATTATGGTTTGACTAGAGATCAGATGCTGGGTTCTGATGAGTAGCATCCTGTTTGGTGGATTTGTTTATATTGAGAGCACAACTTAACATATTCTCTATTACTTTACAAGTTGATTTCTTGACAGCTTAATTGCTAAAATGTTTATGTGATGCTACTGATATGGAGTCCCTGGTCTAATGGGTTTCAAAATAAAGCTACATGTGGTCTGACTGACGCTGGTAGTCCACTGTATCCCCGAAGGCAGATCTTATTTGACTCTCGGGGAGCTGGTGTGAGGTTGAGTTCCTACACCTAGACTTGAGTCTTTTGTAGGACACATGGTGACAGACGAAGCAAATACAATAATACACAGCCAGAGCCGATGCCACCACAGCACAGGCACACGTAACTCACGCACTTTCACTTCAGTCTGTCTCTCTTTCCTAGTGGTACATGAGAGCGATTTCCATAAAGGCGGGCCTCTGGAGGGAGAGCTGCAATAACACGGCTGCTCTTTGTTTCCCCTGCTGATTGACAGTAGATTGCAGCGCGCATTAAATGCCCATCAGACCCTGCTTTAGTTTTAGAAACAGCAGAGCAGGGACCGTCAAAGGTCAAACCTTGGCGCATAATGAACCGATCTCTCCGTCTTCTTACACACACACACAATTGAAAAACCCTGTGACTGCTATCAAAGTGAGTTAGAATAAATATGGGTTATATTGTACCATTCATAGAAATGAATGCTTTGTGGCTCAAGCCTTTAAACACACTGACGTGTTGTGAATGTGCTGTTGCCAGAAAGATGGACAGACCTGGAGTCTAGACTGTCGTACACCACAGTTCAGCACGTGAACAATGTGGCAAGTGAGCCACACAAAGTAGAAAGAAGAGACTCATCTCGCTCCACTTCCAGCCGTTCAAAATACGAAATGAAAATGGCAGTGTAGTGTATAGTAATGTATAACCTGCCAAATCACTGTTTTACTGAATGCCGTTATGGATTGGTTGCAGAAATATCAATGTGTACAGAGACCTGAGTGTGTGAAGTGCCTTTAAACTGAATAGTAAGTAAGAAGAATATCATGAGAACTGAGTTTCATTAAAGAACCAGAACGAGGAGAAAAACCAAAAAAACATAACTTTTGACAGACAATGTTTGAACCTCACTGGGATCTTGTTTTATACTCTATATCCTGTAATGTATTTTGAGAGGCTGATGGACTTTATGATAACACGTGTGGTTTGGAAGCAGCCTGCACGGCACAATAAACAGCTCCAACATATTCAAGAGATGTAAATACAGAAATAACAACCTAATCAAAAGCACAGTTGAAACCCTCACTCCTGAACAGTGGTTGTGCAAAAAAAAGAAAGGAAAGAAAATATATACCCATAAAAATATTTTAAAAACAATAAACAAATTTATAGAATGCAGAAGGGAAATATTCAGGTATTGAACCTTCATCTTCCCTCAGGAAGCAGTGATACGAGCGTAAATTGTTAAGACGCTGTGATCAGTTCTCAGCTTCTCATCACTTCAAATTATGGATCTTGTGACAGCAGCAAAAATTCAAGCTGCCTCGAACGCCTCATCGTTGCTCAGTCTTCTCTTTCCACCCGCGCTGTCCTTCCTGATTGAAAGTTGTAATTAAGAGAGAAGGGAGGAATTAGATGCAGAATGAGCTGTCAGAAAGTCGCATTTAAGTGAGGGATGCTCTGGCCTGCACCATAAAAATTTAAATGATATAAATTGCCGTTTAAGTGTAGCACAGGCTAATGTTTTGTCACAA
Organism: Macropodus opercularis; assembly: GCA_030770545.1. Classification (NCBI taxonomy): domain Eukaryota; kingdom Metazoa; phylum Chordata; class Actinopteri; order Anabantiformes; family Osphronemidae; genus Macropodus; species Macropodus opercularis. Next base: position 5,184,341 of record CM061089.1, read on the forward strand.
ATTAATGTGACACAAGGCAGCAATGACAATCAAGGGCTGCCTCATTCTAATTTGGTCATGTTTAAAGGGCTTTTGTGAGCCGACAGCTTTACACAAATTAACACAATTGCCTGTTTTTATGAGGAAACCATAAATGTTTTTCCCTCCTTTGCCGGCTAATGAGGAGAGAAAACTGCTGGTATCTCAGCGTTATGGCGATGCAAAGGGATCAACGCGGTGCACTTATCTGCCCACAAGAACAAAGACAGAAGCTGCAACGACTCCCTAATGAACTACAAGAGTTTTCTAATGTTTTGATGCTCCCTCGTGATCAGATATGGATTTACCGAGCTTTTTGCTCATTATAGAAATCATTGGCAGGTTCTGTCACAATAAATATATAAACAATACCAGGAAATCCTGCGTCCTCTGTGCAATCTGTCTTCTACAGGCATTAGTGACAAATGCCCAGTAATGGGATGAGGAACACGTTTAGGGAGCAGCATTTGCTTCGAATGCGGTGCGTACTGTAGCGTTTGCATCTGTTGACTTTCATACTCATGATCCTCTGCTTTTCCATTTGTAGGCTCTTGAGAGCGAGTTCGTGTCCTGCCAGCTCCACCAGTGGATCGATCTAATCTTCGGTTACAAGCAGCAGGGACCTGAAGCCGCCAGAGCCCTCAACGTTTTCTACTATCTGACCTACGAAGGCGCCGTCAACCTCAGCTCCATCGGCGACCCCATGCTCAGAGAGGTAACGCTGCTCGATCAACATTTATGTACTGCATGGTGGATTTAGCTCACTGGGCCGTTTGTGCTGACTAAGGGGAAAATGCCACCTTACAGTAAGTAAGCACTCTCCAAATAAAAGCATGTGTCCATCCTCTGCGGCCGTAATTCAGGGAGATATTTGATGCCATTAGCCACGTTAAATTGGTCGCAGAGTGGCATGAAAGAACTAAGCTCGCAATCTCCTGGCAGGTATTGCTGAGCAAAGCCTTTCTCCCAGTGTGATGCCTCTGAAAGCTCTCCACCAAGTGTTCGGCTTTAGCGCCTTAAAACGGCCTCCTTGGCTTTCATTCATTATTCATGCCCCTCACGAGCTTCGCTGGCCCGGAAACGAGCACAGAAAACACGGGTCTCAAAAGGGAAGCTTGGCGTGAGCGTGAGTCGGAGGGTTCGCTCGACTGTCTGGTTGTAATAATCACGCTTTAAGGGATGCTTGTCAGTACCGGAGATCAGACCCGTGTATATCAACCAGCTGAAAGGCGAAGTGCCTCCGCTCTTCTGCTGCCCTTCATGCTCAGTGACTAGACCGTCATATGCACCAAGGTAGATCCTTGATTTATCACCTCATTCACCCTAATTCCCATCCAGATGTGCTTTGGCCTTTAGCTGCACACACACACATGCAGATTCATTACCAGGGCCACCGGTCATTTCCACCCGCAGCCCAAACCCATTATCCATCCGTCTGGTTACCACACACACGTATCACAAAATTGGCTCACTGGCACTTCACAGTTTGTGCCAGTGACCATGAGGATGATAAATTCACACACAGGATGCTATCGGACGCAGGTGCGTGTGTTTTGAGTGGTATTTAAATAGCACCTTGGAGATTTTTAATTTTTACTGTTCATAATGTCAAACTGTTACTTAATTGGTTCCTTGACCTTCACATTTGTATAGTGAATGAATTGGTGGGAATGTGTGACCCCATTTACTGCTGTTATGTTGTGCTCTCTGCGTTAGACTGTCATCAGCTGCTTTAGAGCACAGACAAATAGACCAAATAAATCATAAAGTTGTATATTTTCCATTAATGTTATATGACGCAACGAACTCCTTGCAACGCACACAGCACTTGCAAATCTAATAGTTTCAGTAGCTATAGAGTTTTTTTTTTAACTTTCTTGAGTTGAAATAGACGTGTTGTTTCCTTGTCCTCTGATGTGTCCAGTCTGCTGACTTTCATCTTAGGAAACATTCTCAGTCTGAGCCCTTTAATTAGTTAAGTAAACTAAAGTAGTGTTATCCCTGTGAGCTAAGCCAAGCTTCTCCTTTAACTGCATCCGTGTGGAAGGAAACGTGCCCCGTCTGAGCACAACATGGAAACCGGGTTCCAGGTCTGGGCCTTGTCATGGTCGGATGCCGGGGTTGGCTGAGGGCTGCAGGGGCTTTGGGTCTGAAAGTGTCCCCAGAGTCTACCATTACTGAGTGACAACTGCTTCAGCTGGAGCTGCGGTCTGGGCCAGGTTAGGCCACAGCAGGCCAGACGCCGGGGCTGTTCAGTGTCAGGGAGATGGGTCACAGGACGGTTGGGTGAAGTTGGACCGGAAAAGGTAGTAGACTGAGGGATGGAGCTGTATATTCACCGTTGGCCAACTCTGTGTTTTTTCCAGTGTTTAGCAGCTGTTAGCTCCAAACCAACAACCAACCTCACACACACACAAACCCGCAGAGTCCAGAAATATGTGTGGATCATACCTATGTTTATACATACACATTACATGTATACATGCATTCATTGCCATGTGTAGCTTTGTATATTTATGTATGCTCATCAGCATAAATGCACACGGCTGTATGTTTATGTATGCCACTCTGTTCTCGGAGTGGGTTTGGAATATCTCAGCACAGATTAGTGAACGCTGTGGAGGCCGTGATTACTTCCTGTCCCGCGTCAGCCACAAGTCCAAACCTTCACCCTCTCGCAGTACAACTGTGCGGATGCTGTACGCGTTCGTGTGTCTGAGGGGACTAAGGGGAAAACTCCCCCCGTGTTGCCTTCTCATGGATGCACAGGGCTTCCCCCTCTTTTCACATGTGATTCTGGAAAAAATCCCACATCCTCCAACACCAGCGACAAAACACAGAGCACGTCTGAATTGTCCAGCATTTGCGTAATTCGGCAGAAGACGGGAAATAAACCCAGCAATGAGCAAACCTGCTTTGACACAAGGCCTCCTGCGTTATTAGAGGACTGTCACTGGATTTATTTGTCTTTTAAGTATGATCACCTAACGTCTGAACTCCTTGTCAGTGATATTGTAGTTCTTCTCTTCTTAGAGCCAGTGTTACTGGGTAGATTTGCATAAAAGCCGCATGTTTTACATAGAGATCCATCTTGTCCGGTGGACGAGTAAATCAAAGAGCAGCCTGTGACATCTGAGTCGAGGGCGTCGCAGCCATTTAAATGTATAGAATAGAGAAAACCCTCATCAGACATGGGCCAGCGCCCCCAAAAGACATTGGCCTTGTGGATGGCCCCTCATATAATCACCTGAGCATTGCATTGGCATATAGGGAGAGGACGTGCTGACCTAGACTCAGCCGCTTCCCAGCGTTCCACAACCTCATAAATGTCAGAGCTGGACCTAATGAAGATAGGTTGAGTGGCTTTGAGGAGACTCTTCTACACATTAGCTTAAGCAAAATGCTCCACTCAGAGGAGAAGGGGGCACTTTGACCTTGACTGATGCCCTGATGTCCCCTCTCCAGCAGAGTTAAGACTCTTGATCATATTTAGAGGTGTTTTTAATAAGCATGTACTCACTGAAGAAGAATTTTAAATTCAGTTTGTTACGTGGGTTCAGAGTAACTGGAGTAAATCTAAACAGGACACAGTTTTAAAGCCTTCCACTCTGTTGAGGTCGTACCAACCTACAGCCTCCTGAGAACACATCACGCTGTAAAACACTTTTCACTTACTGTACCCAGACACTGTTTTACTGTACATAACCGTCATGTCTGAATATGTCTATCTTATAACGCTTGATACTTATTTACCTCTACCAGAGCTAGTTAACGTGCAGTATACGGTGAAAATGACAAACCGCTGCGTGAGTCTTAGCCCTGAAGCCGGCAGCACTTTGTAACGGTTGAACTGGTTCCATCTCTGGTCTCCGCTTAGTTTCAGACAATGAGCAGAATCGCTTCCCTGAGTTTTTCTCATGGAAATACCATATGCAGGCTTCAAACATGAGCTCACTCTCACAGGCCTCGCCAAGTCGGGCTCCGGCAGCTCAGCCTACGCACGCACGCAGTCAGGGTGCACAGCAACACACTGACAGCTCCGTCATAATTTTGTGTTGGCTGCTCTCTCTCTGCTTGTCCCTTTCATAGACCGTCTATCACACGTCTCATGTCTCCCGTGATTTTCCTGCGCTGTGTAGTTTCTGCTTAAAGATGTTGTTTAACTTTCATTTTGAGCTTTTTTCTTGTCTTGTGTTTTGGGGTTTGTTTTGTTGGACTAATGAAAACGTTGTAATGCACCTAATAATCCTAACTCTGATAAATGTGTAATTCTTCTTTCCCAAATCCTAAAACTAAAGCTAAATCAAAGCCTTTTTATATACTTATGATGGACGTTAACAATTAACTCCTGTAAAATTTCTTGTCTTACACAAAAAAAGTCAGATTTTTATTCATTTTAATTCACCTATTTTTCCATAAATTTCTTGGATGCTTTTGCAGTTTTTCATTATAAATGTATGTAGCAAAAGGAAAACACTTCTGATATCTCCCACATTCACTGGCGCTGACGTGTTGTAGCTTCTGGGCTGTATGTGAGACAGAAAAGTAAACAATCAATTCAACACAATATACAAAGGGATTAATCTGCGGTGAAAAGTCGTTTGTTGAAGTGGCTTTTTTTGCTTTGACTGTACGCTGCCGTGGGCGTGTCCTGCTGCTGCGCGCTGGCAGGACGCGGAGCTGCGTGATGATGTCCAGAAGCTGCTCGGCCGGCGTCTGCTCTGACATTTATGGTCCTATACCTCTTCATTAACACCACCTAACCAGCCCAGTCAGTCTGGGCGAGGTTGTGGAGGATAAATTGGTGTGTCTGTGAACGTGTCCGGCAGTGAGAAGGTATTTTTACCTAATAGTGATGCAGGCTGAGGACATAATGTCTAATAAAAGATAATATGATTATTTATATATTTGCAACGCTGAGATGAACAATGAAGATAATGAAGAGTTTTTCTGCAATTCTTCTCTTTCAGGCTGTAGAGTCTCAGATCAGGAGTTTTGGGCAGACCCCCGGTCAGCTGCTTATCGAGCCACACCCACCCCGGAGCTCAGCCATGCAAGTGGTGAGTGGTGCACACAGAGATGTCTTTGTCACAGCCGTACTTTGCTGAACTGCAATTACGGGCGAAGCCTCGGGTTTGAAGGCATCTCGTCTCATCATTAGCGAGGCGTTTGTGGGAGGGAGAGCCCGGCCTCTAACTGGAACCCTGGGTCTGAGCCAGGTTTTCCACCTGAGCTGGAAGCTGAGAGCGGCGAGGTGGCGGCTCTGTAAGGGCCACAGAGTTCAGTCAGTGCGCTGCCTGCCAGTGATGGGCCCGAGCCCCATGAGTCCCTATTAGTGTGGTGTCCCTGTGGCGCTGACAGCTGGCTGCAGACCACCACCCAGCGCACACAGACGCACACCCATGCCTCAATCTCTCACTAGCTGTATGGGCACATTCCTGTGAAGTGTTTTTTTTTTTTACTCCCTAATACTCCAGTAGTCCAGCTCTATATTCCTTCTTTTCTTTTCTTCTGGCTCTTTGCGTTCTCTCCATTGTCTCTCTTGAGCATGTTGTCAGAGTGTCAGCGTCTGCCCACGCTGGTGGTAATGACACTGTCAGTGCGCCTGGTTATGTAGCTGTCAGACACCGGCTTTACTTAGGTCTGTTCCTGATGTTAAACACTGATGTTCCTCTTCTTCACACGCAGGGAGGAAAATGGCTCCGTGTTAGAGCCGCTTAGTCCAAACACTCTGTAAATAGCTCTTTATACACAAGCTTCTGTCTGCTCACAGGAAACCGGGTTATGGTTATTGTGTAGTTTTGTAGCTGATCTTTCCATACAACTTTTTTGAAATAGGTATTTGATACCCTACCCACATGCACAAGCCGTGTCCAGACTGTTAATAAACAACAATTTGAGAATTATAAACCAAAGGCCAAATATTGAAAAAGCTGTAACACAACATTTTGTCTTCGTACTTGTGTAAAATACAAAGTTTTCTCTACTTTTTTTTGAGCTCGTCTCCTAGCAGTCATCTGCCTTTTTATTAACCCTTAAACCAAACCTTTTTTCCCAGCTTATATGTGCTGCTAATGTGCTGCTGTCCTGCTCAAGCTTCCTAACTTTGTCTTTCCCTCTCTTTCGTCCCTCTGCTTTTTCCTCGCTAACATCGACTGTGGCCGCCTCCCTCGCCTTTTTTCTTTCGCCCTCCGCGTGCTCCTCCGTATCTCGGCTCTTTTCCCTCTGCGTCCCGTTGTTCGTCCTGGGGGCCTGAACAGTATCTTCTCCTGCAGACCCCGCTGATGTTCACGGAGCAGATGCAGCAGGATGTGATCATGGTGCTAAAGTTCCCATCGAACTCTCCAGTGACCCACGTAGCAGCCAACACTCAGACTGGTCTCGCGTCACCTGCCATCATCACAGTCACTGCCAACCGCCTGTTTGCAGTCAACAAGTGGCACGGATTGACAGGTGAGACGTTTATGAACACACACGCACACTGCAAATAAAGGGCTTTTAGTTTTAGGCAGATAAAGACGATCTCTTGCTACCACAGGTCGTTCCTGTTCCTCGGTCTTCTGTTCTTAATGTGTAATTAATGGGAGAGCGGCCCTGTCTCATCTCTATGCATGGACGTTGATCTGGGAGACAGTTGACTGCATCTGCTGGATTTCACTATCAAATGTGACACATGCAGCAGCCAGCATTAGGTTTTATGTCTGCCTCCATATTTCAGCCTCTCTCCTACCCTGGAAGAAACATTAAATTTGATATCTGGTAATATGTTAAGATGGAGACTGATGAGTTTCCATTAGATTAGACCAGACTGTTTGACCTAATTGGTGCCGTGAACTGACATCATAAACACAGCGTGTGCTGGTCAGAAGCAGCTCATTGACTCCAGGGATTAGTAAAAGTAAAATATTACACCGAGCAAACTAAACAGCTTAAAACAAGCTCATTTCTATAGTAAATACAAGTGATTTGTTTATTAGTAAATAATAACAGATAGTTTTGTCTACGTCCTGGTGCCACATTTTGAGCCGAGGTGACCTGGTTGTGTGATAAAGCATTTTGTAGTAAGTCCTAGACTTACTTGTGTTACAGCTTGGGCAGCTTATGGGCAGTAGGTGACACACAGGCCCTTGGTTAGGATTTCATAATGAACAGAAACCCAGTGTCACATAATTACGATACTAATCCAATCTGTCTTCTTCTCTGTCAGGTCATCAGAGCGCGACGGTGCAGGACCAGCAGTACCAACTTCCTGTGGAAATTGACCCTCTCATCGGTACGTTGTCATCTGTGACTGCACCTGAACTGACACGCACGCCTGTCGGGCACATACTGTGAATATATGTGTATGTGAGCGCATGAAGAGAGTTTTTTAGCTGGGGTTGTGCGTGAGCTTCTGCCGGCATCTTGGTGACTCATGGCGATCTGCTCTTCTGTCCCTGGACAGTAGATTAGAGTTGTTTCTCAGCCTTTGCCCCAGTTCACGTCTCGTGATATAGACCCTGCTCTCACACTAAACCATTTGCATGCAAATTGGAATGCAATGAGCTGTGGCCTAAGCCAGCATTTCATCATCGACTCCCCCTCGTCGGCCCGTGCCTCCCTCCCTTTCTGCATCCTCTTTGGTTTAATTTGAGTGGAGGGAAAGGACGCGTGTCAGTAGAAATGAATATGAATGTGGTAATAATGTGTGATTGAGAATGCACGGCGGACGCCTGTCAGGACAATACGGGCGCCTCTCATCCTTCACGACTTGTTGATGAGCGGGAGAAGAGTGCCGAGCCACAGTGATGTATGGGACGCGCTGGTGGAGCAGGGGGAGACGAACCACTTCTATCTGCTCCCGCCTTCGCCGCCGTCGCTCTCCTGCAGCCTCTCGCAGTCGAACACACACGCATCTGCGAGGGCTGCTGTTCTTTCTCTGAGGATGCTGGGGTCACTCTCACTCTCACCAGACCGTATCCACAGGTTTTTTTATTTTAACACTTGACTACTGAAAATAACCAGGGTTTAGGCTCACATGTTCATCTCACTGCCTCTGTGTGCAGCACAATAAAAGTGGTATTTGATAGTGTGTTGGTATTTACAGTATTTATTCATAGCTTCATGGTTTGTGCCATTACACTGTGATAATTGCACATTTTTAGTATAATTGAATCCTGTAAATCTCAATGTTACTTTATTAGAAACCGGATGTTGCTTTCTTCCCTTTTCACATTTTAAACCTGATGACAGAAAAGGCATTTCTGTGTTTGTGGGAGGGTATTTGTGTATTTCAGGAGGCCAGTAATATATTTACAGGCTTTGCATTCCACCAGGACTCTGAGCTAAACACAGTAAATTGAGGATGAGTGCGGAGCCAGCTGTGGCGTTGGGAAATGTTCAAAACTTGAAATATTACTTGTAGCAGGTATACTGGACCGTCTCACTCACAGCTCTTTCGGTTCTACCAGATAAGAAAGCAACAATGGACACATCTCTAAAAAAAAACCCCAAAACATTCCACTTACCGAAGAGAGAAGGTCGATAAATTAGCTTCCTAACCAACCAGTGGCTAAACTACACAGCCAAGATGAATTTACAGCTGGTGTCAACCCTGTCTCGAGTGCTGTTCATATTCGCGCTATCATTGCTCACTCTCCCACACTCTTGTGGAAAATGTGAAGTCCCGTAAACGGAACGTCCAGGATGTTTTATGTATTCTTTCACAAATCTTCTCTGCACTGTGAAACCAGTAGAGGTGCTCGAAGTGTGAGCTCCTCGGAATAAGTGTAAAGTTGAGTTATATTAACACTTAAACAAGGCTTCTCTGTATGTTTTCACATGTACTTATTGGTTTGGCCATGTGTTCATCCATCTCCTCTCCAGCCAGTAACGTGGGGACTCATCGTCGTCAGATCTCAGATCTGCTGGACCAGAGTATCCACATCAGCTCGCAGTGTTTCGTCATCACAGCAGACAACCGCTTCATTCTCCTTTGTGGCTTCTGGGACAAGAGCTTCCGGGTCTACTCCACTGACACAGGTACTGCATGTTACTCAAAGCTGCTTCCCTCTCACCTCACAGTCATCCATGCTGGTATGAAAGGCTGAATGATGAACACATTAAAGGGAATAATGGACCTGGGCTTGCCTCTAGCACCATCCTCAGGACACACTCCTCCCTCTACTACTGAGGCTCTGAGGAACAAAGCTGAAATCTTCTTTTTCACTGCTCCTCTGTTGTCATGCAACACACAGCTGCTGGGAGCCTTGATGCTCTAGTTATGTTTTGCCAGATGGAGGCATGTGTACAGCCCAGACAAACAGCTTGTTGAGCTTCATTTCCCTGAAGCTGAATTATTTTAATTTCCTTAACTTAACTTCCACCACAACTGAACCGAGTCTTTACCTCAAGACTCTTCAGTTCAAATCAGCAGCAGCCTTTGGTCTCTAAAAGGAAATCTATGTCCCACAGTATGGATGCGTAAACTGATTTCTCATTCTAACCCACAGCATGATGTGTAAAGCCCGTACACACACACACGAGCGCCAGGTCAGGGGTCCTAAATGAAACTGTCTGAAGCTTCATCTTCGTACCCTGCTCCCCAGCTCCTCACCCCAGCCCCGTTCAGAATCCTGCATGCATCTATACAGCGGACCCTGATTCAATTTCTACAGGCCAGGCCCTCCTTGTGTTTAATAGAGGAGGGAGGGAAGGAGAGGCGGGAGCCCAGAGATAGCTCTATTGTGTCGCTGCCACCGGGGTGTACGGCTGGAACGCGAACATACTTTAATCGCACAAGCTCAACAGCTGCCACCAAGGTCCCTAAAGCCCCCAGGTTAAAGAACTGAGGGATTTTATCAATTATGAGACTTGATTGGTACACGTGCACACAACACATAGCCTCGAACGCCAGCGTGTGCACACATCCAATTTAATTTGTGTGTGTGTTGTGTGTGCGAGCGGATGAGTGTTCAATAGGAGTGTTCATGGTAGCCATTACTTCTGCAGCCATCATTACTTATTTTCAGTGTTTATAAAGATGTCAAACATTTCACATCTTGGATGTCTCTGTTCTCCTTCGGAAGATTTGTCAGTGACCCGCCCAGTTTTCGTAATGAAGCTGATATTTTCTGAGAGGTACAGCTTAATTATCCGGTGGACAGTGATTCTGACGCCCAGACAGAAATGTCATGTGTTGCAGACTATCCACTGTTTGACTGCAGAGGTCACACGTTGAGCGGTGTAATGAGTATTCGACAGCGAGGCAGTGGAGCCGTGGTCTGGAGATCTGACAGCAATTAGCCTCTTTATAAATACACATGGAGCTCACATCATGTGCAGCGACACACACATACATGCGTGGAGTTGGAAGAATGTTTATTCTAGTCTGGGAATTAGCTGAAGTCTAGTCTTGTAGAACAATTAGCCAAGTAGACAGATTATCAAAAACAAGTGGATTTCAAAGGAGCCATTAATTCATATTTATATTGGTAATTAAAGGACATGTCGCCAGCATATATCTTGTATATTCTATAGCGTTTTTATTAGTCTACACTTACAAACGTGTGTGTTTTGTATTTTCTTTTGCAGGCAAACTGACTCAGATTGTGTTTGGGCATCGTGACGTGGTGACATGTCTGGCTCGCTCTGAGTCATACATCGGAGGAGACTGCTACATCCTGTCAGGCTCCAGAGATGCCACCCTGCTGCTGTGGTACTGGAACGGAAAGCAGTGCAGCATCGGGGAGAGCCCAGGCAGTAAGTACGCACACTCGCACTCAAAAAAATACAGCCCGTAATATGAGCGCACACGCGGGTTTTCTCTGAGTGCTCACTCTCCCAGACAGATGTGACCGTGTGATTTACGGCCTCCCTCTGTAAAGTAACAACTAGTTTCGTCTGACCAGGCCCGGCCTGCTGCATACAGATTGGATTTCTCAGCACTGTCACACCAGGAACAGCTTTAGATAATGTGTTTGAGACTGTGTGTGTGTGTGTGTGTGTGTGTGTGTGTGTGTGTGTGTGTGTGTGTGTGAGAGAGCGAGCGAAAGTGAGCGCCATTTAAAGATGTTAACTGTGATGTTGGGGATCGTTGGCCAGCACATGAAAGTTCACCACCATCCGAGGGCCACGAGGTCACGCCAGTCGATAAAAGTGAAAAATGTCACGGGCCTCCTTCACGTTAGCATAACATATGGCATCAGCTATGATCAAAGCGCCACACACACATTGCTCAGTCCTTAGCCCCCTCTGTGCTAATTTGGTCGGCTTAGATTGGCCAACGTGTTGTGAAGTGATCCATCACAAATGGTCTGAAATTTATGACAAATTGTGATTTGGTTAATAAGCAACACTGGTTTTTGATTTTAGGCACAGAGGGCAGATGATTGTCCCTTACTTCAGGTATTGCACATGGACGTGAGATGTTGGAATAAAAAAAAACAATTGACCTAATATATGCTAACTGAATATGGATAAATATTACATTCTTCCTGAGTGTGGATACTGGAGTTTTTCAAAACGCTAACATGTATACAAAGTTGAATGAAGCAGGAGGCACCGTGGAGGGACGGACCGGCCGCCGATTGGCTTTTATTGGCACCATTGTTTTATTGATGTTGAGATCATGTAACTGCACATTGACTGTTTGGGAATTTTTAAGCCATGCCGACGCACGGATTCCTCTCGGCGTGTCAGGCCAGCCTCCGTCGGCTCAGTGCAGTTACCACGCTGCAGCTAGGGGAGCAGACAAAGCAGTCGTCATCCCAGCCCCTCGCCACCACAATGTGATGCTCCATTGCCCCAGACCACAGGAGGCTCTCCCAGACGAATCCCTGGTCCACACACGCTCACTTAGACATACTCACAAAATAGATACAGACAGCAGAGTGGTCTTTATTCTGCTTCCAAAAAATGAAAACACTGTACATGCACTTGTGTGGCAACGCACACATGCTCTCCTCTCTCTCAGACACACACACACACACACACACATTCCTTTTCGTGCACAGTGCCCTGTAAATATCCTACACACTTCATAAGCTTGAAACAAATGCCTGAATGGCTGATATGCACATGTCCACGTTGACCTATGCAGACTCGGCTCCTGCTGCAGATGTTGGTTGCGAGAAGGATTTTGCAGACACCGCTGCCATCTGCTGGTCACAACCAGGATGACTGACAGATGTCAGTATTTCATTTTCGCACCACTTTTATTTATTATTTTGTTTTGTTACATTTTGTCGTAACGTTGTAAATGTAGTACACGTGTTGTAGTTAGCTGTTAATTAGTCACCGTTTAATTGGTGCAAAAACATATTGCACCAACTCTCAAATCACAAACACTAAACTCATGGTTTTTCTGCCATGATATTTATCTTCAGAGCTGAAAAACACGCAGTCACCTTCTCCACATGTCCAGACAGTTGATACCCTCGTCAGTGCCTCGGCTTTGGTGATATACAGGTATACAATTGCCCTCAGATGTGGCTTTAACTCAAACCAAATGGCAGGTAGAGGCTCACGAGGTTAACTGATACACCAATATATCAGCCTTTCAGACCTTCTCTGAACTAAACAACACTGATCTTTACTCCATAGGATTAAACCACATAATTTAGCTTCTGGCGACACTGAGGACGTTAGTCAGTAACTAAATGACGCGTCGTCTTTAGGTTGTTGACCAGGAGTGAACAGATTGTGTTACTGGGTGCGAGTAAAGTCAGTACATGTTTATTGTTTTAGCTTATTTTTATATATTTGGTTTACTATTCGTTCTGTTATGCCAGTGTGTGTTTGTGTGTAAATGTAAAGCTGAGCCGGGAATCGTGTTTTGTGACTCGCACCGACAGCTCAGACCAAAACAAAATGACTTGAACGGTAACTCGCTCGCATTAGGCCTCGTTGTGCCTCTGCTTGATGCAGAAACATCTGGATCCAGAGAAAGTTTGAAATATAGGACAAGGTGGTGGGTGACAAGTGCTAGAGAAGGAGAGTGGATGAAGATATGTGTGCAGGTTAAAGGCTGCAAGGCCCAAAACATAAATTAACATAAATTGGCAAACACACTCTCTTGTCATTTGGGTTTTTGTGTTTAACTGTGAGTGTGTGTGTCATACAAGAATGGCTTAATATGCTGCGTTCCACTCCCCCTGGTGACGGGATGTGGTACTACACACTTGATGCTGTTCAGCAAACCACCGGCCTCCTTTGTGTTTGTCCTCCCAGCAGAGTTCACTGTACCGAGGGCCATTCTAACGGGCCACGACTGCGAGGTGACGTGTGCAAGCGTGTGTGCGGAGCTGGGGCTCGTCATCAGTGGCTGCAAAGGTAAGAACTCCAGTAAATACGTGGAAATGGGTTCTCGGCGCATCGACTAAGGCGAAATACACGTTGTGCGTCATCTTGTGTCATGTTCGTCTAGAGGGGCCATGTCTGATCCATTCCATGAATGGAGACCTGCTGCGAACGCTGGAGGGCCCAGAGAAATGCACGTCCCCTCGCCTCATCCAGTCGTCCACCGAGGGACACTGCATGATCTACTACGACAAAGGGCAGTTTTGCCTCTTCAGTGTGAACGGACAACTGCTCAGGCACATGGAGTTGGAAGACAGCGTCAAGGTGAGGCGGACCTCTGCGTGAGCGCGCATGCGAAAGTGCATTTGTCCGTGTGTGTCTGCACCACATCAGCACAGGAATTCCCCTTGCTGATTAAAGGCTTGCCTATGATTGGAGATCTGAGTGAAGCCGGCTCGCCCCGAGGAAAACTACGGCTTCGCGTCTCTTTCGGGCCGATTCTCATGCGCTCACCAGAGGAAACGGTCCTTTTGATCCGCGGCCCTGTTGTCAGGTCAGATTGCACCGGTTTCTGTGGTAGAGAACATTCCAGATGAGTGGTCAGCTCTGGACAACGACACCATTAACTACCCTCCAGCAAAGGACGACACATTCCACTTTTCCCACATTTCCTCCCTGGTGGCTAAAGTGACACGAGATAACAGCTACTGCCTTTGGTTTCCTGACCCGTTGTTTCCGGTTTGGCCTGGGAAATGTAAGCGAGCTCTGACAGACAGCCACACGCCTGTTTCCTATTAAGAAACCTCTCGTGCCCAGGTCTGCTCTTGCACAAAGCCGCAAATATAATGTAATATAAACACACATATAGCTTGTAGAGGTTGTGATTAATGAGCACACATGCAGACGGATTGAGTGCACTGGGAAAGCAGCCCGTGATTCATTTCTAGGCTTCGGGGCCTGTTATTGTGTCTGTAAGAGAACCCGATGGAGCTTCTCTCAGCTCTGCGTGTTTCCTGGATTCCCTCTTCGTGTGACGCTGCGACTGCACTGCCAGCCGAGCTCGCTCGCCTCTGCTCCGGTGGATTCCAGCCATGTCGGACGGCATTAGGCAAGTCCTACCGTCCCAGAGTGAAGCTGTGAGAGTCCCCCACCGCCCTCTAGCTCCGCCTTGCTGCTCCCAGACTCCAGCTGCACGTAGTGAACATACCAGAATCAATCTTCTCTGCTCCCAGAGCCTCAACACGATGTGCACCAGGATAAATAAGAAAGAAACCCTGAATGTTTGCACTGTGAATTTACAAGAGTCTGGAGTCAGAGGTTAGATGCAGTCTAAGCGTCAGCGTCCTGGTCTAATAGCAGCGCCCGCTGACCGGAGCCATACTGAATGGATTATAGTCTTTTAAGCAGCAGTATAACTCAGGCACTGTAACCGTTCCAGCAGTTTTTTCACTTGCTGTATCCATGTAACGGGGGGATTAACAGCACCATAAATTCAACTTCTTACCTTCCCCAGCCTCAGAATCCACCCACTGTTCGCTGAGAGAAGTAGGAAATATGGGCCCTAAAAGCGCACGTGTTTCTGCTGGACTCGTTCTGTAGTCATCCGAGCCCACGTAGCCATCTTGGCTCCTACAGAGCCGTCGGCCATCTTGCTTGACCGCCCAGGGGCAAAGGACTGATTTATAACGTCTGTCTGTAGCCTCCTACCTGGTCCGGCCGACGTGTCTGCCAGCTCTCCTGCCTCCTGCAGTGCTGCAGTAAGGTCAGGGCTTGTGTTAGTCGACTCCAAGTGCATGAACACTACACAGCAACCTGTATATACTGTGGTTTGAATGGTCTTTTTTCTCCTTTATGCCTAAAGGCTCAGGAGACAACTGCTACAGTTTCCCTGCTTATTTATATTATGAACTGCTTAGTTGGAGTTCGTGAAGTTTCAGAGCTGCACATTAATAACAAACGTACATGTGAACCAGGTTGACTTGGCTTTAACTGTGTGGCTCCACTGTCTGTTGCTGTCTTCTGTAACATAAGGTGAGAGTGTTACTGGCGTTTTCTGCTGCTGCCCCCTTGTGGCCAAAAATCCAAACAGGGCAGCTTTAATTTTTTCCAGTACAAATTTTTTGCGTAGTTAGTGAAAGTCGCCCTTTCCCCACGAACTTGTTTGCGCCGTCGTACTCGCAGTACACTGGTCATTATTTTTTATCGTTGTTGTCAGACTAACTCTAAATGTTGATACACATGACAATTACTGTACACACAAAGCAGACCCACGCCACCAATCTAAACCGCGTCACGCTTCGTTCCGCGCCATCTTGGACGATGATCTAACTTGCCAATTAGGCTGGACTGATTCTGGAGGCCGCCTGCCAACATGCAAGTGCATCACTTCGCGTCTCCACATGCCTGTTCACATGCACATTTGAAATTTGTGCCTGATGAGAATGAGAAACAGAGCTCGTTTATTTCAGTGCGGTAGGAAATTCCACCAAGGTTTTTTCTTTTCTTTTATACAGAACACTTGCTTCATTTGGTCTGCGTTGTTTTCACAGTCCAGTGTGTACTTCTCTTGAAGGGTTATTTATGTTTGCCTTCCCAAGTCAAGTTCCTGAAAATGACTTCAGTTTCATTTTCCCATTTAATATGAGCTTGATTCAACACACATGCTCCTGGTGATTGAAGTGTCTCTTGCTGAATCACTGTGAAGCGGTTGCAGCTGAAATGCAGCCGGCGTCCTTGTCACAAAACCGCAAATGAGAAAAGCTCTGAATCAGTGTCATTTGCCGCTTTTAGAACTTGACTTTCTCCCTCGTTATTTCATCGGCTACGGTTACTCGCTGATTGATGCTCCTGACTTTGTCAGTTTCAGCTTCCACCATGCGCTGTGCCCATAATAGACTCCAACACATGACTTGATTTGTGTACATCCTACTCCCCGTGGGCCCATTCAGCTGCTACAGTTTGCTGGAAAAGCAGATGAGACAAGTAAATCTCAGAGCCTCACTGTGGGGAGCCATCTTTGTAGCAAGTCGGGGCCTGTGTACACAAAGCCCCTGAGGACGGTGGCACTGACCCCGAGTCTATGTCGGATCACAGGACCTTGCACTACGGCTTAACTTTGACATAAGAGATAAACTGGTCCCAGAGCACCAGTCTTATTCTGAGACAATTTATGCAGGTTGAATAGCTTTGTTGCCTTTTTGGAGGAGTGAAGGACTGTAAAGAAGAGATCAAACAAGTCAGGCAGTCATTGAATGTAACCTTCATAATCCGAGCTAATCACTCAACTACTAACTGCTTACTCCTCTGATTGCCTTCGACAGGCCGTGCTCCTGAGTCGTGATGGACAGTACATGCTGACAGGTGGAGACGGAGGTGTAGTATCTGTTTGGCAGGTCCACAGCTTCAAACAGCTGTTCACATACCCCGGCTGTGATGCAGGGATCCGCTCCATGGCCATGTCCCATGACCAAAGGTAACAAGCCTACAAACTCTGAGCTTTCGGTTAAGTCAAGTAAAGCAGAGCTTCTGTAAATGTAACTGAGAAATATAATCCATACCGAATCAGCCAGTGAGACAGTTTATCAAATTCACATGAACATAAAAACCTAACTACATGTGTTCTCTGGCGTCAAGGTGCATCATAACCGGCATGGCGTCTGGAAGTATCGTGCTTTTCTACAACGACTTCAACAGGTGGCACCACGAGTACCAGAACAGGTACTGAGCTAAAAGACTTGTCTGACAAACATCCCAAATATCTGCAAGTGTGAACTCTCATTAAAACTCTTCTGTCCTCAAGTCCTGAATGTATCTTGATGAAAAAACCTTGTCTTGTTATAGTGGAACATTTGAACTATTTTTAAAAAGGGCATTGCTATATTTTGTAGACCAGATAGAGATTTTCATACGAATCATAGGGTGGGGGTGACGTTCCTGTGCGGTTCAAACAGATCTATTTTTAGCTGCGAGAGTCTATTTTCATCTCTTCCAGAAAAGAAAAGAGGGATTTGTGGGGAGCTAGTGAGAATCTTCGCGCTTGACTTAAAAATCCAAATATTTGTGTACTTTAGGGTGAGTGTTTTTTCTGTAGGTGTGAACCTGTATGTGAGGAATTATTATTACGCTATCATTCATTTTAAAAATGCTTTATGCCATTTTGGCAACACAGCTGGTAGATATGAAACGTAAAAGCAGAGGAAGTACACGTATATAAATATATATCTAAATATTTACTGTTTAAATGTAGTCCCTCATATTCAAGTCCTCTTTCCTCTGTGCTTGCTGAGAGATTGTGTTTCTGTGCATGGCTCACTACTCAAAATGCAACAGCACAGACCTGTCACACATTTAATACCTTAAACAGCAAAAAACACGTAACAAATGTTCATGATATAAATATCGTATTCAATGATATTTGTCTGTCACACAGTGGATCTTATTGTGGCAGGAGTGAGGGCATCATAGATGAAAGCGTGTTATATCAGGCCCAGTGCCCCAGACAGCTGTGCATCCTCAGTCCCGTCTCCACAGCTGCTGTGTTTCGTTTCCTCTTGTCACAGCAGCCTGAAATCACAGGATGAGTGATCTGCACTAAAATGACACTGAATCATTTTCCTTTGTTTAAAACAGAAACGTCCACTTTTCTCTTTGGTTTTGAGGCAGTGTTCCTTTAAATGCTGAGCTGGTGTGAAGTAAATCGCCAGTTTTATGATCTACTCTTATGAACCAATTTAATTTTGCCATCATTCTGGAGTGTTGCGTGAATTCTGACAATAAAATTGAATTTTATAACTTAATTTGTATCCAGTGCCTCTTTCAGTGGAAAAACACTTCACAGCGCCCTCTAGTGGTAACAAACACTCACCACAAACCGTCTCTGTTGAAGTCTTTATTGCATTTTCATTGTTTGCTGCTCTGCTGTTTCAGGAAACGCAGCGACTAAACCTAATAAAAAACATTCGAGCAGTTTAGCGCACACTTGTTTTAAAACCGTCTTCATACAAAGGTCCCTTTGTAAAATGCTGACACAGCTTATTAGATGTACCACACATGCATAACAGAAGCCTGGACTGGACTTGTTGTGTGCGAGTGCTTAGTCTTACGGGAAGACAGGGAGCAGGGGCTTGTTGAACCGCTGGAGGCGTGAGTCCTGAGAGCAGCTGGGATAAGTGCTGTGCAATTTCACTTTCACATGTACCAAAAGCTGCTTTTCACAAAGGCGCCGTTAAGCGATGACCGTGAGGCACAAAGCCGTCGTCTTCACAACACAATAATTCTTAGTGTAAAGCCCAATACATTATCCAATGCAGCCTGTGGTGCAGCACTGATCTAGTAAAAGTTGAATGAGGTTTTAGTTTAAAGGTAGTCGATATAGTTCCATGTTAGTTGGATCTACACTATTGTTTCCTAATGTCATGCGATGAAATTCTGACTTTCAGGAACAAACAAAGCTTCAAGCTTCGGGTGGACAGCAAATCAACACTGTATCTATCTACTGTAAATAAAACATGGACGCTGTGTGAAGCCACGTTACACTGGGTCTACTAAATCATCTACCAGATGGATGTGTAGAGCACCAAGGCAGATACTGGCAGGTCACGCTAAGAGTCCGTTCACCCAAAAACAGTCCCTCACCTCCCGACCTTAAAGCTGCAGGTTCCTGGAGCCGAGCTTCTGTAACAGTGACGTGAAAGGCAGCCCTTCACTGCCTCAGCTACGGCAGATGTCCGCAAACGGTCAGTACTCGCTCACCGAGGTGTAGTAGAGAAGACGTGTACATACTGATTGACGTTCATAGCACCTCACCACGTTAACAAACCAAACAAACACTAGAACAGTTTCCAAAAGCCCGTTAAACTACTATGAGTG
Source organism: Macropodus opercularis (assembly GCA_030770545.1). Taxonomy (NCBI): domain Eukaryota; kingdom Metazoa; phylum Chordata; class Actinopteri; order Anabantiformes; family Osphronemidae; genus Macropodus; species Macropodus opercularis. The sequence continues at coordinate 5,203,505 of CM061089.1, forward strand.
AACAAAAACGTCTAATTTGGATGAACTTAGCCTTTAACTTTAGAACCCGCTTGTATCAGCAGGTGCCTTCATTATTATCACTGCATGTTCAATAGCAACACTTTGTAGGAGCAGATTAGGAGAAAGCGATGGTTAAGGATGGTGAACGTAGATGAACTAGGCCAGACCTGCAAGTTGAGCCGCTTAAAAAGCTGCGACACTTGTATTACGACCGGTCTCTCTAAAGCAAAAGGAAGCAACGCGATGTTTGAGTAAGGAATGAATATTTACTGAGCCACAGGACCTGGAAGCTGGAGAATAAATAAAGGACCTTTCACATTAATAGGACAGTTTTGCACGACCTCTGAACTGTGATATCTGATTCATTCCCTTCCTTAAAATCCTCAATAAATACAAACATATATACAGTCGACAAGCCTTTAGAAAATTCCTCACATCCTCTAGTTCTGCAAATGAGCAGGAGAAGGAGAGCGAAACGTAGCGACACCAGTCACTGGCTCAGTTTACAGCTACAGGAAATGTTTGAGGTGGATGTTTACTGTTCGCTTCCCATGGTGAATGACGCGCGTGCGGGACCAGGAGGAGCCCGACAGATTAGAGCAGCTACTTAAACCTGCTCCATGAGCTCGTCCACAGCTGTGACCGAGGGTGGGGTTGTGCATCTGGGTGGTGTGGAAGGAGGAGAGGGGAACAGGGTCGGGTGGATGGAAGAGGGGGAGGTGGGTTCGAGTTTGGTGGGCGAAGAGAGAGGGAAGAACACAACAGGGTTGATGGGAGAGAAAGATGGAGACGTCGGAGAAGGAGGAGGAGACGGTTTGGTGGGAGAGCTGGATGACTGGGCTGGTTCGGTTGGAGCCGAGGGGGACGGACAGAGGGCGGAGGGAGTAGTGCAGGTGAGCAGAACAGAGGGGGTGGGAACCGGTAAAGAGGCGTCTGGGAAGGTCTCAACAGATGGGGAAGGGGAGAAATGAAGCAAACCTATAGGAGCAGAAGGAGGGAGATGAAGGTCAGTAGCTAACGGATCATTTTGAGCATCGCGGGAAGGACTGGAGGAGGACGCGACATCGGGAGCCCCAGATCCTGAGGCGGCGTCTGGGTCAGGAGGAGCAGGCTGCGTCGGTACGCTGGCGTTGGAGGCCTGCTTGGTTGGGGATGAGTCTTTGTTGCCAGCTGCCAGACGTGGACACGGCACGGTTGGAAGGCCTGGGCAGCGGTGGGTGCTGAGATGGAAGGCCTCCTTATCTAGAGCTGTGTTCTGGGAAAACAGACAGAAACATCAACAGCTGGAAACTTAATGAAGTTAAGCAAACCTGCAATGTATCCTTCAGAACATCAACTGCTGACCCAGTTTTATTATAGGATTTATATGAATGAACAACACAATGGAAGGGAGATGGACATTAAGAATGAAGGTTGACTGAACAGGACGACAGCATGACGCCACAGGACGACCGCTCATCAGGTGCTACTCTACGCAGAGAGGAAGGGCAAATGAGAAACATCCGAAAGATGCAGAATCAGGGATTAAAGCCAATGACTTGTTCTGATGTAGAAATCTAGTGAAGGTCAAGCTCCTCATTTGCCCTTGTGCTGACAGTCAGCAGAGCACAGGCACAGCGTTGGGTAGTACATACCATTGCCTTGGAGCTAAGTCAGAGGGACGAAACGCAGGGAGAGGGGAGAAGCAAAAAGGGACAGAGACTAGTCTTACTCACAGCGTCACAAAATTATTTCAACACAACAAGCATGATGGCAAACGGTGGTTGTTCCAGCTCAGTGCTCATCCGGTGCTTTGACTTTCCAAACTGTCGGATTCACGTTCGGGAGAACTGAGGTGGAACAAGCGGTCAGAGATCCTGTAACGTCCGTGTCCATGGGTGCTCGGCTGCTTTCACTGCCGTGAATGAAGTGAGTGTGTAACTGCACTTTGAAAAGACAAAGCTGTTGTTATTTTATTCTCCTTACTGTCAATAAAGCCCATGAAAAGACCAAAGCCACCAATCGCGTGGTTTCTTGCTTTGTTTGTGCCAAAAGCTATGATGTGCACTGATGTGTGCATCATGTCTATCAGTAATGTTTAAGAGCCGTTGTACCCACCTAAATAAATAAAGCTTGTGTTTTGTCTTCTCATAGGATTTGCTGACAATAAGAAAGAACTGCAGCTCTTTCTTAAACACGTGAGGCAATAAAGACGCTGCGTTGCATCCGTCTCTGAACTGCCAGCGCAATTCCCAATAGTGTCCACTAGGTGGAACCAGGGGCCCATTAAGCTCGAACAGTGTGGCTTCACAGGAAGCTGGTGTTCAGGAATTAGAACAAGATGACAAACGGCAGTAAGTGCTGGCAGAGAGGGATGCAAAGCAAACAGCGCTAGTGTTAGAGGAACGACATTAACGGCCTGGCTCACGAAAGATTTAAATGCATCACTGCGTTGTTCTCACAACTCGCAAGTTATGGATTGATACAAATGGAATGAAATGAGAGCATGACAGGAGGCGTAAAAACAGAGGAAGACATACAGTATGTTAATGTGTCAACGAGGTCCACATGAGTTACTGGGTCCGTGCAGCTGGTGGCCACAAAGAAACAGGAAGGGCCAGCAGTGGTTATAGATGAGGAAAAAGGGCGATGGCTGGAAAGGAAGGGGGCGTGGGGCGTGGGAGGAAGGGGGTAATGAAGCGTGTACCCGGCTTCGAGCTCCAGGCGTCCCCTGTGGTCCTGGATGAGTGTGAGGAAGGGGTGAGGAGGAGGAAGTGGATGGAGAGGAGGAGGAGGAGGAGGCGCTGAGGCCAGGGCCCAGATTTACACCTCAAACTGTCAAATGAGATTCATAACAAAATGAGCCTCTCTGCAACGAAGAGGGCGTCCAGGCCAATTCCTCATCAAAGAAAACTCCCCACTTCCTCCTTTTCCTGCCTTCAGTTCAGACAGACTGAAGGGACCTGATGGGGGGCGGGTGGAGAGTCAGACTGTACAAGAGGGAATCATGCAGATGGGACTGAAAGAGACAGAATGGAAGGATGTGGCCGCTACAGGAAGGACTTCCCTGTCCAGTCTCTGGCAGCTTGTCAGATATGTTTGCAGCAATGTCATCTGTAACATCTTCAATAAACACTGAGGACTAATACTTCCAATGAAGTGACTTAGAAGAGGCTCAGTCTTCTGTATTTGGGTCAAACACTCGTTTGGAACAGGGCCTGCTGTGGCTAAACCCATATCCAAGCTCAGTCTTAAGGATTTAACACACTCAGAGTTATCAGTAATCTTATACCTTTGATGAATCATATTAAGTGTAATGTTATGCAGAAATACTAGAAGTGATTTGAGCTGCTCACCATGATGACGGTCACACCAGCGGTGGTGTTGTTGTGCTTTGCCGCAGCGTTAAAGTGTGTCTTCAGTTTACCTGTGACCTCCATCTTCATGTTGTTCTCCGTGACTACATCATCCTACACACACACAGGAAGCAACCCATGACTGCTGCAGTTCGTTGTTGGGTCTACGCCTATAAGCGAACACATCGGCTCTGCGTGGTACAGTACCGCGACCCATGGGTGGGAGAGGACGTCTTCCGCCGCGTATCGAGCCTCAACGTTGACCCGCAGCATCTTCCCAATCAGCTCCTGAAACAAAACGCAGACTTCAGCAAGACTCACGTGGTTAATGTGATGGCGTGGTGTTAACACAGCACTGCAGCAAAGCGAATCACAAATGCTTCCAGTGCTTTGGCCTCCTGATGTGACAACCTTAAAGCTGAATTCACTGGGACCGTAGCCATCACACTTACAGTACGTCTGCATGAAGCACCACCCAGCTCTGTGTCCTAATCTCACTGGATCTGCCTGAAGTCTTTGACGCTGTGCTGTTGGACATTGTTAATAATATTTCTTTGCATGGCTTCTTGCTGTGCTGTCTGTAACTGGTCTTCAGTGACAGGCCACTGGAACAGCAGTGGGTTTAATTAGCAGTTTAGCCTTAACGTGACGTTCGTGTAAAGGCTGGATGGGTTTCTGCCTCCTTCAGCAGACAGTAGTCATTAAACGAGTGTGAACCATTCCCTGCGTGTTGCTCAAGTCTCTAGACTCCTTTAACCGACCGTGCAACTATTATAATCAGCTCATACAATGTTCCATGTGCTCCAACCTTAGCAGAGTCAGTGATGTTGTCCCAGTAAGGACTGGGGAAGTAGAGACGCCCCAGGAGAATCTGGTCAAACAGATCCTCTTGCAGGTTACTGTCACTGGAGAAAAAACAAACAAACAATATACAATTCAACACGGACAAAATACTTAATTGTGAGGTTACTGTAAGAACTACAGTAAGTTGGACAGATTAAAGAGGAACTAGCAGCAGTTTACGTCTGTCAACTTAACATTTTGGAACAGCAGGTACCTTCTAAATGGAGGGAAGCCACACAACAGGATGTAGGTAATGACACCTGCAGCCCAGACATCCACCTTCAGACCATAACTGTGAAAAGAGGGGAGTCACCCCAGAAAACAGCTCAACCAAAAGAATACATGCAAAAACTGGTTGACGTTTAATCTCCACACGTCTGATTAGAACACAGCAATATCGTATGTAGAGCAGATGTTCCCGTTTGAACACACACATTGTTGCTTGTCTATAATGAGGACTTTCCCCATAAACTAAGGGTTCCAGCACAAATAAAACACAACCTCGCTTACCCAGACTCCGCTATGATTTCTGGAGCCACATACGTAGGAGTCCCACACACAGTATACAAGGGTCCTTCCACCACTGTGGCCAGGCCAAAGTCCCCGAGCTTCAAAGACTTGGTGCCATCTGGGTTCTCAAACACCTAAAGTGGATTGTAGCATTAATCACAGGCAGCTGTGCAGAGAAACATGTCAAACGAGGGTAAATGTGTGAAGGTACCAGCAGGTTCTCGGGCTTAATGTCTCTGTGCACGATGCTCATGCTGTGCAGGTACTTCAAAGCTCCAGCGAGGTTGTATATCATGATGCTGGCATCTCTCTCTGTGTATTTGGCAGAGGAGGTGATGGCATCAAATAAATCCCCTCCCTGTGGGAAAAAGACAAGAGTCGCCACACTTACTACACTGCTCACAGAAAGGAGAACGTGGGGCAGAGATGAGCTTCTGCGGCACCTTAACGAGCTCCATGACCAGGTACAGCTCGGCGGGAGTGTCCACCTCCTCAATTAACATGATGATGTTGGGGTGCTTCACCTTCCGCAGCACGGCCACCTCATTCTCGATGAGGTGCTCCTGCAAACACGCACACAAACGACTCCACATGAGCGTTTACTGGACAGCCAGGAGCTACACAAGCTGCATTGTTGATTGAATCTGAATTGGTGTCAAGGGTGTGCGATTCAGAGCGTGGCACCGTCTGCGTGTGAAAGTGGGAAGGTAATTTGACTTAACTTATGAATAAAACATTACCAACCTAATCTAGCAGTGAAGGATAAGAGGATCAGAGTCGCACAGCGCTGGGTGTGGGTGTTAATAATGCACGGTGGAACACTAACATATGACCCTTTTGTTCATCTGCGTGAGTGTGTGCGCAGAAGACTGAAGGCAAGGAGCAGAGAGAGGAAACAGGAGAAGACGAGTAAGAGAACAAAACAAAACAAAGAGAGGGAAACCTTTCCACGACACTTGGCCTTGTCAATGATCTTCAGTGCAAACTCTTTTCCTGTGGACCTGGAGAGAAACAGCTCAGTTTAGGGACACTCGTAAAAACAGCCCTGACGCTACGACAAAGTCTGAGATTGAAGTTAAGACATTAACAATGTACGTTAGCTGTGCAAATGCCGTTTCAGTAAGACTGTGAGCACACATGCAGTAGCACAGTGCACCAGGATAAAGAACAAGGCTCTGCTGCCAAGTTTCAAGTTCATTTCACCTCTGACCTTTGACCCCTACCATCATCAGTGTTTAGAAACAAGCGTGGCCCTTTGCACCTAGTTCAACAGACACAGCATGGGGTGCACTTCAGTTTCTCTGTGGGGTTTTTATTTTCACAAATTTCAGAAAGATTCTTCACTTTGATGGTCTCAAAGATGCAAGCGTTTATCGTCAGAAAGTAAACTTCAGTGTTTGTTTAGAGGAAACCCCGCAGGGCATCTTTAAGCGCTGTCCAGGAAGGTGCATCAGACAGACAGGCATCTTATCAGGCTGGGCAACAAGGAGGGCAGCTGTGCCTCCACTGCAGACAGCAGCTAATTCTGCATTAAACATACTGCAGCGAGGCGGCGCTTCCTACCCACCTCTCCACACAGTCCTTGACCACAGCGAAGTTGCCATCGCCGATGACCTTCCCAACTCTGTATTTATCCAGTACAGTGGAGGTCGGCAGGCAGCGGTTGCCGTTAACTGTTGAGAAGAGATTAAAGTTACAACAGGCTGCGGACGCGTCTAAAGGTAGAATGACGAAGAGAGAGACCTAAACCCATGACATAACAAAGCAGAGTAATGTCCTCACACAGCAGTGGGATATTTCCTAGTTACTATGAAAGTCTAACTGGTGTTAAGAGGACGCACCCTCTGGACTCAGGCGATCGCTTTGCTCTTGGTGGCCAATCAGCGAGTCGTTTACGTTCTGGGACGACACGTGATGTGATGGAGGGATCTGTGGTAAGTAAATCAGACATGAAAGAGACATGGAGACAAGGAGACACGTCACCACAGCAACCTTAAGCTTTAAAGACGTCCACAGGGCTAAAACGTACGATGATGTTTAGTAAACTGCTTTAAATAACAAGAAAGTGATTAAATGCACAATATAAATCAGCAAGCTACACAACTGTATGTTCAGTTATTGATTCTTAAACACATAATCATACTGGATGTATGATGATACTAAACCTTCGTGAGCTGCACAGCCTCTAAATTAAAGCTGAAGATTCATTATTATTCATACTCATAGAAAACTAGGCCTAAGACAAACTTGTACTTCACAGGTCTCAGAGCTACAGGAATAGAAGTTCACCATGTCCAAGCGACTGATTAATTTCTTATGAGATTTGCAGTGCACAGCTGTGGCAGGTTTGAAATCCTATTTCTGAAATGTCAGCCAGAAATGCAGCACATGAAACCATCCTTCTCTACTCCAACGTCTTGGTGGGTCTGTGCAGGAAGCCAGCCAGCTGGCTGGGGCTGACAGAAGCCTTGTAGTTTGGGACGAACATGCGGTTACAGAAAACCCATCCATAAGTCAGATTACTGTCTCCACAGGCTGAAGGTGATACAAGGCTGTCAGTCAGGCATTAACAACGATCACTGCATCATTTCGTATTCAAATAGGTCAGTATAATGGTGCGTCATCGTGGTTGGACAGCAAGTGATACCTTGAAGCTGGGATTGCTTCTGGGGCTGGTGGGGGACGGGGTCGAGGACTTTGTGGACTTCGGGGTTGAGATTTGGCTGCTCGAGACACCGTTTACTGTGTGGAGAAAAACATTGTGCCTGGGTGAAACTGCATCGAAACTCAGTGATGCTACAGATACAGCCTCTTGTATCGGAGCTGAAATAGAGAAACTGACATCGCCACCTGCAGGCATCAGGTTTTAGTCCTCTGCACAACAGGTGTGTGGCTAAACTAAAGCCTCACCTGGAGATTTGATTGGAGAATGACTGGTGGAGTAGTGGACAGCTCGCCTCGCTATATAAAAACAAAACGGGAGATTCAGGCAGAAATAAATATCACAGTCATTGCAGCGCGCTGCCATTAGCTGCTGTAGCTGCCATCAGGGCTGCTCCCAAATGTCTTCATTAAACTTGAGTGACTTGTAGAACATTAACACTCAGCATAACGTCACCGTCTCTCAGTGCAGCGCAGAAAAATGCTGAGTCACTCGTCACAGCTGTCAGCAGTTTAGGATGAGGCTGCAAAGTATGACTTTATGACCCGGACATCCACAGAAGTCCTGCCAGTGTTAGTCTGGTATTAGACACGTGGGATTGCACATGTAAGACCTGACGGTGTGTGCGTCAGTCGGCCGTTGGGCGGTGGCCTCGTGCATCTACCTGCCCCGGGGGACTTGCTCCGTCTTGAGGGTCCAGGGCTCTTCGCCGTTCGATTTGCTGCAGCGGAGCGACTGTGCGATGACTTCAGCACTCTGCATTCTGTGGGGACGACAAGGTCGGCGTCACACTGACCTTCCTCCACAAACACGGGTTAGTGAAGAGCACGTTTAAAGCACGTGGCGAGTTCATGAAGCCAACGCTTCCATTTAGAATCGAACAAACCCAAGCTGTCGACTCAGTTAAGAGCAGGCATTGAAATGGAGCTGGTGGTGAAAGCATCGTGTGAAGGCGATGAGACGTAACAGCACACCCACAGACCAACTAAAGCGGCTCCCACTGTGGTCCGAGCCCCTGTGTGATTACGCGTATGAGTCACCAGCCTTTCCCACGATAAACGCTAAAATTACAACACTCATCTCAAATTTTAACGCTCGGAGAAAACTGCAACACGTTTTTATTGGTCGCTGCTGATTAATTGCTGGAGAGAAGCACATTGAGACATTCACAGCTTTCTGGCTGAAACTAGATGAAAAGTTAGTGTAAGCTGATGAACTTGATCATATTAAATACTTGAACTAGTCTTCTGTGAAATGAAGGGCGGCCTCTGTACCTGCAGCAGAGAGAACAGTGCTGAACCATTTTTGTTCTGTCTTAGACCCAGATCTTAAAAGTGGAGCAGTGGAGCGAACTGTAAGTGGGACAGAACCTCCAAGCTGCCCCTGAACGAGCGCTCACTCGCTCTTAGCAGCGGTTATCTGCCTCCCTGTTGTTCAACAGGATGCCAGTACTTTGGCTGAAATAAACTTTTCCTCTCTTGAGTTTCCCCATGTTGGCCTTAAGTGAGTGGATCTGCTGGTTTAAAGAGGTCACATCCTGTGTTTCATCCAGCCTGCGATACGCAGCGACAGGAACACAATGGCACGAATGAAACCACAGGGTTTTCCTCTAGAAAGGAACAGGACAGGACAGAATGCTAGGGGGCGACGCGGAGCCTAACACACATACACACAGATGAAGATGGATGTTTAGTTAGTCTTAGTCAGGCCTACCAGTCACGAAGGCTGTGGAAGCCTTACCACTGGGATCCAACACAAAGTCATCCTGGGCATAGCGGTACTTCTCCGGGCCACATGCTATGAACACGTCATCCTCCCCGAAGAAGTCCTGCAGGGAGGTAACCTGGAGGAAGAAGTCGGGTCAATGGGTCAGACCTTAAAGTAGATTCAGTGTGATTCTGTATGTGCTTAAATGAACATAACGCCACGTTTCTGCAGACCCAGAAACAGGAGTTACTGTTGAACTCCAGCAAGCTCTGCCCCACGCGCAGTCTTCCTCTGGTGCTGTAGGTGGGCAAGCAGGAAGGCAAGAGAGGGAAGAGATCTGTTCACCACCACATGCAACTGCACCCACACACAGAAGGCATATGTACCGTTTTAGTACACACACACACACACACACACACACACACAGGCTTGAAACGTGAGCATGGCTGAAGGCTGTGGGCAGATGGATCCTCTGGGGGGGGATTGGGGGCTGACACAGTGGGAGAGAAGTGTGAGTGTGGTAGATATTCAAAAACCTGGAAGCACCCCCCCGAAAAAGCCAGAGAGCATCTCTAGAGCAAAATGAAGAGGTGGAGGCTGACAAAAAAGGAAACAGAAGTGGTGGAGGAGTGAGAAGTCCCACTACAGTAACACCTGAGTCATTTTAACACCACCACGAGCGACGCGCGAATGATGAATAAAAATCGTTTGTTGTCTGATGAAAGTTCACACAGCAACGCGTCGCCATCGGAGGCCTGACGTATCTGGAGTGGATGACATCCTTTAGACAAGGCAGCTGATGGCTTCATCATTCTGTCAGGGCACACGGCTCACCATCGCCATAGCAACAGGCGTAGTCTGGATGCACGTGTCACCGTTACGGTGCAGGTAGCAGGATGAACAACTACTGCTGAACCATCATTGTCTTGTACTTTTCCCTCAGCTCAACATGCTGCGTTGGCGTAGAGCACGCGGGCAGTTTGAGGACAGGTTGACACGGCAACTCGGGGCCTCCTGAGGTGAGGCCTGGCAATGACAGGGGGAAATACAACGATGGGTCGGCTGGTGGAAAGTTAATCGCTCTGTCCACTGACCTTACTTCAAATGCAGGAGTAGTTGTTTCCTGGTTAGGTTAGGTTTCATTTACAGATATATATGTTATAGGGAATGTGAAGCTTTCAGACACCGAGCTCAATGTGAATACCTGAAATTTGGGACAATAGTTTCTATTCATCGAGAGACCCCTGACTGTGTTCTCATTTACTTTCACCCCACGCACACACCTCTGTCTCTGCAAGGCTCGCATCGCTGTGGCCTGTGATAAAGCACTTTCCAGCTGCCCAGTGACACCCAGGGGAACGCGGGGGAACGAAGACGAATGGCGCCTGTGTGGGGACGGTTTTTAAGAGGTGGCAATAAAACGAGGTCAAGTGGCCGGGAATGACAAATCAATGGGATTGTTTTCACGTTAGCTTTAACTTGATGAAAGTGCTCTATTAATTTCAAGTCTGAGTATGTTACTGGTTGTCTCCGTCAAGTTCAGCACACGCAACCACAATCACGGGGAAGACGGCTGACTGGACAGGACAGATACAAGAGATGATCAACAGCCTCCTTAGCGAAGAAGGGCAGGCCAAGCTAATCACCACATGAGTGACATAGATGGAGGCTTTAATAATCTGCTGAGCTCCCCATCGCTCATAACGTGATCACCCCGGGCTACCTGCTGCCGATTGATTTCTCTCCAACGCCTCAGTTTCCTGCTGTTCCACATTCTCTGAAACCTGAAACTTGTCTTTTTTATAAAGCCAGATAATGGGATATAACTATTAGTCAAATGTGAAATGTCCATTTATCAGAAACTAAACACTAACCATTTTACATAAGCAAGAAAACCTGTGTGAAATGCAGCACATGTGACCAAATGAGCACAAAGGATGAGTGAGCGGATGTCAGACTGCACTGTCCACATCTTTGTTTTTTGCTCTCGTCAGCCAATGACGCTCCATCAGCAGCGCTGCCCTGTCAGCTCCTGTCTCAGCCAATCAGTGACGTGAAGCGTTTGCAGGGCTTTGTCTGGGCTGGGCGGTGTTTCTGGAGGGTAAACTGAAGTTTGCCCGCCAAGATGCGACCCCCCCCGCCCCGTCCTCTGTGTCTGACCTTGTTCCCCCCATCCGGCTGTCCTGCACCTTCTGCCCAATGCAAAATGAGTAGACTTTTAACAAGACATGAAAAGAAACCAAAGCATCCATTATTTAAAAAGGACGACCAGAGAGGAGACACACACAAAGGTGGAGACTCTCCCTGTGCCGGCTGACAGAATGATTACTGTAATCATCAGCCGTCATTAGCCTCATCCATCTCCAACCCTTCATTGCTGTGTCTCACCCTGAGCCACGTGGGAAATGCTCGCTGTATGCTACAGGATTCTTTATTTTTGGAGAACATGCAGATACCTATTAGGTTTGTCAGGGTGATGCTCAAGCCAAAGCCAACCAGCTCGTTAACTCTGTGTGAACTCTTACTTGCAGAGAGAAGCTGCTTCCCAACACTGTTTAATTCCTCTGGATTAGAGCAGTAAATCTCAGGCACGTGTCGCAGCCAAGACGCAGAAACGAGTCCGTCATTACCTCCCTGCCAAAGATTCACAACAGTGGCCACAGCAACTTAACTGTCAGAATGGACACGAGTGCTGAGCTGCTGAAATTCATGTGGAGTGGGAAAAATACAGGGTCTACACTGATATGTTAGCGTATCTAGTATTTCTGTACGGCTGCTAATCATCTGTGTCATTATCCAGGAGTCACCTCAGAGAGTCAGGACAAGTCAGAGACGCTTGATGTGCAAATGAAACTCTGCTACCAGTATCAGATACACGCTGCTCATGTCAAGGCCGCATGTGTCACCATCTGCCCTCTGTAAACAACATTCATCAACCTGCTGAAGCAATCAGGGCTCGCATGCATGATTAAACAATAGCGCGTGGGATGAGGTTTTGAACGCAGCCTAACTATATTATAATGTCAAGTGGAGAGTGAAAGAGCCGCTGCCAGCTTTGGATGAGAGCCAGGTCTGAACAAACCAAACCAAACAAGTGGCTGAGATCACGCAGCACACGGCGGATACCCTCCCCGTCGACAGCCTCGTGCCCCCTGACACCACGTCTCGCTGACGTCTGCCGGCTCTTTGTTTCCTGCCTTTCAGTGCTGGGTGCCAACAACTCGGTCGGGCAACAAATATTCAACGCACATTGGAGTTCACACCAACAATACGCAACAAGCATTACAGGAAGATGTGTGCGTGCCACTTAGCCTTGCTGGGAAGACTGGATCGGTGCGGTATGCTAATGACGCGCAGAACAAAAGGCGGGCATGCAGATTTCATGGCTGTTGACCTGAATGATGGTGTTTAATCCAGACTTGGCCCTGAAAATGGTTCAAGCCTGATAATCACATGGAACCGTAGTGGGGCCTCTCCTCCAGAGTCTCCACATCCAGCCTGAGGGAGATCATCTCCGTCAGCCTGATGGAGGGTTGAGGGGAAGTCACTTCATTGCATGAGCAGTAAACCTTTCGCAGACAACACGTGCACGGTAAAACCTGAGACGGTTCGGTTGAGTAGTGGGGCCAGGAGGTCATCGTCATTAGCAGGGTGTCGTTTGAGATGGTGCCACAGTAAACCATTGGATGGATGCTGGTGGGAGCTGTCCCAGCCCGTCTGCCTGGTGCTCTTACCCACAGCACGGCGTCATATTCTTCGGGCCATAATAAACCTGTGCAGTGAAGACCTGCCGGGGAGCGTAGATGATTTTGTGCGGATAAGACAGTAAACTCTCCAGCTTAATGCGAAGGACGTCCAGCAGTGCTACAAGCTAAAGCACATGTTCCTGTTCAGCCTGTTGTCTTTTTCTCTTTCCATTTTCCAACTTGTAGTGAAAGATTTTAAGGGAGACAAACATTTCAACTGTCACAGCTGGGAGGTCTGTTTTCAGCCCCAGGTTAATGGGCAGACTGGCCGCCATGCTGACAGCATCACCCACTGAAAGGCATTGGGAACGTTTTTCTGGATTGTTATCCGTTTTCCATGCACACTGCTGCTGGCAGATGTTTTTGGAAAGAGAAAAACAGCACAATGCATCTCTGCATCCTGTCAACATCTCTGAAAATTAAATCTGCAATTGATGGGGTCAAAGTACGACAGCAAGTAGTGCTGTGTCCTCAGCCTCAGAAAACGATGGGACTACTGCTCATCACTGTGTATCACATTGATCCCTAACGTTTTAATAGCGGAACCATGCTGAGGACTGAAGGCTACATCGGGTGAAAGGCATGGAGCAAACCCTGAACTGGATCCAGTTTCTCTCTTAAGGGAACACGCTGGCGTTGGCCGTGAACATAGGCTGCAGGCGTGAAGGCAGCATCTTTATTTTCATTGTGCATCACCAAACATGCATAATGTTTGGACAATGAACAGCTCGCAACATCCACTTTGTAACAGTTTCTCTACTCATCCTTAAAATCGTCTGAATGATTTCTACATAAAGAACCTGGCGAGTACTGGACTGTTCTCCAATTTAATGAATGCACCGATTAAACAATAAAAACAGGGGAATCTCATTTTCTGCCTGTCAGTCAGCTTTGAGATGCAAAACAGAGAATCTCTGAACAGTAGCAGCTGAGTCTGCTGGCCCTGATAACTGAGATCCACCATTAACATTCAGTGTGAAGAGCAGCTTTGGGTCAAGGAGAGAGAGTGGACAGAGGTGCATTGTGTAAACACACGCACGCACAGCCACACACCTGACAGCTGCACTTTAACCCTCCCTCCAAGCCCGTAGGTCTCATTATCCGGTGGTGGCCGGGCTCCCAGTGGGGGGGCTTTGTGCATGTGTCTGCAGCAGTGGGAGGGGGCCGGGTGGCTGCGGCCTGTGATTTCAGTTTGGAGGAGCAGATGGCAGGCTGCTGCTGGAAGGCATGTGGGGCATGTGTTCATTTCTAAAAGAGCAAAGTCAGGGTGTTTGCAATTTATCAGGAGAATTTAAGTGGAATGGTAACATCAACGTTTTACATTTTATACATAGACCTACATAGGCCCAGTTAAACTTCCCAGAGAATTGCAATAAAACAACACTAACTTATTAATAATTTAATAATAATGAAGCATTAAGTGAGTTTACGACTTAAAAAAATATGAACGTGAAAATGTCTGGATTTCACTGGACAGCGACGTGTTTGTGGGATGTTAAAGAGGCTTATCAGGCTAAAGAAGCTCCGTGACTGAGGTCTCCAAACAAGTCAAGCTGTCAAGCTCGTGGAGACGTGTGTGGTCTGAGGCCGTGTTGGCTGCTTTATCAAGCCGTGGTTACAGGCTTAATGGGTTAAAAGTCTGATCTGGACTTGATTAAACTGTTAGACAGTCTAGCGGAGGCCAAGAAAAGCGAGACGAGCGAGTGTTTTCTCACCCAACGGACGCGTTGAGGCACTTGTACTGGAAAATTCGCCAGTAAAAGTTCAGGTGTACTGCTTCAACTGTGACAAATGTAAAGCAAACGCTCGTTAAATTCTTACTCGGTCATGGATTTATGCTACAACAGAGACCATCTATCAAAGGAGCTACATAAACGTCGGCTCCTGCTCCTGCTGATGCGATTATCGTTAAAAACCCTGTGGTGAATATCTAAGGAGGCCGACTGACACGCTTGTCACCACGAGTTGTGTAATGCGTCATCCGTAATATATAATCCTCGTATAGTGTAGAGTGCGTGGTCATAATCACCATGAAAATATTAATCTCTCAAAGGAAATGAAGATTTTTATTGATCCAGTGTAAAGTATAGCTCACAGCTGATGAATGGCTTGAAATCAATGTTTAGCCCAATACTGCCTAAAAGTGTAACAGAACCAGATTTGTTGGACCTGGATGTCCAATATTCTGAAGCTGTTCTTTGGCTTCACTACTTCATAACGTTGACCTTTAGCAAATGGTCACATTCCAAACAACTGTTGCCTGGTTAAGAAAGGAAAGATGATCAGTCTCAGTTTGCCCAGAATCGTGCCAGCATCTTCTCTCCTCAAAGGATTAGTGGAGGCGTCAGCTCTGAGTTTGAGGAAGTAGCTGATAAATCCCAGGACGAGACAATGAACACAACACAAGCACCAGTATTTGTTTGAATGGGCCCCATAGAGTCAAATGAAACATTCCTCATGCCAGGATGAAACAGCTGCTCTGCACGGCTGATCTACTTGGAATCTACTGACAGACAGAAATAGACGCGCATCAGGGCTCCTTGTCACAGATACTGGACTATAATGACCACAGAAGAAAACAAGAGTCTCCCAAGAAGCTTTAACATGTGCAGCTGTGAAACGTACTTTCCTGTGGCGCGCTTTCAATCGCGCTTTGGATCGGAGAACTTCCTATGTTTCTGAAAACACCTTAGCTGCGATTCATCACCAACGCGTATCAGTAGCTCTCTTCAGTTACCGTTCACATGAGTCATTTGTCTGGAGCGTCTGGCCCAAACCGCTGGCTGTCGGACTTGGACTGTCGGACTTCAGCTACGCAGGCGTTTGAAGTTTCGGGTATTCTGTCCACCAGAGCTTAATGTCAACAAACCAAAGCAAACAAGCTGCGTTCTGAGAACATCTGTCCAGTCAACTCTTCAAATGCACGTCGCCAAATTATTTCAATGAAGGGCATCATGTGTTCAACCTGGGCTCTGGTGAATCCAAGGGAAACTTCAATGAGAATTTAAATGACAACATTATAATAGTGTAAGAGTCCCAGATGGAAAAGATTATAGCAAAAGCAGTCTTGCGCGTCTTAACAAGGCTGGATGGGTTAAGAGGAAACTAGACTGATGCATCCGGCAAAGGGCCTGAACTCAAAGCGTATTCATTAGTGCCTAGTTGAAATAATTGTGGCGTGTAACGGCGTACGGATGATTAAACAGGGGTAATTACCTAGACTGCTGACGCAGCTGAAGCCGATAAATCACAGCAGTTTCAGGAGATAAAACCTTTGGCTACAAGGCTCAGCCGTCTAGTCCCATCTGGTTTTCATATCATCCAATCAGCTCTCACCGAAAGCAACATAGTGAACCGCAGCCAACCCTCACGTCATGACAGGCAGCGAGTTGACTTTGGGGCCACACCTCGTTCCATTGGCTGCTTTGTGACTGTTACAGCTTCACGTCTATTCCCTGTAACAGACTCACCTGCTTGCCCTCCAGCGTGTACAGCCTCCTCACAGCCCCCGAGTCCAACTTGATGGCATCTGTGATGTCAGTGAGCACCTGCTCGAAGGAGTGCGCCGTCTTCTTATTGAGCAGTATCCGCACCGCCTTGCGGGGTTTGACGCCGCTCCGGATGACTGTGACCAGCTTGGGTTTGATGAAGTCCTTGGCCTCGCGCTGTAGCTCGCTCTTCAGCGGGATGAGCGAGGACAGGGAGCGTGAGGTGCCCGTCCTGCTGCCCACTGACCAGTTGGGGTTGACATTTTTGGTGTAGTCCACACGGCGGAAGGCTTCGTTGGAGGCACACACATAACTCTCACCTGGAGGAAGAGAGGTGAAGAAACAATAAATAACTTTACGGCCTTTATGTGAGTTATGTGAATCGGTTAACAACTCTGGGTTGAAACAAAAAGGCACATTAAGAGGCCGGGCGAGTGCAGCACCGTCCTCCTTCCCTTTCAGCTGCTCCACTGGGCTTCATCTGCCAGCATTCCATTCAAACTGTTAACACGCACACGTTCCCTCTTAAGAATGAAGTCACGTGACAAGTTCAGGGGCTGAAAACCACAGCAAGAATGTCTGGTCATTGTTCTGAAGGAGGCCGAGCGTCGGATGCCAAACCGTGAGACGCGCTCACCCACAGGCCTTGTTCAGAGGAGAACATCCGTCATCTTTCCATCCTGAAAGAACCTCACAGAGGCTGGAGCTGGGGAGTTAGCAGGGAGCTAACAGGCAGGCTAATTTAGCGGCACTGTAAATGATCATTCTTTGTGTGTGAACCGATCCCACTACCGGAACGGAGTAGTGTTCGAGACGAAGGCCTTTTGAGACGATGTGCCCCATGATAGCTGGATTTATTAAGCCTGCAATTAACCAGAGGCTAATTAAAAGTCTGGGACACAGCTGAAGAGAGATTTAACTGGAGCTGTCATTCAGGACAAATACCGAGATGCCCCCAGAAGGGGACTGGTGACGGTCCGTCCCTGGGGTACAGGGATCTCAGGTGCAACATTTCTCATGGCTGTGGCACGGCTGTGCTCATGTGGACCACAGATGAGGTCGACTTTAACACAGCCACCTCACCAGAAGCTCTGACAGCAGCGGCCGCACAGCTCCCACCAACGCAAAACCCTGGAGGGTCATTAAACCATGAATATATGAGCAATATAAAACACAGACTGTACCATGCACCCACGATCAAACTATATGTTCCAATGTTCTGCTGTTGTCCAGGCAATAAACCATTTTGAACCTATTTCTTCAGTGACCAGAGCCCAAATACAGTATGTAGGTCTAGTAACCAAGAGTCAGATGACCATGCTCTCATCTGTCCATCAAGCTCACACCCAGGAAGCGGTTGTAGCCTGGAGCCAAGGCCCTTTTATGTTCAACCTATTTGAACATAAACATGAACTAAACTAGAATCAAATAAACCCTTTTGCTTGTTAATGACCCAAGGAGAACACGTCTCTCAGAGTGTTGACGTCCACTCGTTTGCTGTGAATTGTGCGGTTATGCTGTGCAGTTTTCCACAAGCACAGCAGTTCGAGTTGAGTGGCTGGCTCAGTAATCCTCTCCACGTGTAAATGGAGCTTGATTGCGTTTCGACACAAAGGAGCCGTAGCAGGCCTCAGTCAATGGGAGCACACTGCTGATCTGTGCAGTAATGTCCCCTCTCGCTGGCCATTAGATGGGCGAGTAAACAGAGGCAAGACACCGGCGCTAGGTCCACCTGCAGCCAGGGAAAATGAGTGGTTGTCGTGATTATGACACACAGATATGTCCTCCCACTCAGAGATATCGGCTGAACATAATTGAAAGGGGTTTTACTTTGGATTGCTGTCATTCGAAAAAAACAAAAAAACAACCTTCCTCCAAGTGCCTTTTGGAGGAGCCTGGACCCTGGACTGACACACACGCAGCAAAGCAACTTTTCTCCCGTTACAGAATTCAGATCAGGCTCTGGCCTAAATCCTCCACCGCCTCTCAGGGGGACGGAGCAGAGGAAACGAGTGCAGCCCAGAATCTCCTGTCTTTTGGAGGAAGTGAGATGAAAATAGGCTAAAACTATACAAGACTAATGACTGCAATAAAAGCTGTGTGTGCTGTGAGCGTGTGTGGGCGAGAGGAGGCGTCCGGCGCGTTAAAAGAGGATTGGAGGCCGGTCGCCGTGCAGACAGACACACTCTGAACATGAAGATTAACTTATTACTGCGAGGTCACCGTCCCAGCACTGAACTGTGCAGCAGGAGCATGAAGGGGTCACGACTTCATTAGTGCCTGCAGTGAGCAGGTTTGTTCACGGGCCTTCAGATCAAACTCAACACAGATGATCCAGAAGCCATTTGTCCACAACTGGAGCGAAATCAGTCTCATCTCATCTCTTACCCTCCACCAACTCATCCAGGCTGGTGACCTTCCTCCCTCCATCCAACGTGTACAACGTCCTGACTCCCTGCGGAAGGTTGACGTTGTCTGACAGGGATCGTGTGAGCTCCATGAGCAGCGCATCCAGAGACCTGAACCTATCGCTGGAGACGGCGAACACCAACCCTTTAAAGTATTTGTCTCCATTGCGGTAAAAGCGCACTTTCCGAGCTTTCTTCTCAGAGGTGAGCGACTGGAGCGTGCGCGTGCGGTAGAAACTGCAGTGCGCGCTGTGCGCCGGGCTGGGGACCAGCCCGTTGCCTCGCGCGCCCGACTGGCACCCGGGGCCAGAGTTGGTCCTCGGCGTCCGGTGCGGCTTGTCCCGTTCCTCAAAGTGCTCAAACTCAATACTTCTGCTTAGCGACATGTCGTCTGGCTGCGTCGCTTCTCTTTAAAGGCAACTTTCTCCAGAGAGAGCGCTGAGGGATCGATGAGCAGCCGGACGCGTGCGTGTCCGTGTCCAGCCTCCACTTCCACCCTACAAACACACGAAGTACCCGAAAATGCACCAACTGCTTGTTGTGAGCGTAAAAGGTTAAAACGCTGCCTCCGAACCGTCCTGGGTGATCAGATCATCGATCCAAACGCGGGGTTATCCGGTTGAAGACGCGTGGACTGAGGAGCAGCTGTGTTTGACAGGCATCGCAGTAGAGCAGTCGCCACAGAATTGGACCAAACTTCAGTTTACCGCATCAGAAACACGCAAGCCGCCTCCTTCCAGCCTCTGGATCCAGACTCTAACTGGTCGGGCTGTCAAATCAATGGATAACAACAGAGGAGGGAGCAGGCTTCCCCGCCTCAGGGTCCTAATGCTCCCTGTTGTTCTACTGACGGAGTGGATCCAAACCGCGGCCCTGCTTGCTTTCCAACCACCCCTGTCCTGCCCACTGCTGCTCAGCTGGCACCGGTAGCTGGAGGTGACCGCCTCTGACAAGAGCCCAGTGAGAGAAGACAACGTGGGTGAGCAGGATCTTCCAGCATCTGATGTGTGATTGGGTTAAAAAGCCAAGACCGTTTCTTTTTTATCACCACGTGCCCTTGAAGCATCCAGAGAGAGAAGAAGGACAATATGTTTGCTGTTGAGCTGGAGACGATGCTACGGAAAAGTGTAATCAGATTGATTTCACTTAAGGTTTGGCGGGTTTCTGGTTGAACAGGTTTACAGGGTAGAACACAGGATACGCTGCAGTGCAGACAGTGACACAGTCTAGCGGAGCAGACTGCAGCCAGAGAGAAGCTTGGATTAAAACACCACATGGTGGGTTCATGGTAGAAACCTTCTGCCTTCTGTACCCGCGTCACCACCTGGCACAGGCGACCTGAGCCACACTCACTGGAGCTCATCAAAACGCCCTCAGTCATTAGAAACTAGTAGGTCATAATAAGACAGGTGTGTTTTGATTAATGATTTGATTCCTTACAGACGTGAAAGTGTAAACAAACCAAACAATGTTAATTGGGTGAAGTTTTTATTGTCCAAGCAAGAGATCAGCAAGAAATTAGTTTGTGACGTAACTAAAGAAATGTAATGTAATTTAGTAATTTATTCATTGGAACACAGTCCATGTAAAACTGCTAAGGTGTTGTCAGAAGTATAGGAAGTTCTCCAATCCAAAGCGTGCAATGGACGTATTGTCTGAGCAGCTCCCGGGGAGGAAGTTGCTCAGCAGGAACCAAACAGGAGGACTCTTCCCCTGGCAGAGGGAAATCCTGTTCACAATGACAAAGCAGAAAATCCCTCAATGACAGGAATCCCGAGCTCTGAAATAAAAACAACAATCATGTTGGCGACAAAGCCTAAGCCCCCTCTGACTGTTTCTTCTGGTACTTTTGCTAAGCTGCTGACATAATGTAGTTTATGGGGGATTTGGGGAATAATTCACCTCAGGCATTTGTACGAAAACCATTTAACAAAATCCACTCTTAAGGAAACAACGCCAAGCACATAATCGGCTGCAAAGCTCTGCTGGTTTCTTTCTATTTGGATGTAAACCTACTTAAATTAAAGCTGATACTTCCAACGTCGACATACGCACAGTGCACTGTACGCAGTTCACTTCATCATTTATTCACTGTCCCTGACTTTCCCATGGTGCATCTGGACAAGGTTTTCACTTAGTGTTTTAATCACAAACACCAGGTGTGACATTAATGTGACAGAACAGTCAAGGGTGAGGCTTTGGGGTCAAAGGTTAAAAAAGAAAACAGACAGAATCTACAATCAAAATTAAACCTTAACATCAAGGTTATTGTTTGTTGACTTTCAATAAGTCGACTAACTAATGAACAGACTAAATAGAGTTTAAATCTTTGAGTGGTTGTTTTCTTTACATAAAGTTACTTTTCTCTAGTCAGGTGGAGAGAGGAACCACTGCTCCAACGCCCTCTAGTGTTCACTAATGGATACTCAACGCTTTCACTGCTCCTACTAGTTATAAAACAACATTCACCTGAACAAACTCACATGAAAATACTGTAGAGAGGCGCTGAACAGCTGCACCCTGGCCGGACGCTGGTTCCTTCTCTCTTACTACGACGCTAATGAGCTCAATCGCCACATCACCGCTGATCCCTCAGGAATTTGTCAGTTGATCTTATGAGCCAGAACCGCAGGCTCCTCACACTGAGCTGTAAACTGTCTCACCGGGCTGGAAGTCCAGTCCAGTTATCCCGACAAAGCCAGACCACTGGCAGAAAGCGCAGATGTAACTCTGAGGCCCCAACCAGATTCCTCCTCTGCTTGGCTGAAACCCCCTGGAGTAAAGGTCATTGAGACCATCGCTGCTGTCTTTACGCAGGCCCCAAGGAGTTTTCTCCAGCAAGTGTTTCTTTGGAAATGTGGTACCAACAAACAAATTTGAACCATACCAGTAATTCAGTTTAAGCAACTTCGACTTCGGTTTCTTCTTCACAAAGTCACATGCTAAAATGGGAGCACAAGACTACAAAGACACCTTGTAGGTTTACATTGTAGGTAAATGCTGCTCACACTCGTGGGGCAGTTACAGCGTAATCACGACCCTTTTGAAATGAACTTGTTCCATTACCAAGTCTAATGAAATGAAAGCGTCACCTCAGGTTTCCCACCATTTGGCAGCAGAGGTCATGTTTCCACGGTGACCCGATTCTCTCGCATTGCGTACAGGCAGAGCAGCTGGTGCAGCCACCAGGCCCCGTAGCACGATGCCGCAGGTGAGGCTGAGAATGTAGAGAATAAAGAATGTCTTCATTTATTGCTCATTTCCTTCATTTAACGACTTTAAAGGCGACCACTGTAAACAAAGCACTTGGCATCAGACGTTTTATAAATGAAGGCTGAAGAAACGTCCTTTCACCAGGGTTGTGATTCAGGAGCAGGGACACTTGTATCTTTTGTAAATTTTAGCTAATGACAGAAATCGAATAAAAAGAACAAAATACAGAACATTGTTGACCGTTCTTAATGAGATTTTATTGTTATGAACAGAAAGATAACGCTGATTTGAAATAACGTCTTTCGTCGCAACACATCAAGATGACTTTAAAAAAAAAAAAAACACATGAAACGCGCCTCTTGCAACTCAAAGCCACAAGATGGGGCCCTTACACCTGCTCCTTAGTGGAACAGTTTGCAGTGGACTCATTTCTCAGCTAAAACATTCACACCTTCCAACAATGGTGTAAATCTCTAGTAAAATAAACATTTAGTCACACTGTGGGTCTTTAGCTTGTTAAGACTATTTGTGTATTACTATAATAAGCATCACATTCATTCTTCATTTTTATTTTCGTACAATGAAGTAATGCATGAGTTAGGGCGAAGAGAAAAGCAATGGGAAGAGAAATACTAATAAGAGTAAAGGATACTACAAGAACGAATTATACTGACGGGGAAGGACGACTGTGTGTGAGTGAGTGTGGAGAAAGAGGGAGCGACTCAGGGAGTGAAGTGTGAGATGAGGTGCTTCTTGAGGAGATGAGTTCCAGACTTTCAGAAGGAAAGAAAGAATAATGTGCGAATAACAGAAAAGCATAAAAGTCGTTTTACCGTCCGGGAAGGACAGTGAAGTCAGAAACAGCACCTCCATGAGCAGATGGTGAAGAAAGGGACAAAATAGATTTACTGATTAGTTTAAGTCGGTTGGTGAACTCACATCAGCTGCACTATGAAACCAGGATGTGTATTTCATAAGTCTGAGTGTATATTCAAAATTCTTTGAAACCACGTGTCAAACATTTTATCCTTGACCTGTGATGTGAAAGACGTCACTCATCCAGTCGCTCCGACGGCAGAAAGACAACTCTCCGGTCAATAACACACTCTATGCATCCTCTGCGGGGCCACAAGCATCTAGACATTAATAGCACCATTATTCTGTCAGAGCTGCTGCTGGAAGATTGCAGTCGGACAGGTCATTGCTTTGAAAAGTCAAAACTAATCGGGGCTGACACATGTCAGAACGAGGCATCGCTTGGGCCGCATCTCATCCAAGACATTGTGCTCCTTCCCAGAGAAATCCCTCGCCCTGTGGCCTCACCGCCGCGAGAAGCCGCATGCACCAATCCATCAAAGGCGTAAGTACTGTACGCAGTGGGATTGATCTGGGGCGGACCTAGACCACAGCTGGACTGTATGGCATCGCTGTGCTCTGTGATGGCAACGAAGGCTGATGCTAACGACTGTATGTCAGTTTAGTTTTGAAACGGCAGCAGGAGCTGTTGGTGCTGTGTATAAGGTGTTGACGTTCATCCGGTAATCAGTGATAATAATACAGCTACAGAAGTTCATATTTATTGTTATTATTATATTGTGCTGGAGGTCAAAGAAGAGTTTAAGCCTGAATAAATGCATCATTAACCTTAATAAAGCATTTAGTACATACAATAACAATCTATTAGATGGTGTCATGATGGATTGTGATATTTCAAAACGTCACAACACAGCGTTAAAGCTTAGTAGCAACACAGTATGAAACAACAAACACGCATTAGAAACTAAAACCGGTCCTGGGAGCAGTGCAAGGACCGAGTCCTCACCTACTGATGACATCTGTTCGTATTAACTGTGCTGTCTTCATCTTTAATACAACAATTAGCCAGTGTGAGCTGTGATGCACAGTCACACTGGTCACTGCATGTCACCACAGATTTGACTTGAAATTCACAGAGATGTGTCAGAAATTAGCATTGTGAGCAGTTGGGCACTGACGGTTGTCTTTCACTGTGCATATCAACCACGGAGCTGGTGAAGTTCTTTCTCATCAACTCTCGTCACCGACTCCTACGGACCGCTGTGATGTCAGAGGCAGTCTGGAAGTTCACGCCGCCGCTTAAATGGGAGGACCTCTGCAAACACTGCTTGATGTTTATTATCCACTCACATGAATAATCACAGCAATAATTGACAGCGTCGAGTCGCTTTGAGGTGTGAGTGCAGCAGTGACACATTGACAGAAGCTATGGATCATTTGCCGCTAAAATGACGTCTTTTCTATCATTTAACAGTTTTAAATGAAAGATTTCTTAAGGTCACAAAAGCACTGTCGTCAGTCGCACAACCTTTGGGTTATTAAGTTAATTGTGTAGCAAAACCGACCCTCAAGGTGGAGCTTACACATTACAGCTGCATCCCAGCGCGTTAGAAAGGGTTTCGCACATGTTGCACATCGTGAGATTAAAGAGAAAAGCAACAAATAATCACAGAGCACATCTTATTCCCAGGTGCCTATAAATGCAAGACTTTATCAAACTTCACCAGGATTCAACTGACCTGCAACTGATGTAGAAGTAAGACGAGGCAGTGGCATCAATAGATGGCAGTGTTTCCCAGGCCTTCGTTTGTCCTCTCAGCATCTCGGTCTCCGTCTAAAACGCGCTTTACAGTATTAATGAAGAGAGTCTTGGCCCAAGTTTACATGAGCCTGGAGCCGTTTCAGGCAGAATGCGCCAGGGAATCAAACATCACAGCACTTATGGTATCAAGATAAAAACTGGAGGTGACATAATGGTGTGGTTACAACGCCAGAGATTTCTACACGGTTAAAGGTTTACGTGCAAAATATATAATAAGAATACCTGTCTATTCAGGTTTCCAAACATGGAATCTGCCTATGAATATGATGTATCCTACATTCAAGGCAGTCAGCACGTTGTAGGTCCGCTGTAAATATTCACTTTCTCCTTTGAAGTGTGTGTTAAAAGTTTCTTCTTTTACCTTTTAAATGGATAAAATCAGACAGAAAAATAATGTGTGTGTGTGTGTGTGTGTGTGTGTGTGTGTGTGAACAGGTGTGCGGCAGGTGGCTCGCCAGCTCTCAGGCCTGCAGTGACTGGCTCCTCCTGACACAACAGCTCCAGACATAAAGAGCGAAGCGCAGGAGGCTCCGAGCAGCCGCCGCTCTGTTGTGTGTTGCAGTGCTGCTGGGTTTGCGTTAAAGCTCGCTGGTACAGATTTGCCGCCATTTTTTTGATTTACCATGTTTTCTCATGGTCATATGAGTTTGGTTTCCTTGATTTTGAATAGGTTGTGTTTGTTTATTTCTCATATTGACACATATTTACGAGCACGTTCTTTTGTGCACACATATACATACAGACACACAGTTTTTGCTTGGATAAAAAAAAAAACCATCTCCCACTGAAGTACCGCTCATCTAAATGATCATTTCAACGATCGGATTGACCTTATACAACTCTGGAAGTTGAATCCTATTTTTCCTATAAGTTTCTGCCTCCTTCAAAAGTTCAAATCTGCTTTTTAGTATGAGCAGTGTGGTCCGACAAGAACACACTGTTGTCTAGAAAAGCTCTAAAAGGTTACAGAGAAATGCTTTCAGGGGATTTGCTGCCTTAGAGGCCTGAATTTACAAACTGTAAGCGCTGGGTCCCAGAGCAAACAGTTTTAGTTGCTCACCATTAACATTGTAACCGTGTTAGTGTTGTGATATAACTAAATGTACAACAACGTGGGCAGAGAGACAAGCCTGTTCACTCAGAGACCATTTAGCCAGTTTCAGTGAGACACTTGCAGTTGAAATCTGATGTTTTTACTTGTAGGCTGCATATTAAGATTAAAGAGACACAGTTGTCGCTGAAATTGATCTAGAATACCTGCAGATGACTGACTATTGTTTTGCTGCAAAGATTTATGGCTTGAAACTTACAGTAAGAAATAAGATTAATTAAGATGGCTGCGAGGGGCTGCTTGATTAATCACATCACACAAAGTGAAAGTCTGGAGCGAAAGAGTGAGGCTTGATTGATGAGTCAACGCGATACGAGGGAAAACTGCCTCAGCCCATCACAGTCTCTGCTGAACCTTTGTTGCCTGGACAAACACAGCGTTGTTCACGGACGGTTTTCGTAAAACAGCACAGGCCTACCTGCTTCACGGCAGCTACACCTGGAGTCTGAGACAGTCACCGCGGTTGCTAGGTAACGGTTCTTCTCGTGGTCTCGCTCTGAGCATCCTGAGAGCCGGTCTTTGCTCTGTGACTCATTTCCTACAACTGATACGGGAGAGAGCGGACTGTACATACAGCAGTAGACATACAGTGTGTAGGTACGTGTGTTAGCGTGGTCAGTGGGTCACAGCAGGATGTAGCTTTCCTTTAAGTTTAAATAGTAAATATTTAGATTGTAGACGTCTACAGGGAGCCTTCATGCTACAGACAGCGGCTGTTGCTTTGAGCTCTCTTCCGCTCACATAGAGGCTTCATTGTGATGGGGAGGCTGGAAGTGAATGCCTCTCCAGCTCGGCTCGGCGGCGCTGCTTCCCTCTCCTCGTCAGCTCCAGCCATCTGTTGCTCGCTTCCTATTTGTCCAACCTCGTGCGTTTTAATGCTCTGCGTTTGTAATCTTCAAATATTAATTCGTCAGTTCCACACGCGGCCCATCCTGATCACATAATCACAGCGGTTAGAGCAGTTTAAAGGGCGATTCACGTCAACAAACCACACCTTGCCCACTTACCTTTAATGAACACACGGTGTCACACAGATTCCTGTCTGCACACACTGTTACGGATCTTAAAGCAAATTAGACATTTGTGCCTAATGAGTGGAACTGACTTAATGTGTCTGCTCGGTACTGTAAGCGCAGGACGTTATCTTGTAATGAAGGAGAAGTGACCCTTCAAGTATTTATCCACGAGCTTTCTATGATGTAACTGATTCTTTACGTCGTGTCTAATAAACATCTCCTGCCAGCTGCGCGGTCGTTGGACTTTAAATGAGGCACATAAGGTGATCTGGAGGACTACGGCTGATTTATCGGGGCCTGGGACATTGTTGTGCTGCTGCAGTTTGGCACAGCTGCTGCCGTAAAATGTTTTGATACCCTCAATAAGAGTTCAGTGTTTTACTGTGATTAAATCCCTGAGGCCTGTTTGCAGTAAAATCTCTCTCTCGCTGTCTGTCTCTCTCTCCCCCTCCCACACTGCCACTGTTTGCCTCTCGGCCTTCCTCATCATTTTCATTCTCTCCCACTCTCTACCTCTATTGACCTATACACAACAAGACACAGGTCACTGAGTTTGAGTCTGTGTAGTCGCTACTGCAGCCTGGTTCGAACCCTCGTAAGTGTGTTTAACTGGAGTCACACCAAATAACTGCAAACAGTTTTTATGTCAAACGGCACGTTGGCATTATTGGAATTATTCATCACCTCTGCTGCGGATCGCCTCCGTCCATCTGACATTTACTTAGAGGGAAATTTCTACAACTTACGACTTGGCTGGTGTAAATTCTGCCGCGCACACTGCTGCTCTCGACAACAAAAGAGAAGCACATATTGACTCGGTGAGGTTTCCATTTTCAAAACGGAGCATCTCTTGACCCCTCAGACGTGCACACTTTCTGCTGCACGTCTTCGGGTTCTCAGACTACTGGGACGACTGGCGCCGACCGAAACCTGTCTCCTATAACCTAACATTTAAAAGAAATGTAAATGCAATTGAAGATTGAAGCCATTTGCTGCTTGGAATACAGCGCAGACAGATTAAAATTCCTTCACAGGTGACGTCCCAGTTTTAAAGGTCACACTATAAAACAGAAAGAAAGTGTCTGCCCTCCTTTTCTAGTCATATTATTTGCATCTGTTTCCTGACTGACTCCTTTTAGCCCACATTTGTCCTCTGACGATGACTGATTGTTAACCAAATGCCCTAATTGTTTAATTAGGTTGCAGCCAGGGAGCTGTGACAGCTGCAGTGTGATTCATGTACGCTGCATTTTCAGCAGCAGCAGTAATGGCTGCTTGGCAGCCGGGGGGTGCAAAGAGTGATGCGGCCTCTGGCAGGAGAGCTGGCATCTGCCATCCATGTCAGCATAATGGGAGTGAAAAAGCCAGGCCAAAACTGCTGCCAGGTGAACTACAGGCTCCATTTTCACGTCGGTTGAGCTGCAATGGCTTAAACATTCTGTAATTTGTCATTCTTGTGATTTTTAAGTAACGCAGAAAGTATTTGTTTCTCTCCCTAAGCCAGAATTCAAGTGCAGTTGTAACTCGCGTCGTCCAGTCGTCTACACTGAAGCAGGTTTCATCACTGATTACGCAACATGAATCACATGCACTGTACAGTACCTTTTCTTTTCGTGGCCATCTTGCCTCTAAATGAGCCAACAACCGCAAAAGTCACATCCAAGCTTGGAGCAGCACCGGCAGACTGTGCGTAGCGCTTGTTGAAGTAAATATTAATAGACAGACGAGAGCGCTGGCTTGAATATTTCAAATTAAAGAGGCTGAACAGTGCGACTGATTCCAAGCCTGTGTGCTGCAATCCATTAGTGCTGTGTTCTCTACTACAACCATCCCCAGGGCAGCGGCACCAAGCGGAGTACAGTACTATGTTGGCAGTAACAGCAGCTTGTGTTTTCTCACGGGCAGCTGACTTTCTGAGGGACGTGGGACTGTGGGAAACACTGAACAGAGGATCCAGAAGCTCGTTATCAATAGTTTCTCTTTCATTTTCTCCATCGTTTACTATTTCTTTCACCTGACGTGTTAATACTCAATGGATTCTCTCTCTCTCACTGGTGGAGTCTTGACTATTTGTTAAAAAAATCTTTTTTCAACCTTAATTTTTTTCCTATTTGGCCAAATTGTTTTTGTCCACTTTTAAATCGGATGGTGAGAAAATGTGTAATGTTTAAGAAAGTTTAAGGCCTTATAGTAAATGTTCAATATTGCTCACTGACAATTTTATTTAATTTTTCATTAAGTCTTATTTGATAATTGCTAATAGCTTAACTAGTGTATGTTCACCAGTTATTTACTTACTTATTTACAGAAATTGATTTGATCAGAGCTTCTGCGCAAAAGCTGAATAACCAGCATTTAACAGGCGCTTAACCAGTGTTTAACCAGGAGTTTACGGCTCTTACTTTATTAAGTATAAGAAAACTTTTTCCACTTTGTGCTTGTACTGATATTTACACCAGGGACTAATTTGGAGCAGCTTTCTAAAGTCAGCCTCCATCTCATCACAGAATCTCGGCTCAGAAGATTTATGTTTGCTTCAGTGAAGCTAGATTTGTAGACTTGAACTTCAGGAATTTCTGCTAAATGTTCCTCATTCTTCACTATGATGGAGCTGTGTGAACAAGAAGACGCATCTAATTTATCCCAAATCTAACATTCAAAGCACAAGAACACAATTGCGAAGTAGAAATGATAAAACAGCTCCACATTTACATCGAAACATATAGTATGGCTTGTTTTACTCCTTCGCTGTTTGGACTCTGGTGTCAGACAGAACCAGACAGACACATGCTAAAACATCCATGTCCCCATTACCTGAAGCGCTGTTCTTGTTAAGGGTCACGAGGCTGCTCCCAGCTGTCACTGGGCGAGAGGCGGTGTCTGTCACTGAGACAGACAACCAGTACACAGCATTTAGCCATTAAGGAGGAAACCCACACAGCGCGGCGGTAACGTGCAAACTCCACACAAAAAGTCACCTTGTCAGCAGAATCTGACCAAGGGGCTTTTAACTGTGAGGTAACTGGGCTAACCGATGCACAATGCAATGGAAGCTCCAGCAGTTGATAACACAAACTCCAGGATTACAGAATAAAACTAAGCAGAGACGACAGCAGGGGAAGACAAGAGGTCTGCCCACAAACTGGGCAGAAGATCCAATTACAGACAGGAAAGGTTGGCCAGTGGGTCGTCTACAGGGAAATGAGGACCTATGTAGCAGTCAGGCGGAGGACAAAGGGAAACTGGCAGGTTTGTCTACCGGGGACCTGATTAGTCCATCCAGGCCGGTTCATGGCTGAGTGATTGTGCAGTGCGAGACAGGTGTGCACGTGTCCTGCTCGAGAGAGGGAGTCAAGGACGTGGTGCCTGGATGGGGAGCTCCAGGCCGAGCAACGGACGCAGGCCACAAACAGATTGTTACTGACATCCTGCACATCAGGAAGGGACTTGATTAAAACCATCATTCATTGGTGCCTCTAGAACATGTAAATTCCAACATCACATTTTCACACATATACTGAAGACTTGATACAACTGCCGTCACAGCCTTGGCAGCACTCCACGCAACCTTTAAAGTGACTTTCATCCTCTTTTTTTCAAGCTTCCAAGGTTTTCCTCCTTTCAGCGGTGACTCTGCTGAGGGGAGGAAGAAGAAAAGGAGAGAGGGATGTAACAGCCTTACTATAATATGATACGTGTCTTAGAGATCATCATCTAGGTCATCAAGATGCTTGTGATACGTGAAACTTGAGGTGTAGCCCTTTAATCAATGATGCTTATTATGTGCTGACAAATTTGGTGCCTAATTCGAAGGCAAACAAAAGCATTTGTACATTATTAATAATCATATATATAATTGTTTTTGAGTTGTTCCCTCTGATGGGATGAGAATTCAACACAGCTCTTTAACGTTCAGTCATATTTTCTGTGTATAGGAAGCATTTTTACGCTGTGTTTGCTACGTCGATCCTTTAGTATTTTTATCCTCTATTATAATTAAACTTTGAATCTGGAAGGTGTGTCAACATGAACAGTGAGTGTGATTTCCTGCTAAGGATTAAGACTCATTTAAAAAGTCAAGAAGCCTACAAAAAAGAGGAGAATAATGTTTGCTGGGAAAGTTGCACTGATGCGTGTGAAATTATATGTCTCATTATCTGATGTGGGTTCCGTATCAGTGTAGACAAATGCTGACAGTGGCAGGATGAAAAACACTGAGCACAGTAAGCGAAGTGGCATAATTAGCTGCAATTAGACACATATGCTGCAGGATCTAATAGTAAACCCTTGTACGACAAGTACACACTGAACATGACAGTGTTGTTTCTTTTTTTAAATATCACTATAAAGTACAGACAGTACAGTACAGTATAAAGTAAAGACAAGCAGGAGAAGTCAGCATTGATGCCAGCCTGGAATAAAACATGATGCAGGTTGACTCGTCTGCGTAAACTGCTCTGTGCTTATAGCAGACATCTATTCCCCTCTGAGCTGAAGGAGATGAGGCGGCAGCCGGCCACGACCACAACTCACTCCACATACGAAAAGTTTGGCTCTAACAGAAGGGTCAGTGGATGTGGGAGAGAGGAAGGGCTCCTCTGGTATCCAAAGTGTGACTCGGGTTCACTGGAAGCTCATTAACACTGCAAATCCCCTTGATCTTTTCCAATTAACTGTCCCAGCCAGGATGATGTGAGACACGCAATTAACAAAGGCCAGCGGCTGACTCACCCCTCACCCCCCCCGTTTCATTAGCGGCGAGCCTCGGATCTGAGTCAGATTCAACAGCTGACATATGTGCTTTACGAATCTGAAGGCTGCGAGGTTGATGCATAGCAGGCCTTCCTTCTCTCTACTGTAATTGTGGAGACGACCTCCTGTGATTGGAAGAGTTACTTCAAGGTCTCGCTCAGATGGTTCGCGACGACACGCAGCGACACGGGCTTTCTGACAAAACACGCAATGTTCTGTTCTTCAGCTTGTTAGCACTTACTGATGGCTGATCAGTAGATTTGTCTGTCTGGCTTGAACAGACACGCCCCGTAACCCTGGAGATGGGATGTAAAGCACACTAACGTGATGTCAAACTGCTGTGCACACAACCACAACAAATAAACACGTAGAATTTGACCTGCCTGCGGTACAATACACAGGCAGATCCAGCTTCCCGTCAAACGTGTCGAGCCTGTCTCACGTCGCTCTCATGCCCCATGAAGGAGAAAGCATACATTTTTTATATAAGATTAAGAAACTTTAAAGGCTGTTGCACTACTTTGGGATTTACTGTAGCTGCCAAGCACTGGGTGGAGGTCTGGTAAGTAGCTTTCTCCTATGAGCAGCTGTTAGTGATCACATTGATGCTCAAAATAAAATCTGGACCCAGCACATTGGAAGGTATAAGAGTCATAGAGATGAGAATAGTGATAGTGGACAATTCAAAGAACCAACTCCAACAAAAGCAGTGAGGCTGTTTATACAGATTTCCCCTGTTTGTGCCTAAATTATCATTCATGAATTCACATCCACACACTAGTGTTTTGTTCACTTGCCAGTGTTTTCTCTCAGGGTAATATTTTCGGGATCAGCACGGCCGACTCCCCCCTTTTGGCACCGATCGTGTAATTAATGGAGAAAATTCTGGTTTAATGAATAGTCGAGCAATCTCACCAGCTCCTTAAAGTTAAAATGTACCAGTCCTGTCAACTGGTCATGATGGTCTGAGATTTTCACCCACCAGCTTGGTTGCGCTCAGGACCCCCCCCCCAGCCACCAGTTCTCTAAAGCTTATGCTGCTTCATGATAACTGGACAGACAGCAGGTGACCTTTTGCATCAATTACTGTGAATTAACTATTAAAACTGCTGTTATAATGTGTTACCTGTGGATTTGTTTGGTTTTGTCTTTTAAAAACTACTTTGACAGTTAATACCAAACTTTATCCAAACGTGACCTCTGTCGTGAATTTTGTTTGTCTGTCCACCTCTTATTCTTTGTACCCACACATACTTGTGCCTGTGTGTGTCTGAGACTGTGTGGGCTGCTGGAAGCCAGTGAGAGAGAATGAATTCATGTGTCTTGCACTTGAAATTCACTGTCTGGGTATCAGGCCCAGATCAGGCACCAGTGGCGTCTCTGCATTTTCATGTGGTTTTAAAATATGATGACATTAACCTCACATTTGGATTCATGTCCATTCTCTTGCTGCAATCCAAGGCCATTCGGATGTCAAGTAGTATTAGTTGCACACAACCGTGGCTCCTTCACCTTAACTATAGGAAATATGGGATTTCAACCATTAAGGTGGACTCAGAGCATCAGCAAACACCATTTGGAGTAAAGCTAAGGTTAATGTGTTATACTCATGACTTTATATTAAAATACGCACTATGCCTTCTGTTTTGCATAAAGAAGAAAAACAGACAGGTCTTCAAATATTCACCTGCTGATTACGCAGGTTCTTAACTTTGTTTGCGTCCAGGTTGCAGATTGCTGGGAGGTAATTAGTGACAGATTCATCTCAATAGTTTTCGTAAGGTGTAACTGTTCCACTCAATGCAGAAAAGGCCTAGAGAAGTCAAAGACGTCAATCTAAATAACACTATGAATAACATCCTTTTATTTACTACTCAAGTCCTTGGCTTCAAATATGGACAATAGACAATATTTTCTAAAAGTAGAAAATGTAACGTGGTTTTACATTTCACAATCCCCAGAAACTGTGTCAAACTATTTTGAAATGAAAGTCAATTACAGATCATAGGTGAGCTTTAAAAGAGGTCTGACAATTTCTTCCTTTATGTGACATGAAGCAGCCAATGGAGCAAAAAATGGTCAAAGAGCTGTGGACTAAAGAGCAAATACACTAATTACCAGAACTATTTGAAAGGGTCTTAATTATCACGACACTGCACTGTGAGCGACCGTGAGTAGAGGTGGACAGCCAGGCCACAGACAGGACAACTGGGCTGAATCTGTGTCAGTCAGTCAAGTTTCAGCCTCCACAATGTTTTTCAGGTGATAAAACTCAGTCATGAGGCATATTGCTTACAACCCATCGGTTGTATTACGCTTCACACACTCCGATCAGTGGGGTCCTGTTAATCGCAAGACCAGACAAACTGTTGCATAAAGCAGGATTATAGTGCGTAAATTAAAAATAAAGTTTTTTGAACTTGCAAATGAATTATTTTGTACAGGTGGAACCCAATACTAAATATAACACAGCATTACTGTGTTTTTGCATATTTTAACATGCACATATTAATTTTTTAACATGCCAGTGATCTACTTCTTCTACGGTAAAACCTCAGACTGATTTTCTGTTTCATTCTACGTTTCATTCATACTGTGAACTGCATGAACCAAATGAGCCCTAATAAAACCTTCCACTGCTGACACAATGAAGCTACTCAGACATTTCTGACTATTTAACTTCAATTTACAGAGCTCTGCAAATAATATTAATGACAAAAAACTAACTTTATAATCTCACTCAAATGAAAGAAATGAAGAACAGCCTCTTTTCATTTTTACACCACCGTAGGCTGTGCAGCTCGAAAAGTCTTATTAACCTAGGTGCCATTCATTAACGTCACATTATTCATATGCATTTCTATATTGGACTCCCTGCATTTCCAATCCTGCAACAATTACACAGTTATCAAGGATTAAGGGATCCTATATTTAGGAGCGGTTACAGAGATAAGCAATTATTTTCAGGATTTAACAAATTCAAATTAGAGTCACTTCTCTTGTAGGGATAATAGCTTCCAATTCTATTTTATGAAACAGGCATCAGAATACTTCCGCGACTGATAAATAAAAATGACCTTGAACTACAGATTTGAACCAATAGGTAAATGATAATATAAAACACTGTACCAGTTGACTACGTTGCATATTTATGGGTTATGTCTGAGTAGCAGTGTGAGCTACATATGTCTTTTCTAAATGTTGACTGCACTGGGCTGTGGTTACTGGTCCCCTCCCCCTGTTATGTTTAAGATGAACTGGACTGAAAGGAAATTCCCTCTTCCTGAAATAGGCTATAAAATTGTTTAAATATATAACTGGGAGCCTGGCTGCTGGCCAGTAGCATGCCCCAGTGCCTCATGGGATATTAATGGCAGCCCTGCTTGCAGGTCTGTAGAGGGGGTTGTTCTAGCAACCCTACAGTAACGTCTCTCGCTTAATCAGTGCTTTAAAATCAACTGTGCCTCTGCAAATTGGCTTCATTTCAAACTCAGGATGTTCCCATTTGCTTGCGAGCAGCTGCTGTGAGGCCTGTACTGTCAGCTTCTGAGCTGAATTCACCGCTTTGGATTACATCTCCTTTCAGCGCTACATTTGCCGGTAACCACATTTTTTGCACAGCGCCTGTAGGAGCTGTTCCATAATATCTTTTAATAGAGAAGTGACCACTTGTCTCCTCGCTAAACTCCCCACGCTTGCTCCTCTCTTCCTGTGCCCTGGATAGCAGGCTGCTGGGAGATAAATATCGGCTCCTTTGGCAGCGGTTTCCATGTACATTTCCCCAGCGAGCCCGCGGCCCCTTGATGAAAGCCATCCGTCACTGCTGTGAGATGACTAGTCTGCACTGACCAACACAAGCCTGACCACTAGACTGTGAAGGGGATGTCTCCATGAACGCCCTCTCACAGCAGCAAATCATGATTTAATGCCTTTAATTTACACTTTGTCTCCAGGGCTTATCAAAAGGTTAGTTCAGGAGCACGGAGACAAGTTTGTAAGAGCCTTGCTGGGACACTTGAAAGGCCTTTAAGTAAACTGAAACACTTTGAATTTTGGATCGCTGATAACTTTTTGCAAGTGATACAACATTTTGATTGCTTCATTAGGTTTCTATGTAGTGTTTAGCACTGCAGTCACATTAAATTTTGGCAAGCAGAGCATGTTATTGTGTTGTTGTATCCCAGGGGATGAGACGAGAGAGGATGATGTGAAGCTGAGTGAGATTAATGCGTGGTAAATGGAACATGTGCTGGGATGACAGCGTTGATGAGGAATGATGCCTCTATGGGCGATAGAGAGTGACAGGCTGGAAACAACACACTAGCGCTGGGATATTCCTGTGAATATTCCTCCCAAATATTTAAAGAACATCTAGCATCGAAGCGCTAACAGTGGATGCGAGTTCAATCAGCGATGAAGACGTTTGACGCAACCTGGTGTAATGTTTGATTACGCACGTCATAAAGCGGCGGGTTAATTGAAAGTGATGACATGGGTTATTAAGCAAGCTTTGGTTAGCAAAGCAAATCTCATGCAGATTGTATCTGCTGGGCGCCATCGGGACAAATTTACGACTGTCATCATCATCACTTTAAGTCCTGTCACTGAAGGGCGAACGGAACGGTAAATCCTGTTCCCAGGTCCCTCGTTACTGTAAATGTTCCTCCTACACAGGAAATCAAAGAGCTAATTCACGTAGCAAAACACTCTGGTAAGTCAGAATGTGACTGAGGATGCACGTTGAACAGACAGCAATCAAGAGCAAGAGGAAGGAATATGAACGGTTGGGTATTTGTGAATTATTCCAGTTCACAAAAGTTATTTTACATGTTTTTAGAGAGTTTGGCCTTTAGCTCGACAAAGAAGAGCCTTACACATAAATGAACATAACAAATACATAAATGAACATAACAAATACATAAATGAACACAATAACATATGTTCCTGAATTCATTAATTTCTGTAATTAATTTTGATCCAGTGAATACTTTTATAAAATACTTCCTATGTCAGTTGAATTTGTATAAGTAAACTTCACACAGTGTTTGATGTTAACACATAGGGCTACTTACAATCAAACATGATGTCTTTGTTAGAACTGATGTTCTGACCATGTGGTAACTTTGTGACACTTCTACCAAACCTGCTTCACAGTCAAATCATGTCGATAAACAGCAGAGTACATTTGAAACCTTTCCCCAGTGTGTGAACTGCACATATGAGGATCCGTATCATCATCTTACCAGGTTCTCAATGGATTTTATTCACCAAACAATCAACATTAAAGCAAATCCCTCCTCCTCTCCCGTCTGTGCAAGATGAGGGTGAATGTTTCTCTTACTTTGTTCTTCATGGCAGACATTTTAACCACTGTCTGATCAAACAAACCAAGCAGACGGTTCTGGGGCTTTAGAAAACGCTCAATAATAAAAGTAGAGTTGTTAGACTTGCCAGTTTTCTAATCCTCAGATAACATGATATTTGTAAAGCATGTTGTTCAGTCAACACGTACAGTAACCACTTGGTTGAAAGGAAGCTGTTTTTACAAAGGGGAAGCCGACGTGTCACATGGGAACAACGATCACTCAGTCATCATTTAAATACACAGGACCAACGTGGATTTGGCAGAATGAGCTCAGCAGCTGCTAAGTGGCCCTTGATCTGGGATTGTTTGTCATATTTCTGTCACTCTGCACGTTTAGGCAGCAACACTGACAAGACGCACCTAAAGAGCTGCTGCATGAATGGGATCATGCACTAATACCGTGGGCGTCCACTAGTGAGGCCGCGTTGATTGTGTTTCGGTGAAACTTTGTAAACTAACGCTACCCTTCTGTGATGTGGGCATCTAATGAGCAGCTTCATAGCTGAAGCACAGATTCTTAGTTCATATGAAAGACCAAAACAACAGGCTTCAGCTTTCTATACTACTGTTGTGTGTGTTTACTCATTACCGATAACCCAGTTCAATCGCGTTTGATATTCCCACTGTCACAACGTGGATCTGTTCCTAATTTACACTCTACGTTGCAGTTTTATTTTATTTGCTTCCCAAACAAACAGACACATAAGAGCTTGCTTTTGCTACTTTGTTCTGGAGAATTTGACTTTATTATGTCTTAATTCTAATCTTAAAAATAAACGAAACTCCTCTGAGATGCTGGAAGCACATCTGCAGCCCTTCACAGACACAGAGATAATGAGGCTGCAAGAAAAGAAAAACGAAAAAAGAAAGTAAAGTTTGTGAGAGGAGATTCCTCTCAGGCGGTAGAGGCTGGAGTGCGTATATATAGCCGAGCAGCCTCGCTTGTGTAAGGGGGTGTGAATGCTGATGGCCATCGATCGAAACAGAAGGTGTTGTCTGGCACTTCAGGCCATGCACACAGACTCCTGGCTTTGAGTGCAGAGTTAAATTAACAACTTTGCCAGTTTTTTTTTTTGTAATTAGTACAAATCTGCTGTTGAGCTTGATACGCCTTGTTTTTTAGCTATGGAACCATTTTGACACGTTGTAGAAGTGTTCTCAGTGGAATAGACGAGGACTTCAAGTACTGTGCTATTTAGCCTTTAAAGGGTCTGTCACTGACATTCAGCTACGATCTCAATAGCGTTATGTGACCAAATCAGAACCTACACAAAGTGAGGATTTGAGGATTTGCTCTGTGATTAAACTGAGTATTTAAAACTCTCTGTCAAGAAAAAACAAAAATTTGGAGACACCATGTTGGACTGGTGGTGTTTTTCATTTACAAGTCTAACACCCACATTATTACCTCAGCTCAGCTCAGTGTACAGTTTGTAAGGCCAGTCCAACACTCCCTCTGCAAATCCGTCCATTTTCTCTGTGCTCACTTCTCGCTAAAGACAGAGAAACTCGTGTGCACAAGCTGCAAAGTTTCTAACTCTTGTAACAACTCTAACCCTTCCCCATTGGCAAAAGCGAGTCTGTGAAGAAAATGATCATCAAAGCCAGACAAATTTACACCTTAGCCAAGTATCATGAGTCTTGCAATTTCACACAGACCCAGTTTTCCTCCATAGCAACACCAGGAAAACAGCCAAGTTTGCCACTTTCCAGATGGAGGCTAAAGCTTCTGAATAATGACTCGCTCTAAAAGTTGCATTTGAACGTCTGCGCTACAATGTTTACAAAAGTGCTGATCTCTACACCGGTGCTGGAGTCAGCGCGCGCTGACACGTAAAGTACATAAGGCGCAAGGCTTGCAGACTGTACACAATTACCATTTCAGTGTCAGTCTCGGTGAACATCAACCGTTTCTCATCTAGTCTGGTGTTACACTTACCAAAATAACATCAGAATAGTTTGATGTTGTGCTACTGTAAAGTCTGAAGCTCTACTGTAGGTGGACACAAGAAAAACGTATTTTTCCACAGCCTTGTTTACACAGCTCTAAGATGAGCGCTCTTTCCCTTCGCTTCTATCAAGGCATTCCTCCTCTTGCAGTCACTGTCATGCCTACGCAAGACACACACACACACACACACACAGTGCACCTCTCTCTGTGTAGCGGCTTCTTCCTCAAATAGAAAATGTGCAGTAAAACATGACAGCACTGGCGGCTAGTCTCCGAGAGCAGCCCCACTCTTTCTGGCCTAGATTCTTTCAAATCCGCTCTGGAAGTGCCTTTGTCCTCAGCTGCACTGCCAGCCCGCCAGAGAGTGAGTAAGCCATCTGGCTGCACAGCACATCAAATCCCAATCTGTGTTAATTTGAGTGTTATGGGCCATTGTTTATTTTTGAAAAAAAAAAAAAAAGAGGAAGGAAAAAGCCTCACTCACAGGATTAATAACCTCTTTGTAGTAAATAGTGCGCAAAGTTTTTCCAAAGTTTTTGCAGTGATGCCAGACACAGTGCTGAAAATTAGATGTGTCTAACGTGGCAAAATAAACATTTAATATAGCTACAAGACCATGATACGTGATGGATTCCACCAACATGAAGAGGGAGATGCATGAAGAGAACATTTTGATAAATAAAATAAAATACTATGCCGGGCAGTTATCATGCTGTGAAGATAAAAGTAATTATGCTGTTTGTCTCCGCCACCTGGTAACAACATTTGGACAGCCATAGGGTTTCACTGATGGCCGTGTGTGTTTTAAGACCATCACGGATATTCTGTCGGTTTCTGTCATTCTGCATTACAGGCAGGGGCGTGATACTAACACAGTTTGAACTACGAAATGAAATAATAATAAATAAAAGTATAAAATAGAAATTAACAAAGTCAAGTCTTTTTCTTTGTGTCCCCCCCTCCTTTCCTTGCTCCTCTTCCCTGGCTCACTCACACACACACTAACACACACACACACACACACACACTAACACAAACTAACACACACGCCACCCACCCTGACACATGGTGTGTTATGCAATGGGTGTTGCCTAATTACCACTGACATCGTGGAGACTGTTCACTGCGAAATTAATCATGACACAGGCGTCAGCTTTTGATATTTTTCACCAAGTGCTCGGAGTTTGTACCAGCCGATGTAATTAATAAACCAAGTACACACAAATAATGACTAGACGCTGATACTGATGTCTTAATAACAAGCATCCGCTCAAGTTGTAACTAATTATTTTCCAGTCTAGTCTTACTATGAGGTCTTTATGGTTTTGACTCTGAGAAGCTGTTAACTAGCATAGGGTTCATGTGTAACAACAATGCACAAACAGCTGTGGGCCCACAGTGTACTGCAGGGGGCTGCGGTGCTATTTATAAACGCTAGCGTTGTACTGGAAAGCGCTTACAGTATATCCAGCCATGCATAACATAAACAGTTGCTTTTCAGTTAGCAGAAATCTTGCAGTTACTTTAATATTACAAATAGATAAGGTGAGACTCCAGAAACACAGCCCAGCAGCATCTGGCATAATTAATGTGACGTGCAGGTCATCGGAGCACAAACCTCTACGAGAGCTTGCTCGTTTCTGGAGGTTTTTTCTGCGTCAGTGGAAAGTGATCACAAGCCAAGAAGTTCGGGACAAGATGCAGGATAATTGATTTGACATATTGCTTTTTTGTTAAAATCACATTCACATATTGTTTATCTCACATAAAGCCACATGTTTTAATCACACAGCTGTAATTAGCTCTGATCTTCTGCAGGCTTTAAAGTGTAATGTACGAGTGGTTCATCTAAAAAACACTTGGCTTCTTTGCCATCTGGGATATGCTGTTTTTAGAGAGAAGAGCGTGCTGGGCTGCTGTAGTTTGCATTGGTTCAGAAGTGGCTTTCAGGCAAAGTGTACTTTTGAGCTTTAGGGAAATGATCTCTGTACAGTAAGTAGCTACTGTAAATCCTTCCAGGCCATTTCCCCTATTGCATCTTGGCTTCATCTGTTCTCCAATGTCAAACCCTCTCTCTACTGTCAGACGTGGTGGGTCACTGAATGCACCTCGGGAAGGAGAGTGCCGAGCAGACACAGGAGACCTGTACCTTCCTCTTTGCAAAGACTTTTTCCGGCCTTTTATGTTCATTGACAGTAGCTGCACAAGGACTCCCCCTTTTTATTTTGGATTACCGACTGTGAATTACGTACTGCAACTGCACAAAAATACTGTGACTTTCCATTTTCCCAGGAAACAAAACAAAGAAAAAGCAAATAAACGGGGAAGAAAGCAAAGACCGAATGCCGAATAGTGTTTTTACACATGATCAGATCCATATGTGCAAACACTGTACGAAAAACACACACAGACGTCAGAGGGTCACAAGAGACCCACTGTTAGTCACCCCTACATTTCTGTTCATACACAAAGCTCAGATGCTTACAAGCAGATCAAAGCTTCAGAAGGTCTATTGTCTATTGTCTATATTTGTTTAAACAGTTTACTGTATCTGCCAGTGAAATCTCTCCCCGTGCGAGTACGTGGGGATGTGTGCACCATACGTGACAGACAGAGGAGCAGACGGTAACCTTTAAAGAAATGACACACAAACAGCTACACAGTGCGTCCGAGTAAAGGTGGCTTTTCTAATCCCCGCCCGTCCGCCTGCATGTGGTCGTTCTTGTCTGCTGTATCGCTGCATCGGCCGGTGACACGTTGAGCTGTTTCTTACAGTATAACAGTAATAAAGGAATCAATAAATAAATGACATAACAATATCACTACAGAAAGTTTGCAATAGTGGCGCATTTAAAAATGACAAATATATACAATGTTACATTTCATCAGCAGCTGGTGGAGAACAAAACAGAGCAAAAAAAGATAAACAGGAATATTGAGCTTCAGGGGTTCAGACACTCAACAGGTAAACCCTCATCTTCCTAAAACACACTACAGTAAACTGATAACGTCTGTGTGTGAATGCAGCTTTAACCTTTAGCCTGATGATCTGGGGCATCAGATGATCTACTGAAAGTCTGTGCAACTTTATGTTGAAGAACGCTATGATGATGTTGTCTGACAGTGTGCAGACGCAGGTTTCCACCGCTTAACGAATCTCTGCCCGTCTTTGCTTGTGAGAGACTTTCTCTCTCTCTATTATTAATGTGTGTTTTCTATAATGACTTTAAACATTTTCCTGTGTCCAGTTCTGCATCAAATATGGGTTAATGACATTGGCAAATCATTGTGTTTTTCCTGTGGGGACACTTGTTGGAACTGTGGTTGTGCACAAAA
The DNA here is from genome assembly GCA_030770545.1 of Macropodus opercularis. Classification (NCBI taxonomy): domain Eukaryota; kingdom Metazoa; phylum Chordata; class Actinopteri; order Anabantiformes; family Osphronemidae; genus Macropodus; species Macropodus opercularis. The sequence continues at coordinate 5,245,586 of CM061089.1, forward strand.
ACACTGGTTTGTGGCTGCTTCTCATCTTTGTACCAAACTGAGTGAACCTGATGTCTTAATAGAAAAAAATTGTAGAAACTAGTATTGATTTAAATAAATTACTGTAAGTGGGAACTATTCTGTCAAACTATTTTAAATAACTAAGCTCACATTTCAGCACCAAAACACGGTTTTACGCCGACATACAAACCACAGTTTATAAGTTTGCTTTAAAGCTCACTCAAACTTGGCATCTAGATGCGGCAGGATTAGGAAAATGTTTGCAAGCAAGCACCAGGAATATCAATTCATAATGTACTTGACACAGTTTTGTTGAACAACACATTATTTAGTAATAATTCCCTGCATGTTAATAATCTGATCTGAAGTCAGGCTGTAGCCTATACGCAGTGTTCCCACTGAAAATGCATTTTTGACTACATGGAGGGTAAACATGTTATTTAATCATCAGCATGTTTTCAATCGTCATTGCTTAAGTAGGATGAACAAACCCCGGGTGGTGTACACCAAGTACGAGACACTATCTGCAGGGAGGCAGGCTGAGCGCATATCATTCAGCACTTAAACAACACATGCCATCCATGTCGTAAGACTTAAGGTGAACAGCTGTCTGTGTCAAACACGGGGCGGGAAGCTGCCGTTATTCATACCGTCTGAATCTCACACAGTTGTTTATTTTCTATGCAACTATTATGATTTTAGGTAATGCAAACATCAGTTCATATATATATATAATTATTTAAATGTCAGACTGCTAAAGTCACACTTAAATTATTCCATCTGTAGTTAAATTTCTGGATGAATTTATTCTGTTGGGTTGGCAGCTTTTTAACATTGTTTGGTTTTATGGTTTAATTTGCATTTAGTTCAGTTTAAATACTTGGTGATTTAAGGTGATTTAATTTGTAGCCTGAGCGAACGTGGCAATAATTATGGAGATCATAATGTTGATCATACGTGATGGTGATTTTGTTCACACAGAATCTCTGTTCGTGAATAATAAATGAGGAGGTGTTCGCTCAAAATTCCCACTTTTGCATTTTATTAGCACTAAAACCCAAGGATCTCCTTTTATCCTTGTACAATCAGCCTACACAGATGATAGCTGCAGAGTTCAAATGTCAAAACATGCTAGTTCCCATAGCAACCCCAGTTAATATTCAGTCGCATATATTCCCATGTCTGACCTTCATATGGAGTCATTATCCAGCTGCGAGGATCTTCCATCTGTGCGTGTCAGATGCGCCTGCGTTTACTGGTCACACATCTATGCTGCTGACAGTCTTGTGTAACGTGTAGCTCTGCCATGTTAATGTATTCAAAAGGCTACACGTGACTTTGACTTCATGTCTGTCCAAGCTGGAACATGGATCCCTCCTGCATCGATCCCTTCAGAGTTAAGGGAGTTTCTCCTCATCTGATTCAAGGGTGTAAGAACCTTCCTGTCAGTCCTTTCTTTGAAAGTGTCATATACATATTACACAATAGACAGTAGACAAATTAAACCTGGGTTCTTTTAAAGTAAAGCACGTTGAGGTCTTTCTAGCAGCTCATTTCTCCTCATATCATGGGACGAAGAGGGACCAAAAATGGCTGATCAGATTACGGCTGGAGCAGCTACTTGAGATGGTCCTTAAAATCATTTCTGCTGAAGTGGAACAATAAGCGTAAGGGGGGAGGCAGCGATGACGGACCGCGTCCTTGATTAAAACCTCCTCTGTAATTACCACACACGATGAGAACGGGGTCTTCTGCTGAGTTGACCAGTGTTTTGTTTCACAGTTAACATGCTCCAGTTCACCTGTCCCCACGAGGCGCAGCGTGCTCCTCTCTGCCGAGCCTTCGGCCGCCTCAGCTACTGGCGTTTTCTGCTGTGTGTCTAAACTGGAGTGGAAGCCTGCCCCTAATCAGAGCAATCACTCATCCGAAAGGATTTTCCCCTCTGCCCCCTCCTCGAAAGATTGCTATTTTTAGCGTCCATGCATGTACCATGATTTCAGACTAACTGATTTGACTACAGCGCTGGTGAATTCTAGTGGAGCTGCGTTCGGTTCTTCCCAATGAGAGAGCAAATTATATCTGATTTTAGATCAGCTGTGTTCCGCTAGTTTTCATGCCTGCGCGTGTGTCATTGCGGAGAAATCTGCGATGCAAAGCTAAATTAGATTTGCTCATGATATGTTTGACTGACATCCATTATGTGCAATGGACGAGTGGGAGCTGCACGGATGGGGGTGGGAAACACTGCTTATATCTCAGCTCTCCTGCCTGGTCTGAAGTAGGCTCCCATTCATGGGTGATTAACAGGCAGCTCAGGGAAGTGGGCAGCGTTGCTTGGACGGCTTTGACTAATCTAACTGCTGCTGCGTCGCTTGGGTAATGGCTACAGGCTGGCTTGGAAAACTCAGATGAGCAATGAGGAGAAAAGTGTATGAGGCTACACTAGCACTGCCTAAATCTTTCATGCACACTTTTAAAAGGCCGCGTGAAACACTGAGGAATGTGACTGAACAAGTTGACGGCTGCAGAGGTGAAGGTCATTACTGGCTGCCGCCGAAGTAAAAACCAGATTATGAACTCGAATATACGTCACGAGATACTCAAATGAGGGAAGCAACTGATAGAGTCCACACCACTGTTTTTTGCACAGTGCACTGAAGGATTATCTGTGAGCAATGTTGATTTGGTGTAATCGCATTTAATCTAATGAGACGAACTCTCAAAGTTTCCTAAAGGAAGTGACAGCGAGTCTCTCTCTCTGTGGATCCTGATGTCAGACGTGATACAAAACATTCAACCACGTCGGCAAAATAATGTCAACTACAGGCCTGTGTCCAGAGGGATGACAAAATAAAACCAAATCCAAAATGGCACCTGGGTTTCAGAAGCACTGTTTTTTCGTGGACACGTGAATTCAGTGACATCTTGACCGCTAAGTCGACTTGCTTTTGGGCGAGCAGTAGAAATTGTGCTCCACCTAGTGGCAGCAGCCGGCGAGGCCTCAGCGCAACATCCTGGCTTCATCCCACCGTCACAGCCGACGGAGTCCTGTCGGCGTTCGCTGGGCTGCTGCTCTGTCTCTGCTTATCTGAATTGCTGCTGAGGTTTACATGGCCGACGTTAATCAGCGGTGACATTCAAGAGAGCGACGTGATGACACGGAAGCAGATTTAGCAGCGCGGCGAGGCTGCAAAGTGGAAGAAACTTGCGGCTGGTGTTTGGTGGAATAAGGACGCAGCTTTACGCGTTAGTCAGAGAGTTTGATTCACCGCTGCCCTATTTCCAGGCGGCTCGGTCTACCTGCGCTCCGAACCCCCATCCCCTCCTCTCTCCGCCGCCCCCCTCCCCATCCTCCTCCTCCTCCTCCCCCTCCTCGGAGTTTGTGTTGCACTCGTTGCAGTAGGAGGGTCCATGTGCACAGAATGACGTCGCTCTGACTGCAAGTCCGACCGACTCCTTCGTTTGTTTTTATTACTCTTTTAATCCAGGGCCCGGGATCGGTAATCTGCAAAATTACGGCCATAATGTGAGATCATCTGCCGCTGTGGTCCGCCCCGTCGCTGTCGTCCGTCCTGTCAGGAGCTGCGGCTCGCTGTGGAGGATTACTAGAGATAATACGCAGCAGACTTCTCCAGCGCGTCTAGCTGTCAAACTGCAAACTATGTGTTAGAAAGAGTAGACGCGACCCATTTGTTGATATTCTTTGAGTTTGGCTCTCCGTGTCGCTTTCGTCCTCCGGATTATCGCTGCCCAGCAACACAGCCACCTGACAACTCTGAATGTCGTAATTAAGGTAAGGAAGCGCAGAGCTCGCCGATTGACTGTACGTTTTAAACTGGCGCTGGATGCGAGGTGATAATAAAAGCAAAGTCCGCATCCCTCTCTCTGCTGGTGGGGAGACAGCTAATAACTTCAGCCGGGACCGTTAGTCTGAGTCTGGTCCACAAAAAAGTTTGTGTACTTCACGTACAAACAAAACGTATCGTCAAATTATTTGTAAATGTTCGATTTTTTTGTACAAACCTACAGAGAGGTTTCAAGAAAGATCCAGTGCTGTCATAATATTTATAAAAACAAACTTGTATGTGTTTTTTTTTCTACTGCACTTTGTTCTTCTCATTCCAAAAGCAACAAACGCGTCAACTTTCATACAGAAAAAAAAGCAACTTCAGCAGCAACAATATAGCAAAACATAGTTGTTGTATTTATTCTGCGCAAACGCAAAATGGAGAGATAGTGCGGATAGTTGGAGGCACAGCAATCACGGCAGGGGCAGAAGCAGCAATTATGAAGCTGACGGGCTTCATCTGCCAGTTTTTAATTGAACGATCTGCTCACGACGTGTATGTTGTTTTTCAAGCAACCTGCACAACTTTAAAACTCAGACGCAGTTGCGAGCCGCCGCGCAGAGTGCGTGAAAAAAATCAATATTGAAACATCCCCTAAAGCGACGACTTATACCTCAGTCTATTTTGCCAAGCGTCTCGTCGCCGTGTTTTCGCTTTTGCACATGACGGGGCTGCTCCAGCTACTAAAACATTTCAAGTTATGTCGCAGCTATGTTTTGGCTGCAAGAGCAATAACTGTTAAGCGACAGCTCGGTGGCCAATCCTCGGCCGGACTGATGTAGGCAGCGTTCTGTCTCAGTCGTCCAATGGCGGCGAAGGGGAGGCGGGACTTCGAACAAAAACGACCAAGCGACGTCACGTTGATACATTAACTCTTGCGATGCAGTTTTCCCAAAGTTGTCAGACTGCACATCCCCTGTAGCGCAGTAACAGACATGTGGGGGAGGAGATATCTGCACGTAGACTGCACATATTGTATAGCTGAGGTTTTTTGTGTTTTGTATCAAAGTCGGTGAAAGTATCTTGTATATCTTCAATACCAAAATATTGTATTTACAGTTGTGATTCGAGATGGATTTGTTTTAAATAATTCAGTCTCACATAAAAACCTGTAACCTCTGCCTTTACTACACCCGTCACGTTGCTGTTAGGATATAATTTTAACGCTGCATTTTTTTTCTCATTCCTTTTTTTCTTCGACTCATTTACCAGGTAATCAATGAACCAGCAATGGAGACCAAAAGATGCCAAAGTTTCTTCGATGGAAGTGATACAGAGAACAGATGGTCGCAGGTCCAGAGCAACATGGAGTACAGCTGCGGTACAGAGGATTCCAGTCTGACGAGCAGTGATATCCTCATGGACATAGTCGGTGTTAGCTGCCCTGCTGGAAGCCCAGCCACCGACTGCAAAGACAAAAATACAAAGAAGCAGGAGCCGCCAATGCTTCGCTTCAGCCAGAACCAGCCATTTGTTCTCCCACACTTCAGTAACTCGCTCCATGCTCACAAGCAGGAAATGGACTCCAAAGAGCTTTCCAAGACCGTGGCTGAGTCTATGGGGTTGTATATGAATGCTGCCAGGGAGGCAGACTTTGCCTTTAGCCAGCATGGAAGTAGTACCACTCCTGGAAAGATGTATCCAGTGTGTGGGCGACCTCTGGAGGGGACCCAGTGTGGTTCCACCAACAGCCCTAAGTCAAAGCCATTTTGTTTCCATCAGTCCGGCGCCACTACCAGAGAATGCGCTGCTGGGACTCCAGTTAGTTCGGCATCAATGCTGGCCTCATCCCTGTCCTGCAGTCCTCAGTCCAGCTCCATCTCAAGTCCCGGGGGGAGCAACAATATGGTGTCATCAACCACCAGTCCTCCCGCCTGCTTTGGAGCAGCGTGCTCATCCGTCGGTAGTCCGGTCAGTCAGACATCTTGCGCTGCAACTCTGGCCAACATCAAGCGCAGGAATTCTGCCACATGTAGCCCTGTAGAGTCCAGCACAGTGGGCTCACCACCACTAACCAGCCCACTCAATGTCATGAGGTCCCCCATGTCCAGCCCCCAGAGTATGAGTAGTGTGCGATCACCTCTGTCCTGCAGTGCTACTTGTAACATTAGGTCATCGGTGTCAAGCCCCACGGGTGGCAGCTGCCCTGGTACTGCTACCAACTGCAATGCAGTGAGGCCCTCTATCTCCAGTCCAGCCACAGGGGGCAGCATGGCCGTCAGAAGTCCACAGAACCTGTCCTCTGGCGGGTTTCCTGTGTCCAGTCCATCTGGCGGTTTGGGTTTGGTGCAGAATGACACCAACAGTCCAGAAGCAACAGGTCTGGCCAAAGACACAGACTTCAAAAACTTTGAGTTCCCTAAAGTGGAGATGGTGGATGGAGAGGTGTACAATGTTGGCCTAGACCAGACGGGCATGGTTAAGTACATTAAAAATGAGCCTGGAACCGACTTCAGGAGCATGTGTCTAGGGGCCTCCAAATGTAACGCAGGTAGCACACCCTTCATCACACAAATTAAGAGTGAGCCCAACAAAAATGAGGGCTGTATGAATCAGCAGCCCTATGGCGAGCAGTCCCCGTCTCTTGGTCTGTTCCCTGCGTCTGAAACCACCTATTTGTCCCTGAGGAATAACATTGATGAATACAGTCTTTCTGGTATCTTAGGGCCTCCTGTCTCCTCTATGAATGGGAACTATGAACCTGATGTGTTTTCCAGCAATGTCCTGTCTAAAGGGGTTAAGCAGGAGTCCACTGATGGCAGCTATTACCAAGAAAATAACAACATGCCTGCATCGGCCATTGTTGGAGTTAATTCCGGTGGACATTCATTCCATTACCAGATTGGAGCGCAAGGAACAATGTCTTTCACACGGCATGACGTGAGGGACCAGTCCAACCCTCTGTTGAATCTAATTTCACCCGTAACGGCGTTAATGGAGTCATGGAAATCCCGACCAGGCATGTCACAGGGATCACTGTCAGCAAGGGGCGAAGGATACCCGGGTCAGAACTGCATCACAGACAGCATGTCGAGGTAAGTTTGCCGCTTTACAAGTGTAAACGTGTGTCTTTTGGTTGGGAATTAGCAGTTGGCTTAAAGACTGTGATGCCGCGATAAACCTCCCACCTCACCTTTATAAGCAGCAGTAGCCCTGACGTTCAACCGATGAATGATTTGTGTCAGTGTACCTGCATAATAGCCTGTCTCTCATGAGGACCACATAAACAGAGCGCTGGCTTGTTGCAGTCAGCCTCATGTCGCACAAGGGATTTGAAGTGTTTTCTTTGAGAAGTGCAAAATAACAGCAGGACTTGGGAAAGGCAGCAGGACGCTGGCCAGGGGAAGAGGAATTAAAGGACGCGGTCCAGGTCATTGTTTTAGTAGCATGTGATCAAAACATCAACTCTGCTAGCACTGCCCCGTGTTCTACTGTAACACAGAGGCAAAGTTTAGCTCTTATCTGAGCCTTCTGTGTACAGTCTGCTGGCGGGAGGCTGGACTAAGACCTTGCGTAATGCAAATATCTGTTTTTATAGGCTCGTGGCCATTGGCAGCATCAGAAATAATGAATGATTGATCACGCGCTTTTGTTGCAGTTGTCTTTGCGGCGGTGGGGGCAAAAACAAAACAAGCAGCACAAAGGAAAAATAAAATCTATAACAACCACCAATCTGGCAGAGTACAACTTTGACACAGTTGTTGTGCTTCTCGTGTAATCTGGTGCCCTAGATGTATGTGGAGCTGAAGGAATGAAATAATCATCAGCATAATTAATAATGCTGAATATCAAAGCAAAGATCTAGACCGTGAAACTGACTGAAATACAGAAATACCTGTGTATAAATAACCTCCACTGGCTTTATATAAAACCACGCATATCATCTAGTTATGCGTGTTATATCATAAATTCACTGCTTTTATGGGGAGGGGCCAAGTCAGAAATAACTTCCTGTGTCTTGCACAAGGCTCACACATTTGGTGATAACTGTGACACAGTACCTTTGCTACTGGGACACTCGTCTATGACAAGTCAAGACTCGGTTTGGGCACTGATGTTGCACAGAATCTCAAAATGGAGATTTATTAGATCAAAAGTTTTCCTGATTGAATTTGTTCAAACCAACGTTGCAGATTGCACTGATTTGCCCCGTTTCCAGTTGCCCATTTTCATTTTCTTCAGCTGGGCTGTTGTCATTCAGCTGACAGGGACAAGTTTGGAGGACAGGGCGGAGGGAAAAGTCGGGTTATTACAGGGTTTTATCGCTGCACAGGCCATCAAACGTCAAGTTGATTTACTGTTGCTTACTGTAAGTGCAGTGGAGAAAACTACCAATGATGGAGGTTGTTTGTTGACTGAAAGCTTTATTTTAAGATGCATTATACTATTACCATTTAAAAGCCAAATCTCTGGCTGCTGTCCTTCGCTGAAGCTGGGTTAGTGTGATTCAGCTAAAGTAGATACTTAATTACAAAAAGTCTTTTTCATGAGAAGGTGAATTGCTAATCCAGATTGTATTGGCTGTGAATCTATTTAATAACAAGCAGTTATGGTAGTTTGTTGTTTGATACATTTACATATTTAAAGTGTCTAACATTTGATGTGTTTATTCAGCTTTACGTGTGCGGTACCTTCACCTAGAGAGCAGATGCAGGCAGATACTGTGCATGTGCTGTAACAAGGCTCGCAGCTCTGAGGAGACCGACACAGCCCCATTTCCTTGGAGGCGACCCATATGGCAGGAGCCAAAGTGTTGTTGACGGGATCACTGCCACCTTGGTCCTAATGAGATCCAGCTTAGTCCTAATGTCAGACAGGATGACAGGAAGAGGTGGGCCGCATGGCAGCCAGCCAGCAGGGTAGCAGACAGACACAAACACACATATACATACAAGGCTGCACACACACGTACAAAAATATACATTCAGCGACGTCTCACGCAGAATGTAGACATCTAGCCTTTTTTAGAGTTCGCTGGCCATTTACAGTGTCCACTTACAGCACTGGTGTTGTTTTGACTGACAGCTACACTCAAACATAACCAGAGGTTTGCAGTATCTGGCCTGAAATCTGAAAGTGCGCTGCAGACAGTCTGTGGTGCCGCCAAGCTTCGGACTGAATGCGCGGTGCCCAAGCCCATCATCTCATAGGCAAAATGTTACGTAACCATTAAAAACTAAAACTCTCAGAGCCGCTGAAGCTTTGGATGACAGAGTGTAAAATCCCGTGGCTCTTTTTTCTCTCGCTTTGGTTTCCTCTGTAAATGGTCTTAATTAAAAATGGCTGCTCATCTGAGCAGTCTGGATTACTCTGTGCAAAAACGTTTGAACTCGGATTCACAAGAAGGACAGAAGGGGAAAAAGAACTGGATTCATGTACTGTATGTGATTTAGGTAAAGTAAATGGTCAGATTGCTCCCTGATCACCGTTACTGGTTCTGACTAGATACTAGATTTAAATTCCTAAAATAATTTTCTTGGAGAATGATATAAAGCTGTGAACAACAATTTGAAGTCCATTATGAAATCAGGCTTGTATGGAATATAAACATACGGAAAGATAATAAAATGACCTACATTTGTGCGCTAGATTATGTTTGCTTGCCGCATAAATCTCCAAATCTCTTTTTACCCTATTTAGGGCATTTTTGTGTTGGTTTTCACAGTAAATGTTTCACCAAATAGAATTACTGTAAAACTTTTTAGCCATCTGGCCTAATTCCATAATCTGACAAATGGTGAAGACTCAACAATTTCAAATAAGCCATAGCAAAAGTAGCCCGTTGCTGCAGTCTGCCTTTGGCCTGACGTTATACTTGCAGCCAGTTGTTATAGATCGACAGGGCGCTCAACACGAGGAAGCATCAGATTTAAGAGAGGAAAATGCTTTGCACTGGACACCGGCCAACTCTCAATGTTCTGCAGAGGGATGAAAAGGCGTACTCCTGAGAGCACTCTAATAGGACTTTAATTGTATGTTCCTCCACTAAATTAATGGATGGAAATGATTTGATTAATTCAGACACTGCTGGATACTAATATCCAATTAGATCTCAACACCAAGCATGCACAGGGGCTCCCAGTGCATTATGGGTTCCAACTATAAAGCGGGCAGCTGCTTGGTTGGGTTGTGGAAAGGATGTTACAGGTGAAGATGTTGGGGAATGGCTGTGGGTCTCATCTGTCTACACAGCTGACATAATGATGTGGCAAGGACATTGTTGCATTCAAGTGCATTAATTATGTGCGCTCTCCTGTGTGATGCTGAACATTTAAGAGACGGCAGTAATTAGATAAAGAATACAGTCATTTAACTTGTACCTAAAGCACAGCGACCTGTTTTTAACTTGTTTTAAATGTGTAGAAAGTCCTGCCGATGCAGCCCTGATATAAATACAATTGGATTTCATGCTCCTCAGATACATAATATGGGAGAAAAACATAAAATCATATGTGCTTGTTATGGAATGTGTGTCACTACATGCATAGAGTAGATAAAAGTAATGCAGCAGGAAGTATCCAGATTTAAGGACTGAAGCCTTCGTGGGATTGGCACAGAGAGCTGATTCAGAACTTCACTTCAAACGAAAACATGTCCTACTGTATGTATTAAATTATTTCACATGTCAGGATGTGTTTCAAAGGGTATTTTAGAATTCATCCAGCTGTCAGGTGGTTTATAGGACACGCTACATAGTTAAAAACACACTGAAGGAAACTAAAATATACCCTATGTTCCTGTGGGTAATAATGTTAAGTGAAGTGAAAAATGTGTGTGTGTGTGTTCTGAAATATATTATGTGTTCTACTACTTTAGAGTAGAAGTGTTTGCTCTGAGTTGCTGTAGACCAACAGTGACCCCGTCTAGATCACGGTGGGGAAAACACTTATGAATGTATGAAGATACATTTTAAAGGCTTGACTTGCTCAGCTGGACCAAAAGAACAATTGTCAAATCACATATTTTTCCCCAATATTTTTCCTCTTTTGTGAATTGGTATCAATGGCAAAGGCGAGTTTAATGTCTACTACTACAAGAAGCCATGGTTTTCAGTCCTCTGGGCAGACCATCGCTCTGTGGTGTGGGTGGATTGGAGGAAGCCCAACTGAGAATTACACTACTCGAAATCTGGAAACGAATGTCTAGAAAATATAAAAGGCTTTAGATTTGTGGTGAAAACCTGTTAAGAAGAGGCTTCTGTGTCCTTTATTTGCAGTAAGGGTTAATAAAATTCGATGGCGCGAAGCCGAGACACATGTCCACTACACTGGAGTGTTTAGATTGTGCAGAGATAATATTTGTGGTTGATCTGAATCTTGTTAGTGATGTTTTCACAACGATCCTGCGTAGAAGTAGCTTAATGCTATGACGTCATTCATGCTACATCACATTGCTACGGTTACCGTTTCTTCTTTCCTCTGCGGGCAAATGTGTGTACACTAACTGGAACACGGCAGCGTGTTCAGGCAGCTCAGGAATAATGATTTCAAATATCTGCATTGATAAATATCTGTTGTTCAGTAAAAGCGTTTAGTATCTTCTCAGTAAGTAAAAGACTTGCTGAAAATCTGCTCTGCACGTGCTCCGGCGTCAACAATATAGGCTTGTTCATCATAAACAACAACAACAACAACAACAACAACAATAATTTCTGACCATGCATAAGTAAACACAGTGGAGCACCTAGAAGCTAAACAATAACTACTTTCCTCATGAGTTGGTGGAGACTTAATTTGAGCTAAAAGAGTGAAGATTGCTATTTAATTTACCACGTGGCTCCATCTGTTTAATACTGATGCAAAATTAAGTTCATCAGTAAAACTACAAAAAGAAAACATTTCAGTGTTGTGTTTGCTGCTTGTTCCACTCGTCCATCCGTTACCTGAGGTCGTAGCTGCTGGAGCCTCTCAGACGTCATTCTCTGCAACCCAATACCACGCATATGTAGTTTTTTATTGTTATCACTGGGTGTGTGTTACCTTGTGCTACTACAGTGTGTGAAGTGAAAATAGCCGCAGTGACTGTAACTCATGTACAGTAGGTGAATCTGTAGGGTACAGTCTTTGTTGCACAGCAAAGAAACCATGTTGAAAGCCTACACTGAGGCCTCTCTACGCAGAGCTACACACACGCGCACGCACACGCCAGCAACAACAACACAACAGCAGCACACATTCTAGGCCGGACTTGACACCCCAATAAAAGTGCGGTTACTGTTGGCCAGGGCCTCTGGGCTTTTAAAAGCTTGTCTTGTCCTCATTTGAACTTCCTCCTGAAACACAGCCTGGTGACAGAGGGCCAGATTTCTGCCAGGCCAAGCCTGTAGTTGGAAATCTACTCTCTATTACCTGCCGCTGACATTCCCTTCTGTTGTTGAGGTCTTTAACAAGCTGCATAAAGGAGGTGGAAACCGAATACCAGCGCTACAACAAAGCATAGTGCATGCTTCTGTGTGGTAATGAATGCCCTGATTTTTATAGCGTGCTGCTGTGTGAAATGCTGTGGCTGAATAGTCGTCTTTTGTGCACAAAGTTCTTTGTTAGCATGCAAGAAATCTTGAAGATCTCTCAAGTGGTGTTTCAGATCCCCTGAGTAACGAGCTTGGTTGATGTTTCGTGTGCAGGACAGTCAATGTAATGTACGGTCATCTGAGATGAGAGAGCAACATGGTCCCATGCTGTGCTGTACAGTGACTGCAGGCAAATATGCTTATATTAAATCATAAACTACAAAGATTAAGTGGTCATAAGAGCTTATCAACAGTGTCATAAATAAAAAACAACTTATTATTGAGTCAAATGAAAGCAGATGTCTAATTCATAAGCTGGATATTGTTCATCCAGAGCTATAAAAAGCAATGAGATCCATATTTCAGCTTTGGTAGAGAGGACTCACTTTCCCAGTGTATTATTGTCTTCTTCTTGTACAAGCATACACTTGACTGAGCAAACAAGCACTGCCTTTATCCTTCAAGTGAAATTACAGTTTGTCCAAGTATTTGTGCCAGTTTGTTTACGGTAAACCCCAACGTTTGTCTTGTCGTGAACAGGAGGACATAAAGGAAGACACTACAAAAAAATGCTAATTGTTCGTCTTGAAAAGGTTCCCAAAGTAGGTCACGCATAGCGGGCTGGAATAAAGTGAAGGGTGTGTATCTGTGTTACTCTGGGGCCTTTTACAACACTCCCATTGTCTCATGAACACACACACACACACGCACACACATACTGTGCACAACGTGGATCCTCAATTTCACTTGATCACTCAATGATGTGCCGCTGCGACTGTGATGTAATCCATTAATAACTTTGTTGGAAAGCTGACATGCTGAAAAACGAAACTAAATGTTTACTGATAAAAGCGTGAAGCACCTTCATACAGAATAGTCGATTAGTTGTTGTTTTATTTTTAATCAGTTTTTTTTAGCTACTTACATGTTTTTAATTATTAAATCACAAGACATCTTTGTAAATCATGTTTGATTTTCTGATGAAGCACACAAACACATTGTTTTATTATAATAGAACATGTCTCTGTAGCTGAACAGAAATCGTGCAACATTCTGACCGATACAGGATCTGTGCATCAAGTGACAGCTAAAGGAGAAAAATGCTCCATCGTAGGGAACCTGTTGCCAAAGACCATTTGCTATCCTGCTGCTGGCAGAAGGCTGAACGTGTTTGGCAGGAAATGTATTATGAGAAGTCATAAGTGAAAGGATACTAAAGGGTCAGTTTTCTCAAATTACATACACAGACACACAAAACAAAAAAGGTCGAGTCTGGTCGCACGTATCATTTCCCTTCACCTGTCTAGATGGCTCTGAGGTTTCTGTCGCCTGCACCGTGGAGATGAATGGACTTTTTTTGTCTCTGTTACTCTGGATAATCATTATGAACATTTTTTAGTGTGCACCTGTAAATATTCACTGTAATGGTTAAGTTGTGATTAGCTTTAAATGAATCTTTTTATGTCTGCCATTACACAAAACTCATATGAAATATGTAAACTGAAAGACTAATAAGATTAAATTTTTTCTGTCTGTCCTAATTCCTGTAGCAAAAATGAGGGAGAAAATCCACAGTCCCTGAATCAATTGTAGTTTAGAAAGCTAATGTGAGGCTTCAGCGATCTGAGATGACCCAGTTGACTGGGTACAGTACGTTTGTTCCTCCAGCCCCGTGTAGGTTCCCTGAACTGATACAAATACAATACATTCTGTATTATGTCATAACCAGCATAAACAGGTGGGATGATTCCATCTGAGATACTGTCTGCACGAAAACCTTTAAATGAATCTTCTTTATTAGAAATATAAATCAAAATATAAACCTTTGTAGTTGCTGACGGTTTGCTATTTACTTTTATTCTTTAATGGCACTAAATATAAATCTACTTTCTTACAGCCAGTGCATTTTTTCTGTATGGCTGCTCTCGCTGACCTAGATTCTTACTTCGTTAAATATGTACATTAACATACATGCGGTTGAAGTCGATGACTCGATGACAAGGCGCGGCTGGAAGTGGACTGACTGGAAGCACAACTCGTGACGTAGCTCTGATTTAGACAGATGCACATGTGGTACGAAACAGAATTTTGAATAGTTTCTTTCCTTTGCAGTTTAAACCATTTCATTCATTGTCAATAAGTTAATGAAGTCCCGGCCTGCAGCCCGAGAGCAGAGCCAGCCGCATGCATTGAGTGGTTGAGGTTGGTGCTGGAGGAGGATGTTATCCTACCTGCTGTGAATGCTGCTGACATGCCGTAAGATGTTCCTTCATTCTGGTATGATTACACCTACCTGCTCCGGTGTCAGTGACATGTGCGCTCACCAGGAGAAATCGGCTCATTCAGGTGCCGTGCTGATACGGCCTGTTTGGCAGGCTGAGTGGATGCGTTGAATGACAGCGTCTAATTGGGACATGTTTCGGTTTAATGGCACCATCGTTACATAACTGCAGAAAAAGAAAAGACGAAATTGAGGAAAGTTATGCCCCACTTCTGCACAGCGTTGACTTAGCCTTGGTCAGTGGCCAAGTAGAAAACCACAGAGTGTGTCTTTATCTGCCCCGACACACGGAGGTCACATTCATCACGTACAGCCTTTATAATGTGAGACACATGACTACATCTCCGTGCGTGTTTTTTTGAACTATTTCAGTTTTTGCGCAAGCTCAGAACATAAATTGTTGAACAATTTCCAGTTTTACATATGAATATTCTGTAAATGTTCTGAATTCATCTTGAAGCTATTTTTAAGATAGTGTGACCATATCAGTTGACAACAGACAACAGACAGTTCATGCTTTATTATTTCAGCCCCCTGGTCTAACGTAAGCTAAACCAAGCATATGCTACACATGCACGTTAGACTCATTTAATCTTACAAGTTGAAAACATTCACCCTTTTGCGAGTGTGATCTGTTAAAGTCTCACGGTTTGCCGACCCCTGAGAACTGAGACGGCCAAACCTAGAGCATCAGCAGTAGGATGTTCTGTTCCTGCCCAGATATGAAGGACGTCATGTGCCCAGATCACTACAGTAGGAGGTGCAGCTTCCTTTATTGCGCTGTTTGATTCTCCTGGCCCTCACTTCAGTTATTAGAGCCCCATCTGTGGCCTGCATTAGACAAGCTCAGGCAGCATGGCCGCTTCTTCGCCGTGATCAAAGCCGCGCGCTCATTTCACGAAACGGGAATCCAAGCAACACAAGTGTTTCAAGGGGTTATTTCCTCTTAGTGATTACAGCGGAGAGGAGCCAGAACCTGAACAGACTAGAAAAGACCTTTTAAAATGGATGCCACTCTTTATATACTTTTCTTGTGCAGGCACCATTTTTCTGCAGGAATTAAAATACTGTTGTTTTGTCATTTTATTGTCTGAGCGTTGGCTGAAGTTGGTTGCGTTTTGTTTTGCACTTGTACGTTGGAGTTACAGTATATCTCATCTTACCTGCCGTCTCTAAGGTCGTGTCTAATTTTGGCAAAGCACCTTTACTTTAAATTATTTATATCTCAGCGCGCAGCCACAGGATCAGTCTAGATTAGATAGATTTAGGACTGCCTGCTGTTTAAAGAACTTAAAAGCGCCCGGACAGAATTCAGTGAGGTGACCAATTAAGAAGCGCGTAATACCAATCCCCACCGAAGGGTTTTGACTCTGCTCTCAGACGCTTGGTTAACGCCGCCGGCTGCTTACTGACATACTAAAGTTGTCTGAAAGGGACCGAGTTGATTCTCTACGTGTGCTACTGTTCTGACTTGGTGGTTTGAGATGTGTATAGTTAAAACAACACACGTTGGATCAACTTGTCCTTGATCCATTTTTGTACAATGAAGCATTAAAGTGAAATGTAGGGGCTTTACACTCTGTGATCTAGTTTTTCCTCCCGTGGCAAAAATAGTCACTGTCTACAAAAATGACACGTTACAATTACTCGGCGTGAAAGCTGGCTGCAGTGTGCTCCACCTCGTTGGTGGCTGACCTCGGGTCCACGTTTCTTCCTCTGCACATTCGCTTGGATGACGACATGCATCATTTACGCAGCCCCCAGATGAAAAGGTGAGACGAAACGCTGAGTCAGACGCTCAGTCCACTGCGTCGCGTTTCTCATCCCCTTTTCCCACCACTGCCGCGCGCCGAAAACGAGGGCACGCTAACACGCGTTGACGCAAAGGGAGAGGCAGGCTCCTCGGCAGAACTAGCCCGAAGGCCCGGCCGGTGTCTCATCGTGACGCACCTTCCTGCTGCTCATAGGTTTCCTCATGCATTCGAATAGTAATTCATTTTCTGACAATTGAAGGCACCTGAAGAACAAGTAATAAGTCTTTGATTGTATTTAACTGCACAGCTAACACTTTTAGAAGCGAGGAAAAGTTTGGAGAAAGCGTCTTGAAGTAAGTTTATTCCAGCTTGTAACCCCTTATCTCTCATTGAGCTGCATCGTAATGAATTTCCCGAGCATGCCAACTGTTTCAACGTGGTGTTTGTAGAGGGCTTAGAGCCCTCCTGTTGTCTAGTTTACATTTGATGGTGCTACACGCAAGCTGACACGGATTCAAAGATTTCGATCCACACTTGTGCCCACGCTAATGCACGCTCATGTATGGTCAGACAGAGCTACAGCCGACAGAGCTGTGCCCATCTTCTCTGTCTCATTGTGGTATTTAACAAACATCTGTGGGCTGCGTGATTTAGTTATTCCCCCTCAGTGGACTCCCTTCGGTTTCGCTCCCCTCGTGGCTCCCTTGTGTACGCACACACGCAAACAGACTCACATACAGTAAACAACCACAGCTGCTTTATACACATGATACTTCAGTGAGGCTTCCCGGTTTTGTGATAGAACATGTGCAGTGTTTGCAAATGTCTGTTTCAAGCTGAACAAGTTGTAAAAGCATCATTATCACCACCGACGTGTATGATAAGCAATGAATGTGGCTGCTAAAATACTAAAAACATAAATGTGCATAAAACACAGGCTTCTTCTTATGTGTGTGTACTATATGCGAATATTCCTTAAAGCAGCAGCAACCGTGTAAAAGGGCCTTGATGTAGGCGTGTCTACACAAAACGACTGTTGGACCAAGGCCTCAAAGCTCCACTAAGCGCAGTGAATGCATGACAACGGATTTCTTTTTTTAGATAGCTTCGATCTATTTTGAGAGATGGGTAATGATACGGGACAGACACTGAAGGACATTCAAACCTGTCAACTCCTCTTTCTTCACACCTCATTGGCCAGAGAGACGATGGCATTGATGAAAGGTCGCGGCGACTCTGATTAAGAGAGAATATATCTAATCCACAGCCAGTGCAGGGAACTTTCTCCCGCTGCTGGCCACTGTCCGCTGCGTATCGATGGATCGGGTAATCGATCCAATCTGTCGTCACAGAGTTGAGCTCGCTCTGCCTCCAGCGTCTGTATTAAAGTGGCACGTCAAGGGCAGGGTTACAGCGTGTGTCAACACACCTACCTAATGAAAACAGACAGTTAAGAGTATCCCTGTCAATTGAACACGTTTCATATTTCAAGCGGTTGAAAACATTGTTGGTTACTACAATAGTGAGCTGCATTTACGTCCGTTTCTAGGAAATACATCTAAATTAGTCCTGCGGTTAGTTGCCGCGCTCCCATAAAGTGACGCAGTCTGTACGAAGCGTTGTGTTTCTCATAATCTACATATTGATGTGTTTCTTAGAAGTATTTAAACAAAGGATCTCACCGTGTGCCAAACAAACAGACTTTACAGTTCTGCAGTTTTTGCCTCCAAGTATATATTTTTTTCTTCGTATGTTGTCTGCTAAGGCAAATACATAGCGATGTATATTATAGAATTAGACTAAAAATGCAAACTGTCTCATTGGAGAATTACAGTAAAAGGATACTTGAGAGCAATGGAGGCTAAAGAGGCAGAAAGAGAAAAGGAGCAGCGAGGATGGACAGAGAGGCAAATACGATGATGAGAGATAAGCAGAGGAACAAAAGGGCAAAGAGAAAAGGGCATGTCCAAGTCCCTTTTCAATTTATTTCATATTGTTCATCGCAGATGACAGACTTCACAATGGGAAGTCTCAATGAAGTACAACATGCCCATAATTAATCCCGGCACGTCAACCCACACCTCATTGAACTTATCCTCTTCTTTTTAATCATAGAAATGAATCGTGCTCTGTAATAATCAAAGCATTATGTTCAAAAGACGAGTACAAATTGTTACAGTTGCTTTAAGGAGATATGGGTCATGACAGAAATGAATAAATGAACTCTTTGTTTGTTCTCAATAAAAAAGAAACATTTCTTACAGCGTGCTGTTCGTTTTAAACATGAAGGGTAAAAGCTTTCCCCAAAAAGTTGAGAGTCCGCGTGTCACGTCAAACTCACTTTGACGTTTTAGTGTCAAAGGCGCGACAAAACTATCAACCACATACTCGTCCAGACTCCGGTGAAGCAGAGTGTAATTGTCTAAATCCTTTTTTTAGTAAGTCAGACTTCTCCTAATATCAGAGTAAAGAAAAAAAGCGTACGCACAGCGTGAGTACAGCTCTGCACGCCAAACACAGCTCGGAGAAACAACTACTGCTTGGAAAGGACGGGTGAATAGACGGACCAGACGAACTTGGCAGGAAGACCCAGCTCACACAAGAACGTAGAGATCTGGTCCAAAATCAATGCAGCCTACTAATATTTGATTCTCCAAGAATCGAGGCTTCCATTGGCAGACGCAGCAACACACCAACTGCAAGCATGCGAGAAAGTGTCAGGTCGAATCAATCACGGGACAAGTTTAGAGTAACTTTAAACCAAAGTCATGTGTTCAAGTGCACTTCAGGGAAAATAATCAGCCTGGAATTTGGTCAAATGTGGCTTTGACACATCGTACAGGAAAGAAAACAGTCAAACAGAGCAAACTTTAACACCTGTGAGGAGGATGCGTAACGAAGAAGTGCCCTTCAGACCAAAACATCAGCTAAGGGCAAACAACACGTGAAGACGTGTTAATATTTGTGTGTGGGATTTAAATTGTGTTTTTATACATGGGAAAGCAGGCATCGTGTGTCGTACGATGCACAACATAACTGTTTGTTTACAGGTTTGAGAAATGTGGTTTTAGTAGTGAAGTGGCTTTATCTGTGTTTTCCTGAATGGAGTGGGTTCCTCGCAGCCTCGCTGGCCTCTGACTGCGTTATCTGCTGTCTCTCCATTTATAAATGGAAGCGGCTCACACAGGGGTTGAGGTGAATTTAAAAACAGTCAGACACATCAATTCTCTGAAAGCAGAGTTGATGTGTGACAAAATGTCACTAAAGCAAGTCCCATCCATGTCAGACATGCTCCGACGTCTGTCAGTCGCCTTTCTGGGCGCGTAGCCCATCAGTGCTGAGTAAAACACGTCAGTGTTTTATCTGCTGCTCGTTGTCTTTTACCAACTGTAATATCGGCACAATGTCATTTCACTTTCCAACAAGTATAAAATAACCAGTCGTACAGGGTTCGGTTTGGGTTGAAACGGGGGGTTTTATGGAAACACTGTGGTCATGCTTTACTGTAATATTTGGATCCAGCTCATCTTTCTAACACAACATTACGTACAGGAGGAATTTAGCCACGCATGCCTACACTGCGGACAAAAGACAAGTGACGCAACAGCACAAAGTAGCGTTCAATTGAACCCGTCTCAACTTTTGTTGAAATAAAATGAGACAGTATGACCAAGCAGTGCACCGGCCAATCAAATGCGTGCAAACGTACATTCCTACGAGATGACGCTGCGCTGTGCGTGAGCTCAAACCCAGCCTCGCTGTTGTTACGATGACAGATTAAATGACTGCTTGTGTGATAGCGTGTTTTTTGTATGGCGATGAGCCAGGACCTAAATCAAAACACACACAGATCTGAGACATGCACTAGTTGACATGATGCAGCTTTCAGTCTGAATTCCTGGTAAAGGTAAAGATGTGTGACAGACGCTTGCACGCTTAGACGTCAGGCATTAGGTTTAAACCACAACCTGGTTTCACTTTATTCTTTCACATTTACCTCTCGTTTTGTCTACAATATGTAGGCGTTTAAGTTGAACTCATTTTCATTTACCCTGCAGGTAGTTAAGTTGCAGGGCTGTAACTTCTAGCTTGTTTCTCCAATAGATTGCTGTCCATGTGTTTTCATAACCTGATGATCCACAATTCGGTTTTTAACTACTGACATGAAGTTATCGTGTCACACGTTATTACCAAAAGAGAGTGTGTGACAGCTGACGTTAGTCCAGCTGCTGAAAAGACAACTTGGGAAAAGTACATATACAAGTTCTTCAATTAGCAGTTCTTTGATTAATGACAAATTAACGTTTGTAATTATATTAAAACACATTACTTGTTACTAAACATTCGCATAACGGTTGAATGTTAATAAGAAGTTCATCTAACTTTAATAAAATGTTCTATACTCTTTTGTTTTAACTAAAATAAGCAAAAACGAATAAATTCGCCAAATTCTTTCTACACAGTGTAATCATCAATAAGCCACAGAAAATGATTAGAAATGATTGCTTTCAAAATTCATGTAGACTGTCTTTATTATAGCTAATTGGATTGAATGGTGCCCACTCATTGGCCTACATTTATACATTTACATCGTATTTAAGGCGCTTAATGCGAATGGCACTGGTATCATGAGACTGACATTTAAGCTCTTAAATCCGGAGGATGTCACAAGGGTTTTAGAAAGAGAGTGAGGGTGAGGAAGGGAGAGACCGGGGAAGAGAGGGTGAGGCGGCAGAAGAAAGAAGCCAGCGAGGGGATCTCGGTGACTGTGTGCTCAGAGAGACAGTAAAGCAAAATGACAGTACAGGGCTTTTGTTCGAAAGACTGCCAGCATGTCAATTCCAATGTAACAGTGTTATCGACACCCTCCTCGCTGCAACCTGACAGGCGGGCAGAAGCTCAACTTTTATGTTCCGCACCAGAAGTTCAGGGTTAGTGAAACAGGTTCCCTCGGCAAACTTTGGAGGAAGTCTCTTTTTTCCCATGCTGTCTGCTGCTTCAGGACGTATGCAAGACTGGCAATGTTTATTCACTTGACCTAGAAAAAAACAACTCTTTCTCGCTTTAACTGTGCACTGAATTCTCCCTCGTTTTGATTTTATAGCGCAGCCGTATACAGCGCACACGCTATTTACTGCATTAGTTGCTGTTTTACACTGTCTCAAGGGGAAAATAGTTGTTTTGGGTGTGCAAGCTTCTGCATTAAGCACAGTGACCTATAGACTGGAGCACGAGCCAAATATCAAGTTGTGAACTGCAACTTACCAAACTGTAAAACACCAAAAAGTGCCGCAGCAAAAATGAATCTGCCAAACATGTGGTTGCAGAAGCTTGCAGGGATGACAAACCACTCACATGTCTGTTTAATTGGTAACACACTAGACAGTCAGGAGCATGTCAGCACTAGTCCCTTACAGTAGCTCGGGGTTGTATGTTCAGCTTACTGGGCCAATTAATCCATTTGGCTTTTTGCACGTTCTTAAATAAAAAGGTTACTGAAAAGTTAAAAACTCATGCTTCACAAAGGATTTTATACCATCATCTCCCCAATTCTCCAACTGCTCCTTTCCTTCATTTGTGGGCAGTGCGGCTATAATTGAAATGTATGCTGCAAGACAATTAACAAGTGTGATAGCTTCCTCCGTTTTAAACAGTTTCTTGCTCTTTGTTCCCTCAAAGGTCAACGCTGTCGAGATGGTTTTGTGCTTTTCAGTGAGTGAATATTTAACCCATGGTGCATGGACTTATATCGCAGCATGGCTGAATTCAGGCGCTTTGGACTGAAATAATATTAAAGACTATGCTTTGTTTACAGTGTACAGATCCTTTCTGAGTGACAAATCTAGACTAACACCAGCTACAGATGTAGAGATTTATTTCTTAGTACCACTTATAGGCCTGGATAAAGGTGACGTGAGGCAACACAACCGCTGCGCTCAGTCACCTCTAGTGCTTTGATGCTTTGGTTCCTTAGTGACGACGTCGTCTACCAAAGTAGTCAATATGCTTTAAGTTTAGTGAGCACAATAACGTACTAAAACCTGCAGGAAATGGATTTAATTACAATCACTGGCTTCCAGATATATTTAGCCGGATTATAGCACTACCTGGCTGTAAACAGGAAGAGCGTCAGATTACTACACAACTGTCCATCTGGACATCAATACACCTGACACCCAAAGCTATTCCGCAGGTCACAGGTTGACGGTGTCGTCACCTGCAGGTGTAAGCCTCAAAACGCATCCAGATTCACCAGACTGAGCAGAGCGATTACTAATAATAATTACTTTGACGTCTGGTAAATAATTATTGACGTCCCAAAACGTCTTTTTGCACTTCATTAGTCTGACTGAACGGCAAGTTGTTTGATGGCTCTATTCACTGCTTTTGATTTGAATACCTCAAGTGATGCAAGTGTTCCATATTGATCCTGCGCTTTGTGTCTTATGTTTGTTTGCAGATTGCTCAATAATCCAATTATTGCAGCTCAGCTTTCTCTGAGCCCCTGCGATGTGTATAGAGACACCTCCTCGGCTTGCACAGGGAGGGGAGTGAGCGAGGAGGGGAAGATGTGTGGAAAAGAGAGGAATCGCACAGGCTGTGAGATACCCTATGCGGGAGAGAGAAACACACGCAGGGAGCAGGGAAAAGTGAACAAGTGAAGGAGAAAGAAGCCACTCAGGGACTGTGCGGCTGTGTGTGTGTTCATGTGAAAGAAAGGAAAAAGACAAAAGAATAAAAAAGAGGAGAAAGTTGCAGGAAAAGCCAAAGTTACCTTTATTAATGCAGTGACCTTGTGCTTCGCATTAACCTCCCTTTCCACAAGAATTAGTCTGTATCATTCACACTCTGATGTTCATAATAGCACCAATTGATTTCAGTGGACCAGAAAAGAGGAAATTCAATCTCTTGTTACTCTGGCCAAAGACCAAGGGAATACATGCCAATGCAGCACCGACAGACCTGAAACGTCTATGCTGTTAGTCCACTGTTGTCTCTCTAGATAGATCTAGTGTGAGTAGAATGGGTCCCCAGGGCGTTGAGGCTGCTGGAACAGCTTCATGAGCTCTGGTTGCAGGCAATGGCTAAACTTTTTCTCTGCTTTCTTACTGCTCGGTCGTGATTATTGCTGCATCTTTTAATTACGTTTTTAATTACTGTGAACCGAGCCGCCAACTACGTGGACGTCAAAGTGCTTCCACGTGCTGACTGTTACGTGCTCGCCACAGCCTGTCCAGGTGCCGCGCTGCGTTCACTGTTCTCATGTAAACCGCACCTAAGACCAAGACGCCCAACAGAAACCACGGGTTCTCTGTAAATGACGTGTAGCATCATGGCACTACTGCAGCCATTCTAACCCTATTAAATCAGCAGTGAGTGTATTGCTTCTGACTGATGGCCGAGGGCGAGCAGCTCAGACAGATTCATTTACACAGCATTTGCCGCTCGTTAATAACAACTGATGCTATCACAACAAAAACAAGTTTCCAAATAGTCCCTTGTACTTTCAACCCAGGCACAAAGAGCTTTGGGGCGCTATGAGTTTAAAGCGACAGTTCAACCAAACATGTATAGATTTTTTTAAGTGCCGCAGGTAGACAACGGAAGATGTAAGTCTTCAGCATGAGGCTAATGTTGATGTTTGGCTCCACAACAGCACTTTGCCTGCTGCAACAAATGGCTTTAATCCACATAAATTAGAAGAAGTTGCTCAGCAGGAGGCAAAGATTACAGGGATAATGCAGGCTCTGTGTGTGTGCGTCTCAGAAAAGAGGGGCGGCTTGAAGGGGTAGGGAGGCTCAGACGAAACGGCGTTTATAAGGGCACGGTGAAGGAGCAGCAGCTGGGGCGAGGGAGGAGATCTGAGAGAGAGTCTAAGCAGCGTAATGAAAGGGTTAAAAGCAGGAATAAAAATGCCTTTCATTTAACAGCGTTAACGTGGTTTTTTTCCTGATCAGCGTTGCACATTTGCTAAAGTGGACCCTCTAAACTCAGCACACACGTGTGTCTGTCCATCTAATGGAGCCAGAATTAGAAAAAACAAAGGTGACGCGTCGGTTCCGCGAATATCTTCAGGGTTTTATTTATTTATGCTAAGCTTTACGCACAGAAAAATACTATATATATAAATTCCTTTTACCTTTACAATCATTTATATGAGCAGGGCTATAAACCATGAAATGTATGCGCATGAGCAACAGGTATGGAAATTATAACCTCGCTTTCACCAGCGGGGATTAGGTGGTGACATCTGTTCAGAGCAGCCTGGCACATCTTCTGATCAGTAACCAGAGTTTGCATGCTTTGGCGAGGGATCCCAGTCAGATGGAAACGCCTCACACTCGAACATGGCTGTGGACAGAAAGCCCCCAGGGGGTAAAGAACATAAAGGCGAGTGGGTTGCACGTTTAAGGGAGCGTCAGCGTGAAACACGCAGGCAGCGCGCCAGTCAGGCCCGGACAGGGAAGGTAGGCTTGATGCGAGAGTGACAGACATCTTTCCCAATTCCACCCATCTCCATACTGCTCAGAAAACCAATTACGCTCTATTTCCTCTTCTAAAGCCACTCATTAGTGCTGACGGGTTTCGCAACATGGAGCAGAACAGTGAATAGATAGAAAATGTGGAGCTACAAGCAGCTTTTCCTCTGCACAAAGCGTGTGTTTCAATAGGGAATCCTTTGTTCACTGTAAATCCCCACAGGCTCCTGTTTAAGAGCTCAGTATGTCACTTGAGACAAAACTCCTGCTCGTAAAAAAGCAATTAAAATATTCTTAAAATCCACCACGGAAAGGGATCCACTCTACTCTCTGCTAAAACTAAAGCTATTTCATTATTTTCAGTCTTCAGCAAACAGCCTCACATACCTCCCCTCTGTTCTCCACCTGAGAGCTGTCTTTCCTTCTGAAATATTTATGCAATGAGTACAACTTGTCATGTATTTACCCTAATCGTCAGAATTTCATACACCTCAAACAATGAGATGCGGCGTGTACACAGGCAGCCGAGGGGAGAGAGAGGCACCGAGGAAGGACAGAAAGCTCTGAATCGACAGTATTTCCCTCAGATGGAAAATGTGGGAGATATCCTGAGGCTCGGGAGTATTTGGTTGGGTGGATGCTTTGTTTGAACGGAGCGTCGTGGAGGTAAAGGCTGGTGTTATGATTCGTGAAAATGCAGCAAAGGAAATTACAGCGTGAAGGGAAATGGTACATAAACGTGCGCCTTTAACTGTAGGGAGATGTGCATGTGACAGCTACCCTGAAAAAAGGGCAAGGACGGTGAAGTCAGATGGCTGTGAGCTAAGCACTGCATTAATATTGATGACAAATACAGTGGTATCTATGGAGACGTACAGAATTAAGGCTGTTATATAGTGAATCCCGTCGTCAGCTTGAAGCTGTAGAAATGAACAGATTTTTGACTGGACCAGTTTAACACTTAAAATACATCTTAAATGTCAAAGAGCCACTGATAATATGATATAATGTTTAAATGTCAGCAACTTTATTAAATTAAATTAAAAGCAATGAAAAGTTACACTTCAGCAAACTGATGAGGCTTTGAGATGTTATATATAGACTGATCAGCTGATTAATCAGCATATAATATGCCATATCTTAGCATATTGTATGCACTGGTATTGTGGTCTAATGAATGTGAAGCGTATTTCTTTCTTCATTACGTTTGCAGAGCTTTTCCTTTGTAGACATTCTTCTTTTTTCATGCTTGTGCCGTGATGCCATGTGCATGTTGTGTTTGCATGTGATAAACACCATTAACTCCATATTAAACTATATTTACATGAGCGGCCGATAAGTCAGTTCATGTGGATGTCACAATAGAACTCGGTCCATCTCTGTGTGTCCTATAACCCGATTTTCTCGGTGCTCCTCCGGTGAAGCTCACCATTGGTGAAATTGGCCCGTTCCAAAAGGTGAGATGGGTGCCCGCTTCGAAAGGGCAGCCACATGCACCACTGCAAATCTTTGATCCTATTAAATATACATCACTAGTCAGCCATACCTGGGAGGCAGCTCTCACCTGAGCCAAGGTTAAAACGAGTTATTTTTAACTTCTTGTTTTGACCAGGACGTTATGTTTGGAGCACATTATTTATGCAGTATATGTAAACGCCTTGATGACGGTAGGGGTGGCCGAGACGTGACAGTAGTAGCTAAAACAGGCTTCCTCCTCTGAGGCTTGTGTTCGTGTTTCTCTTACTGCTCACTCGCCTCATCTGTGTGCGTTACATGAAAAGGTAGACCCAATCTGGACATGGTGTCATGAACCTAATTCGTACGAAGGCAGTACCAGCCTACACTGGCCAGTGGTCGTGTTTCCTCATTGTAAAGGTCAGTTTGGTCAGATTTCCAGGCTTTGTCTGAAAGCCGATCAGATCGGGCTCGTTCAGCCGCACGTTCAGTCGGCGCCGGCTCGTTTCATTACTGCTGTACGTGGGCATTCATCGTTGAATGAACAGTATGTTGCACATGCTCCTTTAAGATGTAGGTTTCTACTCTTAAAATAACTTAAAGGGTGGGTTCATCCATCAGTTTTTGTCCCTCAGCAGGTGCTGTATTGTTCATCCAGTGGCCATCTGGGACTGTAATCCTTTAGAGGTGAACTCACACTGAAATTGAAAAAGGTCATGCACAGTCACGTTCGGTTTGGCCAAACGTGTGTGTGTGTGTGTGTGTGTGTGCCCTCTAACCTTATTTTTCTTTTGCATGTGTGTGGCCTGTTGTGAGGTCATACCTTTAAAAGTCGACCTTATGGGAAATGAATCAAAATCCTCACGATCCGGCTTTGCTTGTGGTTAACGGGCATTATGCCGCCTCCAACTCGCTACTAGGACTATTTACGTTTGTTCGGTACCAGGATGACTGGCTGGGCTTGTGACTGCTCATCTGCTGCTGAACCTGTCAAATACTGTAGCGGGGCTGCCCAGGGAGACGCTTTCAGCACTTCTGGAGCTCACATGCAGAATGTGCTGCCGTGGTGCTAACCGCCTGGATCGCAGCCAACCAGAGACTTGGCTTTGGCTCCCGTGTGCAGCCCACTTCTTGAGGTTGTGGTTTTATACCCTGTGACTTTAGTGACCCATTTGACTATTAAATGTATGTACTGTAAACACCCCCGGCTGATCCGCTTGGCAGCCCCATGGCTAACTTTACACCGCAGTATGTATGTTAATGTACCACGGCCTGTGTGCAGCGTTTCCCCTCTGCACACTCTGGACTCCCTGCCTGCTTCTCCTCCACGTTTGCCCCAACAGAATTGTAAATGACTGGTGGGCGTTGAGGATGATCACATGTGACAGCTAATGCGTAGGGTTGCTGGCAACATGTGTCAGCGAGTGTACATTAACCTACATTCAGAGAGACGCCTTTTTGAATCGCACAGGAAAGGAAAAGGTTGCTTTTTGAACGAGTTTTATTTTGGCGTGTTTTATTTTTCTGGGTCCACAATCCTAATTCATTTCATTTCAAGGGTTTTGGAATTACAAGCCAACCTCCAGTTTATTACATGCAGCAATCCTGACCAGAACCCGTCTTGTGCTTTAGACAGTGAGTATAAATAGGAGTCGGATGTATGCTAAGAGTTTCTAGAAAGTGGCGAACGGAAGAAAGGAGCGAGTGGCGTGGAGGTGGCTCAGGTTGATCCCTTAAAGATAATCTCTCTCTCTAGGGATTTGTGTTTCTCCTGTGTCCTAGGGCCTCTAAGCTGAGTTTAGAGGTCACCTGCTGTACTGGCAACCAGGCACATTTGGAAGGAGTCAGGTGTTGCATGCAGTTGGTGGATGAGGAAGGAATAGAGTTGAAACGTCAACGCAAGGGGCGGCTGGGTCTCGAGTTTATCCATGCCACTGAAATCAAAGGATTTGGGTCTATAATAAAACCATGGTAGCTTTGAAGTGGTCTATTTGTGTTTATATTCATTCCAGGAGGCTAGATTACAGTAAATTTAGAGCCAGATTTCGCAAAGGTGGCGAATACAAGCTCTCTTTTGTGTATTTATTTAGAGTTAAACCAACGACTGTGTGTGTTTTCGTTGTCGTCATGCGGGCTTACATTCAGGAGGGAAAGTCCGTGAGCTGGTATTTTATGTTCCCTGACGTGTTGAACATTTTTGGATGATCATCGCCCTCATGTTTGCATTTCTCTCATTCCCATCCCTCCAAATCAATCTAATGCAGCGTTTTCGTCAAAACGTCAGCTGAACAGCGCTGGATCTGTGCGAGGTGTAAGTGAGAATTCAGACAGAAACGGTGAAAACGGTGCTGCAAGACATGCGATTTGATCAGGCTGCAGAAATGAAAGCAGGATTGTTCAAGTAGACAAATTAAGACTGTGCTGGGCTGAGGTTGTGTATGGTTTATCCATCTATATTACATGTTGTTTTTCACAGAGCTGTGAAGGTTATTTTGGTATTTTTAAGTATATGAACAAAGCTTTGACCCGCGCTGGCATCCCGTGCCTAATTTTATTCGGTTTGGATGCGACAGGCATGAATTACGGGACTTTCCTGCCTCGATAATCCTCACCACCAGATAATAATACACTGCCATGTCAAAGTTTATGAATATCTGCTTTACCACTTCGCCAAAACATCTCAGGTGATGATTTCATTGTTGACAGTATGCGAGTCAGTCAGTGATTTAGGTGCAGTTGAAACGGTCAGATCTAGTTGTGATCAGATTGATTATGGTCCTAATAGACAGCACTGTCGTAAAAGCTCTGAGCCATTGAGCTGCTGCAGAATACAGAAAAGGTTAAAGTTCACCAGTTTATTTATTGAAATTGACAACTAGTAGAGCTTCAGACACAAACTCGACACAGTGTGTAGATCTGAATGATTTCTGTAGCCGCCTATAGACCAAGCCTCTATCAACGCGTGTGCGTGTGTGTGTGCGTATCTTGACTTGTCTCATTTTGTTGTTTATACTGAAAACAGTGGATTTATAGAAAGATAATCACGATTTGCTGTCATGGAGAAGGTCATCTAAAGTTTGTAGGCATAAGCCTTGGAGAGGAAACAACACGACAGCTTGGAATTTAAAACAAGGAATGCAATCACAGCCGGGATTAAGGGAGCCCATCAGACAGCAAATATGCCATTTCTATGGTGAAATGCATTGTATTTCATGGTGGAATCATCACAGTTTCCATTCTCTCAATTTTCTGTAAATATGAAAATTATAAATTTGACAATTTTGCTGCTGTCAGGAACGTATGACACGCTAACAGAAACCATTTTAAGGCTGTACTTGAAGCAGCCAGTCAGAGCACGTGTGTAACACAAGTCGCCAAAGAGGAAATCTCATATTTCTGTATGCGCAGGTACTCTGCCCAATGCCAGGGGTCACCTTCACCAGGAAAAATAAATCCCCGGTGGCTCTCTAACACTACCCATAAGACCTCTCTCCTGTTGAGAGGCGGTGAGTGGGTGTCAACCTAATGTTTATACTGTCTGCTCATGGTTATGTAAGCGATTTTGTCCTCTCGTTCTCTCTCTCCATCTGCCTCAGCTTGTTTAAACTAATATACCTTTACCTTTCCAACATGCCAAGCTGAGTGTTACGTAAATATTCTTTGAGCTGGTCTAGCTTAGGGTTTTTTCAGCTTGCCAAGGTGTGTATTACATAAATATTGTAGGCCAGACTGTACAGAGCTACTGTACTGTGGAAGCAGATTTTTTTTTTCCAGAGTCAAGGATGCTTCTCTTTCATGAAGGGCAGGTTCATGGAGGCTGTGGTACTTGTCTGAACTATCCCAGTGATAACAGCCTCTAGAATGAACGAGTCAGTGTGTCTACTCAAACACACACGACTTTATCACTGCAGTGGGCGGCTGGCTGCTCGGCAGTGTAAACACGGTTCGGTACAGCGCACAAAGGTGTTTGTGTGGCGGCCTGTTACATACATGCTAAGCACATTGTTTTTGCCTGTACAGCAAACCCTCTCTGTGGTTCAGCAGCTTGTTCGCAGACTGTCACTCTAATGTACTTATTTAGGTCACCGGGTTCATTCCTAGCACGTCGGTCCTGCTGTCCTTAACCATATGGCCTTCTCAGAGCCATTGTTTAACCATAATGATGTTAGCTCGATAACCTAAGATTAACTATGGCCCACTTGACTTCCTTTTTATTTCGACTTCATTCTCCGTTCCTACGGCAACTAATTGCAGCGCACTGCAGACTTATGACCTCTTCTTGTGACCCATATTGATACACTTGTGGTTAATGGAGATTATGAAGTCGCCTAAGAAGAAGTGCTTAAAAAAAAGTCTTTGCCTTTCATAAGCATCCTTTCTTGTGTTAGCTCTTGCTGATTTAGCATTCCTCCTGCAGCTGGGAGAGGGTGGAGAGACCCGAACCATTTGAAGAATGCTCCCAGTGTGACATCTGAATTACTTGTAGAAAAGCATGAGGCCAATTTGAGCAGAAACATCTGTCGTGTGGATCGGCCCTCACACATTTTAGTGAGCACAATGGGCTTTGTATGGTTAGTCTTTTAATTAATATCTTCCCTAAACAGCGAGTCACGCTGAAAAGGGGACGCATTTGTACATACATTGTAGATTTTTATGGGAAGAAGCAGGCACTGTGTACATGCACTCATCTGTATTCTCATGGGAAATAAACAGCAACTAAATCAGTTGTTAGCTTTCTGTGTTATCTCTAAAGATGAAAGGACGCTGAAAACAATGAAACCGCTGCCCTGGGGTTTCTGTAGGAAGGGAAAAAAGCAACAACTGGAGCGAAGAATGAGACCTTTGATCTGAGCAGTCAGAACCATTGAGTGAGTCTGGGACTGTACCCAGAAATAGAGAAGACAGGGGTCAAACAGACCCAAGTCACAGAAGCAGCCTACACGGCACTGCAGAGCTTTGTCTAGGTGTGCTATTTGTGTATTATTTTTTAGATTCGCTGATAGAGGAACAGACTTTTATTCTGGCGGTGATTTTCAAATAAAGATGAAGGGTGACACTAAGTTCTACTTGCAGGACTGAACAGTAGCAGGAGCTTGTTCTATGTAGAATAGTGCAACACTGAACAGAACTCCTGCCAGTGGTTCTGTGCAACACTGTGTTTTTGCAAAGTATTTATTGAAACATAAAGTACAGCTTCCAAAACAAACAGGACCTTAATTTGGCAGAGTGCCCCAGAGGTCAGAGACACACATCATTTAACTGAAGTGTCCTAATTCTGATTTGGGCTGAAAATCCGCTGTTGCATGCCATTCCTTTACTCTCAGGCTCATTAAAACTTATTTCCATCATTACAGTTGCACATACTGGGAGCTGACATCTGTAGGATAACATCTCTGCTCGGACCGCCTGGCTTGGGAATGTCTGGTGGCTCGTGTTTAGTTTGGGGATACTGGCAGCCATTGGTGCACAGTCACTGCAGCCTGGTCGGTCTGCTCTGGTTTCATAAGCAGAGAGCGTGGATGACCTATATACTCCTCTGAGGGAGGGGAAGTCACCTTGTTGGTGGACCAGCAGGCAGGCACTCAGCAGCAAGGTTTTAATGTGCAGCACCCTTAAAGTGTTGACCACTGAGCTGCTGGAGGAATACTTGAAGGAGCCTCTTATAGGAACCTTGTGTTTTTTCTTGGCCTCATACTTTTCAGGAGTGTTTATCTTGGCCCGGACTGTCTCCTTGTTAACACCACGTGTAATGGTGCAAAAAAGGCCGATGTATGGGGGAATATTCAGTGGACGAACAGGTCGAAAAACACATCTTGACATGAATTGGATTTGTGCATCCACACATACACCCACACACGCTCACATTAGCTGAAACCATGGGGCCCGATGCCAGAAAGATCGAGTCAGACAAACACCTCACCAGAGACTCCTCTAAGCGTCCTAACAAATTGAATGTGTGTGTAGATGGACAAGAGGGAATTAGATCAGTGGTCCTGATTGTATCTGAGTGTGCTGTTGCTGTACCCCTTTCCAGCTAGTCCCCTGGAGGAAATGTGTGTGGATGAGCGAGATACTGAGGGAGAGGGAGAGCTTGGCAGCTGGTTTGATGAAGGATGTAAGGAGAATGTTAACCAGACAATCACCTTGCATGTTATTGATTGAGATGGGAGAAAGGTAATTAGCACAGAAAAGAAGGGGAAGCTGAGGCCATTTTTAATGTTTTGATACAAGGTGTTCTCTCTTTGTACCCATCTCCCTGTGTTCCATGTGTGTTTTGTACTGTATGTGCATGAAGGGAGATGTTCTATTGGTGATCACTTCCACGCTACACACACCAAGCCTTGAATGCATTTAATACTCAGAGAGTACAGGGAACTTGTAGTATTAAGTTACATGTGTTGCACTATTCTACGTAGAACAAGCTCCTGCTACAAACGAATGAAACAGCTAAAATCTGGAAGATCCCAATAAATAACTACACTGTAATTCAAGTAGAAAGTGAAAAAACTCCAAAACACAGAAAGAAGGAAGGACAAGAGTTAGATACATTTGTTCATGCTAAAGATGATTTCAGCAACTTCATTTTCCAGAAACCAGCGTTTGATATTGTTAACACGTAAACACTTTGAACTAAGAGAATGTCGTGACATGAAATACTATCACCTAAGAGGCTGTTGAAGTTATCTGGTGGTTGACCAGTCAACTAACAAGACAGACGTCCAACGGCCATGACTCGACTTCCAGATAAAACCTGAGACGTGCAGAAATCTGATTAAGAGATAAAAGGCATAAAGTGCTTCAGTGCGGTGACTTCCTCTCAAGTGTGTCCTACACTACAAACGATTAAGGGTCCCAGTGACAATGACGGCGTTTCTAAATGACACTGAACTAAATGAAAAAACACTTGAACATTTGATTATTTATGGATCATACTGAAATTAGTAACACAAGAGCAGATCTTAAAATTGAAGTCAAATACGCTGACATTAACTTTAGTCTGAACTATTATACTATACTATACTATTATAAATTTGGACTCTAAACAGTCCATTTCCAGGAAATGACATCAGAGACAACCTGCACAGGCTGAACCTGTACCTGTGAAAGCAGTAAACAATGACAAAGTAAACTGTTCTTTTGATCAATAAGGACTCCCATCAGTTTTGTTGGCTGCTGGGCGTCAACACCTTTGGCCCTTTTTTTAATTTGGCCTCCTTTTATGTTCTTTGGGTTGTTGAGTTGATGTAATCAAAAACAAGAAGCAGCGTCTTCCGCTCTTGGTTGGCAGACGTCTTTACAGCCAGCCGCATTGTGCTGCTACTGTACTGCAGGGTCGTAAAACCCAGGAATGTTTCACAATGTGCATCATGCTGTGACATGGTTAGGAAGGAGACTACCTGGCCTGGCTTTGTCGCTGATTTCTCTGAGCTCTTTGTTGAATTATATCTGCTCTGAAAACGTGTGTGTGTCTGTGTGTGTGTCCTTTCAGCTCACCACTGAGACAACCGTCCTCGACAGCCAAAGTGTGCCTGGTTTGTGGGGACGAGGCCTCTGGATGCCACTACGGTGTCGTGACGTGCGGAAGCTGCAAAGTCTTCTTCAAAAGAGCTGTGGAAGGTACACGCGCATCACGTTCAAACAAGGCGTCACTGTTCATGTTCTGAGGTTTACGCTCTGCGAATGAAGAAAGTAGATTCGACATCAGATAAACACAGGAGGCAAAACATTAAATCTATAAACCTAAGGCAGGACAAAGGTCAAGCAACTTCCAAACAGATCCCGAAGAGGAAACCTGTCCGTCATGTTGTCATTAATGAGCGAATGACTGCAAAGTGGAGTCGTTTTTACATTTCTGCTTGACAGAACAAGCGGTGGAGTAGCCGGTTCGTTCCACTTCACGAAGCGCACGGGGCTGACGATTTTAATAATTCATCGCTGATAGTGTTTCATTTGTCTAAACTCAACTTTCTTCAAATTTATTCTTTCATGTAGATCACTAATATGAAATTTAAAAACAGGCTTTGCATTTATAGACGGCTGAGTGGCAGCTAATTCTCCTGCAGCAGGCTTGTGTTATATTTAGCAGCAGTCATAATGTGCTTTTCATTTGGAGCCTGTTGCCCGAGGTGCTGGCCTAACTTACCTGATGAATGCTTCAATGCAAAACGCACTTGTTCAGACCTAATGCAGGCGTGAAAGGAAAAAAACAGCAACACACACACAAGCAAACAAGCCCTTTAAGTCAGACATCAGCGCCTCGGGCTGTTTTCCTGACCATGGGACGAATCACACTCATTCCCAATCAAACCAATCCTTAATTTAATAATATTTACACACCGTCATTATGGAGGCCTGAAACCAGATTACGTGTCTGAGGTTATCGAATCAGACATGCCATTGTTCCTGCTTCAAGTGTGGCCGGCAGATCGGTGTTGGCAGATGTTAAAGCTGCGAATCAGTATGAGCGGATGCCAGGTGACTGATGTACTGGATCGGTTTGGTTTGGATTTATACTGAGGTTGATAATCAAACACATACTCTTTGCTTTCAAATATGTTCAAGAGAGACTTGCTCTTGATCCTATTGCTCATACAGTGATGTTACTCATTTTGCTTGCGCCCTTCTGATGTGCAAAGCAAGTTGTTACCTCACATGACCGCTCTGCAGCTGCTGCTGAGGTAGAACCAGGCAGCGTAAGGTGGAGGGAGGCAAAGGATGAAAATAGTGAGGGAAGGATTTTGCAAAGTGAAGGGAGATAGAGGACAGTGAAACAGATATAGTGAGGGAGGGGGGGAGGAAGGACAAAGAAAAAGTCAGACACAGACAGAGAGATAACGAGAGGAGGAGCCGAGAGAGGGAGCAAGAAACGGGGAGCGCGGCGGAAAATGATGTGTCAGCACCGCGCACCGGAGAGGTGTAAGTTAGGACATGAGGAGATGTGTTACTCCTCCCCTCTCCCGACGCTTCCTGCTCCTTCTCCTCCTCTTTTCTTTCAAAGTTAAAAAGTTAGGCTCGGCGTGCGAGATATAAAAGAAGACTGCAGAGAGTGGGCATCTGTACAAGGCTGGATAATCCAGCCCAAGCTTAATTTCTTTTGGCACTGCGAGCCTCTGGGGACACAACTTTTTG
The DNA here is from genome assembly GCA_030770545.1 of Macropodus opercularis. Lineage (NCBI taxonomy): Eukaryota > Metazoa > Chordata > Actinopteri > Anabantiformes > Osphronemidae > Macropodus > Macropodus opercularis. Next base: position 5,281,042 of record CM061089.1, read on the forward strand.
CTCGACCGTAGCTCATTAGAGGACTAACTGGCTCTCAGCCTTTTACTACAGCGCTAGTTAACATTCTGGAGTCATCAACAAATCAGATAAAGTCCTCTGGCTGTGGAGGGTCTGCTTTGCCCTCCATCCAAGTCAGACAGGTCATTGTTAGGTAGCTTTATTTTACATAACTGGAGCTTGGCGCAGATATTCATTGAAGTCTACAGTGTAGGCCAACCAGACCATCTGCTTGAAATATCTATTGGCCACGTGAGCCTTTTACTTAATAAATCTGTTCACTTACAGTCCTCCTCAAGAGGATGGATGTTCATTCCACTTAATATTTGTCTTATCTACCAGAAGGCGCAGCCAACTGTACACTATAAAGTTTATAACTGTACTCCCAGGGAAAAAACACACACATATATATGAGCTTTTCAAAATGCCATCATTCGTGCTTTAAGCATTTGCAACAGTTCGCGTGCAGACACTTATTCCATAAAACAAACATTCATCCACCTGCTCTGCTATTCACGACAAGTCATCTAGTTTATCTTGTGCAGTACGACAGCTCTTATTATACAAACACATTTACTGTGGCGTTTTAAATGTTCCTGTGTAGTAAACAAACACAGAAGAGGGGAAATAACCTTTACTACACTAACAGGTTTTGCACTTTTATATTGCTACTGTTGACTCAACTGTCATGTACAAGCATGCAGCCAATTTATAAGCTCTGCTGAAACAAATTGATTCAATATAAACTTTTTTCCTGCTCTGCCGAAAAATGGTTTCTCGCACAACAGTTTGTAAACATGTGTTATCGATGCTAATGAAATGTGGAAATAGCTGAATGCATTCATTTGTGCCTCTCTCCCGAATCCGCTCCACTCAAGACAAGTTTGTTGATACAAGACAGCTGCGCTCAATAAAGGGCTCCATGTGGAACACATTTGAAGCGCTGAACGCCAGCTCGTTATTCACATGTCATCTGTGGCCTGGCATGTCAGTTCATCATAATAATGCCGTGCGCCGCTTTTAGCTAGCTGGCTGTTTTTGCCGGCCTCTTATTGAACTGAGAGTTTACAGAGGCGTTAGTCAACCTAGTCACGGCCTCGCTGAGTCCTGCGACTGCTAAAACCCACCCCGTGCGGTCGCCCTCTGCGGGAGAGGTCATCTAAGGACACGTCTCGCGCGGTTTCAGTTACAGTGTGAGCAGCAGCTTGAGCATCCAGTCACATCTTTCTCACCTCAGGCCGTACCTGCGTGAATACTTCAGGTTGTGTGCGAGGCTCACGCAGTCGGAGCTGAAGTGAAGCCGTCTGATCTCTGGTTGTGTTAGATGCTCTGTTATCAGTTGCATACAATTAAAATTCAATCACAGCGACAAGCGTGGGCACATTCCTCTTCATAGATACTGGAGTAATAAAGGTATTCGGGTACAGCGTTAGACATTCAACGCGCAAAGCTCACTATACTGTAAGTCTGCGTGTGACCCACATTGCTAATAGGCATTTAAGCTTGGATCTGCTGCCTGAGGGCCTAGATGCAGACGTTTAATTACAACTTCACCGCTTTAAAACATTTACACATACTTTGTGCTGCAACTAATGGTTATTATTACAAAGCATGTTTAATTCAGATGTTTAATCCTTCAATGCATCTCACGTCTTAAAGCTAAGTTTACATACAATCACTCATTTTGTCAGACCGATATGCAAACGCAGTGCATTGAATTCACAACGATGTGAAACACGATGCAGCGTTGGTTCCTGCGTATGAAGCGTTATGGCTATGATCTCAACTTCTACTCCTCCTGCTCCCTCATCGTATGTTTGTTCTTTGACATCAATGCAATAAGGATCCAGCGTAGACAGTGTTCACCCAAACACGCAGGGAGAACTAAGACAATTAAATTACATTTTGATGCCAATTACCGACAGTCGGTACTTGATCTAGAAGATCCGTGTCCAGCTGCATCTATCATAAACATTACTCTAACTACTGTGGCTGCTTCACAAGTGCTTCACCAGACCCCTCTGTATATCATACTGAGGGCAAACTATGACTAAATGTGTTATGTATAGTATATTTTTGTGTGAACGAAAGCCATAGGAATTGAGCATAACCATGGAAGTGGGACATTAGTAAACAAAATAAGGGTCTATTCAGATCTATTTTAACTGTTGCTGCCTCTTGTTAGAATGATCCAGACAGGGAAACTTCCAGGGAAACAGCCACATCCAACACAGCTGTTTATACGTTGTCCAAAGGACTTGAGTGGCGCTGCTATTGCAAGGCAGTGATTTGCATACTGCTGGCGCTGTGCTCACAACAATTACATCCTTCAGAGAGTCTTTTGGTTGTTTGGTATTTGTTTGGCCATGTAATTTAAGTTCCACGAATGCCAATGAATGACGATCACAGAATAGCCCGTGATGTGTTGTGCGTGAGTAATTAATCTGTGAGCCTGACATAGTTCTCAGGACATTTACTTAAATGCCATCCTCTGCCTGCAATAACAGCTCACAACTGAGAGAAATACCTCCAGAGTAAAATACCACTCAGAGTGTCACAGCAGCATTATCGGTGTGGGTCAGTTACTCGGGGTCTGGCCACACGTGTGTCTAGTGGTTATTTAAATATCAGGTTATGTCAACATGCAGCGAAGCAGGGAAGTCTGTGTATCTCTAGCCTGGATACCTGGTGGCAGGGGGACTGAGGAGCAGATTAGGCCTGTTAAAGAGAAGAAAATCATAACTGATTCAAGCTACAGCTGACAGATAATAGAGACAACTCAGTGGGTCGCTGCCAGTTTGGGACATCATTCGCTACAAGTAGAAACGAGTGGACTCCATTAAAGGGCTCTGAGCGTTGCCACATAATGGCGTCTGCTGACAGCAGATCTCTGTACAGCAGCACAGACAGACTCTGTAGATTGTAAAGTGAATGCAGCATTTAATTTAACTTTTGGAAATAGTGAAATAACTTTTTTTTTTAATTCATACAGTTTTCCAAGGTAAGATTTGAAAAAGCATCATTCATGAGCGAGCCTTGCACTTTCCTGGTTGATAAGCAAATGCACATATTCAAAGGTAAACATGCTGTGTGAGTCTATACGCGCCGCATAAATAAATAACTTCTCCCCTTTTCTGATGCACACACAGTTGCATGCGCACAGCATCGGGCTACAATTTCGGCTGTCTCATAAAGCGCATTTCACTCTAACAATTATTAACAAGATTCAAGGGAATGAGCAAAACAGTTGACGGGAAGGCTCCAGACTTTTCCGAATTACCATTTGGTCCAGCCTAACCGAGCGTGTGTTGTGTGTGCACATTGATGTGTGTGTGCGTGCATGAGGGTAGAGGGGGGGTGGGGAAGGGGATGGCTTCGTTGTGTTTCCTGTGTCGCAGTTTACTGTTTTTTAGAGCAAGAAAAATGGGCTTATGTAACGGTCATGTGATTTAGCCAGAAATAGTGGTGGGGCTACAGCTGCTGCCTCTCCTCCTGCAGCTCGGTTCCTTGGCTTTTGGCAGCAGCCAGACAGACACACTGCGCACTACTCCCGCTAGCTCGGAAAACAACTTCTGCTCAGCCCTACACACTATACACACAATACAGACACTGTACCGTAGATGCAACAAGGACAATGCACATGATGAGCAACGTAAATTGATACGCTGAACAAACTGTATGGAAACCGCCCTCAAAAGACCTCTTGCCATCACACTATGGACTATGTGAGAAATTGTGGATGTTTTCAAGGCAGTGCAGGTCGAATGTGTAGGAAAATTCAAACTGATGCCGCCTGATAAAGCCAAAGCTTAGCTCTACTAGGGGTCAGCGGGGTCAATATATGACACCATCGCTCCATCTGGGTACGGTTGTAATGTGTGCATGTGTGTGCATTCTGTGTATTTGGTAGCAGCTACAACATTTGCAGGTTTTTTTTTTTTTCTTTAAGTGCCAGCTTCAGCTGCGTGCGTGTGCACACACGAGAGCGAGAGGGTGAATGACTGTACGTGTGCGCGAACCAGAGCCTGTCTGTGTGTGGGCGTATGGCGCTCAGAGGCTGGCGGACGTGTGGAAAAAGTGGAAAAGGAGGGATGGAGACACAAGCATAGAGAAGCCGAAGAGGAGCTGTACAGTGGAGAGCTAGCGGAGCGGAAGGAGCCACTCTGAAATAGGAGATCATTGGGTTTAGCTAACGGCCATGCAGGAGGCAGGGGGATTCTCGCCATGTTAGCATCACTGTCAGGAATAGACTCGCTGCAGCCAGTGTCCTGGTTCCAGCAAATTCTAATACCCTCATGCCATATACTGTATAATGCACCATTAGTTATGCGCTGTAAAATGTGAGTGTGGAATAATCACAATTTCAATCATTTCACAGCGATAATGATGAAATGTAGATCACTGATACTGCCAGACATTTCACAGGTTTCTGGGCTGACCTACATTGGGAGCAGTTGCCAACAGACAATCACACGTTTGCTGCCTTTCATAGATTCAAATGTACTGTATGCTTTCTGCAACATTAAATTGAATATACTATAAGAGCTGCAGCCCTCTCTGCTTAGGTTAGTGGCCTCTGCCTCCCTCTTCTTTTTATCTCTATGCTGCACATGATTTTAAAAATATCCATGCTGTTCTGCGTGAAGCTGCTTCTACAGCTCATCATCAAACTGACGTTGTGTCTTTTATTTCCGTAGGTCAGCACAACTACCTGTGCGCCGGGAGAAATGACTGTATCATTGACAAAATTCGAAGGAAAAACTGTCCAGCGTGCCGCGTACGGAAGTGTCTTCAGGCTGGAATGAACCTCGGAGGTGAGGACTTTCACCCTTGTCACAGATTTGCGTCATATGTATCAGACATGACATGAAATTAATATCATTGTGCTCATAGGAAAGTCTAGATATGAAAAATTGGGTCTGGCTGGAGTCGCAGGGGACCCGTGGATGATGAGTCAGTGGGTGTTTGTGGACTTGTGTTTACGTAGTACAGTATATCTGACCGCAACATGCATAATGCATCTACAGTATATTTGCAAGCTACAGTATTCAGCATGAAGCCAAGTCAGAAAGCCTGCAGACGACTCTAATTTATTACCGAAGACGACACTGACGTCAAGCGGGATATTGTGGATTCAGAAGGGAAATGTTTTTTTTACAAACTCGTTAATTGCCACTGGTCTGCATGTATATTGTACGGATCCAAGGTCGCTGTGGCACAGGGCTAAAAAGCACAGTTGAAAGGTTTTCAGTCCATTAAGGGATTAAAGCTGCTAACGGCAAAGGTGAGCTTTAAGGCATAGGTGACTTTACGTGTACATGTAGGATTGTGACAAATGAGCAATGGTGAAGCAGCCGCTGTTCTTCCAAAGTTTAGGCATCCTCCATCCCAAAACTCTTTTTTTTTTTTATAATAAATTGGCACTTTATGTAGGTTATAGCAGTGGAAGGAATAACTAATGAAGGCACATGGAAAGCCACTCAATCAGACCTAAAAATATAACAATGTGTATTTCAGACGACTGCAGCTCAGCTGTCGTGGTGAGCTTGTAACTGCAATAAATCAAGGTTCCTTGAACAGGATTCAGCTTAACTTGTCATAAAACTGATTTTATTTATGTTCAAATGTGCTGTGATGATAACTCAAAAGAAGAGAAGACTGAGTACTGTGTTCTTGTCTAAAATAATTTTCTGGTTTATGAAAACCCTGTCACTTAAAAAGCAAGTTTTTTTATTTAAAGGTTGATATTATAACAGATTTAAATGCAACAGCTCTGAACCGGACTCAGGTTCTCTACAATGAAGTGAAGTAGATCACTGCTAGAATTAAGTTTTATTATGCGCCATTAAAAGCACTTATATAATATTTCAAATATTCAGTCCTGCAGTGAAGCAGTATCATAGTGTAAATAACCAAGATGTTTTGTCATTGCAGTATGTTGTATTTTATCTGGGATTTCAAAGACAGTATATCACAGTAGTGATACTTAAAATAATACGTGACGATATTCATTTGGTTCGAGGCCTGTGCCTTTAAATATTACAGCTAAAAAAGGAGGAAGGTTTATCTTGGAATCGATCCATAACAACCATGGTATAAAATATGTAAAAGAGGACTGATTAGGAAATCAGCTTCATTCCTGGGATGCGTTAACGCAGACTTTTCTGATTAATGTATAGCATTGACAGAATCCATGTTTTCTGCGCTGACATCGCTTTACAAACTCACACAATGCTTATAAGTCAAGGGTGACATGGAGGCTCCCAGAGCTGTGTATGAAGGCAAGGGTGGGTTTTCTGAAAACAGTCTAGGTCTGGACAGGTCTGGAGCAGAATGTATGTGTAATCTATACAGTCAGTGTGCCACAGTTTAAGAAGAGAGATTAATACTGCTAATTGACTACAAGAGTATTTGTTTTCCATAATCTCAACCAATATGAGGAGCAAAAAAACACAAATCAGAAGAACCTGAGCTGCTGTAAAACAGGTCTGATGAAAAGAGCGGGACGAGGACAGTGACTGTCAGTCCCTCCGGGAGTCTGGGGAGTTCGGTTATAAAAACCAACCTTTGAATTTCACATAAGATACAGAAACCTGACATCAGCTTTACAAATCTTTCCAGTGAGAATGTGGCCCCAGCAGGGGTCCTCCTGTCAAAGCGCCGGCTGAGGGGGGTGAAACCACCATCCACTGAAGTGAAACCAATGTGTCTAGACCAAGCAATGTGCCATGTGTCAATCATGTACAGACACGGCAGCTAATCGGCAGATAATTACTAACTCGAGCACATTTAACAGCACAGAGCACTGGAGATGTCAAACCTCTGTCTAAACGTTGGTTCTGAAAAGGATGGATAGAAAACGTAAGACTGAGGCGCAACCCACCGGACGGGACCATACATTGTTAGTGTAGGCTTTATGGCACCGCTTGTCCTTTAGAACCCGTCCATATCTACGCACTGTATCTAAATGATAACTTTTCCTGGCACTTCCTGCTTAGATGCCAACTGTTCATTGGCTGTGCACGTGTACTTTGCACATTAACGACAATGTTAATCTCCTTTAATAATAAATGTCCCACTAAAGACCTGAGTTAGGTCGAACCTCAACAACAAGTACAAACAAAAGCACCGGCAACACAATGAGAATTAGCGTCTTCTAAAGAAGCCTTGGAATAAGAGAACAATACTGTACAAACACTGCACATAGTATGTAGCTTTAGCTCAAAAAGATTGTCACCACACCTGTGGCTTACCTGTCTGGATGTGTCTTAGCAAGTTGGGTACTGTTTAATTGCTAATGTACAGCAGCCGTTTCCTGGTTGGAAACTTTCCAATTTATGGTTGTGTTCCCCGCAGCACGAAAGTCCAAGAAGTTAGGGAAGCTGAAAGGAGTCAGCGACGACCTGCAGTGCTCTAAGGACGGCCAGACCGCCACAGGTGGCGTCGGGGGCGGTTACCTGTCCTCAGAGAAGGAGCTGAACGCCAGCGCTGCCAACGCCCTGGTCCCCAACGGGCCTGGGGTGGTGGCGCCTTTCCTGCCGCCCTCCATCTGCAGCGTGCTGCAGCTGATCGAGCCTGAAGAAGTGTACTCCGGCTACGACAACACGCAGCCTGACACCACCGACCACCTGCTGTCCAGCCTCAACCTCCTGGCCGGAAAGCAGATGGTACGCATGGTGAAGTGGGCCAAAGTACTTCCAGGTTAGTGGCCGCCAGAGTGGTGGGCTGAGGCCTAAACCACAGTGAACGTGGGAGCGCAACATGCGGCAGTGTGCAAATAGAAAGTACGGAGAAAGTAGAAAAACACCTTCACAGATTTAACAACACATGCAGATTAAAACTTAACAAACTGTAACAGTGTAAAAGTTGCTGCATTGGTTTAATAAACAAGGAGGAGGACAACAGTGTAATCACACTGTAAACACTGCTGGAATACAATTACAATTTTAAATTTTAAATTATGTCAGGAAATCATTCATCGAAGCTTCAATGTGATTATGACTAAATCTTATTTTACCATTAAATATCATCAAGATTAAGATTTCCAAACAGAACTCATTTACATCACCGCTGTCAGATGTTATGTTAATGTCTGTCTCATTAACATTTACCCCTAAGCTATACTGCAGGAGAAGAAAATCCCTAAAATGCCAGTCAGTAGGAGACATTGAAAGATACCTCACAGGTAGCTCTTTGAGGCTGTTTAATTTGCTGTATTGCAAATATTTGATACCTCCACGGTGTCTGCTTGCCATATCCGGACATATAAATAGAAGGGGAGCCAGACAGAAGGGTCAAAATGTGTACCTTCGACTTTCAGATATGCCATTGCCTGCATCCAGCTTACATTTGGACATGGCACACGGGGACATTACGACCCATATTATCATTACTAACAACACTACACTACAACCACGTGTCTTCAAATGTCCACTTATGTTTGAAGTGACCTAAAAAAACAAATTTTACATTTTAATATTAACCGACTCAATAGCTGAGCCAAACATTTGACATACCTTTTCAAATATTAAAAAATTAGAAATGCAAATTGACATGCATACAGACTGAAATAGTCCCTAAGCCTTGATAAGTCACTCGTGTGTCCTTGGTTGGCCTGTGTTCTGCATGAGGAGGCGTTTCTTGCCAGAGTTTGATTGAGAGTTTGGCAAGTTTCCTATTTGACTCTATTTTTGGTGCTCCAAAGACAACATGCCAATAACTGGAGGCCTTGTGGGATTTTCATTAGAAAAAGAATGGGCGAATACCTCTTACTGGTAATCATGTCTAAACAAATATTGGCATGAAAAGAGCACTGTTGCAAATGGACATGGTACGTAACGTGTGCAGACATAGTAAAGAAATGCCTCTCACGTCCAAATGCGTTAAATCAGTTCTAGCACACTGACAACTACTTTTAAACACAGTGCTTTCATCTCATCAGCCTTATATTTGTCTGTGCTAAATGGTTTTCCTTTTTGTATGTGTTAGGTTTTCGGAGCCTGCCCATCGAGGACCAAATCACCCTGATCCAGTACTCGTGGATGTGTCTGTCCTCCTTCTGCCTCAGCTGGCGTTCCTACAAACACACCAATGGACAGATGCTCTACTTTGCCCCTGACCTCATCTTTAATGAGTAGGTCTACTCTTCCATATCTGCAGAATGCTACAAACCTTGCAGTGCACCGGTCCTCACATGCAGCTATACCCTAGATGTGGAACCTGTAACCAACAAGGTTTTCTGTAGAGACGCCTGTAAAGGCAGGTTTAACACTGTAAGTGAGTGAACTGGATGCACTGTGTGTTTCTCTGACACCTGTTGATCATAGTCAGCATTAAAATGTTCACGTGCTGATCTCTGTCCACCAGAAGATTAAAGTACCAGGTGGTGTTACTGTTTATTGCTGTAATCACTACCCAGGCTGTAGGCTGCTAACACTGTACAGTAAGTAGGACTTGCCTGATAATATCCTCGTCAGATGTGCAGAACACTTGCACAGTCAGCTCCAGTTTTACATTTAATGGACATGACACAAAGGTCAACTTTCTGCCTTCTCAATTATGAAACAAAAGATATATGTGAACAAACATGTTATTATGTTTACTGGTGTTTTCATTCTCATCTGTATTTTAAAGCTGCTGGTTTGCATGTAGTACATTTTAGATGTACCTGTACATGATTAATTTAAAAAACCCTAAACCCTAACCCTAAAGTCTGGAAATACTCAAAGTAAAGTTCACAGCCGCGCCATGAAAGGTGACCTGGGGCTAAAATGTTAACTAAAACGTGACCCAAAAAATGGATCATTAAGCAGGAGAAAATAAATAAAATAAATCACTCAAATAGTTCAAAATACTGTGTAGTTCCAAACAATCCCAAGATTAAAACTGCAATGAAATTTCCTGTCAAAGGCAACAGTGTGAGAAGTAAAAGGTTTGTCGGCATAGTGTCATGTTGTCGAGTCCCAAACACACATCACTTGGTTTTCGGAGTAGTTAGTAGTAGGTTTAGTGACTGGGTGGAGCTGTGACATTCAGAGGCCTATGATAGTTTTACCTGCTCAGCAGATGCGTCCATGCATAAACATCAGCTTTCCTAGAGCAGTAAACAGAAATACAGTAGTATTTCAAACATTCTATTAAGCTGCTCAAAAACAAAGGGAATGAAGGAGAAAACCTTTCTAGTGACACTGCATGTGTACAAAGTCCTAATCTCGTGCCTGACACTTCACTCTGTCTTATACTTTCTTTATTTGAATAGCCAGTCAATGTCCACTTGATCTGTGGTATCATTTGGAGAAGAGCCGCATGTGGGCTTTTGCTCGCTGGAGCTGCAGGGCATGGCTAGCGATGAATTGAGTGATATAGAATTAATCAAAGAGGAGAACAGCAGCCTCTGTAGGCAGCCTGCTGTAGAGGAGCAGGTTCAATCGGGCGCAGGTTTAAAAGCTCCCACTAATAGCTTGTGTAAGATAATGTCAGTGGGTCAGCTTGTCCCGAGTAAATAAATAAATAAACAACAGCGCAAATGCCATTGTGCAACGCGGCTACAGCCTCTGTGGGTCTGTGTGTTGTGTCACCGTGAACTGGTGGTGGAGCGGACACAGAGCACACACAGAGCAGTAGCTTAGTAGCCACTGAGAAGTGGATCACAGGTTGTTTAATGTTTCATTTGAAAAAAGGATGTTTATTCTGCAAAAAATCCAAACTGAGAAAGAATTTGGAGCTGCAGTTGCCGATGAACGATAAATGAATATGCATATTTGGCAAGTAAATAAATTCCTACCGAACAGTATTCTGCTGTTGCTCTGTAGAGTATGAAAGCTTCTGAACACCGAGTCGGTCCTGGTGATGGATGGACCTGGCATTCAGCTTGACAGAGCAGAGATGTAGAGCAGCTGGAGGTGGTGGTGGCCTGGATCCTGGTCACATGCTCGCTGTTTGGTCAGAGCAGCCTGGATGCTGCTGCCTTTCCCCCACTGGTGACGCCGTGTGTCGCTTGTTGGAAATCTACCACATCCGTTGTGTAGGTCTGTGATGCAGGTAGAATTTAGTCCATCGCTCCATAACTTTCCACTCTGTAAAAAGTACACAGTGTACACTTGTTTCCATGGCAACTTAGTGCTTATTGACCCAGGGCATTAAGGCATTTATTGAACAGATTGTCCACTCACTCAGGTATTAGAGTCAAATCTGCCACTGATTGAGAATAAATACTGCACAGGCAAATATAAGTAAGCCTGCGTCTTTGACGTATGGTAAATGCCAACGCAAATTCTGGGAACTTATTTGGAAATCCATTATCTGCATGTCGGACAGATATGATATCCTACATGTGCATGAGCAAGGAGAACAGGTGTATGTCCAGGTAAGTCACAAATGTTCATCTCAAAAAGTGACTTTTTTTACTGGCCATTTTAAATTTTGAATGCCACAGCAGCACCCAGCAGCTTAAACTGTAGCTGTAAATATCTATGTCAGTGAGGTCATACGACCTGGACAATATTTTTCAGTACCACTGCTGGCAAACCTGTCCTTCACCTGTAAACTGCAGTCGCAAGATGATGCACAGTGTCACCGTTCCTCTGCCGGCTCAGCTGTCAATCAAATATATAGACCGGCCCACCCACCTGGAGGCTGGAAGGCTAAACATCTGTGGAGCGGCTCTGAAGTTTCCTTCGCTATTTAGACCAATAACAATGCTTGGTAGAATGATTTCAACATAATGTTTGATGGTTATGGGGAATAAGTTGAGTAAGAAGTTAAGTAATTTGACTGGATGTGCTTTTCACATGTACTTTCAGCTAGAGGTGAATGTGAACTTTCTTTTAGGCCTGTACGGCTGCTTGAATTTTTTACCATAGTAACAGGGAAAGAAAGCGTTCAAGGCAGCGGCAGCGAGATACAGAGATGAAAAAGAGAGAGGGAGGGAAGGAGAGAGATTGCTGGCAGTTTTTCCTTTCCTCCCCAAAACCAGCGGCTCATTTTGGGCAGTGATTCAGCAAAATTCATTTCAGGAAGAGAGTAAGGGAGAAGGGGTGAGAGAGAGAGAGGGAGGGGGAGAGGGAGCCAGAGAGAAAACGTGTGGAGACTCAAGAAACTCTATCCCAAAGTTTTCTAAAATAACGCTATGCTGCACTTTGCCAACCTGCTCACATGCACAGTGTGTCGCTCATCAGGGGACCCTGTGAGTCCAGACAGGTATTCAGTTGGAGCATCAGACACAGATGCTCAGTAAATGGTGTAAAGCAGCATCTTGTCCTATTCTTTAAAGACAACATTGTGCACTTGTTTCACATTGTCTGCGTCTTGCTACCCCTACAAAATGCTTCGTCTCGCTCTTATCGGTGAAATCTCCTCCCTCGCCGTGTGTGTAATGATGTGGTTTCACTGTATTGTGGGTAAAACTTCAGCCTCTTTCAAGTCAGGCCACAGCACTTGAATTTAATTACCATATCCTCGATATGATAGTGATTTATTGCAGAGAGCCAGAGCCAGAGATTCTCTCGAATCTGTGGCATTTATGGAGCACATTTATGATCGGCTCATGGTTTATCTCTTCTAGTGTTTCTTTCCTGTTTTTGTGAACTTTATGACGTAACCGAGACGATTTTGCTGATAAAAACTGTGTGAGAAAAGAAGGGGAGTGAGAAAGCGCTAGGCATGAGTATGTGTGATGGGCATGCACAGCTACTGATGTATTTTTGACACGTCTATGTGCATAGGCCTGTTTTGTAAACATGTACATCTCTGTGTACTGTAGTCGGCGCGTGTTCACGTGTATGTCATTACTGTCAACACGCTGAAAACGCTTGTCCGTCTCATAAGGGTTTCTATGGTGACCAGGGTGTAGTGACAGGGTCGCTCGTAGTCTGTCGTAGCCTTAGAAAAGTGGTGCATCTGTGCTGTGATACTGTACGCAGCGCTCTGCAATCTGGGGGTTTTGTTATTCTGCTCTTAGCCCAGACTACAATCCTCCTCTGCACTGTGGATGTATTGTTCACTGGGCTGAATGTGTGACAATTACTCAACTAAGAATAAATGCTTGAATGAAACTAAACAATTAATATAAACACAAAATACAATACTACTTGTTGTGGAGCTTATGGTTCATATTCCCTCCTCTCACCGTCTTGTCCTCCTCCAGGGATCGCATGCAGCAATCAGCCATGTACGACCTGTGTCTGGGCATGAGGCACGTGAGCCAGGAGTTTGTACGGCTGCAGCTGACCTACGACGAATTCCTCTCCATGAAGGTCCTGCTGCTTCTCAGCACAAGTAGGTAGTGAGCTGTGCGCTGGCACACGCCTGGCGCCGAATGTACGATGACTTCCAGTTGATTTAGCAGCGCGATCAGTTCTCATCGGATGGCAGGAAGTGTTTTAGCTGAAATTACCAGCCCTTTGTGCGATCACTGTGAGTTCGCTGATAACAAGGTGTATTTGCTCGTACACCACATACAGGTAAAGGTGCGATGCCTTGTGTATTCCCAAATTAGCACCTGCTCCGCACAGCTGTAATGTGTAATCTGCTCCCACACCGTGCGCTGCTGTGGCCTGAACCACCTCTCCTGTACATCTTCCACGTTCCTTCAGTAAAACACTGCGTCGCGCGCAGGGGAAGCATTAGCAGAGGATTCTGTATCCTGCTCCATCCGTCACACATTTATGAGACAAGGCTTCCTGGCACCCACCGTCGTTCCTTTTTTAAAGTCTGTTAGATCTTGCTTTAATCTCATTCTTGGTAATCCGTTAACATGCATAACAGGTGTGGAAATAGGCTTGATATTGTGTGCGTGTTTGTGTATGAACATACAGTATAATCAAGTCAAAAGCAGAGTAGTGTCTTCATTTCTTTTTTTTCTTCCATTTTTAATTGGCCATGGATAAGCAGAATACTTCTATCACTCCCTGCAGAAGGTCTCACAGTGTTGCCACTTTCTGCCAAACTGTGCCCACAGGCACTGCAGCCTCACACAGAGGATGTGTTGGACCAAGCTGTTCAGCTGGAAAGTGAAAACAGTGGTTTTTCCACCACCTCAACACATGTGAGCTGCTGCTGTCGGTTCACTGCTAGCAGTTAAACCTTCTCTGTGCCATAACTCGCCCTCCACGCAATTAGCTGTTTAAACAATAACCACGGTGCTTGATGTTACACTGGGACGAGTAAGAGCTGCCGCAGACTTTGCGCCGATGACTGTGACCTCGTGTGTGTCTGTGTCAATAGTTCAGAGACAGAGACAGACAGGAAGAGAGGTGATGATAACAGGGACAAGGCAGCTATTTGAAGAGTCTGCATTCTGGCCTGGCTTCAAACTCTTTGAACTTAAGCACCAGTGCCGTTCAGTGGAAATATTCACTGGCAGAGTATTTCTTTTTAAGGAACATGCAAGTGGCACGTGAACGTTCAGTGAACTTACTACACGTTCAAGTTACTGTCTACTACTGTATGTGAATGAGAAGCTTGTGTTGGTTTTCAAAAACTGGAAATGTAGTATGTATTTGAAATAGTGTGTATTAAAGATTATACCAACAACTGAGTAGACACAGCACAGCACTGCATTACGTGCTACTGTTGTTTTTCTATATTTACTTAGTGATGCACTTTTACTCCAGTAGGTTTTTGCCTACTGTAATTATTAATTACAGTTAAAAAGATAGTCCGTTTTGGATTCCTTAGAACGAAGCCAATCCGTCTTTCCTGCATACATACCGTATATAAAAATAAGCACTGTACTCCTGTCCGTGCACCATTTCCCTGCCCAGTGGTATGCGGTTAGTTTTGGCTTCGTGGTTCAGTGACATATGGTAAAGACAGTGTGAAAGCCTTTCCCTGACATACACTGGTTTATATAAGGTGGTTTTGAGTCATCTGGAAGCAGGGTCACTTTGGCTGGACTCACGAGAGATGAGAAAGAGAGATTATACCCATAGGATGGGAAACCAAGAAGGACAATGAAGATAGAAGAGTCAAATCAGACAAGGGTTGATAGTAGGAGCTTGTTTTGGTAAGACAGAGACAGGTGCATAGCTATAGGGAGAAAGAAAGAGAAGACAAAGGGGGTGGGAGGGTGGGGAAAGCTGGTCCTTCTGTTGCTGTGGCCTCCCTCTCCTCTCCTCACTGGTCCTCTGGAGGTTTTCCAGAGAGCCCTGCTGTACTTAATAAAAGCCAGTCAAGCACCAGGCAGTGCTCCAAGACCTGCTATTTTTCTCCACTTCCTTCAAACCCGGGGTGGAATTTTAAGAGAGAGGTTGTGGATAATGGAAGCCGGTATACAGATTTAAAAGAGGCAACTGTCATCAGCTCTAGTCAAATGCTGCATAGAGTCTATGGAAAATATAGCGGAAGGAGTAAATAAAAATCCTCTTCTGTTTAGTTTTTAATATGCACAGTGAAATAACTGTACCCGTGCAATATTTAGTCTACAATTGTTGTGCAATTGTTCTTATGAAAGTCTGCACAGTACTTGAGGTAATCTCCATCTCCGGGTTTACTGAGGCACTGCAGGTAGCTACGGCGTCGTAGTTACTCCTCTCAGTCAGTCAGAGATAATTCTAGGGCCTTGTGGAAGAAGTAGCAGCAAAAATGTTTATAGAAGAGTTGTCAGGACTTGTCAGCTGAGGGAGGACTACCGAGTCAGAGAGTGTGCGTGCCTGGAGGCTGGTTTGAAAGAACGTGTATGTTAAATAGTGGGAGAGTGAATGGGTGAATTAAAGAGAAGGAAGTCGGGCTAAAGAGAAGAGAGAGCAGGGCTGTATTCCTCTCTGACCTTGGCTAAGGTTTCACTGAGCCTGCGGTATCTCGTGACCCTGTGGATGTGGTACAGTAGCAGTGTCCTGCTCAAACCAGTTACTATCTTCACCTCTACACATGCACTAACTAAAAGATGATCTTGTTCACTTGCTTTGTTTCTAAACTGCCTTTCTTGCTTATCTCTGATGCAGTTGTTATAACTATTGGGTTTTCTAGTCCCAGAATGGTCGCTGACATAACAGAAAGCGTTCGATTCGGTGAGAGGACTCCAAGAACAGGTAGCGCCATGTTATCGGCCAACAGCTCCAAGTCCTTGATGTAAACAGGTTTAGTGGGAGGACTCAGGCATGGTCAGAATCAGGTCTTCAGACGGGTAAAGGCTTGGGACCACCTTTCAAACTTTCACAGCGTGTGTGCATTGGTAAGTTCAAAGGGAATCACTAAGTAGTGGCCAGCTGGAAGCTATCTTCCAACCTCAGACCGCAGCAGGTCACGAACATGGTCCGATCCAGCCTGCGGGTAAAGACTCTGAGATTTTTGCTTTGTTAAACACATTTATGAAATCTAGATGTTCAGATGGGACTTCAGAAAGCTCTCCGCTAGACCTGCATGTAAGACTTTTGTTGATTTTCCTCTTGACGCACGGTTTGGTGTTGAGCATGACTCCGTGAAGGGGATGGTCACGGGAAGCTATGATCTGAAGGGAGTGCAGAAGTGGTTTCAAGGCGCGAGATCAGGGACGGCTTGGAAACAGGAAGTCAGCTTCACAGAAACACAACAATGAAGAACGCAGTGACCTAGTCAGAAACCAGACGTCAGTTTACCAAGATGACAGATGCATTTCGGTTGACACATTTTACAGTTGGTTATTTAATAATCGCTTTAATACTTAAAGTACTGTAACGACTTTAACTCTAACCGGTGATTAGTTGCTCAAAATTAAAGTCTCCTACTAGACAACACCCTGAAGCTTAATTCCTTGTTATTATTGTCTTGCTAGTTCTAAAATTCCTCAATTAATGGCATGAGCTTTTAAATCAAAACTAAAAGTCTACTCGTCGGGTAGGTATGCAGCAGCAGCGCAGAGCTGGAATGTGCATGGACTGTGTTTGTGTTCAGCAAAATGCCTTTAATGTGGTCTAATTGAAAAGGCTGGATGGTACAGTGACGCTTCGTTCTGGAGCAGGTCCTGCTACCGCCCCTAAATGCCAGGTCAGTTTCTAATCAGGCCGCGCTTTATGTGGGTCAGTGGCCGAATAACAAAAGGTCCAAGTGTGGCCCTGGTTTTAGCACATTCTTATCATATCAGCCATGACATAAAGCAGAGAAATCAGCCTCCACACCAGCATCCAATCACTTCTTGCACTAGTCTCACCAGTCGCAGCTTCACGTACAGTACGTCATGCCCGAAGCTGCTTGTGCATCATGGACTGTATAAGCGCTATAATGAAGTGAATTACATGGAAGTAGAGAACGAGAGCGAGGCAGAGCAACACATTCTCCGTTTTTGACCTACGATGCTCTGTCCCTGGAAAGACGCAATCCTAACTGACAGGACGTACAGTAGGGTTCCGCCTACGGCTATTCATTCTGCAGAACTCAAACCAGTCCTGGCAGTTGCTAGTTTGTGCCAGTGTCACCAAGTGGTTTAGGTTCATGTGACTGCTACTGTATGACTGCTAGAGAAAAGAGATTATCCAGTGATTTAAGTCATAGAAACGTTGGGGAGCCAAAGCCGTTGTCTGACATTGACATGTTGAACTATGCTGTGAATGCAGAAGGTCACTGAGCCCGTGGTAATGACCTTTGGTATCTGCGGCTGTTATGTACGGGGGAGCTTTCTCGACCTCTGCGCTGAAACTTGAGTGGCTATTCTTCAGAGCTGCTCCGCACTCCACAGTGCTCTGTGCTGATGATCTGCATTAGAGACGCAACCATTAGCTGTTTTAGCTGTTTTAGCAGCTGGTGTCATGAAGGGATTTTCCCCAAAAATGAATTTACCTTTCAAACTTTTAAATATACACTTACAACTCTCTAATAGACGTGAGTCCAGACTTTAGTTATTTCATCCAGAAATTACCCCAGAAATCAAGGGCTGCTCATCATTCATCGAACTGATGGATACAAACTGTTCTGCTCTTGGGTGCGACATCGCTTAGAATCGACCAATAGAACCAGACATATTAAAGAAGAAGCTGCTTTTGCTTTAAAAACATGGCACCATTTCGACTGGTTGACAGACTTCTTTGCAGTATTGTGTGTATCGTCACATCTGATTCTTGGCTGAAGGACGACTAAAGGCAGCTCCTCCAGACCGATTTGAAGTGTGCGCTTTGAGAGACGAGGTGCTTCTTAATCTGGTAGCCAGCAGCTGAATGTCATTGAAAGGCGCTGGCAGACTTCCATATCAGCCACTTTGTTCTCCTGCACAGGGAGGGAGACAGAGTGAGAGAAATAGATATTGTACACATTTCGATGCATCCTCGCGGTGCAGTTACTGGATCTCTTTGTCCACATCAGTCTGAATCTCTCCCGTTAAACTGTCTTTATGATTTACTGTAAGTGCATTCATGCCACCAACCAAACGATTATAACCTTAATGTAAATGTCGTCACTGAACAAACGGCTTCATGAATGAGGTTTGGTTGACAAAGTGATTGAAGCTCTTTAATACACCTAAGTTCTCTTGTTTCCCTATTTGCTGCCACTCTTGCTGAAACGGCGTTTATTCAAATCCTTCCAGTAAATGAGTCGCCTTCCATGAATCAGTGGCTACACATGAAAACTAATTACCACTTAAAATGGCGAAAGTGGTTGTAATGAGTTGCTAAATGGACTTAGGTCATCAACACAGGAAGAATGTCCAAAAAAAAAGGCTACTGTGTGGGAGTCAGAGTGTAATCCACTGAGCACCTCTAATTACCCTCTACACAGTTACATTTCTGCATTAGAGTAACACTGGGCTGCTTGTGCGAGTCTTAACCTATTAACTGCAAATTTTGTTTAATGTGCATTTACCAACCACCAACCTTAGTTCCTTCATCCCAGGTGGCCTTTAGCTTCTCCTTCTTTATTGCTGCATCTAAAAAATCAACTAAGAGAAACTCGATTTCCCCTCGTGGGATTAATAAAGTATTATCTTTTCTTATCTTACCTTGATTGAGAAAACTTGATTATTCCCATCAATTACTAATTTGGGATTAGAAGTGTTACTAATGTTTAAATGCTGAACAGGAGGAGCTCTTTGTTTAAGTCGCTCTTTATTTCACACTTTGTTAGATTGGATATCATTTAAAACCTTCTTCATTCAGTCCAGCTAACGGCGGCCATATTTGTGTCATTCCCAGTTCCCAAAGAGGGCCTGAAGAACCAGGCAGCATTTGAGGAGATGAGAGTTAATTACATTAAGGAGCTCCGGCGTTCAGTGGGAAAAGCAACCAACAACTCTGGCCAAACCTGGCAGCGCTTCTTCCAGCTCACCAAGCTACTGGACGCCATGCATGATGTAAGTAGCCTTGCCCTGTCTGCCTCCCTTGTGCCAGTCGCCTACAGTACAGCGCCGGCTTCCCTTGGCAGCCGCTCCGCATGCCATGCCATCGCACATGGAGCGAGGTGTCCAGTGGCAAACCGGGGCTCCCATATCGCTAGAGATGTTTCGAGCAAAATAGCTTCGTAGTGGATTTACTTAAGCGGTTCGATGGTTGCTTGGTTGATGCTTTGAAAGAAGGATTACTGCGTCCCAATCTCTCCCTGAGGGGAAAGTGATGACCAGGCTGTATGAATGGCACAATGAAACCAATGCCAGAGGATCAGACTAAGCAGTGGTCAATCACTGTTCTTATTTTATGCATGGATCAACTGGTATGTGGCGTGTGTGTAGGCAAAGCCCCAAGAGGTTAGAGTCAGCAGGAGAGAGGTCACAGAGATAGAAGGATGAAATTTAATGACCCTAATGACAGAGAGAATGAGGTCAGTGCTGAACAGACAACCCTTGTTTGCCCAGGAAAAAAAAGAGTGGTGCCCCCCAGCGGTCAGCTGACGAGAACTGAACAGGGGTCAGTGATCCTGCAGTGTAAACACTCATACAGTATGGTTGTACATGAGTGTGTTTAAATGTGGTCTGACTGTAAATAACATTATTCTAACACAAGCTGCAGTCAACGTTTCTCATCGAATTTTGTGTCTGTGTTGTCAAGCTGGTGGGAAACCTGTTGGACTTCTGCTTCTACACGTTTCGCGAGTCCCAGGCCCTCAAGGTGGAGTTCCCCGAAATGTTGGTGGAGATCATCAGTGACCAGATACCAAAGGTGGAGTCAGGCCTCACTCATACGATCTACTTCCACAAGAAGTGACTCACTAAACACCTGGGACAGAAGCGGCATTTAGGTTCAAGGGAAGCCTGACCAGTCGGCCTACACCCTGCTGCCCAGTCTGCCAGCGACTTCGTTTCGTATGAGAAAGTTACACGTACGTGACATAGTGGCAGAAGTTAAAAGAAGAGGGGAGGGGGGTCGATTTCACCCTGTAGTCACCACGAGCAGGTCGGGGCTGTGAATAGTGTGTGGAGTTGAGCGCGACATGCCGAGAAGGACTTGTGACAAATGTGACAAAGCAACCTGAAGCGCCCCTGTGTCCCCCTGCCCCAAAGACGATAACAGTATTTTCTATGGAGATAAAGCCATACATTTCTTAGGAGGCTCTAGATATATTCACTACACACACACACACACACTCAATATATGTACACAGAGGAAAATAGATACACATGCTGTCCACATGTCTTCACACAGACGCACAGATGCGCTCCACATGCACTAAAGTCAAACCGCCCATTACCAATCTAGAGGAAACCTTAACAGATATTAACTTGGCTTATGCAGTCTTTCATAAAATAAAAGCACTATGAAAAAATATGCCAACGTTTAGATTTTGCTTTGCAGCGTAGCAACGTGCTGCAAGATCACAGGGGGAGGACATTTTGGGGAGGCACAGAAATTCTAGACTGTAAAGCAAAAGGTCTATTTGAATATATTCAAAGGGCTAAACAAGCATCGTCATAAGCTCAATAATCACATGGAATCGAACGAGTCCAAGTTTGAATCGAAATCTGTGTCGTAACAGCCATTACTAACATTCACACGTCGTTTTTTTTAGATCGAATATGTAAACAATCAAACGAATATGCAAAAGTCCAAAGCTAAACCTGTTTATGAATCAACAATGTCTCTCGTGTGTAAAAGAAAACTTGCACGTGAAGCTCCCACGTCATCAAGTCACTAATTTAGGCAACGGCGAGTGTTTTTTTTAACTTTTAATTTTTAATTTAGTGCAGAATCGGTGAAGTGTGCTGCTGGGTGGAAAACATCATACACTTATGGAAGCGATTTGAGCAGAGTCCGCTGGTAATGGATTTGACTGAGGTGCATCCATAGTAATTGCTGTCATTTGTGTTATCTCCAGAGCAGCTGTCCAAATGTCTGTTTTTACTCACAATGAAGCAAAACCAGCCCTTTGTGCACCAACACTTATCTACTCTTCCCATAAATAATAAAAACATTTTTGTAAAAGCGTGTTGCAAAGGTTTAGTTTTTGACTAGCCGCTCGTTTTACATTAAGGTGCTTCATTTCTACAAAGCCAGGCAAAACCTAACATGTACAGCAAGTCGTAGACGTCCATTCAATACACGACATGGACGCGCAGTTTAACTCTGTAAAGTTGATATAATCCAAAATGGAGCATTACTCTGCAGTGCTTACAGCAAACGGCTAATGTATCAAACCCAGGCGTATGTGTACAGGTATTAACAACTTCATAGACACATTCTATTCAGCTATTGTACAGAAGATGTTTTGAGGTACACGGTGACGAATGCTTGATGATGATCCGTTTCCTGATTCATTTACGTTGTTTCCATTCTCTTATCGTTGGGCCAAGTACATGTACTACTATTCTAGGTATGATGGGCCCAGTCATCTGGACCATTAACCCGTCTCACACCCCACTGCTTTTTGGGTGGGTGTGCAACACAATTATGATGCTACTGACAAGCGATAGAGCTGCTGGGGAAGCAAAACAGTATGTATGTGTGTGTGTGTGTGTGTGTGTGTTTTTGTGCCCCGTGACAGTGTATTTACGTGTGTGTGTGTGTGTGTGTGTGTGTGTGTGTGTGGTAAAGTATGGCTTAAGTGTGCGCGCGTGTTTTCCCAGCAAGCATGTGCATAGTTGATCTGCTCTTTCAGCGTGGGTATTATGCATTTATGTTATAGGATTAGCCATATCCTATTTCCACATTTAGATTTGCACAGAGGAGATACAATGTGAAATGAGGCATTAGTGCAGCTAGAAGGAATTGTCTGTTTTGATAAGCAACTGTGATGATGCGGGAAAAGATTTTCTGCATGGTCACCCAGCCTAAAGTTAAACAACATGACATCATTAGCGCAGCAGGGTGGCTGCGAACTGTATTTGAAGCCCCCGCTCTCGTTACGACGCCGCTGTGCTGCACTGGAGGCAGCAGGATCACAGCAGTCACTACAGACCGTACGACATTACTAGGGGGGGGGGGTCAGGGTTCTGAATTATGGCAGACTTTGTTTATAACTGTTTTGTATATTGAGGTGAGTAAAGTAAATTCTTTTTTCTGTGACTGGCGTTGGGTCTGAAGAGAATCTGATTGATAACACTCCCCAACCCAGCACACTGAGAAGGGCCTCATTTGACAGTCTGTCTTTGCTGTGCGTTATTGTGTTGGACTTGTGAAGGACTTTTAAGCTAATCTCTCACTGTTGCTTTATTTTGCCCCATTTTTGTCCGTCTTATGGAATAAAAAACTCTCTAAAAGGTTCATAGGATGAATGGGAAAGTATTTTTGAGAGAATTATATTTTGCTGGAAAACAATATTTAAGTACTTTGTCTAAAAATGATATCCTTTTTGTAAAATGAAACGTTAATGCATGCTTTTTGATGAGATGTTTACATTGTATTTAAAAAAGAGAAACTTGTGCCTTTTTATCTCACCTGATTTACAATTTTACAGTATATATATTGTAAATAATACAGCAAGTCTTTATGTTGAGTATAGTATAAAACATTTCTACTTTCACCATCTTGTTGGAATATTGGAAAAGTGTGTGTTTCCCATTCTCCGTGTTCTGTGTGTTGGATCACAGAGGTGAATCTGCAGTAAGGGTTGGCACCACCAGGGCCAAATAGAGAAATGAATGTATCGTATGGAACTTACTACCTGAATGTTAGAGAGAGGACATTTATTATCTTCTTGTTAAGTATTTGGCATCTTTTTTTTCTTTCTTTTTTTTACTTTTTGCATCATTGTTCACGTGGCTCAAACATAAATGATAATAATCAAAACGTTCTTTCTTATTTTGTAACAAGATGTACAGGTATCAAGTGATGGATCCTTGAATTGTTGCTGTTGAAATGATTTCCTAACTCGTTGTGGTTTTGTTGATGAGCACCACAATAAAATCAAGAAGTCACAAACTACGGCAGCTGGGATATGTGAAAGATGGTTCTTGACTGTTCAGTTTGAACACACACAAAAATCAGCAATGGGTGTGATGGAAGTGCATGACCACGTTTCACTGGATGCGTTGTTTGGTATTACTCTAAGGAGTTTTAATCAAAAAGAAGCAGATTTGCCTGAAAGAGTCAAGTGAAAACTATTCAAATTTAAATCTTGTGTCCTCTCGCCATACAGGGCTGGTTGCTGGCCATGTTTTTTGTTCTTTTGATTCAGGATTTGGGGAAATACTTTTAAAAATATATATCTTTTGCCGGGAGCTGTAGATAAACTTACAGTAGTTACCTCTGGAGGGAGCAGGCTAGCCGTTTCCCCTTGCTTCCAGTCTTTACGCTAAGCTACGCTAGACGTTGACACACCGAATCAGCTCCTGAAGCAACGAGATAAGTGAGCTGCGTGTTTAATGGTCATCAGTCACCGCCTACCTACGATAAATAAAACCCTGCGCTGTCCTCCAGGCAGCAGCGTAAGCTCCGTCTAAATGAAATCTTTAGGCGCGGATGAGTCACAGTGTGTGTCGCTGCCGTTCCTCGGTCAACTATCGCGCCACTTTGAGTGGAGTCGCGCCATTTTCTGTTCATGGCGGCGAATCAGGTGCAGACAGACTAAGCCATATCCCCACAGCCACGGCACTGGGTTTCTAAATCATACAGAATATAAAGAATACAAAACATGACTTTTTACTCCAGTGCTTTGTACAATATTTCAGTACACGCCCTTCAACAGAAACCAATAAAACATCTTTGAAACCAATTACTGTGTATCTTAATGCAGATTTGTGTTTTAAAAACGATTGCAAAATTCTAATAAAACCATCAAATATCTGAGGTGATGTGACGTAATTGATCTGTGTTGGTATGCATGCTCTGTGCTGTGTGTGTGGTTAGACTGAGCTGTAGGAGGGAAGCTACATGCCCTTTATTTGATCGGGATGAATTCAAACAGCTGCATTTGGTGGCTGGGGAGGATAATAAGCCAAGAAGCAGAGAGTTAGCATGAAGAAAGAGAAATGATGCGAAGCTGCGGCAGGTAGAGTCGTCGCAGAGAGACGAGATGAAGAGAACAAAGAGGCGAAAGTGAAAATGACACAGATAAATGCGAGCAAGGATGAGACTTTTACAGTAAAACGGTGCCTGTGGAGAAAAATCACCATTAACCTTGTTAAAAGCTGATCTGAAAACACGCCTGCTTTGCCAGACTGTCGAGCAGACAGTATTACTTTTTTGCTCATTTTTTTCTCCCTCTCTCCGAATCCACAGCCCTCTCCAAATCTCCCCCAGATTTCCAATTGCTTTCACTTGTAGTCGTGCCAGATAAACAGAATCTATTGGATCAGGCTGATTTCACGGCTGCACCCGCGCACATGGCGGCTTCTGTGGCCCACTTTCTGAGCTGAGGGTTTTTTTCCTCCCGCTACACACTCTCCTTTATGTTTGAAATTCACTTTTCTCCCAAGTCTCACTCAGTTTCCAGCCCCAATAATACATCAAGTCTTATTTTAATTATATTTGAGGAGCTTTGCAGCCAGAAAGAAGCAGATAACGCTTCTGCAACATCCACACCTTTCGGGGCACGTTGAGGGAATTCAGGCGTTCATTTGTGTGACACTTACAGTAGTTGTGTCAGTACAGCACTGACACGAGCTGAGTCATGTTGTAAGGGGCTGTCATTTTATTTTGGGGCTGAAGGACACTGCGTCATGGGAGGTAGAGGACAGCTGGCACACGGCCACGACTCTGGGAAACATGAACATGTCCATCTTGATTTATTTCACTCTTTACACACCGATCCGGCCTGTGACATGGACGCAGACATTTCAGGCTGATCAGCACTGATGCATAATATATGGACAGGTACTCACATCAAGGCAGGCGATGCAACCTCAGTCGCATGCGATCATCAGAGCCAACTGAAACACTGTGATTTACACGAACAAACAATTAGATCAGCAGGAAAGCGTTGAATGGCCACCGGTGAATAGAAAATGAGGGAGAAGATCCAGGAGTGTCACACACTGCTTAGAGACAGATGTGTTACAGTAGGTGAGGGAGAGGAAACGGCACCGTCCAGAGCGGGGTGGAAGTCTCCATGACTCAGCAGTATTCTGGCAGAAGGAAGACGATGAAGGCTCCACCACCCACCGGCAGTGGGTGGTGGAGGTGAGGACGACAGTAGGGGAATAGTTTGCCCATCTCATTAGCGCTGCCTCATTTCATTATGTAATCATCGCGGCTGCTGTTGCTTCAGGGAGCTGGTGGACATACACTGTGTCGCCCTGAAGCTACTGCTCAAACCTTTATTGTGTCGTGTTTTTTTAACTAGAAAAGCTCTGTTTGTGCTTTTAAATAGAGCTCTGGCCCACTTACCAGAGGCCTGAGTGCGGTGGTGGTGGACCGAGGGTAATTATGGAACAGAGGCCAAAAAAACGGGTCCGGAGGCTGTTTGATGTGTTAATTACACAAACGTAGTCTAAGAAGTAACACGTGAGAGGCTGGAGGAGGGTAATGACTGGTGCACAGCCGTCTATTTACTTTATCGGAGATAGAAATTTATTTTGGAGCAGGCTATCGAGGCAGATGAAGCGGCGCCGGTCACCGTGGGGAAGAAGGCTCCCGTTACACTACATGGCTCTGAGGAACAGAATGAATCCTCACTTTATTCTTAGACTCTGTGGTGCTTCTCTGTGACACAACAGATGAGTCATTGAGATTTAGGCAGAGCACTGGATACCTCACTGGTAAAATATAGAATTTAAAGAACACAGCAAGAATATAAATACAACAAACCAAAAAACTTTTATTTGTTTAAAACGGATCAAGAAGAAACCCAAAAGGTATAAAAACGAAAGAAGGCCCTTTACAAATGATTGTACTTGAGTTGCTCGACCACAGCTGTCTGTAAAGGTAAAGTGTCTTGTTGAGCAGGGATGAAATGTGACGCTGAACCAGTCTGAATGAAAACTCGAGCTTTGTCCATCATGTAACGGATGCTTTTATGATATACTTGGCAGTCACAACTCTAAGGCTATGTACAGCGAACACGTACAACTTTTAAATACTGCAGTCTGGGTTCTTCTGGGTGATAATCATTCCTAATCGGTTAATCCACCGACGTTGAAGATAAAATAACAAAGTAAAATTTCAACTTCGCGGGAGTGTCTCGTCATCTCTTCTGCTCAGAGGAGAAACTGAGCAACGTTTAAAAAAAATAAAGCTTAAAAACAAATGGACAGGTGGCGATAATGGTTTCAGTCTGCTTCAGTGTTACGAGCTTCTGTGAAGGAGTGCACCAACAAATCGAACAGCACAAAGTGTCTTTAAAATTCAGAACTCAATCAACCCGTCGTGCCAATTAAACAAACTAACGTAGTGCCTCATTCTGAATATGATGTGAATACGGAACATGCAACACATATATATGACAGCAATAACATTACTTTCGTTCCATACATCGCGTTCGGGGCTCGGGCGACTACGGCATCGTGAGTACACCTCCCATCTTAGCTGAAATCTTTGACTTGGGAGCTCATGGATACCATGTACTGTACAATCAGGCTGAGGAGCGAGGGAGGCCTTCAACAGAGACGCTCCCTCGCGTTACCAGAATAATCAGAGGTTACAGCATGTTTGAATACAGCAGAACCCACCTTAAAATTCCAACGCTGATCTGTATCTGAACATCTGAACAAAGCAAATTCAAAACACAGACTCGTGCTTGCACATGCAACGTAAACCCTACCTGCCTGCCAAATAAAGAACAGCAAGCCACGCATGTATTACTGTAGGAACAGTCCGCCAGGAATAACATACAGTTCTGCCGCTTGCTTGAGTGAATTCAGGGGGGTTTGGATAAACAAGGCTCCACTGTGGGAAAAAAAATAAATCTGAGTTGAGGAACATGCATTTCCACATACTCCTTCCCGGGAAGGTGATAACTTGTCCATAAATATTTCCACATGGGACTACAGCAGCTCCACGTAGTTTTCAGGGATGAGGCCTCTCTTTCCCTCCAGCTCCCCCTCCAGCCAGCCCGGCTCTCTCGACTGGGTCACTGCAGGAGAGGACACAGAGTCACCAAGAGGACAACACTGCAGGGAGGGTAGCGGACAGAAAGAGGACACGGCCCTCGGTACATGAAGCCCAGAGGTGTGAGGATGGATTCAGTTAGTATGCGACCGCCCTAAACTACAGCGCAACTCATTTTATCGCTACTGTAAACTTACAATTTTTTCCAGAATTTCACCAGGAGCCGATTCTCCGCAGCAATGGAGCTTTTACAAAATGTTGACAGATGTGTCAGGTGCGATTTTAGTGACGGGTCTTTTCAAAATCCTCTCTGGATTGTTGTTTTGTCTGCAAAGTGAGCCAATTTAAAATGCGGGTATGTACAGAAAACGACGACTGCATGGATACAATGTCAGCCACAACTTCTGAGCCCAGGTAAAGAAATGCAATAATTGAATTCTGAGTTGAGAGTCTGGCACAGTTCATCAGTATGTGAAGGTGAGGGAAGCACAATCTACATGCAGGTGTAAACACACAGCTGCAAACTTTAGGGCACATGGTTTGAACTCGTCATCTCTGCTGTCTGGAAGGATTTCTAATGCAACACAGCAAACAGGGCTGCGTCATCAATGTTTGTCCAACAAATGATGCAAATTGTGAATTTTGCGAGTCATTTATTTTTATGTTTCAATATTTATTCGTGCAGTTCTATGACAGCTAAATTAAATTTGGCAGCTGTTTCAATCAGAGGCAAAGTTGTTCTCATTAACATATATGTCGAATTCTTTACTGCAAAGAAGTGAATAGTGCAGAAAAACATCCAAACTGCCAACATCTCCAAGATACTACTGATTTTACATCCATCACTTTGGGACCAAACTTAAAACTTTGGTACTATAAGGTTTGTACTGGAGTCACTGGATCAACCCAAAAACACACTTCAATAACATGTCCATGAAACTAAACGGGTTCTGGAATGTGATTTAATTTTGTGTATGAACATGGGATACTTACTATTTCAGGTAAGTTTACATACACAAGTTAGAAACCCACCTTCTATTAAATGTAAATTTCCAGTGTAAAGGATTTAATGTGACGCGAGCGCTCGTCTTTCACTGAAGCAGTGACAGATTAAACGTGCAGGCATCAAAACAGGAAACACTGTACGGGGTTGTGACTGAGGTACTGTTTCAGTCACCTAACACCGCACATGTACCGATGGCAGCTGTCAGGAAGTTGACCTTTCGGTCATAATGTGTGTGACAGGAGTCACAGCAGGAACCAACAGAACAGAACCTCATTTGGTCAAGATCTTTGACCATAACTACCTAAGAAGTCAGGTCCAGGATAAGACTTCGCTATAAAACTATTGTGCATCTGTGACTGTGCGTCTCACAGAAGAGTGCTGGACAAAAAGGAAACTACAAAACGCTCATTTTCCTCTGAGAGTGATTAAAGCTCAGTTGAGCCTCTTCCACACACTCTGAAGAGCAAATCTGTGTCTCCTGCTCCTTCCTCCCCTCCCCTCGTCTCATCTCTCTGTTCGATTGAGGACCAGATTGGGTGTTCGGTTTTCCTCCAAATCCAATATGCCAGGGTTGGTTCTGTGTGAGCGACTGGTGTAGGCGATAACACTTACCGGCGTGGAATATTGCGCCGACCTGGAAGGAGAGCTCAGAGTCGTGCTCAGCCTCGCACGGGTACACTGCCACGGCTTTCCTGCCGGTGACACTGAAAAATGAAGGCAATCAGTGAGTTGGCGGAGCTTTGGGGAGGATTACCGCACAGTTCAATCTGGGCCCGGGGCCTGCTTGTTCATTCACTCACTGCCCCGAAACAGCAGAAATGGGCCAAGTGCTAAGAGAGGAGCCGGGCCACTACACACTGTTGTCTTGCCCTGTCTTTGGTCTAGACGCACTAGCAAGCGAGTGAAAACACACGCAGGCATGTGGGTGTGTTTTCACTGCGTGCACACAGTGAAACACTGCGCAGTGTGTAGCAAGCGAAAAGGCAGCCGCACAGCAGACAAGCATCTATGGTGAGATAATTAAACACCGGTGGAGGAACTTGCTCACAAACAGATGTAGAACAGAAATTTCCTTCCAGTGTACTTTGGCTTTTAACATCACATTTGTGAGTTTAGAAGCTGCATTTTAAATCAGTTTGATGTAAAAGAGCATCCAAGAAGCCTCATTCATCGCTCTGCAGGTTAGCAAAAAGACACATTTATGCAATCCCGTCGCCGGAAACATAAAAACCGCTTCCACTGAAAGGTTGTTTTGCCCAGCATTGCAAACTGTTATCTCAAATGCCAGCAACATTACCATGTCGAAATTGTGCCTTCAACACACGATGCCCTGATAAATATTTCATATTCTTTCTGCAGAGCAGCAACAATGTAGGATGAGAGAGGAGAAAGAAGACATACAAACCGGGAAAAAAAAAAAAAAGTTTGCGGTCGCAGAGTTGTCAATACAACAATGTTCAGCCGAGTTCTTGAGTTGAGAATTCTGTAAGAATGCATTCTAGTGGAACCACATTTCGCAAAATGAGGATTTGTATTTATATGAAAATAACATTAATAGATTGGCCATAAAATGACTGAGCTGTTTGCAATTTCTTTGGCAGCAATGGAAGGCAGCGAAAATGAGTTTGTCATTTATTCTGAAGCAAGCAGAGGGATAGATCAGTGTAACGGGGAGACTGTCTCCAAACTCATCCACTTCTCCGCAACAATCTGGGAGTTGACAGAAAAAAAGGGTTGCTGCTCCTGCAAAAGCCGGGACGTGCTGAATACTGCCTTGAATTAAAACCTATCAAAAGGCAAATCAAATTAAAACTTGGGCGACTACGCTACAGTAGAAGACATGGACGAGCAAAACTGAAAGATGTTAGACAAGCGAATGAAAGGAGGTGAGTTTAAGAGTTTCACATAGGGATTTGGGAAACAAAAAAAAGAAAGACCACAACTGTGGTCAATTGTGATGAAAGCGAACAGCAAGCAAAGAGAAGGAGCTCTGTCCTACCTCTCTTCTGGCTTTTCTATGTCTGTGACAGGTGTGGCAGCAGGTTGGCTCTCGCCCAACGCTCCAGCAGGGAACGACGAGCCTGATGCTGCTGTGGGGGCTCTGCAGATATAGAAAACTCTAGTCAATGCTGATTCTATACTGCTCAAGGGAAATATACAGTATCTTTCAGACGTGCAGGTGCTCTCATGCGTCACAAGGTTTAACCTTTAATGAAGATCAAACTTTCCACAGATACTTTTAGTCATCAACCAGCGCACTGTACGTTCGGCGCCTGCAGTGTTGCACAGCGCTGTAGTGCGTGTAATGCTGGACTTTAACGCACACTCTCTGACTACAAGCTAGAGCTGTTGCAGCAGTAGATGTGGTTTGAGCCGAGTCTACGGCCGACCTACAGGATGGAGGCAGGGGTCCTGGTAACGGCGTGTGGAGCAGAGGAGAGCAGGAGTCTCAGCCAGGCATCCCTCTGTGTTCCATGCCTGCCCCAGGGCCAGTGCTAATACAGCACATAATGAGCAAATTGCTCCTAGCTGCCGCTCCCATAGAGACGTTAATAAAGGCAATTAGAGAGAGCAGCTGGGGAGGGGCTGGCGCTTGAGAGGATGTTGTGAATAGTGGTTGTGTTGGCACTGGTGGAGGAGAGATAGATGGACTTAAGGGTAAACATAGCAGGGGATCTTATGTGGACATAGGTGGAGGTGAACCCACGCTTTCATTCTCCCCCCTCTGCATCGCTTCCTCCCTGTATGTGCTTGTCCATCCCCAGCGGTGGCTGTTCCGTTCGGGCCTGGCCTGACTGTGGGTGATTTATAGCTCTGCAGCGCTGTGGGGCCACTGTGGTGCTCAGCTGCTTCACATCAGCATGGGGGGACAGTGCGCTGCAGTGCAGCAAATCCACTCATTAACCTGAGTCCAGGCACAACCACTGTCTGCCTGGTTCCCAGCCAAGAGAAGGAGGAGCAGTGGAGCACCAACACCTAACCCACCTGCAGGTGAACCCACTCACAGTCACACACAGACACACCCTCAAAGAGCTGAAAACGCGCGCACACACACAAATAAAAAAAAATTATCGAGACATCCATCTAACTGCTTATTTCAGTTGGAAGCGGATTATACGGATCTTTAAAAAAAAAAACAGACATCTAAATAATTTTAGAATAAACAGGGAGAAATCAGTGAACGCCACATGGCTGCCCTAGAAACTTGTTAAATGTACCAGAGGTAAATGAATCTATCCCAGAATTGCTTTCACAATTACAGCTAAGCCAAACCGAGGGAAATCGTTTGCCATTTCTCTTCAACAAAAATAGCACCAAGCGTCGAATTGCTCATCCGTTGTTTTCACTCATCACAGGCCTAACTAAGCTTCAGCTGTAAACATGATTAAATACAGTCAATGGGGACTTGGAAACGCACTGTACACGATGGCTGCATGGAAATCTGTCTAGATGCTGCTAATATAAAATCAAATATCATATAGAGTTAGTTCTCAAAGAAGCATCATGACAGTAAGAATATGAAACTGCATCTGCATCAGAAAGTGTATTTATATTTAGGCTGATTACTGTAACCATCAGGGTTATGACACGTGATCATCCTCTGCCAGGGTAGTAGCAGCGAGAAATTCATCAACAGAAGGGGACTGCTGCTTCTCATTATTGCAGGAATTCAACCCTGCAGCATCCAGGCCCTGTTGATCCTGGCGTGGAGCTAACACAGGGATGAGTGGGGCTATCAACTGTCTTTTTATTAAAGGAAGAAGGCCACTGGTGGGATTTAGCAGTGTTGTTGGTAGAAAGCGGGATCTCACACAAAGCCAAGCTGGCCGCCCAGCCACCTCCAGTTTGGGTGGGCAGGAAATAAGCTCTGATCCACCATTTTATGATCCACAGCTGTAGGGCTGCAGGTACGGCGTGGAGCCGAGGAGGCCAAGAAACAAAAAAACAACAACAAGTAACCTTGTTGGGCAGGGCTCTGGACAACAACGCCACTGGGAGAAGCAGTGACTGAATTCTGGGACAAATGAGGCGAGTCATCTAAGATGACGGAGATGATAAATCATACCACAGTCCACAAAGACTTATTGCATCGCAGTGAATCAGAATGCATTTGTGTGTGACCAAGCAGATTTTCCTGTAGGAAACCGCCTAAATCGGCTGATTTCCAGGTGTGCTTTAGAGCCCACCAGAGTGCAGATAACAATTTTCTGAGAGTGGCTGGAAGTCATCTAGCGATTGCCATCCCTACCGCTCTTTTTGGCTAGGCCTGAAGCCGAATCCCTGGGTCCCCAGCCAGAGAGAGGTGCTGTGCTAACAGGTCTCCACCATCGCGCATGCTAAGATTTATGAGCGAACAAAGCCAGGGCGACACCCTGTGACATATGGCGCAAGTCTTCATAAAGGGACAGGGGCTGCGGCTATAAGGGTAAACAAGATGAATATCTCCCCAATGTCAATACGATTTACACGGCCAACGCACGGCCACCTGTCTCCCAAACAAATAAGAGCTGAGATTTACGACCTCCTCCCGGTTGCTCCTTCCGTCCTCCAACATGATATCACATATGTGGGAAAAAAACACCCGCAGGAAAAAAAAAAAGAGTGGGTTACATAAGTAATAAAGAGCCTTGTCTGTCTAATCCTCCAACTTAGAGAAGAAAAAAAAGACAGAAACATGCCTACACACGCACACACACACCCCCACACAGAGGTCAAAGTGGCAGCAGAATCTCATTGTCATCCGTCAAGCTGTGAGGTGGGTTTGTGTTTATTTTACAGCTCTTTTTCAGCTGAGGGAGAAGACGATGAAGAAAAGGGAACAAGGAATGAGGAGAAAAAGTCAATTTCAAGGTGAATGTGTAGACATGACACAGCACAGCGTCAGAACATCTGCAGCATAACCCAATAACTCATCTCTCACATCAGCATTCAAGACGAGTCACGGACTGGAAACAACAAAGAGGACCAAGGACTTAGTGGAGGAGGTGAAGAGGACAACCAATCAAACAGCAAATGATTTTCTATTTAATATCTGGCTACTGGCATGAAGTCCAAAAGACCAAACGTTTTTATTTATGAACTGGCCAGATGCGTAAATTACCAGCACTTCTGATAAATGTGGAGAGTGTGAATAAAGAGGACCCAACCCAGAATCAGTCACCAGTCTGGAGAGAGACTCGTGAAAAATATGCCACCGTGCAGACGAGGCGAGCCCTGATTGCTTGACCTCCATAAACACCTGTGAGCTACGCAGCACACGGTCCACATTATAACGTAAAGCCTGCATCGCCCACTTGTTTACTTGGAATGTATTTACTTAATACACATCCAATTTGTGCATTTGGACTGGTGCAGTCGCGTATCGATTTGGACTCCAGCACACTGAAGCACGCACCTGGAGTTGCTGCCTGAGCTGAGGCTGCTGGTAAGCGGTGCGCGGTCGGGCTTCTCTGTGGGCATCTCCGAGGCCGAGGCTGATGACGACTGCGACGATACAGACTCGTTGCTGCCCATTGACGTCTCGTCTGCAGCTAGGTTGAAATCTCCCGCCGCTGACACAAAACAACAAAACAAAACAGTGTTTCTTTGAATTAATTACATTTTTGCATTGTTTTTCTCTGTAAAAGACTCCGTCTATTCCAGGTAGCTGATGATATCTCGTCTGATAAAACAGCTGAATAATTTATCAATACATAAGGCACTGCTGCCTCAGCAGGGGACTTTATAAATCAAACTGCTGTCAAAACAGTCAAGACTTACAACCAAGCTGGTATTGTTCATAATAATACACTCCTGCAGTCATAAACAGGAACCTAAGAAACACAAGGGACGCACACGCTCTTACATTTCAGTTTTACTGTCAAGTAAAGATTTTGCCTTTGGGAGATTGGAGAGGCACTCAAATAACTGTTCTTTTGGACAATTTATTCTCTTTCCCCAACAAAAACATATCAGAGCACTTAAAGCAAATCCCACAGTTTATTACAGGTTAACTACTGCAGGTTGCAAAAAAGCTCATTTATCTTACAGATGCTTGGATGCAATTTACAGCAAAATTGGTATCGACACAGAAAAACATAAGAAGCATATAAGGAAATCTTTAAGTGCAGAGTTCATGTTGCGTCACTATACAAAGCAGCACAGCGGCCCTGGAAAAGTGTAGTTTCTCCATTTACCACTGTAGATTCTACTTTCAAAGACGATGCAAGAAGTACGACTAAGTTAATGCAACACTGAGTAACACAACCTGTGGTAACAATAAACAAATTAAAGATGATCTGTACTGATTAAGACCCATGGAAGTCATAATTAAGACTAATAATTTTAGAGGACTTTAGGACTTTTAGGCCTCAAATACAAATACAAATCAGTGATTGACCTTCTTTGACAGTATGAAAGTAGCCACTCACGCCTCTCATAGAAACAGCAGATAACTGCTCTAATTCCTGACTAGATTGTACAGTACCCAACCAAACGAAGTGAGCCTCTCTGGTAAAAACAGTGAATTCTGTTCCCCAGATATTTAAAAAAGTTGTCAGAGACCAAAACCAGAGCTAAAAGAGGGTGGCAGGTGGACATATATTGACCAGGAGCAAAACACACCATAAATGCTTTAAGCTGTACTTAAGCAAGTGTTTACTAACAAGTTCATGACAGGAATGTAAAAGAAATATTTCTCGCTTATCTCTGGGTGAGTGAGACAGCAGAATTAAGCCCAATCTGCAGTCGTCACAACCAGGACAGGATTTGCCTGGACCGCTCTCCTACACTGTACCTGTGGTGACAGGTAATCTGTCACGTCTGCCACGTCCCATTAGCAGTAGTAGTAGTAGTATGTCATACATGAAAACTTCTGCTTACAAAACTGTTAATATACAGTCAAGTAACCACATCAACAACAATCTTGATGCACTGATTTATTTGATAACGAGCACGTTGGCTTCTTTGGGCACAACTATCTGCGTAACGATAAAGTCTATGAGTCATGTGCCCCACACAGCTGCCTTGATACGTTACACACAGGTGCACAACACAGGTGCCGAGGAGCATACTGTACTCTTACCATTCTGAATGTCCAGAGATTGTGGATTGTAGACAGCCAGGGGCCGGTTCTGTCGACTAAGCCTCTTGGATTGCCTCGTGGGAGCAGAGACGACTGGGGCACCAGGTGAAGGAGGGCACGGCTCAGGAGCATCTGCAAAGATCTGAATACACGATGTGAATAAGTCTCTACCAAGACCAAGAGCGTGTCCTCCAGTGACCTGATGATAAAAGGTTTTATGTAGTAGGTAGGTGAATAGAAAAAGGCTGTTTGCAGCCACAGCACGTTTTCCTAAGGAAAGCTGTGAACACCTTATTGACTGGACCCTAAAAACTGCAAGTGACGAGATTTTGTTTGTGACAAAATAAACGAGAGCAGCTCCACACACAATGCTATCACATCACGTTCAGAAATCTGGGTCTAGGCTAAGGTGACATTCTCCTGAGGAAAACTGACCCACTCTCTGAAAGCGTGCAGAGCAAAACAGGCAGGTTTGAGCTGGAGAAGGGCTAGAGAAGGGCTGGCCAACTGGCGCAGCCTGTTTACACCAGGCCGTGTTTACATATAAACTTTAGATGTGGAGTTAAAAGAGAATAGGGCTGCAGAGGAGAGGAAATCTCAGCAGAGTCTCAGAAAGGATCACAGACGAGGAGAGGAGGGAGGTAGGGATGGGAGGAGAGAGAGAGAGAGAGGGAGAGAAAGAAAGTGGCAGAGAAAGTGAGATGGAGTGTGAACGAGAGAGGCAGACAGAGGAGGGGGCATGAGAGAGAAAGTTTTTAGGAGAAAGCCAGATAGAAAAAGTGAGAAATCTGATATGGCTGAGAGTTTCTGCTGCCTCTCTCTCTCCTTCTCGCCTCTCTCTGCAGATGGAGGTGAATGTAAAACAGAGTCTACTTGGTATCTGGGGGTATCAACAGTCTGGAGTGGGACTCAGCTGTGAGGAAAGTTAATGCCCGTCTGTCTGTCTGCTCAACCTTCCCCCTGCTCTAACACGCTGTACTTTCAAAAATGCTCTTGCTGCATCCTAACACTACATCCTTTATCACCTGGCTGGTGTTGTAGTGTCCATGAAGGGCAGTATCCACCGTGCCGCTGGTGTTGTTTTAGCACATTTGTATACCCTGTCGGATATTCTCTGTATTCTCTCACAGCCCATTTCAGATTTGTGAGCACGGGTGGAGATATTTAGACATATCATATTCAATTTAATGACACTAGAGGGGGGGGTGCAAGAAGATTGTAGTTTAATTTTCGAATCTGGTTGGAGGAGAACTGCTCTGTGTGTAAAATCGCTAATCTCAAACGTTTTGCCCTTCGGACACGGAGCATTATCCCCCTTTGAGGACTGAGATGATGACATTCCCAGGAGATTGCGTGTTTACATGCACTTCAGGTTATGAAACAAGTCATATCTGAAATACGTGTAATTGAAGAGCAATAGGAAAATTATAAAATGCACAAGATAATCTACAAAATAATCAATGTACAGTAATAATAGCGAAGACAATACCAGATGTTTAATCCTGGTTTAAGCACTTTGGGCTCCCCCTAATGGTCAGATTCAAACATTCTTGAAAACTCTTTATCTTAATAACTGGGTGAAGGGTATGCTGCCCCCTGGGTTGAAGTTAAATGTGGTATGTGCCCTATTATCAAAGAACTTTACTTCTGCTCATTATAATGTAGAGCAAGCAATAAATACAACATTCATCCAAATAGACACAAATGTAAATGTAAAAGATTACTTCATATGACACCCTTTCATTACTGGAACATTAGACCAAACAGCAGACTTTAAAGTGCACAACAAACGATTTGTATTTGAAAATGTGCAAGTCTGCGCTGCCTTAACAAACACCTACAGAAGACAAAAGCATCACATTCACTGTTTGCCCAAATGAAGTTGTGGTGTCAGGTACAGCACAGTAGGAATATTTCTCTGCCAACAGAAACTGCCAAATGGAAACTTAAGAGCAACATACAGAACTTCACAACAATAGTGAAACCTCGCTCCGTGCAGAGAAAGGAGGACTTTACAACCATCAGGTGTTATGCTGCGCTTGCACATTTATTATCCTTCAGTGGTAATTACATGCCACCCCGGCTGGCAGACAGAGAGGTGCTGTGTACACCTCACTGATGTCATGTCACCTGATTCAGATTCAATTTCTTGCTCTCACTGTAAATTGTGTTGCCTAGTGTGGATAGCCTGTAGTAAATAGATGCTGATGGTGAGCGGAAACAACATTTGGCACCACCAAAATGAATTGTGGGTTCGGCCATGGCAGCAAAGATTTTTACAGTTTAACAGCAGACACGCCAGAAGAAAATAGCAGATAATGCAACAGAAAGAGCCCCTGCATTACTCTAAACACGGTGCTAGTTGCTGCCACGACCGTGACTCCGTCTGTGTTCAGCAAACCCCAATCCTGAATGTTACCTTTTCATGGTGCTCAATGAGGATTTCCACCACAATGTTCTGGAACTTGAGATCCATAATGGCCGCGACGGTCTCCTCCTGAGGCCGCATTAATGTGGGTCCAAACACCACACCCAGGTTGGCCACGGTCATCAGGTTCTGTTTGCTGTGCGCCGCCACTCTGAGGAGGAGAGATCAAGGCTGGAAATTAGGCGAGTGCAACTGCTACGTCTTAAAATACGCCTGCACGCTGTGCACCTTGCATGGCAGCTTACAGGCACCAGTAAAACAAATGGATGAAGTCAAATGGCTTATAAAGCATTATTTTAAGTAAATATATGCAAAATAAAAAGATTTAAGATACTGATGTTGTATCCTTGCGTTTTGTAGAAGGCAACTTTGAACCTTCTTCATGTTTCTGTCCTGCAGCTGTTACATATTAACAGTACTAAAACACAATTACCGCTGGTGATTAATCAATGCATTAAATGTCTTCTACAGGCACCTTCACAAGAGAAAACTTTCTTTTACGAGGTGAAAAAAGTAGAAAAAAAAACCTACATTGGGAAAAAAAAAAGTTATATGAACAGGTGAAGAGATTTCACACTCAAAATATGATGATATGCAGTGCATCTGCAGAGAGACAGTTTAAATAGCTTCAAAGGATGCCTTTGAAGACAAAAACATTGGTGACAACTCACATTTATAACATCTCTGAAACCATTTCAGATACAAGTGTGAAATTCTGGCTTTGCTTCCTTCCCCTGCAGGACATGCACACACGCCAACTTCAGAAAAATATTCGAGTCTCTCCAGTCTGGAGAATTTCACGCTGGATAATCCAAATTCAATTTCAATAGCGCTGCCTTTTTACCAGAGCCTGATTCTGCAGCGGGTTTCTATGAAATAAGATCCACCAGACTTTCACTGCCTCAGGGAAGAGGGATTATTTACTTATCTTCAATTTGCTCATATTTAGTTTATAAAAAGCTTGCTGAGGTAAAACCTTGTAATGTTTGCTAACATTATTTCTTAAATCTTTTCTCCTATCTAATCTAACAAATGGAGTGCTGCACAATAGTGGTCCATTCAGGGGCGTGTAGTAGTCTCAAGAGGGGGCTTAATTTGAGTGGGTCATTTCATTTCATTGGTGAGCAAGTACAAAGGTTGCACAAACCTCTATGAAAAATTCTGAATATAGAACAAGATGACCTAGGAGAAGGCAAAATGAATGTTAAGATGCTAGCGGCATTCATTTTCCTACCCAGCAGTCACGGAGCGGAGAGAGAAGAGATGGAGTGACAGCAGGGAAGGGGGAGTGAAGAGAGTGGGAGTGAGGGAGAGAGAGAGAAAAAGCATGTGGAGTGAGAATGAGGAGACAGACAGGAAGAGCAGAAAGAGAAAGAGGAGGTGGAGATTGGGTGAACTATGACCACTCACTTGGCCAGATGCTTCATAAGCAGCCCGAGGACTTGTCGATTCCTCTCCGGTAGTTTGTGGACCAGGCAGTGGACGGCTTGGATGCGAGACTCTGGACTCCCGCCCTCTGTTCAAAAGCAGAAGCAGGAATGCGCTCGCATTAAACTGTAGGGATGTCTCAGTGTTTCTCAGGTGGTAAAACAAAACAAAAAAAAAATACAGCTAAGCTTAAATAGATGAGCAAATAGCACATTTAAAGTCACAATGACACACTGCATACACGGTTGACTGGAGCAAGGCATGCCACAGAAGCACAACGTGCATTTAGTACAAGCAGAGCATCCTCCTTTCAAAGACATTCAGCACAATTAAAAATTGAGCAAAAGTCAGAGGCCACACTTCAACGTTTAGAGAATGATACATTCTAGTTCCATGACTGAAGAAGAAGTGTGATATATGGTCTGAAGCCTCGCAAATTTTGGCAACTATGCCACTATGCTGGCAGAGCAGATAGCTTTACGTTACCGCCGCTACCGTATAAAAGGGTTGTGTTAAAACCTCCAAGATCATCTCTTAAACATTTCCTCACACATGGGCATCTGACCGCCCACACGCACACACACACATTCATACACAGACACACAAAATATCATTACTATGGGAACGACAAGGATTTAAACATGGAAAAAGCTTCTTATGGATGCTGTCATCCATCAAAAGAAATATTCATTGCTAATCCATTTTTTTCCCCTTCGTTATGAGGGCATTGCGAGTGCCTGATAAAAACGTCAACCTGATCCAATTATAGCACTTGTTGTAATAAGATTCAAGTTTGGCTTGATTTAAAAACATTTCTTTTACAGAAATAATGTTATGTGGGTGAAAAAAAAAAGTATTTTTTGCAGCTCAAGGTCAGTAGACCATTTGAAGACATGGAAATTACCACATATTTATCACTTCAAAGCTTTCACCCTGAACATTTAATAGAGTATTTGGTCAAACACTTGGCACATGTCTATGGAATACAGGTAATATAATAACTCCTGAAACAAAAGTAGGAATCCCAAACACGTTGGGTTTCTATAATCAAAACCTGACATGGAAGGTTGTGGTGCGTTCTAATTAGCATTCATGACACAGGTTGGCACAGGCCATGAGGGTTTAGGGAAGCTGAACAGCATCATCACCTTCCAATTGGTAAAGAACGTAAGGATAGGAAAAGTTAGGGAAAAGCTATTTAAAAGTGTTTCTGTTTTCCCTTCACTACATGTTATCAATAATTCACTGAAGGGGAACAAACTATTGGATTTTAGTACTTAAACTGATGAAATGTCCACTTCAGACTGATACAACACATGAACACACACACTGCTCTTTCCTGACGGCATGTACTCCCATGAAGTCGTGGTATAGAAGGTGGTCAAACTTACTTGCAGGGTTGATGAACTCTTTGTAAAGTCTGTAGGTCATCAGCGGCTCCTGAAGGCTCCTTCACAGCAACAGCGAGAGAAAGAGAGGTTGGAGGAGGAGAGCGAGGGGGGGACAGAAATAGCCAACACACTGTTTTATAGGGTCTGCACACAGCAATGATTAATGTGGCCAGGGTAGGGGATGGAATTAGATGGTGCGTGCGTCGAGATAACCAAGTTCATCTGAAGGTACTTTCACACTGCAGCTGGCCAGTGGCCAGAGGTGCTTAGCCCAAGAGGAAACTGAGGAGATTGCCCCCCCGCTTTATTCAAGCACGCCAGCCACAGGGTATTGGACGACCCAGACCAAAACTTAGCATGGTTTACCATAGCATCACAATGTGGATTTAGTGCGTCTAGCAAATGTTGCCTTAATAAATACACTTCAGCTCTTTTACTTTGGGAGATGAAGAAGAGAATTACTGTAGCAGAGCACTCTCACTGCTCACGTGAAAATGGTGCGTGACAGTTTCAAATCAGTAAATCACATCGCAATCTGGACCAGGACGCAATTTACACCCCAGACAGAGGCAGGCAGAGGCATACTGTAACAGTAAAACTAGTTTACTAAAGTAAACTTTTATTTGCTGTAGTTATCTCAGTTATGTGTAAAGTCTGTTAAATAAAACACTTTCTGCTGGTGCTTCAGTAACAATCTTAAGAGTTTAAACGATGAGGGCCAGGCCAACGTGTTGCTACCTGCACGTTTACGAAAAGTAAATTGGCATTTAAATGAAAGAGCAGCAGCTCTTTGCAGCCAAACTAGATTTTTAATCTTTGAACTTTTCCCACACTGGGTAAACCTGTGTCAACCTGGAAGGTGTGGAATGATATACAATGTGACCTCACAAGGAGATAATTATACAAACGGCACTTTGCATAATTAACACCAGCCATTTTGAAAAAGACAGGGCTGACAATAGATGAAAGGTTTTACGTTCAAGTCAACGGAGGAGCTCTTTTGTATTTATCAAGAGATAGAACATAAAGCATTCAGGAGTATTAAAGTTTTTTACACTTTACCACCATACATTTTATTTTAAAATCATTAAATTGCTGCTCTGGAAAGTGAATATTTTTCAGTACTGTAGTGCTCATATATATTACCTCAAACAAATACTCCAAATGACAGACAAATATGACCAATATTTGCTTATGTGCCTTCAACACATTGAGTCTTACCTCAGATAAAGCTTCAGTGCACTTGTTATTGTCTTAATGTCCCAGTCCTCGCTGGCAGACAGATCCACTTCGTTGCTCTTCTCATCTGAAAGAATCGCAATCACGCACCATCGTTACTACAAAATTCAGCACCTGTGGAATTAATACAAACATCCTCATCATATTATGCATAGTCAAGGACTGTGTGACATTTTGTGGGCAGCCTAGAAAGTCCAAATGTGTAACATAAATATGTAACTTGTAATTAGTCATATGAGGATAAAAGCATTGCTACTAGCCTTGGGGGTCGAGCCTGGCCCCAGTGGATATGGAAGGAAGTTACAGCTTCTGTAGAGGGCTGCTAGTTTTATACTCATTACAAGTTTAATTAATCCCTTATTACTCCAGTGGCTCCGCGGGGACTCCAGGGCTGTGTTGTGCAGAAAATTCAGGGGGATTTAGTCACACCTTAATGAATTACAGAGAATGTGGAGGAGCAATGTGCCAAAGAAGTGGCTTGAGTGAGACACATGCACAGTACAGGGCATGGGTCACCACACGGACTTTGTGGGTGGCAGGCGGCCCCTCACTGGGAAGTAAATTTTTTGTATTTCATCTACTGTATGTGCACACTGCTGCCAGCAGGAATGTGTTTCTTCCTGCACTGCCCACAAAACAAGTCCAATATCGTCTTCTCCAAGCAAATATGTTTGTGGAGTTAAAGTTGGACACCTGTAGTGTGGGCCTGATGACGACCCAGACCAAAAACAAATATGGTAAATTAAATTTATAAATGAACAAAACATAAGGATGGAGGGATG
Organism: Macropodus opercularis; assembly: GCA_030770545.1. NCBI lineage: Eukaryota > Metazoa > Chordata > Actinopteri > Anabantiformes > Osphronemidae > Macropodus > Macropodus opercularis. The sequence continues at coordinate 5,323,693 of CM061089.1, forward strand.
AATAAATAAAAGACTGGAATCAAACAAACATGAACTAAATGAAAACCAAAGATGTACAGTAGAATAAAAGGAAGTTCATTTGAGTAAACCAACCCTCCTCAAAAGTTATTAAAAAGTTCAAAAGTAGTGTGATTATATTGCTGTCAGCTAATAAAAATTAGAATATTTGCTGTTGTTTTAAACCTTTTCCAGCCTCTGGAATAAATGAGCCACTATTTTTGGCTCCATCAGCCAGTGTTTAGTATATTCGCAGTCATTTCCGCATGTCTCGAGCAGTTGGTTCTCTCAGCAGTCCTCAAATTTGCCTCACTCTGCAATTACTGTACAGCAAATACAGTACAAGAGGTCAGAGACAGAAAGGATTTCACTTTAACAGGCTTCTTCCCGTTATAGCGTTGCCTGACATCCAATAGGTGCCACTCTCTGTTTCTGTAATACGATGGCAGACTTGTTTTATATCGTCCTCTCTGATTGGACTCTGGCCATGTTGGTGGGTAGGAGATGAAAAAGAGGAGGAGTGGGAGGATCCAAAGGCTTTCTTCAGGGTTGGCTTCACCCACACAGAGAACTGCTGCACGCATGAAATGTTTGTGAATGTGTTTTGTTGGAGCAGAAGTAGTACTACACACATACGTAGCAGCCATTAAAAGAAATAATAATAATAAAGGATGAGCACCTTAATGAACATAGCCCATGTTTTCTCTATGGTGAATCGGTAGTTAAAAATGTGCGTTTATCTTTAAAGAAACTTCCGGGACTACGCAGCAGAGCGGCGACGACGTATACAACACGAGTCGGCAGGTTGGGAGGCTTGGAATGGTTTTGGAGAGGAAGCCGAGACAGGCTGGCGGCTGCATGAGTTTGTTGTCATTCCGAACACAGAGCTGAAAGTGAGCCGACGTCTGCTGGAGCCGGCCGGAAACCAGACAGCAGACAGGGAGCAGCAGAAAGGACAAAGTCTATAGAAAAGAAGTGCAGTGAAAAGGCTTCAAGATGAGTGAGAAGAATAAAAGTCATCAAGAAAGGAAACTGAAAGACTGAGCCAGCCATTAGTGTGCCGTGAGGGGCTGGCCATCTGCGTTGTGTGTTAATAAAGCAACATCCAAAAAGTGAAACTGTGTTGATGGGAGGGACCCTGTCTGCTGTTCTGCTTGATATGCAAGTGTTCGCTTTTATAACGTCACTACCCCCAACAACAAAATAAAATAAAAGAAGCCTGAAACCAGAAACCTTCCATGTATGCAAAAAAAATACACTTACCGATCTTTAAGGACAGCAGCTTCTGGACCTTGGAGCTCACCCCAACGACTCTGTAGAGACCCTGATCATTGATACCTGTGATTATAATGATAAAGGGTCATTCTTATAGAAATGCTTCATGCGAAAAAAATAACACACAAAAAGTACAAGGATGGGAAGAATGAGGCACAAAAATCTAAGTGCTTAACTTTGCTGCTTAGCAATGAGAAAAATTCATGTTATTTTTATTGCCTGAAGCATTTGACAGTGAAACGTTTTCGAATTTGAAGCAATCCTGCCCCCTTGTGTGCATGTTGTGACACTGCACCAATGTTATCCATTACTGTACTGCACACACATTTGTTTTCATTTAGCAGATTTCAAATTTTCATATCTCACCTCGTGTCTCAATGGCGCTGATGGAATTCTTAACAAAACTCAAACCCACATCATCCAGCTGAGCATCAACTGCGGGTCCAAAAACAAAACAATGTGGCAAATGTGGTGAAGCACTGAACTCGTGAAAGTAAAATCATATTGTTTCACAGTCAGAGTTGCACCGATAGACACTCACTTCCTGCTTCCTTGGAACAGGTCCTCCCAAGATAATGTCCAATCTGTTAAAAGATCAAAATCTAGTTGTTGCATGGCGTGTCTGTACAGTGTTCTGCAAGACTGAATACAGTGTAGGTACATGTGCTATGTGTGAGAGCTAGATGAGGAAATAGTAGACGCGGCTGACTCACAGGTTCCTTCCCACCCATGGCCTGCATCCAGAACCTCTGGTCATCCTCTGACAACGCCTGCACCGTTAGCACTGTCCCTGGTCTGTGAGCCAAAACACAGCAGCATTAGGTAACGTTTTAGACGGTATAATGATAAAATCTAAACATATTTATACAAAAAACACATTTTAAAAGTTTCATCAAAATCAAAAGAAGAAAAAAAACATCCAGTGACATCTACAACACTATTAGTTTTCCAAGCTTGTTTATGGGGCCAGATGGATATCAAGTTACTCATCTCGGTCAGAATGTGTGGTCTCAGATTTCCATACTTAATGTGGGGTATCGCGCTTCTATTAATACTACAACAAAGAGGCATAGTTAACTTGACAAAATGAGATGAGAAGCATGTGAGGCCAGAGCTTCAGGACAAATCCTTCTGTTCACAGAGCAAAAAACAGGAAGTGAGCCGAGTTAAGATCTTGAGTAAAAGTATCGCAGTGGATGACATCTGTGCTCTGGGGCTACTATGTGAAGATTATGCTCCAGGATTGAAACATGTTTTTCACATGTTTCAATCACACATTTAAGAAACGTACCGGTCTGTAATATCGAGGTCCAAGCAGAACCTCCTGTCCAGGATGTCGGTCGTTTTGCGGACACATGATTTGAGCGTGACAGACTCCGTCTCACCCTGTAAAAACAAACATTTATAGCATGTGAAGCCTAAAAATAAAGTTGAACATCAGTCTGTCTTACACTGCACAACTACTCACAATCTTGCCACCAGATCTGTGGTCAAAGGTGACCATGTGCAGGATCTTCTGCTCCTTGACAAAAGTGCAGTAACGTTTGACCCAACTTGAACCAAAGGGAGGTGGCCCTAAAATAACAAGGAACAGATGGGAGACAGCCACATCAAGAGATTAATTCATAACAACTACAGTTGCCAGGGTTTCCACAATAGCATAGAATATTCCTACAACACAACGTTGGGAGCGGATGAAGCACAAAATGGCACCGAGAAATGTGAGCTGAGGGTATGACGATCAACACACGGTGGAGCCAGTACAAGCAGAAACTACAGATGCTGTTTGATAATGTGCAGTAGTAAATAAAATTATAAGTTATGCTGGAACAGCAGACTCTACGAAGTCTGTTACACTGGACTGTGTTCCCTGCCTGTGCAGTGTGATGTGGAAACCGGTCTTAAACCACACAACGCACTTTTTTCCTGCACATAGAGGTAGCCTGCATAACTGATGGAGCTGGTCTGTCTGTATTCTTGGGGTGTCTCCTTGATCCTGTTCATGAGCTCATTCACCTCTGAGCGCGTCCCCTCAAAACGATTCCGTGTCTGGGAGGAAGAGAACACAAACACACAGTTCAGGAAGCCACTTCCTGATTCTCTGTGATTAGGCAAAATGACCCACCTAACGAGAGGCCACAGCAAATGAAAACTCTGAGCTTCCGTTTTTACAAAGGAATCTAAACCTAACGATAAAACTAAGGCTGTGAAAAAGACAATAAGTTAGAGAACAACTAGGAGGAGTAAAAGATAAAACAGTGCTAGACACTTTCTAGCAATCAATATAAAAAGAAAAGTAATAATTACTGGAAATCCCCATAACAGGTAAACAAAGAAAAGATATATAGTATATATGGAAGCTTTGTTCAACTGACCTTACAGCTGGAACAGTAAAAGAATCATATTCCTTACATTCTGAATATTGATCTGCAGAGCTCTTTTATAATGATCAAAGTCCGTGGCAAGCTCATAGCCCTGGTGATAAAAGGTGAAGACCGTCTGAAAGAAGGCCAGCATCTGAACGAAATGAAAATACAGGCAGAAACATGTGACACGCTGCTTCCTTTGTTGCCCTTTGCCTTTTGTAAAGTTAAAGAGCAGCCACATTATTGCTAGTAAGGTCAGCCACTCACCGGTTCCACACACTCAAACTTCTTTCTCTCTTGGATCTCCTGCAGTTTGCACACATAGTCCAGCGACTCCATCTGAAAGTGCTTCCTCATGTTGTCCACCTGGGCGTTTGCCTACAGAAGGGCCCTGGGGTCATTATAATGACAGACCGATGCAAAGACGCACAGAAAAACACAATGATCTTGGCGACACAGTACAAGCATGTGCAGGAGTTTTATCCGCTTATTAATAACTTCTAGCTAATATACAGTACACAGACAGCACGTTGTTACCCTCTGAAGCGACGGATATCAAAGTACAGTCAGTACCGTACGCTCGTGTTCACTCAGTTGACTAAACAGCTGATGCAGTGTTGATGAAGTTCATGACTCTTTTGGCTGTGAATGAGGTTATTTATTCAGATGTGAGTGTGATCTGTGTTGGCACAGGCCCTTGTGTCATACAACAGGCTGAACAGCCTGCAGCAACAATGTCAACGGTTCTGTGTCCCGTCTGCTTGGCGTACAAACGCAAGGGTATAAGCCTTACAGAGAACAAAGTGAAGGTTGGATAAGTTCTCCAGAATTCAACACTAAACGTCATAGCACTGCAGCACAGCTCACGCCACTAAGTACGATACACGTCAGCACACATTTCCTTTCAAACAAGCCAGGAAAGCTGCTGCTCAGCACATCAGTGGAAACTCACATGGTCCAGGAGGCTTTGCAGTGAGGCTCTTTCCCAAGGCACCAAAGTCAAAAACCACAACAAGAACTCTACTAAACGGAAGATCCATGCTGAACATTTTCTCTGTCATAATGATCAGGCAGGGTTGAAGTATAAAAGATGAAATACCTCTTGTAACTGTGTGTCCTTCTTTTTCGCTGACATATTCAGAAGCTTTTCCAGAGAGCTGTAGTACTTCTCTGTTTCTTTCTCATACTTCTTTCTTTCCGCCTACAGAAGTTGAAGTGGAAGGAGCAAAAACATATAAATTAGAAAAGTTACTAAGAAGCATAGCGCACTTGTATTGTATTCTACTATTAGTGAGTGTTCACGAGTTTTGTTAAAGTAGGTAATAAATCATCATACGTTACCCTTACTGTACCGAGCTGCTCTTTCCTGAATCTCTCCAGGGGTTTCATCAAGGTTTCTGCAATGTTTCTCATCTACACAGACACAGATGCCACAACAATGGGTCCATTATTGCAAAACTCAATGACAAACCCCTTTAACATTTGGTGCGACTCAGGTTTAAAAGCGTCATACGGCTCCCTGGACGCTAGGAGCTCTGCCTTTACACTGATGTAGTACCTTTAGAAAACATGACACTTGACTAAATTTATACTACTTCTGTCTTTCCCCAGTCTTTCCCCAGTGTTCCTGCTATGCCGACATGTGGGGCCTGTCTAGGCCTGCATGCCAATCCCTCTTTTCCCTACTTTGCACTGTGACGACATCCCAAAGTGCTGAGCAGCATTACCATTATGGTCTGAGCCTGGTGCTAAAACAGTCATCTGCTGATGATGGGCCCACTCCCTAACCTCAAATTCAGCACACGGATATTACAGAACAATGTCAGTTTATGGAAAGATGCAAACACAAACTGTGCATGTTGGTCCAAACATGAAAAATACTTTTCTTCTTTACAGTTTTTTCCCCTAAACTATCATTACAAATCAAGTTAACTTAGATTTTAAGTCAGCAAATGAGGAGGTTTGACATGTGTTTCCATTACATAACCTCTACAAAGACCACAAAAAGCTCCCCACAGGACAAGACTGTGTGTCATCTGTTAGACCAAGGCACAGCGCATATGTTGACAATTCAAAGCTTCATGAGAGCAGGTCACAAATGCGCTTTGCTACAATGTGACAATTACAGTTACAAAAGATTAACGTGCTGCGTATTTTATGGCAGTGTGTCGTAAAAGCTGCAGCAGCTCCAGAGATCTGTCGTGGTATTTGAAGCTTGGGTGTAATGTACATGCACTCCTTCTTCCGTGCAGCCGCTGTGGCAGTGACCTTTAGACATGCACAAGGCGACTTAAGGCAAACGGTTTTCTCCGCTTTACATTGGGGTAAATTATATGATCACTGCCTGTCTGGCACATGCAGGTACAAAATATGGGCAGTGATAGGTGTAACCTAATTGGAAATGCAGACAGTACATGCACATAGTTAAACAATTTAAGTACAGCACAGACACACACAGGCATTTCCTCCGGCTTTCAAGCAGGTTCTAACTAGTTGTTCTCACCATCAGCTCTCTTTGGTCCTCCAGGTTTTTAAGGAATGACGAGAACTCTTGCAAAGACTCATCTGAGGAAACAAAAAAATGATCAAACATGTAATGAATGCATTTTTTTTTAATGCAACAGTCAGTTGTTCCCAGCACAAGGGAACACCAAAAGCTGCTCCTCACTTGCTGGCAGTGACAGAACCGTAAACAAACATTTGCATTCAGTGTTTGTACTGTGGTAACAAAAGCAGTGGTTAGTTTCCATTCAGTGAGGAGGCAAACCCACACTTACCAATGCATCGCTCATCATCTGTTTTTGCATCGCCGATGTACTCAAACTGAAACTCTCCGAGGCACTGGGCAAACTTTCGCTGGGCCATTGAAAGCTCTAAAAGAAGATACGAGAAATAGCCACATTTAAAACTGAAAGGCAGAGTTCCGGTAAAGAGATTAAGTCAGGTTACCAACATCTTGTTCTATTTAAAGAAAACAGATTAAAGAGACCACAATCACTAGTCATCTATATTATAAACAACCTCCTTGCAAACTATTATATAAAATAGAGTCAAAAACAGTACAAGCTACGTTCAAACGTAGAGTAGGTCTGGTGTGCCAGGCACCACTACCTGTAGGTGCTTTGCAAACATCCTGTTAGTCCGCAGATTGCAGACAGGATGCACGACCCCCATAACAGGTGTCACAGGTTCACACATTTCCAGCTTAGTAGCAAAGACAAAACACAATGTGATGCAAAATCATTCTTACTTAAGGTCGTCCTTAAAATTAACTCCACCGTCACACTGCCACAAAACTAATGTGCCTTGGCTTAAACTCCGATTGTTTTCCTAGCTAAAACCCCTTGATATAAATGTGCTGTGTGCCTGACATCAGCGACTCGATTCTGAGAGACTACTCTTGTCTGTGTTAGCCCTACATGGAGTAAATGCTCCTGGGTCTGGATTTAAATTACCCCCGATTTCCAGGGGATACGTGCTATGTGTTATTTAAGCTCAACCTCCTCTACACCCTTGCACATCATAAAAGACTGCAAACCAAATCTATTTCCAAAACAGTGAAGAGATTCCCCCGGGCAGAGATCTCTGACCCATGACAGTTCCTTGGGGAAGCCCAACAGAATGCAGCAAGCGTATTTTTAGACTGAGCACTGAGCTGTGTAGTTAGGACAGGAATCTGTCTAAGTTGCATCACTGAAGAGAATCTAAAACTGTAAAACGCACCCAAGAACCAAATAATCATTGTGAAGGATACTTGCTTATTTACCTACAAGTGTACTGACAGAAGATCTTTGGTACAGTATGATGTTTTGCTGGTCGGAGGCCAGCAATCAGATAGTTTGTTTGGCTAGTTATGGAAAAGGCCTGACTGCAGGCTTCGCTCTGTTATACCTTTGATATGAGTCACGGGGGAGGGCGTGCCAACTGTAACTGCTACGTGTTAGCAGCCGGCCAATAAGCCAAATGTGAAACGCAAGCATGTTAAGGTCCAAGACACTGCGTTCTGTAGTAACACCACAGAGACTTGATGCCGGCTTACTGGATAACCGTTCAGGCCGTTAAGTCCACCTGGGCTGCGGCAACACTCTGTTTAAGAGAACTCTGGTCCAAACCACGAACATGTGAGAGGTGTTTGACAGTGTTTGCCAACGTGGCACAAAGGGCACAGCTTCTACCTCGATCATTGTTTCATAACAGTTTGAAATGCACAGCTGGCTACTGTTCAGCTCAGCCTCCCGCCTATACATAGTCAAAGTACATAAGGAAATATGGCCCCGGCCAATCACCTGCGTTTCATTCTCCTACTAATTTGTGTAAGTTACCAAATCACAGGAAGCCAAGAGTTTCACACAACACAATAGGACAGCTAGCGCACAGCTACAGCTGCTTGCTCTGCGAGTAGGTCTTTATATAGCACCTAAAGGAAACGTTAGCTGCTTTACTGCGGGTGAGGTCATTCTCGTTTTTAAGAAACTGCCAAATCAAGCTTTTCATGAGCTCAAGTTACAAATCAAGGATCTGGTCGTGGAATATAGCTATATATAGGACATAATATATTCTAATCTCTGGCATCAGGAGTAATGACTTCTAGCTCATTTCTGGGTGTGTGTACTTCTTCAGACCTAACTTTAGATCATTCATCAAGGCAGGGGAGTTGCTCCGTACGATGAGGATGAAAACAGACCCTGCACAGGCAACGTTTAGACATTAGATCGACGCACTAACAGCAGAGCGTCAAATCCTCTGACTCAGGCTCCTCTTTAGGTTTCAGCGAGAGCGCAGGGAACGGGCCAGGGGATTATTACGGGATGCCTCAGTGGCGAGTTACGGCAGGAATTTATTGCACATTAGTTTATAATAAAGCTCTTAAATTATAAACTTGTAGCTCAAACTAATGATTAACCAGTCAAACAAAATAATGTAACCATTGCTGAGTTGTTACAATAACAGCGTACTGTTGAATCACATGGCAGTGACTTGCTGCTTGTCTCCTTGCATTTAGATTCAACTATTCCACTGTAATTAATGACTCATTTTGATGACGTCATCATTGCTTTAATTCTTTTTATTGGTGTTTACCTACAGTAGTACTATCTCTACTAGTTCAACAATCCCAATCTGGGATTTGTGCAAGTATGACCATCGCAAACTAAACTGAAAAATATAGAAAAAATAAAGAAAAATATAATTTGTGTGGAGGAAACAACTTTAAATCCCTCACAGGCCATTATCATGATAACCCTAATTACTGAATGACAAAATTCACATTTCTCTGTTGTACTCTTTCATCCACTGGTCATGTGAGTCTGCAACACTGCAGGACGTCCATGCTTTAGGTTTGACAGTCAAATACTTTACTTTGTCTGTAAGAAACTGAAACGACCAGTTGTCTAAGGAACTTGATTATGAAAGAGTAGATTGCTAAATATAAACTATAGTCTCTGTTGCACAAAACAGTTCAACTGAACTGCACCCCGGTGCAATAAAATGCAAACCTCATCTCCAGTCTTTGGCCTTTTAGTAATGCTTGGAGAGAACAGGCCTCTGTGCTTTGAAGCAGTCTGTCAGAGGATCAGGAAGAAGAAGAGTCTGCCGTCTTTTAAATTCCCCTTTATAGCAAATCGATTTTAGAGGATTGTTGTGTTCACAACACGACACATTGTGTCTCCACAGCTCACCTGTCTTTGGGTTTGTTAACAATATGCAGCCATCATCATACACCATAACATTGAAACCACCTGTCTAATATCCCATCTGCCACCAAAACAGCTCCAGCCACGAATCCCATAGAACATCTGAAGCTTTTCTCTGGCATGTGTCACCAAGACGTCAGCAGCAACATCCAGTTCAGTCCAGTTTTTCCTGCTTTCCAGCACATCAACTGTTTATTTTTTTTTTTTCCAACTGCTGTGGCACCTCACCTCCGATTAGCTCCCCTCGCTGCATGGCAGCTGCCTTTGTAAGTCAGAAAGTCACTGTTGGGAATCTTAACGATTTAAAGCCGATCTAGTAATTACCAGCCATTTTAAAATCAACTTCCCAAAAGTATTAGCTTCCTGAGTAACCACTGGTATAGTTGTCGTCTTAGCACCAACACAAATTCTGATCAGTGTATTGATCATTAATCATTTGTTGGTCAACTGCAAGACTCAAGTGGTATTAAAACACACATAAATGCTGAGTGGAAACTTCCACCGCTAGTAAAAACGTGTTTTGGCAACTTTACGCTTCGTCAGGGTAGATTGTTGTAGTTCAGGGCAGTGTTAAATATCACTGTACTGAAAACAAGAAAAAAGGCAGATTTTCTTTAGTCAGTAAAAATGAATGTCATTTAAACACCCTTCAAAATAAATATTTAATTCTTTCATAACATCTTGCATTGATTTATTCTGTCACAGCTTAACAACTAAGACATGTTGTAGCCTCACATTACTGGCAGATAATGTCAGCGTTTTGTCATATGATTTAATAGTATGTCAAAGATATTCTTTGTTTGGCAGAGGCAGGAACAAGGCCCAGGTCACTGTAGACAATCAGTGTGTGTACTCCGACAATAGTGATGTCAACGGATAGTTGTGCAGGCTCTTAATTAGAGCCATACGTTACCATGGTGCACACATCACACTGGTTCACAATCTGATTACGCAGGCTGCTTGCATGTTAGGGTGGACAGTTAATATGAGAATATACGGGGCCGAGCTAAGTGAAGTTCATTACATAAAGCTGGAAGAATGACTGTTCTCTTCTTGCATGAAGCTCCGGCATTAATCGACCTTAGGAAACAGTGAGAGAAGGAGGAAACCACGACAGTATTCGAGTTTCTGTGCAGTGTCAGTTGATGTTCCAACAGCATAGATCAACCGGATACAATCAGTGAAGCAATAAACAACGGGATCCAGATGAAAGGTCTATAAAATGAATAAGACTATAGCTGCTGTCCTAGAAGGGAGAAACTATCACAAGATAGAAATACCACACACATTAGGGCACACGAGAGTCCAAGGCAAAGGCTTCTCCTGCTTTTTGCCTTTTAAAGAAAGGCATTTCAGAGCAAACCTGGGAACTGTCAAACTTGGATAGTTTCTCTGCAGAAAGCCAGAGACCCCAGTTTAGTGAATCCAGAGTAGGAGTCACACAAACCCCACCTCACATCCCTCTGATGTAACAGTCGGGGGGTTTTCTGTAACAGGAAAAACGTGGCAAAAACATGTCAAATAAACATTAGCTCTTCAGAAAAGGTGGGAAGAAAAACAAAGACAACACAATGGGGAGTGTACTGCACCGCGAGGCCCTGTGTAACGTGGAGCACCACAGATCAACGTGCCAATAGTGAAAGAAAGCTAAAATATAACGTGCAACATTGCCAAGCGCGTCTGCACCGCTTTAGTCGGAGATTTGGAGGAGCTCAAACCAGCAAAGTAGCTTCACGTGGGTTACTACTGTATGTAGTGTTGAAACAAAAAAGTTATTCAACTTAACATTTGCTGTTGTGACCGACAGGAGACAGACTTACTTAAAGGATCAACATCATAACTGCAAGCTCTATTGCTGCTGCAGTAACACACACGCATAACTCTTGTCTATTAAGCCCATAAACATCAGTACATTTATCAACACATTGAGACTGCTTTTGAGACTTAACACCGCTTAACATGTTACCTAATCTGTGAAACAGGTTTCAAATGAAGCACTAGCAGCAACCGGCGACTTTGGCCTTTGCATGTTCTATAAACACACGAATGAAAAAACAAAGCTAATGCAAAGGCTTTCCCTTAAACAAACCACGTATGTAGGTATATGTCAAAGTTCAGCTGCTGAAGATGTCCACAGTGTATTCATTGGCGACTGTTCCAGTGTTGTTTGTTATGGTTTCTACGGTCTCATCAAATGTGCCACTAAGGTCACAACTTGCCGCGTCCAGCCCCTCAAAGAGCAGCCTGTGTTTACATGCTGTGCCTTTCCACAGTCCTTCCTGTTCCACTATCCCATCTTTTCCAGCCCGAATCCCTGCTCCACCCCCGGCTCCCACCTTTGCCCTCAACGCCGCTTGATGGCCCGTCTCTGCCAGCTGACCACACAGCAAACATTACTTCATTCACGACTTCCTGACCCTTAGTACCAGCCTGCGAGCAAGGAAATGAGAAAACAAGTGTGTGGTGTTGGCTGATCACAGATACACTGAAGCAGCTTCGTATCTTTCTGGCACAAATAGTCGTTTGAGGCACCTTTCACTGCAAGATGGCTGCAACTATTTCCACCAAAAAAGGAGCTTCAGACGTACTGTGTGCCATCCAGCTATAAGAGCCGATCATAGTTATATCAGGCCTTCTTCTTTCTGGAGTGAGAGATAAAAAAGCGTTCCTCTCACATGACTTCATGTCTTGTGCTAATGCGATTTTAATGAAAGATTGTGATGTGGCTCTTTGGCAGAATCCGCTATTGTGATTACAGAGAGCAGCAGCGAGCCAAAGCACACCATGGCAGACTGCTATGCCATAACCTGCACACTACTAAGAAAGAAACCTCCACAAGGCTGGGTTTTCAAAAAGGAACTGAAAGTAAAGAAGACAGAAGATGGCGTGTGAGCCAGTTGGTCAATTCATGAGAGGAAAAGCAGCTGTGGAAGTGACCCCACTACAGCAATAATAGAACCTATCACTATTAAAGTACTAAAGCTGGCTGAGAAACATGAAAGATGAAGAAAACAGGCTCCTTATAAATGTAGACTTCATGCTTTTTCCTACAAACAAGAAACGCGAGGGTACGAATAGGACACAGTTCCTGGGACGGAAACTCTCCGAAACAGAAGCACATCTGTGTGGTGCTCCTCTAGTGGGCACTTCCATGTCATGGCTCTCTGGCCTGGACTCCGCATTAAAGTTTCCTCTCAGAGCCAAGGACTTTCCGTAGTGGGACATCCTCTCTGCCGTAGGAGTGGGAGTTGCTGAACCAGTGAGGATGGACTGGGAGTTAAGGGATCGAAAACTCGAAAACCACACAAAGCCTTTCATCACGCAACGTTTCACGCAATATACAACACAGACCTAACGATTCAGGGTAACAACACACTGCCAGTTCAACCATCTTTACAGCTCTAAAGCTGCACAGCACAAACAAGACAGATTTCAAAGACACAAAATGTACAAAAATGATATATTCTACAATGTCTATGACGAAAAGAACCAAACACAGGGTCACATTGTCAGGGCAATATCCAAGTAATAAACAAGACTGGGGCTGAATGAACAACCCTGTTATATCATAACTCACACCTAGAATGTAAACATTCTACTGTTTCTAGAGCTACAGTAGTTATTACAAGTGGACATTTATTATATTGTTGCTCTTGTAATGTCCTACGAGAAAAATTGACTTTTCTCAATTTAAATTTAAACCTTCAACAAGCCTGCTTTTTACTCAAACAACAAAAACCCAAACTTTGCTTGACTGACAGCTACCCAGGCCAGTTTAACATTAACGTTAAATGTGAAAAAAAAACCACGCCCTGTGTAAACAAGTCTTTTTATGTCTTCATAACATCTAAAACAACCAGGCTGGGTGACACCACTTTAACAAGTTGCCGAGGCAGCTGACTAATGTTGGAGTTGCTCTACTACCCCTATTAGTGAGGAGAGCAAACACCTAGTGATTTCATGCCGACAGAAAGGACAGGAGCTACAGTATATTGACAAACCATGAAGGCCTGCAGCAAAGGCTGAACAACGTGAGGGCAGCGCAGAACACAGGAACGTGACAACCAGTTCCTTCCTGAAGCTTCGGCTGACTTTGCAATAGTCCCACTGGGAGTGTGTGACCAGGGTTCCCCTTTTGCCACACTCTCTCAAGGGAGCACCGACTTAATTAGTTTCAAGAGAAGAGACATTTGATCTATGTCAGTGTCCTTCACAGCTCTCACGTGTGGTGAGACGTACAAGACGCGACATGTCCTGCTGAAATCAGATACCCATGAGTTAGTACTAGTAACCAAGCATCAGCAGAAGCTCATCTGTGACCAACAGTGAACACACTGTGGTGGTTCTCCTGGTAGCTGCAAAGGCTGACTTGTGATCACATCTCCGTTAATGAGTCACACACAGAACTAAAACCACATTTCATGTTGATATAATTGAACAAACCAACTGGCCACAAGTACGCAAATAGCAGTTCAACACAACAGTGAAGTACAGCGCAGGACGACGAAGAGCAACAGCAGCATTAAACCGTGAATGGTTCCACTCATGTCAGCAAAGAGCAAGACTGAGTCTGTGCAATGAAGAGAGACTGAGGTGAAGGGAAACAGCAGCGACTGAAAAATCCAGGCGTTTCTCATCGCTGCAACATATGAATACAACAGAACACTTTCGAGGGATTGTACTTTAACAATTTTATACTTATATATCATAAAACACCTGCTCTTTTGAGGTGTTGCAAGATGGTTATTATTTCAGTATAGTCCGAATTCAAACACCTTGAGGATGTGGTGGCAGCACAGCATGTAAAAATGTGCCTAAGACTAAGCTACTGTACTTCTGTATATTATAATTCCTTAGTCCCAAAAACATGACAATTTAAAATGCCTTGTTTTATACTCATAACTCTCTCAAAGGCAGACGAAACAGTAGAATCCTTGCAAATGACTTTGACAATTAACTGCTTATTAAAATTGTTGCAAATCTGAGAAATTGTTTGAGAAAATTAGCAATTAAATAGCTTTGTGTGATGTGATTGCATCCCTAAGGGGTAACAGTAAGTGAAAAGGCACCATTTAGTTTCGCTGTCTGTAGGGTTAAGGACGCCAGTAAAAGTCTGCTTATGGTCTTTGGCACTGTGCAGTCAGCATCTTACTCAAACCTCTGAGTGAGTCAGGTCCTGACGTTGCTGACGTCTTGCATAATAAATTTTGTCCTAAAGGCAAAATTACAGACATACCTGAGCAGCTGAATATAACCAGCATCATGGAAACAACTACTAGTAAACATGTTGTGTGACAGCCCAGAGCCCTGAACAGTTAAAGCCCTTCTGCAGGGACATGCATGGAGCCAGTCTGTGAACACCACAGTACTGAGACATCAGAAACTGAAATTATTTCCAGTTTTCAAAATGAAATTGGACTGTTGTGATTTAGAGCGAGTGTGATGAGTCCTGGGGGGGTTTCTGGTGAGAGCAGGTCTAATAGCTGCGTGTTGAAATCTTGCTGTGGACACTGGGCACCAAGTCGGAGTAGAGGGAGATAACAATCTAATCATTCTGGGCCAGCTGAAGAGTGTGGCCGTGAACAAACAAGGCGGGGACGTCATGAAAAGAAAAGACGTTTTAATCCAAGTTTCAGCCACGAAACATGGATAAATGTCCCGAGAGCAGACACCAATGCGTGGGTCAGCTAGAGAACAATAAACAAGTCCACTTACGCTTGGTGGCATTGATGAGGTTCTTCCCATCTTTGTAGAGCTCTTTAATGAACCTGTTGGTTTTGTCCAGCTCCGCTTCGTGCGCCTTGATGTTGTCCCTGAAGCCGGGGCTGTCCAGATAGCACTCACTGAACTCCAGCGGGTGTAGTCCCATGTCTGCGCCTCAAAGACGGGAAACCCTCGCGAAATGCACTTCGCTGTGTGACTGAAATAAAAAAATTAAAAAAAAAAAAAAACACTCGAGAGAGAAATCACTGCCGAGTTTGCTGGCGTTTCGAGTGTAGAGGAGAGCCCGCGGCTAGCGCTACGTGGAGTAGCGGCGGCTAACGGTGGCTAGCATGGTGACTTGTCCTCCTGGCGCGGGTGTTGCTCCGCGGCGGGCAAATAACGGCGACTGCAGCTCAACAGGTACACGGAGGGGACGGTGACAACGGCGCGCTGCCAGGTGGGGCTCTCATCTGAAAACGGACCGCGGGACTTGTCAGAAGGTCATGGTGCCTCTGCCCGACGTCTCCTTGCTCCAGCTAACTCACTCCTCCTCGCAGGGTGACAGATTGAGAAACTCCGCTGACATATGTGTGTGAAGCAAAAACTTCTTCCGAAGAGTTCCTGACGTGGGCAAGATCGTTAACGCGCCTCGACGTCCGGCTTTGTTCGTGTTGAACCGCGTCAAAAATGTATATAAACAGAAGCAAATCCGTGAAGTTGGATTTGATTCCAAGTGATACGAGTTTCACAATCAAAGCGATATTGATCATTTTATTAACGAAATCCGTAATTATACCTTCATACAAGCAGGTACTGTACGCAGGTTTAAGCTAATTCTGCATAAATATCTAATTATCACCAAATAACTCACGAGGCCCTACTATTCTATGTTACTTACAAAAATGCCTGCTTACGTTAAACTCGTAGGCAATGAAAAGTTCATTTTGTGAATTCTCTAAACAAGAAAGCATTAAGGGCAATATTGCAGCAGTGCATATTTTGTGGTATTGATCTAAGGTGACAATGATCTGGTTTCACATCATGAAAGTGCCTGTGCAGAGCTGTCACAGACAACACTATAGGGCTATATGCAATTTGTAGGTAGGAGCTATCTTGATCCTTTATGCTCTTTGATAATGGCTCACGCTTAGTCTGGCATTGGTTCCATGGAGGTATATCTGAGACGGTAACATTAGCTTGAATGCAGTTTGTACGTACACAATTAAATTATTCTTCCCCATACAGTGAAGTGCGTGTTATTCATGCTCTAAAAATTTACGTTTGTTACGTTGAGCATGTGGAACCTTTCTCCCGTCACATGTTTCGTCCGGGGCGGTTCAGCGCTCGGATACATCTCGTGTTTTAACGATAGAGCTTTCCACCATGGAGGAATTTGATCATAAATGCAGGAATGCTTTTTTTCTTTTAATAGCTGTAACGCGGCGTTTAGTATAAATATATGACACTTGTTGACATACCGATAACCTTTCACAGCGACTGGCAGGACAGGTTTTATCATGCGAGCACGCTAACGTTAGGCTGGTTCCAGGAGAGGCTGTTCACTGCTAACGGCGTTAAACCTGTTTGCTAAATTAGCGACAACATCCCGCTAAAACCCCAGAAATCGTTTTTCCAGCACAGACAACACAGTAAGTCAAAGTAACTCAGTAATGCTACCTGATGCCTGCGAACAATTGTTTTTTAAATTAACTTTATTTTACAAGGAATTTCCGTAAAGGTATGAATAAACTCAGTCCGCTTATAAATTTCAGTAATACGTTTCCATTTTTGACTTCCTCTATAAAATTAAAATAATTTCAGCTTAAATCAAAGTTTGGAGCTGGTGGATCTTTGTGATTGAGAAATACAAAGCCTCACACGGTTTCCTATGTTAGCAAAGAAATTACAAGCATATTGCACCATGGTGTTTTTATAATTCCGTACTTATATTTGTATATATACACAGCATAGAAAGACTAAGACCACATTGCCTTCAGATATGTTTTTGTTTAGGAATTTTCAAAAACCCTGGTGTTTAGGGGGTTAGGGTTAATTTTGCTTTAAAAATTATTTGAATGATTAACCGGTTATTCTAATAATAATAATAATAATAATAATACAATCATGGTAGAGTTTTTTCTGTCAGTTGATAAATTAAAAAATTGTTGCAACTTGTCCTACTTCAAGTGGTTTTGGTCTGTCTGTGTATACATTCAGTATCATTTGTCACTGGACTCACGAAACCGCTTTCTATTTTTTTTTTTTAGGTATGCCTAATGCCACTGCGAGGCCGAAGCATGGCAGAAGGACCAGACGGCGACGCCGGGAGGACCCTGCCCGGAATGAGCTGGTTTCTAGTTCCCTCGAAAGTGCCCAACAGTGTCTGTTTCACC
Source organism: Macropodus opercularis (assembly GCA_030770545.1). Lineage (NCBI taxonomy): Eukaryota > Metazoa > Chordata > Actinopteri > Anabantiformes > Osphronemidae > Macropodus > Macropodus opercularis. The sequence continues at coordinate 5,341,120 of CM061089.1, forward strand.
AGGATTATGGAACTGCGTTTGTTCACTACCTTCTGGCCCTCAACCTTGCCCCTGTGTTTAAGGACTTTGCAAGGGTAATGACTGTTTACACTACTCTGAAAACCGGACCTCTTACATTCACTGTCAGACATTGTGGACACATAACTGTTAAACAGCTATAGTCTGCGTCTGAATTATCACTTTCTTGTTCTCTGAACACTGCTATTTTGTTTAATTGTGAAATATTTGAGTCCATTTACACATTTCAAACTGTTTTTTAACATCTTCCTCTCAGGAGTCCTTTAGGTTCACTCTTTTCAAATGGGCAGAGGAGCTGGACTCAGTGGGCCGCATCCAGGAACTCTTTGACTCTTATGAACAAGCTCTGGAGCTTTTCCCTGCTGACGAGGTCATACTCAACAGCATGGGTGAACACCTATTCAGGTACTGGCCACCTCTGAATAAATGTTTATCACTGTGTAAATAGGTGTCACCGCTTGTGTAATTACAGGTCATACTGCAGTTTATCATTTTATGAGTATAGTAGTAGTGATATTGTTTCTTTCATTTTATTGTTAAGGATGGGATTCAGAGATGAAGCTGCAGGTCATTTCCATAAAGCCTTAAAACTGAGACCGGATTATCCTGAGGCCAGGGAAAACTTTTACCGCGTGGCCAACTGGCTGGTAGAACGCTGGCATTTTCTAATGCTCAATGACCACGGGAGGAACCGGAAGTATCAGCAAGCCATTCAGAAGGCTGTGCAGAGTGGCTGCAACACTGTACTTGACATAGGTACTGGCACTGGGATCCTTGGGTGAGATATTTTCCATGAGAATTTGGATTTTCTTTTTTTCTTTTTTGGCATCTGCTGTATTTGTAAGTTAGAACCTGATCCCAAAAGACTGGCACATTTGTGAAGTTTAGCTAGAGCAGAGTCTGTGTATTATCTTATCCTGATGTCCTGGCTCTGTCTGTTTAGCATGTGTGCCAAGAAGGCAGGGGCAGCCGAAGTGTATGCCTGTGAGCTGTCCAAGACGATGTATGAACTGGCCTGTGAGGTGGTGGCTGCCAATGGAATGGATGGCAGTATTAAGATCCTCCATATGAAATCCCTGGAGATGGAAGTACCAAAAGACATCCCACATAGGTACAGAAAAGTTTGCACCTAAACTCTGATCCTGCAGCAACAGTACATCTGTCAGTGTTTGTGTTGTTACTAATGATAAAAAAATGTTTGTGTTTTTTCAATAAATTAAATGTTTTTAGGGTATCATTGGTGGTGACAGAGACTGTAGATGCAGGATTGTTTGGTGAGGGCATAATAGAGAGTCTCATTCATGCCTGGCACCACCTCCTGCTGCCTCCGCAGGTAACTTCAAATATTAAACACAGAACAGATGAAACAGAACATTGTCCTCCAGTCACCACTGTACAATATTAACATGTATTTTTTGCTGGCATTGCAAACCTGTTGATGTTCACGCCGATGTACCCACAAACATAAGCATGTCAAACATGTCAGATTTCATAAAGTCGTTAAACCCTACGCATCCACTGGCCCAGCAAAGAAATGGAGAAGAAAAGTGAAGACATATTTAAGTCTATGATACCCAACTTTACAATGCACATGCAGTGAAATTAATTAACTTTATATTAACTTGAACAGTAATTGGCAAATAGTACAGGCACCAGTTAACATGAAGTCTGTTATGTGAACATTTGTGCTGTAGTGTCACAGAAAGCTCACATTTCTTGTTTTTATAGAGAGGAGAGAATGAATTCAAGGACCAGTCTGCCACAGGACGGGTTATCCCTGCTGGAGCCACTGTGTTTGGTATGGCTGTCGAGTGCATGGAAATCCGCCGGCATCACAGGTAGGCTCTGGAAAATGTCCCTGCATGGGCATGTGTAGAATATGGTTTACTGTTGTGAACTTTTGATTTAGTTTACTTGTGTATGTCACATATAAGGTCTGTGCTTCAGTTGTTTTGAGGTGTCGCTACAAGGTGTCTGGACCTGACCTGAACCTTTACACGCTGTTTTTTCCATAAAGGCTTTGTGTGTCAGAAGTTGGCAGTCTGTCCATGGCTGCAGCTGGAGAGCTGCGTAGTCCAGTTAGCTGCAGCTCTGAGCCAGATGACTCCATGGAGCCGTACACAACAGAGAGACTCAGCAGACTGCCAGGGGGATACAAACCCCTCACAGAGCCCTTCACAGCCCTCAACATAGATTTCAATAACGTGCAGGTGAGCATAAACATCCCTGACAACTAACCTTTTTAATAGATTATGTGTATATAAGTGGATTTGTCAGATAAATTATCTGTTCAACTCGCTGTATGTGTTTTGACCTTTGCCAACTTTTGCAGCCTCTTTGTGTCTGGTACCCAGCTCAGAGAGAAATCCTAATGTTTAATTTCTTGCTTGGTTTCAAGCGGAATAATTTCCTGGGTGGGAATATAATTTATTTACCTGACCATATGTCTGTTGATCCTATGAAAAAGATTTGCTGCTTAAATACTGCTCGTATCCATATCATGGGTACACATTATTCATCTATGAGCCTGCAGGGAGTGTCTGATTAATTAGCTTTCAGTACCGACCTTAGAGCGTTGTTTGTCTGCCAGACACAAGGCACCTGTAGGATAATTTGTTAATATGTTTATCCACAGACAAACTGTTAAACCGTCTAGAAGCAGTGACCTGAAGTTACTTTAGCAGAGACATAGTACGTGTTCTGTTCTGTTGATGACGCTATTGTCCTGTCCTGTAATTTTATGGCCTTAGTTGCTAAGGGAAACCAGTTGTAATTGTACAGTCATCTGGGAGTCTCACAGTACACTTTTACTTACCATTCCGTGTTGCTGATTGAGCTTGAAATGGCTTCTTGGAATAAATCTCTCTAGTTTTTAACTGAACCACTAGATGAGTGACTCTTGCTTTGGCCTCTGGTAACACACAGCATTTAGCCCTAAAGGAAGCTTGCAAGTGTGTTATAGTTTGAATAATCTATTGATATAACATGCTACTGTTCTCAGCTTTGTGCCACATAGCAAGTTGCTGGGATGAACAAACTGCTTTACAAAAAAGCCTTTCACTATAACTATGAATCAATAAATTTGAAAACTAATCTTTTTGTAAACACACCCACAGCAGCTCCACTGACTCAGTTTGAACGTCTTTGTGTTGGTATCCTGTAGGAACTGGAGGGCCTGAGCTCCAGGGAGGTCCAGCGGGTCCGTCTCCCTGTCATTCAGGAGGGTGAGCTGGATGCCCTGGCTGTGTGGTTCCAGCTCCACCTGGACGAGGAGAGCAGTCTGTCTACTGGACCCCAGGAAAACACCTGCTGGGAGCAGGCCGTCTACCCTGTCCACAGCACCAAGGGTAAGAGGCAGAGAGCAAGGGGAGTGTGAGCAGTATTTTTTTATCTTGCTCACACTGATTTGACCTCATCTGAATGTCCAGTTGAAGGAATATCGCGTGTCCATGGATTAATTGTCGTTAGCAGTTTTAACTGTTTTATTCAAGCATCTTTGTGAATTAGCAGAATTTATGCGTTTGTTTTTCGTCTTGCATTCTCATATTTTGACAGATGAGGGCAGTGTAATGTAAACCACATCAGTAGCACTTTTAAATGGAGGATAATTGCACAAAAACATTTAGCTTCTTAATTTCCGAAAAACTAAAAAACACATCTACTGAAAGGCAAGAGAGAGTCTTGCCTAAATTAAATGAAACAGTTGAAATAGTTTTGTAATGAAGGATAAAATGTCTCCTTAAACAGCATAATTAGATGTGCACAAAGTTTAAACTAGTTCCTGATTAATAAATTAAACGTTCCAGATCTGAACTAAAACCCCTGTACAGTCTTTACTTGCCAGTGTGAACTTAATAGCCACTGACATGAGGTGACATGTTCCAGTTGGCGTCGCAGTAAGTCGTCTTTCAGACAGGACTCAGCAGCATTTCACAGCGCTGCTAATTGGCTGGGGCAGCGTCGAGGGAGCTGCCACCTTTCCCAGTGATTGCCAACATCCGCTTCCCAGCACCGGTGACGTGTGCGCCGTGATCGCCTGTGACACTATTTAGCGTTCATGAAATTCTTATAGGCAATAAATATGCATTTTTCCCAAATGCCTTTGACAAGCAGCGTGCCGACATGAAGACATGAGCAGATGTTATTCCTGTAGGAATCCCACTCCCTCCCACCCTCTCTCTGTCTCTCTCTCTCTCTCTATACCAGGTCCCCTGAATCTCCTTTCTCTGTCGTCCTCTACTTCTTCCTCTCCCTTTTCATTCTACGTCTGTTTCTGATTTTAGCTGTTTTGTTAGTTTTCTTTTATACAGTAGGTGTAGGTAAACCCTTCAGTTCAATTTTCAAAACTTCTTTTCCTTAAAAATCTCTTTTCAGATATTCCTATTTTGAAAAGTATATGATCACACAAAAAAAATGTGATTATAAATAAGGTAATGTTTATATTTCAATAATCGTCTGTCTATCTTTTGCTGACTTTGTTTTGGTTGCATTACATTATTGTAGTCAATGTTTTCGGTTGTTTTTACAGGATTCGCCCTGAAACCTCATGATGAGCTTGTTGTTGAAGTCTCCTGCCGTGACGCCTACTTGAGGCTTTGCAGTGTTGCTGTTATTAGAGACGGGCATGAAATCCGTCTGGACAAGCATGTGGACCAGCAGCCGATTAAAAGTCCCATTTCAAACGCAAACCCAGAGGCTGAACTCTGCAGTGCATTGGCGTGTCTTCAGACTGACCAGAGTCTAACAAAAGACTTTTGCATGCTGGAGTGTTCAGAAATGGCGCTTCTGAACCATCAGGACTACCATCAGAGTTTTTGCAGGGCTCTGGGCAAACTCATCTCCCAGCTGAAGAGCAAATGTGAAACCCAGGAGCAGCGTTCAGGTGTTGAGTCAGACCTCGGTGAACGTGTTAACACCACAAACTGTAGTGACCTGCTGTATGTGCTGGATGTTTCAGAGGGCTTCTCTCTGCTCTCCCTCATTGCTGCCAGCCAGGGTAATGTAAAAGCCTACAGCTCTGTGGAAAAGAACAAGCAACAAGATGTGCTAAGAAGACTGGCTCACTCCAACAACATCCCAGAGCAGCATCTGGAGTTCTGGCTCAATCGCTTGGAGGATGAGCAGGGGATGCTGCAGAGGCCGTCCAGGGAGAAGCTGTGGAGCGCCATCATCCTGGACTGTGTCGAGACCTGTGGTCTGATACGACAGAAGCTGATGGAGAAAGCCTCTCTGGCCAGGTGAGTAGATACTAGAACGGTTGAACTGAAACAAGCAGGGATGCACAGATGTTTGATGCCCTATTAAATTTGCTTTGTAGTTCTGATTGTCACATTGTTGCGTATGTAAGATGAAAGAATGCATTTCTATGTTTCTAGGTGTCTGCTGGAGGAAGGGGGGCATATTTTCCCTCAGCGGATTGTGGTGCATGGTATGCTGGTGGAGTCAGACATGTTGCTGCTGGAGAGTGCAGTCCAGGGTCAGCAGCCCACACTGGGATTCAATATCGCTCCTTTTATCAACCAGTTCACTGTGAGTAAATGTAATCTGTCATAGCTATCTGTCCAATATTGAAGTACTACATTCACATTTACTTTGCGTGTTAGTGCAATCAAACATCTAATCAAAACCAGGAGACTAAATTAGTTATAAGGCCTTTAAAGGTAGGTCATATCAGATACACCTTAGATTTTGGTATTAATCGAGCAAATGGGGAGCAAGAAATGAAGTAATGTAGAATAACCTCATTGTATTTAATAACAATTAGGACCAATTAAAAAGCCTGATCATTTTATTATGCATTTATAGAAAAGAATAGAGCGAGAGGGGAGTCTGGGGTTCTTTGCTTAGATTGCTGCCCCTGTGACCGGGCCCCAGATAAGCGGATGAAGATGGATGGAAGGAAAATATATTGTTATACATATATTGTTTAAAAGTCTGAAAATCAGTTGAGCTTGTTATACAATATACCTATTTTTTTACTATATTTAATTATTTATATTATTTTACTCCTACGTTTCTTGATGTTGTTATAATACTAACATAATAAATTCACAAGTCTATAATAATTCAGTGGAAATGAAGCTAAAAAATGAAACTAAAGCCATATTGTCAAGCTGAAGCTTCTTCTGGAGTTACATGAGTTGTGAAATCTTTCTTTTGGCCACTGGTATTTTGTATTCTATCTCAAGTTTCTGATGCAACCCTCGATATTGGCATTTCACATACACTATGCTGTGTTGCCTTGGGGTTTTGTTAAATATGATTGACTGCACAGTGCAATATCACAAAAATGAGATCATAATAATAATCAGGTTCTGAAATCAGCCAGGGTCAATTCAGGAATCAGTTGTTTTGATGTTTGCTGATGGTTTGACTTCGGTTGGACAACGTGTTTCACTTGAAAAACCAGGACTGTGTTTTTTGTTGTGCAGCTCTGTTTGATGTGCACTTCCCAGCTGTGTTTAAAAAAGCTGTGAAATCCCTTTGAATTCTTCTTCTTTATTTGGTCTGGAAATGATCTTTTTTATATCCAGCATCATGTTTGTGCTCTAATTTTGCAGACCCCTCATGGGACGGCCTTTTGTTTTAACAGATGTTGTCTTTGAAGCCCTCAGTGGAGGGCACTTTCTAGCACAACTGTCACACAAGACACAAGACACAGCTTGGCTCAAGACATTCCTACCTGAATCCATCAGTACACATTACGTCAAGCACATCAAACAGCAGACTCTGAGGTCTGCACAACTGTGACAGGGAGGAGGAAAGATTCTTTTGTTCTGCAGTAAAGGAAACTGACACTTTCTGTGGTACACTTTGGTTTCTCTTGCAGATTTTGTATGTGCTGCCCTGCAGCCATGGTTTGTTTGGCGAGTTTGGGTAGAATATTCTAAGCATGATTTAATTGATGCTTTATCTGCACAAGTTACAACCTAACATGGATGAATCATTGTTGTGTGAGTGCCAGCATCAACCATGAGTCAACCTCTGCTTGACATGTGATGCACTACAGAGGTCTGTCTTTTTAAAGTGTGGATCCAGTTTATATAATTAATGTTTTTAAGTACATCATGTACAATGGTATGTAGTTAGAAGTGCAAAAGTTGAAAAGTATTTTTAACTTGTGTGGAAAAGCCATTTCCTGTCTTGTGGACAGCGGTTGCCAACCTCGGCACCTGTTCTGCATTACATCGCTGCCTGATCCAAGTTGCACTTCCGCCATGTGCTTTAATAAGGCTTTATAGTATGTAGTTGATTGTGGACACTGTCATCACTCAGTTCAAACAGCTTTTTAAACATGTTTATCTATTCTATCCGTTAGGTACCGGTCCATGTGTTTCTGGACTTTTCCACACTGGAGTGCAGACGTCTGAGTGAGTCCGTGGAGCTCTTTGTTCTCGACCTGATGAATACCAATGCAAACTACACCAACAGAGAGGTCAAGGTAAGGCATACAGCATGATTGGACTTAATAATACAGTTACCTGTTCAACGGTGCTGTAATACAAACGGCGCTGAACTGTTAGTGTAGTTTAAAATCACTGTACGATCATACCTCACTAGAAAGGTAGGAGTTGTTGTCAAAAATACCTTGATAAGCCCTGATTCCCATTTGCCAGGTCCAGGCTACATCTGCAGGAAGAATAACTGCAATTCCGTTCTGGTACAACATCTTCCTCTACCAGGAGATCAGTGTCAGCACCCTCAGCCAGAGGTCTCACTGGAAGCAGGCGGCTGTTGTTCTGCAGCAGCCCCTGCAGGTACGGGCCGGAGACTGGGTCCGACTCGCTGTGAAGCTCTATAAAAGCACCATCTCCATATCCGCCTATGTAGACGATGCCCCAGGGCCAATGGAGTGATCTGACCTCTCTTTACATACTAGGAACGTAGGAAAATGTATTAAACTCTATGCATTGTGTTAATACTGGAGAGATTCTATCCAGTGTTCTCTTTCCAAAAATGTCATGCCAGTCTTCAGATTTCCTAGATTCTAGACATGTGGACTCTTGAGAGGAGATTAAACACAAATAATTGTCCTTTGTTTTAGTTATTTGTGCCATAAGTCAAGACATTTATGATGTAAGTATTTGACATAGATATTAAAGTTGTTCTTGGATTGTTGATTTTATAAAGATGTATTGATAAACCTCTTAAGAAATGCAGAGCACTAAAATGAATGAAAAGGTAATTCTGATTTATTTAAAAACTGTCAAGGATAGAGGTAAATGAAACAGTGGAACATCAGCTCTGATAGTCATTTTTTAATAAAAAATAAAATGACATAAGGCAATGCAGCATGCAGTAGGTAGACATGATGCAGATTATCCTGCTGATATGACACATTTATCAGTAAATGCTACCGCCTCATCAAATTGATATCTGTACGTTAAAATGCCTAAATCCATATACCGAAGGTCAGGATGACAAATCTGTACGACTTAAACAAATGGCTTGGGTTTCGTTGCTGATAAGTTGATCCGTGTTACAGGCCAACGGCCTGAAGAGAATACTGAGCCTGTTGAATAAAGGCTAAAGTAACATAGTGGAGAGATTAGTTCCATATTTAGAACAAGGCATCTGAGAAGATTAGCAAATACATTTCTATTACACTGAAGTGAGCTGTTTGCAGTAGAGCACTGAAAGTCGGTGACAAACTGGGAATGTGCTTTTTGACCGTACTCATCCATCCATTCATGAATACAGGGTTAGGGTTAGCTAGGACAGAAAACGGTCTTCTATAATCAGTAGAAAGCTAAATGCAGTGTGGACGTTAGATCATGTATTTCAGTATTTGTCTATTTCTGTCGTCACATCTGACATTGTGACATACAGTGAAGGGGCATTTAGACACCACACAGTCTCTCATCTGAATATCACAGACTGCATTCTTTGAAGAAGGGTATGAGACGCACATTAAAACTGAGCGTACATCTTTCCCAGTTATACGGGTTGAAAACCAGCCTGGTTTAGCCTGCTGAGTCCGAAACCTAGTACAATAACAAATGGCATCAAATGTGCATCATCTACTACAGCTCTTTGTGCTAAAACACCACTGAACATTCTTGCAGCTGTCACTTGCAGAGAGGTCCATTTTGTTTTGTAGTTCTAAATTTGCCCGCTCTGCCCTTTTAAATATTAGTTTCTTTTGCATTGCATCAGTAATGTCTGAGAATAAAGGGCAAAGCCAGTAAAGGGGTCCTGCCCAACTATGTGTGGGCGAGTCTGTGTGTGAGTCCTGATGATAGGCTAGGTGATCTCGATGAGATCGGCCTCTGTTGGTTCTTTGGTTTGATTGGTGTCTCCTTCTTCCTGAGTTTCTTCAGGCGTAGCCTCGTGTTCTTCGTCCCAAGGAGCTGAGCTGAGCCCAGCGGGAGCTGACACAGAATGTGGCGTGGTTTTCCCCATGCCTTGGTACTGACCTTTGGGTGACGCCGGGTTGGTCACTGAATCTGTGATGGCATCTTGGGAGGCTGAGGACAGTAGGCCGGATCGTTCGCCATCACTTTGTGCCTCGCCAAAGTATGATTTCCTTGGACGTCCCATCACTGTTCTCCCTGTCAGCGAGGTCAAAAAGGTTTAGTCTTGTTGGTCAGTATGCAAGAGAAAACATATTAGAGTGCACTACTACTAGCCCAAGGGCACATACCAACATTGCGAACTTGTTCAGAAATATCTGCTCTGACGTCAGAGATGTCCCACATTGCCATGAAAGAGTCAAAGCAAGAGACCTCCTCTGCCTCCTGAATGTAAGGCTTGTAGGTGAAGCTGAAGTGATGGGCAATAGCTGCCAGAAACATCTCCACACATATGACAAAGTCCTGCAGGCAACGAGACAGATGTTTGCAAAAGGAAAGGAGGAGGAAATCAGGAATGAAAACAGGAAATCTATCGCTATCTGTCTCTTACTTTTTGCAGCTTACCTGTAAGCCAGTAGCAACTGCTTCCACACTTTTCCAGTCCCATGTATGGTGCTCTGAGATAATTCCCACTTTCACCAGTAAAGCAATAAACACAGCTTGCCTGAAACAATTTGAAAACGAACGCGTGCGGTCTGTTATTTCACTGACAAGCAAGTGTAATATGAACAAACATAATAATCGTGTCATCACATTTGATCTGGTCTGACTGAGAATTACCAGAAAGAGACAAACACCACCATTTTGACACACAGGAATTTGCCCACTGGTTTGATTGGACTCAGCTCCTCTCTCAGAGCTCTGTAGAACAGCACCAGGCAGTACATGGCAAACTAGTTTAAGACAAAAGATAGCAAAACTGAATTCACAATAAGATGCATGCACGTCCTAACACACCTCCAGGCCTCACTTAATAAATTATAAGCATAAAAAATAAAAACATCATTACCAGCTGTGACATATTATTAAAGATGACCAGGTAGGTCCACGCATTTCTAGAGCTGAAATTCCCTTCATCGTAAACACCACACAGCTGACAAATCCTACGAGCAATAAGACGCATTCACAATAACGACCAATACCAACAGTAAACAAAATACATGAATCATTTATATACAGACAGCATTTCATAAAGCAGTGATCACACTTACAAGGCAATCACTGTAGTAACAGGTCTTACAACAGTGTACTGCAACACCCCCAGTTTGCATCTCAACAACAGAACCCTGCAAAGGAAATGTTAAAGACTTTAATATTTCAGGAGGGGATGTTAATGAAATACAAAGTTAATAAAGGCTGATGCTGCTGGCCTGACACAGAACACTGATCCTCGTGTTAAACAAATCCCTCTGTACAAAATAAAATACACACATACACTATGTTGCCAAAAGTATTCGCTCACCCATCCAAATAATGGCATTCAGTGCGCAAAGCAAGGTTCATAAAGACAACATAGTGTACAAGGAAACCAGTTACTGATGTTGTCTGACTAAGGCTAATTTGAAGCTGGTGACACTCCTTTGAGGAAAATGCCACCTGAACACTGATCACATTAAATCACATCGGTATAGCCAAGAAGTGCATGTCTAAAGGACATTCCGTTCTGAGTGCTAACATTAAAGAGCAGTATGGCAAACTCACTCTCCCATTGGCCACGGGGGACAACAGCAGAGAGGAGGAAGGTGTCCCTGCTGCTCCTGAACCTCCAGCATCAACACCAGACTGGGGTACTGATTTTCCAGGTAGTTAAGCAGAAAGGTCATGAAGTTGTAGATGACGTAGGCTTCGTAGCACTCTCTACACGTGTCCACATAAATTGCTATGCTGGGGTATTTCAATGCAATCCACTGTAAAAAATAAGAAAAAAAAATGTAATTGTTGACAAAATATAACATCCTGCTTAGAAAATGTCTCAAGAGAATGATCAGCTCATTGCAATGCTATACTTTAATATACTTGAATGCATTTGGGGAACTATGGCTTTAATTTACTAACACACAACCTACACTGTCCAGACTGTAGATTGGGACCATCCATAATATCCTGAAAAGAACACAAATAATTAAAAAAAACTAACATTTCAGACAACTGATTATAGATGACATGATTGCTGACTTGTTTTACCTGATGATTGGTTTCTGAAGCTCAGGCTGAGTGTAGTGAACCAGGTGTTGGAGAATACCCCATAGTGATATAGGTATGGTCATGAAGACAAATATCCCAGCAATGAACCAAGCTTTATTATGTGTCCCAACCTGCAGTGAGGTAGAAGACACCGTCAACACACAACTCCTGTCTTTCTGTTGGCAGGAGTCTGACAATGTGATATGTGTCATGCTGAGGCTCTAATCGCACAAATTGCATCGTTGTATGAAGAACACACTACAATAAGTCTGAACCACTGCATTGTCATGTAAATTATTACCCAAATGTAATGTTTTATGTGAAAAGCCTTTCACATATAGCTTCTGTATTGAAAGGAAGAAGCAAACAAAGTACAGGCCATTGTAAAATGAAAGGAACTGTACACAAGTATACCAGACCTACACAGAGTCTCAGTGTTCTTTTAATAACAATTAAGCAACAACCGTCGGACTCATCAAACTGACCTCAGACTTCTGCAGCTCCCAGACACACAGGGGCAAGACGACTAACAGCAACAGAATATAGAGCACAACGACCAGCGGCCGGATCCATCTTCTCCAGTTCCCACAGGAACAGGGCATCTTCACCCGGAGACCTTGGAGGCCTTCAGACCACCGACAGGGAAAGTTCACCTACAAGACGCGGCTAACCTGACTCGACACATTTAACGTCACCGTTAGCTTCGCATTGCTACACTTTTTACCGACTCCCTGAGACCTAGAACGAAGCTCCGCTGTACCATACGAAAGTCAGCACATTCGCTGATCTTGCGGTTCACTCACGAGGACAAAGGTAAATAATTGTCATATGACTCTCAGCCAAGCCAAGTTGCTAATGTTAGCTTATCAGCTGTTTCACCATGTAAATAAACAAAGGTGATGCTGTCTGACCCTTTAAAGGCGTCTCGGCACCGAATATAAATAAAACTCGATCGATTCCCTACTTAAAACTGCACCGCTATTAGATTTTAAACCGGTCAGCATCGCTAAGTAAAAGTTACCAAAGAACTAATTGCTGTTGAGTATGTACTTCCTGTTGATGCCATAATCCCGCCCTACAGTCTACACAGTGATTGGTTGAAAGGACCCAAGTAGCCAATCAACGAATAGAGCCTGCTAGGAAATCTCGCGTCACGTAAGGGTGGTTTGGTTGCGCTGCATTGTCGTGGCTCTGGCCGCCAGATGGCGATGCGAGTTAACGCGTATCAGGGCAGCGGACCAAACGCTTCTCGCAATGAAAAGGATCAAATAAAGTTATATCTGCCATTTGATTTACCCGTTTACATGCACTCAGACCTGCCCATGTGTCGTGTAAATAGCGGTTCTCTACGTGTTTTCATATCAACTTTCCAAAGGCTTCTTTCAGGCCAAGACCAACATTTAGGTAAAACATCTGATTGTGTGAGTGAGCAATTTTAGACAGACACCATCTGCCATCACAGCACAAATGCATGAGGCATATTACAAAACACATGATTAAAGCGACATATACTGTATCTTAAAACTCCATATGTCGTTAAAACTCAAAACCAAAATTCAATAACATAATAACGTTTTTTGTTTTTTTTGCCATATTTGTAATTAAACGAAAAATGTTCTGGTTTTAATTTAATTTCAATTCAGACACGACATGAAGCAATCTACCAAAAGGTCAAACTTTTGCAGTTGTGTTCGTCCTGGAAAAGCCATTTCACTGTTTTAATGTTTTCACTGTTACATGAACTGTATGATAAAACAAACAAACACTTAAACTGTCTTTTTACCTTTTCTTCACGTGTGCGTGTGTAACCTTAAGAGTCTTTGTGTGTCTTTCTGTGAAATGAATGGAGGCAGAACTTTCCTCTGTTTCACTATGTCTCCACTGCCCCACAGTCACAAAAATCAGTGGCTGTTGCAGGACAGATTGTTCATAAATTTTGAATAGGTCCTTTTGGCTTTTATGAATTAGGAATAGTCTTTGCCACAAGTTGCGCAGAAGAGCGCCATGGTGGGTAGCTTGGAGGGATTGCCATGTGAAGTGGCATACAGGGTACAGCGATGTAAGGGCAGGGTAGATAAACATATGCTGTGTTTGATCAGACCCAAAACATATTTTAGCATAAAGGATGTGGCGTCCAGCACATCTCGCTGCGTTGCAGCCTCGACTGGAGGGTGATGGTGTTCATACAGCACGCGCCTTGCAGGAATCAAGAATGAATGGGAAAAGGAGGATGGATGGGTCTGAGGAGCAACAATAATCAATGCACAACAAAGGAGGAGACATGCTGTCTGATTCTTGGGATGTAGTGCATCAGCCAAAGTGCACCTCCTTTGTCAGAGCAATAGACAAGTCTGTAATTGTTCAACAATTACGTGTTCATTTTAATTCGTCTGCCATAGGAGTTTGTGTCAGGAAATGTTCAGACTCACACAGTGTTCACTTTGTTTCATCTGTCCCTGAATTACAACATAAGTAGGATGGAGCCCAAGAATTTCGGTCATACTGCAGATATGTATAATACTGTATGAAATAAGGAGAGTAGCCTTACTATAGCGGATTAAATAAATATATATATACAAACATCAGATTAGTTTAACAAAGAAATTCTGTGCCAAGGCTGAATCAAAATGCAAATCTTGATAGAAACACCTGTTTACTGTAACTAATTCTCTGTGAGTCAACCCTGTTGGTACGCTGGGTGGCACATTAAATCACTATGATGAACATGGGCTGTGCAGTTTGTTTTGAATCAGCTGACTCATCGCATTTTTCCATTCTTCTCTCGGTAAATGATAGTGAAGAGCTGTGTAACATTTATGTTATATCAAATTTATTACATCAATAGTTTAACTTATGCGATACGATAGGGTGTAAATGTGAATGGAGTCTGCATGAAGAACCTTTTCTGACCTTTGAGATTTGTACATTTTGTATATTTATTTTTCAGCATTATCTAATTCACTGCTGACAAGAAACAGAGGTTCCCACCAAATTCCACAGAAATAAAACCAACTCGTTTCACCCTCCTTCACTTTCTCTCACACTCTGCTTCCTCTTCTTCCCAGAAAAAGTTCTAATATGTGTGAGCACTGTGGTTTATGCTTTGCTTCATTAACATGGCGTTATAAGGCAGTAAATGGAGCAGCTCAGAGGAACCACAGTGTGCCATGATTAATAAAGAACCATTTTATAGTGTCTGTGACCCGCAGGAGACTTACCGACGCTCAAATCACCGGGCCGATGTCCGATAAAGCTACGGCTGCTGCAAAGCTCTGTTGATCTTGGCTAGTCCTCGCACCCTTTTCAACTTTGTGTACAGTATTACGTGGTTTTCTTAATGGCCTGCTTTTATTTTTTGAGAGAAAGGGAGCTAAAAAAGATTGTGATCGTAGTCACACTTTTGTTCACAGTATACAGTAAACTGTAAGAAGCTACCAATTAATTGGTATAAATATAAAGTGTTGCTTTTTATTTTTTTGTGTGTCACGTCAGTGCTGTTGAGTTTTTATCACCTTCCTAATATTAATGGGAATGTAGTTATGGATAAGCATTTTCCAACAATCATCCTTTGGGAAAGCAGAGTAGGAGTGAGTTATAGGTATGTGGCTGATAAAGTTCCCACTGTCCCTGTTGTTCACTTCCTCTGACATTAGCAGCCCTAAGGCCTCAGCTGCCAAGCAGGTCACAGTGTGCTCCAAATCGTTCCCAGACGCCTTTCTCATAGCGTAGACGAAGAACCGAAGGGGCCCCTTAATTTCCCAGAGAAAACAATTTTAATGCGATGCTGAAATAAACCTCTGAGTTTCATACAGCGGAGATGAAATTTGATTTATTGGCATAAGCAGCAGCACTAACATGAGGTTAACATGTTAAACAAATTCAACAAACAAAGTCTGCAGGTTGATAAACTGTATGTTCACGAAGTAGTGGTAAAATAATAACGTACAGACGTAACGTGTTCTTCTGTACACGTGTGCAAAACACCCCAACTAAAGAAGTGCAAGAAATTATTCACGCAACACACACAAACAAGCCAACGCATACACAAACACACAAAGTTTATAAGTATTCACATATAAAATAGCACAAAGGCTGTAACAATGTTCGGTTATTATTTACACCAACATCTATGAAAAGTGTCAAAATAAAATGAGGTTTTCTTTTTTCTGCAGTTTAAGAGATTAAGGAATGTTTGTACGTTGTGACCTCTTTCGATGGCATGATAAACCCAAACCCACAGCCAGCAGCCAGTTTGCTGAGCCTACGCTGGTCCACAACCCACCCTGCATGGTCCAACACAAGTCTTTCATTCTGTTAGAATGAAAAACACTTAATTTAATTTCAACACACACTTTGTGATCTTCACATGGAGCCATGCTGGTCCCTGCGCCCTGTTTCCAGTCGTGGCGTAAGGAAACTGGCTGCTGGTTGTAGCGTTGTTGTAAATCCACAGACGCAACGATCTGCCCGGTGGTTTGTGGCTGATCGGGCCACAATTTACTTCTCTTCTGCCTTTGTCATTACACAGGTAACGTTGTCAAATATTACAGTACAATACTTCTATGCTCTTACATATAACACTTTATAAAGGTGGACACTGAACGTACGTCATGGGTTAAACGAGCATAAATGTCACAATTACTGCTGATTATTCACAGTGTAGGCACAAAGCTTCTGTTCCTGTGATGGTATCAGACCTGTTCCATCATATTCATCACTTGCTTGACATTTGCTATGAAAATACTGATTTGACGCTTACTTTATCTACTTTAAAACCTGCCGTCATCTATTTGAGTCCGTGCCAGCGTTTTTTGGCCCTTTCTGACTATTGGCTTGCTCCTGGTGTGACATTATCAATTCTGGGAGGCTTACAGGTCTGTGAGTTTGGATTAAACTTGGCAGGAACTGTCTGGTTGTTAATATAAGAAGGGATGAGAGACATTTTCTACAAGGATGAACTAGAAAACGCTGAACTTGAAGTGAACTTCAACAATTTTTCAGATTGTATCACAAGTCTAGATAATGAGCGTGAGTAAAATACACTGTACAACAAATGTTTAATGGAAAATGAAATGTTGCTTTAGTCAGTAATATGTTTCCTGTTTTTACCGTCAATGAGCAGCGAACTCCTGGGGACCTCACACGCTCATCCTCCATCATTCCTTCTGACAGCGAACTGTCTGCTCATTCCTTCCTGTAGTGCCTCCTGCCCAGTAGTGCTGCCCTTTACAGGAATAGTACACCCAGCTACTGAGTGGGAGTAATTTATAGTCACCGTTCAGCCGCATCCTGTTAAAGTCCTCCCCCTCATCCCACTGTCCGTGAGAGTGGGAATACGAGGAAGCTGCTCCCGCCGAGAGGCTGGGAAAGCACTGTGCATCAAATCCGTTGTTTGTTCCACTGAAACCGGTTCCTAGTCCATCCCTGCACTGCTCATGTGTTGGTGCACTGTTGTACATTGTTTTGTGGTAGAAGTACTTTTTGGTGTATGCAGTATTTTGGGCTTGGTTGCATTTTAAGATCTTGTCGGCCTTGTTAAAAGCTTTGAAATATCTCCTTGGGCATGTGATCAGTTGCTGTCCTTCCTCATGCTGTTGTTGGGCTCTGGGCTTTTGCACTGGATGCTGGTGCCGTTCATGGGTCCGATGCTGCTCATTTGGTTTTCAGAATAGCACCAGCAGCACAGACATGACTGAAACGTGGGAAGAGAAGGAAATGAGAGAACATTTTAGTTACATTTATCATCAGACCTCACAGAGTTCAAGATCACAAATATATGGAGTTAACTGGAAAACCCAGAATATCCCACTTGAGCAAACACAAAGCATCAGACAGAGGAAAAACTCCCATGATGCAAGTAAGGTCAGAAGAAGCAGGCCCAGTGTGCGTGGCCCTCTACCTCAGCCAAGTGGAAGTGGCAGTGACATGTCTGGGCTTTCTATTAAATAGTAAGAGATGCAACAAGGTAGCAGCAGCTGACCATAACCTGGGCTGCATCCAGACTTCAACAATCCATTTATCTACATTTAAAACTCATAACACATATCTGTATTACCTGAACATACAATTATGCCCATACACAACTAGATGACGGACGAATAGTGAAATAGATACGTTTAGACGCACGTTTTCTAAATGTCAAGCTGTGCCTCATCGTCTACCATGCACGTTATCTCCTCCCAGACATGGTTTATCTCCAGCCCAGGTCCCATTGACAGACATTTACAGTGTGTGACCTCAGCCAACAAAGCAAATACATAAATCATCGCACTGCTTTTGCATGTTCCCGACAGCCTCTGACTCATGGATAAAGGCCTCAGTCCACTGTTTGTTTTACTGGCCAGACTAAATGTGTGTGGGAGATAAGGAACGTTGCATTCGTGTCCGTGTTGTTGAGCACGGCTATACCTTGAAGCAGTTTTTGAACTTCTTGCTGACAAAGTAGAGGATGATGGGGTTTATGCAGGAATTGATTTTTGCAAGGTTGTTGCTAAGATGATCCATGACCAGCAGGAATCTGAAGAGAGATTAAACGTGTGAGTATGATAATTAGAGGCACGAGGCAGCGTTTCAGATACAGATTCCATATGACATCACACAGGCTGGGTCATAAACTGAAAGCGCAGCCTTTGTTCAATTGGCTATTTCACAGTCGACTCACTTGAGCAGGTCACAGCGCGTCACATCGTTCTGGTTGTAAAATATCTTGTTAAGGATCTTGCTGAGGTGCAGTGGGAACCAGCAGAGGGCGAAGATGAGGACGAGGCAGAAAACAGCTTTGGCCACCTCCCTCCTCTGCAGAAAACAACACCGGTAATGTTTTTCTCTGAGCTAATGTGTATTCATTTGACTCAGGGCTTGTTCGTTTCATAGTAGTCTAACCTGTTTAAGGTGCTCGCTGAGAGCAATCCGCAGGCTGCCTTTCCTATGACTGAGCATCTCTGTGGTCATCAGCGTGTAGAAGACAGCGGTGCAGATGAGTGGAACACAAAAGTAGAAGCCAAACAGCCACCAGTCCTTTGCTATCCTGTAGAACTAAGGAGACAAACACACATGGTGTGGCTGAAACTGAAACAAATGTGTGTGAGCGGAAGTTTCAGGTCACAGTTTTACCTCTAATGACATTCTTCACTCACGTCCTGTCCACAGATTTCCTGATTTAGCTTCCACAGGAATCTGACACCATCCTTGATCTGCTTTAATCCAGATTTAAGTGTATAATTCTTTCTGATCTAAGCCTGAACTTTCTGTTCATTTGCCACAAATAGTTCTGATGGGAACTGTATTTATTTTTGGCGACTGCTTTAAGATCCAGCAGGTGATGCTGAGCAGAAAGAGAGGATCCGACTTGGCTGCGTGTGATCCTGCCTGTGCTTTCATAACCTCTAGCTTTGGGCTCTCCGGTAAGTCTGAAAAGAAACCACTTCTAATTACACCACTGTGGCACTGACAAATATTTTAAAAATGTTCCTTAAAACCCCCACAAATTCAAAACCACACTCACAAACATGTGGTACAATTGCAAACCCACTGTATACGCTGACCTTATGTGCAAAGGTCTAGATAATCGGTGCTAAATTTCATTACTAGTATTTACAACTGAAATGTTTCAGGATCCTTCTCAGACTTCAGCACTGCTTGTACTCAAAACATATGGAATAGATAAACACATGTGGTCAAGCCTGAGGCCTCGGGTTTCAGGCCCCAGTAATCGCTGCAATCGATTATGTGCTTCAAGGGTGTAAAAAGACCACATTCAGTAAACCAGAGGCATCGAGCAGATTTTACACGCGTTCCTGAAAGTGACACGAACAGAAGCATCTAATGTTTTCAACTCGAGTAACGTCAGTGATTATCAAATATTAACCATGTTGATCCAATGTTCTAAAAATATACACCCCTATAGACAACAGTGAGCTGGCCATTAAAACACTCACATTAAAACAATATTAAGCTGCACTTGCCCTTTCACTCTTAAGTAGACCTAACCAGACAGGCGTCCTATCTCGTTACTTGGCTCGTGTTTTGTCTTAACCTTCACACGGTTATACTACGCAGCACATCACGGCCTCCACACAAGCATTAAGAGAAGACACGATGGTCTCATACCTTCATAAACTTAGTTTGGGGATTCAGCATGCAGGTGTGATAGGTTTCGTTCCTGTAGGTGAAGACGACCATGTCAAAGCCGATCGCCTCCGGTATGGCCAGGAAGAGTGACAGCACCCAGATAGACACAATCTCAATGAGTGTGAACAGAGGGATGCCCACTCCCTGCACTCTGCTCCAGGATGCCACGGCCCGGTACCTGCAATACAGGACGACGCCAAGTTTAGCTCTCGTGATACGTTTATTACAAAAACCGAAGTCAGACCTTTAACTTCAACAATATAACCCTGAAATGAAGTGAAGTGCTTCTCCACAAAGTTAACAACATCTTCTTTCTGCATGGCAGAGCACCAAACACAACACAACGCTCACTCAGCAAAGATTATCAGAATGTTAAACATTAATGAAGAGAGATAATCAATTGTTTATTTTAAAAATCTAATATTTATATTTTTGTGAAGCCCCCAAACACAGTGGCCCATGTTGGCAGAGAGGTCTGTCTGTTGGCTTGTGTTTCCCACGCACCGAATGCTTGTTTGCTTGTTTGTTTCATTAATGGAAACCACTTGTCGAAATGTTTTAGTAAAATCCTGCATCAAGATTTTATGGCAAAAACAATATATTTTTCATGACACATTTGAATTTCTCTGTTGAACAACATGGCGGCATTTATATTTTACTAAGTGGTAATGTATCCACCTTTTTCTCTTCCTCCAACGTTGAAAAGACACAAAAGAGACTCAAGTGCTTATGCTACACATTTCCTGGAAACAAATGGAGAGCATCTGCTCTTGAACGCAAGTATAGAGCACCGCAGCAGGCTTCTTCTCACAACAGAGGTCATTAAATATGTCTCCCTGCCTGAACCTTGGAGCCCGTTCGGTGCAGCACGGTGAGCCTCTTATCTTTAAAGTTATGTCTAGTGCATAAAGCGAGATGACACTGAGCTTCAGCACTTTATGGTCATCATTTATTCATCAGCGAATTTCTCATAAGGTGCTATTAAAAAGGCCATTTCAGTGTTATTGTTATCAGGTTAGTTTTTAACATTGCCGCGTACATTGTGTCCACATCATGAGTTTAATGTTGTGCATAAAACGGTTCCCAAGACGTAATGATGATGAGGAAACAAACAGATCTGCATAAAGATAAATGACTTCCTAGTTAAAATGCGTAATTAGTACAGAGCCTTTCCTGAAAGTGATTATCTCACTCTTCCGGTCATTACACCGAAATCAAATCAAAACATTCATCTATTGTTTGTCAGAGTTAGTCTCTGGGTCTCATAATAACCATAAATATGTTAAAAATTAATGCTCTAAGAAATGCTCTCAAGCGCTGTGTTGACCAAATCAGATTGACTATTGTAACGTATTTAAAGTGCGCGAAGCTCTGGAGTCTGCAGATTTAATCACACGCCACGACAAACACAGAACACACGTGTGTGTTCGAGGTTCCCAGTTGTGGATGTGACTTAGTAAACTGTGGTGGCACTGACCTGTCCACGCTGAGGGCACACAGGTTGAGAACGGTGATGCCCACAGAGGCTTTCTGCAGGAAGGGCACCAGCTTACACAGAAACAGGCCAAACACATGCTCGTCGAACGGCCAGCGTTGCGTCAGGAGCTGGTGGACAAACACAAATCAACGGTCTCGAAGGAATTAAATGACAGAAACATCACCATGCACAACATTATTATTTGTGTATTAGTGCAAAAGAAACTAGTTTGTATTAGTCTCTTGTTTTCTATTTAAGGCAGTTTTACGTCAGCAGGAGTTCAGCCTGAGACCATTCATCCGCTGACTGAAGCTACGCACATACTGATATTGCTTCCTCTGCTAAAACAAGTGATGGCATTGTTCAGAGCCGGCCTTGGCAACGTTCCCTCATTGGACACCACCTGCACAACAGCAACGAGTTTCTCAAAGGTCCGTTCTTTGCTTGTGCATAAACTGTTCCTGAGCTTTGTGTTCTTTTTGCACATGTGTTTCGAATGCAGTAGAAACATGTTTTGTATATAACTAAAACTCCTCCAGTTTGTTATCACCTGAGTAGCTGTAGTGTCAGTGACTAATGTCCAGGGTCAGCACAAGGCCACTGGCGTGTGTGGCTTCAGTCTTTGCTGTATTTATTTAAACCAGCCATATCCGTGCTCCTCTCGTCACTAAGCTGCCCACACGAGGAAGATAACAGTGTGCGACTGATTGCACTTTCCCGTCTACTTGCATGTTCACTTGCCCACTTCCTCCCTTTCCCTATCTGTAATAATCCACTTTATCTCTGTGTATCGCTCCTATTGTTGATGCTTTTCATCATGTCGCCACAGTCGCTCCAGAGTTTCGAAGCTCCGGCTTTGATTTACCAAGCGCTGAGTGAAAACTCTACCTTGTATACATTGATGGGCATATCAATGGAAATGCAGATGAGGTCACCCAGTGCCAGGCTGGCGATGAGGGCGTTGGGCCCATTCCTCATGCACTTGTGTTTACAGATAATGGTCAGCAGGGTGCTGTTACCCACCAGGCCCACCACGAACACTATAATGGAAATGACGGTGTTGATGTACTTAAAATAGTCCTTAACAGTGGTTTTCTGGGAGCACATTGGTGGCACAGGCATCTTTACAACAGTAGCATTGGCAGAGCCGGATGCCACCGCTTGTGCCTCGGCTGCAGGGGCCAGGTTGAGACTGGGACTAGTGGTGCTGAAGAAGCTTGTGGCCTTGAGGGTGGAGTGGACGGGGAAGCCTCGGCGAGGATCCTTCTCTGCTTCAGCTCTGTTTATCTGGCACATTCCTCTGGCCACCAGACAGACTATTAGCACCAACGCATGCACAGCTGGGGAGCCCATTATGGAAGACGTCTGGAGATTTGATTCCGCTGATTCAAAGGTCGTCCCAGCGAATCACTGGCAAGAAAAGAAAGATAACAAGAGGAAGATGAGGTGATTTTGCAAAAATTTGAAATGTAACTAGCTGTCTCTTCATTTTGTCTCAGTTTGAAATCTAACTGTGTGAAGTGTAATGTCAGTAGAAAGTTTGACAGCTTTCCTGCCCTTTTCAAATGTTTTACAACTTCTTCAAGACTTCAAACAGGTTTTGCCAAGAGGCCACAGATGGGAGATGCCAGGACGAGTTACATCCAGACAGTAAGGATGAGGCAGCAGCATCGCCCACCGGGCATCTCTTCTGCTCTCAGTCAGACGACAGCGCAGTCCATTATGTCTCTGTGTCAATAGTGCTGCAGCTACACAGCGAGGCTTCAGGTCTGCGTGCGCTGTTTAGACAATGAGGCCCGTCTGAGTGTGATTTCCTACGTCGTGCATTCTCCCTCTGTTTCTAATTTAGAAAGGTTTAAACATGTGGTCACAAAACAGAGATGTGCTGCGGGGCCGAATTCCGGTCTATTGTGCAATGAAAGCATAAACGCTGGAATAAAACTCAGATGAAGATCCAAATCCACAAAAACACACTGAACCCAATCAGGATTCTTAGTTTACTGCCTGGAATTCATAGACGGCTTCATCGTTACAGGAAAAATGAAGTATTTCTAATGCGCTGCACAAATTTGAGGTAAAGAGCAGATAAAGTTTCAGGCTGTCAGACGGATAGCGGAGCGCTTTTCATCATGTCACACCACAGGCAGGTCTTATAGCCCACAGTTCTTCCTGTTCAAAGTCCCAGCTGTCACCAAGTACACAAAAAAGTATCTAGCAGCCAGCCCTTCAAGTAGCATCACAGTTTAGCATCAGCGCGACACTGCTGGGATCTGTGACAGCATGCAAACTGATCTGTCCATAAATAATAAATACATTTGGTTTTCACCTACCGCTTCTAAAATGTCTGCCTGGCCCCCTTGGAAACCGTCAGGCAAACTTTCGGCTGAAGCCCCCAGACATCTGTATCACATCACATGAGTAATTAACGCGCTATCAAAGCTGTGCCGTATCCCACTAGGTTTGAGCAACGCACCCGTCTGCTGTGAGGGGCCTTCGCATTATGGCTCAGAGTTTCCTGTGGAGAGATAGTGTGTCTGCGTGTGCATGTGTGTATGCCTCCAACATTAATGTGTGTGTGTGTGTGTGTGTGTGTGTGTGTGTGTGTGCACCAGTGAGGTACTTTGACTGGGTGGGATAGTAAATCTCCTCCTCCCATTGGTAACAGCCTGGGCCCCCTTTGGAAACATCACCCCCCTCTCTTCTTTCTCTCCGAGGCACCGCCTACTGACAGTCAACTCCAAGGCACAGTGCTACACATACACACACACAGACACACACACACACACACACACAGGGGCATCTGGGAGCGAGACGCTCCTCCAGTCTGCCCCTTTCCTTCAAACCCTCCTACCTCTTCTTTCCATCCCTCCCTGACTCACATGTGTCTTGTATACATTACATGCAAGCGCTTCCTCACATGCCAGGCGGCACAGATTATGTCTGATGGAGGAGGGCAGTGTCCGCTGTCTGTATCAGAGGGGGTAACCTGAAATGGGAAGTGGGAGCTGCTTTTAAACAGTGGCCGCTGAGCCACATCACTCGCTACGTGTGGCCTTCAGATGTGATAAAACTTCCCGTAAAAGGCCGTCAGATGTGTTGCGGTAAATAATAAATTGGGGACAATGTGATTCACTCTAGATGAGCATTCTCTTCAATTACCACATCGCCCATCACAAAATATTAAAAGCTCGAAAATCCAATAAACTGTTTTTTTCTTTTAATGCAAAAAACCAAAACAACAACACATTCGCAGGCGGTGCTTCGCCTAAATGAAGACGGAAGGCAGTTCAATGTCAGGCGAGAGAAGTGCTCCTGCATCAGCGTCCATTACGGATTTCAGAATGGACCATTTATTGTGGCGAGCGCTGAGAGCAGGAAGAGGTCTGTCAAAGTCACCGCAATCCGTCTCGCCTGCTGCCAAAGCGCTGACGCAGCAAAAGCTTAAAGGGAAAATCCAGCCGATTAAAAAATTCATGTTATTCCTGCTGCATCTGGCAGAATTTAACATGTATTTGTTAAAATGTCTCCCCCACGGACGCATCCAGCAAACACGCCAATAAAAGCAAACATTCACTCTATAGGAAAACATTGTAATCTTGCGAATTTGTGCATTTTTTGTTTAATTCAAAAGAAATAAAAACAAAATAAACATTAATGGGCTGTAGAATTGGCACCTGCACCTTTTCCAAGCGGCTTTAAAAGGCCTTTACATTCCTGGAATATGTAAACATCGAGTTCCAGAGTAACCAGAGCTGTAACGGCATCTGTGTGACAGGACAGCACAACACAGCAGCAGTAGCACAGGGTACATTTCCTGTAAGCACATATTTATTATTGAACGTACCAACGCAACATGACGAAACTGGATTAATGTGCGTCCCTGGGAGATTCGGTGTCAAAGGCCGTTGACTCACCGCCCTCTGAGGCGGCTTCTCTGTTTGTTTCTAACCAGTGAGACTTTCGCTCATCCACTTTTTCAACGTTGGAGCGAGGCTGCATGCAACACTCGTCCTTTACAAATCCTCCAACCTGAATTACAAAATATCCCCTCGGTTGTTGCGTGTGAGCGCAGTTGAAAGCGTGACTCACAGGTTTCTCATCTAGCCTCTAAAAAGACGATTTGCAAAAGGTCAGGGAAAACTCACGGCATCTGAATTTACGACCTTTACTGCCACACATGCAGCCCTGCTTTTAGTTTGTCATGCAGCGCAAGGCCAGAACGAGACAAATATGGCCTGAATTATAGGATTAGAATTAGATGAATCACAGAGTTGAGTTCAGAGAAATAGAGATTGTTTTTATTTTTCTTCCCAGGAAACATAGATTTGGTTCATTTTCTGCACTGAAATGTGACTTAATTGGGTAATGCCAATATTTACAGCCATTTAAAATTAAAGGGATCATGTTTTCTTTAATTGTAATCATGAATATATCATGGTCTCTGAATTAGTTATGGTCAACAGTGGCAAATATTTAATTTATTGGAACGTGATTTGCTGACGGCTGATTTCTTACCCCTAGATTTTTTTAAGTCCCTTGATTGTTGGCAGCTTATATGACATTTTAACTTTTGAGCGGGTAGTAGAGGCTTTGTTAGTAAATCCATTAATATATAAATGATGAAACCTTTACCTGCTCCCAGTTGCGTTGGCTTTCATGTTGTTGTTGTGTTGTTGTTTGGATCGTAATCAGGTATTAATGCCATTCTGTCTGAACTCAAAGATGGCAGGCTGCCTGGTAATTCATATGCTTGTTCTCTGATGGCATCTGTCGGAGTGTGCTCTCTGCATATTGGTACATACCCTATGGGAAATTTCAATCCAGCCCCAGCCTGAGTGGGATGTAAGCAATTTCTTAACTGGGACACTTGCTCAAAAACAGAAAGAACAGAGAGGGAGACACAGGGAGACGAAGAGAGAGAGAGAAGGAGGGAGAGGATAAGTTTGAGGCCAATTCTACAGTGACAAGCGGTGACAGACTGAGGAGGGTTCAGTTTACTGGCTGGCTTTATTAATTTGGGACATATGGTTCACACAAACAAAAAGTTACAGTTGAATGGAGAAAGAGAAATGAAATGCGATGAAGGCTTTTCATAATGGCTTGATTGGTGCCAGCAGCTGACTTCATCTGAAATTAATCAATATAATATTTACAGACGATTTTAATGGGAGGGAGGGAAGTTGTGTCGGAGTGATGATAAAGCCTTCTAATGCAAAAAGCCTGCGTTCTCCACAAAAGACAGACTCATGTAGTCAAGTTCCTGTAACTTTGGGAACTTTCCCAGTTCTGGTTCTGGTTCACTAAGCTCCTCTGTTTTCCTACATCCCCTGTGTCTAACGTTGGGCCTCTCTTCTCCCGGCGGAGGCAGATGGCCGCCCACCTGCTGAAGGTTTCTTCCGCTGAAAGCATTTTTTTTCTCTCAACTGTCTTATATGACATGACAACAGTTAAAGCGTTTGAGGTTAGAAATGGAAGAAAATATAAAGCAAGAAAAAAAAAACTATGATGAATATCAAAGCTTTCCAGTTGACGTCTGAGGGAGAAGTGATCTGCAGCATAAAGGACACAATACCACAATATCTACAGCAGCACACAAAGCAAATCTGAATTGCTGTCATTGATATTAATTATTTCATGCGTTGACAGGCTCCTCTGCTCTGCGAGCTCTGTGCACAGTTGATGCACTGCGTGAAATAAACACACGCAGTAAAAATAAAAGCTCGGGTCAAATGCAAGACTGGAACTTCACAATCATAGCAGGACGCTGAGGCATCTGCGTAGACAGCGTAGTGCAATAGCAGCTTACGGAGGAGAGAGGATTGTCCAGGGCCCTGCTTGACACAGTGTCAGTGAAACTACAGATGCCCTTGGCTGAACTATAGCTTCATGAAGTGTTTGAAATAGCTTCCACTCCTAGTCTAGGACAAAATCCTGGGCCCTCGACCCAAAAGAGAGGCTTCGACTGACAAGAAGAGATGATCCAACACGGTGTGGGACTGGAAAACAAAGATTCACTGAGGCGCAGAAGAACGTGAGCGAGACCAAGAACGATGTGCCTATGAGCAGGTCAACGTGATGCAGGATGGACGGCCCATCCAGCAGGTCCGACAGTTTCTCATTACTGTGTTTCCTCCTGGGTTTGCTTTATTTCCTTTCTAAGTGATCCTAAGGGCTTGAACACATGTGTTGTGTGTTTATTAGCATTAGCTGAGCACAAATGCTGGGTTTTTCAAATGCTCCATGTAGTGAGCACATTGCTTTGTACAGCACTGCTTGTTCCTACAGCAGATGACGCTTATATCACAAACACAGAGCGTGTAGATAACAGGGTAAGTGACAGCGGGGTCTGTGACATGGCAGCTGCAGCGCAGACACATTCCTGCTTGCAATGGGAAAGACCCTAAACACTCTGATAAACGCACGACTCAGAGTCCGTGGCACTTGGCCTTCCCCTGTCAGGCCTCTGAGTGCTGCACCGAGACAGAATCATAACTCGAGGGACCAGAAAAGCTTTTCCTGGTGTAGTTCTGTGTAAAGCTTTCATTTGTATCAAAATCTAGAACCGTACCACTGAAGTTGTGATCGTCTCTTTGTAGATTTTCCGCTGCGCCGTCGGACTTGGAAAACATCTGTGCACAATTTGAACATGGCATTGTGAAAACAGCTGTAACTGACTGAAACTGAAGCTGACAAACCTCGGTCAGGAGAGAGTGATGGGCTGACCTCAGATGTTTCTCGTTACGAGCCTGTTGCCTGATAAAGATCTGATATGGCACAATAATTTCAGCACATTTCACCTTATAAGTGCAACCATCTGGTGCTAGTGCGGCCTGTTCAGGAAAGAAAGCTTCCTGCAGATTAACCTTGAACGGTGGATAGAACCTCTCGGTTTTAGCTGCAGGTGCTTCTGAAAGTCACCAAACGCCTTCTACTCCATCTAGCTTGTGTTGGTGTTCTGCCTAGAGAAGCCTGCCGTCCAGTAGCCACCAGCAGGCTTTCACCCCACCTAATCTGTCTAACTCCCAAATGTCCGCCACTTCCAGCAATTTCAGCCGTACCAGCCTCCCCCCTCTCCGTGCGAAACATTTAATCCATCCATGTTTTCCCTTGATTGCTTGCAGTGTTGTGTTTCTGCTGTGATGCATGACTCAGGCTCGTTTGTGTGTAAATGTTTTGAACAATTGAAGAAGGTGCTTTATCACCGTATACATACTTAACATGTGTAAAATTCGAGATTACGATCGACTGCAAACTATTAGAAATGATTAAAAAACAGCTGATGGAGCAACCTTTATGAAAGCACATCTACATTAGTTGACCACTTGTACAAAGCAAATCCCAAAATGGAAAATGTTACTTTTGCCTTGTCATAAACAGGCAAATGTAACAATAGGTAGACAGTACCTGAAGGATTAGAATGTGCTAGTAAACACTACTGTTTCTCTGATTAGCCTTTTAAATTTGCATTAGAAAACGTACCTAATGTTTGTTGTTAATGCGCCTCAGTAAACCTGTGTCCGATGTTATAGTCACTATTAAATAATAATCCAAATCCTATAGAAGTGCATGTTTCTAATACAGTGGTCACCGAGGGCATCTTTGAAGAGCTGCGCTACTATGGCTGCGATATCTGGTAACGCTGAGATAAAAGCATTCGCCAAAAATAGAACCTCTGTTGTTGCGAGTTAATAACAATTAGGTTCACTCAACAAAATCTATTTATTGCACGTCTTTATGGGCTGCACCTGTCAGAGTAGTCAGGCGCATTACTGCTGCTGTTTACCACCGGCATGTTTTGAATACGAGTTAGTCTTATTAATATCTTAAATGTTTGGCGTTTTCAGCAAATACCATGCAAAGAACCAAACCACATATGAATGCGTCTAATTAAAACTAGTTTCTGTGCATCTACCACTGGGATAGATGTTATGTTTATGTTGTAATAACAATGGTTATGTGTTTTATCGCCTGTCTGTCCTGTTCTGCGTGGTTGTTTGCTGTAAATGTTCAATAAAGCCTGATGTTTAATCCACAGGAATGTGATGGAAATTGTGTTTTTGTAGGTTTTGTCAGCAACAAGACAGATTTCTACAGCAATGCCGGCGTCTCTCTCGAAGGCCGTTATCTCAGACAACTCATGTTCATCTCGCTTCTCCTACTCTGGATGTTTATTGACACCCGGCGTCAGTGCGCTGCCAAACAGCTGCAGTGCTTGATACACTGGGTTGATACATCACCTTTCTTTCAGTTTTTGTCCCATGCTGATTAACATGCCACAGGGATTTGTGTGGCCTCCTGAGTTTTACTGCTGCAGCGGGCTTGACTGCATCACCCTGGACCTTATCGTTCTCTCCTGCGTGGAAGAGGGAGGGGTGTCAAAGGTTAGAGGAGAGACGACTGGCACCATCTGGCTGTGATTATGTCTCTGATGATGTGCCTTGAATGTGTATTTGTGTGACTGTGCTCTGTGTGCGTAGAGACCGTTGTAACCTTCCACAGTACATGCAGAGACTCAAATCACTTTGCTGCTACACCACAGTTTTAATTGGCAAATATAAGAATAAAACAAGTTCCACAAAGTCAAACGTGAAAGAACTGGACCCTTGATGCTCATGTGTTGCATGAATGATCGCACTGATTAGCAGTGATGGCTGTGATTCATGGCATATGCATATCTAAGCACCACTCAGTTCAATTAGCCCCAAGCACTAAACTGACCTTCGACTTTCGTAATGGGACCCTTATTCCACCCTGAGGGCCAAAGGATACCAAGAGGCTCACCTGTGTAGACAATTAAAACCAGGATGCTTGTTTTTCAAATCGAAATCCAACTATGAAGAGGTCATTTTAAGACCCAGGAGCTGCAGCTGATGGGCAAAACTAATTTACTGTGTGTCACTTTGTGATTTACTTTGAGTTACAGCACATATTTCACTTTAATCCTGCCTCTGTTGAGTTTAATGCTTTACAGACATTTTCAGGTTGGGAGACAACACTTCCTAAAGGATGTGGAAGTTTACACAATCTTAGGCCATTTTATTCGTATTTAAGTCTCTGCCGACTCTGGTGGGATTTGAACCCACAACCGTTGAATGATACCTAGAAGTCCATAAAGAGATGCAGATGACCTAAAAATTAAAAAAAAGAATCTCAACACAACATAAAGGTGAAGACTTCTTTGCCATTTGCTGTGTCTATGCTGACCTCGCCCATCATAACATTCCACCTATTAGCACTTTAAAATCAGTCACAATTTCTATAATAGTGTGTGATGTCCACGGGTCCTTCATGGAGTAGCTCCCTTGCTGCTTTATCAGCGATGCGGCTTCACCCTGCCTTTCTCCGTGGCTGCTGTTTCCTGTGCTCTATGATCAAAGCTGAGGAAGTGGGCACCACCAGGTCTTGCCAGGGCAGGGCCACCAAACAACACTGCATGTTTGGAGATTCGGGCTGTTAAAGGCAGACTCCTTTATAATGCTGTGTTCTTTTTGGTGGGTGGGCTTGTGTCTGAGGTTTCAGGAGATCTCTGGACTGATAAGACGTGCAGATCCACACGTGCACACAGCTGAACGTTTTCTTCTGCAACATGCTGAGAGAGAATGTGAGAAAGAGACGCAGCGAGTCTAATCCTTGTGTAGGAGTCTTACCGATGACGACTTGGTATGTTTACCTCACTCAAACTTCCACTTCCGTGTTTTAGACCATCATGCTATGACGACAGTGCCCAGAAGTCCCGTGTAGTTTTACCAAACATTCGAGGGCAGCGACCTCACAACTCACCCACGAATAGTGACGGAGTAATTAAACAGGCAGACGGCGAATGTGTCAACAATCACGGGGAAAAAAATCCTGCTCACGTCAAAGAAGCGAACATTCTGATAACTATGAGAGCAGATGATGATGATCATTTCCTGTGCTTGTTTACGCCAAATGTTCTTCCAGCAGACAGGGCTGCTGTGCGATAATCAGAAACGCTAAAACCCAACAAATTAAGTATTTAAAGGCTTCAGTTTTATTCAGGACAGCGCCAAAGCAAAGCAAACAAAACCATTCACTGTATGCATTTCAGCTTTGCTTATAAATCTGGAAAAGGAGGAAATTATGATTTTTAAGTTGTCCATTATGCAAATATTTAAAGTACTGTAGTAAACTGCACAAAGAAATGAACGCTGCTGACTATAAACCAGGTTTACTGAGGCCCATAGTTAGTTTCTGAACCTTGTGCATTTCTCATGCTACATATTCTCATTGAAGACACTTGAACTAACGGCATCAAAAAATCCATACACTGACATCAATCTTGCACACCGAGCAAAGCAAAACAAAGCAGACGCCGTAAACAGAAAAAGCCAATTTAGATCAATACTTTAGTAATCACTGTACATTTACTGAGCATAGAAAACATGATGTCATACTGTACATAGTTATTTTGGAATGAAAACAGGTGCGATGCACTGCAGCCCTGAGGTAGAGATCAGTGGAGCCGCATCAGAGGCTTCCTGCGGTTAGGGACACTCAGAGCAAAGTGGAATATATGTTCAGAAGTCTTGGATCACAGTGCAGCCCTACAGCGATACCGCTACTATCTGGCGTCATTGCCACAGCAACCGGGCTAATGACCCAAGCCAGCGGATGCTCTTCTCTAATGGGCCAGACATCAATATGTCTAACCTGAGGATGGACTTGGAAGCTGCACATCAGCAGGGGGTCCACTGGCCACAAAGTCCATTTCAGTAAACACTTTTGAATGTCAACCCTATGTACTGTACCACACTCTCCAGTCTGTCAGAGCCAGAACCTTTCTGATTTAAAGTTTGTGAACTTGACGTATGGTGTAAACTGCTGCTGTGTTGCTCCTGCTTTAATTCCCCAGGGATTACTCGAGGAGTTGCCTTTATTTGTAAACATTGGAGCCACAAAACTGTCACAGTCAAGACAATTGTTGACAAAGGTCATACAAAAAACTTTTTGTGAGATTCTTTTAAACCTAAGCTTTTACTTTAACTTATTTAAGATAAAATTAAACTTCCCTCCTGCTTGTAATAGATGATAACATTCTTAATGTAATACTTTATTTTAATGAACATAATGAAAATTGAATATATTTTGAGTTACTTTTACACAGGACATCACTTGATAATTTACGATATTTATTTTTATGTTTCCTTCTGCCTTTCTTTGTCATCTTGACAGACTTTCGCAGCCACTAATAGTGATACGATAAAGCGGGAGGTCGAGAGTGTCAGAGAGATATTTTTTATCAACTCTGATCTCTCCGTCCGTTTTCCTAATTGCTTGCTCTTGTAATGTCACGGGAGTCTCCAGGACAGGACGAGAGGCGAGGTAACTGGACATTTGTCTTGGCATGTGTTGTTTATTTCTCTGGGCTTGAAGTGGCTCTGTGGTTGGTTCCAGAAATGCAGCAGTGGAGGGATTCAGAGGTTATGGGTTCAAGTCCTACCAGTGCTCTTTGTGGTGTAAATGAAATGTGTGAATTTTAATAGGCTCTCAACGCTTTTCACCCATGTCAGTCTTTTTGTAGGGGCTGCAAGTTGTGTTGCCTCACATCACCTTCTTCTAGGCCAAATGTGACACAAGCTAATAATATATATACTATACAAACTATATTTTATACATACAAATATGGTGACTGCAGCTTGCACACATAACCTGTTTACCTGAAAGAGAATAAAATGTTAAGCTCTTTCAAAATGTTCCCTTTCCTCCTCTTAACGTTTGGAGCCCGTGTTTATGTGAGTTTACCATAAACAGGAATATCCTCTCTGCTCCAACATTTCCTCGTCTGTGACACACAAGCTCTAATCCAAACCGCCCTGTGTCATGTGAAGACTGTAGCTGTAAGCTCCTTCATAAAACATAAACAGTGCAGACACAGGAGGACCTGTGACCTCGGACGTATTGTGAATGTGCAGCCACACACTGGGAGCCTTCGCTTTGCTTGTGGTGGTCACACATGGAGCAGAGATGTGTCTGTGCTTGACAACTGTTCTGATGTCCAGAATCCAGATCTCCGCCGTTGTTCCTTTTATTTTCCAGAGGACCTAATTCCCAGAGAGAACACATGCAGTCTCATGAAACATGTCCAAGGAAAACAGAAACCCCTGTGACCTGCGGGGACTCTCAGTGTGGGCCTCTGCATCCTCCAGGGAGATCCCGTGGGCCAAGAAGGGGATGATTTAATTACACTAGGAAAACATTGTGTGTGTACGTGTGTAGTTGTGTGTTTTCCGTGTAGCCATGTTTTGCCTCCCTTACTTGGCTTGACCACGGTATGAAGGTTTCTCAGCCACATATTCGTTCTCTTTTCGCGTGTCTTCTAATTTCAAAGCAGTGGATGTCGAGTGGTGGGAACAGAAGGTTTGGAGCGAATCTGTCAGGGTGTGGAGACGAAAACAAATAGAAGAAACGTGTGAGTGCCTGTAGCAGGCCCATGGTGTGTGTTTACAAGATGTTTAGAAATATTTTACAGGAACAGGAGAACTAGATGAGATCCAGATCTGGCTTGGATCTATTTAATATATCAACCCAACGAGTCCTATGCACCTCATGTTTCCTCTCTTTATGGCCTCACTGTTAATCCACTGTGAGATAAAAGGCATAAAAAGGACAACATTTCCTTCAGCTTCGTTGACGAAGGATGACGAAGATGTAGAATACAAAGATTTGTTTAAAAGCAATGAATTAGTGCCTCAGTCCATTCAGAAACTCACAACTTTACTGCTTAACTGAAAAATATCAAGATAAAATAGTTTCACAGAGCTTTTCTTTGCGTGCAACGTGTTGGTTTCTCCTAATTTGATGGTGTTCATTTCTGTTAAGGAGAAGCTAATAAAACTAAAACCTTAATGCCTTGATGTGCCTCTGATTGCTTTTGAAGTGCTTAATGACAAACATGTGCCCACAGCTTCAGCAGCAGCCTCTGCCCTGCACGTGGAAGCGTTTAGTAGGTAAAGGCTTGACGGCTGGGGCAGTTCCTGTGGAGTGAGTTTGGTCAAAGGAAGAAAAAATAGGGAATCAAAGATAAAAGATCAGATGGCATAAGAAAGCTAAACGCTGGTTTGATGCAAGCAAATACAAATACACAGCATTCCCCTCTCTAAACAGAGGCATGTTTAGTTTGAGTGATTAATGAGGCAACTAGCGCATAAACATTTAGCGAAAACTGTGACTTTTGGATGGATGTTCTTTCCTCTGGCTCCGCTGCCACTGCAGACAATCTATTTGGTTTTAAGGAGTTTATTTTGTTGTTTACAAGCAAAGACGACCTTTGTCAAATTAACTCAAATATTAGCGTTATTTTAAACTGGCAATCATAGATGTTGAAAACGAAATTCAGGACAGTGAAGCTGGTTATGTAAGTGAAACAGACTTTCTACAGCAGAACCATACCGGCATCTGCAACAAATTTCCTTTCCTTCTAGACGAGGCAGCCGATAGAGACGAACCTTTGTTGCATAATATGCCAACTTGACTGCACAAGAAACAGCCGTCCATTCGTCGCATTGTACACAGACCCAATCAGAAAATTCCAACGCATCAAAGACTCTTTATATAACGTGCTGACATAAGGTATTTGAAATTTGAATCTCTTTTTCGGTGCCTGTAATCAGACATAAACAGCTGATGTGTAATGATACTAGATTCAGCTGGGGCACATTTACTAAAAATGTGGAAAGTACACTGAGAACCATGTCTATCATCGTGTTCATTAAAGCCCTACCATGGCCGTTGTGTAACCAAACTTAGGTTAGGCCTTTTAGGCCAGCGTGTCCTGCCCTCTACTACCATTAACTTTTAGCAGCAGCGCTCCAGATACATTTATAATCTCGTAAAAATGCCCTTGAAGCGCAATGTATTATTGGCAATGAATTACTGAAGCGCAGACTTTAGGAGAAAAGCATTGGAGACCATGTAAAGCATGCATGAGAAGTTCCTAACCTCTCACAGGGTTCAGTGGGTTTTGGCTCTCTGCCTGGAATCGTCAAGATCTGGATGATGTTTGTGGCCTTTTGATTTCTTGAATAGGAGTGAACGGTTTCTATAAACACTCAACACAACGATAGCATCAGAGAAGCCTTCAACAAAGCACCTATCACTACTTTAAGAAGAGGTCTGACCGTTTCTGGTTTCATGACCCCAGATCATTCAACTTGCAGCCCCTTGTTAAAGTGCTTATGTTATTATGACAGAACGACATAAAGATCTGTTTGTTGTTGGATAACTAACAGGAAAAGTCTTTGTCTTTTAATTATCTTCTAACCCTAAATTATAACCCTTCAGACAAACTTTCAAACATCTTAGACAATGGTCTAAGCCCCAGGATGAAGAAGATGAATAAAATAATATGTTGTAATTGTTTGAAATGTTCATTCTATTTTAATATGGTGGGATGCAGCATAATTGCCAGGATAATTTGACAAGACTAGACATCAGAAGCTTCACAGAGGTTTTTGCAGCATGCTTAAAGAAAATGGCCACTAGATGTCACAGTTGCTTGATTTTCTGCCCAGCAGTTCTAGTTTCAACTCTGCTGACGAAAACAACAATGAAGAGACAGTTTAATTTTGTTGGAAAACATTAATCCGAGTATTTTCAAAATTCAACTTGTAAATGATACATTGATACATTGGTGGGTTTTCATTTGTGTGAATATGCATCACGAATGTAATAGAATTCTGCAACATGCATCTGAGAAACCTTTATTAGGAATAAGAAAAACATGTGAAAGTGATCATCTAAACTAAACAGAACCAAGTTTCACTTAAGCCTGCGCACAACGTTCCTGCATTAATGACAAAAATATACCGTTTTCACATTCCTTTCCGTCAGAACAAAAGCAGGGTATCAGCCCCCATATGCCCCTTCTTCTCCCTCTAAATTTCTCTCACTGTGCATTTCTCTCCGTCTTTCCAATTCAAGTCAGTCAGATGCCTCTCCGGAACTTCAGAGCCGTGGAGTGGAAGTGATGAAAGCCACAAGCCGGGTCCCACTGCAAGACCCCAGCTCCTCGTCTGCCAGCGCAAACTCCCTCATTTAGAAGCACATCCTGGAACTGGGGCTGCTTTTTAATTAAAGCCTTGGTGTATTGGGTGAGACCCAGTAGAGGTTGCGAAGGAAACTTTAAAGTTGCACTTGACAGGTATATTTAAGTTCACCAAGTTTGACCAGATGGAACATGTATATTGTATAAGTCTTTGAATATTGTGGTGGGGTGGAAAGAAATATATCAAACACGTAAAGAGAAAAAAAATCATGGAGGAGGGGGGAAGGAAAAAAGAAGGAGTGGAAGGGTGGGCGCTAGTTGAGGGATACACGGGGGGTGCGTATGGACACTAAGAGCAACTAGCGTGGAGCAAGCAGAGCACAGCCTTCAGGGTGAATCTTATGTTTCGGCAAGGAGCGACTCAGGAATTCATCCACTAAGAGCAGCCGTCTTCATCTGGCATCAGATAAAATAAAACGTTTGAAAGACTTAATTGTTAATATTCATCAATATGTCTAATTATGCAGTGAAACGTGAAAAATGTATTATGAGTTTCTCTGCATATGAGCAGACGTGTCCCTCAGAGAAGACACTTCTAACGTGTCTTTTTATGATTCATTAATCTGTCTCCACTAATCACCAGCACCACAACATCGGACAAACAAACACTGCTAAGTCAACTGATCAAAAAGATCCCAGCATGCAGTATTGAGCTGGCTGCACTCCCTGTACAAATTCATCTTTGGGAGGCGCAAACATTCAGTGGCTGTTGGAGAAAATCGTCTTAACCCCCCCGTCCTGCCATTTGTGAATGCTTTTCATCCAAAATAAAAAAGTTTTCAGAGTGTTGCAGTCTCTCTGCGCACTTTGGAAACAGAAACTCTATAGCACAGGAGGAAACTGATATAAAGTGTATAAAAGAAGTGTCTTTTTCTAATACACAGATTGAAATTTACACATTTCTTATGTTATAATAAAAACTAAAGTATTTGATGTGCAGACATGAGCGAATGAATACAAACAATCTACAATGAGTTCTGTCCACTTTGAAAGTCTTGTGGTGTGGAGAGATGTGAGAGCTTTGTGTTTGCTCCCTCTAGTGAATCATTTTGGAAATGACAGAACTGGACGCTTGATCAACAGTCAGTTCTCCTCCATGCATTTACGAAATAAACATGACAGAAATATACAGTCTCTTGCTGTATTCTATCAATATGGTTTTTATAGCTTTCAAAAACCCTTCAGGCAGTAGAAAATCCTAATCCCTCGGAGCCCGTTTGGTCAGGTTGGCTATTTCCCAACACCCAGAACTTCTTACTTTTTGACTCTAACCCAGCACTTACTCTTTGATTTCATCATGATACTGGGAAATTTCAGACTGTTGAGGAAGTAAATTTACAGCTTAAACACTTTAGGATCTATATGAATATGGACACTCGCCGTTCACTTTATTGCATACACCTGTACAGCCTCACCTCCAAGTCCAATGAAATCAGTACAACAATTAAAGAATAGTAGTAATAGTAACTTTGTAAACGTAGAATTAATGGCAGACTGCCCGTAATGCCTGTAATGCAAAAGTGATTATGTCTGATGTGTCAGAGTTACGCTGCTATGCTGCGTGCTACAAAAATAAAACATTGAATGATCTGAAATGACCTCTTTGTCATTAATTGCCCGTATCAAACAGCCACAGCGTGTGTGTCCACGGTGGGGCACATCCTTCCCATAGACAGCGCTTCAGTGAGCGGTTAAGATTTGAAAGCGCTGGGCAGTTCTCTTTTGCTTCTGTGAATTAATAATCAAAGAAAAAGGGAAGAAGGAGTGAGGCCCTTAAAAATCAATGGACCCATCAACAAAGCAGGGTGCTGTGTGTGTCTCCCCTCACCTGGGTGACTGGCTGTGAGCATGTGCACACACACACGCCTGTATTCATGCGTGCAACAGCCTTTCCATAGCGGTGAAGCGTTTGCCGAAAGCTGAGCGATCATTCCAGCAGTGGTACATCTAAATCAGTAGCCAAGCGCAGAGTTAACTTGTTCAGAGACAGCGCTCTTTTGGGTTTGCTCCTTCTAAACACCAGTTGTCTCCTCCAATCACTGTGGTCATGTCTGCATTATTGATACTGCAGGGGCCTGAGGGGCCCAAGGCTCAGATGGTGCTCAGGCTCACGATGTTCTCCTGCGTGTCTGGAGAGAGTCTGGTTCTTGGGAGAGCTCAGAGGTAAGCTAGGACAAAACTAAAACGATGCCTAAAGCTGGAAACCTGAGCCAACTCATTCTGGTTTAACTGGAAATAAATGGTAGCAAGGTCCCTCTTGGGAGAGCTGATGGTCAGGGATTACGCCGGCACCACATATAGTCAACACAAGGGAAAGGTGAAGATGGAAAGGGAAGTCAGAGCAGTGTGTAAGGTGAGAGCTCTACCTGAACATTGCCTTTACCTTTACATGAAAAATTCTGATTTAAACTATCTTTAGCACAAAAATACAGAACAGAGTTGTGGCAGGAATGAAAATTAAAATATCCATCCAACCCGCACGGAATCCCTCAATAACAAAAAGAAAAAGAATTGATGCTTTATTTACAGCATTTCAATGAAAGTGAAATGCTGTACTACTAATTAGTCTAAAACCAAACACACTCAGACCATAGTGACTCTTCCTGTGGTCCCTTGGAAGTAGAATATTAAACACAGAAACACATTAATATTAAATAAATAACACAAAGAGAAACTAAATATCACAGAGGCAAGATTAAAAATATAATACAACACAGCATTATCAAACCAAAAACGAATGAAGAGCCACAGAAGATGAGTCGCTAATGGAAACAGTCAGTTGTAACAGAGCCAGTTTACAATAGATATATACAGTCAGTGAAACAATGACTAAAGAAGCTCTGGTGTCATATTTTCAAAAAAGCTACAAAAACAGCCATTCGAACAACTTCAATGGAAGGGATGAAATAAAACGTACATCTTCTCTTCTTCTCTGCAGATTTGATCAACTACTTCAGTCGAAACACGCAGAGATGCAACGTATACCTGACGCCTAAATGTTCCTTCAGTGCCACATTTGATTATACACTGAGGGAAATGTGATGGGACATAAAACAAATATGGAGTCATGAGCACATTTTATTAATATAGTCTGAGAAATAATGAACCAAGATAAATAAAGAAAAATAAATTTTAATTTATGTTTAAAAACTATGCTGACTAAAAGCAATTACTTTAAATCAAAAGCAACCTCTGATTATTTTTAACAGAATTCTTTTTTAAAACACCCTTGACTGTTCAGATATAAGACGAAAAACCAAAGCTGGTGTCAAAACACAGAGCGTCTCATGCAGACATCCCATCGAGCTCATGCAAGCGAACCACAGCTTTTAATATTTTGAGTTACAAGGCAATATTTATTCACATCTGTCATAAAGGAATTGGGATCTTGGTTTACCTTGATGTGTTTTGATTTATTCTGCAGGCCCTGAGGTTATACCCGTGAATTAGTGAGCATCAATAAGGAAAGACCATCTCCCCTATCCCAAAAGTGATAATTACCAACATCACTATTGATCTGACTATTGATGCATTGCTAATTGTTTCTCACTGTTATTTATTTCATTCCGTCTTTGGCCATGTGAGGGAGTTGACCTTGTCCAGCAGGAAATATAAGGGTTGTTATGTGGAGGAAAAACAGACATTAAGATTCCACTTAAAACCTTAAAACAGCAAGGATTTCTCTTTTTTCCAATCGAAGGAGAGAACTTATGTTGAGTTGATGAGGCTGAACGGCAGAATGGCAAACTGAGCCGATACGTTGACACATGCTCTTGTTTTTTCTTGTTTTTTATTCCTTCAGCCTTGAAGAGTGTCTCTCTCTCCTGAAGATCTCCACAGAGATTGTGAAGGTTCAGAATGGCATCGTATTGATCAATTACAACCTACATTATCTGAGATAAAGAATAATAATGAAGCTTATTCATCATTAAATGTGTATTGGATTTAACACATCAAAAATGTATTTGTATCTTAAATTAGTTTCTCTGCACACAAGTCCTAACGGAGACTCAAGGTCTGATTTCACAAGTATGTAATTATAATTGGGATGAACACTGAAAGAGAAAAAAACGTCAGAAATGTAGTTTTTTACTTTCATGCCAAGTTTATGGCAAAGGCGAAAGTACAATAAGCCTGCACTTCACAGTACAGGGCCCAAGTAGTGCGTTACACATTCCTTAAACGTGAAACGTACAAGATTTCATAGTCAGACTGTAAACTCCCACTCTGAGCACAAGGGAGCCAGCAGTGTCCATGCGGTGTCACGTTGCCACCTCATCAACAGCTAATCTGTGAATCGATCAGGTCTCTTTGGATAGATTCACTACTAAGTATTCATAAACTGGACATAGGTGATGCATTTAATGTGTGGACAATGAGCTATAGCTTCCAGTGAAGATAGTAAATATCATAGAAACTTAGCAAATTTACCCAAACGTGAATATTTAAGCTGAAAAAGGGGCATAAAATGTGAAAGAAATGGAACAAAAAACAAAAAATAAAGTGGATGAAAATGTCAGTTTAACAAATTGCTGACTGAAATGAAGCTGCCTTTACCTGAGGGCATGAGAAGGTGAAGGTGTCTGCAGCAACAGAAGCATAATCACAAATGACTCCCACGTAATAAGTTATCGCATCACTTGTCAAAGGGCAAGAGAAGGCTGGTGTCATGTTTTCATCAGGGTGGCACGCATGATAAGAAACAAGCACCAACACAGCTAACGCAAAAAGCAGACGACTTCGGGGAATCACCGCTTTTCATTTTTTATCAGTCGGTGGCCAAAACCTTCAAAATGCAGGGAGACGTTTGTTTTGTTTGGGCACGAAGCTTAATGGTTGTAGCAGGGCGATGAGACGGTGAAACTCTGGGGCACGGACTGCATGGAACACACATCAGGGCCAAACGTGTGCGTGTCTATCTGCGTGTGAGTACATGTCAGTGAGTGTGGGGGCGGGACTGCTCGTCCGTGGAGACAGCTGGCCTCTGCCAGGACATCTGGTACCTGTCACAACACTTTGTGCATGCGTGATCACTTCATTGGTGTGCCCTGCCCAGCACTGCCCACCCATCAGGTAACTGTTTAGACCTTTAGTCGCAGCTCTAACCGAGTATCAGCCAGGGCCGTGTAGGTGTCTGACGCAAGGAGAGTGTCAGGTCTACGTCCCAGCGTGGCGGTAGGATGTTCTGAGGATGAGGAAGAGTCTCTCAACTGGTTGCACACCCAAGGGTTTTGGATTTCATCCAAGAATGAGGTGGTGGGGTGGCATCGCTGGCCTAAGGATGAGCCTGCCTGTCAGGACCTCAGTGCCTTCATCACATGTAACCCAAAGCTTCATCTCACCTCATGAACTGGTTCGACACAAGGTCGTATAGGTTTTGATATGGTGGCATCTGCTGGCATATGCCCACATGCACTCACACACATATTTACAATGGATGTCAGTGGCTGATGACTTGGAGATAATTACAGTGTGTTTATTTTCTCCTGCTCTTCCCTCTCACTCCAACTCCCGCCCCTCCAGATTGTGGAGCCAAGCCTCTAGCAGTGTAGTGCTGAAGGTGTGTTTGTGCTGTTATGCCCTCTGGCTTGGCTGCCAGCTTACTCCCACTGATCTGAGCCAGAAGGCAGACTGCCGAGGAATACCGATCACCTTGCCCAGACCGAATCCTTTGAGCTCTCTCTGGCATCTTTCCCCCTTCTGCCAGTTTCCTCCTCTGCTCCTCTCTTCCCCCTTCTGAAGTTGACAACAAAGACATCCTCAGGGTCCTCCTTGATGTGAGACCCACTCTTGATCTTTTTTCCCTATGTTTTTGTACCTTATAGTTGCACTACTTTCATATTCCGCTAGCACAATATTTACACAGCAGAAGACAAAGAAACAGGGGCCTTTTCATGTAGGAACCCCTGCCAACATGTTAATCACCTGAGGACTTGTAGTGGTCATGTTGGCCCAGCAGAGGCAGGACATTAGTGAGACGCCTCAGCATAACCTCCAGATCTATCTATCTATCTATCTATCTATCTATCTATCTATCTATCTATCTATCTATCTATCTATCTATCTATCTATCTATCTATCTATCTATCTATCTATCTATCTATCTATCTATCTATCTATCTATCTATCTGTCTGTCTATGTGTCTATCTGTCTATCTGTCTGTCTGTCCGTCTATCTACTCTTTTGCCTTATAGGCC
This sequence comes from Macropodus opercularis, assembly GCA_030770545.1. Lineage (NCBI taxonomy): Eukaryota > Metazoa > Chordata > Actinopteri > Anabantiformes > Osphronemidae > Macropodus > Macropodus opercularis. The sequence goes on from CM061089.1 coordinate 5,383,544, forward strand.
TCATAGGTCTGTCAATACAAGAATCAGAGGACTGTCATTGGAGCCATGATATCCAATCAGACTTGCTCCTCCGCATTCATCGTTCTGCCTCTTCTCTTCTTTCCCCCATCCCGCCCCTCAAGCCCCCAACACCCCACCATCAACCCCCTGCCTCCATGAAGAGAAGTCTCTGAAGAGCTAATTAGTGGTGGAGTGGAGTCCAGGAACAGCCAACAGAGCTGAAGACGGGAGATTGGCGCTGGTGTTAGCTTTATCGGTCAGGACCTGACAGAGGGGTGACAGTGAGTGGAGGCAAACCACCGGCTCGCAACTGACAGAGACAATAAAGTGAACCTCTGAGCCAGAGAGAAAAACAGTGACAGGCCGGGCGAGGTGAAAAATCTGGTTTCTAGGGGCTGTCCTGCGTCTAGTCAAACCGTACAGTTTCAGCCACTGAGGCACACGTCTCCTGCCAAAGTGTTAGTGTATGTGTTGACCATCACATTTGATGGTGCGTGACTATACTACAGAGCAATAGGCCGTGATTTCAAATGTGAAACTTTGGTCATTTCTGGGGTACTTTTTCATTTTTACATAATGTTTTTCACAATTATACAAGTTTAATGCAGTCATGATGCACTGTAACCAATTATGTTGTGTGTTAAATTAGAGTGTTAATAAAGTTAATGCAAATTAAAACATTATTTCAACTCACACACAAACACAAATGAGCCTGGAGAGTGAACAGGTGCACAAAACCATACTTATCTTAATTGTTTTTTATGTAATCATGTAATGGTCTTCATTTGATTTAAACCAACTTAGCTGTGACATTACCAAATCCAGTGGTGTGGCTTCCTGTTTTATCTTGTAAGGATCAGGTGCACTCATTGGTTTTATTTTTCTCTGTAGAGTTTAAATATTATTATATATCATAAAATGAGGCAGTAAGAACCTGAAAGTGAAACAGCATCTTGTTTTTTCTTGTTTAATTTAGTACCACCATGAAATAACGATCTACATTTAATTAAAAAAAATCAATTGCGTAGAAGAAGAAAAAAGTTTTAGTAGTAGTAGTAGTAGGAGGAGAAGAAGAAGAAGAAGAAGAAGAAGAAGAAGAAGAAGAAGAAGAAGAAGAAGAAGAAGAAGAAGAAGAAGAAGAAGAAAAAGAAAAAGAAAACAACAGCAAAAAAAAAAAGCAGCAGAAGAAGAGTTTGAATCACGAAGGTGGAGGGCTCGCGTAGAGGCCGCAGCTTATATTTATAGTTTTATGTCTTCTCACAACTTCCGGACGACGCAAAGGTAAATATAAGTGTGTTAAGATGCAGTCTGGGAAAGAAACGCTAACGCTCTTTACCTTTAGCAGGTTGTATTGTTAGCGTAATGCTAGCTGGTTTAGGCTAGCTCCCGTGTATTTACACTTACATGACAGCAAAGCTGGAGACTACACGGTTACACTTGTCTGTAAGTTTTCTTTTGACTGCTGTATACATGTACTGTATGAATTAGCTAAAGTCAGTGTCAGAATGTAGTTGGTCGAATTATTAGCAACATTTACTTGAGCCTTACAAATTGGAAGTAAGTTACTCTGATTTGGCCTTTGCGTGTCCATGTAGAAGATTTAGAAACTACCTGATTTACCTGTGAGGAACTGTGGTAGACAAAGAATGAAAACATTGGACTTCTGGCCGTTTATCAGTCCATGTGGACCTGTGAGTACTAACAAGGTGCATGTGACAGTTTACTTACTTGTTGTCTTTATTTGAATTTCAAGTCTGTTAAGCTCTCAAGCAAAAAGTGTGGCTTGTCCTGGATATCAGGTCTTTCACAGAACATGTCCTGGGGTTTGTTGTTGTTGTTGTATCTCACCTCAGTAGGTAATAATGTTAACTTTCTCCTCTGCTTTGTCGATGCTCCTGTTCTATTTTCTGCTTTTAGATTATCTATGACTGTTTGTAACTTGCATAATCATACATTAGTATGATTAAGATACTCTTGTTTTGTTTTCTTTGTGTTTTTCTATTCACTATTTTTTCAATTTAGCAAAACTCTAAGATTTACATTATTTATTTTCAATTTGTGATTTGTTCAATTTGTGAGCACTCCTGAATTACATTTTTTGTGTTTTATGTCATGTTCATTATTTCCTTTTTTTGTGTGTGTGTGTGTGATCATATTTCATGCGAAGCCTCTGGGCTGCAGTAAATCTTTCCTTTCTGAATTGATGTTGACTTATCACAGTGGGAAACACACACGTTTAGTGTATAAGTAAAATCTAATGATGATCTAGTAAATCTGCAAAGAGCAGAAAGAAGGTGCTAAAAAGCAGAGCAACTACTGGACTTAAATGGCAACAAATGCAGTACATGTCCAAAATGAATATTGCTTTGCATTTAGTGGATGTGCAAACATATAACTGACCCATGTGGTCAGACAGTTTAGTTTGATAATATACAGTTAGGTCTTCACACTGTGGTGCAGTGTGTGGATTCTCACAAACTCCCAGATAAGTTCTGCCTGGGCATACAGTGTACAGAGTGTCCTAAACATATATTGCCACTCGTGACTCATCAAAAACTAAGTATGACAAGAAGTAGCTAGCAGAAACTCACTGAGGAACACACACGTTTTTCCTGACAGGTATCATGGATGGTTTAGGAGTAAGAAAGTTGCTAACATAAGAACAAACGATTCTAACCATGGTTGCTCCACTATACAGTTGCTAACATGGCCTGAGAGTGGGAAAAGGTCAGAGTGGTGGCATTACGCTTTTATGATGATCATTTATTCATTATGTCAAGTAAATCCAATCAGAATGCCTAGAAGCTAGCCAGATAACAAACAGGGATAATTAGCATCACTGGGAGAGGTGGCGTCTCCTTGTACTCTGGCCTCCAGTTGCTTTTATCTGTAGAAGAGATGAGGTGGTGGAAGCTAAATATTGATGGAGTTGTTCGTACTCTGTGAAACTAAAACACACTGTCCAGCTTTGTTGGGGGCTGTGTTTTCAATGTGGAACAAGGCTTATGCTGTACACTAAGAGTGACCGGCTGCAATTATTCGCGCTTCTTTTTTAACCCTTGATAGTAAATGCTTAACATGTAATAATATTGTCACTTGTTGTAATTTTTATCAAACACAATAGTCTTGGGTTGCTTTTAAACCTGTAACTTTGGTTTTCTTGGAGCAGAACTGCAAGGATTGAGGGATTTAGAATGAAGTTATTAGAATTACATTTTGAAGATTATATGGGTGTGGCTTACTACCCTGGTTTTAGAAAAGGTTGAAAGCTGGAAAGAGAATAGGGATGATTGTTTTTTGTTGAAATGATAAGTACAGTAGTTTAGGTTCCCTGGTTTCTACACTAAGAAGAAAAACCTCAGGATGAGCCAGCTACTAAAATGGGACCACATTTCTTCTCTGTAGGTATTTATACATGAGCTAATAAGTTTACATTTTTAATATGTCTTATCCTAATATGAAGTCAGGAATATACTGTGACATTTCCACGGGGGATTGTTTTACCCACACATTGTGCGTGTGTGAATACTGTATTTACTGTATCACCACTGGAGTGATTCCCCAGTTGCAAGTAATTTACAGGATGTACTAATAAAAAAGGACTCAGGATCTGTCTGTCTAAATAATCCACCCTAGAGACACATTTCAATATTTGTGTCTGAATATTGAATACTGTTTGTTTTGTTTTTTTAAATTGTAGTCTTGTTTATATGAGTGCACTTATATGAATTCACCAAAGCGCAGATACTTGTGTCAGGCTGATAACCACCAGGCACGGAGGGAGGTGTGTGTTCACGAGATTTATTTATTATCAATGAACTCCCCGACTTCATACAGTGTGTGTGTGTGTGTGAAGGTTCCCTCCACAGCGGGGTCATAACCGGTATGAAAGGTTTACAAAGTATAGTAGTGGTTGACCAACTGATTGGTTGGTTAATTAATCAAGATGTGATAGTGGCTTGAATTTAGACTCCATAGCTGTACTATTGTCTCAGGTCAGCTGCTTGAAAAGGTTGTCTTTTTGGATTTTGGTTCTTCTCCTCTTGTGTATATTTGTGTAAAATACTTTGGTCAAATTCAGTTGTTTTCAAATAACATATATAAATAATGTTTCTTTGGGATAGTTATGTGGAGCAGAGGTATCTCCTTCAGTTCAACAGTGTTCGTCATAATAATGTGTGGCGTTCATAAAAGGACCCAGAGCAGCATTATTGATTGATTTTCTCCAGAAAACCTAAGGTCAGTTTGAAGTGTTGACGTTTGTTTGCCTCTGTTTGGACTCTTAAAATGGCTAAATGAGAAAGAGCAGCTGAGGGGAAGAGTCGTCCAAACAATGTTTGTCCAAATTAGAACAACTGAAAAGTGATATTTAGTCTTTCATTTAATCAATGTTGACGAATGTTAATGTCATGTTTTTGTGTTTTACTTTTGCTCAAGATCTTCTGTGTTTACCCTCGGATAAGATTAATAATTAATAGTGGTCTAATGACAACTGTAGTCCCAGACACAGTATAAGCGCCACCTTAAAAGCATTGATCTGTTTTGATGTTTCATATCACTTTGAACTATAAATGTACTCGCATTTGACCCTGGCAGAATGATCTGAAGCCAGCGAGTTAAAAACCCAAACTGGTGACACCGTGTATCACAGTTACATCTGTTTCTTTAGCTGCTGTGTATAACACAATCAATATTTTATATGAAGTTATTCCATTGATTCAGTGGTTGAGTGTGCCACTGTGGGCTGGTACATTTGGAAAACATGGAAGCGTGTGTGTTGCGTGAGCTGGGCAAGTTGGTCTTGTGAAAATGCTTCTAAAATACGTTCTATGTGAGACATTTGTAAAAAAAGAAAATTAATTCATTAAACTATTATTTAAATATGAATGTTCAACGTACAACCTGCCAGGCTGTTTTCTTTTGTTCCATACAGACAACTCTCCGTATGAAGCACGTTGACATTTATATATTTGCATACTATAAGAGCTCAGCTGTAAATATGTGTGTATCGTATGTGAAAGGTTAGGAGGAAGCTACAGGGAGATGTCTTTTGCTTTGCCGCGCTCTAAGTGAAGGTGACAGCATTCAAACACTGTGACCTTGCAAATGGGACCAGTGACGTGCTTCCCTGTGACTGAAGGAACATTTCTGGAGGCACCCTGCAAGGCTTTTTTGTTTGTGAGGGCTTGTTATCTAGGGGACGTGCGTAATGGCAGTAAGAGTTACTTCACTTTTTTCGTTTTTTTTTTTTTTTCCTTTCTCTCATATTGCCAGTGGCACCACATCAACAAACTTCAACCATACAACCCCACATCCAGCTTTGATGGGCATGTGCAAAATGCGGTTTGTGAAGGAAGTGTATATTGATATGATGAAACATATTTCATCCTGAAAGTGTACAGTGTATTGATTTTTGGAAAGTTGTACTACATAAAAGTAACATAAGGCACGTTAAAAGAAATATGAAAGCTTGAAGATGATGAGGAACTCTAAGTTCGAGCACTTTTATTCATCCTTGAATTACTGATTATTCACAGGATTATACATACGTCGATACTTCAAAAATGACTTTGAGTTTATAAAATTCTAAATGTATACAGGCTGGAAAATGCATGCGCAGGATGTCAAGGTTTTTAAAGGTTTACTTAGCAAAAGTAATGGATGAGATATGTCAGTTTCACAGTTTATAAGCCTTCTGTGTCCCTAGAGGGCTGCCATAGCCTCTGGCCATTCTCCCCTTACCTTAGGCATCATCTGGAAAAAAAAAACTGATGCTTCTAGTCATTCTGCATCCCTGCATCGGTCTAAAAATAATTGGTTAGGAACCTTCTCTCCAAAAAGGGGCCATGAAAGAGTAATGGCTTGCAGCAAAAACACACATGTCTGACAGATCACATTTGAAACTAAAAATGTATGGACCCACTCTATGTGCACCACAACCATCGTATCTAGTTTCAAGAAAGTTTCCATTACTTTGTCAACACCGCTGAGGAGAGTAACTGGGTTTATATTGGCCGACGCACATCACAGGTGATACTGTATGTCAAAGTAAAAGTAGCAGCACCTCAGCTGGTGGTTAAAATGTAACAATTCTTAACCCTCCTGATGTGCACATTAAGAAAACTAGCAGATAATTGAGCTTTGGTGCTGTAATGGTTTGGTTTTTCTCACTTGGTCATTTAGCCTTTAGTGCCTCATGCAGTGAGACAAAGAAATTGAAGATGGAAGTGGCCAAGTTGCACCAAATGGAAATGATCAGAGGGTTTCTCAGATGGAAGCTACTTTTTATTCCGTCCAACAATGTAAACAACAACAATATTGCGTTGTCACACCCTCATGTGCATGCGAACATAAGTACAACACTTTTTTCTTCTACATTTAAAAATACATTGTTGCATGTTGTGAGCCAAGCCTGAGTTTTCACGATGTAGCCCACCACTAATAACATGGCATATCTACATTTGCCATTCTTTTTGGCTATGTCTAATCCAGCAGAAGAAAGGCTCCTGCACTCTGTACTGGAGGGAAAACAATACCACTGGGCTTTGCTCTACCTGTAAGCCCACAGATGAGACAGAAACAGAGAAAAATTAAGGGGGAAAAATCATTATTCTCTGAATGAGATGTCTCTGGTTTGATCAGAGTGTGAATCAAAGCCCATCTCTTAGCCTACTTAAACATTCACTTTTAAAATTCCAACCTGATTGTACTTTTATGGAAATTTCTTGCCATCAGTGGCTGCATTCTCTCCTGTCTCCAGGTCCTCTTGTATCCCTGTAGATATCAGACTCTGCCCTTCATTAGAATTCTCTTGGTAAGAAAGCAGGAGAAACGAGCAGAAGATGTAAATTCAGTCAAAAAGAAAAGGTTCAGATCTTTTCCTTTTTTGTCCAGGGAATAGATAAAAAAGAAAAATCATGGATATACCACATTGTTGAGTCAAACCTGACACCAGGGCAGAAGAGTTAAGAATTTCATTAAGAACATGTTACAGTGAATCACAATCGCTGTCATCATGATAACAAATTATACTGTGCCTACTGGGTGTCTTATACCTTTATACTTTCAAGACATAGGATAATATGATTACAAAACAATTGTTATATGTGAGATTACAATTTAAAACATCACCAGCAGCAATAATAGCCAGTAGGCTTTTTTTTTCTAGTATCATTCAATATAATTAGACTATTAGTCCTATTCATGCTGATGAGGTATTAGTTAAGTTATTCACATATGTTTTGGGCCACTCAGCAATCAATAGCTTAGTGTCATCGTCTTTCACCAGCTTTGGGTGCTGTCTTAATAAATTGTACTGAAAGATTTCAAATGCCATAAAGGTCATCATTGATCTTGTTTTTTAATCATTTTATTTAATTTTAATTTAATTTTAATGAAACGTTATTGCTCTAGATGCCATTTATACAATAAATGCTGAATAACTTCACCTGAGTGCAGTAGGAAGGACACGGCAGCTTACATGTGCTGGTAGTTCAAGAAGAATTGTCTTTCTTATGTCGTTCTTTCCTTGAGTAGTTTGTGTTTTCCCATTAGTAAACTGACTTTGTGAGATGACTTTGTGGGTCAATATTATAGTAAATTTGGTGTTTGTCCAGTCATTTAGTCAAAGCGGACAGTATGTGTGAAGTTTTTAATTGTAAGTGATTATTACTTTTTTACACCTCCACCATTCTAATGAACCAATCCAAATCCATGAACAAATGTAATAAAACTTTAGTGTTTAAGTGTCTTACATCAGTTGTGTTTGTTTTAAACACTTACTGGTCTTCGGTTATCTCCTCCCCAGACGTCCCTCCTCAGAGCTAAATAAAAGGCTTTGGGACGTCCTTTAACACAGAGGACTGGGATAACATCCGATGTGAGCGAGGATCAGGAATTGGAATCCACCCAGAGTCACATGTCCAAAGTGGTAGCAAGATTGTTAGAAATTAATAAACCTTTCAAGTGAAAAAGTCTTTGAATCTCTGCCAGCCATGAGGGACACAAAAAATGTAGGCTGTAATAATTCCTGACCGACCAGGGGAATGGCATCAGTCACATGGCAGCCAACCAGCACTGCTCATTTATTGAGTAGCCATGCATCGGCTCCCAGATGCTAATCAGTCTCCCAGAGACCTCAGCGCTGTGTGCTTAGTACAGATGCACAGCTCTTCTCAGCCCTCCGCTTTATTGAAGATGATCTTTCACATGGAAGGAAGAGAATGTTCTCCAGACTAATGTTGAAATGCAAAATCTCAGGCATGAAAGGTGAAAACTAGGATTATTTCACAGCTATTCCAGGGAGGATGAAAAAGGAGTAAAGAATGTGAAACAAAAACATCAAAGAGCCACAGAAAAAGGAGAAAAGCTGTGATATATTTAACATGAAAGTCCAACAGGTGGTTATGTGTGCAAAGCTTTGTTTGTTTATTACCAGTAAAATACAACAGATGCTTGTATTTTTTTTTCTATTTGGTCAAAAAAGTAATGAATACAACCAAATTAACAACAACTTGCATCATAAACCTGGTGGTGTAATAACGTGGTAACTAAACCTTTTGTCTTATTTGTCAGTTGCAAAAGTTGCTTAAACTCAGTGCAGTTGTGTGCGCTTCCCATTTAGGTTTTAATTTGCACATCCTAAGGATTTATCTCTACTGCAGCACTACAGGAATTCACTACAGGAGAAAGACAGAGGAGGTGCAATATCTGCCAGAGCCTTGTCAGTAAGGGAACACGGCTACTGTCTTTCCTTGGCGTTATTTTGCCCCCTTTCGTTGCTGTAGCCGCCCTTACATGAAGTTATTGACTGCCCCAAGAGCATCACGATGGTAGTTACTCCAGGTAACAGGAGACGGCAGGAAGCAAAATAGATTGAAGAATTTTTCACGTTGTTAAAATACTAAATGCTTCCAATAAAACAATTATAGAGGTTATCATTTTGTTTTGAGACATTTGCTCTTGCACATTATGTTTTGTGACCACTTCCCACTACTGTTAATTATCTCCTTTTTATTAATAATACGGTTAATATATGTAGTGTTGTTGCTGAGTAATATTTTCATTTTAGAATTATTTCTAAAGCAGGGGGGGTTTGAGCTTACAAAACCTTTTCAACCTTTCTCTTTATTAATAACCTATGGGTTTATTTAGTTATTAAAAATGTAATTTTAACTTAACACCTTTTCTTTTTCAGATTAAAATTAGGTGATTTCAGGTGAATTATTAAGTTAATTACTTAAAAGGACTTCTTGGTCTGCTTAACTTCATCCACGCAAAGCCCAGACCAGGTCATACTGAGTCTGTACATTTTTGAGGATTTGAAAGCAGATAATGTTTAAACAAATAATACCAAGAGCATCTGTTGATATCAACAGGTTTATTGATTGCGTAACTTCTTTATAGTGTGGATGAACATTTAGTCGTTGTGGGATTGCAATGCAAAGGAAACCGTGTGTTTTATAGGCTTATTCGTTTAGGACAAACTGCCCCAACGTCACGTCCTTTGCTTGAGAAAATCATATGTCAAATAGTTGTTGTTGTATGTTCTGTGGATGTCTTTATTACTACTGTCCAGTGAGTGGAAGTTAAAGCAAACCCTATTCACAGCCTTTAGCTTCATGCCAACATTGTTGTGGTTAGTTGTGAAGGCCTCAGGTTGTCTCAGTATGCGAATATGTCGTATTTGCTTCATCTTATCCACCACACGTTTCTATACAGCACATCTTATTATGGAACTAGGTTCCCTTATCACTTCCTTCCTGGCTTCTCAATGTGCCGGACATTTTTTAGTGCTTCAGTCCACCAGACAGAACACACCGGGGCTTTTTTTAAGTACAAGAACGACAGACTCTCTTTTAACATTTAATCTGCGTGAAACTAACAGTAAATTATAGACGACAAGTAACAGCAGCACATCAGTGATCTTTAAAGACAAGCCTTTTAAGTTTTGTCGGTCTTTCACAAGGGCAGATCTCCACAGATGAACCCTGTATCTCTAAGATTATTAATACAACCCTCAGGGAGAACAAACTGCAAGTGAAGCAACTACTTTATTAATCTCTCCTTAAATTAGGGAGCAGTGGTGGGCATCCTTTTCCTGTGGTTTTCCCTGTGCAGGTTTTACACACAGTAGAAGCTTGCATAGGTTCACGATGTCCCGTGGCGATTATTAGACACACTAACGACAATGCAATTAAGACCCTTGCCTAAGTAGAAACAACTGAGTATGCAAAAAAGTAAACTGTGCAGGAGTGTTTTTATTTGTCTTAATTCGTGGAGTCTGCCTTACAGGTAAGTTTGAATTTCATTTGGCTCTGCTCCGTCTTAACCAACGTGATGAAGAGAAGGGGTTAATTAAAATGTATTTATAAATTATACTATTCAAACTAATTGAGTTTCTGCAAAACGAATCTCAATTACAAAGGAAACTGAAATGGAAATTTCTGATCATTAAAATGGATGAGTGTTGTTTTATGAGAGAGTCTTTAGCATCACTGATCTTTTATTAAAGTTCTTCAGTAGCCTTTTACCGGATTTGAATGAGCAGTGCTTACAGAAGATCATACAACAGCATTTCCAAATTATGTATGAAATCATACTCAACATGAAGCATTTATCGAAAAAAATCCATTAGGAAATTCTGGTTTAGGTCACTTTTCATAGAATCTCAAGCGATTATACAAATATGACATGAGGCTGAATTTGCTACGTGGTGATAATTGATTTGTGTACCAGATAAATACAGTATTAAAAATTAACATATATAATGTATATGACTTTTTAAATTTATAATCTATATAAAGGAATTAGATTTTTGTTACCAAGGATCAGGGCTTTCATAGTATTTTTTTCATTCAGGCTTTGTTTGGAAAAAGCTTAATTCTGGTTCTATAGTTTAATACACATTTTACAGCTTCTGATCACTAAAAGCATGTTTTTTTTACCGTATTTAAAAGAAGAAGAATTAAAAATATCATTTGTGTTTTCGTGGATCAATTCTTAATTCTTAAAATGTCCAGTTGCAGCTCAAAATCATATATGATTATTAATATTTGTAATATTCCAAATTCATGTTTAAATGCTGACTTTTTTTGTCTTAATCTCTTCCACAAAAGATTTGTGCACAATATCCACAGAGCATGGTTGAAATTTAGTTGTATTCACTTGGGCCACATGATTTTCAACGTTGTACAAAATTCTACGTTTTCATAGTAAGACTCTTCGGAGAGGCACAATTATGAAGCCGTCACAGTAGATAGCAGCCTCACACCAGTTATTTCTATTCTGCATATTCTCCCACATTTCATTTATTATTATTCATTTCAGTAGTGAATGTACATATCATGATTTGATAATGTGACCATAAAGAAAGATTTTCTTTCCCAACCACAAAGCAAACCATTTGTTCGCAAGCTCTATTTTTGTTCCTTTGACTCTGTCATATACAATTTATTATTTATCCTTGTCTTCTGTCTTACAAATGGTCTCAGGACTAGGACAAATTAGGGCTCTCCAAACTATCAGGAGGGAAATGGATTCCTGAACAATATGTGTCAACGGAAAAATTGGCAAAGGGGTGACAGTGGCCCTGGAGAGGGGCCAAACAATGCCTGTGTGTCGCAGGAGGAAATCGCACTGTTCCACTTGAGACAAACACAATTTCATATTAATGAATAATTGAAAAAGTTTAGAACTGGGTTGGGATGAATGTGCATGACTGTTGCGTGTATCTGTGTCACAGTAAGACTCGGATTGTTTCCAACAGTGCAGCCTTTAAGAGACATTAGCGTTAAGAGTCTTGAGTAGGATTAGGTTCACTGATCAGTCAAAAAACAGACTGTTAGGACTGTTTCAATACAAGGATACTTACTATGATTCGCTTCAAATTTTTAAATGCTTTTTCTAAATGTTGATGATCATTTACATGTATCTGTGTTAGGTGATGTTTTTTTGCCAAGAATTAACAGCTCATCAGCATAAACTTAAATGTGCTGGCTCTTGTTAACCTGTACCTCTGTAACAAGGCTGAGGCTCGTTTGTTTCATGAGAGGAGGAGGAGGAGGAGGAGAAAAGAGGGGATGGTCGACTGGAGCACAGCGCCTTAACTGGGGAAGGAGACGCTCCATACTACACCCCCATTCATGCTAATGATCCAAGCTCTGCACATAATTAAAGCCTCCACTGTGAAATGCAAGGGGGGGAATCGTACGTTTCCCAACGTAGCTAGAGGAGGTTCGAGAAACTTCTGAACATCTATGGTCCATTATGTATAATTTCAAAACACATCCCAAGTATGAGGAAAAGAAACTTTTCATTTTTAATGACAAAATCATGAATTATTCTATTTATTGTATACACTCACTCTTTCAAAGGTAGCTGGTCCATGAAAGGTGAAAATGAAACGGGAAGAAAGTCTTTCTGCCATTAAGTAGGACTTACAGTAGCAAACCACACCTGTTGAGCTCTGGGGAAATGAGCAGAAGTGAAATGAGTGCAACATGAATGGAACTTTTTTTTTTTTTTTTTTTTTGCTTTTCGTTTGTTTTACTTCTTATTTATCTGCTGTATACTTTTAAAAGTCCACAAACGTAAAGACAAAGTATCTCATCGAAAACAAAATTCAGTAAAAGCTGGTCTTCATCAACAGTGGGAGTGAATCAGACTACAAATTTAACAGCTAAAATTGGGATTTTGTTAATTTTATAGTAGTGTCCTTAGAATAGGAATCCGTGCGGCCTTGTATCTGAATGGTTACGGTGCATTCGACATAACCACTGCATCTGCGGTTCAAGTCTGTCTTAGGATCTTTGCTGCTTGTCACACCTCTTTTGCTCCCACAAGAGTTACTCAAGAGACCCTGGCCCCATTAAATAAAGGCAAAAATGCACTTAGAAGGGAAAGAGGTGCGTACGTGAATGATCTACAGTCATTTCCAACTCTCCTGATCCTTGTGTCGTTGAGAGATGTTGCAATTTCCTCTTGTCTGAAGTCGGAGAATTTCAGCCAGGTTTCTAGTTTTAATTACCGTGTTACCAGTTGTTGCACATGCTGGGACTGAGCTGTGCTTGTGGCTTGTGAGACACTTGTGTTTATAAACCAATAATGATTATCTTCTATACATGATTCATTAGTATGTCCTAAGGAACCTTTTATTCCTCCCAGGCTGACTTGAGCTCTCTGTGCGTGATTGCACTGTGCATTCACAGTCGTAAACCTGAAGCTTTTCTGTTGTGAGAGTATGCCTTGCTATGTATTAATATGACAATTCTTGTTTGTTATTGAATGCTAATGAACTACTTTTGATGTGGTGGGACGTTTTCATCTACAACAAACTGTAGTATTCATGTTGTGCCAATAGGTGTCCTCACAAACCACATAAACACTGCACTGTGGTCCTGCCTGGAGCGTGCCGCTGTCGTAACTGCAAAGATAACAGTCATCACCAAATCTTTTACTTTGACAGAGCCAGAGGCCACTGGGACCAAAATGCACTAGTTAAAAAATCTCTTCATATACATTTCTTGACAAAGGAAGACCATTCAAAAGACTCACTATGATTGATTTAAGTTAAAATAGCAAATCCATAAATTCCGTCTATCATAAACACTTTAGTTGGACTGATAACCTAGATGAAAGATTTATTAGAAACGTTAAATTGTTGCGTTTACCAGCAATGCATATCCACACAAAGCAGGCTAACTTCACAGACAGACACTAAGTTCAAACTTCTGAAATAAAACTCTTATCAGATAAATGTTCAAGCAACTGCTTAATGAAGATTCAAAGTGATTTTTCTGTACGTTGACGATAAAGCAGCTCCTGATTGTGTCATTTGATGACAACAGAGATTAGATTACAATCTTAAGCACGCTACAAATCTCATCTGTCAGTTTTAATACCCGATTTCCCCGTCAGTTAACAGTCCCCAGAGCTAACGCCTCCATCAGGCTCTCCTCATTACAATTTACTGTTCCCAGCAACTGGAATGAGCTGCAAAGCAATACTGAAGTGGACATTTTTATGTCAACAGCTCCATGCTTTTACTGATGTGCTTTGCGATAATTGCTTTTTGCCTCCAAAGCCTGCAATAACCCAGCAATAACTAAAACCTGATGTTCCTGCATGTGCTGTCTCTTTTGTTCTGTGATCACTTTAAACTGTCCACACATTCAGTCACATACTCTCAACACTTTATACCTGAACATTTGACACCTTAGTTCTCTGACAGGTAGCCAGTGCACATGGGACATAAACGTAAACAAATTAATTAAGATGGTAGCCACAACACGACATTTGGTAACAAAGCGCTGTGCTTGGATTCTGTTAGGTTGGTCTTTTGCCTGTTGTTGATATACCATCTGGCCCATGTAACACCTACATCCCTTTAGGCCCGCAAATAATGACTTTTCATTTCCTTGCATCTAACCTGTGCATGGCTCATTGTGCTTTAGGGGAATATGTGACACTTCACTTCCCTCCCCTTCGCTTTTCTCGTCTTTACTACACCTCTACAGTTGATGGTTTTTGACTATGGAGAGGGGCAGACCTTCTCTTGCAGGATAAAAGGCAGGGGTAGCGCCCCTCAATCATTCAGCCCTCCAGGAGGCGAGTGGAACGAGGGATGAGAGGGATGGGGGGCCCTGGAGGGTGCAGAGATGTAAGACACAGTTTCTACGCCGGCTTTGGCTGTTGACTTTTTCCCATCTTTCTCCTCAGTGTCCTCTTTTGTTGCCTTTGGGGACAAAAGTCATGCAAATATTGGCCCATTGATACGACAGGTGAAAGCATATTCAAAATGTCAGGGCGCTGCCAGGAAAAGCGAAACAGCTGGAAAGTGCATTTCCCACATGGTGGCAAAAGTATTGTGGTAAAAAGAGCAGTCTGTCCATTTGTCAATCTTTGCAGTTAATTTTCATTTTTTACTGAAATTGTACTGAAAATCAGTTGGAAGATGTGGCAGGTTGAAAGATCAGGCATCCAAATGAACATCTTTCCCAACTCCTTTTCCCCACTATACTGTAGCTTATATTTTCAGGAATTTGCTGAAACAACATCTGTGTAGTCATGCTGGGGGTGGAGGGGTAACGTGGAGAGAAGTATACTCATAATCATTACTCTGATCCAGGCATGAGTCACCCCTGGGGAGGCTGCAGGGCCTGGGTCAGCCATATGGTGGCAGAAGCCCCTGGAGGAGCCAGCCCGATAAGCTGGATCAGCTTCAGCACTTCCTGACCGAGGCTTGGGCCGCACCACCAAGGTAAATGGGGGGGCGGGGGGGCGGAGGCAGCTACTTCTTGGCAGCAGGAACCACAGCAGCATCATTAGCAGCCTGGGGGCAGAGAAATGGAAATGGTTTCATCCATGGCAACTGCAATGCTAAGGGAAATTAAAGTCAGGCCTGCTAAAACTTGCACTAAATCTGCTGAGCCTCTCTGATAATTACTGTAAGTGATAACTTGTTGAATGCTGTTACTGTATCTGTTTAAAAAATATTGATGCCCATCTAATATTTACCACCAACTACTGTAACTATGAATGTTATGCAACCCTTTTATTAGGTTGTTTTGAAAACAATATTAAGCAATGTACATTTATCGTTTGTCAAAACAATGTAGAAACACATTTATTGCAAGTAAAAAGAGCAGCACATCATTGGAACGTGAATACTTGTATCTGGCAACTGCTGTATGTGTCTAGTGTAACATAACCATAAGCCCTCTGGACTTGTGCATGATGAGAACCATACAGTCCATTTGTCTGCTGGCAGGTACACGAGTCTCCACTGTCAGAGTGGACCGGCCGTCCTCTGCACTCAACCAGTAGGATTGCTCTCCTGTAATACAACTTCTCGTGGTGGATGTGGTAACAAGTCCTGAGAGAGCTCAACACAGTTAGGCACTGTGCATGGTTGTATGACTCGAGGCTGCATGAATCCAGCATTTTTATTTGCACTCAGTTAAATTGGAAACATTTTGGTATTAAGAGGTTATATAGGTTCTTAATATACGGACATACACTACTAGTAAAACATTTGATTTCAATCAATTCATCATGAAGTGTTAAACAAGCAGTCTCATCAGTTTTTCAAGGCAGTCACAAGGAATTGTTCTTCTTTCACACGTGTTTTGTCAGGAGTTAAATTTTGATATTTCTTGTCTTCCCTAATGTACTTTACACATCAGATGTGTTGTCTAGAGCAATTGGAGGATACAGAGGTACAGAGATGCTACTGCAACTACTGTACAAACACACGCTATGGAACGAAACGGTTGACTTAGGAAATAAAAGTAAAGAGTCTAATACATCTCAAACTGGAGTAAAGTAAAGTAAAGTCGCCAAAATCATCAGATGCTGCAGTGACACTGCCATCTATTAGGACAGACCAAAAGAAGGAGGAAAGAATGTTTGTTTAGGTGGCAGACGTATCCCACAACCACTGTGTGAGGCAGGCTGGACGGCACGTCCATGCTTTTAGCTTGAGCTATCGTGGCTTTAATAGACATAGAGAGGATGTGTGCAGGGTTTCAAATTCAGAGGAGACTGACCCCAAACACTTACCTCTTACAGTACTTACTACACTTACTCAATCTCAAAACATGTGTAAAGCATCTAAAACTAGCATCTCTGTGTTTGTGTATTGTTGTTTTAGTTTTTTAAATGAACCTTAGACTAGCTGCCACTATGTTGGTCCAAATGTTGAAACCACTTTGTGAGGTGTTCTGGTTTGCATATGACCACACATTTTACGTTGTGTGAACAATGCCTACACTAGGCTAAGCATTATTTCCTGAATGAGCCCCTGGGCAATAAGCGATGCAAAATGAATCAATTGTTTCTCTTGGTACCGAATTCCTGGGCTTCACAGCTTCACACGTGTCATTTTCATTTTGTTTGGCATTTCTGAGATGTGTGAGGGAGTTCGTTTGCACTTTAAGAGATGCTGACATGTTGTCGTCTGAGCACCTCTTGGTCTTCATCGCTAATAGAGAATGGCTTGCCTTTTGTATTTATAAAGCCTGCTGTCTTTGAGGTGCTTACAGGTGCCGCTGAGCCACTCTTTTCCATCTTTTCTTGTTGATATTCACACCAACATAATTGTTTTGCCTTCGTAGCCGTATATGCTGACTAGTGTGTGTAACATATTAGCTAATTATGGATTCTCTCAGCAGTGTGCCCTTACCCTGCCTCTCGTGGTTTCTAATTAATTAGCTGTGTTTATTCTAACCATTATAACCTTGACAGCTCGTTACCTTCATCCTACGAAAGGGCTCTTTCATGACAAATTACTAGGCTGCATGTGTGACACCTCTCTGACTTGCCTGTGGTGTCCCGTGCTGGGGACAAAAGCCCAGATGACTCTAACTGAGCGGTGTCTTGAAGATATGAGATATTCAAATTAGATGCTAACAGAGAGGGACTTTGTGATGCTGGGTGTCTAATGTTAATGTACTCATTTGAATATAAAAGAATCGTTGCCATTTTTGCGGATCAAAAAGTGAGAGTAAGAGATGTAAATGCGAGGTTTTCAGCCTTGACTGGCAAGACAATAGGTAGGTTTTACCATGTTGCTGCCTTTGTGAAATTGCCATTTAGACAGCACCCAAACAGAAGGCATGCGTTAAATCCAGCCTAATAAAATATCAAAATATCAATATCTGGATGTTGTATTAAAGGATAATTGCATGCACCCAAACAAAATAATAAAACCCTAATATTTATGGTTTCTAACCTTCGTCGTCTGTCAGTATAATATAATAAAATTCAGCACCACCATGTTGACTAAACGCATCTATGAACATCTCAGCGAGAACTTCATGACCACAGTTACATTATGTCATTGGCTTTCAAAATTTGTGCTACTGCCTGTACTGGTGTTGAACATACAGGCCCATTAATCAGACATTTATTATCATAAAGAGAGAAATGAATGCGATTTTCTCTTTGGGAGCCAGTTCACATCCTAGAGCCTCCGTGTACTTGGGTTTGACAATATTACTTAAAAGATTGAAACTTTTCTGAGAAAGCAATTACAGTTTACTGAGACAAATAGACCTAATCAGGAGGGGTTCACCATTTCCTTGATCCCAACAGAATGTCCTTCACTGCGATGGAGATAATAATTCATGCTTAGGGGCTGCACATATGCCAACAGGTCTTATCTACTACTCCTCCTTCACCGTCATTGCACCATATACTGTATTGTCAAAGGCAAATTGAGGATGTATAATTCAATAAGCAATGTACTAAAGAATTAATATATTCAAGTTAATTATGCCACCGTGTGAGCGAACAGTTGTACACCGGATTACCAAAATGATTTTTACTTCTGACCTTGGTCTCTGCGGATCAGCTTCATTATGAGGTTTTAGTTATAGCTTAACATTTTAAAACAATTGGCGTGGAGCGCACCTTTATTTATGATTCAAGGATTGATGTCCTGTTGTTTAAATAAAATATGGCAGAAAGGCGTGGATGTGGGAATGAATCTTTTCAAGCGTGTGATTAGATGGGAAGGTTATTTATTCATGTTTACGTTGGGTATTGGGATTCTTAAAACAGCTGCTCGTTGGGGAAGGGCTGTAGAGGGAGTGGAGGCATTTGTCTGATTTAAAGTGTTCTGTATATACACTATGCTGTTCGAAGGTTGGTCTTTAATGAGACGTTCTGCTTCTCTCAGCCCAATATGCAAACTACCTTGCAGGTCCTGCACCTGCTCTGAGCTGAATAACTTGTTCAGTGGAAAGTGAGTGGCCTCGTTGTATATCCTTCCAACTTTGACAGCTGGGAGACGCCTAAGGCTCGTCCTGAAGCTACTACCTCAGTTTTTGAGAGCAGAGCTGCAGGCCTGGATTTTTGCAATCTTATGTTAATTGCAACGCACTGTCAGTGACACAGATTATCCTGATACTGCACGCCTTTATAGACCCGACGAACAGGATCGATGTTAAAATGGACAGGCCACTACTGAGAAAATATTAGTTATTCCTTATTGGCCAGTGGCAGCAATTCATGATGATTTAAAGAAAGAGAAAAGGTTCTAGTGAGGTTGAGGTCTGAGCGTTAGCCTCAGTGGACCACTGCAACTTCACTAAATTGCATTAACTTTTCACAATGAAAGGCTAGGTTCTTTGTGTCTGCTAGCCCCATCTCATTAGTTTCTACAATTATTATTCCTTTTCACCGTGTTACTACCGGGCAAAAGTACACACCCTTGACATAGTTTAAAAAAAAAAAAATAGCTACTCCCAGTAATGCTGAGATGTGTTTGGAGCAGAAGGAGGTCTCTGGCTTTTTTTTTTTCTTCTGGGGTTCATGACACTGAATTACTTGAAGAATACCTGGAGCAATCTGTGAACCTAATTAACTTCCCACAGAAATCAAATCCACTCATCATTTTGAAATATTTGGGAAATCAAAACGAGTATTTGCCAAGGTTGTTCGTCTCTTTCTATTCTTCTTCCTCTGCCTGGCAAACGCTGCTTTCTCTGGAATCTATTTCATGTAAGCACATCTGACGAATGACGGAGGGATGTGGTGGGAAGGACCCATTTATTCCATCAAGTAATCAATGTGCAGTTTGAATTCATTTGAATGCACTCAATCATGCTCCTAATGTTGATGGCTCACGGGTGTGAAGAGTGTTATATAGCTTAGCTTTGGACCCATTTCATCAAATATTTATGAGGCAAAAAAGTGCATCAAAATAAGAGCGAACAGAATTACACTTAAGTTTCTCATGTGTTGAAAGCCCTTGACTTGCATTGTTCTGACTACCGAGCTCTTTTGTCCAGGTTTCTTTGTTTTTTGGGGTTGCAGAGGGCGTCGGAGGAATCAGAGATGTCATAAAACTTTTTTTCTTTCTCTTTTTTGCTTATTTACTTAGATGAACTCATCAAACCCTTACTTTCATGCCATAAAAGGATCTTGTCTGAATGGACATATAGTACAAAAGCAAGTGATGCAAAAAGGTGAAATAGGGGTATATCTCTCCAGCTCAATTGAGCCTGCCTTTTCTCCTCACTCTTCATCAGCCTTGCCTGCCTCGCCTCTGTCTGCCAATGTGCTTGGCTTTCAGATGTGATGTGAGTGTAGTATTCTCTCAGACCCAGGCAGTTGCTTTGTGTGAGCGGCCGCTGCTTGCACACTGATGGTATTTCACTGCTGCATCCCCCAAGTTATATTAAATTTGCAACTGGCCCTCTTTAAGTCTTTTTCATGAGATGTATGTTTTAAAGACTGTGTCAATTCTTAAAGATGCCCTTGGCTTTTATCAGTCGTTTTTAAGAAAGCTTTCAATAAAGAGCGAGGCGAGAGCTCAACGTGGTTGTCGCCCATTTTGCTTGCATAAACTGCATATAAAATCTTAAACTCAGATCTTAAAGCCTGATACGATCTGACTTAAAACTGTCTCAACAAAGTCATGACTTCAATATTAATGAATGTAGCTTAACATCATTTTAACAATGATTCAATGTTTGCTCTCTTCACTTGGAAGCACTTTTCTTGTTTTCAAGCTGTAACGAAGCATTTCTTTTCACACGGCTTCATCCGCTCTGTTCAAACTTCATATAGACGTCTAAGGCTGCTTAAAGCTCTGCGAGAAATCAGCAGTGGCTTTATTTCATTTTGAAGCCCATCTACAAATACACCCCAAGTGACCATGTTTGTTTTTAACAGTCTGAGTTCCAGCTGTTCTGTTGACCTCAATCTCTTGTAGGGTGCCAGGGTAAAGCGGGGCACAATTACTTCTTATTAGAGCTCTGAGTCTTGATACACCTCCACTAGGAGGGGTGAGCCATCAAATTTAGACATGCTAAACCACTTGTAGCAGGAGACAAGGGAGGCCAGCAAATGTGAATTTATGTCTGGGGTTGATATGATAGTGGAGTCAGTGGTAGTGTCCTGCTGAGCCCCCGCACAGATCAGAGATCACAGATCCACAGTGCTCACTCCTGAGACTCTGGCCTTCTGCAATATTTACCCACTACATGGGCTCTTCAAGCTGTCATTCATGCACTAAAAGACACGCACACATGCCGACTCACACACACGTGAAAATTACGCTGTCTTAATTATGTACACACAAGTCTGCAACAAATTTGGTCTTTTGACAGTCCTAAATTAAGAAATTATGAAGTGTTTACTCTGTAGTGTGAATTAATCACGTCTCAGCTTACATTTTCACCAAGTTGTTTTTCTACCTAATTGATTATGTGTCTACCTTGTCTTATAATGAGAGTGCGTGTTGTTTTCTGATATCAGAAAAACAAATGTTTTAACTGAGGGTAAAATATGTCCATGTGCATCTATTTCAGGTGACAGCTCATTTAAAAAAATGTAGGATTAAACCACTAGGACATGAAGTTATTACGTGACTGATATTGTGATTGCAATAAAATGCATTATTTTATGACACTTCCTCGTCCTCTGTAAATAGTTAGTTCTTATTAATTTGTAGTTGTACTTGTATTTTCAAGCCTTATACAGTATGCATTGCTTTAGTGTGAGGTGTGACATTCAGTGCACAGCTGCTCTAATGTGAAAAAGCTAAAACCTTGTGGCTATAAAATAGATATAAAACTTTTTCTTCCTAAGACTCTTACTTTGTGAAGGTTTTTGTCACTGCATGGAAAACGGGCAGTGACACAGGCTGGAGCCACGTTATTCAGCTCTCTCATGCCCATCTTTTATTTTATGCTGTAATATTTTTCATCTCTAATCCACTTTGGATATAACGGCGTATTCACATAGCACAAAGGATTATCGATCCCTATCACAGATGGTCAGAATTTTCCACACAAGCTTAACCTGTACTTGACTTGTGACATTGATCCAAACTCGGCGCACGCTGAACTGAGGAGAGTGAGGCCAAGATCATCAATATAAAACAGGGTCCCTGTTGACTTTATCAACAGCTAATTATGCCTTAACTTTCATACAGACCAATTAGTAGACAGAAAAACCTGTCACTGATCAATGTTTTCTGTTATTTAGTCCACAATAGTTTTTCCTCTCTCCTCCATGTCCACTAGATCGAAGATGCCATGAATATATCAGAATACTGACTATACTTTCTATGAGCTCCAAGAACTGTGGTGAATTGGCTTAAATGAAGCTTTTGCAATACGCCTATGGGGCGATATTAAACAATTTGCTGAAATGGGTGACGAGTTTGTATACTTCACATACGAGTTCTGATAAATGTCAGCGTTTTATTTAGTTTTCAGCGCATAAATGTATAGAGCATAGAGAAAACAAGGAGCTGCAATAATGAGGCATTAGTGTTCATTCAGAATTTGTTTTATCACACTCGCCAAAGGTTGTTTGAGCACACAAGCACCTCCCTGATCCACAGACTATGCAAATATTAAAACAATAAAAAAGATTCTTTCAGTCTCTGCATCTTATGAGTTATCTTTATCTATTAGCACTAGCTTATTTTCAGATTTGGAACCTATACCCGTATACGGTGGCTGATTTAAGGTTCAGAGATCTGATTGCCTCGGGCGAGTTATTCTAAGAGCCCCCTGATGTCAGTGGGACTGCCTGGCAGAATAAAAGGCAAGGCAATAAAGTGGAGGAAAAAGTAGCACACACACATTGAAATGGGGGCCTCCCTGAGGCGATGGCCCAACTGGCCCGTGGTTAAATCCTCCACTGAAAGTGTAATAATCACACCAGAGCCCACAGAGGGAAGGGAAGAGAAAGAGAGAGTGGGGGAAGACACAGAGGTACCAAAACAAAAGCCACCCCTCTCCGTCCTGTTCTCTTTGTGCCTTCTAAGGGGGAAAAAGACAGAAAAATCTTGGCACTAAGAAAGGGAATTATAGGGGCTGTGATGACAGCTGATGGGAAAGTGGAACAAGATCTGAAACAGATCACAAGGGTTTATTGTAGATGTGGCAGTCGTTCTGATACGTTTGCAGATGCAAGCATTAGACGTGTACTACAGTGTAATCCTGTCCATTGGCTTGTCCTGGCTGCAGATAAATGCTTAATAATATTTTGAGTACCCTAAGCAATGGGCTTTGCATTCGTAAGATTACTTAACACACATTTGTGTCCAAACAGACTGTATTAGTGGTGGCTGTGAGGCTTTTTTAAGCTTTGTCTTCTTTTGTGCTATGGGTGAATTAGGTTTCTGCTTCTCAAATAAAAGAAGAGAAAAAAAAATATTTGTTTGGATAATAATATTAAGCCTTCTTCATTACACTCATTTGATGCATCTCTATTCTTTCCCCGTTAAGAGTGCCCAGCAGGAACCCCTACCATAAATCACTTTTAGTACCTCTGACATGTTAGAAGAAGAGAAAGAGCTGCCTGTGCTCTAATTGCCTTACCCCACATGCCTCGTCTTTTCCTCCTGTCTTCCATTTTAAGACACTTGCTTAACTCGAGTACTTCTGCGTGCGTATTTTAGATCTGTGTCCGTCTTAAGAATTGTGCAAATGAGGGGCATGTGCAACAAAACACAGTGTCATGTATTGTCTAAAAACATCGTTTAAGGGAATGTTTTGTATCCAGACCCACAGTCGAGTGTTGCCTCTTTTGTTCTTGCTGGTAAATTGTGGGAGGTTGACTGGCTGTGCTAATTATCACAGACAGGAAAGGTCAAACTAATTAGTGCTCTCTTTGAACTTGCCATCGAAAGTTTCTGATATCTTTATATAGACACCTCTATGTGACAGAGTTCAAATTAATCAAGAGCTTCCTAATTACAGCCAAATGGAGAAAATGTGTATTTTAAATAAATTCACTGTGTTTTGTGTGAAGGTGCTTTGTTTACTTTGAACGTAATTCTGAACAGCAGGCTTTTATTTGCAGAGCCTTTGATAACAGGACATTCACATGTGCAAATAGACCTGTTTATCAAGTGCAAAGCGAACACTTTGCGCACCATTAAACCTGCACAATGCTGTAATCGTCTTTGTTTGGATATGTTAAATAAAGCATATCATTATGCTCTACTGGGTGCTAAGTGGTGTTTTAAAGGTCCATAAATTCAATTAGACAATGTTTAATGCTGCCCCTAGTCCATGTTAGTGCAGTGACGCACATGATCCAGGGGAGGGTCTTGTCTGCCATTTTTAAGAATTATTACTTCGGATTTACATTTATATTGTCATTTTAATACTCCGCCCCTCTTCGACCGATAGGGGCCTCCGACGCTTCTAGGGTCGCAGCTCATTCCCAGTCCCTCAGGACTGCATCCCATTTGTCATTATAGCAGGGGGAAAAAATCTCCTCTGGTTCTGAGTCTTCGTCGTTAGCTGGGTCCTGTTAGCCTGGTGCTAACGCACGGTTTAACAGCCACCGCAGAAAATGCTAAAGAGGTCTTGACAACTCCTGGGGGTCGGCTAAGTGTGGGCCAAGGGTTTCTATGTGCGCGGGTGTGCGCCCGCATTAGTGTTTGAAGGGGGGTAGGAAGGGGTCCCAGTGGTTGTTTGCCTGTTTTCCATCAAGAGCCCTCATCTCCTTTATCCCCTTTGTGGTGGAGGCCCTCCTCGGGCAGTTCCCTCTGAGGGGGATCTAAAAAGAGCAGCTGCTGGGGAATGAGTGCCATTTCCTCCTGCTGTCACCAGCACACTGGCAACCCTTAGTCCTCCTGTCCCCCTCCACACGCAGACCCCC
Organism: Macropodus opercularis; assembly: GCA_030770545.1. Classification (NCBI taxonomy): domain Eukaryota; kingdom Metazoa; phylum Chordata; class Actinopteri; order Anabantiformes; family Osphronemidae; genus Macropodus; species Macropodus opercularis. Next base: position 5,408,177 of record CM061089.1, read on the forward strand.
CCTATTAATATGCATATGAACTTGTTTCTCTTAGTTCTGAACTCCAATGACAAAGTGGGAAAGCATATGCCTGAAATATTCATGATCGCACGCAGTAATTAAGCGGTGGAGAAGGGAACTGTGCGAAGCGAGCGTCACTGCCCCTCCTCCGCTGTTGGAAATGGCCTTTTTTCTCCAGCACTAAAAAGCGTGTTGTTCTCTGCTTTCTCTGTAATTCTTCGAAGCATTTTGCTCGTCGTGTGCGCTGTTGTGCAACACAAAGCCATTTACCATGTGAGAGTTAACGAGGCTTAAAATAAGTTCAGTTGTGTTTAGCGAGTACACTCTAGTTAAATGCCACAGATCCCACAGTGTGATAATCAGTTCCTTCTATGTTTTTCACTCAACCATGCCCAACTGTTTACTGTGATTTCTTGAACACGGATACTTAGATATTACTGTGGCTTACAGTAATTAAATTTTCATGTGTACAGTCAGAAGTAAAAGCACCTGCTGAGTAGATGTTAAGCTCAGGTACATTTCACATTTTATTCTAAAGCGCTTGAGATGAGAGATTGGATATTTATTTGTCTATTTAGTAATTGATTAAGAGACAATTTCCAGTTCTCTGGAATAATCCTGCTTATTTTACGGTTTAGAAAAACTGAAGTCACAGGATAAAGCATATTGCAGAGAATTGCTTTTCAGAGATTTAGCCAGAGGAATCAGAGGACATGGAGGTGGATACCTCTGCTAGAGCCACCAGAGAGATGGGGAGACAGAGGGATAGACTGGGGGACGGAGGGGGGAGTAGTTTCAGAAGGTAAGAGGAGAGGAAGAGGGAGCGCGTCTGTGAAATGGTTGCCGAGGTTTGACAGCCAGGTAGATTGTGTCTGACATAAAGCCCAGAGATGAAAGAAGAGCGGACAGCTGGCCCACTGCACTCAGCACACTCCATGCAGTTGCACTCACCTCACCATGACGCTTGCTCCCCCCCGCCTCCACTTTCTTCCTCGTTCTGCTCCTGTTTACGCTCTCCTGGAGGCTCCTCAGGGGTGTGTCTGCCACTTTCCACCAAGGGATCGTCTCCACTCTTTGGGCCCCGTCTGGCCCATCTGAGGGACCGGTGGTGGAGAGTTCAGCCCGCCTCTCCTGCCATGTCTCCGCAGCGCTCTGCTCTGTGCTCATCATCCCGCAGCCCACGCAGTGCCACACTGGCTTGTTTTGTCAATAACCATTTATTTGTTGCTGGAATGGCAGCAGCCATTACATCTGACCTCCCTGTTTCATCAATAATGGATAGATTATTGGATGGGAACATCTGCAAAAGCTTGCTGTTGGACTCACCTCCTGGCAGGGATTAGATAAAGTATTAAACTGTTGTTTATTGTCAGGCCAAAACTCCAGTGGGAAGCCAGAGAATTTCTACAACCCCATAGCAAAAAATAACTCCCATCAACAAGGCACCTTAAATAGTTTAGCAGTGTTTCCGAGGCCGTCATGGAAAGATGTGGGCCATTTATTATTTACACTTATTATAAGACTCATGGTAAAAGCTCCTGGCAGATGTTGGCTTAGTCACTGTTTGTCACCTTTGTAAATGTGCGAACCACAGGCCAAACACACACAAACAGAGGTTTGTCTCTAAAGCAAACATCCTATAAGCTGTAAGTTGTGCTTTGAGAAATGGTCGCTGCTGAACCACCAATGACCGAGAGGACAAGCTCGCAGACAGGCCACACACACGCACACACATGTGCATATGTACGCACACAAACTCGTACTGTCTCAGGAGCCAGAGAGATATTTCAAAAAAATGCTTTTAGGTTATTTATTTTTAAAACATGCCAAATAAAGTGTTTAACGCATGAATTATAGATTTTAAATGGAGATCTCCTGGCTCAATATGTAACACTGGCATCGTGTTTTAAGTAAGAGAAAGAAACGAGGGAAATAAGCAGCACTGGTGCTAAATAAGGAGTAATGTGATGCGTGACATGTGGCTCAAGTTGTTCCACAAAATTGTGGAAGTGCTGTGTGGACTGGTCAAAGTGCGGCTGAGGCTTCAGTCTCGCTTCCACTTGTTTGTAGAGGAGTACGTTAGGAAAAAAAAGTAGGTGCTGTTTGTGTTTGCCTGGCATCCTTAAACGTATAAAGTAAAAAAAAAAAAAATTAGAAAACGTAAAAATCCTGTAAAGCATTTTGTCATTGTCGATTGATCTTCGTTCTCTACACAGCCACTGTGTTGCAGCCTTGAATACAGAGCTGTACTCGTTCTTTCCCTACAAAACGTAAAATTATTCTCAGATATTTGAATTTGTACAGATGACCTGGACTTGGACTAGCAGGCTTTTCTTGGCTGCTTATATCTTTGCCACACTGCAGAGAAGAAGAGGCTGCGGCGCTGCCTTTTTAGTCTCCTGTCAAAGCCCCTCACAGTTCACCTTCAAGGCATCTGCTCAGCTGTCAACACCAGTTGTCAAACCGGCACTTAGCATTCACATTGTTTCTGTGAAAATGAAGATATATATTTCCACAGTGTATCCAAAAAACAGCCCCGGCATTTCTGCTAATGTCTTTAGGTGGTTTAGGCAGTGATGTAACCTCTGTCAAACAGGAAGTATGTGTTTTTTTTTCCAAGGCTTTGAACAAAGAGCGTGAAAACCTCCTGTGTGCTCCAGAGTAGTGGGGCACTGTGCATCTAAATATCAGCGCAGGTTGAAAGGCACAAAATAAGGTCAGTGTCATCGTGCTGCATTATTAATACGCCACTGTTTATCTCCTTGCCCATTGAATCTGTGCACGAGAAAATGCTGCTTCCTATGAAATATTGATGCAATTTCGTAGCTTAACATGTAGAAAAAGCAATTGAAAACGTAGGTGTTACACACGAGCAGCAGGTTGCTGAGTGGCATGTCACCTGCTAACACTGTTGTTTCGCTGGTAAAACAAGGCATCACACTGAAAGCTGCAGGTCAGATGGGCGTGTCATGTTCGTGGGAACATGTTAGTGTGTGATATTCATATTTAACACAAGGCAACCATCTACTATTAGAACTGAATTTTGATGTCTTTTAAATACTAGAAAAAATTTACAATTTTATTTTTCCAACTACATTTATATAATGATATACTATGAACTTGTGTGCAAAACTTTACTGTTTATTTTTTATTTTTGGAAACCTTTGAATTTGAGCTGAAATACTAAGAAATCACAGTTTTGTATCTTAATGTTTCACGAAAAATGTAATCAGCAGTTCTGTGGTGCTTTTTGGACCATGAAATAGTTTCTGTGCCAGAAAGAGGGTTGGATGGAAATCTGTGAACACACCATGTACAAACCACATGTTTACGTAAACGTTTAGTTATTATTCGGGCGTTTATTTAAACTACACATGCATGTTTGAAGCCTTCCTATGTTTTTTTGATTGATAGTGTTGATGGGTATTTCATCCAGGTTTGGAGTAAACTGAAAAAATATAAATAAACATTTATATAAGCCACTGTAACATTCATTTAGAAATAATTTTTTACACTTCATATTTCTCTTTCTGCACCTGTAATCACACGTCCAGTCCAGGTGACAAACAACGCTGCACCACTATAAACACGCTTTGTCCCTTTTGTCTTTTGTCTCTTTCCTGTTAGATTCACTTGCTAATTAAGCCAAATGCCGCTGCATTCAGAGTGCATGCTTACACACACACACACAAAGGCAGGGAGAGAGAGAGAGAGAGAGAGCTCTCTAATGATCAACACGCGCCAGCGTCTTTATTATCCCAGCCAGCCTGGGCCTCTGCAGCCGGCTCGTGTGCTGGTTAAGTGATTGTAAATCATCCCACAGTAATGGCTGAGATTACCATGCTATCAAAAAGCTTTCTTCATGCGTGATGTGGTAGCATCACGGCGTCCTAAGTGTTTTATGGTGAGTGAGACCATATCAACCGGTGTTATTAACAGCCTATCGGTGGCCAGGCAGGGCGCTGTGCTCAGGCTGCTGCTGTTAGTCTTACCAGATGCAGCAGGAAGATGCAGGCTTGGACTGCAGCCCATTGTGAGCGCCGCCTGTCAGGAGCCATTAGGCACATGTTTTCTGATTAATGCTCTAAGTGACTGTGTGAGTACTGCTCAGAGACCAGTGCGAGGAAACAGGAATGAGCAGGTCAGCCCTAACCGAATGTCTGCTGTAGTGTTGGTGATGGTGACCGTGGCTATTGTTTCCCTCTTACCCCACTGAAGAGGACTGCGAGGAAAAGTAGATATTTTATTCTGCAATGAGTGATTGTAGGATCTGATTTTCTGTCCTTTTTTTTAAGGGGACTCTGCCCCCCCCTCACACACTGCATGCTATTGTGACCTATGAATTATTGATTAACCTTGGTAATAGAAAATACATAACTGTAGTATGATTTGACCTGCTTCCTCTGTGTCGGATAAGTGTTAATACCAAATAGATATCCATATGCATGAATATGATTATTTAAAATAGGATGGGATTAGCACTAGTCCGTGCGATTAGCACCAAACTGGAGAACAAATTTAGCGACTTTACTGCTAAAAAAAGACACATTTGGTTTGACTCATCTGTGACTTGGTTGTCAGTACAGATCAACTAATGTGGCTTTTTAATATTAAGTTGCCATCTATTAGACGTTATTGGACTTAAAATAGCATGTAGTGAATTTGTGAGGCCAAAGTATTTATCTGTCAACTGTCATTAATAATTTCATTTTGGCTGCCATCCCTGTGTAACAAGTTATTCTCCGGAGCAACAAGACCCATGTGTTCTCATGACATGTTCAAATGAATCCATCTGCTCAGGTCGTGTTCCTGTGATGATCTCACCTTCTGCGGCAGATCAATAAACGAAACGCTATGTTTAAACTGAATCAAATTTTCCAGTTGTAGGGTTATGCTTTCATCCGCAACAAGCCGCTACATTCCTCACTCTGAGCTTTACCGTATATACAATTAAACGCCCCAGTAAGCTGCACATTTTCATTAGATTGGACCTGCAGGGACAGAGTTGCACGTCCCCCCCACCTTGGCCTAAAGGAGATGACCAGCTGCAGTAATTGCATGACGCGGTGTTTACATTTATTCATGAAACGGAGGACCGCCTTTTCATCCCCACTTCCACCTGTCACCCATTCCATTTGCCGCGTCAGGAGAGAAACCCGCCACACCCCATCAAACTTGCAGCTACAATCACTAATCAGTCCCTCTCCTCGCCAAGAACCACTGCGCTCGTGTCCCGACCGATATTTGATTCCCTGGCAGCCTGAGCGAATTATTAAGCTTTCATGCATTTGGTTCCACCAAAATGTATGTGCACTCAGCCACATCCTTTATTGATTACTTCTAGTACAAACAGTAGGCAGAGTGTGATATACATAATTGGACAGTTGTCAGGGGAAGGTGATAACCAGTGTCTATTTCCCCTCCCTGATGGATATAGGTCCCACCTACAAAGCGATCACTCGTTCCCCATTTGGTAAAAACATCATTGTGTCAGAAAATGGATCTGAAGAATGATACACTGGGACAACGTAATGCTTGTTGATGTCAACATGAAATGTGTTTCTGATTCCTTCAGTGGTGAAACACACTAGTTTTCCTCTGATGTGCAAGTGATGATGCAGTGGACGCCATACTTTGTAGAGCACAAATATCTATCTCTGAGCGTCTGTTCATTAAAATAAAAAACACTCCAGAGAGCAGAAAGAGGCGCCTTGAACTTAATATACACAACATGCGCTTGGCTAATTATTTTGCTGAGTGTTTATAACCACAATAATCTGGCTGCACATTGTAGGAACAAAAGCTGGCTCTCCAAGACAAAACACTCTCCCAGCCTCTAAAATGACATTTTCAGGGGCACAGTAGAAATAATAGCATTCTAATCATTGCTAGAGTAAACATGGTTCTCTTAAGAAAAACAAGAAGACTTCTTTTAAGTTTGTATTTTAGTAATGAAAAGCAAACAGTGGCTGCCGCAATTGCCTGACCCGTGACACGGAGGGAATGAAATGTCCCAGCAGAGTCTCGGCTTTGCCCTGTGTCTCTCATGATAATAGATTCAGCTGCACAAATGGTGGAATCACAGACGTGTAATAACTCTATCAAACTCACGTCTCTGTGTTTTCACAGGGTTAGGTACACAGGGAGACACCCACTGGAATTTCACATTTTACTGCTCTTCACCCTTCAACCGTTGCAAAGAATAATTCTGCGTGGCCAAGGGTTACAACCACAGTTTGTGTTGCTTGGTTAATCATGCGGCGCTTCCAAGGTGAGCCGGCCTCAGCTCTGCAGCCTTCTCGTTACCACAACATACACTTAAGCAGATTCACACATGGAGACACTGATAGTGGTCGGGAGCGGGGAGACGACTGAAGCCGAGCCCAAACAGAATCCATATTTAATACTGTGTTCCCACTTGGACATGTACTCTTTCAAGTCAGCATAAAAGAAGCTACAGAGACTTTGCTCTCTTTGACCAAAGCATTGTGGCATCAGAGATGATCTGGTGCCCTTTGTCAGAAAATTTAAATCTAGTGTGTAATTCTACAGAAAGCACACTCTCCCTCCCTCTCTCTCAAAAATAGGATGCTGATATTTTAGCAAACGGTGGATTTAGAGATGTGTCCAAACATTTCACCTGGAGCCTGATGTCCTGTCCATGTGTAGGGATCCAAACTCATCCAGGAAGTCAAATTTCGTACGGTGCCGCTTTTCTGTCTACATGTAGCAGCTTCTGCTGTTGTTTTTAAAAGAGTCTTATTGTTGTGCTTTGGATCCTCTGTTCCATTTCTACTCATACTGTAACATTGTACTCGCAGCATTGAGGTGAAATCATTAATACGAGGGCGAGTTTGAATGTGCCTCAGTAAAATGTGTGTTGGCTGTTGGCTGAAAAACGTTGCATATCCCAACACTTTTGTGACAACAGGTTTGGAAGAGCTGCAGCTGCCAAGTTTCTTTGTCAGTTGCAGAAAGTTTACACTCAAACACACACACACACAGTTCGCAGAGTGTTTGGTCAAGTGTGTGGAGGTTAGAAAGTAACTTCTCAAGTTTTTCTTTCTTCTCAGACTTACCTGTGTCATCTCTTGTGTGGGTACAGATAAGTTCAATACTGCTAATGCTTTTGGGAAGTAGTTAAAAGGTGAATTACTGCGCTTAAAGTGTCTTACCCCGTACAGGGTTTAATACATTTACCTTCTTTCTTGTATGTACCTTATTTCTTTTCCTGCATGACTGAGCCTCTGTGACCTGCCCTCTGTCATGCAGGGTGAATGTAATTATCCAGCCATCAAAGCCAAGCTGCTCTGCCAGTCAGGCTGTTAAGGGTTAAGGGGACGCACTTGTGTGCAGCGGTACCCTGTGCACATCTCTGGCCCCAGTGCATCTCAGCAGTCTTTGCTAATGACTTGTAGTCAACAAATTCCTAAGACTCTCAGGTGGCTTCCTCCAACCAGGCTCAGTGCAATGATGAAAAGCCAGAGATAAAATAAACTGACAGTTGCAACTCATTGCGAGGAGCAGGCAGCACCCTAGCAGCAGCTGAGACCCCAGGAGTCCAGCACTCCCTCTTTTTTTTTCTCCATCACCCCCTCCATTCTCCTCTGCCCTCCTCCTGTTCAACCCAGTGTGTGTGTGCGTGTGTGTGTGGTAGACTGCAAGTATGTGCTGTCTGTTTGCACATATGTGTGAGTGCACTGGTAGTAGAGTTGTGAGTGTGTTGTGATCATCTGCATGTGAAGCACACTTGCTGAGGGGGTGCTGGGTAACTACTGGGAGGGGAAACTAGGTGCACTTGCCACTGTTCCCTAATTAAAGCCCATTCCCGCCTCTTTTATTTCAGTCCATTAAGCAAAAAACTGTGACCACCCCTCTCTCGCTTCCACACATGACACACTCCAATCAATACACTCCCACTGGCTGCCTCACTGGGCGCCTCTAATGAATAGATTGCAGTGCAACATAATGTCTAATTGAATTTTGCAGAGGATGCCGTGCAGTGCCCTGTTGCAAGCTTTCAGATTGTGTATTTTAACGGATAAAGTGAAATATTTTGCTAAAGTCAGATAAATAAATTTAGAAAAATACATCTTAGCCTTTGTAATACGCCCTGAATCCGTTTGCTAAATCAGATGAATAATAGATAAGTTACTATAATGACTGTCTTTAATGAAGATGAACTAATGATTTTTACATTTTTACTTTATGTAAGAATGTTGACCACAGCTCAGCTATACACACTTCAACCACCTACAGTAGCTATTCACTTATTCCAGCATCACAAAGGTTCACATTAGCACATCAGGCCCCGAGAGAGAGGCTCCTCCTGGCTGGTGGCTGTGGGGGATCAGCCAAGGATGGGGGAGGCTGGCAGATGGTTCAGTGGTATGTCAGACTGACTGGCTGACTGATGGATGGATGGATGCATAGCGCTGACTTTGTTATTTTTCTGTTGGGTGGATGGTCACCGTATAACAGAAGTCCCTTTGTACTACGGGATCTGCCATCTCGGTTTCATCGTGTTCTTGCCCTTAGCGTTGATGTAACCAGAAATATCAGCAACAAATGACTATCTGTTCAACTCGCGATTCTAGTTCTCAGTTTAAACTGTAGTACATGAGCAGAATATCATGGCAGGCATGATATGAGAGAGAGATCATTTTGGATTTAGAAAAATAAGGCAACTAAATGCAGCCTATGTAGCACATTGTTTTAAAAATGTGAAACTGCTTTGTAAAATCAAAATTTGTTCAGTGTCCATCTAAAATGGGCAAAATTGTGAATGCATTTCCTAAAATGAGAGGAAAGTTTATTTTCTTGAACCTTTCTGTTTTTATGTGTATTGTATCTTCAGTCAACAGTCAAGTTGAGATTCTCTGATACTCTGTGGTTTTTGCTGAACGTCACAGTTTCATGCCCCCTTTTATAATTGATTTGTTGTCCTCTGCCAGTGTGTTTCCGTGGTAACATCATTGTACAGTATGTCTTCAGTGGTCGCTGCAGCTGTTCCCATGCCAATTAGCACAGTGGCTCAAAGCAGGTGCCAAGGCAAATATTTAGCTAATTATTAATTTTTAATAGCATTTCTACACTGGCTCCTTTCCTAAGGTCCAGCAGATGCTATTAAATTTCACCCCATAGATACACAGTTATGACATGTAATAACTACTTGAATATAAAAGAGATGAATAATTTACAGTGAGCCAACAAATTAGGACCATCATTAAAAAAACTAGGCTTGAAACCATTTTTGCATAAAACCAGCCCAGTTCAAGGTAATGCCAAGGCTCTCCTGATAAAGAATTACAGCATTAATTCAGCAAAGTGAACTTATTGCTCCTGCTGCTTCCCAGAGATCCCCGGAGCATTCAGCGTAGAGGAATGAAATGATAGCATTGACGGGCACAGAGGCGCTTATTTCCATTTCACCCATCTAAACTAGTTTTGGGTGTGTGTAGTTTCTGTGTGTTGTGGCAAAGGGGGGGGGGGGGGGGGGTGAGTGAGTGGTCCCCTTCACCTTGTGTTACGTGCAGAGGTCCCTGTAAATACCCTGCTTTCGTACTGAAGGTTCACTCCCTGGAGGCACCAAGGTGATCCACCTCTACCGGAGGTCTGCTGTGTGTGCGCTTGCACACAAACAGAAAGAGCCAGAGACGCGGACACTGTGACCTCTGGGTCATGGCTGGAATTACAGCACAGAGATGTTTCCGTCTTCATTGTGGACATCTTGATGTATAAACTCACACATCTGCACCTCTGCCCGATCAGATAGAACTAAGTCAGTGTGCAGTTGTGCTTTGCTGTAACACAACATGTATGTTTACAGTTGATATTCTTAACACTACAACAGACACAATATGATTTCTATTACAAGTTTATTGCTTGGAACCATGTATGCCAAGAAGGCGTTGAGAGATTTTCAACATTAAAGTAAGTTTTCAGGATTTCTGTTCAAATCCCACTGAGCAAACATGTCAGACTGTGCAGAGAGAGCTGCAGCGCCTTACAAGGAAAACTCTTTTAATGGAGGAGGTTGCTGGAGGCATCGTTCCTGGCTTGTATGATATTACCATTTACCTGCTGTTTTGAATTTTATTTCAATTGGGATGAAAAGGTGTATTCTGGCAGACATACCGCGACACCATTTTTGTCTCTTTCTACAGTCTAATTTCAGACATACCCCTCACTTGGCGTGGTGCTTTACACATCTACCCTTCCACCTGCCTGTTGGGAGTGAAACACGCTTTGGGAGACCGAGGCGGTATTTCCCTAAGGACATGCTTGAACGGGGCAGGAAACATCAATTGCTGCTATACGTTTGTTGAAAAAACAAGGTCTTGAATTGGAAATAAACTTAAACACAAATAAGTGTTTTAGTAAGAAAACCAGAGCAGTTGATTTTGGGATCTTTGTGATATACTGAAGCAAGGGCGTTTTACACAATGTGTGCAACTGTGTTCTCGCACAGATTAATGGCATATACTGTACAATACCAGAGGTTTTACAACTTTTGCAATTAGTAATTAGCCATGTTTTGGGTGGACAGAGCTGGACATCGTCCTCACCTCTCCTGGGTGGGTTAACCATTAGTCTCTTTAATGTATAATCATGGTTGATTGTGTTAAAAGCAGAATGTGTGTAAATCTGCCTACAGCTCAGCACTTGTGAGACTATTACTGTAACCTCTGCTCCGCTTCAGGTAAACTGCTACAGTCTGTTTGTGTGAGTGGTCTTTTTATGGAGAGCATACGGATCAGCTCTGTTCAGATTAAAGTTTGTCAACATCCCCCTTTGGTCCATGAATAACAATTCACACAATTAAAAGGCATCTTGTGATTTACGGCTTAATATAGTGGGAAGCAGATGCCTTAATTATCCGGTGTGGGTGGACATCATGAAGCCCTAAAGGCCATTTGTCCCTATAAACATAAAAAAAGATTTGAGCTTGTAAACTAGTCAGGGGTGTTTTGGAAACGCGTCTCTGTACATTATGAGCCACCTCAGAGGCGACGATGTGAAATGTAGCGGTGGCCTGGGGAAAGCATCATCATGCTTAAACAGTTCTACTGTAGACTGTCAACATCTTGGAGCAGTGTAAGAAAAGAAAAACAGATACTGTTGTTGTTGTTCCAGGTTCCTACTGTAAACGACTGTGTTTGCTTTGAGGTGATGCAAGCGTATGAGTCTATCTAACTGAAAAGTTCATCATAGTTACATAAACTTACCGTCTTAGGTGCATATGTAGAAGTGTATATATACACAGATCACACCAACACATAACATGTTGCAGATATAGATGAAGTTAATATTATTCTTCCAGTATTAGTTATGTTGACAGTCCAAAGAGACATATCATATATTTTTCACTCACAAAACACACTGTTACATTCCACATAAATAATGACCCAACTGAACCACTTTGAAAACAACAAAGCAACTACATAAATCATTCTCTTTCAATTTAATTAGAAAATAGAGCGGATTGCTTTGATTGAAGCGTTAAAATACATCCTGGTATATTCAAACTGAACCTCTGTATGGCGATACATATCGAATCACCATTTTCTTGTCATTACACAGCTCTGTGCTTTGAGGAGGACGTGTTATCGGGTGTGTGGTGCTGTGCCAGTACTGCATTTCATACCGTGTGGTAGAGATCGTATACATTTCTATTTGTTTTAGGCTTAACGGGTGTTTAGAGAATTCACTGAGATGAGTGACGATAGGTCAGTGTGCAGACTTGAGATTATGATTAATAGGTGACAGTAAAAATCATTCATAAAAACATTAACCTTTGTTTTCCAGCAGACGTTTGGGCGGTGCTCGTCTTTCAAAGCCTATCTGAACTTTTTACTTTTCATATATTCAGCGAAACCAGTTTTTATTGTTACTTGACATGAACATCAAAATTGACAATTACCTGCTTGACAGGCCATTACCACCTGCTGTAGGATCTTTGTTTGCAGATCCCTGCAGTGATTCTTGGTTGACTGTCAATCAGCTGTCACAAGGAACACAGCCCTCTGCTTCAGGAGAGAAATCCCTGGATCCACCTCTCGCACAACCAAATAATCACATCCACATGTTTTTATGCTTTTGTGTGAGACAGTGGTTTAGGCCAATAACAACAAGTACAAGTGAGTAAATGCATTATTCAAACACACAGAGGCTAATTGAACATCGTGCAGCAAGGCTGGCCACCGATGTGGCCTCACACCTAATAGCTGGGCACTAAATATACTTGAAACATAAGGACATCAAAAAAGACCTTCCCAAGGACACACATCCACAGGTTAAACTTAAAAAAGAGCTGTTTTGAATCGAGGCATTAGCATGAACTGTGTGAGAGACTTTAATGAGACAGGGAAAAAAAATCACACAAGGTCGTCGTTCGTAAGAACAGAAATTCCATCCCTGTGGGGCAGAGAAGACAGAACTTTTTGTTTTAGCAAACTGGCCATCAAATAAGCATAATTACCATCAGAATTCATATGGTGTTCGGAGCCTCCTGAAGGCAAGCGGCCCCACTCAAATTAGCAGCTCTGATAAATCACCATTAATTAGCTAATAAAAGCCAGCAGGTGGTTCGAAGCCCAAAGACATTCCCCGCTTGTCTGAATTATGTATATTACAGCAGTGCACTGATGAAGTAAATGAGCAGGGGGAACAACAGATAGCAAATCTGGAGGGCCGTCATGTAGGGATAATGCTCCAATCAAATCTCCTGCAATTCCACTATCCCACCCACAGGAATACACGCGGCTCTGACCCCCCACGCAGGCCACGTAACGCACGGGCCTCTGGTGTGGGGCGCGTTCGTACATGCATTATGCATGCAGAATGCAAAAGTTCGCGTGAGCCCACCTCTCCATGAAGAACTGCGGTAGTTCCACTTATGTGGAGAACAGAGAAATGTGGATTGCTGGTCTTTCTGCATCTTGATGGTTGAGTGAACGTGTGTTTCTTATCGACGTGCATCGATTAAAACAACTAGTATATGTCTAATAAAAGCATGACAGTCATTAAGCATATTGTGCGTAACATGGGGATCATAGCACAACACAGTGAGCTAGAACCAGTTTCCAGAAAACATCTGACACATTTGCAGTTTGCAACGGTCCTTGTATGCATGTGTTAAAGCTACTGTAACGGGCACAAGCTATGAAAAGGAAGTAACCCTTTTCCTGTAAATTAACAATTTCCTGTTTACACATTTTCTTGACGCCTACTTTATAAACATGATGAATGTGTTTCTTTTTCATAAATCATTTGCAGAAACGTTTTCTTGGACATATTTGAAATCCAGCATATTTTGCCGGTTCATAACTTCATTGCCACTGTTCATTAAGTGAATAGCGTGAAACCTGCGTTAGCGATGTTCATTGCGTTCATGGCCCATACAAACTGGAGAACGCTCATTAAATCATCCTCAGAGCTGCTCACTTACCTTTGGAAGGGGTGGAGCTCCAACAGCCTCTTCATATAATCCCTGTGAAGCACCATTAGCCTGAATAGGGGTGAGTAGAGGTTATAACAAAGAGATCTTAGCTGACGGCTCGTCTTTTTAGCATGAATTTGTCAGTACTTACGTGTGGTGCAGCCAGTTGTATTATTTCAACCCATCTAACTGCTGCCACAACCAAGTTTCCCCGTCAGCAGACGCACTCAGAAATCTAGTTTGCTTCTTTCCTCCTTGGGTAAATGAGCTCTTTTCTCTGGGTTAGATGTCCTGAGGCAGCCACTTGGCAGAGGGTGAAAGAAATGGCAAAAAGGCATCCACACAAGTGGGACATGGGAGCAGATGGGACACTGATTGCAGTGTTGTTTACAGCTGTTGAGGTCCTTCCACTCTGCTATATAGAGGTCAGAAACTATGTCTGTCTGCCACATTTCTCTGCTCCGCCGCTGTGATACACAGGCATCTCCGCCGCAATGCTCACTCTCAGTATTAGCAATTTGAAAGAAATGCTGTTGGACTACATTTGTACTTCTTGGGGATTGTTCTTTTTTGTTTAGTTTAGATCAGTTTTATTATTTTCCTCCAAAAATGTCTTTTACAGAAAAATAAAAAAAATTCAACATGCTTTTGATGCTCTGGGCTGGATGCTCTGCTCTGAGAGTGAGAAGGAAATAAAAAGGAAAGCCGAGAGTGAGAGTATCTGGAAGGGAAGCCATCCAACACAAAGGTCTTTGACAATCGTTAACATTTCTTTATGTTCGCATTGAATCACTTTATATGGTTTTACCAGGGACGTTGCCCATTCAGGATCGCTCCATCAGGGTGCTGACTACACTCTGTATCTCGAGCAATAATAGCCCAGAGCGGCAGGTGAAATATATCCAAAGTAATCAACCTTTTGCAAAGACACCTCAGAAGCACACATTTCAACAGCACAGAGTAATCTAATACAGTGGGGTGGCATCAACCGGCTTTGCCGAGACATTTCCATCAGAGTATTTGTATGGCAAGATCGTGTAACTTTTGTCACTGGCAGTAAAAATGCTGCAGGCCTCTCGTTTCTATTACAGGAACTGACATGCTGCCAGAAACGTGTAGAGCTCGTCTCGTTGATATTTTGGTACATTATCATTTCTGATATGTTTTGTACCTTGTAGAAAATTCCATAAATTATGATTATGTGTAGTTTTTTGCATAAATCACTCCCGTCTTTGCGTTTCACATCTTTCTAGGACATTCATATGTTTTATTAGCGGCCCTTAGATGGGAATGTTTTGCATCTTCTGATAGCTCATTTCCGCCATGACTGGCAGCCAACAGTACCCGTATAAGGCCTGTCAGAAAAACTGCAGTTACAGATTGGATGCAAGCAAATTACCATGTCATGTCATAAATGTGAGACAAACATTTTCACAGAATGATTTTAAGGAGAAAGTAAAGAGTCAACCTTTTTTTGATTTTTCAGCTGTCTTAAAGCTTAAACCAGATGGCAATATAATTAATAAAAAATAATAAAACAATAAAGATAAAATGATCTTACGTTTATCTGTTTGTATCACGCATTGCTCTTTAAGCCTTTCACACAAAAACTTTGACCCTGATACAAGCTCGTACACAGCAAGAAAAAAAAAAAGCTGCGTAATACAGTTAATACCAGTTGCACCTGCCCTCCTCATAAATCCTGTGCGTGCTTGCATAATGTGCAGTGAGTGTAGTGCAGTGGTTTGTCATGCACACAGACTGAGGAACAGAGATGAAGCAGACTGCTTGGGAACCTTATAGAAGGTCTCATTAACACGGCACCATCTGAAGTGGGAAGCAGTCTAATGGGACACCGCTGAGTGTGTGGGGTCTTCGCCCTCTGTAGCTTCTGTGTCTGCTATAAAACCGTCACGAGGTTCATAAACATAAACGAGTCATAGCCACAAAATGGAACATGATTTTTTTTTTTCTGAAAATCGACAGCTGTCAAAACAGCATCAACATGAAAGATTTTTCCTAAATAATCGTCTATTTTAATTATAATAATATATTCAGTGCTGTTTCTGTTCCCTAGTGTACGGATCCTTGTAGCTCTGTGACTTGAGGAATTTCCCATGAAGCCCAGTTTAACAAAGGGCTTATTTCATCAGCAAAAGCAGGCTAATTCATTAATGTCTCATAGTTGTTTAATTTGAAGGTATTCTAGTCGTTAATGTATTTTTAATATTGCAAATATTTTAATTAGCCCACCCCCCTGACTATGGATGTAATCTCAAGTGTATAGTCTTCAGTGCTGGTGCTGGGGTCAGCCACACACACTCAGCGACTGTTCCTATGAGTCTTTCAAGACAGTGTTTCCACTAGAACATTTCCCAGGCACAGTATTCAGAGGAGGAAGGTTTGTGCATGCGCTAAAACATGGTTTATTATTTCCTGCGCAAAAGAACACGTCAGATTGGTTCTTGTTAGCAGTTAAATAAAACACATGCAGTCTTATGTATTTGCTGCACATAGACATTGATGAAATGAAGTAAAAACATATTGGAAATATATAGAAAAATAAATACGTAAACACCTATAAAATGACAAATCTACAAAATGAAATATATCAAATTATGAATTAATCCTGGGTCCCAGCCAGATGTTAGCTTTTCTTTGCTCTGCTTCATACCCTGTTCATACACCAAAGCAGAGAATAGCCGTGGACACAGGTACCGTCAGGGTCCCAGACCTGTATCTTTGTTTCCAAATAAATGCATTAACATCTTCTTGCTCACTGGTAGGCGACCCACCACGCCTGTCCTGTTAAAGGATGCACTGCAATATTATCCTCATCCATTTCTAAAAACAATTTTCCAATTTCTCTAAAGTGATAAATATGAACATAATCAAGTAACTAGTAAATCACTTGTCTGGCTATGACATAATGAAATTGTGTATTGATTTTATTTGGAGTATTTCTATATTGCAGAACAGATGCTTCAGAAACGATGGTTCACAATCGCAGCGGATTATCGAGGATCATCAAAAGGTAGTGAATTAATAACTGGGTAATAACTGATTGTTTCTGTATAATTCGTGCATGCATTACGTAATGCTCTAGGTTTAGACTGAGCTCTGTGTTTGGTGTGTGTGCGTGTGTGAATGCGCCCTTATTGGTGCTTTGAGATGCATAGCCAGCGAGGCCATAATTTAGTCCATTATGTCCTCTGGTTTGCAGTCGTAGCCTCGGGCCTCTGGCACTGAACGTTGTGTCATTTGCTACCAACTGGGTTTTTGATGAGAGTGTGTGACCTAGACGCCTCATCCCTCACCACTGTCTCATTCCCTTTATTTACATCTGTCTTTAGCATTCTAATTACTCTCTTTATTGCTTTAGCCCGGAGGAATCTGTTATACTGCAGGAAAATAGGACTGAGGACACTGGAGTTTCAACCAATAATAAAGCAGCATAACTCCCATTAGCCATAGGCAAAGAGTGGGCCTGTGAGGGTCGCTTGTTATAGGCTGTAGGCAAGACAACCATGGGAAAATGTCTGAGTCCAGGGTTCATATGCAGGGGTCCATTTTCCTTTGTGACGCCTGAACTTCCAAAACAGTTTGTTTCCAATTTAATGTCTTACATATGCAACGGAGAATTGGTTTTCCTGATTATAGCCATTTTTATAGTTGTTTGTGGTGTTTCAATCATACTGTCTGCAAATGTTTAATTAGATTCGAGACAATTGACAATTTTGCCCAATATTTGAAGCATTTGACACGACTCAATGCATTAAATTGTATTCCGTCTTTGCGTCTCAATAAAAAAAAAAATCGGGCAGTAATCATTCATCATCTGTTCTTTTTTTGGACAATGTCAGTGCAAAAAAACTTTTAAATGTTTTGTCCCTTCCCACGGAATTTTATGAAATAGCATCAAGAGCAGGCACAGCAGTCTTTAATGAGCTCTCAACTTTAAAGACTTGAAGGATATTAACAAGCTGCTTGACAAATGGTGCTTAGAAGCACATTAAAGACGCAGCTAATGGTGCGCATAATGACGGCTAATTTTCGATCAGATATAAATTAGAGCCCCCAACAGTTATTTGCCTTAAGGACTTTATGTAAATGATTCTGCTCTGTATAAACTGAAAACTGAGAGGGTGAGTGAGTGAGGAACAGAGAGAGAGAGAGGCCAGCGCTCCTTGTGGGTATGATTAATAGATCTGCAACAGAGCACGGCTGTCAGAGCCCAATGAACACACATCCAGTAGACGGCTCTACCACCTTCTCATTAAGGTCCGGTCTCTGCGAGCTCTACGGCTCAGTGGGAACACCAAACCCGCCTCTGAGAACAAGTAGGTCTCAACCACAATGGTTGCAGAGGGATCAGGTAGGAAGGAGATGCAGAAATAAGACCTGGATGTTTAGAAGCACGTGTTCCGCCTGCTGTTGTTAAATATTTGGTAGCTGAGGGCACATTGATGCCATCATACATGTAGCTACTGTAAGCACACATAGCGTGACTGGAGTGAGTTTTTTCAATGACTCAACCTGCAAGTGGATCATGTTTATGCACCACACGTTTCGGCTTGTTTGATGTAAAGTTCTGGATTTATTTTGTCTGTTTATTGTCAAACACAGAAAAGGAAGTAACTTAAATATGTTTCGACAGTTTATTGATTGTTACACTTTGATAACAAAAACCTGATCGCATTTGAAATTGGGGTGTGTGAAGTGTATTCGTGAGATGACCTTTTATGGTTAAGCAACAGCTCGTTAAAACACAAGTTAATTATTTAAAAAACTTTCAAATTAAATATAGTTTTGATTAAATTTGCATAAAGTTCTTACACTGACAATTTACATTTTAAATGTCTGGGAATGTCACCATGGTGCTGTATTTTTAAATAATTCCTTATATATATTTACTATTGCCAAAAGTATTCACTCGTGTTTTTTTACAGATAAAGGGTCTGACAGACACCGTTTAGAAACCTTAATGTGACCAGAAAGAGACAAACAAATCTTTTGGGGACATATGTGTATAAAAGTATTGGCTCAACCATCCAAATAATGGGAATCAGAGCACAAAGCAAGGTCCATAAAGACATGGATGACAGAGTCTGGTGTGGATGAACTTGACTGGCCTGCACAGAGTCCTGACCTCAACCCGATGGACCAGCTTTGGGATGAATTAGAGCAGAGACTGAGAGCCAGGCCTTCTGGTCCAACATCAGCGTGTGACCTCACAAATGCGCTTCTTGAAGAATGGTCCAAAATTCCCACAAACACACTAAACCTTAGGACAACCTTCCCAGAAGAGCTGAAGCTGTTACAGCTGCAAAGGGTGGACCCTCATCATACTGAACCCTATGGATTAAGTTTATATGTGAGTCGTGGCAGGTGAGCCAATACTTTTGGAAATATAGTGTGTGTATATATATTCCCCAAAATATTCTTTTGCCTCTTTCTGGTCACATTAAGATTTCTGTCATGCCCCCTATCTGTAAAAAACGTTATTTCAGTAAATAAAAATATTAATTGGAAGAGCTTGGATGTCTATTGTGTTTTATTTTTCACAAAATACAATATACATTCCAGCCCATAATGGGGTAATTTTCTAGACTTGAGGTACTGTTGTTTTTGTTATTATGTTGTCCAAATGATTACAGATACTGGATGAAATGATCTGTCCTTGATAAAGATCTTATTCTCCACCACTCGTATCCAGGATGTATTCTCCCTCCAGCAAAAGTATTTAAATATTAATTTACATTAATGTTGAAAAATGACAATAACACATAAATTGTGGCAAAAAAAAATCTACAAAGTCAATAATTCTGAAGCTTTATAGAAATTACACATAATGTTGGGATTTCACTATTTACACATACACGTTGTGGGGAAAAGCTAGAATCCATATCCCAGTGTTGGTGGCGGCCACATGTCAGGGGTGATGGTGGCCCCTCAGCGCACCCTTAATCACGCCCCTGAACTATTTTGTTATTAAGCCCGGGAGCGTTTCCAGTGGCCTTAAATTAACAAATGTAGCTTTTTTATTTTGTTTTTCTGACATTGATGACGGTATTTTGCCTTTTCTTTAATTTGATGTGTACATTACTGCGCTGGGTTGAAACAATGTTATGAAACATGTTATTTATTTCCAGCACAAATGTAAGTTAGTGTGAACAAATATCCATTTTAAATTATTTCCTCATGCCCAGACACTGACTATGCCACGTTCCACATTAACACGCTGCTTTATTCCAAAATGCAGCACAGGTCTTGTCTTTAAAGTCTGTTTCTCCTGCGTAATGGTTTTAATAAGGTAAATTAAGGGACAGTCGACCCTACATCTGGCAGCTTTCATGTCAGGCACCAGCTTCTTTCATGTGGATTTGTCCTGTAGGCCTAACACGCGGAAAACACGCCACCACAGCATGCAGTTGAATTAACAATTCAATCACCAGTGAAAGTGAGGGGTTTACTTGGTTAAACGCAACCTTCGGTATTTGAACAGAAATGCCTGTAACTGCTACGCTCCTGCATTTGAGTGTGCGAGAGAGAGAGAGCGATGGTGGAGCCGCGTTTCATTGGCAGATACTGTACAGTGTGTCCTTCCCTCCTTTGCGTTACATGCTAGATCAAAAAGTATCCCACCAACCTCGTTCTAGCCTCCACTGCTGCTCCATCGATTAGTTTCTGGAAAACACTTAACAAACTAATGACTATTGATGGCTGATTAATATTGCATCAACAACAACTGATTGGCGACACTATCAAATGGCGATTGCCGCTTCACATTAAGGCAGCCATCTGACGCGTGACGCGTGTTTTGGCGGCGCCAAAAGAAGCCAACAGATGGAAAAGAAAGGGTTGTATAGCGTGCAGCGCGTTCAGTTTATGGCTCGCAGTTCGTCTAATTCGAGAGCAGTCGCGTCTTTGAAGGCAGACACTTGGCGTAAATGTACAGTTAAAATATTCTACTCTCGGGTCCCCAGGCGGAGCTCCGACAGTCCCTGGCTTCATTAAATTTTCATCAGTATCCCTGTGAAAGGGTGGAAATGTTCAGGGGAAAGAGAAAAATAAAACAGAGCGCGTAATTATAACAAAAGGAAGCAGGGTTGCCCTTTTCGTTTTGTGGAAAGCTCCCACAGTGTCTTTACGCACACGTGCATTTCAACGTATGGCGCCCATGCAGCGTGATGTGCCTGTGGCTTTAAGGTAAACTGTTTGGTTCACGTATTTATTATATAAAAAGGCCTTCGATTGGCTTCATTGTGCTGTGCGTGTTTGTTTTCAGAGCTCGGGCCACATTGATTCAGTATCAAAGAATCCAGATCGATTTTCTCCCAATATGTGAAAGTGAATGCAGCAGCCTGGTCGAGAGTCTGTCTGTCTGTCTGTCTGTCTGTCTGTCTGTCTGCCTGCCTGCCTGCCTGCCTGCCTGCCTGCCTGCCTGCCTGCCTGTCTGTCTGTCTGTCTGTCTGAGCACAGGCTCTGGCTTGTCAGGCAGCAGCCGATGCTCACTGCATAAAGTTAATTTCAATTCCCGATGAGACCTTCTCTCCGCAGCCCTCCCTGACCAGCGGTAATTAACAGGGATGGCTAATGACTGCTTAACTCGCTCCTCATAATTATCTGGTTTTCATAATTCGATGTGTAATTTAATAATTCGCTCGTATTAACGTATTAAGTGAATGACTCATTTAGGGGAAATTAGAAGCACTCACCAGGAGCATCTTTTAATTGATGAACCATCATCGCTGTCTCATTAATAAGGGTCGTTTTGATACTCTTAATTTGTCACGAGCTTGGCGTCTGAGCATGTTTAGTTTATGGGTCAATGAAATGAAATTAGGTTGTTTTCCTCTTAGGAGTTTGTTGTGTTAAATAAATATTGAAGAATATGTGCGAAACATCTTAATTAGGCTAAACTTTATCTAATACAACAGATTCGGTCATCAGGTGACATCTAATACCTGGGGGTGCAAAAATAGAAGAAATATAAAATATATATATAAGAAATATAAAAACACGTAACACACCATTGAATGGGACAGAAGTCTGTTTGGCTAATGGTTAAATAATTCTAACATATAGTTTTTGTGTCTTGGAAAATCGCCTTTTTTCTTCTTTATCGAAAAATATTGTTGTATATTGTCTATTTACGATTATCCCTAAATAATGCATGCAGATGTATTCTGCGTGCTGTAAATAATCAGTGTAAACGTGGAGGACAGGTTTCAGAAATGCTAATGTTTGGCTCGTGCAGCCTCTCAGGTGTCTGTCCATGGTGCTGAATCGCTTGCTCAGCGCTCAACCAGCCAGTCAGCCCTGAAGCTCCCAACCAGTAGCTCTGCTTTGGACATCACATTCAAAATGCTCCTGTCTCTCTTTGTATCTTTCTCCACCTACACCTCCTCTTATCAACCCTAACTTCGAACCAAAGGTTTTGCTTCAAAGCCCGAGTCCCCGAATTCACGAACGAGGCATGTTTGAGTGTGTATTTAAATAGAGACGGGCACGTTGGCAGGCGAGCTGTTTTTCTGGCGGGCTGACATCTGGCAAGTCTGCGCTCCAGGGACCCATCCAGCTCTCCATAGACCCCCTGATTAGACTCTAATAGAATATTAGCATTTGCTCTCAGGTAAGGCAACAGTGAGCCGGATAAGCTGGCAGCACGTCAGTGGAGAAGCCACGTGTGTCTTTAACATTGATGGGATGGAGGGAAGAAAAGCGGGCTCCTGTAAGGCCTGTTTTATGATCAGGCCCGGAGGAGGACGGTGAAATGAGAAGTAAAAGGCGAAAAAGCAATTTCTGATTACATTTTACATGTTGATGTTAGTTATTCATCTCTTATCCACACAGGGAGAACGCACTGGGCAGCTACAGGGTGGGCGCGAGGTTTCTGCTAGTGCCTTGCTCATGAACGCTTAAACAGGGCTCATGGCTCTTTCCAAAACCAAACCTGATACATTTTGGTAACGTCAAGCTCCCGTTACCTTTCAAAATGCCAATATTTGTAACCAAATAAGCTGGAAGAATCCACAAAATATCGTATTGAAAGCTGTGCAGCCCACAGCTAAACCGTTTCCCTCCTCCTCATCAATAAATAAACAGATTAATAAATAAAGGAATATTAATATGTCTGGATGAGCCACTTTACACAGCGTAGTCATGTTAAAGTTTGTTCTTTAATGAAACACATTGCAGTTCAATAATTAAATAAATTAAAATTACATGGATGTAATAAATTAATGGAATAATTTAACCAGGAACCAAAAGCAACATACATTACAGAAATAAGTTACCTCAGCTAAAACAGCAATACAGCAAAAACCTGTACGGATATATTTATGTGCATCGACTGGTTCCAATGAAATATTTACATTTTACACTTATACTTCCATGAAGCTGTTTCTTTTCTCTTCAAGAAAAAATCATTACTTAAACAAAGTGATTTTAACAAGCAACGACGTCATAATGATGCGCGTATATTTATACAAATAAATAGCAGAAAACATACATAAAATAATTTTAAAAAAGAGAATACTATCTCATATATATCTCGATTGTACCATCTCAAACGCTAGAAATTTAAATTTGTGACCGCATGTTTCACAGTCGTTCCCCTTTAAACCAGAACAACACGCTTAAGTTGCTGTCAGAATTTGATTTTCTCAAGCAAAACGAGGAGGGGGGAATCCCAATAAATATATAATGAAGTAAACATGACCTCACTCAATAAATAGTTCATAAGATACCGGCCCACGCTGGATTGTAAACTTATTGCAGCCGGCACGAAAACATATTTTTAAAATTGCAATAATCTGTGAAATCCTTGCAAGTGAGCCACTATTTCGGTATTTTCACGCACTGAGGCCTAAGAATAAACAACCCTGCCCTAACCCAGACCCCGGGTATCTGGAAAATAGATCCCTGACTTTGACCACGCATTGTAACAAAATAAGTGGAATTAATTACACATTTAGACACAAAATTAAGTGTGACACGTAGATAATTAATTTACAGAGGGCTATTTGGCAGTAATCTAATATTAGCTTTCAAGACAAAGTGGTGTGTTGTCCTTTTAATTCCCTCTTGGACCCTGAATAAAATGTCAGACTGCATCGTCATGCACTCGCAGGGAAAATGGAGCTTATCTCATAAGCCAAAAAATAAAAACACCAATAGTCACCAGCCAAGTGCTTTGAATGAATCTATAACCCCGCTGTGTGTGGACAACAGAGCTGCCCTCACTGGAGCCTAGAGTTTCATTTTAAATTAATCATGACTGAAAATTAAAGCCTTGTAAATCATTCTGCGTTGACATTAAAGGTGAAGCATAGTAAGTGTGGAAACAGTGGTCTTACTTGCTTTGTCAAACGACGCTTTACTTGACTCCACATCTCCCTCTCAGCAAGTGTGTGTGTGGGGGGGGGCTCTGAGTTTGTCAGTCATTGTTCAGTTTTAGGAATTTATCGAAGTTCAAAGCACAAAGTCATCGATGATTGAAAAAAGGAGGGTGTGAGATAGGAAATATGATACAAATCGTCTTTAAACAGTTCCAAGTCTTTTCGCGTGGTGGTGGCTTAAAGCGGTTTTAGACGCATGCAGAGTATTTCATTCGTTTCTGTTTCTGTCGCTGGTTGCAAAACCAGACCCGCACCACGTTCTTTTTCAGGTCCAGCTTTTCTGCGATTGCTGCGATTTTCTCCGAGGAGGGACGCGGCTGAATGGCAAAATAGGCCTCCAGTGATCTCTTCTCCGGCGCGGCTATCGACGTGCGCTTCCTCTTCTTCTCCGCGCCGTTGAATAACTCGGGTTTATTAAGTTTCTCCCTGTGTGATTTCTCGGCTTCTTCCAGCCACGCTTGCAGGATGGGCTTCAAAGCAATCATGTTGTTGTGAGACAGCGTGAGGGACTCGAATCGGCAGATGGTGCTTTGGCTGAGAGAGCCCACTCCAGGTATCTTCAGGCTGGCTAAAGCTGCCCCTACATCCGCCTGGGTAACCCCGAGTTTGATCCGTCTTTGCTTAAACCTCTCAGCGAAGGCTTCCAAGTCCCTTGGATCGGCGTCCACGTCATTCATGCCCATGTGAGGCGGTAGCCCGTGGGCATGAGCCATGTTGATGGCTGCCTGGTGCATGTGGTTCATGCCCGC
Source organism: Macropodus opercularis (assembly GCA_030770545.1). Classification (NCBI taxonomy): domain Eukaryota; kingdom Metazoa; phylum Chordata; class Actinopteri; order Anabantiformes; family Osphronemidae; genus Macropodus; species Macropodus opercularis. The sequence continues at coordinate 5,432,770 of CM061089.1, forward strand.
CATGTGGGCAGGGTGCGCAGGCGTGGAAACCACCGAGCCGTCCGGTCCAGCCATGGCTCCTAGTGCCAGTCCCGGGGTGATGTGGTCCAGCAGGTCCCCCTCTAGTGCCTGGTGAGGCTGGTGGTGGTGGTGGTGGTGGTGGTGATGGTGGTGACCAGCCAGGGCGGACGGATGAGAAATAGGCACCGAGGAGGAGGAAGAGGACGACGAGGTGCAGGGGAGAGTGTTCATGGTGTGGTAGGTTGCGTCCGGCTTGAAGGGACTGTGATGTGGAGGGTGGTGGTGGCTCTTGGTCTGCGAGACTATATCCACCGCCGCTAGAGCTTCAGCCCGGGCCAACAAACTCTCATCCAAGCCTCCGAATATATTGCTCTGCAATTGCAAATAGAATGCACACATAACTGTCAACAGGGAATTCTCCCTCCACTCCTCGGTTTAAAACATTTCCAGAATGTGAAAAAAAGAAATCCTAAAAAGGAGCACACAAAACAAGACACATGCAACATCCCAGGTCATAAAAATTAATATGAAAGGCAAAGCCGACTGAATACATAAGTTGAGCTGAGGAAAAAAATATGGAGGTGTTGGGTGATTTGCTGTGCAGACATGAAAAAAACATCAAGAAAAAAAGTGGGCTGTCAAAATGTGCCTTTAAGCGGTGATTATGCAGAATACGTACCGGTGGGGTTGGGAGACAGGCTCGGCGCATCGCCTCCGAGCTGCTGCCGCTGCTGCTGATGATGGTGCTGCTGTGTCGGGAGGACGAGCACGAGGAGGAAGGTGCATTGGAAGTCAGAGTGGAGGATGAGGAGGAATGCAGCGAGTACTTGGGTTCGGGCAAGCTGGCGTGGGCCATAGCAAAAGGCTGCTTGCTGTTCAGAGACATCATCATCATATTTGCGGGCGTCCAAGCCTCAGCAAGTTCCTTTTAATAAGTTAAGACTCCGCCTCCTCTGCCGGGAGTTGAAGCCCAATTGCTTGCAGGAATCTCAAGTCACTGCCGAGTGAAGTGTAGGCTGAAGACGGTCGTCCAACACTGATCACATCTATTTATTATTACTGGCGGAGGTATGGAGGTGAATGAGGCGTCGCAGGAACCAACGAGCCATGCGACTGGGCGCAGGTGCTGCCTTTTCCTTTGAGGACGTGTGGCGCGATTGTTCAAAAAATGCCCTTTCTCTCTTTTTCTTCTTCGACCGTCTCCAGCTTTGTATCACACAAATATAGTTGCGGTTCTCTTTTCTTTTTCTTTTTTTTTTTTGGCGTCGGATTTTTGTTATTGTTTGGCAGTTCCTCAAGAACGACGCCCGGAAAAACGGAGAAAAGTTTCTGTCCTCTTAGGATTTCCAAAATAGTTCACGTGCAAAGCCGCTGCCGCTGCTTTCGATGGCCTGTTTGTTTTTGCCGTCTTGAAATGACCGTAAGTGAGAAGTAATGGCGGTGACAGTCTCTGTACTGTACCTCTTCGACTACGTTGAATGCTGCGGGGACCCGGACTGCCTCTGCTCTGAGGCGAAGGGCAGACTGAGTCTCTCTCCGCCTCTCTCCCTCTCTCTCTCCCCCCCTCTCTCTCTCTCTCTCACCCCCTCCCCCCTCTCGTACACACACCTCTCACTCTCTACAGCTCTCTGTCTCTCTGCCTCTCTCACAAGCCCTCTTTTCAGCTGTACCTGAAAACCCCTTTCATGATTTATTATTCTTTATTAGCCACCACCTCCTCCTCCGCCGCCACCGCTGGGGACTCTGCGCATGGGCAGTCTGCGACAAGGCATTTATTTCAAATGACTCTACTTCTTCTCACCAAGACTTCTTCAACAACACCACGTATGAAGTTCAGAGACTTTTTCTGTTTTGCACCTGAAACTATTTTATCGTTGACCATGGCCAAAACGCAACACGATGGCGTCCATGAAGCAGCAAAGAAAGGAAACAGAAATAAGCACCATGGACAGCTCCACTCTACGTTCTAAGGCTAAAACAAACAAAGTTTAATAAGGTATAATAAAAAATAATTTATTACGGCACAAACTGTACGAAAGGCAAAGACGTTGTGATATTTTTTGTCATTTTTCAGAGTTTTACAGTTATATCTACAGTTCAAATACAGATAAAGCTTCACATTGTCGCCTGTATTTTTTTGTGGCTGTAAGCATTTTAATAATCTTTATAAGAACATGTGAAATAACGGAAATTAAATGGGCCAAAATTGCGAAAAAATTAAATAATATTTGTAGATATATGTTTAATGTTTATGTTTTCATGCACGGGGCTCTGCATGACAATGAGTGGTTTCAAAATAATTGGACGGATTTAGTTGAAGATCTATACACTTGTCATAGCAGCCTATTATCTTATCTCTCCCCTAATTAAGCCACGTCGTCTTTAACATAATTAAAACGCTCAATCACGTTGTAATTAACAAGAGGTGACTAATTTAATGCAGTCTCGTCTATAAGAAGGCCTGATTGTGATGTAACGACGCTCCTGGAGGTTAAAGTATGAAAACGTCGCTTCGTGGGTTAATATGATTATTTTTTCTTTTGGTTACAAAAACACACGTTTCTCACTGCACGTAAATATGCACACACACTCGTGGAAATGTGTGACATCATGTAGCAGGTGTGGAGCAGCGATCAGTGTTTTTGACAGATAGAGGAATTATCCCTCCACCGCCTGTAATGTGTTAATAATGGATGAAGTTAAGGAATCTATGTTAAATTAACGCCGTTGCAGATTCCTGGTGAGTATAGCCGCCCTCTAATTATAGGCTACACGTCGCCGCCCTGCTTTTTGACCACAGCCTGTGCATCGCTTCATTTCAAGTCTGAAAGCTTTTTAAGCGAGGCTACAGATGTTAACGTGGCGGCAGACGCGCTCCTCTGCGCGGCGGCTCTTTGTGAGCGGCTGGATGTCAGCTGCCGTCTTTTTGCTGTTGTTTTGATGCATATAGACATTTAGTATGCCCCCGCGGCTACGACAAAAAGCCTGTTGGTGTTGCTGCACAGCAGTTTTACATTGCCAGAGAGCCTTCCAGCTGCAGAAATATGTTAGCTCCCCAGCGGGACAACAGGCGCTGCTGGAGCCACCTCCAGACATCAGGAGACGGAGATCAGGCTCAGGAGACATCAAGGAGCAATCAGTGTCTGCTCACATATACCGACAGACTGATTTATGATGAAACTTTAAAGAAATCATTTATATTTCACCACCTCTAAATCGGTGTATGAAATTTTCATCCACAATGAAACACACAAAAAAAGTATATCTTAAGTCAAATAAATCAGCCCGAGCTGCTCCCAAGCAATTGACTTTGAAGTGCATTTTCAACCTTTTGGTGAGTGTGTTCACGTACAGTACCTGGGACGGTTACTTCCTGTGCCAACAGCTTTCCCAGTTTAAGGGAGGACAGTATGTCAGGCTGCTAAACACAGTTACCTTTGAACGGCCCAGCAATTAGGCAGCAAAATATTTATTTTAGATCTTTGGACATTAGAGTGTATCATGAAGATTAATGCAGTTTCATTTTTGCTGTGTTACAGTAAATTAGTATTTTTACAATTGCAGTTTGTGCCTTTATTCGCAAATTTCTATTTTTATTTTAAACCATTTATTAGTGCAAGTCAAATAAACACATCTACCGTGTTTTATTGCTTGATCATTATGAGGGACTGTCAAATGTTTTAACATATTTAAAGGCCTATGAATGAGAAATATGCTACACTGACGTTTTTTTGTCGGATTTTTGTTGCTCCTTTTTAATTTTGCTTCACAGTGAGCACACTGCGCTTCTAGTTTTAGATCATTCATACCTCGCTTTGTGTCATGCAGTAATTGGAGGCCATGTTGGCATCATAAAAAGAAGGTGCAGTCATGCCTTGCCTTTAAAAACATATACTCTCAGCAGAATTGAGAAAAGAATTCTCTCACTTCAAGGAGGTTTGCTACATATAAATAAAGCGGCACTGTCTAAAAATAAAAGTAAAGCCTAAGTAGAATAGAGGAAGCACACGCAGCAAGGCTTGATACAACTCAGGTGACTTGTTTGCTTTTTTCCCTCCTCGCTCTCTTACTTACATCCAAATCAAGGAGTGCTGCAGAGGTGTCTGTGTGCTTTACACAAAGACATACTCCTTGCCGCCTCCCTCAGGAGCTCTCCACGTTAACAATCCCAATTACACCAAGACCACCAGAGACAGCTGTTTTTATTACAGAACCGCTCCTTTGTGCCGCCAACAAGGTATCTCCGCTGCTAGACTGAACAGAGATAAAGCTACTGCGAGACAGAGGAGGGGGAGAGAAGTGTGGAGTGAAGTGGATGAAGTGCCTTGGCTGCTCGTAGTGGTGATGCCTTTATTCACAGCTCCCCCTCCCTTTTCTGATCTTGTGGAGCTCTTTACATGCCGGAGCAGAAGGTCAGTGCTTGTTGGGAGAGGCCCTACAAAGAGATCAGGATCTAACTCAAGGCGACGGAAAATCACATAGAGACGGGGGAGTTGAAGCCCGCTAACAGCCACGCTTTACTGCATTCATCTGCTTTACCTAGGAAGTATGACAGGTTGCACTAGGGCCGTAGTGGCTTTAATGTGTTGTTTAAGTGCTTACAACAAAAGGTAGAAGCCTTCAGGATTCACTAAACGTCGCACACTCCACTGTAACTCTCACAGGAAACCACCACTCGATTTAATGAAAGAGGTTTATAAGTCAGCTACACTGGTTTTCTGCTTGATCTCCACATGGGGTTAAACAAAATGATCAACTATTCTCAGGATGCTCTAATTACCTTTACAGTAGATGTTGATGAGAACACCTCATTTGTCTGTGATAATCTTTTTTTTTTTTTAAATAGCTACAAGACTTAAAATGTTTGGGAAGGTAATCTAAAGAAATATTACGGTAATATATTGTTACCTAAGCCGCTTAAAATAATTTAAAATAGTTCACTAGTTCAGTTCAATGATTATTATCATCATCGTCATTATTATTATTATTATTATACAGCCTCACAAAGTGTCTCCTTTTTTAATCATAATTATCACGTTTAAAGGTGCATCAATAATTCTTTGGCCACTTGGGGGCAGTACAATTAGATTTCAACCCAACGCTGAACTAGTCTTACTTTATAAATTATAAATAAAACATTTTAACAAACATATTATTAAACACTTGGTGTTTTATTTACAACTTAAATAGATTCTTTAATAACTGCTTTTTAAAATGTTTGTAGTGATAAATAGTATAGTTGTAATTTAATGTAATCTAAGGTTTTTATTTTTTATTTTTCACAACCCTCCTACTTTATTTCCAGTTCCACTACAGTACAGTAACCAACAGTAAACCAGTTAACCTGGTCTTAGTGAAGCCGACCTCAGGCCATGACTGACTAGAGTCCTTGAGGTCAGGAAAACAAATAACACCTCCACCAATTTCCCTACTAGGCACCAGGTACCAAGCTTTGGAGGAGGGAGCCATTAGATTCTGGCCCATCCCTGCGTTTAGGCTGCAGGGCAGCAGATGATAAGGTCAAGCCTCATAATGATGTCACATACCTTTAGGTACTTCAGATCAATATCAAAAGAGACGCGTTATATCTGACAGCCAGTCAAATAAAGCCTGCCTGACAAAGGGAAAAAAAATACTAGCTTTGAGATTGTCTCTTCTGATAAAATGAGATCCTCACTCTGACGCTGCTTTTGGCAAACAGAGGACTTTATCGTCTTATAAACAATGTGGTCACATCTGAATAAATATTTCACAGTTTTGATTAGCCTCAAACAGCAGGACAACAACAACCTTAAGTTGAAATATAAAGCGATTGTAAAGTATGAATTATTGTAAAGCGCATCATTTGAGGTAGCACTGATACACACGGCTCTGTTGGGTAACGACTAACGTGCTCGGAGTCAACCTGACTTCAAATGACAACAAATACGTCGCATGGGAGCAGAAACACCTCGGAGCATGTGACTGAGAAGAAACGGTGTGTGGAGTGCTGTACAAGTGATTAACGTAGCAGGATGACTGCAGAATTCTGTCCAACCTGGATGAACATTCCCGCTGCCTCTCTCATTAGTCTGACTGTCCCACGCAGTAACATATTGCTTGTCACTGGCTTGTCTAATGGTTGATGCTAATTGACCTCCTTTTCCCTTTTCTTCTGCACAAATGAAAAGATTTCCTTGGCCCTGTGATGGAGCATGTCACAATATGATCCGACAAATTAAAAAGCTCTCTGCTGTCACGCTGTCATCATTTGAAGCTCTCGTCTCATAAGCTATAATGATCATTTTTCTTCGCTGGAACCACTGCAGTGCACTTCCAGACACAACACTTAAAGGGCGGCTATATTCAAAAAGGCTTCAACCTATACATTAGGATTAGTTTTCTTTTTCTTAACCGGGAACTTTTTTTGATGTCTGGTTCATCATTTCAAGCTAGTTTTATGTTCTTTAACATGTCTAAACACATGTAGAATGAGCATTTTATGAAGGATATAAAACATCAGCATTTATTACTCATCTCAACACAATTTTCATTTTTTGTTTGGAATTATATAGACTTTGTAACATTTACCTGCATTACGCCATCAAAATGTAAAAGCATAGTCATCCCAACCCGATTTAATTTTCTTTTGTCGATTTCCATTTCACATTTACTCGGGGTTGCCATGTTTTCTCAGCTGCTACATCCTGGTGTACTTGGTGCCACTGGTGAGAACGCAGACGCAGCGTAAGGGCACCACCACCGCACATCGTTGGCTGCAGGGTGATGATGACGTTCATTACTTGCAAGCAGCTGCCCCGTCTGTGACCAAAACAGAAATTGAGTGTGGCATTTTACCTGCTGACTTTGTGTGTATAACTTTATAATTTATGCGGTGTACCCATACTATTGACAAAAACGCAGCGCTGTGATCAAAGCCAGCCATTCAGGAGGTTGGACAGGGCCACGAAGACAGGGCCTGTAACACTAATGATCTTCAAACGCTCGTCTATTTCACTGGGAGCTATGTGCAACTCCCTCGCAAGTCCCCCGTCCTCCCCCTGGAGGTAATTGAGCCTGGCTGGTTAGGTGACAGGTGTCAAGTGGCCCCTCCTCAACTGATTCATCATGCTAAGCAGAGAGGGAAAATCTCAGTCTCGCTCTTTGTCTTTGTATTTTTCTGCTTGTCTGTGTCAGGCTTGTAGCTTCATATGGGGATTTGTCATCACCTCAGAATGGCCCCATCACACGTTAGCTACGCTTTATGATGTTGGCAATGCAGTGCGGTGATTAGGTTTTAGTCCACAAGTTAGTTTGTGCTGTAGAGTAACAAACTGCTCACGTTGTGCTTCTGATACAACAGACTGTATATTTGAGTATTTTCAGATTTCAGTTTTCCTGAGTGACACAAGCCCAGCAACCTTTCCCAAAGCCCGAGGTGATGTCTTTGGTTTCTAAAACGACATTAATCAGTTTGCTGAAAAGTAGTGAGGCTCATTTTGACAAATGAGTTAATTGTTATCATGAACTAATCTGCCAGTTCAATTGACACAGGGAGAGACAGACTCGATTCACACCCAGTGTCAATGTCCTAAAGACCAACCTCCTAATTATTTCATCCAATAATCGAGTATTCGGATTCCAATGTGATGTCTGTGAATGGCTGATTTACATCGCAATTCTTTTAATGTACGTTGATTTTCCAAACACAAAATACAAAACGAAATCTTCACATTTCAAAAGCTGGAACCAGAAAACACAGGACAGTCATTTGAGAGTGATACACGACTGAGTAATCGGTTCTTAAAGATGATTAGAAGTAGGAGCAATCAGCCAATTGTTCAATACTAATTACAGCAAAGCAGGATTAAATGAGTAAGCGAGTGAGCAGGTAGCACAATGGAATCACAGAGCTGCTGACAAAAATAAGCTGCAGCCCAGTGGAGATGTGCAAAATATATATACAATCTACAATGTGTGTGTGTGTGTGAGGGAGAGAGACACACACAGACACCACACCCTCACCATGCCCGCCTGTCTAAGCAGAATCCCATAGGGACCTGCCATACACGCGCTCTCTCTCACACACACCCCAGTCATTAATTCCTGCTTTGCATCTCCACACCATGTAATATTTATGGGTCACCGCAGCTTTGTATTCACAAATGGAAACGCCAAGAGAAAAAAGGGAGAAGACACGATACCTCAATCAATCCCGTGAATAAGGTTCAGATTGTCACATCATGGCTTTTTTCCCTCCACGGAGCCACTGCTTAGGCAGCATTCTTTTCTTTGACCTCTAAATAAGTGTTTTGTGTGATAGATTGTCAGGCACAACCTTTGAGATGGAGTCATATTTAACTCCCTTAGAGTTAAAAAAGCTCACGGCAAAGTTTTTATGAAGATGACTGAAAATTTCATAGCTGCAGATTTTTGAGGAACAACAAAACTGCATTAGCCAGTAAAAATGAGTGCAGACCTGATGCATTGTTTACCAGATATGACACTGTATAAATGATATACAACTGGAACAGTAAAAGCATTTGCTGAGCTCAGATTCTCTGCACTAATCAAGGGAAGTCTTTGTGCACGTTTCCCTTTCTACATCTGACAGATCGTAATTGGAGGCCATTTTTTCCTGCCTGAAACCTGTGACGCAACAGTGGGAGCCATATTCTTGCTGCATTTTAAATCAACAGTGGTGTCAAAACAGAGCCCTGAGGAACCCCCAGTAGAGCCTGGCTCACCAGACCCCTGTAGAGATTTGAAGACCACTTTGGAACTCTAATCCACTCAAAATGTGCTGATAATTTTCCTTGCCAGGACACTCTCTGCCTGGTGTCACAAGAGTGGCCTCCCGGGAGCAGATCAGCCAATGATAACAAAGTAGCCAGATGTCTGGCGCTGGCAGAATCCCAGAAGCTAGACAGCGGCACACAGCAGCATCCGCTGCGGGCCACAGATCAAAGATACCTGAGAATTACTTATGGGCACAAATATGTGTTGCTTACTCTACAGTTCCCATTAATAACAATCTGGGAGAATTTGTATTTCTAATTAACTCTTTTCTTTCGGCATACAAAGTGCTGTAGGTTGTCTAAGGCTGCAGCAGCAATTTTTCTGTGGCAACTGCGAGTCGACAACAGGAAGTCGGATGCAGCACTGTCTGAATGAGCCAGATCAGCTTTAAATGCAGTTCTGAGGCTCAGAACACCTCCTGACTTGCTTCAATAAACAAACAAACAGTGTAAGAGTCAGCGTATTTAGATTTAATCACGCTGCGTGGTGCCTCCTTAGACTGGTCCTTGATGTGCACCTCGAAAACTGTACATGTGGGCAATGAATTGATTTAACCAAGGTTTATATATAAGGCTTTGCTTATGCTTTTAGCCCACTAGTCCTAAAGCTAGTGTAGGTGAGGATGTAGTGTCTGTCCAGTTCCTGGCATCTAGAGCTGATAAACTCTCTTTTTGGGTTTTTAGACTGACATTAAAAAGCATTATGGTTGCATGTTGCTTTCTCCTGCAGGCTTGTTTCAGACATTTCCATTAATTTTTATATGTTTAGCCCAGAAATATTTCGAGGAGAACGCTGACTGTAAGCTGAGAAGAATAGCTAAGCTGTTCTGCCGCTGTTTTAAATCTTTGTGTGGGAAGAGACACGTTTCATCTCACATCCATTTTGTCAGATTCACTATGTTCTAGTGCAATTAAAGGTCCTGTATGTGATGGACACACACACACACACACACACACAACCCCTTTCCCCAATTATGTATATTACCTTTGCTGGTGCATGGCTCATGCAAATTCTCATTTGCATGGCTGTCTTGAATGCTCCCTGTGTTGGCTGGAATCACTTAAAGCCGATAGTGAGCACTGCCCTTCATCACATGTGGTTGTGACCGTTTCCTTTTTATCTGTTATGTTGCTGCTATGATTCTCTATTTGTGATGAGCAACCAGCAAAAGAGCCTAATGAGGCTTTCATTGTTTTAATACATTTAGATACACATTCATTTATTCTTTTCTGACGTGCTTTCCAGAGGCGTTCAGGACGTATTGACGTGTGTGGGAGACAGAACTCCTACCTTACTGCGTGTGGTAAGACGTGATGTTAGGAAAATTAATCAAAAGTGTCCATTGTTGTTATTTAATGCGTCAATTCTAATCAGGTCTCAGAGACGAATTGTTGGGCAGACAGACGAGTTTTACGAGCCTGCTCCTACTGTACATCCAGCCCTGGAACCTTTTAGGGTTACTGCGGGTCATTTATAATGTCGTTTACTTGAAAATGTAACTTTCAAACGAGGCTTAAAACTGCCTGCCAGCTGTATCCTGTCTCCCAGCTCCGGCAGCTCATCACTTCTAAAACAGCCGCTCTCGTCCACCGCGGCCCCGGCCATTATTAATGTGCACTGAATAATTGAACAGGGTAAAATTACCATGCTCTTTTGAAAAGATTTTTGCCTACACAATTAAAGAGCATTATAGTGATTTTTAGTTGAACAAGAATTACGACTGTTTTCGCTCCTCTCTGCTTCTCTTTGCCTTGTTATGAGCGGCGGGTGAGTGTACTCGTAAAGGCCTGCTGTTCTCTGCGTCCGTCTTACTGCTGGAAGGGCTTGTGCTCCAGCTTTGACCTATACCGCGATGAGCGGGTAATGGATAATGGATGAAAAAATATATGTTCAGCTTCAGACTCCCACAGTGGCCTGCTGCCCCACTGAACATGGACTCTATGGGACGGGTCCTGCTGCGTACAGGAGGAGTCAGGGGGTGTTAAGGAGGCCTTTATTAAATTAGATGTATTCTTTTGAAGTCTGTAACTAGATCAACGCAGTAAATCTCCAAGAGTTTATTGACATTTTAAATTGCTGTTAGAAAGTACAATATAACCATCATAGGGGCATTTTCCAGGCCTTCACTCTTATTCCATGCGGACAACTGTCCACATCTCAACCACAGGCCAAAAATTGGCAGTAATTGGCACGTTGCCTCGGCTGTCCTGGGAGAGATCTGAGAGCGCGTACGGCCACGGACAGGCTGCCCTTTCCACCAATTAGAGAGTTGTCTTCTCGTGGGGCGGGGGCTGGGGGAGGTCTACCTCGCTGCTACCTTGTCCCTTGATCAAAATGGTTTGTGGAGATCCTTTTTCTCTTTCGCTCCTCTCTTCCTTCTCGCCTGCCTCTCTCTCGCCTCTGAGGTACTGCTGTGTGTGAACTGCTAGTGAGAGTCTTCAGTCAAGGACCCCAACCAGCGACTGACAGCCTCGCAGTAGCAGTCAGTGGGACATTCACATTAGAGGTGCTCTGACAGCCAGCCTGTGCTAGACAGGCTTAGTTTCCTAATACATTACTTGCCGGCTCTCTTCTCTATATGAACTTTCTTCTACCAGAGGATGTGATGCCGAATTGGGTTTGGCAGAAGCTGAACTTCCTACAGAATAGCTGAACTTGTCTCCCCCCCCCCCCACATTTTTTGCTCGTTGCTGGTGTTTTGGCTTTTTTGTTTTTATGTGTCTCCAGGCATAAGCAGTGCGTTATAGCAGCGCAGCTTTATTATGATGGCTTTGACGCAATGATAGCAAGTGTCTCATGTGGTTAGAAGTGTGCAGGCCACACTAGGTACCATGGGACCCCAGTGCAAAGGATCACAGACCCCAGTGCGTGCTGCTAACGCTCCCTGGTTTATGCCACAGGGAAGGCTGCGGAACCAACACCCAACCCCCTTATTCTCATCCCGCTCGGTCTCTCTCTTGTCCTCAAAGTCTATGTCTCTCCACATTTCACTTCAGTAAATGCGCGGAGGCGAGGAAATGCTTCCTATACTCAAAAATATGTGTCAGGCTACTGGGTTATGTTGTGTTGCAATGTGATGTAGAAGGCAACAAAGCAAGTGCGCGCGGAGAGGGAGAGAAAGAAACAGCTTTACTTATTCTCTTTAATCCGTCGTGAGATATCCAGAACTGGGTTAGGTTTTTAGTCACATTACCCAACGCTTAGCCTTTTTGAGAATATAATAAGATCACTGTTTACATGCGGGTCTAGTAGTGCCAGGTGCCTTTTTTTTAATTTTAGTCAACAATTAGCACAGGCAAATCCCACCTTCGCCACAGGTTGCCAGTCTCACCGTAAAGCAGCTTTATTTCTCTGCAAGGACCTTCACGAGGGGGGCCTACCTAATATGCTGTCTGGCCCGGGGGCCTGTGGGAGTGTGCTTGGATTATTATGTTAATGCATGTGCCTCCTGCCCTCTCCTCAGTCCCAGCTGGCCTCCCTGTCGTTAGGAAGTGCTTTGCTCTGACAGAGGAGTAATATGCTCCGTGATTGAGGGGCCAAAAGATCGAGCTCTATAAGAGAGGGGCCACCACTGATAAGCATATGATAAAGGGGCCATTGTACGTGAATGCCTCAGAGACGTGGAAGATGACTTAGCGATTCCTATGGATTTCAGGGAAAAGTGAATATGTATAAGGGCTGCGCGGTTCTTTCTGTGCAGCTGGGTTTAATTGCCCATAGCATTATATCTCATGCCATGTATTTTATTGTACTTTTATTGCATAGACTCTTTTATTATGAGCCCCTGACACCTCCACTGGTAAATATGACTCCGCTGAACTGACGTCAGCCGACATGCTTTTAATCATCCTGTAGGAATCAATATGAAACTGAGAGAAGACTTAATTTAATGCAGTTCATAATGTAAATAAAGCAATTAGGCAAGCTCTAATTTTGAGCGCTGTCAGTGAAAACGCTCAATCAAACCTGTATTACAAGATTGCAGGACTGCAGCGGAGCAGCGTCATTGGGCGACCTGTGCAGCAACGCGCAGCGGCCTTAATATTAATTGAGGGAGAGTTGGTTCAGCCAGTGTAGTGACATCAGAAGAAATGATGACACTGTTCTGCCACATAGCATTGCTCTGCAGATGTCACACACTCCCGTTTAATCAACCTGACACCAAAGTTAAAGGAGCCAAGAGAAATAAAAAGCTAAACTTCTTGTGACTTGTCGAGACGGAGGAATGCCGGTTGCTCCGCTTTGGATCTTGCACATAATTGTGTAAATATGTCAGGCAAACAGAGGCAGATCTCTCCTTTTAAACACTTGTCTTTTTCATCTCGCCTTCTCAGGACTGCTGCGGTATCTGCATATTAGCTTTGTGCGGACCCATTCACAAAGTGTGTGCAGTGTTTGTGTTTTGTTTTGTTTGCTTTTTAATCAAGTTCAATTTCATCTCCATCAGCACGAGCTCTTTCCACACTCTCACTTTTCCACGTCTGCGTGGATTATAATGTGTCTCTGCTGAGGTGCCTTCACTGTTGTTATTGTTTGTTCCCCGCCTGTAACGAGAGGAGGGAACCTGCTGGTAATTGGTAGGCAAATACTGAGCTGAGCTGCTTTTGAGAAGGCAGAGACAGACCAAGATTAAGTGTAGAGGCCCTGTTAGATGTGCTGTTACCTGAGTTTCCTCCAGATAAATCCAGACTAAATCTTGGTTTTCTCCTCCTTTTAAATCAAAATCTCACTGGTTGAATATGTCCTAAAGATTGACTTGTATTTTTTTTAAACTGTCTCTGTCACTTTAACTGAGATAAAACAAATTATCTAGCAAGTTAACAGACAAATGTCAACTATTTACATAACCAATTCGTAATTTCAACATAAGTGTTATTTGGTTTAAACCCCTCAATTCCAAGTATTAGTTGTAAGACAGAGGATGCGACTATTACTGACACTGTTTAGTGTAGTAGTGAGGTAGTGAAACCTCCAGAGACAAACCCTCTATAACCAAAGGAGCCGTGTTTGCAATACTATAAATATATAATATGAGTGGAAAATCTTCTTCAGAAATATCTTGAGAAAACTGATGATAATGACAATATTTAAGTCATTTCAAGTCATTTTTTAGGTCTTATTGATCAAAATATTGATTAGGTGAATCTGCAATGAACAGGTTATTTGTAGCTCAATACTCTAGTTTACCTTGTATGTGTGAACTGAAATAGTTTACGTGTAATCACTCCAAAAACACCTTACATGACATTCCTCCAGTTGTCATGAAAATGTCACGTTTTTCTACAAGCTGTCGACGACTTGCTCTCGTTTGGCCAAACGATGGCACAGTGATTGTTACCCTCTCCTCTGTTGCTTGTTAAAGGTCTTTGTCTTTATAAACTCAAAGCTGTGTTAAATGCAGCCCAGCTTGGCTAATGATAGCAAGCCTTCAAACCCTCGTTGAGATGAGGCTGTCAAGTGGGTGACATAAAAACGCTGTGCGTAATCCCCCTGTGCAGACCCTGGGTGTAAATATGCCAGCTCCACCATTTTCGCAGCGCTTACTCCCAGTTCAAACAGTTTCCCTCCATCCTTTCCGCCTTCCCGGAAAACGAAATGACAGCCCTGCGATGTTCTCCTCCGGAATCCTTGGCTGTCTGCGACCAATAAAACAACCAGGAACAGCTCTGATAGTCTCCTTCATCCGCATTGTGGGTAAGACACCGCTGTCTTTTCTTTGTTTCTACAGACTGAAACTTGTGCCACTCTCAGATTTTGAACTAAGGTCGCACACGGTGCTGTGAATTTGGCCTCGATGCTTTGGCGTTGATGGTGAACTTAGCCCGACAACACCATTAGATATAGATAAAGCTGACTTGAAGGTGAATTTGAAACAAGCTTAACATGTGATAGGCCTACAGTATGTAGAGCTCGCAGTCACCGTGAACAGCCTGAATTAGTTGACACAGATACAGCTGTTTCTACAGATGACCATTCAAAACGCAGCTCGCGCTCAGTTAAAGATGTTTTTTGTTGTCCAGGAATTTTAAAACATGCGTGTTTTGTTTTTGTTGTGTCTGGGCTGCTTCGCTTCTTGATATTGGTTGTTGGTGGTAATGAGCATAAAGTAATGTTAGCAAAAAAAAAACGTGGCTATGAGATAATTGGGATTTAAAATTTAAAAAAGCATCACTTTTCAAATGATAGTAACAATACTTTTATTCTTAAATGTTTCGATCTTTACGAGCACAACAAAAATGAGCTAAATCAAAAATTATTAAAACACTCTATCAGAATATTAGCATCAAACAAGAACAACATCCCAACATTTTCAAACATCATTATGCATAATTCAACGCAAATTAAAAGTAGTGACGTCATCTCTGCTCTTGTCTTTCAGTTTCTAACACCACCCAAGAATAAGACACACACTTGCCGTCTCTACTTTACCGTCCCTGTAGACGTGACCCACACGTGTTCCTCATCCGCTCCTCGTCTCTGTCCTCGTCTGGCTGCTCATCACGCAGTAATCCGTACAGCAGGCTCCGTGTTTTGTGTGGTCCCTCTTTTGCTTCCCATGGATCCTACTGCAGGGAGCTGAGCTGACAGACTTGTCTGATTGATGTGTTGGCGGGCGTCTCGTCAGCCGTTGTTTTCCTCGGCAGCGTTTTCGGTGGCTTCATTCGCCAGCTTTATCTGTCCCTCCTGCGTGGATACAAACGTGCCGCACTCACTGTACTGCAGGAAGAGACGGTGACCTAAGAATTTCCATAACCTATGAGCAGCGACTGAAGCGCAGCATCTCCTTTTCTTCACCTGACTTTTGTAGAGTCAAATTGTGATGTGCCATGAATTTGTTGGATTTAGTTTTAGCTGCACTTCTTTGCCCTGTGTAACTTTTCTTTGGATGACTTTCCCAACTTCCATATCCATGCAAGTCGAGCTCTCACCTTAAGCCCATGAATAGTTTTTTTCTAGTTTGAGTGTGTACCTGAAAACTTTCCCATAGAAGTTTCCTGGATGTCAGTGTTCACTCCCTCGTCTACCTCTGCACCTTTTGATAATCCTGCCCAAAACTCCTTATATTCACAAGAGAATTCTTAAGAATTCTTGAAAAACTCCTCTCTGGCAGTAGATGTGTTACTGCCCACCTGTTCACCTGCTTGATGAAGTGGGCTAGGCTGGAAGGTTGGAGAGCCTGGATGTCCGATCACGGCACAGGCCATTAAAGATGAAGGACTAGTGTGTGGTCAGAGGTAGAGGGGAAAACCAAGCCAGGCATTTGGACAGTGGGCGCTCGCACCCTCCCTCGTAGCATCACAAACCGGGCCGACACTTCACCCAGTAATGAACAGGGGCCCAGACTATGGGGTCAATTATTCATACCCAGTCAGCTGGGAGAGATGGAGCAAGAGAGGAGGGGTGTTGAAGCCTCATCGAATCCTACAATTCTACCACACTCCGCAGTGATTTTTTTTTTGTTGCATTGCTGCCTCCATCCACACAAATAAATCTATGCCCAAGTCTGCTCCGGATGGATGGAGTGCAACTTTAAAAGGCATATATGAGTGGCCACTCACTCCAGTGGCCATACTGCAGCAGCAGCAGCAGCCTTGGCTACTCAGCCATTCTCTGGCTTCACAATTACTGTGTTGAAAGGACATTGATCGTCAACACAATACAGCTGTTTCCAAGTCCTGACATTATGCATACAGTAGACCATGTTGGGTCAGTCATGAAAGAGAATTACTCAGCGTGGGCAACCTGAGTGTCAGGTATTGGTCCTGTTTGTTTGTGCTACACGTGGACTATGTAGCTGGATTAGCGCTGTGGACGTTTCGCGCTGTAGTTCCTGATGAAAAATAAGGGAGGAGGTCACGCGTAAAGCGAAGTGCATCTCAATACTCGGGATCGGTTTGATGAGCAGCATCACAGGGAATTGCACTGTACAGTTTTCTGATTTTTATCACAACCAAATGAGCATTTGATCACCGGCACCGCAGCACAGAACGATCAAACCTATTGAGAAGCTCCCCTTCACATCCATTTAAGGCCGGATTGTAGACACTGACGGAGCAACTCATGGGAGCGATGTGACTCCTCCTTTCAAGGCCGTTTTGCCGTGGCAGAAATTTCCATGTCTCCATGTTTAGTGGCAATATCTCTGACGTCAGGATAATCCATTTAGATGACAGACTGCTGAGCTTTTCACTCGCAAACCGCGTATCACTCTGCATTTTAGTTCGCAAACACAACGGGACAAAGCAAATCTTGTTTTTATTTATTGTATCGCTCTTATAATACACTACATGTACGTGTGCTTCACAAGTGGGGACGTCCGAAGTAAAAACTGCTTTGTTCAGTTTAATTTATATCATTTACTGTACAGTGATCGTAGCAGTGAAACTATTCCACATTGGCAAAAAAACAACAGAACCCCGTCAGCATTGTTTGAATATTGATCAGGGCTGTTTTACTATGCAGACAGTATTTGGAGGTTACTCTTTATCTGGAAGACAAAAATGATTCCAAATCAAGTCTTTTGTACGGAGCTGGACTTCATAACTTTCTGCACATGAACAGTTCAAGCTAACTCTGGTGACTGACCCTACATCCAGTTCAGTTTTTGTTTAGAAGGATCTTACAACTGAGGCGTAATTGCCCATGAATATTTTAGGTGTAAAGTCTGAATAGATATGATTCGCGGTGCACTTATTTATGAATGCGTAATAATTGGCCAAATCAAATCACATAATAAAAATAAACATTGCAGCACCTTGCCATTTAAAGAGGGCTCCTTGCAACTTAATAGCACTGTGTGTAGTGTAGGCTCTGCTGCGAGTTACCAGGACTATGGAGGGATATCCATCAAAATTGCGTAATGACCACCATCAAGATGCACCATGGAGTAAAAACACACGGAAAGAAGATCCCCCTCTTTATTAGCTGTCGTCATTCCCATGAATATATGTGCAAATAAATGGCAAGTATCACACAGGGAGCAAATGTGTCCCTTATGGAGCCCTGGAAATGGGCCGACGGAGGGAGGCGAGGCGGTGGGTGGAATGAAGGAGAGAGAGGAAGAAACGTGATAGTGCAGGAGCAGGGGGGGGCTCGGGGATGAAAAATCATCACCAGCCCAAATGCAGATATTGTGGTGGCCTCACACTCCTGCCAGTGTCACCCTCCATTCGTCACTGTCCGCGAGGCTGCCTCTCATTAAGTGGCCCTGCTCCGGCGGCAACTTAATTTCCTTAAGAGGACCAGACACCTGATTCAATTGTGCGCACATTACTGATTTGTTTTCCCCGTCTAGGTCTTGCTGGGACCACATGGCCCTGAACAAAGTACACTCCCACTATATTAAATGTTGTGGACGTAATTCCCAGACATATGATTCATGTCTGCCTCGCAGTATCCATCCCTCTCTGTGCCCTCAGCTTGAATGGTGGTGTAGGTCGAGTCAGCTCAGAGCCTGCTGCTGTAGATGTTACATCACCACTATTATCTTTTAGTGTAGAAACTGTCAGATAGCGCTTTGATAGTGTCTCGTGGGTTCGGTGCTAACAGCTCACCTCACATACCGCCCTATGTAAAGAGGAGGCCGCCATTTTTCACATTTTTGTGTCGACTGCGCTTCCTTTTTTTTTATGGCTCCGTAAGGTTTCCCCCACCTGACTCTTAAGCTTGTTGGTTTGCTATCACGTCATCTCAAGACCTGACACTTTTAAACCGTTTCAACATGACTGCTCCCCAGTCCTCTGTCTTTGAAGATCAGACGCTGTAAGATGTTTTCATCGGTACATCAGTGCAGGTGAGATTTCCATTGTCCATTTGACTGCTGGTCTCCATAGCTTACCTCTCACCTACACTTGTCAGTCAAACGCTGGCCGTTGGAGACCAGTGAGAAACAGATTTTCCTCTCGTGCAGGCTTTAACTGATTGTTACTGTAATTTTTCTGTCATGGCTTTTATCCTGAAGGTGTGAGCGTGTTTGATACCAGATGCTCACCCAAAACTACACAAAAGCCTCATCTATTCATTTATTTATGATTTAGCCTTTTTTTCTCTTTTTTTTACAAACATCCTGTCAATTACCCAAAAGGTCTTGCTTTGAGGAGTCATTTTTGATCTCCCAAACGTCCAAATATGATTGTACGTCTGCGTGCATTGTTTGGTGTTGGTTTCGTTGGTACAGTAAGTGTATTCTGAATAAACCTAGAGACTAACAACCACCACTAACACACACGCACACACACACACACAGTCAAAGTGGAGGTTTTGCCTTAAACGTATCCAGAAGACATCTCCAAGATTTAAAACTGCTGAGTATGGGTCTGCTCTCAGCAGCCAATAACACGCCTGGAAAAAGCCAAGATATAGAAGACATTCATTCCACCTTCCTGTGATGCTTCCCCTCTGGGTCTGCTGAGTCTGTGCGTGTTAGTGCGTGTGTGCTTGCATGCGCCTCCTTTGCTCATATTGACAGTATTGGCAGCGTTTTCAAAGCAGAAACACTGTATATTGTAAATAATGGGAGCATTTTCTTCAGCTGTTTAGTTTGTAGCTAAGAGGCTGGAAGAATTTGTCAATTAACTGATCGGGTCAGTGGGAGACTAATCCACAGCTGCTTCTGTGGTTTCAGGTCCTGCAGTGTCAAGATTTGATACTGTGAGCTTACGATATCTGAAATTGCTACGAACTGATTCAGAACCTGTGCTTTTCCTCCCCCCACAGTTTGACGCTGTGTATCTCACTGCGTAGAACTCATCAAAATCAGCTTTGGTGGTTTTGATTGGTTTTGATTCTGTTGCCGCCCCACTATAACTGAAGTATGGAGGAAACGCTGCATTTTACATGACAGGAGAGGAGAAGCCGCCCTTTGTGTGGGTCCGTTACGCCTGGGAGCTACTATTACAGCTAATAAAGCTGGTATCTCAAGCCACTCTGGCAGATCAGACCTGTAACTACTGTAGGTGTTAACTAATGTCTCCCTAATGGGAGATCTGCCCCATGTCACGCCATCCTCGGTCATTAAGTCTTCGTTCGCTGTGACCTGCGTGTCCTGCGTGTCCTGCGTGTCCTGCGTGTCCTGCGTGTCCTGCAGAAGGAACATGTAGAGCTGATAATTTTTCCTTTTGTCGCTTTATAATCTACTCCCACGTTTACTTCTCTGCTTCTCTTACACACCAAGGCATTACCAGCTGATTCTGGTATTTCTGTTTCGGTTTTCATCTCTCTCTTTATTTCCTAGGTTTCCCCCCCCCCATCTGGTCCAGTAGAGCTCAGCAGCGTGTGTGGAGGAGTGTCTCCTGTTCCCCCTGTCCGCTCCCTCTCTAGGAGCATCAAAAGGAGGAGGACCCATGCAGGGCGTTTGAAGAGCCCGCTGACACTCCCCTATGGGTGGTGAACTGGCAGATGCTCAAACCACACAACTCTGTCTAGGCAGGAGGAGCATCCTTCTCATCTGGTTTTATACCCCTGCCATTGGTTTCCCTTGCAGCCGCGAAGCAGACAGTAGTTTCAGCTGCATTGTCGCTTGCGGTACTGTGCTGCAACACAAAGCCGTGTTGAGGTCGTTGGCGTCGTTCATTGGTGCGGCTGCAGCGCTGCCTTCGGTCTGGGTGCAAGCACCGTTTGTCCTTGGTTTGGATTTATAGGTTGATTTTTACTCCTACTCTTGTTTGAGTACTTGACCTTTAAAAGGCAGAGCACCCAGTTACAAGTAAACATCCTGGCCACATAACCTTCACAATAAGAGCCTCCCCATATAATCCAATCAGATCTGTCTTGTACTTGACCTTGGATTTCTGCCTGAGTTTGTCACTGTCTGCCATTTGCTTTGAGCTGTAACTGTTTATAGTATCATTGTTGCTTTTACACCTAACAACAGATTAATTGATTACCTTAAAAAGACAAAACTAACTGAAAAACTGTGATGGTGCGAGCTCTCTGCAGCTGCGTGTCCTACTCTCTTTTTCATAACTCAAACTGCGATGCAGTCTGCAGCCAGCGCAGAGGGGAACGGTGAGCTGTCAGTGCCTGTGCAGTAGCTCAGCCATTATAGCTTCACACAGCTGCGGTCCCTGACATGCTGATTGTCTGGCCTTTAGCTGCCTGGGTGGCAGCATTGAAGCTTTGACCTGCTCCTCCTCGCTCCCCTCCACCTCCTCCCCCAGTCTGCTCGACAGCACTCACCTCCTCCGACAGGCCTCCTGGAACATCACGTCCTGAAAGACAAACCTCTCTCTCTTTAATTCTTTATCTCTTCCCTTCGCCCAATTTTCCATTGCCTCTCTGTATCTCTTTCACTCTGCCTGTCCATCTATCACGGCCAACTCCTGCGCTCTCCTGTCAGTGAGGTGAAAGAAGTGTCTTACAGTAAAGAAGAACCTGCAGCTTTGTTTCATATAACACCTTACGGGGAGCTGTAGCTGTCTGTGGCCATCAACTTCTACTTCTGTCTCCCACAAAGCCTTTTCTCTGCTCAGATACCTTTTTCTCTTGGCACACTCATAACCCGTTAGATAAATACAGACACATATGCCAAAAAACTCAATTAGGCTCTGTATAATTTCATATTCTATAGGTTACGTACACATGTGTATTTCCTTGGTAATGGTACTTTCATAATTGTTGTTTTAAAAAATCAAATCAACTAAACTTCTCCCAAATGTTTCTAAATATCATTGTCTTTTTTCACTTAAAGTAGCACCTTAAAATAAGCTTTTGTTTCTTGAATAGTTCTGTTGTATTATTGCATTGCTTTGTTTAGATATCAAAGCGGTTATAATACATGTTTAGCCAATTTTGGGGGCAGCATCACAGCAAATGTAATTCATTTATCCTGAGACAAAAAAGGCTCCTGTGTCTTTAAGACGCATCTTTCCTGCATCACACTGTTCTGATTGGCCAGCTTGTGGAAGTCTTCCTGTGGAAGTGAACGTTGTGTACAGGGGCAGGCAACGGCTGTTCATGAAGTGCTGTGAACTCATGTTTCTCAATGCCTGTTGCTCCCCTGTATACGGTATCTGTAGCCATGTTGTTTATGGCTTCGTAATGGTGATAGTGGTGGAGACGGATGAAACAGATTTCACCGACAGATCACAGACTGGTGTTTATCACCATTAGTCACTACATTGTTTCCTTTTTTTTAAGCTCATGCTCTTTGAGAAAAAAATTATAATGTGTCACTTCACAGCCTTCCCCGTTTCACTCCTTCACATCTTCCAACGGGCTGCTGTGTAAACGAGCCCTTAATCAGATGATTATTCAGAGATGCACTACAAATACGGACACTCTTGCATCATGTTTACTTTGTGATTCTTTAGGGAAACAAAAAGCACAGTTCCGCTCCACCATCAACATGAGCAGAGACCCTGCTTCCCCTGAGCCTACGGTTACAGCTCTGTGGTCGTATTTCATTAAAGAACGCTTTCAAATGTGACGTCTTAAACGTCTATTGTAACTGTGTGTGTGCAGCCGTGCACGCTCGGCCCCTCTATCCAGTAATCAAAAGGCGGCTACGTGCCCGTGCAGAAGGGGGCTGGCCCACCGAAGGCGGGGAGAGGCTCTCTACACATGTAATCCTTGTCAATGAATTTAGGATTTTTTTTATTAATGAATATTTCAGTAGCTTATTGCAGCGAGTTACTCGGGTAAGTCTCTCTTTTCACTGCTCCCTTTGCTCATAAGTGAATCACTCGTCTAATGATTTAATTAATAGCATTGTATCCACAGATGAAAAGCTTATATTTAATCAGCAAAATGGAGTGAAGTGAGATCAGGGGCCTTGACTGTCATCAAAACCTACTTGAGGTCCCACTTGCTCACTAAGCCAGCCTAAGCCCTGGGACACCCATACTTAATGTAGAGTTAATACATAAACGTGGTTAGCGTAATCCCTGGACCCAGCCCCTCAGAGCCCCTGTCTACATCCGTGTGTGTGTTTGTTTTGAGCGTGTCTGTGCATACATGCGCATCCTGGCCAAGCTCCCTGTGTCACTACAACTGTGCCAAGGCAGACTCTGCTGTAGTGTGCCAGATAATGGTTTATTTACCTGAGATGCCCCCTATATCACTGCCATATGCTAGATCCCAGGAGGATTAGTCCCACAATGCACCTTCTCCCTTTATGTTAGTGTTAGTCAAAAACATAAAAACATCTACGAGCTCGGTGAGTTGCCGTTTAAATGCTCTAAAAAAAACCGTTTAATGTTGATACGAGATGTAGGAAATGAAACGCAGATGAAGAATTGAGGACAAAAAAGCGAGAGACCCAGTCATCAATAAAACCAAATGAAACATTTGACAGATTCTATTTCTGACAGAAAAATCAAATCTCTTCAAGTCAAATTTACTGAGATTAATTTCAAGTTAAGTAAAATTCAAAATAATAAAACACAGCATCTACTGCAAGTTATTAATTGTACTTTCTGTACAAATGACAGCAAAAACTTCATGCAAATCCTGACTGGAGAGTAGTAAGAAACGTGTCACTGATGTTTTAACTGTATGAAAATAATCCCATGAACATGGAGCCAGTGTTTCTGGCATTTTCTGGGATATAACTGAGAGGTTTCAACCTGCTGAAAACCAGCGGACAACAATTTGCCTTTTCACAGCCCGACCCTCCGCCACTTAACCCTAACACGGTATTATGAATATTCACACACTGAGAGGTGGCACAAAGGTCAAACACAGGCACAAGCTGCATTCAGTGTTGTGAGAAATGACCCAGTAACACAATGCGAGATGGGCAAGAAACAGTGAAGCACGGCCTAGAAGGTTTTAGCTTCGTTAACTGAAGGTGAACGTCAAATCCACCAGTTTGCCCGTTTCCAGCCATTGTGGCGTTTGAATGTTCTCTCCATGTCTCCCACAGTCCAGAAACATGTGGCCCGGCTCACTGGAGACTCACGTCAGCCCTGTGACTGACAGGCGACCTGTCCAGGGTGGAGCCCGCCTCCCATCCGCTGGCAGCTGTGTTTGGCTACAGTAGAAGAGGTGAGGATAATGGATGGATGGAAACCTGATGAGTGACAGTGGTTAAGTGGAAAAGCTTGGAGCATCTCTCTTGTTTTTGTCCATACTATACAAATCCACATTTGCCAGTAAGAAAAGAGAAGGAAAAGGAAAAAAGATTGGAGCGGAGTGTGTGTTTAGCTAAGCAGGGGCAGCCCCTGGTCCATTGCCCATCATTTATTGATAAAGACCCTGGAAAATGCGCGGGAAAAAACTAATGAAATTATCAACGTTGTTGAATTAATGATGAATGGGAATAAGAAAAGGCTGGGCTCTCTGTGGAGCCAGAGAGGAGCGCTGCTTCATTAGCCATGCAGTCTCATCACATCCTCTTTTGGAGCTGCAGACACTGGGGCTCTCTCCTCTCTCCTCTCCACCGTCAGGACCTGCCATTGGATTCCACTCAAAAAACTCCCTCCACCCCTTAAAACCTTGCCCCCCACCCCTCTGCTTTTGAATTTTTTTGTCTTCCCTGTTACTTCACCTGGTAAATGCCTTCTCCACCCTGGTCACTCTCAGAAGGTGGGAACCCTGGTGTCTAAGTTTATTCAGCACTCACTCTGGAACCAGACCCTGCACTGGAAACATTTGTTGCCAGAGAGCACACAGATCTCAGCCGTTCTCTTTTTGCTTGTCTTTCTTATCTTTTTTTTGTTCTCCAGCTCTCCCGCCTCTCTTTGGATATCATTCCTGATTCTGCACATGCAAATGATATGGGGGGGATGCGTTTGGATCCACTGCCCCCTCCTCCCCCTCCTCCTCTTCTTCTTCCGCCGCCTCCTTCGTCTTCTTTTCCCTGGGTGGAGCAGGAATGGGCTGGCAAGCTGGAGCACACTGAGAAATCACGGGCATGGGGTCTCATTAGGTAAGCAGAGGCCAGGGCAGCAGGGCTTCACCCAGACACTGATTATTCTGAGAGCAATATCTGGAGGATCAACTCGGCTATATGCCTGATTAGAGCTACCATCTCTTATAGTTCAGATCCCTCTTTGACTTGAAAATGAATTCATTTAGTCTGCTTCAGTATGTGAGACTGTTGGCGCTTTGAAAGTTTCTACATGTAAAGGAGACATTTTGGATCAAGCATTGTCTGTCTGAAGCATGAAACGGCCTCAAACTTTCCTTTGCATCATAGTCAGGCCTCTTCTTGAGTCCCAGCCACTTCTGTCTGGAGAGGCCCTCTAGTTTCATTTATCTGTACACACTAAGTAAATGTTCAGTCATTTTGATCGACACAGTAATTATCTGTCAGCTCTGTATTTATCTGAACACAATAAACAGCGGAGCTTCATAATATCCCGCATATATTCAAACGCTGGCGGCACAAAGCGCCTTGCGTGACGCGCAGCAGTGACTCGCGTGATACAATGCGCAGTCCTTCACACGGTAATCTGATCTGAGAGGGCTTCAATTATTTAATAACAACACGACAGGCTATCATTAAAACAAATTGCGTGTGTTGGGGTGAGCGCACAGTTGGATCTGTGAGGTCACAGGCGGAATTTTAAACAAAAAGCGTCAACGAGACAGAAGCAAGAAAGTGTTTGGTTTGGTCTGAATAATGGGAAATGTGTTTGAGGGAAAACATAGAAGAAGAGCTGAGCTGTCATAAGTCGTGATCCCGCCCACCCGCACACCTCCTCTCTTTCCACTGGTTCTTTTCTTATGAATTGGCTGAATTGATCAAGACTAGGTCTGTCCTCAAAGGGCCCCATCAATACATCGACTCCTTTTATGAGGGTCATCAAACAGCCATTACTGGGCATCAGGGGGTCCCATTTGGGGAAAGACTGCCCAGGGTGACTGATGAGCCGGGTGGGGATGGTCGCGTCTTTGCTAGAGAGCAGAGGGGGAACGCTGTGTTTATTGAGTGTTGGATTCATTAGCTAAGCTTTAGCTACGCTAAATTAATTTGCTGTGCAACAGAGCTCCTGCTGCCTCTCAAAAATCGTGTTTGCTCACTCCCCCTCCCGCAGATGTGCTACTTCACAGCTGAAGTAGAAGGATGCTGTTTGGAATCTGGTAGAATTATTTTGTTAATAAACTGTCATCACAGGTTAATAGTCTGTTCCGCAGTAAAACCAAACTTACTTTTACTTACTAAATCCTAAAATGTAGCTTCCGAACGGCCTGTGATTTAATGTGGCCTTATCCTGACTCCTCTGTCTTGGTTGTCATAGTTCTGCGTGAGTGTTTGTGATGATTTCTGACATAAGGTTTCAGCACCGGTGATCGTTCAGTTGGTGCCGATAGAAACAAAGAGAAATCAAACAAACAAAATGTTTAAATGTGTGACAAGGAAGCGTAATGTTGAGGTACCAACAATAGACAAGCGGAGGAAGAAAAGCCCAGGAGTATTCCCTGTGGTTGCTCTCAGGTATTACGAGAAAATGTTTGAATCCGAACACAGAAGCAGCAGGATGTAAACAAACCGTCACTACTGTCAAACACTTGCTGCAAGAAGTGTCAAAAGGTCTGACTTTTCAATTACAGCAGTTTTAATATGCACGCAAACCTCCCCAGACTGATTAAAATGCACCATTTTAAGTCTAATTGTTCAAGAAAACGGTGTTTTATGTTGCTGCAATGGTAATAACTAATGATAGATGCATAAAATTAGCATACATTTCTCAGACCAAGAGAATATCTGATCATTGTGCCGTGGAGAATTGCTCTAAGTTAGGAAGTTAATTTCATTATCTCCTCCTCCTCATTTAAATCCCACCACTTTACAATAATTGGAAAACAGAATAAAAGATTAGCTTTTTGACTGGATGACGGGCGTTAATAAAGTGTGATGGAATGTGAGCGGTACAGAGCGGGTACCAATTACAGCAGCCAGCTTCAGACAGGCAGCCATTGACGGTGGTGGTTCAATCTCTTCATCTGCCGTACAGTGCCATCAGGGACCCACTGCAGAGACCTCTGCTCCAGTAGCAGGCTAATTGTCAATTCTGCTTTAGTCATAAGGAGAGATCTTTTACCAGGGCTTTGGAAGTGAACTGTAAAATGAAAGAAAAGGTGGAGTATCCACGCAGAAATAAAGTTCAAGGAAAAGCAGGGAGAGACTTTTTTTGTAATCATTTGGGTTAGGTAATATAAGGAAATGAGATAATATTGCAAAAAAAAATTATGATTGAATCCATCAACGTTATGAAATGTGGCACAACCCGGAGTTTCTAGATTCCCAAACTTTAGATAAATGTGATTTATGTCCCAGTGTGACAACTGTCTTTATAATGGTTTGAGAGGAGGTCGTCTTTACCGCACGTCTTTTCCAGAAGGTCTGTGCCGGAGCGGAGCAGAGAATTCATGACACCAGTTTCCTCCTAATCCTCATGGGGTCGGCCTCATCCCTCATAATGTCACCACTGTAGTCACATTAACCACACTGACCCAACACATCATCACTCATTGGCTGCTTCAGCTGTTCCCAACAAATGGCTGACGCAAATGCAATTTTGCTTTAAACTTGTAAACTTTAGTAGAGGTCAGAATTTATTAGGTTGAAGGGGCCTAATCAACGGCACATCTGTTGTAAAATGCAATAAAGAAAAACTAAATTAAGTAGTTTATTTATCTATTTTCATTTATGAAGGTTTTTCATCTGTCAAAAGCACAAAGAAAGGAATTTTACTTTGCTCCTTCCTAAAACATACTGAAAAATTAATAAAATATTGGTTTATTTAATAAAAAGACCTCAATGATGTGAGATTTCTGTTTGAGCCCATATTTGTCCTTCAGGACGGGTGATGAAGTTAAAAACCTACGTCTAGGATACATTGAAGGACTCAGCGTGACTAACATGTGATTAAGCACATTAATATTATGCTACTGCAAGAATTATTGATCCTGGTGCTTCAAGATGTGAGACCAAAACAAACCAGTTGTTCTAAACATTCGCTTATATTCCTGCTCCTCCCTAATTGGACGTAATCAGAGATGTAAGTAGGACGAGTAAGTGGAGACGCGATGATGAGCGCACACAGACAGTCTCCTGGTGAAAAACGATGCAGTGGCCCCTTTGTTGTCAAGCTCTTCATACACAAATCGCATATTCATGGGGGTGCGTTTAAGGCTTTTCTGCAAGCATAAGCATCCAGCACAGCAGCGGCGCTCGTTTGCTGCCATTCCTTGCCACATAACCCACCTCTCTGTTTGAGAACATGGCACCTCGTGTTTTTTGATGCCCCGTCACAGTAGAGGCTCCAGGTTTAATAGTTGCTCGGAGGTCTACGGCAACGCGAGGCGCCTCCTGATTACGCACCAAACAGCAAGACTTGCAGTTATTCAGCTGCCGCTGTTTTGTAGTGTAGTGGCAGTGGACAAACAGAACAGCTTTGAATTAGCGGTGAACCCGTGTTTGCTGCCTTACCTCACAGATGTTTTCTGACTTTAACAATAAGAAACCAGCTTCACACACAAACCAGCCCTGAACTCTGACATTCATATTTTATCACACCTCTACATACCCTCACACCTTTATTTTAGCCAACGCTAGAACAAATGCTTGCATCATGAACTTCTTTTCTGAAAGTTTTTATATCTGCATCTGACATGTAATATTCATGTACGGTAGCACTATCTAGATTCAGGAGTAATATGCGTGTGGCTCTCTAAAATAGGTTTGGATGCTATGCTCGCCGAAGAGGAGGAGGAGGAGACCCACACAAGTCTCATCCGCCTCTTTACTGAGTCGCGAGGTTTTTGTTGCTGTGAAGAATTCTCCACCTGCTGCCAAGCCTCCTTGATCCTCACTAGATTCAACACTTGCCGTTTCCATTCAATCTTGGCTTTGGAAGAGCTGCCAATAAAAACGTTAACGGGATGTTAACACCCTGAGACAAACACACTGTCTCTCACTTCGTGTGTCTGTGAGTTGAGAGTTTGGTTTGACACTGTAGGAAATATGAAGCTAAACACTTTAGCACCACACGAAAAAGTCTCCTGGTTGCGACTTTATATTTAATGGGCAGGTATGAAAATGTAATCAATGTTCTCATCAATAATCAAAGGTGTTATTCAAAGATAAATAATGTTGTATCTTAATACTGGACAGTCTCTTATTACTTTCCTTTTCTACAACTAAAGTTCCTGACACACAACATGAACCACAAACCTGCACATGACGCATATGTACATGTAAAGCATTTTGTAAAGTACCTTTATCAGCCAGGCCATGAATTACCGTAATTAGAAACGCCGCCTCGGGCTCTTTCAAGTGGTCGCGTTGAGTCAAAATGAATGTTGGACCGTTCTCAGAGAGAAGCCATCGTTGATTAATCAGGGGTTGTTCAATCAGTTGTTTCAAGAAACCCGTCTTCCTTCAGCGCGTCTTTCACCCCAGCGTTTTGTATTTTTAATTTTCTTTTCCCAGCGCCTCATTTGATGTTTTGTAACTTTTCATGTGTTGCCAGTGGATCGCTGCCTTTAAAAAGGAGATGTTTCCCTTCCAGGGTGGCAAGGGTGTATATGCATATGAATATTTTCTATTGATGAATATGATAGGCCGCTGCAGCGCCTTTGATAGTCTCCTGTTCGGGTCCTGAGTGATGTCATAATGGTGGGACGTCGACCCTGGGCAAAACATCCCAATGCACAGCAGAGAGGAGCAAACATTGGAGCCCTTTGACGCCCTCTGCGTTTAATATTACAGGACTGTTTACTGAGGAGGGAGAAGAGGGAGGTTCTCGTGTCCACTAGGGAAGCCAAGTATGTTTAAGGTCAAGCCATCTCGGTTTCTCTTCAGTCAACTTCAGGATCTTTGATCACTTGTTGTTTTTGACTTTGCCGTTTTCAGCCGTGGCCAGGTCATTATAATGCATGAGGACATTACATAGTGATGAAGAGTCTGGCAGCCGTGGAACTTGTTAGACACTTTCAGAAAGAACTTTGTGTTCTTCAGTGTGGGGAGAGGTTTTCTTACTTTCACTGCAACCGTTAGCGTAGCTTAGCATAAAGAATAGAAACTGAGGGAAACCGCTAGCCGGGCAGAGGCCGGAGGCTGCAAAAGACGCATTTCAGCCCCGGACCCCCCCCAAAATAATAATGAACCTAATACGCCACCCTGAAAAACTTAAGACACTAAGCAAAAAATCTATTTCTCACCTAAAGTCGAAGCATATAGCATAAAGCAGAACCTTCATATGGTTCAGAGAGGACACCTGAGAAGACGACAGACCACATCCTCAAAAAACCAACGACCCCTGGTTGGTTTAGTGTTTCATCGCTTAATGTACAATGCATATGCATGGAGGGATTGGATTTAGCGCTTACTCTGGGATTTCCTCTCTTATGGATGGGTTGAAATGTGAAAGAGAAGCATTTATATCAAAAGCTTTAGCTTGTGTTGATGGTTTTCTTTAAACCAGCCGAAACACACCTCCCTCGGTTCTGAACAAAGGCAGTAAACATGTCAGTGTGTGTTGGAAGATGAACACATGAGGGGGCTGATTTGCTGCAGCTCTTTATAACCATATTCAGATGCTTTTTTTTGGACATATCTCTTCATTATTTCATTTTTGTGTTTCACATCACTAATTTGGTGTTAGCTTCTCTAGACTGTGGAGGCGAGATCAACCTTTAGTCCAAGCTTCAAACTTTCGAGCTCTCTTAATATAATACGCTCCAGTAATGACTTTGTTTAATGAGACAATAAAATAAGCGGCTTGACAAGCACAGGGGCTCTATGGAACTTTTTGATGCATGTTTATGTTCTGTAGGGGTTTGTCTTACCTGTAATAGTACATTTAGTATCTGATGTTGAGACTTTTTTTTGTTTTGTTTTACAGTTAAGGCACAAACCCTTTGCGAGAGAGGCGCCTCTTTCTGTTTTGAATAGGTGTTGAAGTGATATAACAAAGGTTAGTGCCGGTGGAGGCGGGAGAACAGAAGGGAAGCTATCGAACTTGTGTCCTGGTTTCCCTACTAGATAATGATCTCGTGAAACTGTGTGTTTTTTCCTCCTCTTCCAGTAACAGTGTGTGCGAGATGAAAGGTAGTTCCGGGGCTAGTGCAGCAGCGCACATCTGACTGAGGCAGGTGTTAGAAATGTAGATGGCTGGCGGAGACTAAAGACAATACAAATTTGAAGTGAAAACGCTACTGGCACGCCTTCTCTGTTCTTAACACGTGAAGCCCCAGGCCGATCAATTATTCATTGCATTGTGCGTGCGCGTGGCATAGTGTTAGTTCTGTAGTCGGAGAGGAGGTGTCTGTTGCACTTAAAGAGTGAGCGCCACGTCGGTTGGCAGGCCCAGGTCTGTCAGGCTGCTTCGCACGCGCACACACACACACACACACTTAAAAAGCCCTTGTTCTGCCGGAGCCTTTTTAATGATGGGATCAGGGGCGAGATTTGGTGGCTAAAGTGTGGCTCCAAAAAAAGAGGGGAAAGGAAAGAAAGCGAAACAAGACAAGACGAGTGTGAAACAGAGAAAGATGGGGTGGGCGATAAAAAGGGGGAAGGAGGTGGTGATAGTGATGGTGGTGGTGGGGGGTTGCTTTGTACACTGGGGGTATTTTTCAAAGCAGTGCAGACTTGAAGCCATTGGGAGACTCCTTTGACTTTAATCTTGGCTGCTTCTTTGAAAATTATGACCGAGGACCACGGTTGCTTCATTAAAAGACATGTTCTATTTCTTGTGTAGTTTCAGCCAGATTTTCTTCTTGTGCGTGCGGTGCTGATTTCAGCTTTCCTGTGTGCTTGTGCTCGCAGCAGCCTCTCAGACACCTTGCTGTGATACTTTGGAAGTAAGTGAACGAGTCCGTGTGAAACGAGCAGGCGCATTTGAGTCCTCTCACCTCTTCGCCTCCTGAAGTGACACATCCGCGGCGCTGTGTTTACAGGCTCACGTCACTTGTCACACGACGGTCAGACACTGGAGCATCTCCTCAACATACATGATAAATGATGTATGTCGGGTGGCACAGAGGCAAAGGACGCCACTTGTTCCTGTCAACGTTTCAGCAGAGCAATAAGTCGCTGGTGGAAAAAAAAGGGGAGGTTTAAAGGCAGCAACACAACAAATTTAAAGACTTGTCTTTATGACGCTTGTCTTAGCAGTAAAGTGCATTTTAATGTGTACGCAGAGTAGCAGACACGTTTGGAGAAAGATTCTCAACTCGCTCTTTTAACTACCAAATTAATATTTTACATCAACATAACTTTGAGCAATGTAACAGGACTAGTGGTACAGTTTACATCACTTCACACCTTTTTAGTACCGCGGTCGGTTCGAGTGCCAGTAATTTGATTAGACACGCTGCGCACGCACTTAATGAACTGACTGTTAAACTGCAGATGAGCTAATCACTATGCAGCGTGGCCGACTGGGTTCTTCTCAACAGGTTTGTAGCGCGACACAACAAAGGTCACAGCCTCTCTCTGCACCTTTTTCTGGCGCACATACACACACTTGGGATGTAGATTTGAGCCAGTGGCAGTAGGAGAAGGGAGTAGAGCGATGAGACCTGTGTGAAATGCCACAGAACGTACTAATCGATCCCTCGCTGTGTTCACATACTGTGAATGCACAAATCAGGGCACAGCGAGCCGCCTCTAATGACCTGGACCAGGATACACACACACACATTCATATGTGTGCGAATACATGCACTCAAACACAGCGGTCCTTCACGTCTTCTAACCTGTCTGCCCAGCTCCCTCTCTGTTAATATACACTCGATACAAATGTTGTGTGGTACTGTAAATGCTTTATGAAGGCCCAGTTGTACAAATCATGACACTGCGGTTCCCCAAGCGCTGCCAGCCAGCAGCATCTAGGTTCTGATGCTCTGTAAACACACCTTACATGCAGTATTCATTCTGCACCAGGGCAACTGTCTGCTAAAACCGCTGAATATGTGAGTTGTGTGTGTGTGTGTGTTGTTATCTGCTGTTTTTGTCCTGGGCGTCCACCCTGTTCTCCACACAATTATTTCACATGTACAAGACGAATTACATCAAACTCAGGCAATCTGTAAAAGTTTAGCTGAACTTTGCAGAATGATTTTAAGAAATCTGTGTTTTGGGTGTGGTAAAATAGTAAAAGCCTCTGTGCTATGACTCTCACTCAGCAGTAGACTTTAAGTCAGTTCCATAGGCTGTCGCTGCATCTGTCAGGAGGAACTCATTAGTTTTCATTGGCTTTTTATTTTACCTTAAATTTTACCTATGAACGAAAACAAAGCTGACAGCTTCTGTTAGCGTGCTCTCAATAATCATTTCTAAATGTTAAGCTCAAATATTATGTAATATATATGATGTAATATAATTATATGATATATTATATCTATGATATAATGTAATAATAGGTGGGTTCGATTATTTTACTCTCCCCTGGCATCAGCTGAACATAATGAATTTAATACCACACCCTGACGTTATGTTCATCCACTGTTTTTGATTAATAAGATCTGTTGTTCTATGTTGTTTTTTAGCTTCACGTGTTCCCTCTTCTCATTCTTCTTTAGTCTTTAGTTACAGTCGAGTGGAGCGGTGAGACTGAACTCATTACATTCGTATCATAACCAAGTGAAACCTTTTTGGGCTGTTTATTTTGTGCGCGGACATGTTTGGGCGTGAAGCTCTTTTATAAACCAAGCTCAGTCCCTTCAAAGTTGAACGCTTGTGATTCAGACTATGTAGGACTTGTATGGTTCCTCCGTTCATAGTGTAAAGTTGGGTTTTTAATTTGAGAGCGTTTCGTTTTATTTTGTGTTTATCAAATATACTCTAAAATTACAGTTTTTAAGCTACAGTAATAAAAGCCAACGCGTCTTCATGAAACAAACAAAGAGACGCAAGAGCTGCAGCTCTTTGATCAATCAATCCGTAAACAAACCCAGATGCAGAATCTCTGCAATCGGGTCTGTGCAGATCAAACTGTGTCAGATCATCAACGGGCAAATAATAAGCTCTTGTTCTGTGAAGGGCAGCAGTCACAGCAGCACCATCAATTAGACTCCAGAGTTTGTGTCTTTCCCCTTTTCTATTGATCGTGAGCCGAGCGAGTCAGACTCAGCTTTGTCTCTTACCTTCACACGCAGCTGTTTACATTAATATGAGGATGATGGACGTTGTTGAAAAGCACTGAATTCTGAACAGGTTAAATCAAATCTTCCTTGTTGATGGGCGTAAACTGTGCCTGATGCTTTTCAGATTCATTCGTTATTCTTACCTGAGGTTTGCACCCATTTCGTTCTGGACGTTGTTGGTGAAATACTGTGCAGCATATTTCAGCTTGTGACTGTCCTCTTGTTGCTTGAATTGTTTATATTTTGTCCCTTCTTGTGCAGCCACATAGGTAGAAGCTTCACAACTATGGATGAAGTTTGCAACATCTTTTTTTTGTTCCTCTCCTCAGTCCTCATTCTTGTTAGTGCATGCTACACGCTGCGCACAAGAGTATTACCCTCAAACAAGCCTGTCCTCTTTGTTTTGAGCTCTATGGGGACCCCCCTTGCAAAAAAATGTTTTGGAAGGCAAGCCAAACCAACATGCGGGAGAGAGCATGGAATCAATAGTGTCTTCTCTTTCTTACTTGATTTAAATGAGGGCTACCGGCTCTGAAGTTCCTTCTTGCCATGTTCATCTTGAAAGAATGTGCACTGGTTGCACCGACTCCAAAGCCCAGCACAGTTACCATTGGCATATTAATAATTTAATGCAAATAATCATTGCGTATGCAGTTTGTGTGTGAATTTGAGCTGAAAGACAAAAGTAGAAAGCGGGGCCTCACATTGCGTTGAGGAAAATAAAGTGAGATGTTACACAGGCCTCTTTCTAGCGTCTCTGCGGGCGAACGCTGGAATGAATCCCCTCAAGAGCTGTACCATCTCATCTAGCTTTCTCTGATTTAGATCCTATCAGCTCGTCTCATTTCACGACGCCATAATACGAGATGTGTAATTTGACGAGGTTTCTCCAAGTAAACAGGAGCAGAGTTTCGCTCCAAGTTTCAGTTGTGCCCGTGGTTAACGTGGATGTGAGTTTGAATCCACGGCGAAGGCGTCGCTGCTGCGCACAGACAGGTGATGGTGGTGCTACTGGTTCGTTGGTGTTTGGGAAGTTGATACGTCACGCAGACTCTGAAATAGTCATTTTATTAAAGCAGCTCCTCGTGGCTGCTCTCAGGCTTTAACTCCAGCACCAGTCCCATTAGACTGTCAATAATTCATGTCAGCGATTTCATGGGACCCAGTAGATACTTTTGTGTGCATTGATGGTGAATTTCTTTTATTTACATGGGCCCTGTAATAAAATAAGAAGCCTCACATACTGTAACTCTCGGCTTAGTCTGTGGGCTAATTTCTGAGGGAGAAAACAAGGGACTGTGCTGAGGAGGGGAGGTAGGGTCTCAGAGCTGCTTTCCAGAGCCTCCCAGCTCCTCGCTGAGCTTCACTTTTCCACCCGTGTCCTTGTCTCCGTGTCTTGGTGGTGGCGGCATGCGTCTCGTCTTGTGTAGCTCTCAGTTGACAACAATCACACTGGGATGCAACAGAATCTCCGTCTGTTGGAATCTCTTATTTACTGGGAATTTGTGGCAAAAATTAGATGAAAACGTTGCGTTGACTCTAAATCGACACCATGCAAATTTGCATAATGTTCAATACATTTATGAAGACTGTCAAGCAATAATGCATTACAATAGCTTTATCAAACAATATCTGCTTGTTGCTACTAAAGCTTCGTACACGTTATGTTCCTCTTCAGCCATTTGCTGTTTCTCTAAACCTGCCTCCTCCTTTGATGAGTAAACAAATGTAGTAGTTTTCTGTACGTGACGCCTTTCTCAGCTGACCGAGTAGGTAACAATCCTTCACGTGGCAACAGCAGCATGATAGACTCATCGACTGGACTCGGTCCTCAATAAGATGTTATACAAGTGCAGCTACTTGTGGAAATTACCTCTCATTAAGTCTTTCTGTAGGTATCGAGCTTCAGTTGCTCTGCGTTTTGCACCTTTCCACAGCACTAAGTAAAAATAATTGAAATGCAAATGTATAAGCCCTCATAAGTCCAAATGATCAAGAGGTGCTCGAACCAAGTGTGAAAACAGCCATAAAGTGGTTTCATCTACTGCTATAACAATCAATTAAAACACTATATGCAAAGAACGCGGGCGTGTGTGAGTGTGGTGTGGAATGAATCAGCGAATGCCCGTGGACATTGTCATATGGACATATTAGCCCCGGCGCTGGATACCTCAGTGTTTTATGTGTATAATTTCCCCCTGATAGTGGTGGTCGTTATAGTGTTTTGTGAGTGTGTACGTGTGTGTGTGTGTGGAAAAAGAGAGAAATGGAAGGAGAGAAACAGAGAGAATGAGAGAGGTGATGTGGAAGGATGAGGGAGGCAGAGACAGGAGAGCTGCCCCCAGTAATGAGGCCCTTTTATGGGCTTTAATTTGTCCTGTTCCCCTGGGAGACTGATGGATGGCTCTCTTTATGCTCACTCTCTTTCTTTCCCCCATCTGTGATACAGAGGATTTATTTATACCCTGATATTACCTCTCTAACAAGTGCTGCCTTGCCATTACAACGGCCTAGCAGATAGATAGATAGACAGACAGACAGACAGACAGACAGACAGATGTTGATTAGTACAGATATAGATACTGTAGATAGATAAATCGATTTTGCAGCTTGGGTTTTGAGGTTTTTTTCTAAAAGCAGAGCATCATTCTCTTTGTGTATGATGTCTGTAGGCTCGCCTTGCTGTCTGTGTACAAGTCTTCCCCTGTTCTTTTTTTTTTACTTTATTTTCTGACTTTGTTTCTTTTCTGTGCGAGCGAGTGTGGGGGGAAAAAACAAAACATTTTTGCCCCTGGGCAATTCATTGCAAATTCTGGCTGACTCCTGCTCGGTTTGACTCCAGGGAAATGAAATTTAAAAACTAACTTAAAAGTTTATCACCAGTTGGCAGTTCTGGCAAGTGATAAAAATGACCAGTTGGAGAGGCAGATTTAGGTTGACAGCCACGCAGGGATGAAAATAGCGTTCCGCATACGTTTACCTTGGCTGTTTCAAAGGAACGGGCACCACGCTGGCAGTGCTGCCGATGCCCATGTTCATCCATTCATCCACAGCTCAAGGGCTTGTCACCGCAGAAACTTCAAAGGAGAGCTTCAAGTCACTCCAATCATTCTGCATCAACAAACAATGTACCAACATACATTTATGCATACATACATAGAGTCAGGAAGTACTCAGAGCTCTTCCGCTTTGTGCAGACTTTATTGAGTTGTGTGTGTGTGTGTGAGGCCCACGTGATGCACACTGACCGGCAGGACAAACACTGGACCATGAAGCTCATAAAGGCTTCAGGAAGAGACATTAGCATCATGTTGAGCTTTTTATGTTTATGGACATATGTTTTTGCAAGCGATATGAGTTGAACTCTGGCCATTCTGACAGCACTAGTGTTAGAGATCAGATATGAATCAGACATCAGAGAGGAAAATATTTATTTGAACAGAAAAATCATTTGTATTGTCTTGGCTTCAATAGGAAAAGGTCTCATCCGAATCATTTAGTGAAATGTGATTTGGGCCACTTGAGGTCAGACGTACATCCAGTCATGCTTGGAACCGTCAGGAGTCTTCCCACAACTTCACACTACAAGGTTTTTATTCTGAATAAATTAAATGTGGTTCATGTGTATGACGATTAATAGCCAGTAGCGATCTACGCTGTGTTACCTGCGCCACGCTGCTCTTCAAGCTAACATAGCTTTCAGTCTAATCCCAGCTCAGTTTCCTTGAAGATGAATCACCAATCATCACCAGCATCTTTCTATCCCACCTCTCTTCAACTGACATAAATGAAACGGCAACACAGGAGAAGAAGACGAGCACAGAGAGTAAACACGAGTAAAAAAATATTGGTTTGCCTTCTCTTCTGCTTGTTCTTTCCCTCTGGTTATGTGATCGCTAACATCTATTGCATGTATTGAGGGCTCGGCGATGGTTTGGCACGTAGATTGTCAAATCACACCTCTGAGTAACGCTCAGCACACTGAGCTCTCGGCCCCTCCAGCTTACATAATCCTCTGATCTGTCTGCTGCTGGAGCAGGGCCAGCTGAGGATTGACAAACACGCTGAGCTAAGAAATGAGACGCGCCACGTCGCCTTACAGGGCCGAGAGAGATCAGCGACGGCGGCCTTTGGGTCTACGCGGACGCTTGTTCCCAGACTGGTCCTGCTCCACTTCCTGGTCTTACATTCCTTACATTTTAAAGATTGTTTTAATATTTAGAGTAAATAGGACGCCCTCTATTATCCTCCCTTGGACCCTCCGCCCGTCTGGCTGGTGAAGAGGAAAGCCCACTTGCAGGGCTCCCTTTGGCAGTTCTTTTCAACTTCATAGTGTCCCGTGGTTGAGCTTGGATCCACTACAGAAAGCCATCTGCCCACTGTGATCGCTCGCTAAAGTGTCTTAATTAAGCCTCATTGCCTTTGTGTTTCATGCCCCTTTTCCATAGACCCTTACAAGGGCCAGCGATCAACGGCAGGCTAACGAAACACCGTGTGACAGGAAGAGAAGCAAGAGCTGGACTTAAACATCTCACTGAGTCTCGTCACACTCCCTGACAGAGTCACTGTGTGAAACGCTTCTGCTGTAAGGGATTTATTTGGGTTTGGCGGCTCGCAGGAGATCGCAGGCAGCGAGTGGCCGCACTGATCCGCTATCATCTGCATGTTGAACACAGCCGTGGCTCCTTGATGTTGACGTGAAGCACTGGCTCAGCGATGTAGCTGCAAGGTCCAGCGCGCCACAGTTACTGCGCGCGCACATATCAAGGGAAGCTCTGTGTCACTCAACGTCCTGTTCCACGTCATCCTGGGGCTTTTTAATGAGCCGTGCTGTGTCAGGGATCCTCTCAGGACCATCGGATCTGTCCGCCGTTGTTCCGCCTTCATCACCTTTTGATTTGCTGTACAGGTGCAGATGAGCGCTCGAACGTCCCAAAACATGCCGATGCAATTCCTTTGACGCCGCCGTAGCTTTAGTTTCACACTATTATGAAGGTGAAGGTGTTTCACGGCGTTTCAGTACCAAAGGTTAACACGACTCCAGCTTAAATCTAAAGGCGTTACACACTTCTCCTGAGTTGTTTTTGCAACAGATGCACTGCTATCATCATGTTTCCAATGTCTCAAGGCCTGATGCATCATTTGTCACAGTCACAGAAAAAAATCCAGAAGTCCCTCTGCTCTTTTCTTCCCACTTCCTCCCCTTTCTTTTCTTCACAGTCTTTCTTTCAACATCCATTATGAGTGTGTGACAGGTTCCAGACGGGTCGAGAGGGGGAGAACAATGTGTTTTGACCCTCAGTGCCGCCCTCCAGCTCAGTGCCTGACTCCAGCTCCTTCTCCCAGCAGGCCGTGGGGGGCCTGGCCGCCGCCCCTCTGTCCGCCTCCCGCCTCCACCCATCAACCACCACCAAAATCAATCGCTCTGCGACACCATACAAACGATCCGCTGAAGTCCATGCATCACAGTACAGTGCACCACCAACAATGACCAGCCGTGTGGCTCAGGACGGAGAGAGAGCACGGAAAGGATGAGGCATTTACAGGCATTCGATTGAGTTGAGAAAAAAAGCTTGGACAATTTTTCCAGTCATTTGGATAATTACCAAGATTATTGTAAAAAGAAAACGCAGGTTTCAGACACTTAAAATCACATAGAGCGAATAATACCGTTGAAGGCTTCACCGTCTTAAACTGTGGTTCAAAACCGGAAACGCTGAGAAACAATAAGACACATTTCAAAGTCTGAACGACTCGGATCAGCGGCGGCTCCTCAGTCGGACTCAACGGCCACCAGGCTACCGTACCTGCTGCGTGCATCGCATTTACCCTGAGGATGGGTATGATCTGATTGTCTCTGCCTCACTCTCCTTCAGAAAATGAATGAAAACATGCTCTGGCCTGTTAATGGCTGCTGACCAAACGTTTCACCTCATACGCCTTTTTCATTTTAATTATAATAACACTTTTGCGGATGTGAGAAGGCCAAACACTGTACATGTACATACAAGAACATATTGGTCCGGGCTTTAATTACATCCCAGATTCAGTGAGCATCTAAGGACATGTCTGGTCAGCTACTGCTATTGTTTACTTCAAGTGTTGCTCTACTCTGACTCCCAGGAGTCCCCTGGGAGCCCAGTACCGTCCTCCCACCCAACGCACACACACACACTCACACCTACACAGACACACAGTGTACTGCTGCAAAATTGTGTTAATTTACCCAGCCAGTAGTATTAACCATATTATATCAAATAACTGCCACAGACAATTGGGCAGCCAGCTCCGTGACTTCATTTTAATTGATTTCCTTACATGCTCTCAGCCGCGGATGATTTGGTTTCCCTCTGACACTATGTTTATTAAAGGCATATTGCATAAAGGAATAAATAGATATTGTTGGCTGGATTTATATGAGCTTTGAGGGAACGCACAGATTCGCCCCTTGTTTTAATATAAGCCCGACTTTAAGCGTTAGTTTGATTAAAGTCAATATGTTTGCTTAACCCTGGGCCAAGGGGACACCTCAGTGTGTGTTTGTAAAGACGTGTAGTTAGACGCAGGCGTGTGCGATGGAGGAAGAGAGGACGATTTCTATTTATCGCAAGCTGTCCATCACAGCGACACCCTCCGCTTCCTAGGTGAGCTGACTTCATTGGAATATGTAATGCGGCGCATGAATAGAGCGGCTCCAGGTTGGCCAGAGACGGAGTTTTTATTTTCTGTCTTTTCTTCAAGTGGAATGGCTGCGAGGAGACCCCAGGACCATTTCATCTTGAACATCCTTTACCAGCTGTCTCGGTCTTAAAGGCGTGCTGTTCAGCTCACAGAAAATCCCACTAATCATCTTTTTGTGTTTGAGGGCACAATATGCTGAAACAGGCAGGGAGCGCGCACACACTAATATACACATAAACACACACACATATGTGCACACCCACATGCAGACACTGCCAGCCTGCTGCTCTCTTGTCCCCATGCCCTGAGGGGGAGAGAATAAGGGAGAAGAGAAGGGGGGTTTGGTATAATCACTTGTTAGAGGTCTGGCTCTGTCCCCCTATTTTCTCTCCTTGTTTCTCAGGCACCTCCTTACTCCTCCTCCTCCGGTTCTGTCTGTCCAATAAACTGTACAGCGCAGCTTTCTGTTCATCATATAAAAATCTTTTTTCTATTTCACCATATTTAACCTTGTATACATTTCCAAAGAAACGTGTTACTCTGATAAAGCAGTGATTATATTCATCACAGCTGGAAAGACTGTTTAGTTTGAATGTGGTATCTTCAAAAAAAATGAGTCAGCCATCACACTTGTTGTGGGACATAGACACCAGACAGTTTTCTCCCTGCTTTGACCCTAAAGGTCAAACTTGAAGGTTACTGGTCATATGATGGCGAGTAATGTGTCGTTTATTGCGGTGTCATGTACTTCCAGCTAAAACATCCCTTCTGTCCTGACACAGCAACAGAGCGAGGAGACCATGAGAAGCGACTCCACATCTTCTGACGTCAGGAGGAGGAGATCACGAACTGGTGGTTTGTTTCCATCCTTGGTAACCTCATCACTTACCTAAACGATATTTTATGTTTTATGAAAGTTGATGTATTGTAAACCTACAGTAAATAGCAGAAACAGAATATTTATAAATTGTGGAATAAACAACTTTTTTTATTTGTTTTTCTTTTTCTAGTAGAAATGTTGCCAAAATCATTACATTTAAGAAAGGAAATAGTTTTGTGCTAATTTTATACTTTGCTTACTTACACACAGGTTCTCTTCTCGTGGACTATACACACTTCCTCTAATTTCCCCACTCAGTGATTTTACGCGTGAACAGGTAATGCATCATTCTTCTCTCTGACTAATGTCCTGCTTCATTTTGTCCTTTCTGCTCCACCGTCGCCCGCCGTGCAACACTGATTAATGCCATCACAGCAAATTAGAGCCAAGGAACAACTTGTTTATCATTTTCAAGCATTATGAAAAGTACTTTCTTCTTTCATTTCCTTCAGTGCATTCACAGCAGTGGCCGCATCAGGGTGATGTATGTATCTACAATGCAGAGGGGAAATTATTAATTGGACTGTGGCCGGAGATGCGGACTTCTTTCTAAAGGTCGTGAGACGGAGGACAAGAACTGAGGTAAAGCTACCTGAGACTAATGATGCCATGCTTTACACACACAGAGGCACTTATAAGTAATGAGTTAAGACGATGGGTTAAGAAGTGAAGGAGGTATTTTCCTCTTTAGCTGTAAAATGCTCCACTGAGGTCACGAGACCCAAACAATGAACTCAATGACTGTAAGATACCGTTATCATTACTGATGGGTCTGGCTTTGGGTCACTTAAAGGTAAAAAGTCTAATCATACCTTTTTGTTCTCATCAACCTAAACACTTCCATATTTTATTTATTTATTTATTTCCAAATAATCTAAGCGGAAATTGTTCCACCGCACCCATTGAGCTCCAATAGCAGCCCCAGGTATTGACAGAAAGAGAGCAAGCGCTCAGACACTCTCATATAATTTTCATCCTCATATCATGCTGAGAACGTAGCCTGGCATTGGTATGTTCTTACCCAATGTTCCCTCTCCCAGGCTGTATATCACATCATAAAGAATACATAAACCCCTTCTCCAAAAAAAAACTACCCAGTCTCCAAGGCATCAGTGCCT
Source organism: Macropodus opercularis (assembly GCA_030770545.1). Classification (NCBI taxonomy): domain Eukaryota; kingdom Metazoa; phylum Chordata; class Actinopteri; order Anabantiformes; family Osphronemidae; genus Macropodus; species Macropodus opercularis. Next base: position 5,475,268 of record CM061089.1, read on the forward strand.
AGCCCTGTTCTCTAACTCTGAACAGAAGAGCAGCTGAAACAAAGAACTTTCCTTAGAAAGAAACAGAAGAAAAACAACATTGTTCCCCCCAAAAAACCTGAGAGACAATGCTAATAACTGTAAAATATGAATGGTGACTTGACATATTTACAAATGCTCTGAGAGGCGCCCTACTAAATGCAATGAAATGGGAAACCAATGGCATGGAAGAAAGCGGTTGTGAGCCCGCATCTTTTGCCATTAGATGTTCAGTGGAAGCTGTCAACAGAAGGCGCATTTGCCTGCCAAGCTCCCTCTCTGACTGAGCTCTCTGCCTGCAGCACGCCCCAAGCTCCTCTTTGACTCAAAGGGTTCATTTCACTTCTTTTAGCCTCATTCGCATGTGGTGCTACACAAAAAACCCGGCAAGCGCACACCCTCCCCTGTAGTGCGCTCGTGTGTGCGTTTTTGTGTGCATGCATTTTACAAAAATTTCTGGTGTGTGTGTGTGTGTGTGCACAGGTATGGGGGGGGGGGCTTTGCACATATATTACACATATACAGTCTGTATGACTCATGAGGTGATGCCAGGATTCTCACTATTGCAGTGATGAAGGCTTAAAAGCAATATTGTCAGCAACAAGAGTCCATGGTCACACACTGTCTAGTGTGGTTAGCATCGGGCTAACGGAGCCCTTACTCAGACTGGTCTGTGTGCAGCGGTTCCCTCTGGGGTTGCAACATAAATCTGAGGGACAATGAGATGAACAAGTTAGGAAATAAACACAATAAACCATTAAACTGACAAATATGAACAGTGACAAGGGGTCGCACATAAGCATAGCGTCACAAAGCGCAGGGAACACTGCCGCCTACGTTATAAAGCACTGGTGTGTACAGTGTGTAAGAGCTGATATTCACAATATGCTAATTAGTTTGAAGTGATCTTAGAAGCATCGGTCGGGGGAAGGATCGAAGACGACATCTGGGTTTGAAGCCTCGATCCACCATGTCTAACATCAGATGCTGATTTTTCACAAACCCAGTATTTGCTGATGCAGCATGTTCTTTACAATGAAGGATGCTCTTATCCAAACAAACATTTGGTGTTTGTTTTTTATCACACACACACACACACACACACACACACACATATATTTTGGCTGATAAAAAGCTTATTTCTTTGATCCTTCCTTTCTGCATGTGCTGTACAGGTAAACAACTGGTTATTGTGCGTATAACTAAGAAAACCTACCAGTGGTATAAAATCTCCATATTTTACATTGAAAAGAACAACATGATGATCTCTCGTCTTTGCCAGAGAAGCAGCGTTTCCTCCTAAGTGCATGACTTCTTAACGCTGTGACTGTCCTCTGGCCAGTCTCTTTGGCTGGCAGCCCAAGGGTCGGCTCAGTCGAGCGGAAGTTGAAGAGGGCTGTTTGAACGTAATAGGTTTTGACTGGCATGTGTTACACGCTTCACTGCACCATTGATTGAGCGCTTGTTTGCTAAATCACTGCTGGTTTCCCCCTGTCTGCTAGACCTGTGACACATGTGGTGTGTGGTCACTTCAAACAGAGCGAAGGAAGCAGCCGCTCCGGTGGCGAGGACGAGTCGCAAGTAGAAGACAGTAAAAAAGGACCAAAGGAAAAGAGGCTTAAATCAGACAAATGAACCCTTTAATTCATTCTCAAATCTTAGCACTTTGGGTCTTTCCTCCGTGGACACTCAGCATAGCACCCCTCCTCCTTCTCCTCGCTCTCCCATTTCACTCCCTCTCTGCCCCCATCCTTCTTGTTGCAGACATGCTTTTTACAGCTTGGAGGATGTGGCAGTGGAGGGAGGTTAGTGTCATGGGTCAATGTCACTTAGCCAGCTGTCTACTCCACGCATGTGGATCGCTGAGAACAGACCTCCCACTTTTACTCCCAGGTACGTCGTGGCCATTGCTACAGCTAAACATCTGATAGGCCACAACCCTAGGCATGAGGTGATGAGTAAAACATGAGCATGACAGTAATAAGACCAGTCAATCTTCTTCTGGAAGAAGAATTTTAGCCGTAGCATCACCCTCCATTTACAAAGTTACTTAAAGGTTCATTTAGTGGTTGAGCCTTGGCTGAGTATTGGTGCTGGGCAAGTCCTGCTTTAGTCACATTCTACAGCCTCAGAGAGACTAGTTCAGCTTCTGTACATGCTGCAGCAGGTTCATAGTAAATCTATACTGATGGCTGTCTGACCACTTGGGCTTGGTGGATGCAAGGGAAAGAGGGAGGATGGAGCCGATCCCGGCTGACATTTGGCAAGAGATGAGGGTACGCAGGCCCCAGTCTGTCACAGGGCTGACACGTAGAAGAACCATTCACACTCACATTCACACCTACAGCCAGTTTAGACCGGCCAGTTAACCCACCTGCACTGGGGCAGCGGCTGGAAATCGGAGCCCGAGCCTTCTTAACTATGAAGCGACGTGACGTCACGGGGTAGAGATCATGGCATAGATATTGATAGCATGGTTATAGGGAGCATGTTAGCCGTTAGCTCAAGCATAGCTGTGCAGGTCTGCAGATTAGTTTTACCTTTGACAAATCAATTTCAAGTGGGAGCCGCTTATTGGATGAAAATGAATGAAGTCGAGCATCTTGAACTACTCGTATGGTCACGTACCCGTAAAACAAACTTTCACATGCACATTTCTGTACTGATGTAGCGATCAAAATGAACCAGCTCGTATTTTTCATGTCTATCTCTACCATTTCCCTCTCTAATTTCAGATTGCTGAATGCACCACAGCGAGCCTAGCCCAGCGCCTGCAGCCTTACCCTCCGCCTTGGCAAGTAAACAGTGTCTTTGCTGATTACAACGCTACGCTCTCTCTCTGCAGCCCAAGGTGAGCTAAAACACTTTGATCTGCTATTGATTGTCTCCCTCCTCCTCTTCATCCCTCCGCCCTCTTTCCTCGCTGCTGTTAAAACATAGGTGAGGCAGCCAGCGGGCTGAGGCAGTCAGGCAGGAACCAGCGGCACGCCGCTGTGTTTTTAATGCTGACCACGGAGGTTAATTGATGTGCTCTCCGCACTGTAAGAATTAGAATTACGTTTAAGCTTTACAGAAGAGAATATAGATCAAATGTATGTCAGCAGACTGCGTTTTATACCAACCATGAAATAATAATAATAAAATAATAATCAGAAAGATTTATTCAGTGTTTATTCATTAACAGAGATGAGCTGTGGCAATTTTTGTAGGAACATGTTGAATGGATTTTAGAGTCTTCAAAGCACCACAAAGATATAAACAGCGAGCAACTGGGCAAACAGTCGGTGCCGAGTTGAGAGTGCAGAGCAAAACAAAAACTGCAGAATTATTCAACAGGCAAAATCAAAACAATAATAAGGTCTTAATATTTGTTTTGATAACATTTCAATACTTTGCATTTCAAGTTGGAGATCAGCAGGGAGACCCGGTGTTCTGCTGCTGTAGAGATTGATGAGGCGGCGCTCACACGAGTCACTTCGCTGTTATCGCTGCAAACCTCCGTTGGACTCGCAGCCCAGTCTGACTGACAGCAGACCAGTCACCGCGCAGTATAAGAACCAGTCGCCAACTTCTTATTCATCCAGTTATGTGCCGTCATCGCTTCCTTCGGTCCAGATCGGAAACGCAGCGCGTTGCGAACAGCACAGCTCCTGAAGGAATGAGACCAGGTAAAGAAGTTGAGGAATCCAACAAAGCACCTGTAGCAATGATCCATCCAATATTTTGGTTGTGCTTGGTGTTGGGGATTGATTTAGTGGCTTCACGCTGCCAAGTGTCATGTTCTCACACTCTTCTAACCTTAATGAGAAAGTGTGGAGAAGAAGTCGCTCTGCGTTTAGTCTGTTTTCATTTCTTTTTCCGTGTGTGGCATGTCTGTTTCATTTCTCTTTCGCACCTCTTCGTGTGAGGGGGCTGCAGCTGTGAGATGATGAAGTTTCAGGGAAAGGTGGATGTGCCATCCATTACAGGAGGTGGAAAGGTGCAGATAAATCACCTTATCAGCCCCGCTTTCTCCCCACTGAGCTGAGGGAGCCGAGCAAGGGGGAAATCCATCAACCTCCACAAATGGGACATGACTCAGAGATCACTCTGCCTTCATAGTGGGCTCTGTACACTACACAGCATACACTGGCTTTAAGATTGTATTAGGAGTCAGAGCAGCTTTCGCCCCAGCTTCGATGGACATCATCACACAATATGCAAAAATGCCCAGTGGAAGTGGTGCCCAGGTCTGTGAGCGCAGTGCAAAGGGAAAGCTCGGATTTCCATTACATCTACTCTGACACTTGTTTCCCAAATGCCAAACGCATTTCCAGAAAATATCCCTTTATTAGACAGCGACAGTAAACGGACGAGGAAAACAAGGAATCAAGAGAAGCAGAAAGCTTCACATTCAGAGATTTGCCTTTTAACATCTGAGGAAGCATTTTTAATGATGAGTTTAATTGTAATTTTACATTGTTCAAGATCACATCTGCGAGTTAAGACATGGTTTTCCACGTTTCCACATATACAGTACCTTTCATTTCCTAATAGCCTCATTTTCTTGGGGTTTTGGCAGCAACACATCCTGCATCCTGTGCCAGAAATCAGAAGCATCTTCTGCAGCATCATCGTTTGTTTTGTTTTTTCCCATTTTAGACAGAAAGGCGGAACCAGACCAGGCTGCGAATGCACCAGCAGCACGTGTTCAACACGCGCATCAAAACAGATCAATGTCATCTGCCTGGCTCGTCATGCACTCGTTACTCTCCCATGTTCTACTGTACAGTGTACACCTACGGCTCTCCATAACGAGGTTGCTAAGCAACAATAATGACAGTGACCTTTTGGAAATCAGTGGGATATAGTTAAAAGACTACAGTACACTCGTGGGTCCTGGGTGTTTACCTCAGCTCACAGTCTGAACAGGCAGAGGAAGCCGCACATGCACATCCTGCAAAGGCATTAAGCACATTTTTGCCCTTGAGAAAACCAGAGGAGTTCGCATTTCCCTGGCAGCTCTGAACGCAGCACTGTGTCACCAGCTCCCTTAGTGTAAGAGCAGTCTATTGGCATTCAGCTGCACAGGTATCTAAGAAAGCAAAGCCTTTTAAACATCTTAACCGCTGTTTGTTCTGTCTCTAGAGGGCATGTGCAGTACACTGGGGGTTTGCGAATAGACAAGGAGAATTGCAAATTTGTTTTTTCTGCTACATGTGCTCTGTAATTTCATGCTGCTGTACTGGAGCCGAGAGTGTGTTAGGCTTTTAATATAAACACGCACAAAGGTGGGATGTTTTGTTTAATTCTATTTGGGGTGTTTAGTTATGATTAAAGACCTTTACACAGGAGAAGCATTAAGCAGACTGTAGAAATGTTGTACCCTTGTTGTTGTGTTGTTGTTTATTTCCCTCTGAACAGAGCAACAACGAGCCAACAAGCTGTGATAGTTTTCTTGCGATTGACTCCAGGCTGGTCATCGCGTTACCAAGTGTTTTAGCAAGTGAAATGGAAGCGGGCGGGAGCGAGGCCTGTGAACCATGCCGGTGCACATCATGACATCTCCGTGTATGTCTGGCTTAACTCTTAATGCTGTAGCTGTTTGTGTTTTTTACTACAAGTGTCTGATGTCTCACTTAAGTTCAGCACAACAGGGAATGAAGCCGAACAAAAGCACAAGAAAGTTCCCCAGGCGGGAAGTGTAAGAGAACAGGAAACCTTCTCCGTGTGTGTCTCTTAAGTCCTCGGCATGCATCTAAATGACAAACCTGTGTGTCTGTCCCCCTTTTAAGAAATCCTTTACAAGTGGTGAGACACCGGGGCCTGGGCTGTGGAGGCTGTATATTTCTATTCATAATTGATGACCCAGACCCAGACAGACAGCACACTACACATGTAATATGGATTCAGTCTTGGTTTCAGATGCAGGCCCTCGTGTGGACTTGACTCTGAGCCATCATTGTGTGTGCAGTAGGAACGAAGAGGGAATGTTGTATGTGAATGTGAGGATTTGTGCGTCTGTTTGTGTGTTTGTTGCAGCCAAAAAGAAAAAAAGAAACGGACCGACCTTGTGTTGTCCAGCTCCACTTTGGAGTCATGTTTTGACTGCTAATTCCTGGTCTGCTGTTCCACTTTTCTGGTTTTTTGAAATATTGCTTTGATTTCTTACACGATGTGTTTTGATTTACACTTCTCGGTTCCTGTGGACTCGAGCACCTTCGCAATAAATAGAAGCAACCTGGGTTAGCTGCTACCTTTGTAGATTCCTGGGGACTAATTGATCAGGCATCCGAGTCCTGGGGCGTTTGTTTGGTCTCACTTTACTGCTTTCCTCGATTTTAGTGAAGGTTCATTTGAGAACATCTTGTTGCCTTGATGCCTAGTAATTTGTTTGGCCTTGTGTGTGATGCGATCTAGCGCCGTATGAAATGATGTGCTAGTGTTGCACTATGTTCCATCTCTGAGGTGATAAAATTATAGGGAGAGATGAACGTAGAGCTACTGTAACAGGTTATAACGGTGTTCACAGTGGATCAACAAAAAGATTTCAAGTCTTAATTAATACGTCATAAATTGACATGTTTAGACTTTGCCATAATCAGAGTCACTCCAGTCAATTGCATGAATAAAAAACAAACTGACTGGGCTTCGAACGAGTTTCTTTTGAATCACGTTTTGACGACTTAAGTCTCAGGCTTGACTCTAATTTCACATGTACAGCTCAACTTTATCATAACATACACATTAGTGAATGAACACAAAACCGCAGTTCCAGTAACAACTCACCATAATGTGGTAGCGAATATGTTCAGATATATTTTTATAATCTGACGACAGTTTAGCATCTGATTGGTGATTTTACAACAGTGTTGCACGTTTAGCACTGAGATCAGTACTTTTGAATAATTTAATCATAAAGTTTTTGTCCTGTAGCTAAATAATAAGTCACTTCTGGCGTCTGCGCCGGACTCACATCCCAGTTGGTTTGGTGGTTTATTGGACTTGCAGCCCCTAGTCTCACTTTTTCCTCGGGTCTATGCGGTAGTTCACAGAGGGCAGAGTTCATAGCCCACGTTCCCATAGCAACATATGACATGGCACCCTCAAACAGAAACTCCCTCTCAATCCTCCATAATGGATTTGACCTATGAACTCTGTCCTTCACCGGCACTTGGACTGACCCGAGTCCGCCGCGTTGCGCCGCGACGGCTGGAACGTGTCCGCGCTGCAGTGGCAAATGTCTCTTAAGTGAACAGGCTCACGTGTACAGTTAGCACCAGCACCGCAAACAAGATTATCTGTTTTTCCAGAATAGCCCTCATCATTTTGGGTGACTCTTACGCTTTACCCGCAGCTCCTGACTCACGACGTCCCTGGTCCGCTGTCACCATCATGTAGTTACACCTCACTGCAGCCAACCCGCTCTGCAGCCAGCCTCACCTGCTGCATTATTTATGAGCACTAATCAGGAGCCCAGCTCTCGTACGCTAGCCACCCTACTGGTAACATCGCTCCCCTGACCCGGCCCTGCCTGTTTCCCCACAGCATTAGCGCGTGTTTGCGCTAACGCCTGCTCATTAGGCCTAACTATGCTAGGCCACAGCCTCCTGCCTGAGCTGGAGCTGAGGGCCTTTTTAACATGCTCTGCGCAGCCCAGACACCCCCCTAGTGGGGTACGGAGAACAGCTACGTGCTAATCTCAAACAACAGGAAAAAGCAACATCTGTAGTGGTACACATAGAGGCACTGTACTGGGAGGCACGGCCTGCGAGGACCTGCGATCAGGCTCCATTATTGTTGTAATTAGCGTGCCTCGGTGGAGCCGCGGCTCCCAGGCAGCGCGCCGCGACCTCCCTGCCTCTCAGTCTGTTTACAGCGAGCTAAGGCAACAGCGAAAGGCCAGGGGTCGACCGCACGGCTCGATGCCTGCGTTCGGCTCCAGCAGCAACACAGCTGTTTATTCATTTGAAGCGTGGACACAGGAGAGTTTTTATTTCTCCGCCGTTCAGATGCTTATTCTACCTGTGGGATGGGGGAAGCGGTTCCGGGTTTAGCGGTTTAGTGCTTTTGATCAGCTTTTTTTGTGAGACGACAGCAATTAGCAACTGCACGTCAGTCTGTTGATGAGACACCTGTCCGCCGGTCGCCCGCTGGCCGGGCCCAGGTCCTTCTCCCGGGCAGAAGCAGAACGGGAGGCACTGTCAGGGCAGAGAGAGGTGGAGGTCCCATGAAGGACACAGCTCCCTGGGTGGCTGAGCGATGAGCAGGGGAGCGTGAAGGGCTGAGGCAGGGCTTTCCCACAAACCATCAGTCCTTCAGTCAGCCAGCGAGCTGGACTCACACAGCTTCTCTCACAAGAACTCTGCTTTTTAGAAATCTTTTTTCTATTGAAGGCTTTTATTTACGGTTCTTTTCCTGCCAGGTAGTTTCTTTTTTTGGTCTGGCTCTGCTCCTCTGACATAATGTTGATTAAGATAAAGCTGTGTGCGTGTGTGGACGTTGGGAGGGGTGAGCTTTTCCTCTCAGTGGCCTTCCCCAGTGTTTCCCCTTGGTGTCTTACTTGATTCTCTGTCTTTTTGTATCTGATAACAGCCCCTTTGTTGCAGTGTGGTAATGAAGCCTGTGGTAGAAAGGCAGCACCGCCGGGCATTCAGACCCGCACACAGAGAGGCGCTTGCATATCGATCTTATATTGTTTCCTTGAACCCAACTGCCTCGGTGGGTTTTGTGCGCTCACCGCACTTCATCCGTTCGCTGTAGTCTAACATGCAGCCATGAAAAGCGCTGAGTGACGTGTTGCTGCGTGTGTTTATGGCCTTTCACGTGGACTGTTTTATATCTGTACGCAAAAATAAATAAACCAGATATTCTTTTAATTTGAAACAAATAGTTAAAGTAGCTGATATCGTCTTTACTAAATATTCAAAATTAGCTCTTGACTGTGATTTTATTTATTTTGTTGTACAAGTCGCATTAAAACTGAATGAAGCAACATTTTACATAAAACTCTGTGCAGTCTACAGCAAACCCAATGAACAAATAGTACTGCTAAATATTTGACAGAGGACTAATAATTGTACAGTATTATGCATTCATTAGAAATTAAAGGCATTCTAATAAACAAATGAATGGGAGGTCCGGTAACATCAGGCCCCAGCGCCTCGTATGAGACTAATGCTGTTTACATGAGGCCTAATTTATTAATTCATACAGGGAGCGTGTATGTTGGTGTGTGTTTTGCATGGGGAAGTAGGAGACATATAAAGGTCTAAAGCGCCATCTGGTGGAGAAGATTCCTGATGCTTTGTATTGAAACAAGAATCCATCTGTTCAGCAATGACCCATCATCAGCAGGTTACAAATGTCATTGAAAGTTAAATTAAACACTAGTGTTTATCAGGTTTTTTTTTTTCAGATTTTCTCTTCTTTTTAAACTTTTTAAAAAGTGCATAGTTTTATTGTTTTGTACATATATTAATGAAGTAGTTTTGTGTTTTTAATTTAGTAACCTTCCACCTTAAACACGTTAAAACAAACAACGTTAGTGTGTTTTATTTTAGATTTCCATTTATGTATTTGCATCACACATTTAATGTATAATGTATAACTAAGTCCAAACTAATCATGTCGTGTTTTGAAGCTCATTTGCTCGGGAAGCTCGTCCACACGTTTTGCTGCAGTTCTTCGTACACAAAAGACTTATTCGGCATCATGCATGTCCAAAGGCCTCGGCGCGCTGTCCTCTCTAATTGGCGCTGTCAGGCGTCCCATCGCCGGCTTGTTTCTCAGTCTGATCGGATAAGCCAGTCCACATGAAGTGAGCAGTGGAAGACAAAAAAAAAAGAAGCAGAGGAGGAGGAAGCCAGGAGAATGAAAAGACATGCAGGTTGTTAGGAAGCGCTGAGCTGCTTAGGAATGATCAACTGCCAAGCAGACGACAGGCTTTTATACATAAATAGTCCTTCAGTCGGTATCTCAGCAAACAATCGCTGATCAGAGGTGTGTAAGCAGGTGGAGGGGGAGGGACTCTAATGCAACATGACAAAAGTGCTACTTTGATATTGCTGATATCATTACGTTCGTTAGGAGGTAAATGCCAGTGATAAGACAGAATTGGTGAACAGACATGGAGGGCCTGCGTTTAAATGCAGGGAGGAGCACGATGTTTAAGTGCAGAGGAGCCAGTCGATGCTATTCTCTTTGATTGCCTCACTCACACACTCAACAGCCTTTCCCACGTTAATTTATTCATTTATTTTAAGTTTTCAAAACATCTTAAAGCATTTTTTTGGTATATTTTCCAGTTGCGCTGTGTTTGTATTTGTGCTCTGTGTGTGGAGATGTGTAATTGGTGTGTGTGTGTGACAGTAATACCTGTGTTACAGTCCAAAGTAAGTAACTTCAGAAGTCGAGTGTATCGTGTTGCCAGGATCTTCTTTGTGGTGACAACAGTGATTAATAATGGAAAGCAGATGTTGGCATCTTGATCTGAAATTTTCATGAAACTTCGCTAACGTGATTAAAGTGTACGTCTTCCTCAAGTCACTCCGAGTCTTTTAACTCCGCTCCCTGGGGAGTGGCAACAAATCATGGTTGAGACAACATGTCAAATCACAGAGAATCTAATGCACGTCAGAAACAGACTCGGGTTTTTCCTTTCTAAAATGTTGAACTCTGTTCAGTGAATCCGAACATGGACAAAGTTCATTATCTTACAGCATTTACTGGTTTGTAGCTTCACGTTTATAGTTTTATTTACAGTTCACTTATAGCTGTTTGCAGCAATTAAACAGATCCTGTAAATATTTAGAAATATATGTCCCCTATAGATTATGTGTCGTGTTTTAATTATTTACTTTTATTTAGTGTATTGGAAATAGAAAGCACGCTGGGTTTTATATTCACATTCAAGTCTTTTTCAGATCCCTTTAGTGTTTGTTCGGGATGAGTAGAATCTGACTTTCAGCGTCTTTCTGTGTGAAAGGTGATCTATATTTCAGAGGAATGTAATGACTTCTATTTTCTCCTCTCGCAAGAATTCATCCTTATGTTTTTGTAGAGGTGAATAAATGCATTTGCAGCTTGTGCTCAGCAAAGTGTATTTATATGTTGCAATGCGTTTAAAAGCCGGGGCTGCTGTCACGAGGAGATGGCTTTGCTCACTTTGAATCGCGAGGTGCAAATGTATGAAAAAAGGTTCGAGCTGGAGAATCAGCGCAAAGTAGCCGGGAGTGTTGTGGCAGCAGAAATATCACATCACTTAAATGCTTTCTCAAACATTTCCTGAACAGGCACCAGGATCATCTTTAATCTCTCTGTTTCTCCCTCCATCTTTGTTTCCTCCTTTACCCCTCTACTGGAACACTACATGGTCAGAGAGGCAGAGCGGTAAATCACACCAACGCAGGGATTATTCAGGTTAATGTTATTATAGTTATTTTTTTTATCTCTTATTTCCCTTCTTAGTCCAGATTATCATTATTTTCTATGGACCAATTAGAAGAAAGAGACAAGTCGACATACTTAGCGAAAAGACAAAAACCTGAGCCCTTTTCCTTTTGCCAGCGTCTCCCATCTCTCTGACAGTTTGCTTCTTGGCCGCCTTCCTGACCAGGGCCTTTCTTATTTCCTGGCAACCTCTGTGAGTCCAAACTTCTACCATTTGACTTTCCCATCCTTATCTCAGCTCAGTTTCATGGTGATTTTCTTTGACTTCATGACTTAAAGGATTGATTAAATGTGATTGTGAACGGATGTAGTTAAAGGGCCTTTAAATACTCACTATGGCACCAAATGTGTATTAGCAGAAAAATAACCCCCAACAAACGCACCACAAACTCCTGACTGAGTAAAGTCTGAGTCCACACCTGGAGGTCAACAACTGTGACCTCAGGTTCCCTCCTTGTGTCTGTGATTTACGGAATAAGCTCTTCGGAGCAACTCCATCTCTCTGACACCTGATTATTTCCAGTCTTCTTCGTCCTACCAGCCGGCAGACAACTAAGTGAGGGGGACCACCGCCGCAGCGCTGGGTTCGACACGCTGCGCCTCCTGAATTTAGCGCAATCCAATTGTCGGTGGTGTCACTGGAACAGAGGAGGAGGACTACTGACTCAGATTTCCCCTTTCATTTCACTCTGCCTACTTTAAATCCACTCTATTTGTGCTTTGAAGAGCAAGCACCACAAATAGCATGAAGGCATGTGTGTAAATGAATATGAAAAGCAATGTTCTTATCAGCAAGGCAATGATAGCGCTTTTCACATGCCATCTCATTTTTGTGTTTTCTCTTCTACCTTCACACTCTTCCCTACGGCCATAAAACACTGCTTTTACATATATTACCTTTTGATTAATGGAGCTGTATTCATTATTCTGCCCTATTGCTAATTAGAAAACGCACCCTGCTAATGATATACAGTTGGAATAATACTTGCCCACGAGGCACGCTATCACATCAGGTTTCATGCTTGCGCAAGCCTTTGCTCATAGATCCAGACCTGCTTCGTTCTTCCCGCTCAGCCGCGTCCATTAGCAAAAGAGTCACGGCTGGCGCTGGGTGTCATTGTTTTTGTTCTGGCATAATGAGGCCTGTTTTCTCCGGGGAGTTGTCGCTGAGGGTTGATGAGGTGTGCAGCCGCTGAGTCGGTCTTAATCAGGAGATCTGCGAGAGCCTGTGCGTGTATATGCGTGTGGTCTTGATTCTTTTACTGCACATGAGGATATTCTTATTTTATCTCTTGTTCTTCGTGCTGATAAAGGAAACAGATTGAACCCAGTCAAATATGTCCCGACGGCTCCGATAGGGGTTAACCTAGAAGAGTATCAGGTGGTCCCTCTACTCTCAAATGCTCCTGTGTTGTCCTGTCATGGTCAAAACAACTGATGGCAGTGACAACCATCAATATCACACCAGCGGACATGTGTGTACTAATGCCGGCTTATTCCCCTGGTCGAGCTCTAACTGCGTTAATGGCTGGAGGGGTGAGATGGAGGCGCAGTGGGCAGGGAGCCGGTCACGACAGACCGGTGACGAGGTAACACCAACGTCTGAGCTGACATCTGCCATTTGTCCTCTGTAAACGACCTCCTGCTGCTCCTTTGTCTCTCTCCTGATAAAGCAGTAATCTGTGCTTAATACAGATACTTTCTCTGTTATTGTTTCAGCCCTTTTCACACATTTAAACTTCATGTAATTTGCAGAAAAGAACACATCCGCATGTTAAACTTTCAGGCTGTGATACCGTTACTCACATCTCTGCAATACTTTACTACGTTATGAACTCAGGCTTACATCTAATTCCTGTATTTAACAGGTAAAACTATAAGGAGAATGAAATGCTGCATTTTTCTCACTGTACTTTAACCTGCCCAGAAATCTCTGGCTGCAAGCAACACTGAAATATTAATAGTAATTAATTAAGACTCTTTTTATTTCTGCTATTACTTGTTTCCAAGACGTTCACTTTAAATTTGAATATTTTACTTTTTCTCCTTGCTTTTGTAAATAAAAAAAATCTGTTGTTTCATTTTGAAGAGTTAAATGTTCAAAACTTTTTATTGAGTTTCCACAAAACTATGATTATAACATTGATCATTTGTGCCAGAATTTCAGTTTGTGGATATAACAATCATTCATCATATTTAAAAAAAAATGTATTACCGTGATTGATTTGTTTAAAGGTGCCTCATTTTTCCACTAACTGGAATCTACCTCCTTGTCTTGCAACTAAAATTTCAGAACTACCTCTGAAATGTGGTTGTTACAACAAATGCTCACATGTGCACAAACAAAGTCATCACATCATAATATAAAAAAATAAGCCTGTTGTTTAGTGCAGAACATTAAGATGTCAAAAAATAAAGATTTATGTTGTGCTTCATTTGACCCTGAAATAAGGGCAGTTAAATGGCCGTAGCAAGTCCAGGAGCTGGATAACAGGGGGTCTGCTCTCTGGAGTCTACAGAGAGAAAGAGGCTAAAGGTTAGGAAGCAAACCTTGGAGTCGTGCCAGGCAGCCGTTAACACTTCCCACCTACATTTTGTGGCTCAGAGGTCAGCATTTTCTGAGATTACCTCTTCTTATTTTCTCTTTTCCACTCTCTCCAAGCACCATTACAGCCCAGCGCACAGCCATTAGAGATCAACAGCCTATACAGTTGTAATAGCACCCACACATAGCTCTAGGGTGTGCTAACCTATAGCCCCCCTGTCTACTGGATCATCCTGCTACTGTAGTTCCCACTAAGGTTGAGCAGGTCGGGACTGAACTTCGGCTACAGGAGAATAGACTCGTATTCGCACTCTGCCACCAGGCAACACCTTCAGCCGGTTCCTGAAGGCCACGGGTCAGAGCGGTTTTGGTGGCGTGAGAGGAACCTTCATTTCATTTAGAAAGTGGTTTTGATTACGGCTGATCAGAAGTTAGAGCCCGATCAGAAGAGGTTGACTGTTGTTGGGTGAACTTCTGCTGCCTTCAGCACGAGAAAAACAATTACTCTGACACAAGTTTGTGACAGTTTTGACACTGCATAGGATTGTCAGCTGAAACAGATCTGCAGTTGGATGGGAAGACATAAATTGGCGCACAAGGCTGGGAAAAATCTGGCTCCCGTGTCCCTTCAGACCTTCACGTCTGACTCTCGTTTCCACTGTGACAGCATCACAGACACGGTACTTAGCAGGTCCTCCAGAGGCCGTGGCGCAGCTGACAGAAGTGCACAAACAATGATGTTAAAACGAACTCGCGTTGAGGAGGCAGCCCCCCGTTTCACTACAACCCATCACGTTTTCCAGAAGTTCCAGTATAGGAGCACATAACAGACGCCTTCAGTGATCGTATGTCTTTTGCAGATTATCAACCAGTGTCTGACCTACGTTGACCCCTTGTGACCAATTAAACAGAAGGACACGGGCAGTTTGTTTAACAGCTGCTCACTCGTGACAGACGTGTTGACAATCACATGCTCATGCTTCTCATGTGGACGTTTAAAAATGCATGTGCCAAACCAGACGACTCACCACAAAGCAAAGGTTGAAAGCTTTAATCCCACCACCTACATTTTATTCATCACCAACCCTATCAACAGTAAATAGGAAACGATCCTTGTATTCAGTGAAGTAAAAAGACTCCATTAATTCCCCCACATACATACAGTGGTATAATCGACATTCAATACTAGGTTTGTCGCTTCACGACAACTATAAACTATGTGTTACAGTGTGTCTCCGATTATTATCTGGGCCAACATGCCACAACGTTTCCAAGACGTGTTGCAAAAGTAAAAAAGTAATGACAAAAGCAGAAATGCTGCTGAGCCTACACTCTGCACCTGTGATGTCGAAGCTCGTGGGCTCGGTTTAATTAACTTGTTTTCCAGGTTTTTGGCTGAGGAGAAAAATCACAATGCAGCTTTACTTTTGTAAAAGAGAAAACCAAATCTGTAAAATAAATACATTGAGATTAAAAATAAGTCACCTGATGAGACGCATAATGTTTGAACATGTTATAGTCAGAAAATGGGTTTTATGCTTTAATGATAAGAGAAATTTCTCACCCTATGTCCAGTCATATTTGGACTTGGATCTATGTTTTTTTTTGTCTTTCAAAGCTTCTGTGATGTGTTGCAATAGCCTGATACAATAGTGCTGCAATGCTTCAGCAGTGTAGTAGCACAAACACACGATTGTTTATCTTTGAAATCACACATATTTAGATAAAGGCAGACACACAGGGTCTAAAACACTGCTGTGAATAAATGATTCTTCCAGCAAATGTGTGCTAAGCGCCGCAGCCACGCTAGACGGCTTCTGTTCACTGCATAGGTTTAGATGTTTGCATGACGCTATCATAAATCTCAGTATTTCTGATTTTGGACCCACAGCCACACGGTACCGGCCATAGCACGTGTTTAATGTGACGCCGCCAATAAAAAAAACTAAATTCTAAAGAGCTGAAATATATTTTTCAAAGATCTGTGCAAACTTTTTTCTTTGAGCGTGGCTTTTTGGCTTTCTCTCGCTTTGTAGCGCCCGCCCTTCCCTCCCCCCCATTGCCGCTCCTAAAGCATCACGAGAAGTCTGGATCATCTTCATCACTGATCCTTGTTCTGTGTCTCAACAACCAGTCTTTACACGAGAGCCAGCCTCAGGTTTTCAAAGAGCGGAGTTGAAGGTGTAGAAGAGCACTGGCACGGATCCCAGGACAGCAGGCCAATTATAAAATTATGAGTGAAGAGTTCCTCTAGATCCCCGTTGCCCTGAAGAACCCCATTACCCAGAAGCCTTGGCTTTGAACACCTCTCCCACACCTCAAGATGACACAACCTTCAGTGCTGGCTCCTGTCAAGCAAAGGTTCCTGCAACAGAAGCCACTTTTCCCTCTACTTCCACATCTCCCCGAGTGTTTTAAAGCAGCTCTGCAGAGCCACATTTCCTAACAGTGCCGGCTTAAAGGCAGCGCTGGCGATATGACAGCCAGAAGAAACAGTGAGTGCCACAATTGACATATTCCCCATCCTTTTGGCGTGTCATCTCCCTTTTTCTGGACACCTGATTGATTCTGACAGCCTATATTGGGTGTTTCATATGAAAGAGAATTTTGTGATTAAATGTTAATGAGTTGGAATTTCTCTCAGTGCTTTTATTACAGGCCGCCAGTTTTGAACATTTTTCAAAGTAACACACCCAAATTCCACTGTTTGCTATGAATTAATAATACAGTCTTGTCACTGAAGTATCATGCATTCTTTAATCAGGCCCCGGGTCTGAAACAGAGGCTTCTTGAAAGGTATTTCTTTATGATCAGAACAATTAGAAACTTGGTGGCATTCATAAAGCGCCGCAGACATACACAGTATATACAGTATGTATGTGTGACCCCCTGGGGTGAGATCTGCTGCTTTCTTGTAGTTGCTTTTGGAATCGTGAGTCTTGACTGGCTCACATCAGTCACGACTGGAGACTCGAGACGACTTGGGGCCAAAGGCTGTGTGAACTGCGAGCACGAAAGAGCTCGGCCGCGCGTCTTTGTTGCGAGTCCTCAAAGCGCCCGTCAAGTTGTAAAGTAAACATCCCCAAGTTTAGCTCAGGCCTCTGAAATCAGGCCCCGTCCCCGTCACGCTCTCGTCGAGGTCAGGACTCAAAGTTCTTTCGTGTTGAGCTGCATCGGAGCTGACACGCATCTCACATCTGCGTCTGCCTCCTACCTGAAACCCTCTGCAGCAGCAAGAGAGAAGATGGGAGCAGCGATTGTGGGAGCAGTGATTCTCCTGCAGTCTCATCGCCGCTGACTTCCTCTCACAGGGCAGCGCGCAAGATGGTGACACCATGGTTTAGACTGAGGGGCCTGTGAAGGGATTGACTCCGCGTCTCTTTGGAGTTTGTTTTTAAGGATCCCTGCTCTGTTCTGTTCTGTTCTGCTCTGTTCTGCGAAGTACAAGCTCGGCGAAACAGACCTGTGCGCTCTCAACTCTCCCTCTGTTCCTAAGCAGAAGTTAGAACAGTTGGTACCCCTCAATAAGTTATACAGCCCTCAACCCAACCCAGGAACACGCACCAGTCTGGAAGAGTTTCAGGTAAAGGCCTGTCTAATTAGTTCCCATCAAAAATGTAATCCTTTTCTGGAATTACGCCGCGAGGGCCAAGTAGCCAAAAGCGAAGATACCTGGTGGAGAAAAAAAAATAATGAATGAAAAAAGATATTCTAACCTCGAGCCATAAGTACATTTATATGCTTGACATGACTCCGCCATCAATGTTGGGTCGAATTCTAATTTAATTTCTGAGATGTATGTGTAATTTTGCCATTAATATGAATGTTAGCACCCTAAATATTTTACACTTCTCATGGATATTGTGAGTGTCTCATATATCCTTCAGGAGTGTATTAATTAATAAACTCTTTGCTGATACTTTCTTGCTGGAAACTTGTAATAAGAGCAAGCAGGTGGGATGATGTAGTGAGAGCAGCCAGAAAATAGTTGTCTTGTGCCTCATTAACATCCCCGGTTCGTTAGAAGAGGCGTTTTTTTGTTTTTTTCCTGTCATCTTTTCACTATGTGCCAATGTTGTGTGGCCTTTAAGGTGATTAATAATGAATTAATTAAGCAAATTAATTCCTAGGTTAGAGCCGTTGTTCAGTAGTGGGGCCAGTCAGCTTGGATTTGGGCCCTGATGGGTGAGGCCCTTTACAAGCTGATGTTGTTCATGTTTCTGACAGTGCCAGCCCCCTGTCTAAAAGCCCTAGCAAGTGCCATTTGTCTCCGGGTTAACAGAAAGACGAGATATAGGGCGGGCTGAATTATTTAGGCTCCCACAACACATGCACTTTTGCTTTTCAAGCATGAGTTATAATTTAATTAGAAACTTCTGGTGCGTTGCTGGGTATTTAAATATTAAAATCTTCCGCTGATCACATTGGATTAGCCATCGCTGTGAAATTCCCTGAGATGTCAGTTGTTGTCTTTCTCTCGCCCGCTCTCTCTCTGTCTCGTTCTCGCTTTCTTGCGTTTCCATCAGTGTTTTCTGATCTCCCGTGATCACAGGTTGTTTGTCGACTCCTACAGACAAAGGGACTAATCGCGGACCTTTGGGAACCTTAATGCGTTCGCTTATAGCGGAGATGACCTGATATGGATGAACACAGAGCTCGTGAGCTCTTGATGGCGTCTGGCTTGAAAGATGATTACGTTTCTCCCCTGACAGTTTTAAGTCAGGGGTTGGTGGTTGGGACGTGACAATGACTTCCTGCTCCTATGTTTCAGTTGTCCAGCACCTTTGGTTTCCTGAATGCATATGAATACATGTAAGCACAGCATAGAGAAAATAAGAACAGTTCACAGTGAAATGGTAAATTTTAGGTCAGCTAAGGAAAAAACGCTAAAGACTAAAATATATTATTCATGAAAATATAGTAGAAGTATCACATTTATAACAGCTTAGCAAAATTAAAGTAGATCTGAGGGTTGAATTGCTGTGTCAGGCTGAATTAGACTGTATGTGAGTGTACGAATATAATAAAAAAAATATTTTGCTCATTTCCACGGGATTTGACAACTGCAAAAATGTCTCCTGTCTGGGGCTTGTTCAGATCCAGATGGGCTTCACCTTTAATGCACATGCCCACCTGACATGTATGATGATGACCTATAATAAAGCCTCCGTCAGAGCCTGCGCCTCCAGACCCCAGCGCTCCAAGGTGAGGAACAGAGGTGGAGACTGAAAGCGCGCAGGTCCCATCCACGGCCTCACGATCAGAGCAGTTGTGTGTGAATTATGGCCGACTGGTTGCTCAGTCCTTCCCCCCAACCAACGCTGTGACACGCACACTCTATCACCAGTGGCAAAGATGTACTAGTGATTCCTAGCTGTGGGGCAGCCGGCTAATTATAAACCAGCATCTACTTTAATCTTCTCCTGCAGACGGCTTTTTATTCCCTCACGCGCTGAAGCTATCTGTTAGCTTTAGCTCCTCTTTCTTGCTGCGCAGCGGAGATGAACATCTCACCTGTCTTTGACTCGGAGGTAGCTTTCACATGACAGCCATAGAGCAGCTCGCTGCTCGCGCCCGTGTCTTCCTGTGTTTTCCTGCCTGTCATTTTGTGTGTCTGAACAGGTGTATTTGTCTGCTCGCGGTTGGGGCATATTGTGCTGAGTTTCTCCAAACTCTGGGAGGGGCCCTGGCAGTATCGCTGCGATGGCGTGTCAGTCAGGCTTCGCTGCAGACGGCCTCTCAGGGCCCCATCATGTGGGGTCCTGTTCGTCTCCTGTTCCTCTCCTGTTCGTCTCCTGTCATTCCGGGTTCCTTTAATCTCCTCCTCTGTTCCTCCTGCAGCCCTTCAATCATCATCTCTACTCGTTCTCAGAGAAACGTTTCTCACTTTCACAGATCTCCTGCTCAGCTCAACTAAATCAGCTCAACTACATCTATAGTTTCAGGATCTGATGGAGCTAATGTGACCAATGTTGCCTCACTCCTGCTGAATGATTTATTGTCTTTTCTATAATATACAAAATTTCACATGCAATTGAAATCATTATTTCTTGTGTATTATTTATTTATGAAATTCACTTATATGTTTAGGTTTGCTATGATGTAATACAATGAGGAAATGTGTCTTTAATGATAATGTTTGTTGTGTGGTAACTTGTTTGACTTTCTGAATTGAATGCCGCGTTGAGGTAACTTTCTTCACGCAGCACCTGTAGGTAGATTTACTTTGCGCTGTTAAGAAAAGACGATCATTTCCTGTTTTTGTCTACTTCAGGTTTTTGCACTTTTATACAACTCGGAGTCACTAATACAAAAGGCTGTGATGCAGATACGATGCATCAAAACTTTCATATATCATCACTTTTAAGAGCGTTTGCTCTTAGCTGAGTGTAGTCACAAACCTCTCTCTCTCGCTCGTCTCCTTACTTCCAGATGTCATTTGACTCTTAGTTGCTTTGATATTTTAGCAGTTTGCAGAGCTAGAGGACAGGTTTGTGTCCGTGCCTTAATAATGTTAAGTCCCAATAAACAGGTCGAAGCGGGTTGAACTCCTGAAGTCTGGGTCATTTAGTAGCTTTTGGATTAGTAAATGAACGAACCGACCCGTAGTTACCCTTGAATGGAGACCTTTGACCTTTTAACCCTACAATGCTTCGGATCGATTGCTTCCAGTGAACACACTCTCTACAGACACTATCAGTCTATTGTGTCGCGTGTCCGCGTCTGGTGAGCTCACCTGCAGCCAAATGTGC
Organism: Macropodus opercularis; assembly: GCA_030770545.1. Taxonomy (NCBI): domain Eukaryota; kingdom Metazoa; phylum Chordata; class Actinopteri; order Anabantiformes; family Osphronemidae; genus Macropodus; species Macropodus opercularis. The sequence continues at coordinate 5,496,013 of CM061089.1, forward strand.
AGTTCGGATATTTTAAAGCAATCCCTGAGTCAAAGACTTTTTTTTGGAAACAGAACTGTCAGTGATTCTATAGCGACTAGGGCACTAATTAATAAGTGTGTGTAACACTTGAAGAATGCTCACCAGGCGTGAGATGTAAAAAAGGGGCAGCGGGGGCTCTGAGAAAATGCCTGCTTAGCCCTTCGGAAGAATTCTGGTTCGTCTTGAGGGGCCAAGTGTCTTCTTGTGACTGGCCATTGGTTTTAAGTGGCTTGTGCATTTTTCATTAGACAGTGTTCGTTGGGAAAGTCTTGTCACTCTATTAAGGCCTATTCCAGTGGTAGCGACCATAAAATGAAGCAGGCACTGAAATATTGATTTGATATTGCAACACATCACAGTGTGTATGTGTTGATGAAGAGAGGAGCTATAAGCTTTAGGTTAGACAACACAGTGGTGGACGAGCCGTTAAATGGATGTGGCATTTGGGCTTTTGAGCTCTAGGCTGACGTCGACAAGTACGCATGTCAAAAAATTGAAGCTGAAGTGAAAAATAGATCCTGTCGTTCTTATGACGTTGAAAATATCATAATATCTTTTTTAATTTTGAATGATAATGTGTTTGAAGCGAACGTTTGTTTTTAAATGAAGACAAACATTGGATGTGCCTTTATTACAAACTATAACTCGTTTTATGTGTTAATAAGTCTTCTGTTTTATAAAGCGCTCTCACTTCCTTCTTCTGGCTCTTTTATTACCTTTTCCCATTCTTACTCTCTCTGTCTAGGACGGGGCAGCGATTATATATCCTATCCTCCATCTTAGAGCTTATTAACCTTTTTGTTGGATTATCTGGAGCATAAAGACCTCATTAAATATTTACATAGGCACTAACCACTATGAAAAATTAAGAAACCCAAAGTTTTATTAACCTGCAATAATATAATGTCTACTGTTGGCCAACAAAAGGGTCTTTTTTGCACATTAAAGCATTCTGTAATGCATAATAATGTATGATAAGAAGGCTTCCCTTGCATTGATTAACTCCACTTTAATATAACATTAGGCTTCCCTAAACTAGCTTTATCATAGAATTATGCTTTTAATACAAGGTGCAGAGTTGAGGGCGAGGGGAGAGATGTTTTGCCTGCAGAAATAAAACATTGCGACAATCCTTAATTATCCATGGCTCTGTGTGTTGTTACGTACGCGAGGACTTCAGAAAAATTCATATGCTCACATTTCATGAATATATTAGTGAGCGCAGCATAAATACCTGTCCCTGCTAACCATACTGACCCGTGCCAGCATAGGTGTAGTTCTATAACATTCAACCATTCAAATGGGACTAAGTGGCTTTCAATAATTCAAACAAATTTTAAGGAAGCCTGTGTAATGCTCCCCATCACCTGCTCCTGGCTCCGCTCTTCTGTTTTGGGTCGTAGCTCACGCCTCGCTGCGCACAACTTAGTCGACGCCGGCTGAGATGTTTAGATTTTCACTAATATCTGTCCTCTTCAGTCCTGTCAAATCTTTGCCCTCAACCCTGATGCCGCTCAGACTTTCGGGTTCTCTGTTGCTCCGATTCGTTCCTGTGCTTCACACGGTACCTGTGCACCTCAGCCACGTTTGACAGACCACTTTCATATTTTTTTGTTTTGCACTCCATACGTTATTGTCAATAAAGTTAAATTGCACATTGTAACTTTTAAACTCCTGAAGTGTAAAAATTATGACGCATTTAAATAAAATACTAATTTTAATGAGCTCAAACTCTGAACATTGAATAGTGCTTACGTGTGAAAGCCATTTAACAGTGCCCAACCTTAAGTTTTGAAAAGTAATTTCCTCTATTAATAATTTTAGTTTTTACTGAAATAAAGGATGGTTTTTCAATTCTGGAACAAAAGAAAGAAGTTAGACGCAGAGGTCGCAGCAGGACAAAAGTTTAAGATGAGGAAAGAGTAAAGAGAAATATGAATAATGAGAATTACGATTACAGCGCATGATGAAAAGCTCGGAGAAACAATCTCAGAAAGAAACATGGAAATATAGAAAGTGAGAAGCGAGATGTGACTGAGAGCTGTAAGTTGTAGGCGTTAAACTTTGATGGCTCTAGTGAGCGAAGCAGTAAAGTACAGTGTGGTCTGAGCGCGGCAGTAATAGAGTGAGGACCTATTCAGGCGGACAGAGGAGAGGAGATGGGGGAGAGCGGTCGGTGGTGGAGGCATTGTAAAGTAAGACAGAGAAGAGGCGAGCCATACATAGTCTGAGCGAGACAGAGCACAAGTTAGGGGGTGCGGATAGTTAGAGAGCGAGAGAAACGAGAAGGTTATCCATGATTTAACGCCTGTGGGGCCATGAGATGAGCCTTGCCAGTTCAGGCTGCTGTGATTGCTGGCTGGTGCTGGCTGAGGCTGGGGCCTTTCAGCTCATTTCATCATTGAGCTCCTAATGAGGCCTGGGACGAATCCCTGAGCACGGGGGCTCCAGACACAACTCACATGGAGGGTACTGAGGGGCTCCAGTCTCACCAGCATCACCACCGAGTGCTGGGTATCCGAGGGGGTGCGTGTGGGGGGAGCTGGAGGTGGGTGTTGCTCCGGGGTGAGTTGGGAGACCTACTTTGTCCCGAGGCTGTGTGAAAAGGTCAGTGCCCGTGAGGAGTACCCACAGGCCCCCGCTGCAGGGCGTCTGGAGGGAGAGTTGTTTTTGTTCAAACAGGAAGTGGCGGGTTAAGAGGAGCGTGTCCATCAAAACTATGTCGGCTGTTTGTTTTTGGAGTTTGTTCCAGGACCAGGTTTCCACTGATTTGTTTATCGATCTCTCCTGTTTTCATTTTCTAACAATTAAGCGCAGTGAGCTTGTTGCTACTGCATCGTATTCTTTTAGTTCTTTTGTTGTGGTAACGCCTTCGTTCTCTCGGATCTGTCTGGGGAAATAGTCGAAGACTGACCAACGTAACGTATGTGCTAATATGGGTGCCTCCCTAACGAGAGGCGGCTCTAGGGGATATGAAAGGCAGAGGGGTGGGGGGGTGGGCTTGCTGGTGAAGCCACTCCGTTCACCCCGGCTCTGGCCTTTGTGCAGAGTTAATGATGCCACTAATATGTTCTTTAAAGACCACACTGTGATTCATGGCTTTCATTAGCCCCATGTGCCAGGGTGTCTTTCTCGCTCCCTCTCTTTCTCTGCGTCGTCGCCCTTTTAATGATGGCCTGGAGACGAGGTGGCACGCTTGACCCTTAATCATACGCGTAAGAGGAGGCCAGGGTGAGCGAGGAGCCGCGATGAGATGGGAGGTTTTGGCGGAGGAGTCAGATGGTTGTTCTTCATAATCCCGACCCCCCAGGGCACGACGATCTGTATAGCCAATATATATGCTTACGTAAATATTCACACATGAGAAAAGTGCATAACTATCATGTTTAGCCAAAGCTACTAAACTCTTTCCTAACCTTTAAACAGCCATTGGCTCCATTCATATTGTGTTGATTCGAGCAGGATTCGTTGTGATCTGTGATGGAGCTGCAGTGTGTGTACACGTACATACACTATGTGGCCTGAGTGTGGTGTAAACACACAGTATCGCTAACCTCCACCTGTTGGGAGGCGAATAAATAAATGATAAATAAATTACACGCAGACACACTGTACTTGAGCTTGCTTTGCAGAGTATTACAGTTGTTTACAAGTGCGTCCGGGGGCCTGGCAGGTAGCGCCACAACGCGTTGTTGTCTTAGACCACTGACACTGGGGATCATTTCAATAATTTACACTCTATGTGATTGCAGGAGACACCTCATGTGTTGCTTTTTAAAAATGCAAAGCAGGGCCATGTTAGTCCCTGCCCACCGACTCACACAGACACACACACACACACACACTAACATAACATGGCTTTAGACCAGACTAGTGCCCAGATGAGGAAGAGCAGATGTTTTCCCAACTGGGGGTTTGCTCCTAATGCTTCTATACCTGCCCTTCTAGAAAACCACCACCCCCTCCTTTGCCTCCGCCTCCTTTTTCTACAGCCTCCATCCATTTTTCCACAGAGTAAAGACAGATTAGGGCCTAAATCCCTCGCAATTTGGGTCGTGGCCTTCTGTGTGTGCCGTGCAGCGGGAGGAGTGGCCCTCGACTGGGCCCCCATTTGCCAGAGATCAAGGGGTTAGGTTGGCCATTGATTGAGGGGGAGCCACGCAGTATAACCACGTTTGGAAAAATAATACGATTGAATTAACGGAGTCAATGGTGGAGACCTGGGTGTCGGGGAGTGGAGGACAATTTAAAAACAGAGCAAAGACAGGGAATGTGTGTTTGTGACCATGTGACGTTGTATTATTCCTTGTTTTGTGCTACAGAAATGTGATCTGTGGGCACCGGCTGCTTTCCCAGCCTGATGTATTTTGAGCTCTACTTTTGGAAGAGGTTCTTGTGGAATAGCCCAGAAGCTCCTGCACTTTCCTGAAATATCGAGCGAAAACAGGAAACACCGTGAGAGAAAACAGCACAAACTCTGCGACAAACCAACACAGCGCGTCACGTTCGTGTGCATTAGCGTCTCATCCCGAGTTCAAAGCAGCGCCATGTTAATGAAGGTTCCCATGTACAAAGAGAAGCTTATGTAAATGTTACCTCTCCAGATGTTCTATAGCTCTCAGAGCCAGAACTGCAACTAGCCCCCAGCCACACACCAGCAGTTAGCATTTAGACAAACCTTTGTACCTTCACTTGCCTATAGGGCCTATCACATCGCTGCAGCCTGAAAATCAATATCTGCCGCTAATGAAGTTTAGCCACACATTTTAATGAAGGGCCCAATTTGCATTTAAAAGTAACAGGAGGGGAAATGGGTTCATTTTCCCCCATTTCTTATTTAGTATGTACATTTGAACAGAAAGCTTCACACCGTTTGTTGGGTGTGGTAACATTTGTCTGTTTGTGGGGCCTTTTATTTTAGCTGGGTGTTACTACATGTCTAGAGACGTTCAGCTGCTTTGTGTGTCAGTACAGAGCAAATGTCTGTCTTCATCCTATTTCATATCACATTTAACCTACAGCGCAAGAAAACAGAAGATTGATCGTTTGACATTTCAATGTGGAGGCAAATGCTGCCAGCTGAGACCCAGAACAGCGTTTTTACGGTTTAAAGTAGTGTCGAGTCACGTGAGGACACTGGTTACGCTCAGTTCACTGAACGAAGGCCGTGACACGCTGCTGAAAGCGCGAGGTCGTTACAATAACGTTACAGGTGTTTATAGCTTATTGTTCAAATGTCTATTTGAAGCATTTGCACTATATACTTTACATAATAAATTAAACAATGCCTGTATATGAACCTGACTAATTGGTCAGCGCTGGCAGCCAGAGAGATGCATCAGCGTCGCTCTGCACCTGCTCTTACAGGGTCCGTAGCGGACGAAATCACCTGCCAGGACAGTTTGTGCCTTTTTGTGCCAACTGAGATGTTTCCTTCAGAAAAACGACAGATAACATTGAGAGAGAGTCTTGTTTTGTTGCTTTTTTCCTTGATTTTATTCCAATTTTGTGAATTTTAAACTTGTTTAATATATTGACCTGTTTTTAAATCATGAGAAAGTCACAATACAAATCACAAAATGTTTCCACCTGCCATTCAGCTCTGGATGGAAGCTCCAGAGGTTACTTATATAATTGCCTTACATTTCAGGAAATAAATGGAAAAACTTTGCCTCCGTTCTTTCCCACATGTACATTTTCATCTCTGACAGGAAAAGTTCTTTCTATACGAGCGCCGTGTCTGTTCTACTGTGTCATACTGTGCTCCAGATCCTTCTCCACCCGAGCATCTCCGCGCACATGAAAGCCAACCTGCTCGTTTTATGTAAATAACAACAAGGCAGAGTCTCCCGCGTCGCGCTTGGTGAGAATACTGCGAGATCTTTGCAACAATTTTCACGCTCTCCCCTGCCGGCAAAATGTGCCACAGTACCAGCTGCAGCAGGAAGGCAAGTTAGCCTCCAGCAAGACTAAAGTGAGCATCAGAGTAAAACAGTTGTTTACTTTGTTTGAACTGCTGTATCTCACCCACGGGACACTGTGCGCTTGAAGTTTTGCATCTTTTACTCTCAACTTGTGACAAAGAGTCAGATGAATAACAAAGTCATTTTCTCTACCTTCCACCCTCCCTCCTTCTCCTGTTGTCTTGTTTTCTGTACTCTTTCTCTTTACCCCCACATCCCTCCTCCACCACTGCCACCGTCGCCGTTCTTCCCCTTTGCACTCCTCTCAAATTATTCATCATCGTATTTAAAGTTTCAGCAAGCGGTAAATTGATGGTGACACACAAACTACATTATGTTTTTTCACCCTTTTTTTATAAACTAACAGCACTTCTCATCTCTCTTTAATTGCGCAGCAGCTGGGGATGCAGATGCACACAGATGCGAGTGCAGGAGGGTGAGACGAGCGGCGGGAGAGTGGGGATGAAAAGACAGCGGAGCAGAGGATTGTGTAACTTAGTTAAAGTGATGAGGCAGAGGTCCTAAGTGACCCGGCTCAGATGCGAGCGTTGCCTGCGCGCTGGTGTGGATACAAGAGAACAAGACGCAGAGAGAAGCGCCTGACACTCACTCTCTGCTTTGGCTCGACTTTAAACTCAACTCGCATTGCAATGTCTGGAATGTGGAACTTGTACCCCACTAAATGAAGTAGAAAGGTAGTCACAGTCATTCATTCACCGAGTCCTGGATTAAAACTCAAGATGCCTTTAAAATTGTCTTTTACTGAGCTCATGCAACAGAAAAGTACGTACAAGATAAAAACATTGTTTTAGGTGCAAATCCATTGTTCTTCCATCAGAAAAACAAGACTTGGTTGTTGTGATTCCCTTGAATGTAGTTCCATGAAAAATAACTTTAACTTAATAACTTTAAATTGGCAATATCTTATTCTAAGTCTAAGTTTTTTGGTACTGTGCTAAAATCACATTTTAGCTTTAATTTCAATATCATAGATTTGTTTTTCTCGTACTATGTAATAAATAAGGTTAAGTTCACTGTGTTTTTGTCACACTTATTATTTAATCTTACTATAAATCAAAAGTCTTTCTGCTTCAGCTCTAAATAAGCACAATGACATAACTTCACATTATAAATGCCACAGTTAAACTGATGTAAATGGCAAAAAGTACGCGTAACATTCATGAGCGTGTTTGTGGCAGGACGGGCCTCCCTCTTCTCCTCGCTGTCGCTTTTTCCCCTTTTTCAACTTCTGCACCTCTCTAACAGAAAATAAATAAGTAATACTTAATATCATCATGTGTGATTGAAGGGGCTCTGAAACGGAGGAGTGAAGAGCGTCGCCAGATGAAGTGAAGTGTTGAAAAGAGTGATTATTTTTGCTTCACTGAGGTCTTATTTTTCAAAGTGCCACTAAAAGCATGAGAGACGCGTGTCACTTTGTGCTGGGAGGATGGAGGAGCTGAAGGGTGATTTGATAAGGAATGAAAGAGAGGAAGCTGCGGTGACACCACCCTCCCCCTCGTCGTTTCAGACCTTTGCTCAAAATCTTGATACTTCAAGTGGTTCCAATCATATTCTCCATGAGGCAGTGTGATATTTATGGCCGAGCGCCCACAGCCAAAGCTAACATTATGAGCTTCCACAGTACCATCCATATTGTTTTACCTCCTATTGCCTGCGGAGAGGAATAAATAAAGTGGCTACCGCTGTAGAGTGGCGTTGGCAGTCTTGGCTCTCTTCTAGCAGGTTGCAGAGCGGACCCGGCTGCAGAGAGGGGAAGAAACGGGAAGAAAAGGGCTGTCACTTTAGGTTGGGTAATTTTTGACGTGCACGTCAAGGCCTTGACAGGGGGAATGTGGCCGGCTTGTACATTAGAGTCGAGCTCACGGGCAGCAGCACTGGGGACACGTAGTAATGCAGTCCCAGAGAGCTGCTCATCTGCTCACACTATGTACTTGTCTGGTGCCACACAACGATGCCCCCTGTCGCCCCGGCTCTACTCCCCCATCCCTCTGCAGAAATGACTTTAGTCAGTGAGGGAAGAATCCATTTACAATGTGTGCTTTATAACATCTCCTTGACAATGCAGTAGTGGATTAGAGACGTTTGTGATGAATCTTTTATAAAGACTTTTTCCCCCATCTTTCTTTTCCATGTGCACAGGCTTTCTGGGTCCTGGCGTGCCGCATGCACATGTGTCTGTTCAGATGTCAGCGCATGATGGGGAGAGGAGATAGCGATGGGTACTCGGAAAGAAAAAGGAAGCGGGAGGGTGACACAGAATCGTCAGAGTGGGGGCATTAAAATTTATCTGCAAGTCGCAATGGCTGCAATGATAGCGGCGTGAAACTTTCCTTTGAAAACGAACGTCACTTGTCCTCTCAGTCATCCACTTCCCTCGCAACCAAGACAAGCGCTCTCTGTCCTCATCAATTCTTCACTGCCATTTTGACATTTATTTCATTCATTTGCATAACTGCTCCCCATGTCTCTTGTTTCGCCTCAGTTTGAGCGCGGCGTTCCTTTTTCCCCAACTTTAAAATGCTGCTTTAAAATTAATGTCAGCCCAGAGAAATATATAAATATATCCTAAAGTTGACATGATGTTGTTCTACATTATTCCCTTTGAAAAGCGGTTTTGTTCAGACTTAAAGGTACTCAGAAGCTGTGGACAGACACACACACACACACTCGGGTTAGCAAACATGCACTGGCTGCCTGGCTGTGTCTGCTCTGTGGCGTTAACATGGGCAGACAGAACTGAATGGCTCAGTCCTGACCGACTGAACACACAGGCCTCAGCACATTCTCTGTAAAGAACTTTATTTCCGGAGTCTCTCGGTTTTTGGCAGTTTTCTACTAATACTGTTTGTCAGCAGGATAAACTAACTGAATCTCTTATTAATAATATTCCAAGTTGGAAAAAGGGTCCGCACGGAACAAAGCGGGCTCTCTTTCTCCTTTTCTGGCTGAACCGGCGTCCGGTTCTCTCCTCTTTTCCCTCAGTCTCACCTATCTGCCCCCGCTGTCCATTTAAAAGAGGCAGCGGCGGCACAGTCTGAGAGAGTCAATGCAAATGCTGCATGAAAAAAAGAAAATTAAAAATTGATCACCTTTCCATTTGAATTCAAGGTAGACATCACTCTCCATAAGCAGGCCTGTCTCTTTGAATCAGAGGAACTGTCGCTACTGTGACTGCCTGTTTACAAAATATGAGGCTGAAAATGAGACCTGCTCCCTGCGGACAAGCTCCTTGTATAAATATAAATAATGAATATTAGATAAATAATTTCTGCCTTTTAATAATGCACAACTTGACGAAATTCACTTACACTGTGAAACTGGAGAGTCCAACTATAAGATAGTGGATAATGCAGGAGCACAATAGAGGTTGGAGTGTTGCGTGGCAGGGAGGAGCAGCACGGCTCGGATGGCTCCGCTGACCCTGCAGTCACCTCGGTAAATTCATAATGTGCAGGTGGGAACATGCTACAGATGTACAGTATATACTGCAAAAACCTCATTTGTAATTAACATATGCTGTTCAAAGAGGTCAAATAAACTGTATTTACTCGTGGAGGTAATGAGGGGAACATGGTAGAAGCTGGAGCCTGGTTACAGCTCTGCTTCCCTGGGGAAAGGTGCTGCCGGAGTCTGGGGGGTCGACGGGCAGAAGAAAAGTGACTCTGCTCTGCTGCTGCTGCCTGGGTGTCTCCGGGAGAGAACGAGGGTGGAGATTTGATAAATGGTTCATTATGAAAACCCTTGTGCCAAAGCTAAAACTGTAATTAGCCTTAATTGGCTAATTGGATAGAATTGGTGGATGGCTTGAGCATAATTGCCCCCCTTTTCTTCTAAAGCGATATTAAGGACGTGCAGTAGCTGCGATGATGGCGTTGAAGTGGTCTGACATAGTTTTTAAAGTGCGAAACAGCATCACCTGTTGTCAAGGTGACTCTGGACACGGTGCTGTTTGGGTGTTTTTCCGTCAAACTCAGGTGACGGGTTCTGTGGCCAGCTCCTCAGCTCCTCAGCTCCTCAGCGCTGTATTGACCAGCGTGCTGCAGCCAAAAGGCTAATAAAAGCCTCTGTGAAGGAAGCTGGGCTGTCTCTCCAACCTGCTGATTCACACCGAGGACGCGGCTGTGCACAAACCTTCGCTTCTGCCCTGAGACAGTCAGCCAGAGCAAGAATTTCCTCTCTCTTCTCACTTTCGCCTCTTTTCTCTCTGTGACACACAAACTCAGCTCAAGGTTTTCAGACGCTCTGCTAATAACACCATCTAGAATTCACGCCCTCCAAATAGGTTAACGTGTTTTCGCCCAGAGGGCCCTATCTGCCTCAACAGCAGGACTCTCCCGGCACTTCCATTAAGCTGCAGCACTGCGGCCTATTAGCTGCTTTGGTGCGTATGAGGCCAGGAGTGAAAATGTGAGCGGGAATCTGCAAAGGTGCTCTGTATTGTCCTGAGGGTGTCGCAACCTGGAGCTGCTCGATGCGCGGCGTTAACTGCTGGAGGAGAACAGTGTTGTGGCCCCTGACAGCTTGTTACGGAGCTGCTCCCGCTGCGTTGCACACCCGGTGAACACTCGCTGGAGCACATATTCCTGTTTGTTAGCATGTGAGAATACACACACAACTGAAATTCAGCTGAAGTTACTCATCCTCATAATAAACAAGTACGCAACATATCAGCACCTCTGCTTCTATGTGTTGGATTAATACCTATTTGTTAGAAAATACCCGGTTGTGTAGCAGTGTTTTTCTTTCATTAAAAGACAAATTGTGATTGTTGTATTTGTAGTTATATATTTATACACTATCTTTATATATATATTTATATATATTTAAGAAATACAAACTATAAACACCAGTCAATTCTAAGTATTCGTCTCTTTAATTTTACATATCAAGCCCATGATAAATACACTTCTGAAGCCTAAGGCCAAAAAGCATTGCGCCTCTTTTAACGTTTAATTTTGTTGTGTGTGTAACATTGTAAATATCGTTTCTGGTCAAGTCAGAAGGTTAATAAAAAAAAACAAAGCTGGAATGTTTCAGTTGTTTGTTGACATTGATGGAACAGCTTTAATTTTTTAGTGTACCTTGAACCTTGGTCTTGGCAAATCATGGTTTACTTTACATTTTTAATAATGAATATTATACCAAATAAAATCCTAGTTTTGCTCTATGAACTCACACATGAATATAGCAGGGAGTGGTTTTGAAAAGAGGCCATAACGATGCTTTAAATCGCTCATAATTCAACAGTGTTTAGTTTTAAGATTATATAATTTTATGGCTGTAGACCAATAAATACTTTGTGGTTGAATGTGAGCGTGTGGTTTAAAAGCAACGATGTGTGTTTACAGCTACAGTATTTTAAAAGTTTTAATGATTTCTGTTACATTTCCTGCAAAAACCCTTTTATTCAACTTAAATCATAATGAAGACTTTTTCCTTCAGTGTAAACTTTTTGTGTGACGATCTGGCCTTATGTGATTTTACATCTGGTGGCCACAGGCAGCAGGTTGTGGATGTTTTGTGTCATCCTGACCCCTAGTGGGCACACGGCCCACCCACTGCTGCGCCACACTCCCGTTTATAGTATCACACAGAAACAGAAAACATTTATAAAACTTGTATACATTTTGTTAAAATGAATAAATCATCTATTGAGATGTTTTGATTGCATTTCAGAAGCAACACATGTCCTGAATTGTTTTCCAGAAAGTATTGGAGCTAAAACGCCTCAGGCCCTCGGCTCTGCTCTGTGTCTATGAACATTTATTTGTATTTAAGTAGACTAAGCCATTATTCATAATGTTTGATGCCAAAGTCAATAACGGCTGTACAGAAATGTGAGTTAAATTGCTCTCAGTTCTCTGAACTGCGGTTCAGTGCATCTGCCTTTGACAACAATAACTCAGACATTGAATATGTATTAAAGCCTGTCCTCAGAGATGCTATGCATATCTTTGATGAATTCCATGACGGACTGGACCAGCCCATATCGTCATGAGGAAAATGGATCTGACCAACTTTCAGACAGCAGAACTAATTAAATGGATAAAAGATATATACGACCTGCCCCCAGTATGTAAAATGAATAGCAGTCCAGACGACTTGCCTGGAAGCCACTTCATCCACTGTGCTGAGATGTGATGGAGGCCAGATGCCTCCTGTCTTTGTGTCTGTGCATGTACATGTATTCTTGTTGCGACCCAAGCATCGCGTTCCCTTTTGTATGTTTTATTTTCATGTTGCCATTATTCTCATCGTTTTCTGAAAACGGAAGTATTTTTTTCTCACTCAGTTAATCATTTGGTTTATTAAGCTAACAGTGTAGTGAACGTGCCTGATGTGAGTGTTTATAACCTGTCTGCTCGGACAAACGACTGACATCCTCTCTCTCATTCACTCTCTGGTTCCCTGTTGAAACCTAAAATCCTGAGGATAAGCCAGATCTGGGAATTTGCCTTCAGTCCCGAGGACAATATCATGAACACCATCATACATATTAACATAGATTTTGTGTGTGCATTAAATTGTAATAGACCAAACTGCACGGAAACATGAACTTAACATAAACTAAAACGAGGAGTCTCACAACATGTCGATACCGTTTAGCTCCAGCCCATAAAGTGAGGAAAGTAAAGCCTCTCAGTAAGACAAGGCTTGTAGATCTGCTGTCATGTTGAACTGCATTATAGTCAACAGTGCCTTTTATTTCGTTCTCTCCCAGCGCGTTTGCGCCTCCTGAAGATTAGCTGTAAGTAACCAAAGCCACCAGTAGAGGGCCCCTCGGTGAGGAGTCACTGAGACTGCCCTCGAAGGAGGCCCAGCTCTGCCAACTTGCCTGGCCTTGACCATGCACTTGGGAGGCCATCGTTTATTTTTGGAGTCCTGTGCTGCACGGCAGCTGGGAGGCTGATGGAGAGTGAGGAGGTGGGAGGGTAAGAAGAGCGAGGAGATGCAAGGAGAAGGAGGGGAAGCAGGGGAACTTGTGCCAGCGCTGCTGACACAAAAAGCATTGTCCTGATTTAATGGCTGTGAAGTCTTGCCTCCCCCTGGTCCAACAAGATGCTGAAGCTTAATTAGGAGGAACGTTCAGATGCACACACAAAAGCCACGCACACCTCAGCCCCAACCTTTTGCTGAGCTTTCTGCCACCAGCCCCGAGCGGCGATGATTCAATCCGGCGCTGCCATCACAGAAGATGAGTTATGAAGACAGAGAGGTTCCTACTGTAGCGCTGCACAACATGTTCAGTCTTCTTCCAGGACGTGGGCTATAAAATTGTCACCGGGCTTTAATGTGAAGAGTTAAACCTCTGATGAGTCATCAAGTGTAAAATCAAACAGGGCCATAGTCTGTGATTCATAGCTGTGCTGGGAGTTGTAAGCTCGTCTGTGTGATGACAAGAGAACAGCAAGGGACAATTCATCCTCAAGTATGCTTTTTATGTGGTCTATCGCACTGTCAGATGGAGGTGATGACAGGTACGACTCACTAAATTGTTACAATTTATGCCTCCTGGATATATAATTTTTTTCACCATAGCCGGTGAGAAACTCTGACTTTATTTTAATGAGAGACCAAGATTTCCGATGTTTAAAAAATGAATCTCCATTATTTCTTTACTGCTGGGATGATCATGGTTAATCACGCCTACATGCAGTGTTTTGTATATTTATGTCATATTTTATATATTCATGACGGGACTGTGATGCTAATAAATGACTTTCTGATCTATTAATTACAAAGTTAGATTTTCTTTTCTTTCTGAAACAAATTTAATCGTTTATTTAATGTTTAATACAACATGTTTTGATTGAATGACCTTGTTCATGGTGTAGAATATTGATGGCCTTGTGCTGATAATGTGAGCCTCTCAGCGGCACATTGATATGTACATGCATCACACTAGTGTTAGAATCTCATTTTGTTTAAGGGTGGGACCCAAATGAGCACATGTCCCATTTGTACAAGTTTAGTTTTATATTTTATTTTATTTTTTAAGTGATCGGGCTCATTTCCTGTTAAACAAAGCCACAAAGTCAGTGTGAAATGCTGTATGAATATTTTACTGTCTCTTTACACAGAGAAATAAGGAGCAAGCAAACTCATGTACAAGCGCCACACAAATATATGTGTGTTTCTTCAGTGGGTTTACATCCAAGTGTCTTAAAATTTTCTTCTCCATTATCTGGAAATGCATATTTCTTAATTATTCATCGCAAGGCATTGAAGCACCCAGGTCTTTTAAATTTTTTATTTCTGCTCAGCTTCAAACAGTACATCTTGTAAAGGGGACCCAGTTTTGGGGTGTGGGAATTGCTGCGGGGCGAAGCTGACAGGATTTTCAGTCTCGAGGCACCTCTCGGTTTTTCATTACAGCAAAGCAAAGGGAACAAATCCAGGTCAATTAAAATAAGGAACAAGGGGGCTGAGCGGTTGGCTGCGAGAGAAATCCATGCCAGCATCTGCCACAAGAGGGCACAAGGGGCTTAGGTATGTTAACGCAGACAATACATCTTAGGCCAATGCAGATAATCATACCAAGTCCCTACACATTTCATTTGAAGGTTAAATGGGTTTTTACTATCTTCCAATAAACAAAAAAATGTGATGTAAGAATATGTTTTAAGCTGCAGTTTGTCAGCTCAGTCAAAGGCAGCGGCCCTTCGCGCTTGGCTCCTCATAAATGTCAGATGTCTCTTCTGTAAAAGCTACTCCTCCGATCCTACCGGCCCCTTTTGTTAGAGGTGTGTGTGTGCGTGTGTTGATGGTCATTAAAACTCTCAAAGTGACACGCCCACGTAAAAAGCATCGGTGGCTAACCTGGCCAGTGTCACATTGAATTTAACGGCCTCCTGTTCTGTTGCTGCGCTGCTCGGGAATCATATCTTGGTGATGACCGTGTTCTCTCTCGTCCGCCTCGTAATGCGCTGGGATGCATCACGTGCATTCTTTCCATCTGTCTGTCTGCCTCACACACAGTCAGACAGACAGGGGCCAAAGCAAAGCCCCGACACTAACAGGCTGTAAGTGTGTTTATGACCGTGCCCTGGCTCAGATAAAGGTCCCAGTCCAGTGTGCGTGTAAGAGTGGCGTTTGTAACTCAGCTGCTTAATGTGCGCGCTCGTCTCTGTGTGACGATAGCTTCCTTATGACCTTCCTGATGGCCAGAGAGGGGCTGAAGTCATAACTCCTCAGCCTGGCTCTACCCTTGAGCAACATCGCTCTGAGATCAGCAAGTCAAATGACTGAGCTTCTCAAACACACACCCTGAAAATAAAACACCCATAATCAATAAATAAAGCTGCGGAGATAAATCTGCACGGCTTTATTTATTGATTTGTCTGAAGCCTTGTGGAGCATGTCCTGCTAAAGCAAAGGTTGCTAAGCACAGAGTTGTGTGATGAAGCACTAGGTGCGTTTACTAATTATCTGTTTGGAAGGACATTAATGAACTCACTGGTTCTGTCTGCTGTCTGGTGTGTTTTTAGTAACTCCTTACATTCAAGATTCTCGTGTTTCATGCAGAAATATACATCATATACAGATGACTTGTTGGTTTGCACATCCAGTAGTTACAAAGGAACGTTGGAATGTGTAACCCTGTTTCTGGCCACCTGCTGAATGTCAGGACACTGTTCGCTTTCACCTTTGCTCTGTTTCGGACTCTGGAACCTGTAAGGGAACGATCTGGTCCTTCAGCGGCTGAAAGCTGCAGCACGTTCAGCCAGTCGGTAACACTCGGTTATATTAGGCATTTTCAGATGAAAACACATCTAAAGTTTTTGCTGTGTTCTTAAAACCTTTGAAATGTGACTTTTTTACATCAGTCTTTGAAAAAAGGAGAAAGTCACCAGCGTTTGTTTTATAGAGTCAGACCAAAAAAAGAATAACAAAGTAAGACATGGAGCGACCCTGGATAACAAGCGTGGGACAGAATTAGACCAAATCCTAAACAACTGCAGCCTGCAAGCCTTTGGGCTGCAGCATTTGGGGGCAAAGGTGAGTGTCTTGACTCCCGACTGCCGCGCAAACATTTCCACTTCCTCAACATTTCATCCAGCGACACAGCAGCCGCCTGTGGCCGTTAGTCTGAGAGGAAACAACAACAAAAGACTTTTGCAATACCATTATTACCAGTTTTGGGTGCTTGCCAGAAACACTCCGGATTACCTTGCGTGGCAGACAAATTGGCAATCGGACTGCCAGCATAATGGAGGCTAATTGCCTGAGTGCAGGGTTACTTTGTATTTCATGCAAATCTCATGTGCATAGTAGTGAGACTTGGCTGACATACAGGACAAGCAGAAGCCATTCTGAAGCAAAAAGCCAGTTGAAACTGTTTGTTTCCCTCATATTCACTAATTATTGCTCACAACCAGTAATGACCTTATTTTTAAACACACTATTGAGTTCCAAGATAGACGCTGATGCAACAACTACTGCACAATCTTAAATTACATGCTACCATTTCTAGATGTGGAGTTTTGCTCATTGCCTTTAGAAGTAAGAGAGCAGCCTTAAAGTCTAAAGTTTAGGTTAAATGTCTCCGACTTTATTTATGATAAACAGTCTCCTGACCGAACAGACAACTTGGCTTGTTTGGTCATGGTTTTGAAACTTTGAGAAATGAAGGAAATAATCATTAACAGACTTTGCGTTCACTTCAGTATATACGTATATTAACATCTAACAACTGTCCTGTAAATCTGCTACTGCTGATGGTATGAGATCCAGTGCAGCTCATGCACAGCAAATGCTCTGAGTGGTTCTGCTCTCTGGCCTCCTGAAGGGCACCTAGTTACGCTCCCCTGACCTCACCATCTGCATCGTGCTGCCATTTGGAGCCAAGATAAATCACAGAAGCTGCTGTCCACGCTGGGAATAGCTTCTTCCAGATAAGAAGGTCAAGGGTCACATTTCTGACCAAAGTTTACTGTCCTCAGGGCTAAATAAAGAGCCTGGGGGTTGCACAGTGACACAGGCTAGTGCAGGCCCTCAGTCTCAATTAGGATCAAAACAACCATCAAACTTGAACTTGGGTTTAGGTTACTGAAAAACTGCAAAGTACTGAGTAGCTTCGGAATAAAAATCAAACCGTCACGCACAGCAAGACACGTTTCATCCTGGTAAATTTAAAGTGCAAACAGCCATAACTGATTAATGGGCTAAGGGACAAATAAGTGGCTTCAGTACATGAATCAGTAACAGCTGTTTCCAACCTTAGTCTGCCATTGTTAAACTGTTTATAAGGTGTTTGTTTATTCTGCGCTAACCTTACAGGACCTCTAAACCCAGCCAGAGGAATGCGAGAGCACAGACAACGTGCGAGAGGTCACCGCCATCATCTACATCCTAAACACATGAAAGGCTGTCAGGCTGAGGTTAGAGCTGGTCAAGTTCACACAGGACAGCGCCGATCCCAATGCGTGCGAGGAGGGAGGCCTCTGTCTGCATGCAAAAACAAGCAGCGTAGCTCCACGCTTGCAGGCAACGGGTACAACTTGTGGTTGCATGTACGGTGCGTGTTATTCTGCCCACGCCCCCACAGATTGGCCACATTCGGATTTGACATGCAGCGCTTCACCTTGACACTGCTGAACATGAAAAAGCATCTTTAAAAAAGTACCTTAAACATTCCCCATCTATCAACCCTGGCTAAGTCACTTATTTGAAAAGCCTCACACTGAATAGATTTGCATAGAAGAAGATGGAAATGTGTCCTTGTCCAAATGAGAACATGGTACAGCCAAACGTTAAAAACACTGATTCCAGGTTGTCCTTGTCATTTTTTTTTTGATTCCTCATGAGGCTAGACAGTCATGCTGCAGTGATCAGTCAGGGTCAAAGTCATACTTCACTAACCCCCCCCCCCTCTCTCTCTCTCTCGTGACTCTACTGTAGTTTTGTAGGTCTGGCAGCTGGTGGTGCTGTAAGACTTGAGTCCCCTTTTGCTTTTTCTCCTACATAACAAGGCTGTCACCTATTCTATCCTCCTTTGTCCTCTCCCCTCCATCACTCACCTCCATACGTCAACGCTGAGCCACTGCAGCATCCTCGGTCAACCCCTGAGCCAGCCTTATTTTTTGGGGGGTGAGCAGGGACCAGTGACCTAAGCAAACTAAGGCAGACAAGGTGAGAAGGCATCTTGAAATACAAAGAGATGGATTCTTCGTATTCATCAGCCGCATTAATTCGATGATCCAAAAGAAAAAAATGAAGCTTTGGAAAAAGAAGGTTGAGAGGCTAAAATCAATACTCAGATGTTGACATGCAATGGGACACACGAAATGAAATAGTGGCTGCATCAGTTCAGTGTTTTTTACAAATACTCATGGTTCAGTTGGATGATGTCTGCCACTGGGTCATTTGTGTGAATGGTATTAATTGGGTTCCCTGCGAGGCCACACAGCCAGCGGCTCAGTTATGATTCCAGAGGGTAAATATTTGCCTGCGCTAACCCTCACTAGGTGCCATAATGATTCTTTGTGTGTTGCACTGTGTACAATGCGTTCCTGTGTACACATCACTCAGTGCTTATGTCTCCCTCTGTGTGTGTGTGTGTTCGTGTTACGGCTCAATCCCCCAACATTCCCTCTCTACAGCTGCAGCTCGACAGAGTTTGATCAATAACGCGTCCTTCATCCTCAAGTCGGGCCTGACCTTGGCAGCCTTTTGTCTCCTTCCAGGGGCCAGAGTGCGCATGTACAGGTTGGAAAACAAGCCTCTCAAAAATCCACCCTTGGAAGGAAAAGAATTCCCCTTACTGCCTCCACACTACAGCATTCTCATTAAGAGCCTAATGAATCATATATTTATAGCGTTCTTATCTTAGTGTAATGAGGTGATAACACTTTTGAACTCATTTGCTGAATTACCACAGGCCACGCTGAAATGGAATAAACTTCCAATTTCTTGCATATGCTGCTGCATTTATTTTCACAGGGCATCATCAATGGAGACGACTGAGCCAATCCAAACCTGACGTATGAACAGCTACGCGCAGTCACAGACCACAAAAGGTAGGCTTTGCGTTCTGAATCATTCAAAAGCACTAAAACATGGAGGACCACTGCAGAGGGCAGTGGGAGTTGAGCCGATAGATCTGTTTACATGTTAATGCAGCCTGACATAGCCTGCAGGTGGCACCATTTATAGATTAGTCCTGCAGTCACACTCTTTTTGTGTTGTTCAGTAATGGATATTTGAAAGGCCTGCGAGAGAAACATTTTCTTGCACAGGTACATATTGAATCTATCCATAATGCTGCATTAAAGCAAGCAAAAAGTTAATTTAGTATGAATAGGTACTCCATCATGCAGTCATATGCGCCATGATTTACACTATTGGATACCAGCAAGGTCCAGATGCAGGTACAGTACATTACTGGATTGAAGCAAACACTCCATCAGTACAAAGCTTTCAAGTGGAGTCCTCATATTAAGCTGTACGAGTACTTTTAGTAACATTACTCATGTTCAATTTGAAAACAAGAATACCAGAGATAAAAGCTAAACGAGGATCAAAAAGATCTTTCATTTAGAAAATTTGCTTTTATGTGGGACATTACTTGAATAGTTTTACAAACAGACGTTCATCAAATTACTTATAATAATGAGTACATTTGGACATAGGCTATTCAGTAATGGGTTTCTGCAGGCCTGTTGTATCAAGATCAATTACAAAATTAGCATATTAGTACTGACAAATTACAAAATTATGTTCTAATCCTTTAGTAGCCTGGTGGTGTAAGAGTGGTAGATTTGCTCTGGGGATAAATGATTCTGTGAAAAAAAAAAGAATCCTTATTCTACTATTATCCCACTGGCACTAAAGAAGTGTGAAAACATTATTCAAGAGGTAAATTACATTATAGTCTGCAACTTATAAGAATGTTAATCATTTTTTAAACTGTGCATGTTTGAGACTGACTCAAAACGCTGGTGTCACGTTTTTACAAAAACAAGAGATGCAGAGTCATTTTTACCCCATGATAACACCAATAAGTCAAAGTCAAACATTTCTATTTATTAACTTATTCCACTTTTACAAAAAGAAACATTTTTAAGGACTTTAGCCTTTACATAACCAAAAATCAAATGGCAGCTTGTCCACTGGCACGTCAACACTGAAAAATACAAATGAAAACAAAGCCATAATCTTCACTACACTTTTCTCTTCTGGGTGCTGATGTAAAGAACTAAGGAGAGAGAAAAAACAGAAGAACAAATTATAATTGAATGAGCAACACAATAATGTGTCAACTTACTTATCACAGTTTTTACTTCTGGGTCAACAGATCGAGTGTGTGCTAAACGTGCCTATGATTTCCTGAGGCAAAAGATTCTCTAAGAGAGACAATCCCACCAATACATTTCTAACAAAGTCAATATCTAAAATGTAAGTTACAAAACAGAGGGAGAAATGAGTCATACTAGGGTTGAACAGAGTTGACCCCAGGAAACAAGTTGTAGTTTTGTTGTGATAAGTAGCAGATTCACTGTGTAGCAACTGATTGAGGTTTTTGTTACTATCCACATCAGTGATGGATAAGATCCTTGAGAGGAAAACTGTAAACAGAGTGGTTGTAATTAAAATAATGAGGTGTGTCACTACACAAATATTGTAGAGCAATTAAATGAAGAAATCTGGGTCACTACAAAACATCCACTAACTAGTATTAGTGAGAGGATAGAAAACATTTTACTTATGTGAAATGAACCAAAAATAGGTCTTATGTGTTAATGTGAAAACATTTAATGCATTTTTTTTAAGAGCCATCTACAAATTTAATCTTACCATTATTCCCTCTTAGAAAAGCATCTCCATACTTGTTCTTCAGCTGCCCATTGACATACTCCTCAGTCTGCTCGATGGCGATGTTCATGTAACCGTCCAGGCAGGCCAGGACACCTACGGACAGAGACGAAACGTGTGCAGTGTTTCACGCCACGCTTCACCACCCTACAACAGGATTAACTGTGACATGCCAGCTGCGTTACCCCTGTAATCCACGCCGGAGTTCAGTTTCACCACCACGGGTCTTCCAATTATCTGCTTCAGGAAGTCGCTCGGGGTCTGCTTTCTCAGACTCATGTTGACTGTGATCGGAAAGGAAGACAAGCAGCCGCTGTTTAGGTCGGAAGTTAAAACCACTACTT
Source organism: Macropodus opercularis (assembly GCA_030770545.1). Classification (NCBI taxonomy): domain Eukaryota; kingdom Metazoa; phylum Chordata; class Actinopteri; order Anabantiformes; family Osphronemidae; genus Macropodus; species Macropodus opercularis. Next base: position 5,517,179 of record CM061089.1, read on the forward strand.
TGCAGCAGCAGGTGTGTTAGTTACCACAACGCAATTTAGTTAGCGCCACAGCAGGCGAGTCCTTTAGGAGGAGGAGTTAAGTTAATCACATAGTAAGTGTAGCAAAATTATACTTGAACTTTCGGTGGCAATTTCAGCACCCAGTGCCGTAACAATGCCTGGCGCTAGCTGCTAGCTGCTGGCTAATGAGCGCTGCTAACCCGCTTCCTACCAACTTTTAATGAGTATGTTTGAAGATGATCGCGATTCTTCAAAATAACCCAATGAACATTCGTGAAGTAAAACCAGACTATCGTGTATAAGTCAAGTATTTGCTGTTTATGGCTGCTCCGTGGCCACTCATTTGGAAGCATTCGTCTTACCCGATGGACGTTCTGTGGACGACTCTGTATGTCATGGGCAGCGTATTGGCCAATCAGAAGCGTCTTTAGGACGGTGGCCGAGTGAGAACAAATAACACGAAACGCGGTTGCGCAGCTCGTCGTTTCAGGCAGAGCCTCTTCTGAAAGTGTGCGCGGTGATTAAAAACATATTGTTTTATGCCACGTGGCTCCACTGATGTCCAAACGTATAACTGCAATTGTAAAATATGATGTCTCATTTCAAAGCATACAAATCAATCACAACCGACTTAAATCCGTGATATACAGGAGAATGTTGCATAGTTCATTACAGAAAAATATTTTAGCAGCCTATTGTTTACGATAAACCTGAAGTACTAACAATTATACAAATTCAAATGTTTTATTTCTAAATGCCTGAAGTCCTAAAATGTGTGTACAAGTTCATAACGTTTTGGTAAATGTAACTTGAATATTAGAAAAATGTACTTTAATATCTGGGTATGATTGAAGTAATTCTTTGATTGCAGATGTATGTATGAGCCAGGAACTGATGAAGAGATTTGTCTCTGCTCCTGTTTTACAGAGCAGCTTAACCAATGCATGCAAACCACCATCTTGATGAAATCTGGCTACTGAACTAGTAGCTGGTCGCCACATGTACAGCACTGTCTGTTCTGCCTTGAGGAAGGAGAGTTATATAGAGCTCCTAGCACAGACTTACACTATTACTACTACACTAGTAGACTATTAGTTAGATCAATTCAAAGTTATTTATAAAATAATTCAATGAATAAATACATACAATGAATAAATCCTTCTGTCGTGTTGGCACAATCAACTTTGCAACTTATCACACTTATCTTCATGTTCATCATATGAAGAGTAAACTAGTTAGGCTTGGTTTATGTGATACAAAACAAATATAAATACAGGGGAATTTTGTGGAATTAATGACAATGACATTGATTTCACCGTTTTATAATAAAATTACTAACCTGAAAGCACCAGAATTTGTTTTGATAAAAGACTTATTGACATCAGGGCTTTATATGTTAAATGTCTTTGTTGTTTGTAGATTTGTTTGCGAAATGTTTAAACACAATATGTTAATATTACAATTATAATACCGGTAAAGAATTGTATTTCTATTGTGCGTAAAATATTGTCTGTAGGTCTTATGTGGTGATTTCATTGCATTTCCAAACATTTTTATTTTCTAAATTTGAAATTCTTGAAGGTACGTTATCCGAATTTTTTTAATGCATTACACATTTCCTATTTTTTTCTGTGAGTGGAATTGAAAGCCTCATCCTAGAGGTTTTAGATTTGCGTTTTATTTTGCAGTGGCTATGCTGTGTTGTGAAGAATAAAGAAAAGTCTACCATCTGATAAAACTCTGGGTGCTGGGTGCATGACCCAAACACTGCACAGCTTGGAAGGTACATGAAAAATGTTGTAGGGGGGAAATAAGGATGAAATGGTGGGGTGAAGGATAGAAAAGGATAGACGGAGGGAGGATGTGCCAGTTTGTGTTAACAGGGACAGAGAGGTTGAGAAAAGAGCGAGAGAGGGAGGAAGACGGAGAGAGAGGGGCATTGTGAGAGGTGGAATCATAAAGTACTTCTTGTGTGTCTAGACAGGTTGCTTGTTAGCAGGGCATGGCTAGCCCTGTGGAGGCTAGAGGTTAATTTGGTATCTGCTGCTGTGTTAAACTAAGGTCACTACTACAAGTCCTTAAGTCATAAACAAGAGTGGTTAAGAGCCATGTATACACCTAGGCACCGCTTAATGAATATTCAATGAAGATTTTTTTTTCCCTTTGTCCCCTGTTCCCTTCGTCGTTGCTTTCTTTGAAGGAAATTTTAGAAATAAAAAACAGTTTGGATGTGGCTTTCAAATATGACCTCTGTGCACTTACGTTCACTTGTCCTCTGTTATCATAATTTGTTGCCTTAGTCTTAATAGGAAGTGGCTTTTTGCTATTTGAAATGTGGTGCACTCATTATGCAGCTCTGTCACTGAGTGCACCAACTGTAACTACCCATAGCCCAATTGCTTAATATCGCAAAAAACAATAATGTGCTAATAATGTGGTCATTTCCACCACATCATAAAATTGGTGGTTAAAAATGAACTTACAGTTACGATCAAGGCTATGTCCTCGCTGGCATTTGACGCGAATGGTTTAATATTCAGCCTGGTAACCGGGCAGGCAATAAGAAAATATGCTTGAACTCCTCTCTCACAGGCGGGGTACTGTGGTGTCCAGGGGCTCTGAGATAAGTGTGTTTTGCTTGTAACCTGCAGAAAATTCACCACTGGCGGATAATAATTCAGCTGAAATGGGGTTAATTGTGAACATTGACACTGTGCTCAAATCAACATCAGCATCACATCCCATTTTGCCATTTTATAGGCCTGCATGTTAGTGATGGCCACACATTCTACTGCCTATGTATTATTTACTATTAAAGTGTGTAGGAGTACTTCTCTACAACACCATGACTTCTTATAGCATAGCATTCATCTGTTGTATTTAATTTACCAGCTCATTTCCCATTTTTAGATTATTCCAGGTTTTCCTAAATGTCAAAGAGGTGGAGTAATTGCTGTCCTGCCTGAAATATTGTAGTTTTGTAGTACAATGTTTATAAATGTGAACATTTTAAAATGTTTTATGGTGTTATATTTTAGCTTATACAGTATATCATGACAACCAACAACATTATTACCGTTATTAGTAGCAGGCACTGAATATTTAAATTCTAGCAGCATCAGTAATAATAATAAAATTCTTATTATTAGGGGTACAGCAAATAGTTTTGGTCGTCACTGAATGCACTGAAGATGTTCCTGGTTAATCATTTTTCTCTTAACATGTCTGAAAATAGTGAAAAATGTCTGATGCTATTTCCCTTAGTCCAAGGACATGAGCCCTGGCTGCTTATTTAATTCAACCAGCAATTTAAGTTAATAGGTTTACTATCAAATACAGCAAAAAAAGCCAAAAATGGTCAAAGGTGTAACCAACAAATGTTTGTCATTTTTTTTGTAGAACATTTCTAAAATGATGAATCAATTACAGAAATAGCCTTGTCAGAGTTTTGTCAGAATAAAGTAACATTCATGAACAAATAATTGCAGGTCAAATTATTGCGTTTAACCCGCATGTGATGATTTTATTTTACATCTAAAACGTCAATGTTGGACAAACAGTGAGGGGGGGGGGTTCAGCAAAAAATGCTATGAGCATCACATCTAACAATGGTCAGCCAGAAAGCACAACAGCAGTGCTGTCAATTCAGAGACAAATCCAGTCTCCATCTACAGACCCCTTAACCCCGAGGGGCGGACTAGTGAAATAGAAAGATTATGGTGACGGGGGATGCTATTGTAGGTGGGAAATGGGGGACTGGACCAAAGGAGACAGGGCTTGAGGTGAGGAGGAATAAGAAGGAGGGGGAGCAGTCCTCTTCAACCCTAAAGCGAAATGCAGGAATGGGTTTGAGGTGGGTGTAGTGGTAGAGGGGAAAGTCTAGACTGCACTGACCCTTCTGAAGCCAGGTTTTCTCTTCAGGTCAAGCTTGATATGGAGAGCATAATGGAAAAGCTTGCAGGGGAGTTCAAATAAAAAAAACATATTGGTAGGCAGAGAGTCCCTGTGCTTGATTCTACGTAATCCCCAACTATATGGAGGTAATAGCTTGGAAGTGATGGGAATCCTTTCTTCCATCAAAAAGGGGCGAAACTCCACTGCATGGCTTGATGTTCGGGTCTGTTGCCTTTGTAGCACCAAGGCTTGTTTTAAATGGCTGACTCGCTCAAAGCTCTTGCGACTCTGTCCTCCCCTGCTCTTTGTTCATTTCAGTGTACAGAGCTGCAAAACTGCCAAAAACAAAAACAGGTGATCAGACCTTCACACACGGCAAATCCACTATAAGATGTCTGCATCCCTCTGTCATAAGCTGTAAGCTTAGAGTAAAGTATAAAAATGTATAACCTGTAGTGAATTACCCACAAGGTGCAAGGAGCGTCTCTGTGCTTTGGGTTTTGTTCCTTATTATTTCTGTGCCAATGACACATCGCTCAGCTTCCACTTAATGACTCAGCTGTGAGCAGTGACAGTTGACAGCGGTTGCTTGGCCTGGGGGCTCCATGCTGAGAGAAGGGGGTGGCACAAGGCAGGTGAGGTGGGAAGTAATCACTCCCAGTAATTTGGAGCAAATCCACTGAGCTACTGACAGTCGAGATGAAAGCCCTTCGCTTGTTTCCTCTCTCCACAGTCACCGAGCTCCACAGCTTGCAAAAGCCTAAAGAGAGAGGTTCAGAGAACCGATTCTGCCTGGCTGGTGTCCCCCTGGGGTTGGTCCTGGGACCATCTCAAATCAGCTACAGCCCTGGAGCCATGTTCTTTCCCCCAAGGAGTGGTACTGCAGACAGACAGTCAGACTGTCCATCCTGTGCTGCATGGCCTGAGCAGCGCCAGACAGCACACAACTCTCCTGAGATCCTCCCTAGTGGAAAGAGAGCTCAGTGGAGCTTATGCTGAAGACTCTGCTTGTATGGGGCTGTCTATACAGTATGTCTGTCGTGCTGTGTGACACTCTCCCATGTCACCTTGTCCTCTTCCACTTCCCTTTAATGTCTCAATCTGAGGCACAGAGGGAGTGTATTGCAAAACTCCGCATCTACATCTTGGGCTGTTACAGGGAAGAGGAATTGGCTTTAATATTTAAAATAAATTATATATATATATAAGGGATGTGGTGAAAAGAATGATGCATGCAGCAGCTAATAATTACACTTTCTCAACCTCAGCGTGTCTCTAAAGCAGTTTCACAATAGAATTTGGCTCAGGCCATGTGCAGACCGCCCAGCTGATCACTTCGTCACATTACTGTATCCTACCAAGTTGTCAAAGAGACACTGTAGTGGCTTTGCTTGATAGATGGGGAATGGTGCTTATACAAGGAGCCACTCCACTGCGCCCATAAATATGCACCGTGACATTTGGAACAAAGCCGCTCGTCCTCTCTTTTCTGATGAGCTCTGCCTGCATACTATAACATATTGCCATACCGTCAAACCTTGTGTTTCATAGCCAATCTCTCTGTTCATCAACTTGGCAGATAACCTCTAGACGGTGACAGATGATACGGGGAGCAGCATTTAAGACTCTATATGCAAAACCAGGAAGCAGTTTTCCAACGGTGATGCTTATACAGGTAATTAATAATTCATCTTTATTATTTTATGGTGTATGTGATGTATGGTTAAATTAATATTTAAAAAGAAGGTTTCTTGTTTCCCAGACACTTTGCAAAAAGTCAATCACATCTTTCTATTGATCAACAACAGGTCACGGGTGAGGACATGTTCTCACATTCACAGACCATAGTAAGGCAAGTGCAGAAGAATGCTCCCTGTTCTCGCTGCAGCATTAAGAACATAGCTGGCCTCTTTCTCCAAACACCTCATTGCTTTAGAAAGGAATAAATATCCAAGACAGCCAGGAGCAGTTCCTTTCAAATCCCACACACACGCATCTCCCTCTCTCTCTCTCTCTCTCTCTGTCATTTGACCAGCAGTGCTTCCTGCCACCGAGGACCTGTGACTCAACAGCCAGAATACAGCAACAATCTCTTGCCCACCCTCTTGAATATTCATAGAAATAAGAGGAGTGAAGCTCAGACCCATCCGTCTTGTATCCGTCCACATTTATATGAAAAAATATAAGCGTGTGTCGGTGTGGTGGGGGACGAGCTAGTACTCTAAACGAGTGCTGTGGGAGAGGGGGGCGTGTGGGGCTGTTTTACACTAATTTCTTTATCCCTTTCACAGGAGTGCCATGTTACAAGAGAATTCCTGAGGCGAGCCAATGGCCCGATAAATCTGCCGGAGCCGCTCTCTCAATTTGTCTCCGTGGAATGTCAGCTGGCAAGCGCCCAGACACTGAGAACCTCTTTTCACAATGCGCCAATCTAACAGACGAGATCCCATGTTGGAGCTACAGAACAAGGACTGGCATGGATAAATTGCCACGTGCGTTATCTAGGTCTCTTTATATCTAACTGTCTGAGGTCCTGCTCCTCACACGGCCTCTGAAGGCCACTTCCTCCCAGAGCTGGAGGTTAACCTAAATGGCTGCGTGGGTGACATTGACAAAATGCAGGTGTCAAGAAAGAGAAACCTGTGATATGACACAGAATCTGCGTCAACCCGTCTTACTCCATATGACCCACAGTGTGAACAGAAATCGTCCTGTTTGGTGTCCTTCATCACTGTGTCTCCCACATAGCTCGGTCCAGGTGGTGGAATGGTAGAGTGGGAGAACAGACCATGTTTGTGTGAAGATGCAACAACTATCTCTCTCTTTTTCTTTCGCTCTCATTCCCTCCCTCCCTCCCTCCCCCCTCCCTTCCTCCCCCTTCAAACAGACTGCTGTAGCACTCTTTGTACTCTATTTAAAGATTGTAGGTTAGCAAACAACAAGATGCCTTCCCACCTGTACCCCTAAATGAGTCATGAGACATGAATGAGCTGATCAATTTGTATATATAATACTTCCAGAAAAATGTGTACTTAAATGAATACTTTATAAAAATATAATAAATAGGCTACTAGTGTTTTCTTATTAGCTTACAAAAACATGTAAGCTAAGCACGTATTTAACTCAATTAAGTTTGTTATTTATAATTTAGTAATGCATACACATACAAATATTATTATCCTCTAATTACTTTGCTGCACAATTAAACAATGTTTATGTCTGCTGAAGCAGAAGTGCTTATCTGCATATATTCATTTTTTATTATTATTTATAAAACAGCAAAAGAATACCACCCTATGCTCTACAACTGAAATTTCACCACGGCCAAGCACACAGGCGTATTTAAGGGGGTTCATGTTACTGCATGACAGTTGGCATGACAGCAAAAAAAAGACATGTGCCAAGTGGAGCTGCCAGTGCTCAGCATGGCTGGTTTTAATATTTTAATGTGTTTCATTACAACAGTATGGGACAGATAGCCTTTCTGACGTCCAAACAATTGTCTGCAAATGAACAAGATTACATGACAAACCCTGAATGACAGAGCTACCCACTGCTGCCTACCCCAGCCACTTATCTGATGGTAGCCTAGCAACAGATCCCTGACCTGGCTTTGACCTCCACCTGATAAGGTCAACACCTGAAGGCTCTCCCATTGGCGGGCTCGCTGAAAGAGGTGGAGCTTGGAGATATTGTGAGACAAAGGACTCACAGAGCAAGGGCAGCCTCCTCTGCATATAGTTCCTTGCTCCCTGCTGACAAAAAAATGTTCATACGAAAGGCAAGGCAGGCCTCTTCACGTGGGCTTGTTTTACCTGTGTGTGTTTTGTGTGTCAGAGCCAAGCCAGTCGTATAAGGCTGGTCAAAAAAACGAAAGCTCCTGCTGGTACAGTATTCCCCTTAGCAAAAGCAGACAGCGGCGCCTTATTTTACACAGGGTCAAAATTGTTTTCACCCCTCAACATGGCATCAGTGAGAGGAAAAGCAGCAGCCGTAACTGCTCATAATGAAAACTATTGTGCTGACAAATAGAAGAGACACATTTCGACGGAGGTGAAATTAATCGACCAGAGCAGCCCACCCTGATAGACATCCCCACTCCTCTGTCATTTGCGTGCACACGCACACATGCAAACACCTCACTTGGTTTAACAGCAGTGATATGGAAGTTAATCCAAATTGTGAGAGTGGCAATATCCTATTAGACCATGGCAATAAAATCAAGCTGAGACTGGTAACACATTACAGATATCAGAACATGTTCAGCGCTCTCCATTACAATATGAAGTAACATTAATCAGCAGGGGTCCTCTTACACACTCATAGAGACGCAAAACAAGCATGCATATCAGATACACCGACGTGTGCAAGCCTGAAGTACAGCTCGACGGTACACATATTGACGCACTGAAGTGCTCTCTCACTTGATATCGTTTTAAATGATAAAAAGAATTTATCTCTGGCCTTTTTCTAGATAAATTTAGACATATTGTAAAGGAAAGAAATATAGTTAAGCAGCCAAGGGCAGTGAGGTGGACGAATGAATAGCTGTTCACAACACTTTGTGTAATTATTTTTGCTCACCCAGCTTCTGGAATAAAAAAGTGATTTAGAGGCAGGTGGCAGACAGTGTTACTGTCCTGGTGCTTTGTGGCATTCTGTGAAAAATGTTCTGTAATTCAGAATGCAAACTGCTTGAAATGATAAAAGAGGACATTGTTTTCAGAGCTGCGCTTTCAAGCGCTGTGTCACTGATCTGCTCTCTTATTCCTTTCGGTTTTTAGTCAGTTTTTAGTGAGACAGTGCCGTGGTTTGTGCGCCACATCTCTTGTTTTCCCAGATATGCATGTTAACTGAGCTCTTGGCACCACCACGATGATCATTCAGCCTGTCAGGTTCGGCAGTGCAGGCTAAAATAACTTTTGTCCCTGAGTCGAAGGACCTTCACTTCCCTCCAGGGCCTTTTGCAAGACCTCTGCCCCAGTTCACCCAGGGCAACCTAGGCTCCTCCTCTGACTGCATGTGTGTTGTTGTGTGTGTGTTTGCTCTGTCTCCTTACTGCGGGCAAACTGTTGAAGGTCAAAGGGCAGGAAGTTGGCCACCTGCCTCTGTCACACCAGTAAAAGTAGCAGTGCAGAGAGAGGAAGTGGTAGCAGGGGAGAAAGACGTGACAAACAACGTGAACAAGTACAATAAATATGTGACAGCTGAAAGTAATAAATAAGAAAAATCATCGTTATTTAGGCCGCAGTCACTGAAATATCCTGTCTTTTCGGGTGTGTTTTCATTTTGTTGACCTTTGTAAAACTTTGTTCATCTGATCTGCAGACTTTTTGCTTGATTAAAGGAAATGGCTGCGATATGCTTTCGAGTTCCCTAGGACCTGGTACAAGGATATCTCCACTGGTATGCGCTAGAGGCGACAACGCTTCTCGCTCCTTGCATAAATGTGCCAACTGAGGACGAGAGCATAGAAGGCCAGAGGGCAAAAAGGGAGTGAACCACCTGCTTCTGTCACACTGTCAGGATGAAGGCAGACGAGTGCAAATAGGGTGAAGTGTGTGTACGTGTACGGGATAGGTTGGGCGTATTGTGTAGGAGGGGGACAGGTGGCACGCCGGACAGCGCTGGCACCAGCCACCTCAGGATTTATCACTCAGCGACAGTCACGGCTGGGCAGGGGACAGATGTTTCTGTTTACCCCAGGGCAACATCTGACTGGCCGAGCCTAACGTTAGCCCAAGCAGCCTAGCCCACACAGGACAGGGCCTGCGAGGATAGAGGAAGAAGAAGGAGAGAGAGAACAGAGAAAAGCAAAAGGAGCTGGAAGATACTGAGTTTGCCCCCAAGGCACGTAGGAAAGTTAGCTCATTTCTCTCCAGTCTGCTGCATCCTCCACTGAAGCACCTGAAACTCATTTAGCCTCCACTAACTGTTGTGCGCTATAGGGAACCATTTTAATAAGTAGTAATAATGCCAACTGACAATATGAGCTGTTTTCAAAGCCGAGAGAAGCTGTGCCATTTATTGGAAAGTGAAACAAAACAATTATAATTGACCTAGTGTATACTGTACATCTTCACTTAGTTAGAATAGCAGACACCAATGCACAGCACTTATTGTGGAGTTATTTAAGGGCAATGAGAGGCTTTTCACAATTCGCCTTACACTGTCTGTCAGGAAATCTGAGAGCTGTCACTAGTAATAAAGCTGGAGCACGTGCACCAGGAGCAATGAGGAATGACCTTTAGGTTCAACCCTGAGTGAGGTCATGTCCGTGTTACCATAGCTACTATCAGTACACTGTGCAGTTGCCAACTCAGCTGCCTGGCACTGTCGGGGTCAGAGAAAAGGCAGCGACCTCCTCACGGTGACCAAACTCAGTGGTGAACAGAAACACGGTTTAAAGACCAAGCAGAAGTATTCTATACAGCTCATTTACCGAAGTTCTAGTGGAAATGGTGGAACTGGATTGACTGGATGTTGGAGTGATGATTTATGCCTTACTCTGTTAAACTGTGTTTGGTAATGAATGGAGTTTGCTGTCATTAATTACTGCTAATGTGGCGTAATAAGCAGAGGCTGAATACACAGAGCAAGATTTAGCACTCATTAAGCTGTTCAGCATAAAAAAGCTGAAAGGAGAGTTTCAGCTGCACAGAAACATAAAAGTCCAAACATCTGTCTGCAAATCGAGAAGGAGCAAACACATGAACATTTCATTATGTCTACTCGCAGCACAATTTATAGACATGTTACCGGACCTGAACTCAAAACGGCCTACGTATGCTCTTCAAGTTACCCTTACAATACATAACTCAACATACAATATATGCATATGAACATGTAAGCAGGAACTTCGATCCCTGTGCTTTACAAAACATCCAAAATGCAAGAAACAAATCAGCTGCACAAGTATATTAAGACTTTAAGGTAAACTAAAGTAATATTTACGAGACAACATAGTTGTCAGATGGCAATGTCTTGATCATTTCATGCAGAAAATGCAATAATACAGTATATAACTCTATTCTATTTGTGGAACATGTTAGTGCTCTCTTCTCCTGATAGGCCCCATTTAATCATGTTGTTCTGTTTCCTAATTAGCAGAAATGCAAAGTGTCTTTGTCACCTGTGGACAGCCAAGAGGGCTAATTTGGGCTTTTCACTAATTGCCACGGTAACGAGCCTCCTGCGCCTCCACTGGGGGTGGGTGGAAGGCATGGCAGGAGGAGGACTGGAGGATGGAAGGATGGAAGGATGAAGACACAGCTCTCCTCACACACGGCCGAGGTGTGAAAGAACGCGGCAGGCCAACAGAACGCAGCCTGGAGGAGTCCAACAGCAGGGAGTGGGGGACAGCCTGCGCTGTGAAAAAGCCCCAACACCCAGCTGAGAGGGAGGAGGATTCAGCTCTGGCCAGTTTTGGTCTCTCAACTTTGATGAGGAGATGACTACATTGGGTTGGATAATTGTTGGACATTTTTCTGACACCTGTTATTACCCCCACCTGATTCAGTACCGGTTCCCACACAGTGTATTTTTTTAACTGTTCTTTTAATAGAAAAATTCTAGTTTTAACTCAGCAGGTAGTTTTTCAATTAGTGGCTCGACATGTATGAAACCTGTGTGTGAGACAAGGGAGGGGAGGAGCTGAAATACCCTAAAATGAAATGTAAACATGTCATGTCTGATAATGTGGTGATGACTACGATGAAGGCGTTTTATACATAAGAATATGTTCAGTCTAGTCAACGTTTCAGTCTTTTGTTTTCATTTTTAAACTTTTACGTGTTATAAGATCTTAATAAATGATTTAATGGCGTGTATCACTGTATAAGTCAAATCAGAAATATATATATTAACCAACAATAGCGTGATTATTAGAATGTTCCTATATTAGTAACATTATCAGACGCACTGGTAGTATTTAAATGGATCTAAGTATATGAAACCGAATAATGATTGCAGACATCTGTCCAAATTAGGTTATCAAGTGATTTTAATGTTAATACTACCGGGCTGGTACTGTGATACTTGTTTTAATCATAATGAACATTTGGTGATTGTGGTGAATTGCCTCATACTAAACGAGCTAAATTGATGTTTAACAATCGTCTGTCATAGCGGTCAGAACGGAGCTGTACGTTCACGTTTGCATCACTCGCATAAATTACTATCGTCACTCACTGATACATTTATTTCCCCGCGACTCCCTTAATGTAATTCGACCCCATCAATACGGTCCCTCCGCTGAATTAAACCCTCTCTGCTTCCTCAAATTCGTTTTCTTTTCGGCGGTACACCCTGAAAGCTTGGGGGCACCTTGTCCGTACGCTGCTCTCGGGGGCGAGCTCCTCGAATGTGCGCGCGCGCGCGTCTGAGTGTGTGCGTGCGTGTTTGTGTGTGTGAGAGAGAGAGAGAGAGCGCGTGTGTGTGTGTGTGTGTGTGTGTGTGAGAGAGAGAGAGCGTGAGTGCGTGCGCGCGCGTCTGCCTGCTCTGCTGTTGCTGCCCTTTGATCCCTGCATTAGTGTTAGTTAGGGGCTCGGAGACACACTTGCACCGAGAGCAGCCATAGTCAAGACACGGCCACAACAACAGCGGCACCTCCTCCGCCTGTGTTCCCGCTGCCCAGCGATACACTTTAAACCGAGCAAAGCCAGGTGCACGACCAAGTCCCTGCCATCACTGGCGCCTCCAGTCTCAATGGGAAAAACCTTTTTCCTTCTTATCCCTAAACAAGGACGAGAATGTGATTAAAAACGGGGGAAAATGCCAAGGAGGAAGCAGGAGCAACCCAAGCGCCTGCCTTCACGTAAGTCGCTCGCTCGATTTGTGCCATTTTCACGGCTCTCCGTGTGTTTTGCGCAGTAGTTTAGGGTTAAAGAGGTGAAACAGACAAAAGACTCGGCGTAGGTTATTTCTCCCTTTTTAGGTCCGAGCGAGGCAGCCATGTTGTTGGCGATGGGTTAACGTTAGCTAGGCACAGAGTGGATAAATGATACGTGGCTTTATTAAGAGTAAAATCGATAAAGGTCCGGTTCCGCTAAAGGTTGCGGTCAGTTGGCATATGTGGCGGTTGTGTGTGTGTGTGTGTGTGCGACGAATAACGGCCGAGCGTTTTCGGCTATGCGTTCGCCCCTGCTAGGTCGCTTTTCGGGGTAGAAAAGGGGAGGATCTGGGAGTCTGGCCGCAATAAAATGAAGGGTCAGTCGGATCAGACAAGCCAGAGTCTGGCTACACGTACCCGAGTGTTCCTGGTTAGCAATAGCGCTATCGAGCAACGCTCGGTAAACTTCATTTCCTCGGCAATAAACGCTTAACTTTCGCCTCGTAGTTTTGCTGCTCCAAATCGCGGAACCGAATTTGTTCGCGCTTGTTTGTCGTCGACTTTAAAAAGTGTGTAGATGTTTTTGTTTCCTCCAAGCCACGGTATTTTTTTCTACCCCTCCCAGTCTGCATGCAGTCTATGTCAGAGCCATGGTCGGTCACCTGAAGTTCAGGGCCCCCCCCCCCCCCAATCCCTTTGCAGCCATTCATTGCAGACAGACCACGATCAATAACGCGGTTAGGAAGGGAAACGACAGTTGTGCTTCTCTGCGCTGCAAGAATTAAAGCGGTGCCGCAGCAAAAGGCGTCGTGATCCCCGTGTACTTGATTTTGGGAGCAGGCTGGTTTTACTTCTGTACGTTTGACCCTGCGTATCTTGGATGTTCGTATTGTACCTTCATCACTCAGGATAATGAAAAGCTGCAGTGGCTCACTTCGGCCACTAGAGGTTCGCGTAGATGCCAGTGGGCAATGACAACGATTATTAAAGGAATTATCCGAGAGTGGCTTGTTTTGCTGTTGACCGTTAATGCTCAATACATGCGTAAGCAAACAGCTCAGTTACTCATACCGGTATGCAAATGCATGAATAATTGAGTGATTCATCTTTAGATCAGCGATGGCTTGATGCATTTATCTCATGACACTATCTTCATTTCTTAAATGTCAGACCGTGCCAGCTGTTCGGTGCAACCGTGCCATGACCAGAACAGACTTCACGTGGTTTCTTTTACTCAGTTCCATGTTGGTTTCTCTTGGACAGGTTGGAGGAACGAATGAGCTCCTGGACTTGCCACATTGCCAAGTCCGTAATTTCTTCATACAATAAGCGCACGCTGCATATATCTTTTGCTGGTAATATCCACTGATCCGCTGCCCAGGTGTTTGACCTAGGCTTGAACTTGGGAAATTGCAGCAGTTAGCTGGAAGGCATAGAGGTGGAGGGTGGATGACAGTGGGAGGCAGTGAGTGTATGTGCGTGTGTGACTGAGTGACAGGGGGATATTTGGACAGTGAGGGCTGATGTGCTGCATAAGGTGTATTGTAAGTCACGCTGTGGGACTCCACAGAGCAGTGTCCACTCGTGTACCTGAAACAAGGCACCGCTGTCCTCAGTCTGCTGTATGTTAGACGTAGACTTTGAACTGTTCCCAACATGTATGTAATTAGGCAGGAATACAGTATAGCTTATTGTTGCATAAGCAGTTTGTTACATTGCCTTGAAATAAGATTCAAATGTTGTATTTTGTCAGTCAGAGGGACTCATAAAGCAGGTAACCCTGTAAACTGAAACATGTTGTATATTAATAGGTTTTATATTTTTGTGATGATCTGCTAGAATCAACGTGATGTCAAATTAAAATAGATTGCATTTGTGTAGCAGACACAAAAACATGTTTTCGCACCTAGTTGCCCACCTAGGGTAATAGCATCTGATTGTCCGTTACAGTATATAGATGCCAGAGCGAGTTTTTTTTCCTTGCAAATTATCTCCTGTTCTTAATGACAATGTCTACGATGCAGATGTTACCTGCATAATGATTTATTTGTTATTGTTAGATAAGTGCTGGACTGGTTAAATGTGAGATCTGACAGGGCAGACCAAGTTGTGTTAATCGTAGCTTTTTGTTTTTGGACAACTTGTGTTAAAAGATACACTGTTTAGGAGTGAATGTTGTATTTGACAAAGCATTAGTACCGTACCCTGTCGAACAATAAAACATAAAGTCCAGTATTTTCTTTGTTTCAGACACAAAAACCAAACTAAGCCCATGTCAACCTTTCAATTAAGCTGCTTTGTAATTGGTCTGCAACAAAAATACTCTTCACCCACGTATCTGAAGTCACGTATTCCCGTGTAGACACTGTACTGGAGCACTGCTGTGCCTGTGTTCTTGGGTTTAAATGAAAGCTTTTCTGATTTAGGAGTTGTTTCCCTGCTCAGTCAACAAACTGTCACAGAAAAGTATGAATTTGTCAGAAGCTTTTTGCGCTTTGTTTTGGATCTTCCCACTCCAGAATGGAAGTGTCACCTCATGCCATTCGCTGTCAGTCTGTGTGTTTTCATTATTCGGCCAACAACACCCTGGTAGTGTGCCAGCCAACAACCACAATATCGGGCTTCCAATCTCTTCATCTGTGGTGAAAAAGGGCAAGCTAATACACTGGTTTAATGCTGGAGGTGCTTTATCTTAGCACAGGCCCAGATATATGGCTTGTGTAGCCCACTGTTTACTGTCCTATTGTTTGTGGCACAGCTTGTGAGAGGAGTCTGTTCTTTAAATGTGTGTGTGCACTTTCATACACATGTGAAAGTGAAAAATCAACTCCAAATGTGTGCGTTTGCGTGTGTGTGCACGTCTCTGGGTACATAAGTCGACTATGGAGGTCACAGTACAGTATGGTGCCTTCACTCTGACAAGTAAACATGACCTTTGGTGCCACAATGAAAACTGCCATTCTTTATGACCTTGCAGTGTGTTATTGTTTGTGCAATTTTACTACCTTATTAGTCATTCTTAAAAGTTTTATGTGTAATATTTTACATATGTGGCCACACGACAACTTGAGGGAATCCATGGAAAAATCTATCAGACAAATCCGACCAGCATTTGTCAATGAGCCATCATTCTCGTTTGTAATGTAAGCGGGTGAGTATGTTAAAAAATACTGAATGAGTCTATATTATAAAGAACACAGCCTTGAGTGTACTGGGGGAACACTTGTATACGTTTCCCTCCTTCCTTGATTATCTACATTTGAAACAGCGAAATTTTGAACATTTTCAGACACAGTTCTGCTCCTCTTAATCAGCCAATAGCTGACTGACTGGGTGGCTCTCTACCTTACCGTAATGGTGGGTCACTGGCTCCCTTCCACTTGCTATGATTATAATGACCTTGGTGGGGCTGGGGCTTAAAAAACATTGGATTAAGGGGAAAGGAAAATGAGAGGAGGTTTCCATTTCACTCTTGGCATAAAATTTGTGGGGAGTTTCTGCCAAGAATCCCCCACATCGCCACCACCCCACCGCATCCCTGCCTCCCCAACCAAAGTTGACGGGCCTGGGTGCTCTGGCAGTGTTGAGCGTATGGAGCTCAAGTGAATAATGATACACAGGCTTTAGCTCAGAAATGAATTAAAGGGCAGGGGATAGGTGGTGGATGGCTCAGCTACTAAACTGTGTCATAGAAACCTGCTTCATGTGAACATTTGCATTCACTAGGAAAACCAGACTGTCTTTTGTGTTTTAGTCAACGGAAAACACTGAGACTGATAAACAGTAGTTGAGCATGATTTAATGGGCCTCGTTTCAAAGAAGTAGCTAAGCCTTGGGGTGTGGATCAATACTTATACACAAATGTTAACCTTATTTGCTGCTTTAGACAACTGGCAAGACACAGACAGCAGGGTGGTGTATTATCATGTAAGTGTTACATTTCAGGGATTATACAACTTAAAAATAAACCTTTCTTAAAAGTCAAAGCCCTTTTGTGGGTTTTTGTGTTACTTAAGAATAACATGCAAAATGAAGAAATCTCAAAATACTGAATAATTCATTTATACTTGTTTCGTACAGCACTTTATAACGTCTCTGCAGAACAAGGCTAATACTAGAATGGTTGAGTCTGTGCTGAGTGTAACTAAGTGTAACTATCTTTTTCTTAGGGAAGTTAAGGTGAAATGTGTCATTGTGCACCTTGTGACTATATCTGTATTTTACTGTAACAATACCGTGGACATCACCGTAGTGGCTGTAGCTGCTCAGGTAAATCAGTTTACTCCGATTCTGCCTACATTGTCACTGCCAAACCTGAAATGAATTTCACAGATACAATCACCTTATTACTGCTTAAAATACTAGCACTGCAGATCTAACCTAAAAATGACATTCCCTAACAAACGTTGTGTGCTCCATACAACTGTCTAACTTTTACAGACTGTCAGCTTAGAAATAATATGCAATTATTTCCACAAGTCACAGCCTCAGTAAATTGAGACTCTTGCAAGGCCTTTGTGGTCTTCAGGCCAGATGTTTCCGCAAATGTGGACAAGGCCAAATCAATAGCAAACGCCAAAAGAGTTTTTACATAAGCAGACATAAGCGGAGCATGGAATACAGGTATCCCATCAACTATCCTACTATGCAATGCTCCTTCACATACACATGGTATTATAATTAAGTTGGACCAGCACCGGCTCATTGTCTTCTAGAAGTAGTTTTTGCCCATATTCTAAATGTTTATGTGATGTATTTGTTACCAAACTGTGAAAATAAAGCCAGTTATGTTGTCTTTAATTAAAATGCTTCCCTGATAAATGGCCAAAGTTTCAGCCAATTCTCAGTTTTACTTATACAGAATTAGGAAAACAATAATACATTAATGCTTTTTTAAGTTTGCCACCTTGTGAAGCCATTTACTGAAAACATGTATAACCTTGACTATGGTATACTGCTGAGTTTTGCACACTGTTACACCTAAATTGTTGCTGATAGTCTTTATTAGAAAATGTTTGAGATCAGTGGAGGGAGACCTCAGTGTTTAATAATTTAGCAGTACAAATACTGCTTTCTGTGGTGGAGCTGATAATGTCTTTATTTGTGCCGGTAGGATCCTAGTTGAGGTTTGCATTTATAAATTAGCTGGCCCAAAGATTTTAAAGTGCTTACTTATTCAAACTCAAATTATTCTCAAAAGGCGACAAAAGCACATTTAGTCAAGAAAATATACACACAGCTTTTGCCACAAGTTTGATTATTTGATGACATTATGCTACTGTCACTTACTTGGGCTGTATATTGAACCTGAACCTTTTTAATCAATGTTTTTGTGTAAGATCAGTTACTTTGTTTTTATCATTTACCTTTTTTGTGAAATAAAACATAATTCAATTTATGTACACTAGCAACTAAATAGTTATTTTGTGGAACATATTCTGTACAGTCAACATGCTCTCAGACAAAATGGACTAGTTTATTTCTTGTAGCCATTATTTTATTGAACAATAAAAAAAAAAAGATTTCTGCTTCACCTCAGGTATATATTCCAGTAGCAAAACGTCTTGATTTACCAGTGATGGTAAAAACATCCAGGTGGTGGTTTGTTAGTTGTCTGCTGGGATCTTTAAAAATAAATTCTGTTACTCTACACCTCAGTGAAACTCAGGCTCTAACACAAAAACAAACCTGAAATGGCCTACTTTTAAAAATCACAGATGGGTACGTGATTCATCTGTTTTACATCTGATTACAAAATGCCTAATTAAATATCAATAATGTCAGTTGAAATTCCCTGTGGGAATGTATTGTTTTGCTTGAGATGTCAGTTATCTAATCATTTCAAAGTTCCCTCTCTAAGCAGAGAATTCACTGCAGCACAAAATCAGGGAAAAGCAGTTGTCCTAAAGCCTCCAGTACAGTACCTGCCTCTCTGCCTGGTCTCAATCAGAACCCCCTCTGTGTGGAATAGAAGTGCCTCAGCCTCGGTAACGATTTTTCCCGTGTTGACAAGTCACAACATGGAGATCTACAGCTCGGAGAGCAGCCCTTTGGCTACACAGAGCCCTGCTTGCACTGAGTAATAGCAATCTCACAGGAGTAGCAGGCTTTCAGCTGGCAGCAGTTCATACGGAACAGCTCGCCGGTGCAGCTGGGAAAGACAGAGCAGAGTGGAGAGGGAGAGAGGAGCTGGTGTTGGTGGTAGCAGTGGAGATAGAGGGAGGGAGGAAGTGGAAAGGAAGAGCTGTTAAGAGCTTTGGGCGGTTTCTCTGTTGTTGTACCACACAAGTGCATCCAGGCCCTGCAGGACAAGCCTTTAACAGGCATGAGGGATGGAGAGCATGAGAGGAGAGGAGGAGGTGGAGGAGGAGGCAGCGGTGGTGGATGTGGTGGTCTGGGGAGCTGAAGCCGGCCAGTCGTGCCAGACGCCTGCTCTAAACAGGGATGTAATTTATTGCTGGACTACGTCTCACGTTTCACTCCTCGAAAGACACTAAAATTACATTGTACAGAGATAAAGAAGCTTCTCAATTGTCTCAGAAGAAAGACTTGCCTGTGGGCTGTGAAGAAATCTTGCAGCGGGTGTTACATCTTTAACTAGTGCAGAAAATTGGGAAGTATTGTTATAAAGTGGCATCTGTATTTTGTGTTACTCTTTACAAACATACTGCTTTACTTTGTGATATATAACTTCTTTATGGAACATGGTAATTTGGTGTAGGGCATCAGTGTATGTATATTTTACTAGGGGGCTTAAATGGCCTCTGGCCAACATGTTGATCTTCGTCGCCCTCGCTCAATGCACTCTGCACAGCACAGTGTTATGAAATGACCTCACTTCCTGTGTGGGTAGAGGAGGGCAGAAGGCCTCTTACACACATGCACACAGACATTTTCTCTCAAGCACAGCCTGGCTCTAGTTAGCCTTTAGTGCACTAGGCAAGCTAACCCCTCTCTCCTCTTGGTGTGGAAGTGTTTCCACATTGCACATTTAGGCAGTCAAGAGCAAGACACAGGCTAATGTCTTTAACTAGCCAGACTAACAGCTGTGTGTCTGCAGCTTTTTGGGACCTGGATCAGTTTTATAGGGAGATTAAAAGTACGGAGGGGGGGGCTGTTACAGACACAGTATAGTAGGACCATAAGGCGGTGACAGCTATCTGGGGAAACAATATATCACATCTAAAAGGAGAGTGGAAGTAATTGGCTGTGCAACAAAAATCCTGAGAAGTTAAAATCATTGATGTGATGTCACCTCTGAGAAAGCCATTGTCAGTGCAGGGTGAGGTTATTTATGATGCTGAAAATGCAGGTGAGCATCTTGACTAATTCAGTGTTGGAGATGAGGCTTTCCTATTTGCACAGCGTAGTTGTAGCTTCTCCTAGTGCATTAATGAATGAATATGAGTCAGGTCTCCTCCTTCCATTGTTTACCAAGAGCATTTGGTCATTTGAGTTTGTCCTTGTGCTGGTAATGGGATTAGTTAATCATTGGGTATTTCATTCTGAGTAAGTATCCCGTATCTCATGGTGCCTGTAAGAACTACAACCACAGGCAGCAACAAATGAAGATGTACAAATTAGCTGAGTAGCATAATGAATGAAAGGTAGTGATGAGTTGCATCAGATGGGTGTATGTTCTCACTCTGCATGTGTTTTGAATGGGGGCCATGTTGGTTCAGATTGCCTTGTCATTAATCCCTCGTACTCTACAGGGGAGTGGTCAGCGGCAGATGTATTTGCTCTTCCTCCAGAAGGTTTTCTAGATTAGCACAAATCCTCACAGAAAAAAACGTTAAAAACCTCATTTGGCACGCACAGCCAGACTTTGGGCTCATAACTGGCCAAAGACAGCCATCCCTCCCTCTACGTCTCATTCTCTCTGACTCGCCTGATGTTTTTTTCATCCCCCACCTTGCAGTTCTTAGAGCTTAGCCCCATGTCGATTTGGACAGGATGCTGTAAATGTTAGGAAACTCGATTCGTTCATTTGCATGTAGCAAGCAGCCACTTTTCCAGTTTCAGTGGTTTGACCTTGTTGTACCAGCCAGCCAGGAATGAGATCATCAGAAGAGTAGACGAGAAGCTGACATCTCTCCTCCACCTACCCAGGGCTTTAAGTGATGGTTGTCATAGCAATCATTATGCCACAGAACAGACTCAGTGGGTGAAGGATGGCTTTGAATGCGGCAGCCTCAGGTCACAACCTGGTTATGACAGAACTGATAGACCTACTGTATGAGGGTTAGCTGCAGTACACATTTGGCATAAAGCAAAAACATCTGCACACATCGAATGTCTGGTTCATATAGATTATAGCCAACTACCGAGCCAAGGCCTCCCTTTTGTTAATACCTTAAAGAAAGCAAGGCAGGTACTGGTATAACAGAGAGGGAAAGACCAGCACGCGGCGAACAATAGCTCTCATTCCCATCAGCTGCCCTGACCAGCGTTTAGCATGGAGATTGAAAACGGAATAAGCCCCCCCACCCCCATTTCTCCCTGGACCTGCATGTAAATGAGGTTAGCGGTTAGTATTTCCTGCTGTGCCACAGCAATTCTTCTACCTCTTTCTCCTTTTTTTAAATAATGGCCTGAAAGTGCTCCCCCTTTCCTGGGGTAGGGACCGGGACCAATCCTGATTAGTGTCCCTGTCCTAAGTGACAGGCTAAAATCCAAGCAGGCACTGCCTTGGGAGCTTCTGCCAAACAGCCGTCAAACCAATAGCACCATAAAAAAGGCATCCCCCCACTTCTCAAGATTCCCTCCCTCTTTGGTCTTTTGCTCTTCTGCTCATTCTCCCCTGCTGTCCTTTCTGAATGTCTCTAATAGACACTGACTTCACTGCTCTAACACACTGTTCCCTTACGTACATGCATACACATATAAAATCTCTCACTCTACCCCCTCTTCCAACCAGACCTTTTTTCTATCCCTTGGTGGACTGGCTGCTATAAAGCGGAGTGTCCCTTTTGCCAGTAGAGTGATTTACAAACAATACATGGATGCTGTACACACTCCCACCTTCCACCCTCCTACTCTCTCTCTCACTTTTCTTCCACAGATACACAATCACCCCTGTGAGTAGCTACAGTATGCCAGAAAACTACGCAGCAGGGTGATGGCCTGTTTTTTTCACACTTGTTCTGAAGAATGTATCCTGTCTTCTAGAGGATGCTAGCGCGACATTTACATTTTGGCTGAGTGACGTTACTTTGTCAGAGAGAAAATAAACTGTGATATGATAGTATATCAGACATCTTGTAATGAGTTTTCTACGAATTACACTGTTAGTACTGATGTTACTATAATTAATGGTTTGTAGAATCAATGATAGCTTTCACATCTTAGTGTCTTAAAACTGAATTGTAATTGAGCTGTATTTATTACAATTTGGGCTGATTTTATTACAAAAGGCACATAGAATTTATGTCCGTTGGACAGTTGAAGGCATGTGCTAATTACTCAGTGTTATTTGAAAAGTATAAAAGCTCTGGTAAGTGTTGCTGTTATGTCTCCATAGTAGCTAAAGTAGACTACTGAGCATTGTGCTGAGCATGCTGTCAGCATGTTTTGGGTTTGTTATGTTACTGTATAGGAAAGAGTGTACGTGGTACTTTCCAAAATAAGCACAGCAGACGGACCTAGTTATATTAATGGGCATATGATATGTGATAAGTATTTATAGAAATAACATTTTAATTACGTATGTGTGAGGACAAATGTGTCATAAGCACAGTATCTTGTATGTCCGTGTGTGTGGATAGAGTACATGGATGAATTATAGAAGTTTATTTTTCCTACAACATGTAGTCTTTAAAGGTTGCTGCATGTGTTTGTCTGATTTCGGTACAACAAAGAATGATGCCGCCCACGTATGCCTAATCATATGAGACAGAAAGGCTGAAGTCTTTATGAATATGAACAGCTCATCCTCAGAGCACAAGAGATTGGTCTGTTGCGTAAAGTTTCTGTACGCTATATTGAGGAACCCAATTCATCAAAACGAGTTAACAAAAGTGATTATATTTTTTCACCTTTGCTTTTTTTAAAATGGGAATTTTCCACATTTACTTGACAAATACTTTGCAGTGCATATAGATACAGTAGTAGTAGTTGCAGTTTGGATATGGGTTCTCAAGTCTGCGATGCAAATGATGCAGTGAAAAATAGATGATTGCTTTTTTTCTACATACTGTATGAAAGAAATGCATTTGGGTCATTTAGACTTAATTTGTTTGAGGGTAACCGGCCATCTTAACAGCATCCTTCTGAATAGGCTCCTGCTTCTTGAAAAATGAAAGGATTGTGTTTTGGCTGGTCATAGACTGACTTGGCATCTGGCTCTACAATAAATGGAGTGTTATGATTCATGAAAACAATGAAATTCTGGATAGACTGTTTTCACTGAAATTAAAGCAACACTGTGTTGTATTTTGAATCCGCAAGACATTCTATTATAAACCATTAAAAAAACACTTAACTCAGGAATATTTTACACTAAAGCAATGAAAATTAGTAGATATATAATGACAAAGAAATATGAAAACATTTGAATAGATTTTGCTCTTATTGTTACATGTGACCGAGGGACCACGGTTTTAGCTGGTCAGCAGTTTTAAATGCTTGGATTATATTTTTGCTACTGGAATAATTCCTCCTACTGAAAGCTTGCTGAAATGAAGCTGTTTAAAGGATATTCCTTTACACTGGCTCCCTGAATGAAAGCCACATCAACAAATAATTTGTATTAAGTTTTAATCTAACCTTGTAAAATAAATGCAAGTTAATGTAGGTTTTCTTATTCATTCAATAGAGAGCTTAAACTAAATTGCTTTCAGAGATATGATGAGGTGCGTTCAGCCTTGTTGGGCCTTTTTCTAATGGACGTTTAGATTATTTACCAGCACTTGTAAAACTGAGTCACCATTAACTGCAAACAACAAATAACCAATGAACTAAACTAAACACCAACAGAAGTGACAGTACAAATGATCCAGAGCTGTCTGAATTTAGCCAGTTACAATAATCCTAAACTTTCTGATGGGTTTCTTTTAAGTTGTGTTTTTGTTTAATTTCCAAGTCACAGCATTTTATGCATGAATAATATTGATCAGCTGCCATTGACCATCTTAGTAATAGTTGAAGAAATCTTTCAGGTAGACGTGTAGTGTCTAGTGTTACCATTGTGGTGGCTGTATAACATTAAGATGAGCAGTTACGTTTGTCAGTGTAACATAACGTAATAAATATTTTTACAAACCTGTCCACAGACAACCAGAATATTTGTTGAATTCCTTTTAAATGTGATTAACTGACATGTTCGGAGACATATGAGTGTCTTCTGACCACTGACTAACTAGAGCATTTTAAACACTGCAACATCCAGAAGGTTTTAAAGGCCCTATAAGTAATTTCAGATTGCGCATACTTTCATTTAAATTAGAACGCGTGCTGGGGACTGCTTTTTTTTTTCAAGTGTAGGTTGGTAGGTAAGCAGTAGGTGAATAATGGAACATGTGCATGTAAAAAGTGTTCAACGGCAGCTGAACTAGAACAGCCAAGAGACAAAACATTCCTTAGAAAATGAAGCGTCAAAGTCCAATTCAGTATGTTTATTAATTTACAAGTAAAGTTCTGATTAAAGACACCACTTTATTTAGTGTTTTTGCATCACTGTGGTGCGCTTTTAATCATGTTGCATTTCTGAATACCTAAAGCACAAATATAGTGTGGTGCATTGATTAGATAGTGAGTGACACTATTCAGTTGAAAAGGGATTTGGCAAACAGCGATAGGATCTGCCACTGTCATGTAATAGATGTTTCAAACATTCTGATGTGGTTTTTGGGAGAGTGACAGTGAACATTGGCCTGTTTTCACTCATGAATTAGTGTCATTAGCAGGGTAATGCAGTTTTTTCTCAGGCCTGGACCACAAACTGTTGCTAGAATGATAATGCTGTTCATTTTGTGAGAGGCCCTCTGCATTAGAAGTGAGATGCAGTGTAATGTATTCTTTGCCAGTTTCTGGTTGATTAGTGACTTGGGTAGTTTTTGCCTGTAAATGTTTGATACCACGTTCACACATGTGCAACAGAATATTGCAAAAACGATAGAAGTTGACTTCTCCTGCTCAGGAATATGGTAAAATTGTTGATAAAACTTGTTTGTTGTTGAAGAAGTGTACAGTTGTCTGCATTTGAACCAGATTTAGATACTGTATTACTTGTTAATTAACACATTTTACTTTACTGTTGTTTGAAAATCACACAACAAACATGATCAGATCTGTCTAAATGAGCACACGAGTGTAACACTAATGTTGAGTCCAGGCCAAATCACTTCACAGTATGCCCATACAAGTATGTTCTCTAAGTTTATGCAATTGACGCTTCTCTTCTGTCTGTTCGGTATTTTAGACCCATAGCTTTGATGACACATCCTAGGTTAGGAGCAAGAAGTTTTTGTAACCTGAGAAGCTAAAAATGGACGAGAGAAATAAAGCAAGGGGGTAAAGTGCACTTCATCTGCAATAAGAAATTTCAGAGGTCTGGGGCTCTCAGTTGTCTCATTCTCTTCCAAGAACACTTCTCCTTCCTGTTTCACCTCTGGCATGACGCCCAAAGTACCCACAAACCACGGAGGCCACCGCCGAAAATACACAGATGGTAATTTGCACTACATTTCAATACGACAACCACTATTATATATAGCCCTGCTGTCTGAACCCTGATCCTCACTGAGAATATCACCTCACCCCAGACTGTAACAAAAAGATGGGCACGTTATGCCTTTGTCACAGACTGCATATTAGACAGGATACCACAGATAGTTGGCACTGAAGCCCACGTTTACGATTCAGAGATTTTCTCAATGTTATGATAGTGTAAAAAGAACCTTGGTCCATAAACGTGATTTTTTCCCCCCAAGAGATCAGATAAACATCTGCGTATGATTAGTGTTAAAATAGGCACAAATTTCACCTGTCAAACGGAACATCCCAGATCGTACATGTACAGTATTTCATTGTTTTACTGTTACATGAAACAACACCACCACAACCAGAGCTTGTGGCATTTGTTTGAGCATCAGTTGATAACATTTGTACATCGCTTACTCAAAGCATTTGTTTATTATGCCAACTCACACCTTCAGTACAGCCCCCTTTCCAAACTCAGCCATGGAAAACAGCTTTTTTTCAGCAATATGTTGTAAAACCTACCTGGTGTGTTATGTTAAGTACAATGGGGTTTTTCGAAAAACAGTACAATGTAGTTGTTGATACAGTATTTAGTTTTATCGTGGCTGTTAAAGAACATCACTTCTTTTGAGCCTTAGGTGTTTGTGGAGTAAATGTCATGGCTTGACAGACGAGGCGAGTACTTCCAGTACTGCAGACATTTTGACAAAGCAGACGTTACAGCTAGAAAGTTTAAATAATGACTTTACAAGAGAGGGTTGTTGAGTTTTATGAATTACAAGGTTAAATACCTGATCTGCCTCTCTCAGCAGACACACCCCCAGCATTTGAGAGCAGAGTGTATTGCAGAGAGGATTTTATTATCGGCTTGAAACTTACATTTATCCACTTGCAGATTTATTAAGTCATTCAAATTTGGCCAAGTGGTTATTAACACATCTTCTTGCAGTGTAACAGTTTCGAAACACATATTTATTAATGCTTTACCTCAATCTTATGTTTGTAGTCTTGTTATGAAGCTGAAATTAAGAGGAAACGAGATGAAGGGATGCATGTACAAGCTGGGCGAAAAAGCACATGTACAGTATATGAAGGAGATCAAGGAAGTGAGAGATTATGGAAAAGGGAGGGGAAGTGATCCTGATCCAGTGTGTCCCAATTAATGGAATTACCTTCCTCCTCGGGAGAACTGTTAGTCATTTGCAGAGACCTGAGCTTGCCAGTAGAGCATCTCTCCCACCATATTGTCCAGCAAGCACTAATAAGGCAGCCCTGACCGCCGGGCGCGCTCATTAGCATAGCCCCGCGGCTGTGGCAACCCCCGCCAGGGCACAGCCGGACACTTAATTACTGCTGCAGCTCCTTCACTACATTCATACTCACCTCCTTCCTTCCTATGTCCTCACCTACTGCCCTACCTCCTTAACCCACCCTAAACGCATCATGCTGTCACTCCTTTCAAAGATGGGGAAACTGTAAGGCTAAACATATTGGTGATGTAAATGTGATTACTTTAGTCCTGCTATATTTAGGCAGTCTTTTATGTTATTTCATTTTTTTATGGCTTTGTGGTCAACATCTTTGCGATTTAGTGACTTCCAGAATTGCACTACCTCTCTTCGTCTGCTTCTCCTCCCTCTCTCTCATTGCTATATTAGCTCTTGGGCATGACTCTCCTTTTGACATCGGTACAGTATTGATGCACCTACGTCCGGCCTTAATCGGCTAATGGCCTCTTCTTCTTTCCTTCCTAGCCAAATCAACCCCTCCCTTAACCATCTCTCTATCTGTCCCTTCCTTTCTGCATCCTCTCCCCGTTGCCTGTCCAGGCCTGAGGTCAGTGAGGCCAATTTTCATGCGTGGCTAAGTCACAGAGTAGCTTTGTGTGTATGTGAGCATCAGAGAAAGTATGTTAGTCAGCAGCCTTACACAAGTCATGTGGCGTGTGACCTCTTGATTTACCTTTACTCCAGTCCCTTGCTCATCTCTCTCTTCTCTAAATCGCACCTCCGTCTGCCAGCGATCATTCTGTGTGACAAGGCTAGCAGAAGGCTGGACGGCTCCTTTGCTGAACTTGTATGTGCATGCACACCAATATACATGCACTGTTTGTCTGACCTAGAAATGGTAGGGCCAAAGTAATTCTGCCAAGTTCACAAATGGAGATTGTTGACAACACTGCGTGGTGGAACGGTGAACAAGTCCACTACCTGAACTGTCCAACTGTTTTTAGCTGTTGTTACAAGCTGGGAGCTCCCTAGCTCAAGTCAACACAAGGAACTGATTTACAAACACACGGTCAAGTTACTGAGGTGCCAAATAAAAATATTTTAGTTGGTCAGCGTATCTGGTAAAAATGATTAATTGAGGCCAGTGTTCTGGCCTTTTGGCCCTTTCCTAATGTATATTTAGTCTGAACTTTGCTTTGCTTTGTTACAGCTCCCTCTTTGTCTATACTGTGGCGGTGCTATATATCTGTGTGGCCCAGAGAGAAAATCCCCTGCCGCTAGACCACTGAATCAGCCCTGTGTGAGTGATAACACATCCAGACTGCTGAGCACCCCGCAGCTGTTTGTCTCAACATGCAAGTCATCCCCGCCATTACACCACTAAATGGTTCCCTTTTAGTGGCAGACGCTTGCCGCCCGGCCCATATCTCCATGCCTCCATCACTGGGGGGTGGGGGCTGCAGTTACTGTCATCGAGCCAGGCTCCATACCGGAGGCAAATCAGTTGAATGTGTGACACAAACATGCAGTGGTGGAGGTCTCCAACATTATACTACATGTGTGGCTAGGTATTTGAAGTTTATGCGTGTATACGAGCGCATATGTTTGTTTATGTGCGTGTGGTGGGCACACAGCAGCGTTCGCAAGTACAGAACCGAGACGAAGCCCTTTGGAACATGGGCCAGAGACCGTGACCTTGGGAAATGTCATTCCGCCCACGGGGGTGGCTCGCCTGTGACACACAAAGCCATGGTATTGGAGTGCATCAGTGTGGCAGAAGCCTAGTGGTGTAGTGTTGCGTTCAGCTGAACCTAACCCTGAGGTTTAAGAGTGAACCTTGGAAGCAAGAGAGTTCAGCCTCAAAGCTGAGACCTTGGGTCAGCAATCTAGCGATTTCCCTCTAACCACATTACAGCCATTAGTGGCTCTTGCTGCTTTTCACATGTCACATGGAAATGGGTCAAGCCCTGCCCTGCATGACTCACTGGTGCTTTCTCCCTCTTCCTCTCCCCATTCCTGTTAACACTACCCAGGTGCCAAAATGTCTTCAAGGAGCACGGAAAATTGGGTTCACAATCTGCACATTTTCATTCACCTTTAGAACAGTGTGAAGAAATGAGAAGGGTCAGCAGGCTCTACCTTTTTTCTTTGTTTAGTGAGTTTATTGTCTTATTGCTTATTAAGGGTCAAGCATGCTTTATGTAGAAGGCCGCAGACTAGCTCCTCAACAGAGGAGTGTGCAGTCGGTGTGTTCACACTCACAAGCCTCATTGTTGCTCTTTGACAAGCAAGCGCTGTGGCCAAGTCTATGGCAGCACAGGAAGGCTGTTGTAGAAGAAGAATTTTAAGATGACCTTTCTGACAGTTCTGCCTCATAAAAGTTCCATGCTTGAATTCAAGATCATTTGTGTCATTACCAGGATGTGTTACGTGTTGTGTTCTGGCACCTTCTATTTTCTGACTTTTTTCATTATGTGGTTCTGTAAAATATTATAATGTTGTAAGAGGACTGTATGTTTGAGCAGAGATGAAGATGCTCAGAAGTGTGTGAACTCTGTTTGATATCTGTTGCAGCAGAAGAGCGCTGGTCATAGTCGGTTGTGATTGTGGACACCTTTTGTGGGCCGCAGTGATCCACACTGGTCAGAAGTCGGCCAACTAATGATCCCAACAGGTTGCCAGGCCATGTTGCTTGGCAACTATTTTGCCCATGTCTGTAAACAGAGAGCAGACCCATTTGGTGTTTTTGGGGTCGCAAGGGTGAAGAAACATTTGGTGTATGTGGATATATGTAGATTGGTGATAGTCATTCTGAATCATTCATTTATTGCCTCATGTTTTGCAACCGTTTAAATCCCAGTTTTCTCAGAAATCTGAGCCAATCTCAGCCACTCTTTATCAGATGTTTTGCGAGGTTGTGTACAATAACCCAGGGAGGAGAAAAAGCTCAGTTTTGGCATTTTGTTCTGCCCAGGCTTGGTGCTTTTGACATATTCTTATGGAGGTTTGTTAATATGTATCAGGAATATTCACTTTTCTTTGTTCGCCCTTGTCTGGCAAGCTGTAATGTTTTGCTTATGAATATTGATACATGAAGTGTATATTAATGACCCTTGGTGACCTTAACCCTATCCTTATTGGCTCCCTGGTGGTATCTGCAGGCTCATGAATATTAATCTAGTTCTGTAACCTCCATTACCCTAATCTTTGCTGTCTAGCCTCCCAGAAGGACCAGTTGTCATGGTAACCCCTTTACTAGGCTCTTCCAGACCAAGGGTGGGAAAAATATGGTTAAAAAAACGACATAAAAATCTGAAATACTTAAACATCTTGAACGCACCTTCTGGAAATCCACTATTATATAAGAAATGTTGAATTTGTGCTTGCAGCATCAAATGTTGACTTGGGTCTCAGGCAGGTACCACATGATACAGTTCAACTGTATATATGAAAATGAAGTATTAGAGAAGAAGGCAGAGGTAATATTAAACAAGTGCTAAATACCAAAGCTTATTTCCAATAAAACTACTACAAAAATGACTATGAGTAGTAATTGTTTCATGTGAACAGTTGCTGAATATCTCTGAAATTATAAGATAGCAATGATAATACTTGCACAGCTCTTATAGTGTATGTTTTGTTACTTTCCAGATGTGGACAGCAATGAGGAAGGAGGGCCTGATAGCAGTCCTGTGGAAGAAGAAGGCTGGTTTGGGAATGCTTCTGACACACGTTCAGAGTCCTCATCCTATGGAGACACCCAGGATGAGCTCCTCCAACCCAGGGGCTCCTCTCCCGATGACCAGCCTGGAGTTGGTGCAGGGTCTGGGGAACACGATACCTGTGGAGGTGAGAGCTCACTTGTCCATCGTGCCTCTTTGGAACTTCTTGGACTGGATGGAGGTGCATTCTCGGCCCAGGACACGCTCTCCTCAGTGGTGACATCACTGTATGGCGAGGCAGCATCCCGTGCCCTGGGAAAACCACTTAGCAGCAACCTACGGCGCCTTCTTGAGGCAGGCTCACTCAAACTTGACACCGGGGAACTCCTGGGTCGGTCATCAAGGGGAGGTGCTGGAGGGGAGTCTCCCCCTATAGGTCTAGCTCCACCCTTGACCCTCTCCCCGTCTTCCCACCATGCCCAACAATTAAGTGCTCTTGCCCGAAAACTGGCCAATAACAGCAACAGTGGCTCAGCCTCGCCTGCCTCCTTGGCACCCTCAGTCACCAACATTAAGCAAGAGCCCCATGACCCCTTTAACTCTGTCACCCCTAGCAATGGCAGTGGCTTTGTATGGGCAGGTGTTGCAGATAAATGGCCACCAGCCAGCTGCTCCACGCCCTGCGGCTCTAGCCTTTCTCCAGACTCTGCAATCCAGAAGTTAAAAGCAGCAGCAAATGCTGTACTGCAAGATAAGAATGCTGTGGCGTCCTCTTCAACAACATCTTCCTCTTCCTCCACCTCAGCCTCATCCACAGTGCCCACCCTGGGAGGGAGTGGTCGAGGAGATGACATGGTGCGCTTTGATGCCTTCAACTCTCCGTTTAGCCCGCAGTCAGCTAGCTCCACCCTTGCTGCACTTTCCAAGAAAGTCAGTGAGCGGACCCAAGCCTCATCGACGGCCAGTGCTGCTACTGACCACCCAACCCCAGCAAGTTCCTTTCTGTCACTTGTGTCAATGACCTCCTCTGCTGCTTTGCTCAAAGAGGTGGCCGCTAGGGCAGCAGGGAACATGCTGGCAGAGAAGAAGGAGGGTTCCCCCTTGGCAACTGCTGGGGTCCTCCAAGAGGACGTGAAGCCCCTGCTGGACAAGAACCAGAAGGCCCCTACACCCTCCACGCCCACCCAGAGCTTAGAGTTGCTGTTGCCCTCAACACCAAAGGGCAGAGGCAAACCTAACAGTCAAGCAGGTAATCAAAGCATTTAGATTCATGTAATACTAGATGCTTGATGTTATTAATAGTAATGACACCAATACGAATACGAGTAATAAGAGTAGAGTTAATTTAATTTGTGGAATATTTTGATTTTTTTTCACTTAAAAGTTATGCACTTAAGCTCAAACATGGTTGTTTCAAGGAAGTAAAATAAGCATATATTACAATAGATACAACAAATATGCACTGGACTTCATCCCCTTTCTTTAAAGCAATTGTACAAATATTTGCTCCATCGTTATACTTCTGCCCATGAATCCCACACAAAGGAAGTAACACTACTGATACGATGCAAAACTGTGCAACTCCAACCTCTAAACAAAGTCATTTCTGTCATTGTATAGGAGTAGCAGGTTCAGTTGCCAAAGCACTGTCAAAAAAAATCACAACTCTGAACTTCATGACATGTTTTCTCTAGTTTTGTAATGGTTTTGTTCTCACCTCACTGGCGCTGAAGTAGCGAGTAGTGTAGCCTCAGCCTAACTGTCAGCCGAGCAGAAAGCATAGCCAAGAGAAAACAGCCCTGGCTGGCCTTGTAGTCTGGGAAATGGTCTGTGGGCTCGACGGGGGGTTCCGACTGAGACCTCACTGCCTTCCCAGACCAACTCGTTTGTGCTCGGATGTGCGTGCTGCCAAAAGGGGGCTGTCAGTGTGTGCTCTGCACAGTAGGGAGCCCTGGAGTCCATATCCATCTCGGCAGCCTCCTCCTGGCTTCAAACCCCACTAACCAGAGCCCTCTGTCCTGATCAGCACAGCAGACTTAAGGCCAAACACATCATACTTTCCACTGACTGGATACAGATGCGTGCACACTCTGCCGTTCTCTCCCCCCTTCTGCTCTCTCTCTCCTCTCACGGCTACTCACAGTGGCCGTGCAGTATGTTCTGTGTACTCAGATGTAGACATGTAACCTAAACAAGGGTGCACAAAAAATATCTCACTCTTACACAGGGAGAGAGAAAGCCTTAAAGTGCGGCTCTTACTAAGTAGCCTGTAGGGAGAGCAGAATATTTTCAGGGAGATGGATGAGTACTTTTGAGGGATTGTGTCGCAACCCCGCCAAATCTAAAATGGCTGGATCAAATTGACTTCAGACAGATGAGGCAGTTGATGTAATATTCTGTGATCTGCATGCTAAAAAGGGGGTCTGCTGTAACCCGTGAGCCGTCAAGGTCGAACGGCGCTGTAAAAATGCAGGTAGTTGTTTGGTCGCCAGACTGAAAAATGTGACCTTGATTATTGACTGTCATGTCTTGTTTTATTGTCGTCCCCTGCCAGTTCCATTATTACTGTATTGTGCTGGTATGTTCTGCACTTTGTATATGTAGCCAGCTCTGTCCTTTGTAAAAACATGGCTGTGGTTACATAGGAAGCAGACATGTTAAGTAAGATAAAGGCACAAAACACATGCATTTCCTCTCTGTTTTATTTCTGCTTCACTTGCCTCAACTTAGAGTAAGCAGAAGTCATTTCTGCTTTGTGATCTCTGCTGTGTTTGGAGAGGCTGGGCCGCAGATGGCAGTTTATTGTTGCAAATAGGCAGTCTCGAGGTTTTACACCTCAGGTCAATGAATGGCTGAGCACAGTAATTTCACCAAACACTGATTACCAGATGTTTTTCAAGGAACGGCATTGGAATACTTATGAAGCCATCCTGACAGGCCCTTGTAGAATTTGTAATGCAATCATGCCTCTTTCTAATAAGACCAATTAAACAGTAATGGATGCCAGATATGAAGCCAACAACAATAATCGAGATACTAAAACATGCTTGAGTTTTTACTTCCATTGTTCCATTGCTTTCAGCTGGCATTTCCCCTGATAGTTTTCCCAATTAGGTGTGAAGACACAGACCTGTGGATACCGTTGTCTGCATTTTGATAGGCATTGTTTTTTATCTCCTTGCGTTTATAATGCATCTTGAATGTTCTATGTAAAAGGCAATAATAACATGCAATTCCCTCAAGGCTCACCTGAGGATGGTGGGAAACCATTCCAGTGTCCTGTGTGTGGACTGGTCATCAAACGCAAGAGCTACTGGAAGAGACACATGGTCATCCACACAGGCTTGAAAAGCCACCAGTGTCCACTGTGTCCCTTTCGATGTGCTCGCAAAGACAATCTCAAGTCCCACATGAAGGTGAGAGGATTTATATGACCCACTATATAATATTTAATCATCACTGATTATGGCTCTTGTAATGCAATTAACATGAAAAGACATGCATGCTTTACTTAAAGTGACACGTGTCACTGATAAATATACTGTAACTATAATGAAACAAATGGTTCTCTGTTTTTATTTTTACATCCTGTGATGCTACAGAGAAGAAGTGGCTTCTCACGGAAACCTGTCCTCTTTCCCCAGGTACATCAGCACCAGGACCGGGGTGAGACTTTTCAGTGCGAACTTTGTCCCTTCACCTCCTCCCGTCACTTCAGCCTGAAGCTTCACATGCGCTGCCACCAGCACTTCCCTCGCACAGACGTTAAGGTGAAAGAGGAGCTCACCACCGACACGGAGGGCGAGGGGTCCCTGATAGGTGATAGTGGCTCCACGGACATAAGAGGGACAGAGGTGTCCCCACTGCACTCAGACACTCGGCAGCAGATGTCCCCACCAGTTGAAGTGTCCTCCAATCATGTCCACATCAAGGAGGAGCCACAGGAGAGAGACCTGTCTGTGCTTTCCCCCTTTAGCATTTGCAGGGACCGTCCCAGCAGCAGTGCCAACTCTCTGGACCTACCTGGAGTTGGGCTTGGAGTTGGGGTCAGATCCAGTCCCAGTGGTCCAACCACAGCCTCCCTCTTTAGCCCCGACATAACTACCAAGACGGCTACTGATCTGCTTATGAAACTATCAGGTTAGCAAAATTTTAATATCTATTTTCCTGTTCAGTAGCTATGAAATAGAGTCTACTCTGTGGCTCAAAATAACAAAAATTGTTAGTCACTGATTAAAGTGTGTTTTTTAATTATTTGTTAATCCACTGGTCTGTAAAATATAAACAAATGTATAATTTTAGTATAATCAAGAACCAGCCCGAAATTATTCTACACTAAAAATTCAATTTCCGTGTAGTCGAATGATTTTAAAAGTGTAACACCAGCAGGACAATAATTCTTCTTTATTGCCAAGATTTAAAGCTGCCATTGTCCAAAAGCAAAAAGTATGTCATTTTGAAAAATACTTGAAAAAGCAACTTTCACAGACACACTACAAGCTTGACTTGTGTACTCCATAATTGTTTTGTTTATTGTACTCTTCTCTCAACTTGACTTTATAAATCCATTTGCACTTTTCTTCAAAGCATTTCACTTCTTCAGATTGAACGTGAAGTCATCCATTCTGATCTCTAGTTAGAAGTTATCTCCCATTTGCTTAGAGTTATTGTTTTGATCCTTAACTGTCACCAGAAATAACATTCGTAAGAAGTATAAACTGTTTTATGTTTATCTTTTCAGGTCAAGGCCACAGTTTGTCTCTGTGAGGTCTTTTTAATGGATTTTAAAACAATGGGAGCCTAAAATGTCTACGAGTTAGATCAACTATGGAATGAATAGACAGTTTTACTTCCTAACAGTTACAAGTCAGTTGTTTAGAATTTTCATAAGCATCAGAGTAGGAATAATTGTAAATCTCACTTATTCTTTGATCCGTGAGTTAAACAGGTAGTGTGTTGTAGTAGTGTGTGTTGTGTAGTAGTATTGGGCATGTTAAGGATATCAGACATGCCTCCACTTGTACATGGGTTTATTCACAAGCAGTATTTCCCATGAGAATGATGGAAGTTTTAGCCTTTTCACAACTCGTAACTGGTAACACTGGTTAGGACAACATCCAAAGAATTCACCACTTTACACTTAGGTTTTTTTTGTCTGCTATGTTTTAAGGCTTTATTAACCTGACATCTAAATATTGCTTGGATAATGGCGAACAGGAAAAACCAAAGATCGTCTGTGCACCATCATGATCAGCAAAATCAGAACAGAACATTGATAGAGTCGCTGTTCAATGTTCAGAGTTGTTCACCCAAAGTTATGTCTCTTGTCAATATAGTCCTTGTGCTCCAAATCTGAGACTTCAAGGCATGAGTAATATGGGTACATATTATTATCTAAAAGTGAAATTGGAAATAAGGACTGGTAATAATACAGCTGCTCTACTAATACTTTTTGTTTGTTAGTGCTTATTTGTGTCTGCATCTCAGATCTAATATATCTAATATAGCTTATATTTTATCATTGGTAAAGTTGCAGTGTGACATGAACTTGTCCTCAGCTTTGCAAACTAATGATACAGCAGTATTTAACTTGACAAACATGCTGCTCTAAGGTATACTAGGTCCAGACTGTGTTTAGATGCATTTCACCATGTTGCAAAATATCAAAGGATGAGCCTGGAGACCATGGCAAGATTGATGGAGAAAGGTTGACCGAGGTTCAGCTTCGGGGTCAAGGCTACGGCTGCCACTCTTCTACTTAATGCTGTGTAATTAGATTGAGATCTTGAGTAAGGATGGGAGAAAAAACCCTGGGAACATTAGATTAATTAAAAATTTATGCATAATTCATAATTAAAAAGGAATTCATAATTTGAAATGATTAGCGCCCTCAGCACCATCCTGTGACCCTGCCAGGATGCATAGGGACTGGGCCTGCTTAGTTAACTCCCCCTCGATCTAGTGTGGCCCAGCTCCACACGGATGCCCCCTGGGTCCCAGTCGAACTGCACTCCCAGACTGCACAATCAAGCCCTGGCAACTCCCAGAGGAGCCAAGATGGCTCCTTGCAATGTCAGTCCAGTGTCAAGTGGCGGACATCTTAGTCAGGGCATCATTCAAGAGGAGGATATAAAAAGGCAGGACGAGAGGATGTTGAACTTGAATGCATGATGATGGTTTTAATGAATACTGCTTCTTTGATCACAAAGTTCTCCCTTTGTCGGGTGGCAGAGTTAAAGATGGAGGGTTATGGAACTGAGAAGAACCATGCTCAGATCTTTGTGAGACTTATCCATGCCACAGAACAGCCAGGGAGGAAGAGGTGAGGAAGTTTCTCCTGGGACCTCTAGACTCTATTTCTCTTGACCTCCCTGCCAACCCAGATTGAGTGTGTACATGAGCAGCTCATCCCTCCTGCTTTTACACTGCTGTCTCAGTGCCTCAATCCCACAAGACCTATGGGGGGTGGTGTATAAAAAGCTGGAGAGAGAAAGATAAGAAAAGACAGATAAAGTGACAGCAAGTGAAGGAGAAGGAGAAAGAGGCAAAGGGGGAGTTGCATTCAGTTCCCCAGGCATAAAGCCAGTGAACTCTTCCTGACCTCTGACATAATAAGCATATCATTTTTTGGGTTGCCCTGCTTTCCATTGAGTGTTATACTGATACCCTTTGATTTTTATTCTCACATGCTGACACAACCGTTAGCTATACAGTGTGATCCACATTTTGATTCAGGAGATGAAAGCCACCAAGGCGCTTTGAAATGCACAGCCCCTACCCTGTGCCCAGTGGACCCCGAGTTAATAATGACAGTAGGCACTGCACACCCTCCAAACACCACCCTCACCCCCCGCTGTGGTGACACAGGCACAACGAGCTTGACCCTGGCTGGGTGTGAATAATTGGCATGCAGGGGGTTGTGGGAGGTGTTGCATCTGTCATGATGCTTCTGCAGTTGTCTTATTTATCTTTGTCCTGGGAGATTTTCTCGCATGCATTGCTTTGTTACTGTGGGCTACTTTAGAGCGTTTTTATGTTATTTTGCTGTTTCATGTCAGTATTTTAGTCAAAGCCTTTTTTGAGATGTGCACTGCAACTTTTAACCTATTATAGCTGTACTGTATGCAAATATCCAAATCAGCTGGAGCAGGCATTTAAAGGGTTTTACCTTGTGAGCTTCTTTGTGAAACCCGTGTAATAGTGCAGGAAATTATCCAGAGGATTCAGAACAAGTTAATGGTTACATATCTATTAGGCAACTGGTACTGTCTTTATTTTCTGTAAACAAAATACTGCAAATTCCACTGCTTAGTTGTCTGATCAGGAGTCATGATGCAATAGAATCTCCATGCGGCATCCCTATCGTTTTTGTACTGCTGGATTCAGAAGCATCATAGCGTAGATGCACTTAGAGTGCGTGGCATTTGTTTTTTGACATACAACGACACAGAAATGTTTTGTCTGAGTGAACATCTAGATCTACAATCTCTGTCACTTACTTTCCAGCTCTGCATGAGCAGATACAGGCAGGCCTTTTGTGTGTGACCTCTGGTCCATACATCCCCACTGCAGCCATCAGTATCACTGTCCAGTGTCTAGCACACTGTCAGCTATTGTTGGGTTCTCAACCTGCCCTACGTAGCCCTGTGCTTTTTTTTTCTCCGGGAGAAAACAGCAGCCAATTGTCAGAGGGGGAGCAGGCCGGCGTGACAGAGGTGGAAAGCTAATGAAGTTATTTGACGGCAGCCCTGGCCACGGAGCGAGAGGTGAGGCAGAGTGGACAAGCGCCTGGCAGCGAGACGGATGAGGCGCGAGAGAGGAGCGTGGCGAAGGGGAGAGAAACGGGAAAGACAACAGCGATGGAAGTAGTGTTGGTGGCAGGTGTCAGAAGGGTGTGATAACATGGAGACAAACTGATAGTATCGTCAGCCCTGAGCTACACAAGTAGCCTTACAGTATCATGCACAGGGACTGACATTGGCCGGAGTATGTATTCTCACAGGCAGGAAGCTCACAGAAAAGAAGCTCAGTCACCCACAGATGCCCATCTCGTTCTCAGATCTGTGCTCACTTCACAAGATGATCTGCCAGAGACTGAATGCTCATGATGCCATTGAGATTGTGAAATTCTGACAGACAAAAGGCTGAAGTGTAAGCTTGGCATTGTAAGCTGAATTGTTCATGTTGGTACTGTGTTCTGGCTTTTTGTGTTATAGAGCTATCAGCTTGGAGGAATAAAAAAGTTGCCATTGGATTAGGCTATTAAATATTTCATTGGACTCTGTAACATAGATTCTGAGTGAAAATACACTCTATTTATAGCGCCAATCCAAAAGTCACTGGCATGGTTTGACTTTGTGTGAGTGCACGTCCTGAGGTTGTTTTTGTTCTCACGAGGCCACAGAGGAGAAGAATTTGAGAATCCCAAGTTTGCATTGAGACTGTATTTGTTTACTGTATCCGTGGCTTATATGTTCTGAATGTAGCGCAAAGTAAGGATTTCTATTAAGAAGTCAACAAGTATGTATCTGTGTAAGTAAATGTTATAGTGTATTTTTATGTGTGTTTGTAAAGCAGTGACCGAGTGTGCTGTTCCTGTCTGATCCGACATGGCCCAACACGCTTCTAATTAGAGGACGTCCTTCCAGGTGCTGACCAGGTTATACTTAGCCTGCCCGCTGACATCTGACGGTCTGACATTTCCAGCTGGTGCTGTGTGTGACCGTGCACCACTGCCCCTGAACTTTAAGGTCACTGTTCCCCACCTCCTCTGCTCTCCGCTCAAACCCTTCCTTCTCCCTCACTTGAACTGCAGCCCTAGTCTTCTTTGGTGTGGTTCTGTGGGAGTGTAGCACTACGCGGGTGTTCAAACGCCAAAACCTGGCCCCTTTCCTGCCCTGTGTCCCATGTCCCTCAGCCCTCCATCCCTCTGGCATAGATCATCATTAATCAGAGGTGCTGGAGCCAGCACAGATTGATGATGCGGGTAGGGGGTGGCATGTCTGTGGCATTAGAGATGTTAGGTGAGACAGTAGGTTGAGGTGCAGAGCAGATCTCTGCTGGGGCCAGAGGAGACTGGACAGCACTCTGGACAAGAGTGATAGCCTCGGTTAGACCCATGGCCCGTGTGTGTGTGTGTGTGTGTGTGTGTGTGTGTGTGTGCGTGTGTGAGTCAGCTTGGTTGTACAAATTGTTTGTCTGTAACTGTACACGTGTCATGGCTTGCATCAAAACAGAGAGATTTTGGTGCCACACCTCTGTTTCACATATGGAGGTAAATCTGCTAACATCCCATGCTGCTTTTCGGCTGTGGGTCTTTTAGTGTTTTGGTGACATAGTGGAGCTCACCCAGTTGTCTATTATTATGCCTAATCAAACCCCAGTGTTGCTCCAATTCTAACTTTATACAGTAACATCTTCTTACCCCGGAGCAGCGGTCAAAGCGGTTCTAGAGTCTCCATTTTCCTCCTCCAGTATCTCTTCACCCACACTTTGTTATAGGAAACCAAGCCTGTGACCATAATCCTTTACGCCCTTGTTTAACTCTTGTCTACATCACGTTGTACTGCTAAATTAGCAAACATCCCGGTTTATCCATCAGCCGTGTGCTGAAAGCAGCGTACATCTGATGTGCGTACTATACTACGTCACGTCGGATGTGAAGTGTGATGCCACAGAAATGATGCCCGGACCAATGTGAAATGAATACTGTGGTGTCCTTGAGGCAGTTTTTTTTCCAAGTCTGGTGTAAATAGGCAAACATGTCTTAAATAACAGGCCACCTCGTGACTGATGTGAACATGACGAGGCTTCTGTATAAAAAATATCATATGTGCAGTTTAAGCTTCACTGTAGCAACAAAGTTTAGCTTTTTGACTCGTATGTGTGGTTTAGCTTAAGCTAAACAACTAAAACATTGCAGAGACTAACATGACTTTTGATACATATTGACTTTATGATTTATCAGAATTAAAAAGGAAATGACAACGTAAATACACACAATGCATCCGGAAAGTCACAAAGCACTAAAACAAATAGTTTTAATAGTTTTTAGTATTCAATATTGTTAAAAGATGTATTGTTTGATTAAAAACAAAAAAATTCTTTAATGGCAAAAGCCTGCACACACAGGCATGTGGCAGGTATTTAAATCTGCCAGTCCACTTAGTGAAGTACTTGCTGTTATAATTTGTTTTGAAAAATGGCAGCGCACACCTGTAGTGAATCAGGTAACAGTAATGGACAACCCATGGTTCCCATAGTTACAGTAAATGGAGATTCCAATAATCATTACATTATTATTATTATTACATTATCATTAGACCACTAGACTATATTTTAAAGTGTATTTCTACAACTTATTACAATGTTTTATAGTCCTTTGAACGTTCAGCAGTTTTCTAAGCTATGGTCTGTGTTAATCATAATTTTAGCAGAGTGTAGTGGAATGTGCTAAAAGACACAGACCAGCTTGCCCTGCTGTTCTTTTCTTGGCGGCTATCGGAAGTTGCACCATGTCTAATTATTAATTATTCATCTAAGGCGGATTAGATGTGGCCCAGTTTCTCTTGAAGATGACTTTAGAGCAGAGGGATCCATGTGACGGTTCACTCCCTAACCTAGGGTACACACTGCAGCGATGGCAGATAAGGCTTCAGCTGATTGCTATCGCGCTACACAGAAATACAGGACTTAATTCATGTCGTTACGTCTGAAGAGGATTCGGACGGTGTCAAAGGGAAGTAGGGATAAGAAAACCAGATTTAAAGTAGAATAGTGCTAAGAATAAAGTGCATAGAAATTAATGGGATGGGAAGGGGGCAGTGTGGCGGAGAAAAGAAGGAGAGGAACTGGGAATTGGTTGAAGACGCCCTAAAGGCTTAGTGGGAAGGACAGTTATGAGGTTGCAGCCTTTCTGCAGGCCCAAAGAACGCTGTGACAAGAGACATAACTGTGGTGTTGTGGCAGCAGGGCTGTGAAATCCCACTTCGGACCATTTTATCGTTCACTCTAACTTGGATGTTCATGTATAATAAGTTATGATGTGAGTCCTTGTCACTCATGTTAAGCTCAATGTTCTTACGTTATTATAGCTCAGCGTT
This sequence comes from Macropodus opercularis, assembly GCA_030770545.1. Classification (NCBI taxonomy): domain Eukaryota; kingdom Metazoa; phylum Chordata; class Actinopteri; order Anabantiformes; family Osphronemidae; genus Macropodus; species Macropodus opercularis. Next base: position 5,558,598 of record CM061089.1, read on the forward strand.
ACAGCGTTCACTTTTCCATATATTGGCCAGAGTTGTATTAGGTTTCTCTCTTTTTCCTCCCCCAGTTTAATTTCTGATTCTTGCTGTCAATTCTGTCTTCCTGCCTGCAGCGGCCAACCAGAGGGAGACACTCAAGTCTCCATTCCACCTGAAGGAGGAACCCAAAGTGGAGGAAGCGCTGAGCCCTAGACCGTGCTCCCAATCGCACAGTCAGATCCAGTCCAACTTCCCTGTAGCTTTCTGCCAGGATGGTCCAACCGGGGTCTCAACGGCTACAGAGCGCCCAGGGCCACTCAAACCAAGGGAAGAAAGCCCCATGGCTAAGAACAGCTTGCTGAGCCAGGACATCAGCGTGAAAGTGGCCTCTGAACTGTTGATTAAGCTTTCAGGTAGTGTGTACATTTACCTATCCATGTGCAGTAAGTTTGTGTTCAGATAGACTATGGGGTTAATGCAGTTACCGCAACAATTTTATCTGAATTTAGAACAACAGTATCTGTGGTGCTGACCTTGGATATCTGTTAGATGCATGTAGACCCATTTAAATATGCAAAACAATCGGATCACTATATAAAGAAATATGTCTAGTGAAGAACAGGCCACGCTTGCACCTTGTCATTGATGTTTTTGTGCTGGTCAGCTGCTTGAATTTCACATCAGCCAATAGTGTCTTGAGAGGTCAGGTGTAGCCCAGAGGTTATGGCACTGACTGCCATACAAGGGCTCTGTTGTCTTCTAGCATGGCACACCAAACCAAGCTATAATTGGGGGCTGCTCAAAGGTGAGCAAAGTGAAAAAACATATATGGGGAAATAGGCCTATGCTTTAGATAGCTGCAAAGACTTTAGGTTGTCTCTGATGATATTCAGGACGCTTGTCTTGACCCTTCATTTTCTCTTTACCCTTCTGGTCTTTCCAGTTTTTTTTTTCTGAAAGAAGTGATAGTTTTATTTTGTGTAGTTTTCTCTTCTTTAGTACCTCTACAAAACAAGGCCAGCGAATGCCAGATGATATACAGTATCAGCTTGCATTATTGAACTTAAACCCCATCCCTGACTTGCCCTTTGTTCCATTACAGACAGTTAAACAGTATGAGATTTGACACCCACCATGTCTTGACCTGTGTGAACTACTCTGACATCATCTACTGCAGCATGATTTAGCCTTTATAGCTTCTGGTTTGAGCTCTGTCAGAGTCTGTCCTCCTCTGACAGGGACTGTAGTTTACAAATGCTGGATTTAGTGGAAATGTGTTATTCGCATGTGTTCGCTCTGCTGTGAGCTGTGTCGTTCAGACGATTACAAATTAAATTTGCTGAAGTATATAGGAATGTGGAGGGTCCCAAAGCACCCGTGTTTATTCCCAACTTCAACAACTAATTGTAATACATGCTAACTGTGCGTTTTTTAATAGCTTTTTGTAGGTTTTAATTTTGTGAATCACTTTAGACTGATTTTCACATTGGTATCATTAGAGCACTAGAATTCTGCAGCCATAGACTTTACAATGTGACATACAGTACTTGTAAAAATATGCATCTATACTACTAAAATGGCAGTGTGATGGTGGTACAGTGGGGGGTTACTCCATCCACAGCTCTTCATCCTGTGCCAGAGTGTGTGCTTGACAGAAACCTCACACACACACATACACCCATTGCCATTGTTCTCTTTGGACCAACTGGTGTTCAGCGTGACTCATGTTGCCTGGGAGCTTGGTGGTACTACGTGCATGCAGCTCTACTGTCGGCCCCTGGGTCACATTTCCCCGTGTGTGTGCATGTGCTTTGTGTGTGTATAGAGGAAGACAAACGTGACATGATAACTCATTTAAAATAACAGACAATACCAATGGAAGCCATATTTTATTTCATCACCGTTATCCTTTCGTCTGCTATGTTTTTGCCATTTCCGATTCCTGCACTGATGTTATTCTGCCGGTTTATTTGGTCCTCAAGCAGCAGGCCCAGCGTTTATCCCCTCCCATCACTTACACTAGCTCTGCAAGGTTGACCTAGGTTAGGGAAAGATGCTGCAGCGTTCATCCGTCCGCTGGCTCCCTCTGCCCCCTCACACAGTTCTCGGAGCGCAGTGCCGTCCATTACCATGGCAACAGCGGGGGCGGTAGATGGAGAGGGCTGTCTAGAGTGACAGCCTTGACAAGAGTCTGGACCCTCAAATGACCCTGGGGGAAGGGAAGGAGAAAAGGATGGTGAGGAGGAAAGGAGAAAGCCAGGGAAAGGTCAATGCTGTTACAGTCACGTGTGATTACGGCCGTGAGGTTCAAGGGCATTCTACACAGTAACCCTGCTCTGTCCCCTGTTAAAGGTCATCTCCAGTACACAGTAACCCAGCAAGGATATCTAAATAGGGAAATCACATTGTAGAGTGTAGGCTAAGCATTTTCTTTGTTCAAAGCATCACTACTTGTCTGTTAAAAAGTGCTTATTTCCTCATTCTTGCTTGTCAAAACCACAAATGGACACAACCTAATTAAATTCTGCTGCGCATCCTTCCTCGTCCACGGTATTGGACAGTGGGGTTGTCATCATTACTGCCCATTGTGCTGTAACATGAGTTGCATCATCCCTTTAACTAGGTCAGTTCTTTTTCTTTCTCTCCTTCCCCCCTCTCTCCTCTCTTCCTTATCAAACACTGGTCTGTCGTGTTGACTCGCCTTCCTAGCGCTACCTCCCCCACATCTGCTTTAAACCAGGCTGCTGGTGTCTGGGGGCTAATTACGCCAGGCTAAATAGTCCCTGGCGCCAGCGGCTAACGTGTCCTACCAGATGGGCACTGGTGTTGCAGGGCAAGGCGAACATGGCGTCACAGGAAGAAAGGGGGAAGGGGGGGATTGCAGGGCCCTAGGTGGTGCCCTGGCAGACTGGCATCGTGTGGGTAACAGCCGTGCCACCCACTCACCATCCAGCCACCCTCTCTATAGGTGTGAAATCACACTTTGTACTCGCTTAACTCATTCCTCGTTCCTTGGGAACAGGCCTTCCATGTCTCAGGACATTTTACAGGCCCTCTCCCCTCTGTAGCGCTCGTTACTTAGCTAATAAAAGTTGCATTAAGCAATTTTGACCTCTAAGGAGCAAAAAGACCTCGAACTAAACTGACAGTAACACACAGCTTATGGGGCCTGATATTAGAAAACATTTACATAAAAACAAGGCCACATAGGTAGCCCTTTGGAGCCTTGTTTGTGTGTAAATGTAAGATTCATATTAGCTGGTGTTTTATCCTTCTGTCTGCCTATACATAGTTTTATACATTATTGTTTTTGCTGGGAATTAGCTGAATTTGACACAATATAGGAAATAGTGTGTTGATTTCTACATTTATTTATAAATTACATTTTCAGGAGAAATGGGAAAAATCCAAAAAGTTAATGACAAGTTTTTAAAAGTAACATAATTAATGTGCCAATCTGGTCTCTCCATCAGTAGAAATAATCAGCAACAGACTCGACATGTTTGCCTTTAATTTATAGACCAAGACATTATTAATGTGCACATTTTTATTAATCATTACCTAGAATATTTTATGTTTTCTTACTACTATTACCTTAACTATATTGATTAGACCTATACTGACGTTAATATACATAAACAGAGCAGGCAGAGTGAGAGAATACACACCTCCAGTGTCCTGCAGCTGGGAATATTTGAGTCATTCTTTTTTTCTTTTTTGTTTTTGCAACAGCCTGGTTGGCTATGCATGGGTTCCTTAACAGTAGTAAACACAGCAGATCATTGTGCATAATGGCTCTAAGCTTCCTTGCTACAGATACAGCGAGCACACATTGTACTGTACATCTCCTTGTGCCTTCAGGTAGCTGGAACGATTTCGCCCAGTAGAGTGGAAGGCGTTACAAAAGCATAAAAGCATTTAGACTAACACTGTGCAAGTCCAATAGCTGCAAAGCATCTTTGTTTACATTATTGTTTATTATTATGTAATCCCCTCATACCTCCGGCACAGACTTTTAGTGGACTAACATCACTGACTTTCTTAGACGCCTATCTCTCACAATTCTCCTCTAGGCTTTGCACTAGGGTTGCAGGGGACAGTAAGTGTTTTTTGACTCAAAGAATGTTTTAATTAATTGTCAAACTGACTAGTACCTATATAATTTGAATTATATGGGAATTGTTGGTTTCTTTTGCTTCCAAGAGATTAGATATTACCCAGAACCCAAGCAAAGGGAGCTCTGAAATAATAATAAGATTCATTATATTAAAAATGTATTAAAAATAAATGCAGTGTTTCCCCATTGAAGTCAAGATGTAATGCTTATTATTTCCTTGCCCTCACATGAAAGGATTCATGATTAACTCGGTATGGCTTATCACAGCGCACTGTCGAAGAAGTTCACCAGTTTATTATGCACACTGGCATTACTGTACAGTATTACTTAATGTTAAGCTCTGCACTGCTCTGACGGTGTCCTCACAATGCCCCCTCAATGTGACCGCTCGCTGACCTCTCTCGCTCCCACCCTCCATACACTATCTCCATATTCTGTCTCAAAGACTCCTCAGTACTGCCTATAGTTGTGTTTGTCAATTTTTATGCAGACGTCATTAAGTGGATCTTTGAACCAGTCGCTTTTTTATTTGTCCTTTTTGACCTTATATGACAAAGTTTCGTAGTCATGGGTCAGCTCTGGCTTGTGCCCAATGCTTTTAGTTTAGCACCGCTTTGTAAGGGCCATATCTGGCTCCTTATGGACAGTTTATCAAGCACACTGCTCTAGAGTCAGATGTAGCTGCAGTTTGCGACTGTTGGAAGGCTGGACTACTGAGAGGTAGCTGGTCGAGGATCAATTGTAGCAGCAGCTGTCTGTGAAGTCTGCAGGCAAGGCTGCTGTGGCTCCCACATGACATGCAGTCTCCACACTGCAGCCTTTGAAGCGTCTGAACTCTTCACCCCTGTCTGAGCAGGTCGGCTAGAGAGCAGGAGAATAGAGAGATTGAGAGAGAGAGGGATGGGGGCAGGGATAGAGAGATGTGGAATAACAGAGCAGGGAGAAGGGTAGACTACAATAATGGGAGGGGGAGAGGTGGAGAGGTTGTCATTTAGGCTCTAGCCATTCCTCATCCTTCTGTCCTCCCCCAGCTCTTCTCTCTCTCATCCTGCTTTCTTCTTCCCTTCCTTGCCCTCAGGTGTTCTTTTTCTGGCACTGTTTGACAGTTCTTTCCCTTTCTTTACCCTTCCTCTTTGCCTCTCCCACTGTCTTGTCTACCTCATTGCCTTTATGCCTTTAAGATTTTTTTCCTTATGCTTTCAATGCATCAAAAAGCAGCAGTAAATTGAGTTTGCATGCGTCAAATCACTAATGGTATGTGACTTTTTTGGTCCAAATGTAGGTTAGCTTGGGTCTCTACCTTTTTACTGTATATCCTCGGTGAAACAGGCTGTCACATCCACACAGATTCAAGTAGACACCTGAGGTCAAAGTTGATCACTAAAAACAGAACATAGCACAAACCCCAGTCACTTTCGTTCTGACTCAAAACTTGAGTAACACTGCATCAGAGGGAACAAGGTGTATACAGTGAATTAATAGTAGCTTGGGGTACAGGTACAGCTTACTTTACACACATCATACAAGTGTGCAACACGGTTGACATTACAAACCCCATGGAGCTCAAAAAAGAAGCTTCCATTCGGAAGTACTTTGTCTAAATGTCACCCGTAACCAACTAAGTTTAACCTACTTATTTCAGACAGATGTTACAGTTTGCACTTTTTCCCAAATCCCATGCTGTGAAAATTTGATCCATGTGCATCTGTTTAGGGTCCATCTCTCACATGCAGCATCTCCAGTTGTTACACCTAGTGGTCACCTGGTGTTTGTCTCTTTCTCCAATGAAACTTGTATGTAATGTCCAGATACTGGGTGGAACTGGAGCAAACCAAGTAGCGACTAGGCTGATATTCATCTTTTATACGCGTGCACACACACACACACACACACACACACACACACACACACACACACACACACACACACACACACACACACACACACAGAGATTCCTCCAGACCGGATTCTGTGGCCTAATGGCAGCTGGTGTATCACAGAGGAGGCTTCTGCACCAGAGGGGATGACACATGCGTGCACAGACGCAAACACTCTCACACTCAGGCGGACACAAGCTGGATTCAGGCAGACTGGGGGCTGCTTTTTATGGCTTCAGAACATTAGGTCACGACCTCGACCAAAAAGCCACGGCTGTTATCAGTGTGGGAGTGAGGCCATATTTTTATTTTTTTATTCTGTGACAGGTACTTTTGATCTGGACCGTGATGTGATGCTTTCAATATGGTGTGTTTATGACCTAACGTGTACTCTCTGTGCCGTGATCTCTCCATAAGGGCTCCCAGTAGTGGTGGTTCGACTAGCAGGCTTTAGTGTGCGCATGTATTTTTATGAGTGTGTTTTTGTTGCAGAGCCGTCCACTCAGCCTCTGTCGTATGGTGATCCAGGGATAGCAGCTCATGTGTCCCTTGGTTGACCCTTACAGTGCCGTGCCCCCTACTCCTCCTCCTCTGCTCTGCCCCTCTATCAGCCTCTCCTAGGTTACTCTTGGCCAACTCTGGCCACCTGATTAAGGGATTAGTGGGGCTGATGGTTGTCAGTGTGCCTCACATGCTGGCTACTACCAATAAACAGGACACCTGGACCTAGGGGGGAGACTGTGGGGTGTTGACACTTAGGTCTATCCACATGAACATTATAGGACTTTTAAGCTATTTGAGCTCACAATACATACACTAACTACGATATACTGTTAATCCAGTCTCCACACTGGGCTCGATCAGCAGACAAGTGGAGAATGTGAGAGGAGGGGTGGCAGGGTCAGCGCAGGGTTACCGTCTTGTATCTCCCTCCCTCTCTCAGCTTTCTCTCGCTCTTCTATCCTCCCAGTGCCCCTCCCACCCCTCCCGATGTGCTGCCAACTTCATATATCCCATAATCGTACTGAGTTGCCATGTCAGCAGTGCTGTATCAACCCCACTGCTTTGTCTTGCTCTCACTTGTCACTCTGTGTAGCCACTGCCTCGTGCCACTGCTGGAGTCAAAGAGCAGATACCTTCGATGTACTGGTCCTGTCAAGTTTTTATTCCTCCAAGCTACTTATTTATCACAGTGCACACCTGTTGTAGACTAAAACATTTAGTTTTCTAAACATAGATATTAAAGATCATCAAAGAACCTGTACCTGACAGCTCTATATCTCTGCAATAAAGAATCAGTTCATTTTTTTAGTTGTGTATGTTTTCCTTTCTGTCAGTGTTTAATTTGGTAGATGAGCTTGGAAAATTCCTACTGTCAACTTTTTTTTTTTGACAACTCGTTTCTCCCTCATCTTTTGAACTTAGTAGTCACCAATTTGGGCTATTGTTGACATTCATACAGCATCTAAAGTTGTGACATAGATTTATGATCATGTAGTGTGTTAGTTTGTTCCTGTTTCTCCAGTGAAACTCCATGAGATGGTGGAAACCAGTGTGAACTCTCAGTGGCCACTTGCCCTGATAATCACACAGCTAAATGCTGTGGCTCAGCTCGGCTTTAGAAGCAATGCTCATGTTGTGGCGGTTATTTGGACTTCCTGTTTTTAGATGTAATTTCAATCCTAAAGCATATTTAAATGTGTGCAGAATGGCTGATTTACTACTAAACTTCAGCAATAGCCAAAAAGGGTTTGATTTGCTCAGACTATTTATCAAGACAAAGAATAAGAGAGTTATCCAGAGACAGAGAAAGAAATATATCCAATGTGTATGACATCTATTATATGTCTGTACTTTTTTTTTTTCTCATCCAAATAATTTGTCTTGAGGATTTGAGGGTCTTGAATGTTTTACAGATTTAAATCCCTTTGAGGCAAATGTGTGATTTTTGAATTTGGCCTGCATGAATAAAATTGACTTGTTGACTTGGACAGGATTAGCACATCTGGCAGGCAAAAACACATCAAATTAAGCCTGCATTTGTTATGCAGGTTCAGTGCAGTCATCTGTGTTCAAACCATCCTGCGGTCAGGGTTACATGGGATGCCGAGATGAGATGAACCATGGGCGTACAGGCAAGAGATTATTCAGAATATGTCGTAAACATGCTTACAGTCCCTGCGCTTCTGCTGGGGGAAAAAGCACATTTAAGAACAAATAAAATTTAGCATTTTGTTTGACGGTCTCATTTTGGTGGCTGCTTCTTTTTGAGTGTTTTTATTTTTGTATTTTTTACAGTTTGAAGTGAAAGGAGGAAAACACTAAAGTGGATAAAATATAGTCAAGAGCAATTTACTACAATTCACAACATGTATAAAGATATAAAGCACAATCCACACGAGTTGAAGTTCCGGTAGTTAACAGATACTTCAAACTTTTGAAGTTTGAAGTATTTGCTGTATTTATAGAGTTGTTCCATTGCAATATAGGTTATAAACCACCAAATATCAGTTGCTATAGTTTTGATCAGTCAGAGATTGCACTTGTAAAATACCCACAGTAACCTCTGTTCTGTGCACAAGCTAAATCTGTACCTTTGATACTGTACACTGGTTGAATCACTTTCATCAGTCTAACCGGTGATTGTCCTCTTGTTCAATCATCCTCTGCAGAGAACAACAAAGATGCCCAGTATCAGAAGGTGAAAGTAAAGGCAGAGCCCATGGAGGTTGACCCGCCCCCTGCAGATCTCACGCCACCGGCCTCTCACCTGCTAGCCTACAGCACTTTAGGGGCGAGTGAAAAGAGCGAACCAATGAGTAACCTCCCTGAGACATTGGCCCGCCCCCAGAAAGACCTCTTCTCCCAGGACATATCGGTGAAAATGGCTTCAGAGCTACTGTTTAAATTGTCAGGTATGTTCCTTCACATCGACACACACTGTCAGTGGATCCACCACACACACATGCACTCATCCACAGCTACATGTCATCCTCTTCCCTGCAGCACCATACTGTAAACCTTGGACAGTTTGTGATACTCAACTATAAAACCTACATGTTTCCATTTCCATCCCCTGGAGGCTCTGTAGTAAAGCCAAGGATAGATGACATGTAATGACAACCCTGCTTTTTACCTGTATGGCCATGAAAGTGACATTGAAGCAGCAGACAGCTGTTTGTATTGCTAGATTAAGACAGAGCTTTCAGGTGTATCCACCAGCCCCCGGAGAAAACGTCTGTGTGTGTGTGTGTGTGTGTGTGTGTGTGTGTGTGTGTGATCAGACTCATGGTCCTGAGCTGTGACCCCAGCTCTATGCAGTCTCTGATTGCTTCAGTTAAATGCCATATAGAGAAACAAGCTTGTGTAAAATCTTTCCCCCGCTTCTTTTGCTTTCACACATATTCACAAATTCACACATTGACAGTCTTTCTTTCCCACACAGTCTTGAATGCACACCTTTACACACTCACACAAGGCCCCGTGGGGAGTGGTGTCTGCACAAATGCCCCCTCTTCCCTCCTCCTTTCTCCCATTCTCTCTTTCTCTCTCTCTCCCTTGACTCGTTTTCAGACATGCCGGCTCAAGCACACTTGGCTGCACACGCTCTCCCCCTGCACTTCCCTTACCTCCCTCCTCCCTTTACATTTCTCCCGTGCGGCATCTCCATGGCAACGTGGAAAGAGACCTCTGTCCTTGGCGAGCAATGTGACGAAGTGGGGTGTTTCGGGTGGGGGCGGTGCGGGTTGTTTAGGGTGGAAGGGGCAGAGGATAAGGAGGGTAGAAAGGGCAGCAAGGGTGTACAGTATGCCCACCCAGGGAGGCCAGAGCATCGCTAGCCTGGCAACGGCGACAACCGCCCCCTTAGAACAGGGTTTGAATGTGAGGGGGACGGGAACAGAGTGGGCTGCTGTCACACAATGAGCAATCAATATGAATTACCCAGAGCAGTAGGACCTCAGAGACACATCAGTAGCAAGGTCGCTCTGAACACTGAGATGGTTGCAGCTTTGAAATTCACTTCAGTACATCGCCTTGAAACTCACACATATGGCTCTAATCTCAGGCGGTTTGTATAGCGCTCTTTACGGCTGAATACTGAGAAACGATGCTATGCGCTAATAGAAGACGGCCAAGTAGTGGCATTAGTTGATTGTACAATTCCCACTATACTTCCCACTTAATATAGTGAAAATCATTTGTGCCTCAGACTCAACCACACGCTGAGTCATGATAAATGCTTAGTTTTCCATGCTGAGTGAGTGCACTGTTTCTGATGAGCTTCAGATACTTGGGATTAGCTCCTGGCACGCAGAAGTGGACTTTGGGATTGTCTCAGCTATGTTTACGTTTGGGACATTTCACACTTGCTTGGTGTGCTAATGGATTATATAGCTGCAGCTTAATGCGGGTGTTAGAGGGACAGATGTGAACAGTATCCATAGTTTAGAATTTCAAAAAGAATTTTTAGAAACTTTTAGATTCTTTATATCGTAGTTTCATATTATTGTTTTTTCACCTCACCTAAAATAAGGAGTGCCTCTCCAATTTTCTAATATTCTTAGGAATGACTCTACTTTTATTAAATACTTTATCAGATACTTAGCACCAAGATTTATTTGTCATAGTTTGACAGGTGATTGACTGATAATGCACATCGTACATTCACCTCCCTGTAATTAATCCGCACAGAACGGCACTCTATGGACAAAAAGAAAACCACCTGCTTTATTAAAAGTTTATTAAAAGAAGCTCAGGCAGGTACGATCAGCTTGTGATCTGGCAGAAAAAATGCTGCTGGTCAAAGACAATATGTAGAAGTCAGTTACAACATTTTGTTGTGAAAGCTACACTTCGACTTTTATAGAGGACTGGTTTTACTTAGTGTACAATCCTAATAAGGTAAATGTCTTTGCAGTAAGTTAAAAGGTTTTGTGCGCTAGTAATCTTACTTCATCAAAGATGCTGATTCAACTCTACAGCAGTTTAGAGGCTGATAATCCATTGTATTGTCTTTTAAGCATCCAGTTTTCACATTAGAGTCGTTGGGCTAACTTTCAGCCCACAGGTTGACAGGACCCACTAGGGAGACTCCTACCAGTCCAGATGGCCGGTGCACCACTGCGGACATGACAACCTTTAACTTAAAGGGACGTAGCAATTAGACGCATACAGCACCTACTACAGCTTTCTGTGTCACATACGCTGCTCTACCACCGGACACAGAAACGGCAAGAGGAGGCTTCTCATTGTCACAAAATATTATCAGTACATAGTGGTGGTGAAACATAAATGTATCATCTCCCTGTATGCGGTGATCTGGGCTCTTCCTCTCTTTGTGCAGCTGTAATGATCTTCAGAGATGTTGATTCATCATGTCGAGGGTTTTACTTTAAGCAGCTGTGTTTCTGGAACATTTAGTAATAACTGCATTATCAAGAAGAAGAAGATTTTTACAGAGTTGTTTTGTATTGTTTTGGCTGAATTAATGATTTTTTAAATTGTTTTCTCAGAAAAAGTCAGCAAGGCCAACAACCACAAAGACAGCAACATGGTGGGAATAAACAGGTGAGATACTAGTAATAGTCAATGCATTTACCATGTAGTTATGAAATGTTTTTTTAGCTCACCTGTTATGTGTATGTTTATTGGTAATACTGCATTTAAAATTAGTTTGTATATATCTTGAAAGATCAGATTTAGTGTTATGTATTATTCATCATATTTCTGCATTTCAGTCCATTTCTGGACGAGTGCTTCAGACAATCACCCTTCAACTCGCGCTCCAAGAGCTCTTCCCCCGCAGAGGCCAGCTCCTCTACCAGGGCAGCTTTGCACGGTACGATTCATGTAAAACACACACACAGAGCAGGGAAGCATGATCAGAGCTGTAGCTGAGGAGCCTGGACTTATCGGGCAGGCAAGAGACGGACAAGCTTTCAGAGCTGCAGCTTTTGGATTGTTGAATAAGTATGAGGTTATGTTCCAAGACACGAGACAATGTAAACAAAAACACGTTGAAAAGAAGGAAGTTACATATGAAATGGTTAATCCGTGGTTAATCAGAAAATAATGTTTAGTTCAGTGCTGGCGTCTTGAATTTACTGAACCTCCTGCAGACACAGACACACAGACATAGACACTTTTAGAAGCAACACTGAACTCCAATATGAAGAACACAATTAACCACCAGCTGCTTCACATGTTCTCACCCTGCTCGCTGGTAAACCCTCCTCCCCATTTCAGATCTAGAGCTTCTCATGCGTTTTCCCAACCTGAAGGCCTCTGCCCAGGGTATCCTCCATCTCCCTCTCCTCCCTTCCTCCCTGACATCCCAGAACTTCTCTTCGTGTTCCTTTGGCAGTGAGAGATCCAGAGGTTAATTAGCTTGTGCCAGCTTTGCCTGTCCCTCTGCCAGTTAATGAAAATCCGATTGGCTTCTGGGTGTCAAAAGTGTCCTGAAAGTTAATTCGCCCAGACCACCTCCCCTTTCCCTTGTGTGTTTAAGCTTCAGGCCCAGCCTCTGCCACTCTTTTTTTTCCTGTATGCCTGTCCACACTTGCTCATTTCCTTACTGTGTCTCTGTTTTCTTTTTGTCCCTTTTTTATCACGTCCATTCTTTGTAAGCTTACTTGTTGCAGATGTAGTTAGGGTGGCCTTAAATTAAACAGATTTTTCTGGCAGCGATAGCTCACTGGTTCATCCCACACTAGCTACACTAGTGTCAGCTACAGTCTCACACTTTCAGCATACATCATCAAGAAGATTTGCTGAGTATCTTCAGATTTCACATGACAGTTTGACTATATTATTTAGAATAAGTGAATAACGACTGAAATGACTTCTGCGTCATCATAGATTTGAAATAAAGTTCCTTGTTTGCCTGCTTGTGCTGAATAATACATTAAAAATCACCTTCACACTTTAGTACAATCTTTTTCTAGCTGTAATTAAGCCGTTACCCATGTTAAGTACACCAAGCCCTAATTGGCTTAACTATCGCTACGTCTTCCCAGGTCAGGGCCCCAACCACTGCTGTTTGACACTGAGTCACCCGGCCTTCTCATTTGCACGTCAAGAAAAGTTAATGCATCTGTTTACTAAGCTTTGGCTTCAAACCCCATAAGAAGGTTGTGAGTTCTAAGAATAATCCTTGCACTGACAATGAGTTTAGAGAAAAGCGGTGTGAATATCCGGTCACAGGCAGACATCAGGGCCACCGGCATGATGAGAGGCAGATTCCCAGCTAATGCAGGAGGTTGGAAACTCCACAATGTGCAGGCCAAGGTTGCAGTAACTCAAGTTTTAGGAGTCGTGCGTCCTGTTTTTACACCTTAAACACCTGTGTGAAGTCCTGAACAATGCATTACTTAGCTTCCACGCAATTCACACCAGTCAGTACTTTGTATACATTTACCGCCACGTAGGCCTTAATTCCCCCTTATAACAATGGTGATGTACATGTAAGGATTCGGCTGAGTGATGACTTGACAGCTAAAACCAGGCCTTCAAGATTTTCTTTTCCTTATGAAAACAGCCCTGATTAGAGAATATTTAACACAATTGCTTAAAAATAAATTTAAACAAATAGCTGAGTGTCAAAATAGTTGCAAGTTAATTTGCTTTTCATTATTTGACTAATTATTTCAGCTAATCTAAACTGATCTACGTGTCACGGCTGTCACTGCTCATTTAAAATTTCATAGTCTGCCCTTGTGTCTTTGAAATGAGTTGTGAAAATACTGTGCAATCATTTTCAGTAGAAATGCAGTTTAAACTCCTCGGAATCGAGTTTCTAAAAATATTAAAAGTAAAAGTTGTGATAGCTGTGCTATTTGCCTAAGAACATACATTATTTAGTGTTTCTTACAAATTATTGTAGTTGTGCTTAAATTAAACAGAATGGAGTGTATTTTGCTTTGACAGTTCCAGTGCAGCTTTCGCACCACTTTCCACAGCCAGAGAGCATCTGTTCTTTAACATTTGCTGTAAAACCTGCCTCTAAATGCCAGAAAACGTCTTTGCTTTCCCACATTCTGGTATCCAGACCCCTCTCCCCCCAGAAAAAACTCATCAACTGGCCAGATTGTGTTTTGTAGGATAATTTAAAAAGTGACTTTTACTGCAGAAGGAAAATTTGTTGTTGAATTCAAACGGTTGCTTAAATATTATTTTTCTAGGTTTTTTATAAAGAACCGTCAAGTTTACATGTTCCGATTTCCATCTGCAAAGAATCAAACTTCGAGGCAGAGCAAGAAACTGAGCAGTGTTTTTCCATCCATTATAAAGATTGAAAATAAATCTTTAACTGACTTGAAAAGCCTTTTCCTTACATACACAGGCATTTTGACCAAGGTTAGTCTGTGTAAAATATTCTATGAGCAATACAGACAAACCAATAAGTATGCCCCTGTTTGAGCACAGCGAAAAAACTACAATGTTGTTTTTTTATTCGTCTATACTCTCTTCATATTGCGAGGTTTATTTCAAATCAGCCACTTGAACAACTTGAGTTCTTCGTGGTCTTATCAAAGTACCTGGAAATGCATTCGTTTGATTTCTTTGATTAAAGGCTGGGGGAGGGCAGGGGTAACCTGCAGTAAAGAGAGCTGTAGTGCTTCACAGCCAAGTACTGGTGCTTGCCTTTGACATTAAGACTGCATTTGCACTGCATCCCGCCCGCATCTGTCAGATAGTAGCAGGCTGGTTTCAGTGGGTTAGCAAATTAGCCCACAGCCGTTTCACTAAAACTAAGGGACTTTTCTGGATTGAACATATATGTCACAAATGAAATGTGAAAGTTAAGGAAAAGATTCAGGCTTCTTATCCAGATATTGAGTTACTGTACTGTACTTGGACACAAAGACAGTGGCCTGTCAGGACTTACTGTAGCCATATTCGAGCCAAGTGACTGCAATTATTTTAAAATGTTCCATAGGCTGGTTTGGCTTTTTCACTCTACCATCCCATCAATTTTTTTTGGTCAGCTTCTTTATTCTCGTCTGTGTCATTTGTCCCATCGCCACTGTTTCTCCCATCTGTCTGAAGAAAGTGCAGCAGGGTGGAGGACAGAAAGCCACACAGCTTCTGTAGGACGCATCAGTAGGTTGCGCAAGGCCACATGGGAACTATCACAGAAAGAGATGCTGGACGAGATTAGAAAAACTAGTTGGAAATATCCTGTCATAACATTAATATAATAAGTTTTAAATTTTAGCTTTAACACAAATACTGAAAGCAGGAGACAGCAGCTGGTCTGACTTACATACGTCAAAGGTGGTGTAGTACCCACATTTAGTGAATCCGCGTCGTGGCCTGTGCTACATCATATGATCGTTCAAATCAATTACGTGTTATAAGAGACTTCAACCGGTTCAGTTGAGAGCTTTGTTGCATTAATTCTCTTCCTCTTTTGCCTTCTTTCCATTCAGCTCTACTAAAATTTAAATCACAATAGAGATCCTTTCCTGAAATAAAATATAAAGTGTTACCCAACATTTCAGCAAACACGTCAGTCAGAAGATGATCAAATGCCACAGCAGTGTGTTGTGATTTGGATGTGGTTTCAACATCAGTACATATCGATCTTAAGTTACTTTGTTTGATTTATAGCAGCTTGACTTCACAGCTTTCAGTGCACGTGCAGATCGATTTGTGGACAACTGCGTCAGTGAGTGATCGGTACGGCTTTTCTGTGTCTGCCTTTATGATCCAGACTCTGAGAAGGATGACGCGGAGCCAGGAAATGGGATTGCCCAGTGGCGACTGAATGAACAGCTCTTCCCCTGTACCGTCTGTGGCAAGGTGTTTGGTAGACAGCAGACTCTTTCTAGACACCTGTCTCTACACACAGGTAAACAAACACATGACATTGTTAGTGTGTGTGTCTTGTATATCTGCATCACTTTGCTTGAGGTGTGTGCTGCTCACTATAAGTAAATAAGGTTGACTAGACTAGATTACCCTTCCTTTAAAGAGATTACTACCATGATTAGGCTCACTGGGAAAAATGCCTGTCTAATTACCCAGCTAGAAGGATGCCACACACACGAACACCAGTAAGTCTAATGCATCTGCCACTGGTCCCGCTTTCACTTTCTTTATCATACTCTGAGAGACTCCTCCACAATGAAGCTGTTCCTCCCCAGCATCCTGACTTATTTACTACCATTTGATCCATTCTACCCAACCATTGTCTTCCTCAACCCTTCCCTTGGTTCTGTTTAGAAAAAAAAATCACGCTTGTACGATTTTATTTAAAGCAAATTAATGCTGGATTAGAAATTAATGCAACCTACTTGGGACAGCAGAATAAATCACTAAGCGCACAAATGGAGACGCGTGTACAAAATGCCCCCACACAATTGGACATGCTCTCAGAATTTGTGTGCACACAACACGACACACACACACACCATCTGAGAGTGTTGGCTGCGAACAGCTTGGCCACACCACAGAGAGCAGAAGCAGGGGCATATGTCAGTGTGATGGTCTTTTTGGTTTCCCCGGCGACATAAAGGTTGCCTGGCTTCATGTCCTTGGGGCAAATGGTGTGTGTGGGTATGCGCGTGCATGTGTGCGAAGACGAGCAAAAATGAGAAGATGTGTTGTTGGGATTTGTTTGTTGTCAAAATAGGAATTTAGCTTTTTCATGTTTTATATTGCATGAATATAATGTCATGCTTCTCACATTATTATAGTTGCGTGAAAATATCCAGATGCCAAGCTGAACATTTGATTTTGTCGATATTTCATCCTCTTCCAGGATCAGTGTAACAGCTGAGGTCACGCAGGTTAGGCAGGGTTAGCATTAAGTAATTAGGTTTAAGCTTACTTTAAAGGCTCACAGGCAGAGTGCAACTTAATGAAATATCAGCTCAGGTAATGTTTACAGAATGTGTGTGTGCGTGCGCGCTTGTGTGTGTATTTCGTTGCAGAAGAGAGGAAGTACAAGTGTCACCTGTGTCCTTACGCGGCCAAGTGCAGGGCTAACCTCAATCAGCACCTGACCATCCACTCTGTCAAGCTGGTCAACACAGACGCTGAGCAGATCGTCAGCGCTGTTACAGCCGACTCGGCCGAGCGCAAGAACTGCCCCTACTACTACAGGTAGTAATAATAGACCCAAGCACAGACCTCGGTTTAATGCGTCTCAAGCTGGTATCATGGATCAGAGCCACGCCCTGCACTGAAACAAACATCCCTAATTAACACGTTGGTTTTGGATTTATGGACTGGACTGATTTATGGATCAGTCAGCTTCAGCGAGTTGGAGCTTCCACTGATTATTGACAACCTTGTGGTAAAACACTGACTCTTGAGTTTAAACATGATGAAAAACATGATTTTGTATTTTACTGTACTTTACTGTGCAGAGATTTCCCAAAATGTCATTAACTTTAATGTTCCTTTAATTTGAAGAGTCAGTTCCTACACTATTGAACTACAGTATTTCAGTAAATCATTATCAGAGTAACAGAATTTGTTCTGTGCTGTACAACTTACCAATTTATGAGGCATAATATAACACTAAAGGTGACAGTCCTCCATCTCATTCTCGCCATCTTCATTCCTCTTCCTCTCTGTTCTCTGTCCAGCTGCCATGTGTGTGGTTTCCAGACGGAGCTGAACGCCCAGTTTGTCAGCCACATGTCGCTCCATGTGGACAAGGAGCAGTGGATGTTCTCACTCTGCTGCAGCGTCTGTGATTACGTCTGCATGGAAGAGAATGACATGAAGAACCACATTAGTACCGGACATACAGGTACAGATTCTTTGAGACGACAAGAGTCACAATTAATTATCGTTCACTCTTTTTTTTTATTTTTTTGCTTTTTTCCCCAGTTTATCAGTCAAAGTTACTATAAAAGATCAGAAAATAGCGAAAAGTGTCCATCGCATTTTCTTAATGCCAAACTTGAATCATTGTTTAACTGTTAAGCACTTTAACATATTGTCGACATTATAAATCAAGATCTCTTTGCTTTATGTTGTCCTTGCATGGTTTGCAAACATGTACTGGTTTGTAGATAAGTACATGATTCAACCCCTAGAAAATGATTTATGGAGTTATTTTCAAAATTACTCTCACATGTTCGAGTGGGTGGTAGCTTACACATTGTGGCTCTTGTTCGCAGCTTAGAATAGAAACACGGTGCAGTATGTGGACGGCGACACATTTTCTATTGTTTTGGCTTCATGCTTCAACACTTGGGGTTTACATTTAAAACATAACTGAGGTTAAAGAACTGACTCTCAGCTATAAGAGATTCACTGTTTTACAGCACATTAGGAGGATGTTAGTTGCTACTCTGATCAATCATTGTGACCGATTCATTCAGACTGAGGCTCAACCTGCCTCAGTCAATGTGTCATCTGCCTATAGGGCTGCACCTAATGGTCATTTTCATTATTATTATTATTATTATTATGTAATAATAAAGGATTTTTTAGATTACAAATAGTGAAACGTAACTGTTTTTGGAGCGTGTACTGTATAAAAAAAGAAAATACAGAACAGAAGCTGGTGCCAGTGATGTTTGCTCAGAAAAAAGTGAAAAATAATTAGATTATTGCCAGTTAATTTTCTAAGTGACTACTGGTTTCAGTTGCAGTCTCCTCTCACAGAAGCAACATAAAAGTGTCACTGCCCTTAAAAACGGTGCTTTCCTGCTTTTTCAGATCATAATATAAAAGGTAACTTACACTTCATAAACACACAGTTCAGTATCAGTTCAGAGGACACAGGGAAAGACAAGCAATAGAATTGAGTTTCACAAACAAGCCTCCTCCAGTCGACCTTCTTTAGACTTTTTTTTAAAGCTGCTGGTCTGAACCCCTGGTGGTCGATATGTGTTTTTGTCTAAAACAGCTTTGTCCGGTTTATTGCTGATGTTTTGCTCCTCTACTGTTCCTCGGTATATGTCTGTGTGTGTGTGGGTGGGTGGGATTGTCCAGCCTAGACAGCTGAGGGGTCTTTCAGAGGCCACAGTGGCCTTGTTTATCTGAGAAGGTTGGCCCTTATCGTGCCTGAGGGGGAAAAAATCAATAGGCCTTGGGTCCTTTAGAGACAAGCTGGGTTTACGATGCCACTGTGGCCATCTTTTAAGTCTCTCAGCCAGACTTGGCATTTATCTCAGTCTCACACAAGATGGACACCGCAAACACTAAAAAATGTACAGGCTCACAGTCGCCTTCACAAACACTCGTCCTGCCCTCAGCATTTGGGGATCTTAATAATTTGTTAAGGCCCAGGTCTATTGAGTAAAGTGTCTAAACTTCAGAGAATCAGGCAGATGCAGCACTATTCGTGTGGACACGCCCAGAGTAGACGGCAGAGCTCAGCAGGTGTCACAGTTCAAGCCTGACCCCCTGTGAGGTCAGTGCATGGAGGGGAAGATTTGTTGGGTGCCCTTCTCTGTAGGAGGGAGGCTGCTGAATGATGTGGCAGTATACCTTGATATCTGCCCTCAGTACTCAGAAAGACATACTCTGCGTCTTTATTTCCATTCCTATATCATGAGTGATGCTTTGCGGTCACAGATAAAGCTGCTCGGTAAAAGAGAAAATGGAATGTTTTTCAGCTGAGGTGTGTTTCAGGGTCAAGGCCCAGTGGCTCAGAGCAGCATCTTTTTTTTCCCTTGTGCTTACGTCCGTGGCATGAGCCTTTTGGAGATTGTGAGAGAAATTAGGTAGATGTTATATACTGTAGCAGAGCAGATAAAAGCTTTATCAAGTTGATTCAACGTGTGCTTAGACAATTATGTCTTCTGTTATGTTAAAATTCCTGGCATAAAAAATGAGGTGCTGCGTGCACACAGCTCTGTTTTACATTCAGTCGTCTGTGTGGCTGTATTAAAAAGGAGAGGTCAACCATTTTAGGATCCATGCAGCCTTTTCTTCCTCCTTTTCACTCCCTCCTGAGTGAATGCCCTTTGTTGAGCTCTGCTGTGCCCTGAGATGCTCCCGCCATCTTAGCTCCTTCGGCCATGACCCGCGCTCCTCACCCCTCCCTTACACCCCCTCCCCTTCTAATTCGCTCTCTCTTCAGAGTGAATTGCAGACTTAGAGAAGGGGATCAATAAAAGCACACTGCATCTTGATTGGACTGGCAGCAAGGCCTCAGTCAGAGCGAAGGACTTTCAAGGCTGACGGCTCGTAGTATCTTTGTGTTCACGTCAGTGTGTCTATATACATACATCACAAGTTTCTTAAAAATGATTTTTTTTAGTTTGAAGTCTACATGACAAGAAAATATATCTGGGTTTTCTCTTAGGTGGAAGACAGACAGCTTTTCCTCAACACTCCATTTCTGTCATTTTGTGCCCAGGTCTGAACTCAAGAAGCCCCCTCAGTGAGACCAAGAGCACCTCCTCGTCCCTCTCGGCCCTCAGCGATTCCCTCAACAGCTCGGAGGGCGGAGATCTTACCCACAGTAACGAAGAACTGAAGAGTCTGCTTGCTCCACCCTCCTCTGCAGGCAGCCAGTCCAGCTCTGGCAGCCACTCTGGATCAGGAACCGAGGACAAATCTGACAAAGGCAAGGAACGAAAATGCGTGGAAAAATATCTTTGGCTTTATTAACACGACACAGTATTGCAACAAAAAATGTAAAAATTCCAAATCCAGCATTTTTATTAACTTTCTTTTTCTTTTGCTTTAAAGCCATTTCAGCATAATATAAACTGTAGTTGCCACGTTTTTTGCTGTTGTACTGAGACTAAACACACACTGGTGAGAAGCCAGTTCGTTCAGGGTGACATAGGAAAATAAGGGATCACCGACCAACTGCCATTCAGAAGTACACTCAATAATCCAGAACAGTTGCAGGACACTGTCAACAAAGCCCGAAGTGACGACCCCACGTGTTGACTACATTCCGTTAATTGTAGACATATGTGGCCTAATGCGGGCTGTTTTTAATTATTTCCCTTGTTCTTTTAGAAGAGGTTCAACTTTTACACGTTAGGATGAGTTTACTTACCAGCTTTTTGTTGCTTTGATAAATTAAACACTGATGATGTCCAAGGAGCGATCAAGGGTTGCACCAGCAGACCTCAAATATAAACCTGAACGTTTTCAGTTCAAATGTGGGATGTGGAGATTTAGAAGCGCAGCAGGGTCAGAGCAGAAGACAGTCTCAGGTTCAATCATAGAGAGTGCAAGGGTCTGTGTTTTTGGAGCTTGACCCCTGTTAGGAACTTAAAGTCCGGATGTGTCGGCCCTGCCTCATCTATTTCAACCAGCATTTTTATCTGTCTCTTTACTGTGAAGCTGTGCAATACGAAACAGTGTTTTCCTTTTAGCCAAGTCCAGCAAATTCAAAGAGGAATCCTGCTCATGTTGCTCCATATTCTGTGTGAATTGTTAAAGCTGACTTTCTCCTGTATCCGATTTCCCTTTGTGTCTGAGTCTGACTGACTAATAAAACGATCAAATTCCAAATCTGTAAAACAAACCTGCTATTAACTCACCTGCTCCTGTTTCCATCCTCCACAGGCTTCGAGTGTGTCTTCTGCAATTTCGTGTGCAAGACGCGTAGCATGTACGAGCGCCACCTGCAGATTCACCTCATCACACGAATGTTTGAGTGCGACGTCTGCCACAAGTTCCTCAAGACGCCCGAGCAGCTGCTGGAGCACAAGAAGTGCCACACTGTCCCCTCCGGAGGGCTCAAGTAAGGAAAGCAAGTACAGACAGAGGTTCCTAACTCCGCCCGTCCTCCCCTTCCTCACCCCTCACCTTTTCAAACCACTGCACACAAACAGCCACACAGACCAGCGCTACGCTAATTTACATTGGGCATCATTTTAATAAAAGCAGAAACATAAGCTTTTAGCTTTGAACAGACTGTAAACACTTCTTTCAGATCTTTCAGATTATCCACAGTGGTTTCAGCTGCAGTATGATCTTATGTGAACCAATTAAACACAGAAACAGTGGTTGCTCACTTTAACATCCATACAGATGAAACCGGTGAGCTTGAATGAATCGAACAAACACAGACACAGGCCTATTCTAGCGGACTGTCCTGAATCTGTTAAAGTCACTTTAATGTTCATTATCTGCAGCCAGTCATGAAACGATACAAGCTGTGGTTGTGCTCGACAGCCTCTCTTGGCAAGTATAACTTATTAGACAGTAGTCTGTGGGCCTGCAGTGGCTGTTGTGAACAGAAGGGAGAGAGAAGGATGGAAATGGGCTTCCCCTCAGGGTCTGCTGTTCCACTGCCCACAGCTTAGAGCCATGCCAAAGAAAAATATCTGATGAAACCTGCATTCCAGAAACCTGCTCTCTCCCTACAACACAGACACTTTGTAAACTGCACCGACTTACATAAAATCTGTTGGCGCACCCCGAGAAGATAATCATTTAGAAACAACTGCACACTCTCTAGGCTCAAATATCAGCTGACTGCATTTTTAACATTGCAGATCGGACACTGACGCCCGATGCACATTTGAATATATAACAAAACTAATGGATGCTTTTAAGCTTATGCATCTGCACACTAATGCACAGCATGCTGGGTTTTTGGAAATAATGACCTGAATAAATAGCTTTACCTTGGGTGCCTAACTCACATAGTTTCCCTCCCAGTCACTTCAGAGCCCCGTACGAACACAGATACATGAACAGATTTTAAAAATATTCTCTGTATAGCTCATGAAGCAGCCTAATTTTTCTAATACTGTGTCTCTTTGTAGCTCTAGTCTCTTCACATGCTTCCCTCTCCATCTCCATACTCCAGTCCCACAGGAGCCTTTGTTGTACTGTGACACGTTTATGTCCCATTTCAGGCTTGTCAAGTTAACACAAAGCCCATCTGTTTACCTCAAAATTCACAGCTCTCACTGATGATGTTTATTCACAGCAGTGTATTCTCACACACACTCTGGACAAAAAACGGTTCTACACATGAAAACGTTTAAGGAATAATGTAAGAACAAAGGGCATTTGTTAAGGTTCAGTTCAACCATGCTGTTGCTTTTGAGTTCTCATAACTACAGTCTGTGCATGTGCAGATCCATTGAGTATCATTATGATTATCCCCTCATCTTGTCATAAACAAAAATCCATGTTCTGCATTGTGTTTCTGTGCAGCCGTTAGTGGAGGGAAGATTTTCTCAAAATTGCTAATTGCTAGTCGAGTTTCACTGAATTTAAAAGAGTTACACTGACTTGTTTTACACCAGTCCTGTGGATAACAGAGTACAAACACACAAGAAGCCGTTCATAGCGCGACGATCTTCACACTGCGTTTTTACTCACTGACTTGAGGACTTGGTGCTAGTTGTAGTGTGTGAGTGAAAAATGTCAGAGTTTCTGTAACAGTTTTAAATGTCTCTTGTTGAAAATGTTTTTGAAGCCAGACTGATTTCAGCGAGCTTTCAAAAGATGCCGAATGTTAGATTCTTGTTATTCCATGAAGAAAGAGAGAACAAGCTGTTTTTACATAAAATCTAACTTCTTTGTTCTTTGTACTCAGCAGAAGAGTTAAATTATCAATTCAATAACTTCATTTATGTAAGCCACACATTACTCACTAACAAAAGCAGGCAGGCACCAATTTTACAAAGAACATTAGTGGATCTTAAGAGCAGTTTGCTTTTTGATTCCCTACAGTAAATCATCTGACCCCCACGTCCAGTGTGTACACATGTATACACTCGAGCAATGTAAAGTGTTTCCATGTATGTAGGAGTGTTTAGAAAGGGAGAGAGGGCCTTGACCATTTCGAGGTTTTTCTGAGGTGATTCTGTTCTGCAGGGTTTGTGAAGCGCTTTGGGGCCCAGAGCAGATGAAAGGTGCTATTTAAATGTAAGTGCCACTCCATTCCTTCATTTCCCTTCATGTCCTATTGCTTCAATCTTTTCTCCAGCCTGTCACCCCTTCCCTCACTCCCCTCCCCCCTACACACACAGACACACGCATATGTGATCGTCTCAGCTCTCCCATCATTAAACTGCCACACATACCACCATGAGAACACAGTACTGCACATGATGCACACGCTTCCTTTACCCGTCCTCCTCCTCTTCATCATTTTGTGCTGTTAAATTTCAAGGTGCGTTACGTTGGCTTTGAATGTGCACTTCCCCTTCAACTGTCTTTTTGCTTGTGTGTGTTGTGTCCTCCCTCCCTGCTTCCCTTTTGTTGCACTACCCAGGTGCCCTTTCTGCATCTACTCCACTAATCGTCCAGCGGCCATGGAGTGCCACCTTAAGACGCACTGTAAGATGGAGTACCGCTGCCGCATCTGCCAGGGACTGTGGCCCGACCAGGCCTCGCTAGAGGCCCACATGCGCGGGCACCGCCTGGGCAACCACTACAAGTGTGAGCAGTGTGGCTACTTGTCCAAGACGGCCAACAAGCTGATCGAGCATGTGCGTGTGCACACGGGTGAGCGGCCCTTCCACTGCGACCGCTGCTCTTATAGCTGTAAGCGCAAGGACAACCTCAACCTGCACAAGAAGCTGAAACACGCGCCGCGCCAGACTTTCGGCTGCCAAGAGTGCCCTTTCACAACCACACACCCCTTTGTCTTCAGCCGCCACCTCAAGAAACACCAGAGTGGAGGAGCGGGGGGATTAGGAGGAGGAGGAGGAGAAGAGGACGAAGATGAGGAAGCACTGGAGGAGGAGCTGCCTGTCGAAGGGACGTCCCCAGGGGAGTCGCTGTCGTTGCAGAAGAGACAGGAGAACTTCCTGTTCGGTGCAGGAGGAGGGAGCAGCGGAGGCAGCGGCACCAACAGCCCTCTCATGAGTCTAACGGCATCCCAAGCTCTTCAGTCTGTTGCCCTGTCACTAACCCTGGGAAGGTCTAATAGGCTGGAGCCCTCTGGCCCTCTGCACAGCCTGGTCAACACTAACGGCAACAACGCCACCAGAAACGCCGGCGGCCCGAGCAGCGGAGGCCCCTCCCTCTTCCTCCCCTCCTCCCAGCACGTGTTGGAGCAGTACAGGAACTGCGACCAGACACACCTGATCCCTCTCACCACCCTGTTCACCCACAACAGCCGCTTCACATTCCACCCTCACCTACACTCCAGATGGTGGCCCGCCACATCTTCTCTCCTCTTCTCCTGCAACTCGGCCTCCCCCTCCTGCTCCCTCCCCTCACCCGCCTCCCACAAACACTCCTTTCTGGCATACCTGGGACTGATGGAGAGGGCCAAGACTGTTTGACCTCACCCTCCTCTGCCTCCTCCTATCCTCGCTCTTTCCCTCACTCCTCGGACGGTGGTGTGAATGACACTTGACCACTGCAGTGGGAGCAACATCTTTTCCAATCAGACCAGCAGCATAAGCTGGACCAGACAAACATACTGAAGAAATGGAAAAAAAAACATTTATAAGAGAAAAAGGCTGTACATGCTAAAATGCATTTATATCAAAAAGCTGCTTTTCTTATCAGTTCTATCAATTGAATTATTACTACTTCAACTACTACTCTATTACCTTTTGTTTTCCGTTTTTAAAAGTCTGAATGACCTGGACCCAGTTTCTTTTATTATTTGAAGAAACCAACGTATCCCAGTTTTATAGACATTTTTATTTTAGTCGTTTGACAAGATAAAAAAGATGAAACAAACTTGCAAGTGCTATATTTTAGTGCATTTTTGTCTATTGCTATTATGCATCAAAATAGCATGCCTGTTTCTGTGTTTCAATTAGCTTTGACGTCCTTAGGAAACTAAATTTGAGATATTGAGAAGTGTTAGCGGTGCAACGTGGACAAAACCAATGAAACAGAATGCTTTTCATTGAAAAAGGCACGTTTCCAAAGCAGCGCCTCAAACCACGCACTTATTTATCAACCTTGTACATATTTTGTATCCCTTCCCCTTCTCATCTTTGATTTTTTTGTATAATGGTGGAACCATATACTGCATAGCTGCTGCCTGATATCACATCTGTCTCGGAATGTTATTGAAGGGGTTGTAAGCTCACCAAACGGAAGATAAGCTGTGCTAATGTAAATATTCAAAGTATTCAATCCGACCTATCACAGACATTTTACATGTATTCTTAAATCTAAATGTAAGTGTTGCTAATGCACTTCCAGTCGCAGGGAATCAACCGTGAAATCCTACAGAGAACTGCATGACTACGTGGAAATGTTCGTTATGTCTGAGAGCAGGGGGATATCAGTGCAGCATTACATGCACAACTATGTATCACGCACCTATACTTAGAAGAGATATATGAGATAACTGTTTTGTGGAGGTGACCAGCTGTGGGTTAGCAAGCTGCCCACAGCCAGGGTCACCACAGGCCGATTCAATGGTGCTTTTGGAGCTTTTTGTAATTTTTGTGTACAAAAAAGAAAAAAAAACTGTTCCAAATGACTTGAATGAATGTATTTTTGTTTATGTACATGGACAAAGAAGCGACACAGAAGTGTGAACAGGGACGCCCTCTGTGCTGGTGACGATGGGGAAGTTAGCATCTGGTGGCCTTCTGTGTCCGTTTCTTCTGTTTTATTTTTGTCTCTTTTTTTTATTTTGACTTTTTTACTGAGCCTTTTACATCATAAATATTTTCTACTAACATTCATAGAGGACACATTGTGAGAAAAAGCTCCTGTAGGTGCAATGATGAGGCAAAGCCATTCACTCTTACAGCGTTCTGTTCGATGGCACTGGCTTCTGTTAGGCTGGCAGGCACGGTACCGCTTCTTACCCTCTCCTCCCTCCTGTCAACGTTTTAATTGCACTTAATGTAGTTACATTTCAAGCCGATCGCACTTGATTTAGTTTCCTTTTTTTTTTTAAAGTGCAAACTTAGATCCACCATATCACCGCAATGCGAAGCAGACAATAGTTACTGGGAAGGACTGAGTCAACACCCTGACTTTCACAGGGAGGCATTTCTAGCAGCGCAGAAAGGTTCGCCTCTGTGAAATCCAACAAAGTAAATGAATACAAATTGCATGAATTAGACTGTAGAGGTCAAGCTCTCCCTGGGAACTAAAGGTCTCAGGCTAAATTGTGATCGCCAATTTTGCACAGAGCTGCACTTTTTGATTATGAGAATACAGTTTGTATTTATCCGTAAAATGCTCAAAAAGAAGTGTGTTTTGCAGATAGGGGCAGCATATTAACAAGCATTTTATTTTGAAAAGCTTTATCCGCTATTGGTCAAGCTTGCGTTCCTAAGTGGTCTTCAAGCCAAAATCCCTTATTTGTAAAGGGATTGTGTTTTGTTTTCGTTTCTTTTTTTCCTTCATTGTTTGTGTTTGTTTTTCCTTATGCGTTTTCTTATAATGAATTATTGTTACTTTTTTATTTTTCTACATACGCAGAAAATTGGATTGGAATTGTGAAGACCAAAATGTAACTCGCTGTCGGATGTGATGTTAGGATTGAATCCGTCACGTCCCGCTCTGGGGTGATTGTCGCCTCGATTGTCTCCTCTTTTACACTCCTGTTTGTTTGTTTGTTCCTTTTTGCTCGGTCAGTGTCTGGCATGCTGTCTCTGGAGTGAAAGGAGCATCCCTTCAACACACACGCTCTCTCCTTGTACTATCTACGTTATCTTTTATACTCTAGTGCCACTTGGTGGAAGGAAACCACCTGAGACTTCTGAGAATGAGTTAAACTAATTGTCAGGGTCCAAAAGAAATAAAAAGAGAACGTGTCCACTTTGGACACCGAGTTCTGCCTTTTAATACAGTGTAATCATGAATGGCTGCACTTCTTTATATCCCCTCTTGGTTGAGTGTAATAGGCAACAGGGCTCTATCCTTTTGAAAACCAACATTCTGAAGCACTTAATCTACTTATTTTGCCCACTTGTTCACAGCACAGCAAGGTTTTTTATTTTTATTTCTCTTTTATTTTGAACTTTCAGCACTTCAGAGTTTGCATGACATCGCCCTTGCTCTAATTCTTCAGCACTTAATTGTGTTAAAAACTAACTCCCTCAGTTGCGTTTAGTTTGCTGCACTGTCTACAATCAGTTCAGTTTGGCTGTATTTCATGATTAGAAAAGGCTCAACTATCTTATCTTTTGGCACTTGGTAAAAATTGGTATGTGCTGTACAAAGCTTTTTTTTATTACTCCATTGTTAAGGCTGTACAGGGTTGTGATGATAACTGGTAAATAGATCATTTGTACTTTTTTGGTTTTGTATTTGTTTCTTTTGTTTGGCATTATTTTATGTTCAACTTGCCAGATCTAAATGTACCAGGATTTGAAAGTAAAGCTTACATCAGATATTAAATCAGTTGTCTTTCTCTTCTGTGTCACACACACATTTATCCCATTATTTTGACTTTAGTAACTCAGTATTGCTGATCAGTGAATTTCAAAAATAAAAAGGTTTGTTTATAACACAAAACTGTTTCATAATATTTTGAATAGTCAGGTATTTAAATCAGACTTAATCGGAGGCCAAAGTGGATGAAATGATAGTAACGTATAAAGAGATTTAGCATCAAGTTCCTTTTAGACTAGAGCTAAGATCTAAGCTCCATGGTTAAAAACTAGTTGCCTTTACCCATAATTCATAATTACTGTATAACTCATACGTTGATCAAACCTCAGTTTGTTCATTCTATGGAATTTTGCACATATTTGCGGCAGCGTCTGAATCAGCTTCTCTCGAGTTCTGCGCTTTCATCCACACAGATTCTCTGCAAGCTCGAAGGCTATATTTTATAACTAAATAATAATTAAAATGGAAAATTCTGATGCTTGTATCACATGGCGAACAAACAGAAAGTTCAGTTGGAGTGCACCAATTCATTACATACCATGAATTCACTGTGTAAGACTTTAAACATCCTTGACTTACAAATTAATTAAAAAAAAAATCTCTCCATCGTGATGACGCTCATCTTCCATCAGCGGTTAGTCAATGTACAGTCGAAGGTACGACAGCGATAAATATGAAGCAGTTTCACGGGCAGGAACTTTAAAACCTAGCTCAGTAAACATTTTGTCTAAATAGCAGGGAAAGACAAAAATAAGAGCTGAGCAGAGCCCGACGTGAGCGGGCATCACTCGGCAGGCGGACGGTGACACAGGTTACGGAGAAGCCCTGGTCGGCTTATATGTCTGATTTATACCGGTGGCGTGTCATCGTAATAATGAGGAACAGAATCTGTCCTGGTGTCTGGCTGGTGTTTTTATGAGACCGATGGGAGGTCTCCCTTCCTCTCCTTTCTGTGCTGTAGTAATGAAAGTTACAGCACGTTCTCGCCCAGCCAAAGGTTGGCCCTGCCTAATGAAAACAGATGAAGCAGAGATAAAGTGTTTGCCGACATTAAGGGACTCATTTATCACCGTTAGGCCTGGAGCTATAGAACACCTTGGTCTGGAGCTCTCCTTTAGCAGGCCCTGCCTCACAGCACCCTGGTGGCACGCTGCCGCCTTCCAGCCACACGAGCGCCTGCGTCTTTACTCCTCTTTGGCTTTCATTTCGTGAAGCGATCGCGGATAGGTTTGCTGTTTACACCTCTACATACAAATGTCTCACACGCAGGGTTTATGTGAGTTAGAGAGAACTTTTTAGAAAAGGCACTTCAGAGGAACCTTTCTCAAATCTGAAGGATTTGGCGTTCCTCCTGGGACCGCCGTCTCCGCGCCCTCGATGTTGACCTATGTGGGTTCAACAACCATCCAAAGCCCAATCGCTTCTGTTGAGGGGCCACGTTCTCATCTAGCTGCTCATCTTGCCTGTGTATTAATGAATCTTTTCGGCTGTGTTTAAAGCTGCTTAATTAAGTTCAAAGCAGCGCTCGGGGCACTGTGCGCCTGCTCGGCTGACCTCCCTATGAGTGGAAGTGTTGATTAGGAAGTAAAGAGACATGCAGGCACTGCAGGGGATGGCTATTGATTGAAAGGATAGAAAACCTCATTTGGATTTTGTGATTGGAATATCACACAGGACGTGGGGGCTGTTTTTCTTCATTTGCCGAATAACAATAACTCAATTTGTGCACTGATAGTTTGGTGAAACTGTCAACTAACAGAGGACTTGCAGTGATAAGACCAAACGCCGGAGTTTTCCCTCATCCCAATAATAGCCCTTCACCCCGGCCCGAGCTGTCTGCACAATGTCGACCTTTCGACACCACCTTGTGAAAGTTGGCTGCTGTCGATCGATAGCGTGTTAGCTTTTTGTTTGTAGGTTCAGGCTGCCTTGGCTTTATTACAGCTGCTGAGAGTCATGGGGGAGTCGTGCACGGCTTTGTGAGAGAGGAGCTCCCTCTTGTTTGCCAAAAGTGTAATCCCGCCGTGACCTGCTGTGACCCTGCCCTGAGAGGAAAGCTGCTTAGACAGAAGTGCGTGTCTGTGGGAGCTCCCAGCTGCCTGGCTTCTCTCCGTCTCTTTTTCTCTCCATTTTACTCACTGCATATACCTCACCCTTGGTTTTTAGCTTCATGCGTCCACATGTGCGTCTCCGTGCTCCTTTTCTCTCCTCCTCCCCGTTTCTGCCTGCTCATTCTTTCCTTCTGTTACAGTAAACTCTATACGTGCTTCAATCAGCTTCAGTACTTCCAACACTCCCCCTCCTCACGCCGCCTCCATTCACTGTCGAGATTTTCAGCCTGTGAAGGAGTACAGGCTCTGCTAAGTGGAGACAGATCTCCTTTTTTTGCTCCAACAGAGAAAATAAACACACAGAGTCCTGCCGTAGTACAGGCAGCAGAGTCGGACCACTGGTGCAAGGGAAGGAGAAAATGAAGGAAGAAAATGACCTCTGGAATCGATTTGGCATGGGTTGAAGCCAAGGCTAGAGCTGAGCAGAGTCAGGCTCCGTCGAGGCTTCTTGTTGATTTGTAAATCTATTCATCTTCGAAAAAGAATCAGGCACCACAATGAATCGGTAAACACGAAATTCCGAGCTTGAAACAAAGATGTCACGTTTGCCAGAAGAAGACAACCCACGCCTGGAGCGCGTCCTGGGAGAGAGCGGCGGGAGCGAGGCTGCGATCTGCAGGCCCGCGTGCCGCGTCGCTCGCCCCGCGCTCGGAGCTGCCGTTGGACACGCATGGCGAGATATGTATTTACATGCGTGTTTGGTGCCCGGCCCAGGGGCATAGCTTCACTGCCTGCTCGCTCCCCTGCTGCGCCTGTTCCCCGCTCTCCAGGGTGAGACATCACTCGGTTGGGGGTCAGCGGCAATCTGATTCAGGAAGCACTGCAGGGGGTGTTTGGACAGGAGGGAGAGGAGGGATTATAACTCTGTGCCTGGCATATCCAGACTTAGGGCAGCCTGGATCGGGGTGTGGGGGGCAGATCATACCCCTTGATGGCTGTTGCCTCAAATATAAAGCTTGGCCACTCCAACTGGATGACAAGCAATAAGGAAGGCGGGGGGAGGGGTGATAGTAACGGCCAGAGGGAGAGCGGCTCTACTTCAGTATGATCATGTCTTTGAAATAGATAGGACGCGAGCCAGCCAACTCCCCTGTTGTTAGTCTCTGCTGTTACCATGGCATTTATGACAGTCACCAGCCATAGGTTACTTGGTTTCTATGGGTAACAGTCTTAGTCTTAACAGACTTCATTCACATCTCCTGTGACAGGGAGTCTAAAGACACCGCCCACCACGTATCAGTAAAAGAAGAAACCTGCTCACTCAAACACAAGGCGCTAATTGTGAAATATAAACATGCGTAGTTTTTTTTCTTTTAGCCGTAACGATTTCAATGATTCAGGTCGGCAGAGATCTGAAGTGGGGAGATTTAGCAGAATAGCCCAAGGTCAAGCTCAAACTAATCAGGCTCCTCATTTCCCTGGATGAAGTAATGAAGTAGAACGCTGACCCCCGGCTGACCCTGGAAACACGTAGCGGGAGGAACTGGCCTGGAGACCAATTAGCCAAAAGTAAACGGAAATATTAAAACAGAGCGGTCATTTATTAATAAATATGATCTGAGTCACTCAAAAAGTCGCCTTTTTGATGTTGTGCGCCAGCCGCCATATAACCTGAAACCCGGCGGGATAACAACCTCCTTTCAGGCCCAAATCTTAAAGATGATTTGCAGGGAGAGTTGATTACAACCTGGTTAGAGCTCCTAATTATCTCGTGCACTTGAGCTTTTAATGATTTCCATGATTCAATTATCTCTAACCGAATTCCTGTCTTCAATCAATTAAAGCCATAGTTGCACGCTCATCCATCTTCCAATCAGGACATCAGGAATCCCTCCATCCATTCTCATTTGTGCAGAGAGTGGGTCAAACAAATTAACAGAGATCGCATCCATCTATGTCTTTTCAGCGTGTTTTACGTTTCCTAACCTTTTACTTTTTCGCTCTGGACTGTGGACGGGTTGTTGGAGTGGAGGCGAACTGTTGTGTCACGCTCTCAACAGAACGGAGGGGAGTTAAAGTAATTTTTAACGTAATTTAAACAGACGCGATTTGCGCCTCGTATTTGTCTGACCTCTGCACATGTGATCGAACTGCATTTGCTGAAACCCTGAATAAATACAGCACAATGCTCCATCTACAGCCCTTTAGTCCTGTTCCCTCTGCTGTTTATTATACCTGATGTGAGGGCGGGTGACAAAGCCTCTCTTCATCACTCAAAGACACACACACACAGACACACACACACACACACAGTTTGGCACCATCTGCTGGAATCTTTGGAAACATGTAGGAGAAATGTTTAAATTAAGCCAGCGCTTATACTAAACAATAAAAAAACGAGCGGTGCAAAGTAAAACAGCAGCAGTGATTGCTGCTGTGATCTAGCAGACTGACCAACGCGTGCGTGAGTGATGAATGCAAGCTGCTCAGCTGAATTAGAGGCAGAAGAAGCTGAAATGGTTGCCAAGGTGCCTCGATAGTCATTTAACCCTCATTGGTTGAGAGGTACGCGAGGGCAGCGCAGCCTTTTCACGTGCTGCTTTCCATCCCCATTATCTCCTCTGTCTCATCCCATCTACCACCAATACGGTTTCCTTGAAAGGCTTCTGCGTTCTTTTAAATGTAAATACCAAACTGTGCTCTCTCGGCGCAGACGCACAGGATGGAGCTGAAGATTACACTTGATGTCTAATCGCCGCCGCGGCTTTTTCTTCTGCAAAACCGTTTAACGGCAGCGGCGACTGCAGAGCACAGCATTTAGGGCTGCTTCGGTCACATTTAACACTGGAGAAGATCAAACACTCAGACAGGTCTAGTAAACCGCAGCGGCCTTGTCTGAGCATCCCACTATGACGGAGCCAGTCAACGTGGCTGCAAGCGTCACTCTCACGGTGTCACTGCGAAGCCTCTGATGTCTGCGTCTCGGAGGGTCGCCTGGGCTGTGTCTTCTCAGAGCCCTTGTGTGTGTTTTTTTGGATTGTGGCGAGCGTGCATTCCCTGGCACAATTTTCAATGGAGCTCCCCCTGGAGAAGCCGGGGAACGGCTGCAGCAACAATTACACTGACAGCTCTTTTCTAAAGTGCACTTGATTTATTTGATTTAGCTAAGATTAATGGCCCTCCCCTCCGTCAGACCTGGCTGCACTGTGCAGCAAAACATGCAGTTATCCACACAGAAGCACAGGTATAATGAAACTGTGCACAAACACTGATGCAGCACATGCTCATGGACTCACTAATCACCCGCGATTCAAACAGCAACAGATTAATTCCACTTCAACATTAGCTTTAATTGTAAACATTGACCAAATAATAACAGTGAAATCAAGTAAACCAATAATAAATTCCTTTCTGCAAACAAATACAGCTTCTACACCTTCTCCCATCTCATGTAGACTCACGTTACCACAGTTCGCTGCTAGAGGGAGACACCTGCGCCTCCACCCTGCGCCAGGAAGCCCTGCGTCGGTCTGGCCGGCTGACAGTTGCGAGGCCAGCGGTCCGGTACGGTCTAGTGCGATTGGCACTGACGCCTGCCCATCTGCCTGAGTTGACACGTCCGCTCCCTCACCACTTGTCCAGGAGGACAAAATGTGTTGTGGTGTCCTGGCAAAGTTCCCCGAAATGTCAACCTGGCGTGACAACCCCATGCCGGCCCCTTGGCCCTCACAAGGCTGGATCAGATGGGGAGCCAGGAGCATGCCAGTGGAACGGCGACTGCTGATCAACTACTGGGGCGCTACCATCTTGTCCAGGGTGAACGGAGCTTGTTCGGTCAGGTCGAGGATGACCGTCGTCATTACTGCTCCTAAGGCGATTTGGACGATGGAGAGCAGCTGGACAGAATACGACAGCACAAGCAAGAAGATCATGTGCAGAACACGCTCGTACCCATTAGAGTGACATACGTACGAAACAAACAACCTCAGCCAACACACCAAAAACAATGGACGCAGGGGAAACATCACACGCAGAACATAGTTTGCATTGGTTGAGCAGATGGTCTTGGAGGTGCTGCGAGGGCTGACTCCGTCCCGGAGGCCCCTCGGGGCAGCAACTGTGAGTGGTCATTAAGTAGAGGAGCCTCGCAGTAGTTAACGGCCACCACCCGGTTAACCCCTCTCCGCCGTCCAGGCTGTGAGAGCAGCGCTTCACGGAAGACCTTTAGAAAAAGACACACTGGAACCACAGAGGAACCGAGTGGGGGGAGTATTTCTGCTCCACCGCGCCTCATTGCTCACTTCTGCTGAATCTAAGGTTATGGCCAAGGCTGTCTGGCAGTTGTCCATACGCCGCCTATCACAGCGTTTGTGTGTGCGAGTGTGTGCGTGCAGTGGAGCTGTGGACAGGTATGACAGGCTGACCTCCACATGTTACCGGGGAGAGTGTGTAGCCCAGTGTTACCTGTCATAACACGGCTGCCTGCAGCCCCAGAGCACCAGCCTGACCAGGCCACTGGGCAGCCAGAAATAATAGAGACTGGCAAGAGGGCAATGAGGGGTCACACGGAGCGGAAGTGAGCGGAGGGGGGTGACAGGAGGACCGGAGGAAGAATGAAGGCGGGCGAGAGAGGAAGGAGGAATTTAATACAGCCAGACGAGCGGCGTGGATAATGACGAGAGAACAAGTGGGTCAATCAAGACGCGAAGAGAGAAGATAAAAGCGAGGCGAGCGAGGAAGGCGGCAGCGGTTCTCCCCGTCTTCAACACCTAAACCTGCGTGGAAAGGCAGAGAAAAGAGAGGAGCTACTCTGACGAGCTCCCCGCGCACGTCCGACACCCTCAAAGCACAAAAATAAGCATCAGCCGTAACGAGACAGACACCTCGAATCGCTTCCCATTTGTTCTGAAGCCCAGTTTATCTTCGCATGCTGGAGATCTCCTGGGGTGCAGCCACTCGCCTGCAGAGACAGAGCTGCTGAATTCACTTAGGCAGGCTTGGCCAGCAATTAAAGTGCTGGATTAAGAGTGATTGCATTTTGTGTCCTGAGGAGGCGCTGCCTGCCATCTTGAGAGTCTCATTAACATGGCTGCCGTGGGCTGTGCTGAGCAATGCCACAGGCAGTTAAAAAATAATGGAGACATTATCAACCTTAATGTCTTGTACCTGGAGTGAAGGAGATTTTATAATCACTATTGTGATGGGCCACAGGCTGCCAGTTGTGCAAAAGGGAAAGGTTGGATGCAGATAACCCTTTTTCTGACCAGACCCCTGTGTGTTTTTTTGATCAGCCGCTACACGTGGGGAGTCTGAGCAGCTGGATTTCATTAATTGAGTGCTGGCAGCGCTCTGCTCTGGCAGCAGGGGTGAGTCACACTGGTGGGATTGGTCTCTCTCTCCCTGATATCATCTTCCAACCATAACTACAAATAATTATTCACTAAAATCCATTACCAGGGGTCAATCAAGTTCCCCAATCAGTTCTAAAGTCCAATTACTGGCGCCAAGGCTCTATTCGCGCCTTCCTGCAGATGACAGCCTGGCCCACAGGCTGCCCAGTAAATTACACATAGCAAACAGTGGACTGTGCATGTGTGGGAGCGAGCTTCCTCAGGTGGGTAATAAAGCAGAGGTACATACCGGCCTCCCTGGGGCATTCTGACCGCACCATCTCGCAGGCTTCACCGGGTTAAATAGAATTAGCCCGTGCGATGAAACGCACGGCGAATACCAACCAGCGATCCCTCTACGGGCTAGAGAGCATGAGGCCTGCACAGCAAAGCCTGGTATTAGCAGCCATCCCAGCAGCTGATATAATGAGACGCGTCGCCATAAGGGTCTTCCTAAAGAGGCTGAGCAGTGACCCATCAGAGCAGCACGGTGAGCGGGATGCTGCACACACGCTCAGGGTTCTGATGCAAACCTCCAACCCCATTAGCAGCTTGTACCGTAGCAGCCCCGAGCTTGGAGAAGAAGCTTTTCACACACCCCAGTGTCGCTACAGGCAGGCAGGCGAGTCCGCGCCAAGGCCGGCGTGTGCGACAAGGCAAGACGCGTGGGAGGCGAAGAGGAGGGCGATGACGTGTGCGTGTGAGGAGCAGAGGAAACGCAGGGACGGGGGGTGAGGGAGGCTCCGTGGAGCAGCAGCCCATGACCAGTTGTCACACACGCGGCTCCCAAGCTGGCCTGGCAGGACATTCACCTCAGCGCACGGCTTCCCCCGAACCCGGATCTGACCGGAGAACAACCAAAGCGTGACACTGACACAACCAGCGGGACCGACAACATCAACATCTGCCTGTTCTGACATCCGCTGCAGCCCCATTGCTCAGGACTCGTTCCAGACGTTGAGGTTTCGGAGGGAAAAAAGCTGGGACTTTCTTTTCGGACTGAAATTACAACAGTATGAGGGTTTGTTTTGTCCTGAGCCAGGAAAGCATTCTGACTTCAAACTGCTGACACAAAGAAAGGCTGTCAACGTGAGCCCCGCTATTAAACATGAAGAGCTACTCATCAAAGCGCCCGTGTCTGTCCTCTGCTTACATACAGGGATCCGGCGAAATGCTGAACACATGTGGATGGGCCCTGAGTTTAGGCTGAAACGGCTGAACACGATCCGGCAGCATTTGAGTTAATCTTCCCTCGCGAAACCGCATGGTGTTGTTTACACTGGAGACAACGGCGCGTGCACGTACACGCACGTGTGTGTGGAGAACGTCCAGAGCTGCAGACTCGCTGTTCCCTTCCCCAAAGCCCAGCAGCCCCAGCGTGTGTGTGTTTGTGTCAGCGTGATGGAGGAGAAGGGTGTTGCTCAGACCTAATGAATGCATCTGCATTCAAGGGGCTTTCTTTGTTTTGTAGGCAGGCAGAGCGAACGAGCAGCGGCCGCGAGGCTCAGGTTCGGTTTTTCCAAATCGGCCCAGCAAGGACGAGCTCGGATTAGTATCGAGTTCATTTTTTCCCCCTCGAAATGAAGGGAGTTTGGAAAGAAAGAGCTGAGGCCGAATGCTGTGGAGGACACACACTCACGTCCTACACGACCTAACGCTACATTTGGTTTTTCAGGGAGCAGGGTTTGGTTCCTAGAGCACAGTCTGTGCTCCAGGAGACTGGCAGCTGCTGCTTTCCTCACCTGTGAGCGACCTGGCACCCTACACATCCTCTACGAAGAACGGATGGAGGGCAGGAGGGGGAGGGAGGCTGGCAGCGAGGGCCCAGGCATTAGGGTAATGAATCCAGCACTGGGTGGGATTAGGGAGCCCCCTAGTGGTCGAAGGCAGTAAGCAAGTCCCTCACGCCATCACCTTGTCATGTTCACCTTTGCTGGTCTCTAGCGGATTTCATTTCTGACCCCGTACTGTATGTCTTCATGTTAATCTGTCCTCAGCCCTGAACTGCCAGAAAACACCCAGTAGGTTCATATTCCTGACGACACAGGTGCATAATTAGGCAAACAGGAAATGCTCTAACCCCCGTTGTTCAGCATCTGAACCACTGTTCACCGCTGTCGCTGTCTGTTATTTTATTTTTACTGTTCTTGTCGGATTTGAAGATGTGTGAAGATCAATCCTTTAAACTTTTACAAACCAAATAAAAGTGCATAGATGTAGTTTTAGGCAGGACACAGTGCTCACATTATACAGTCCGGGCAAATGCTACTGACACCAGTCTACCGCCACCTTTAATAAAGCGGCAGAGCTGCTTAAAATTAATAAAGTAGCTGCAGCGGAGGCCGCGTGTGTGACTTCTCTTTGTCTTTTAATCTCTGGTGGTGGCCACGAGTGCAGTGCATTATGAAGGTAATTCTGAAAAGATTAAAGTGTGTTTTGCCTGAATTAGAAGAAACTGTGCCGCTGACTCATTCAGGGGATGCCTAGCTCTGACATTTCTGGCTCCAGAGTGCAGAATAAATTTCATTACATCTTTGACAAATCCCAGGACTAATATTCGTGGAGGTTACATTAATCACTCCCCACTTTCATATCATGAGAAAACACAGATAGAGAAAAGCTTGGCAAAGAGTGAAAACAGATTTACTGTTATTATTCTTTTAAAATACTGTTCCACACAAAAACCACAATAGTGAATAGACTTTCATACTGCAGTCGTCTAAGAAAGTGTCATTAGCACAATGTAGCTATGAGTTGGTGATTTAACATCTCCTCACAGATTAGACTCCTGCTACAGTAGTTCTCCAGCATTAAATCACAGATTGTCCTTCTGTTGGTAAAAGCGCAAAGTCCCGCTTGTTTAAATTAGATAAGAGAAAACATGTAGTAACTTATAAACGCCACTTGAATAAACGTTGAATGACTCCGATTCACTGCGTAAGGTCCGACTGTCCCCCGTCGGCCTTCTCTCCGTGCGGATTAAAGGATTTTTGTGCAAAACCTTGTGTGTTTTTTCTCGTCTTGGCACTGAGTGGCTATAAACCTCTGCGTAGTAACAATCCTCTAACAGGACACTGCTGCCGGTTTTCATGATGACGATGAGGTAAAGGCTTTGAGAAGCAGGTCAGCGGCCAGGCCTGGAGAGACGGCCCCTGTGGTGACCCTCTCCTCAAGGTGGGGTAGAGCCACTCTGACACCGGGGTGATTTTGGAAATGGCACAGGACATTTTCCTGAATCAGACTCCACATCCACACTTTCTGCTGAGCCCGCCGTCGGACCTGCAGCTCCCCGCTGGCTAACACAGCGTCCCGGTACGACTCCATCTTGGCCCAGACCTCCGGGATGCCCTCACCGCTTTGTGAGGAGGCCCGCACCACCTGAGGGGGGAGGTCACCACTTCAGTTGTTTGTTATATGGGCTTGTTGGTCATGTTGCGCTTTCTGTGCTTTGCTAACTGGCACATTCATAATGTTTGTTTTTAAAATACCATTGTTGATTAATGTACGCTGTCCCTTATAGAAAGCCAACATACGTTTGCTGTATGTGAAACAGAAAAAACAGAAATGCCAAAACTATTTTTCATAGAAACATTGTTTTTAAGCTGCACTGGATTTTGTCAAAGTGCCAAGAAAAATGGTTAGTTTTTCAACAATGGTCTATAGTGCTACAACAAACGACTTCACTTCTCTCATCAGAGCTTGCTAACGGTTGAAGAGCATGTGATGAAACTCAAACTTCAAGCTGACACAAAAGTGAAAAAGCGCCTCAGATTTATGCGAATTCAACACGGAGGAAGAGAAACTACAGTGTTGCTGTCTACAAAGCCCAGACTGTAGAAAAGGGGATTGAAACAACCGGTTCAGTAGGAGATAATTCAACATCAAGTTGAATAAAACAGAAGTGAACAATCACCAGCCAATAATGAGGCCCCTTATTAAATAACAAGGTCAATAAGTCAAAAACATCCCTTTCCTGCATCAACCTTGGTTTACAATAAATGATAAATGTCTGCGATACTCTGAAAACACAATCACAGCCCCTTTATACGAAACAGCACAAATGTCCTGCTAATGAACTTTTACATAACTGCAAAAGAAAAAATGTTATTTGATGAAGACATTAGGAGAAAATATTATTTATACTGATTAGCAACTACATTTGCTTACTGTGACATATTTATTTCAAATCTATTTTTGGACAAATTTGTTTAAACATTACATAATTCTGTCTATAATCTAAAGTAAATGTTCTAACAACTTATGATTGAAGACGTTTATAGTAGCTCTGCACGTTTCCCTGCTGAGCAGGACGGACAGACATGTCACTGTCGACCACACATGCAGACACATAAAGGGCACAAAAAGTCGAATTAAGAACAAATCAAGGTAGAAAGAGAGCATGAGAGCAGCCTGTCAGCGTTTTTGTGACTGTGCTGGCGTCTAATCAGAGAAATGCATTACACAGTAGCGGCGTATTCAGAGCAGCAGGGGCGGGAGGTGGGGGGTTACCTGGCAGCTTGCCCAGTGGGCAGATGCTGCACTGGGCTGGGAAAACAAAGGGACAAGGCCAGGCAGGCGGCTGAGCTGGGACATGCAGGGAGGGGTGAGACGCTGCAGCACTGAAACCAGGACGCTATGACATCCTCATGGTCATCACCAGCACTGCCCCGCTCTCTGACCTCTCAGTGGGATAACTTGTTGAGTTGATGGAGCAGTGGAAGCAAGACGGTCAAAGTTATATTGTTTTATTAAAGGCCTGTTGATTTTCTGTTGATTGCTCCCTCACGACACTATCAAACATACCAACACACACCTTGGGGTTCCAGGACTTGGACTGTCTCCTAAGCAGCTTGAGAGCGCTGGTGTACTCAGTCTGGATCCTCCTGGCTGGTACCACCAGGTCTCCATCAGACTTTGTCACCACCACCAAGTCAGCCCTCTCAATGATGCCCCTCTTGATACCCTGCACAGAGATTTGGGCATTAAAGTCGGTGGAGGAGGGGGCATTAAGTTACACACGCAATAAATCTGATGTCTAGACACATAATCTGCTGATAGTTGCAGTTTATTTAGGAAAAAGGGAATCAGATTTTTTACCAACCAAACTAAGAGACTAGCTGACGTTTGTGAGCAGCTGGTAAACAGAGGCTGGAGCAGTTGTACACATCACTCAACCATCCTCACAAAGTGTCCTCCTGCTAAACCCTGATTTAGAATATAATTAATCCAAAGCCACTTCACCTGCTTAATGTCACACCGTGATCAGCATAATATGAATCTTAATGTTTTAGTCTAATTAGGTCATTAATTTAACTAATTAAAAATTATCAGCATAGACTTTTGCGAGACAGTAACTAATAAACATATGTGGCTGTATTCAAAATCTGTTTTTTTTCACTCCATAACATGCACCATTCATCTTCTGTGACTTTGTTGTACAGGAATAACCGAACATTATATTAATCTTAACTGGTTATATCAATATAAATAACAGGAATAAAGCTCAATTTACACTGAATGTAATTAATAGAAGCATCCAGCATGATACAATTCAGCATTACTCATTTGCTATTAGATCTGTTAAGCAATTAATAAAGAATGGGCCACAACTGTGACAGCAATGGGCCTGATGCTGTTCATGTTCACTAACCTGTAGTTCGTCGCCTCCTGCTGGTGGAATCAGCAACACAAACATGTCAACCATGTCAGCCACAGCAAACTCTGACTGGCCCACACCTGCAAGCAGAACATACAGCGGGTTTAAGGTTGACCACAGCAAACCAGTTGTTGGAGCTAAACCTGTAGAGCCACCACCTGAATGCTGCATCGTGCAGTTACAGTATAATTTCATCTGCACAGTATATACTTTCACAGTACTAACGAAAAACGTAATTTAGTGTAAAGAAACATTTTTGTCCAGAAGATCAAAAAATATATTGATATTTCACCAACCAAACCAAAGTGAATAAATTCGAGCCAGAGTCAGACGTCACTTGAACAAACTGTGCCTGTGAGTACAGTGAGCACAGCTGATGTCCAGGAGGCTACTGGTGTGAATGTTTTTGACCAAACGGAGTCCACGAAGGTGGCATAAGGTTCTGATATGCTCTAGTCCAACTTCACAGCCCAGCACAAGGCAGCTCAACTTGATTTGAGCAGATTTGACAGGTCCACCACTGGCACCTGGTTCTCTTCACAGATGAGAGCAGATTGAGCCACTGTGGTGAACATTATGCTGCCCGTAACATAGCATGAATGTTTATCTGTGGAGGAACATACTTCCTGAGTCAGAGCCCACAGTTTCCTGACTGACGGAAGCAATGTACCAAGGTAACATCCTTAGAGAGACTGTAAGACCTCACACCGGTACAGTGGCCCCTGGGTTCCTCCTGATGCTCGGCGATGTCTGTAATCATGTGTCCAGAGTGTGTAAGCAATTTTTAGAAATGTGTTACTGTGCCACCTTGAGTTGCCACCTTGAGCTACCACAGTGGAATACAAATGTTTAACAGCATGAGAAAGAAATCAAATGCTTTCATTGTAATTTCTACAAAACAAATGAGGTAGACAATAAAAACGAGTGTCTTACCTACAGTCTCTACAAGGACAATGTCATATCCTGCTCCTTCGCAGAGAACGATGGCTTCATTGGTTGTCCGAGTAACTCCACCGAGTGTCCCTGAGGTTGGCGACGGCCTGATGAAAGCATTCATGTCCCTGGAAAGTTCAGTCATTCGAGTCTTATCGCCCATCAGAGACCCTGCACCAACAAAAGACAAATGTAACAAATTAAACAATTTTTTGTGCAACAATGTTGATACATTATTATAATTAATTCCAAAAGTAAGTCTTCAGTAACCACTAAACATTTTATTTATATACATCACATTGTAATTTTTCCATTCAGCTCTGCTGTTTGCTGTACATCACCATAATATTGTTGATCAGTTCATCAATTTACAATCAAAGACTTCTCAGACGCTACCTCCTGTAGTGCAGGAGGAAGGGTCAACAGCTAGCACTGACACTTTATGTCCTCGTCCGGTCAACATCTTCCCCACCACCTCGATGAAAGAAGACTTTCCTGCTCCTGGGGGCCCTGAGAGTCCTGAGGAATAAACAAAGACATAGAATTAGTAACAGATGCCAACAATAGCTGTTGTCAAGATAAGTTTTGAGTTATGAATTTATTTGAAACTGAATCAAATTTGTTTCCATGATGTATTTCTTATATACTTAAAAATTCTAAAAACAAAATGGACTTTAGCATGTTATAATGTGACTCAGACTGTAATGTATGAAAGTCTGATTAAATACCCAGATGGGAAAAGAAGAATTGTCTATTAAAAGAAAGAGCTAAGTAACACTCTTGTGCTTAATGGCCTATGATAGAGATGTAGCTATGGGAATGTAAGAGCTTTATCCTATGTGAAGGCAAAACAATAACAAATCGATCTCTTGCATAGTTAGTGCAAATATATAGGTTTTCCTCATCATCACCATGCAGTGATGATTTAAAACAATGTGTCTTTTCAACCTTGTCAGTACAAGACTGCAAGTTTACCCAACACGAGCCAAGTGTGAATGTAGAAACCCAGACCACCCACCCACTCTAAAGGCCAACGGTCTTCCAGCATTACGACTCTCCTGGTCCGTCCTGTAGGCCAGCACCCTCTGGAGCAGCACCTGGGCCAGCTCCTTCTTCCTAGGATGCTGGGTCTCCACCAGAGTAATGGACTCAGCCAGAGACGCGCGCTGGCCTGTGATCAGTCCTTCATACAGCTTATCTAACAGCCTCTGCTCGGTCCCACTCAGCTCCTGTATATGTTGGCTAAGGACAGTGCTCTGGTCCCTCCTCATCTGGCAGCTGTGACCTGGGACGGTGCTCTGGTAACAGGGCGGAGAACCAGTAAAGTCCCTTTGGTGAAGGCATAATGTCCTGAGGGAACGAAAGGAAGAGATGTGGCGGAGCAGCGAAAAGCCAAACGGACCCGTTCTGCAGTACATGGGAAGCATCTGGAAGGAGAAACACGAATAAAAAAATTATTTCTCTAAAAAAAGGAAATTAATGCGGTTAAAAAACATAAATATCAACATCAAGCAGAGAATGTCAATAACCTCCTCACCCCCAATAGCCTTAGTTCAACAGTGTACAGGTTCAGCCGCTGCCGCTAACACTGCTACTGCTACTTACACAGCAAAACTACGCAAAAACAACACGTCACCTTCTACTAACCGTTGAGCTGACGCTACGTTAGTCCGTCCTGCGGCTGTAAAAGCAGCTGTCAAAGCATAGTTAGCGAGTAAATCACACAAACGTCGACGCAGTGGAATCAATTCACGTTAACCTCGTACGATCGCCGCAAACTTGGTCAATTGCACATGAACGGTTGTTTCATTCATTCCCTTCCGTTTCCGGTGACGTAAACAGCGCCTCCAACAAACAGTTCCGCCGTTTAAAAATACATTTTAACATATATAAACCTCTATTTATTAATATATGCATTCAAACGTTTGAAGAATATTTTGAAGCATTTGCAAAATATTGTCTAAAACATGTAAATTATGACCGCGAACGGCTTTAGCCACCAGATGGCAGCAGATGGCGGTTTTAAACGTGAAACCACCCAAACCCGAAGAAAACCTCTCTGGGTCGCTGCACTATCACAGCAGTGCAATGATACTTGTGTACAATTAATACATGTACAGCTGTTCTTCAGTACAAGCTCAGAAGCAGCTGGTTTACTCCCTGTTCAGTTTCAAGTGAAACCCTCCTGTTTCATTCATGATGTGATACTTCATTAAAGAAGTATTTATATCAGTGTTTGTTGTAGTATTTTTGTCAGTGTTTATTGTCATGTGTGATCCTTTATTATTGTAGTATTTATACCGTTTA
The DNA here is from genome assembly GCA_030770545.1 of Macropodus opercularis. Lineage (NCBI taxonomy): Eukaryota > Metazoa > Chordata > Actinopteri > Anabantiformes > Osphronemidae > Macropodus > Macropodus opercularis. The sequence continues at coordinate 5,603,126 of CM061089.1, forward strand.
TCATTACTTGTTTATGGTAGCATTGTTGCCTAGTTTATCATTTGTCCTGCTCAGAAACTGTTCAGTTACAGAGTGAAAGCGCTCAACAAAATGAGTACTCATCCAAAAAACTGACCCGATTGCACGAATTAAGACATATAAGCTGTGAAAAGAGACATATTTAGCTAATTCCTTTCATGTCTGACCCTGTTAGAATTAATCATAAACAAGTGGGTTGGAGTGATACATCAATCATTGTATTTTAATAGAGAAAGTTGTTGTGACAATCATTGTGGTTTGGCATCATTGTGTGCACCACACTGAACATGTTGTATACATACATGTATAAGGAACATATATTTCAGTTTTTATGAGACAAAAAAACTTATATCAGATAAATACTGTCAAGTAAAGTTTTGGTTGTGATCTGAAATTCAATGAAGCTGTATTTTCATACCCTTGGAACAAGTTCAGTTTGGGTTTTGAAGTAAGATTCAGATTTTTATCTGCAGGCAGTTAAGGGTATGTGAAAAGACACCTAGAGTGGATTATAGCAGGGGAGACGTAAGTGCAAAGCTTTTAGTCATAGACATTCAAAGTCTCCAACCACCTGATGTGCTGGTCTGCTGATTGTGGGAGAAACATGCAAACTCCTAGGAGGTAACAGTACCAACCACTGAGCAACCATACCACCCACATCATTTACCACTGAATGAAACTCCTGCACGCACAAACACAGACAGACTTCAGTCAGTGATTTCCAGGGGAGTTTCCTGGAAGACTGCTGCAACCATTCCAGCATTGTCACTGTGTCCCATAAAACAAAGGAAAACACATGAATTTGTGCCTTTCCGTTTAGTTTTACTGGAAAATGCAATTACGCTCAACATTAGTGAAGTTGGCTTTGTTGTGCCTCGCTAATTGAAAGTCTATTTTCACACACACACCCACACAATGTGATTAACGCTTTTGAACGTCCCCAACAACATCATGGTACATGTTTTCTTAGCATGGGTGGCCTGTAATATAAGAGACAGACACACAAACATGCTTGTGCCCTGACATGTTGTTCAAAAAAGACACAGACATGTTGTAAGTAATGAAACCATTTTATTGAATCTTCCAGTCGAGACTTGATATTCATGGAATAAAACTGCTTTTCTGGGAGCGTCACTGAGCAAAAATTGATGAAAGAAAAAACAAAACAAATCTAAATCCTAGGGCAACATGTAAAAGTGCAGACAAAATAAAACAAAACATATTCAAAAATACAAAAAGAATGTAAAGAGAACAACAGTTTCATAGCAAGGAGGATTGCTCAAAGCACAGAAGAACTCAATGGCATTTAAAAAATCTAACTGGGACTTCAATACCCTTTTTCAATTCAACAAATATAATAAGAGAACAAAGCATAGTCACTGAAATATTTATGCTCCTCAATGTGACTCAATATTTGACACTTTTGATTTTGCTGACAACACAGCGAGGGAAAAACTACAATGGACTTATATTTGTCTTTGCTTCATGTGACGCTTAGCTACCGGTTTTCAATGTGTAACACTACATTAACCAAACTATGACTTGCCAAACCAGACTGCACAGCACATATACTAATAGTGATTATGTCTAAACACTATTATTTTCTTCTTAAAATTTATTTGAAACACGAGTGTAACACAAGATGAGCAACAATTAAGCATTAGCCTTTAATGTCTGAAATGCCCTTTTAGTGCCACGCTCCACACTAAAGCCCGCTCTAAACGCTCAAACTCCCCTTATTTTGACCTCCTATTATATTTCGAGATCTGTCATATTTAAATTTCATAGCAACTTTGCACTGCTTTAATTTATTAACCTAAGCCACTTTGAAGAAATGGCATATTTGCTAAAGTATCTGGAGATATGATTTTTTTCAGTCATACTGGTCATCCTTCAAGTCGCTGCTATCTTTAAAAATGTCATACGCACATTTCATGCCGATCTTACTACAGTCAGACAGGATATGGTGACCGACTGCAATTTCGGTGACTTGGAATGTCCCGTAATTATTGTAACTACACATGTATATGTGGGTTTCTGTGGGAATATTTAGATGCAAACTAGTTATGAGTCAGTATAATGGAACAATGAAAAGGACACATTGTCGAAGCAAGTTCTGGGAGGATACTTGTGTTATGATGAGAGTGATGGTCTAATTATTACAGTTGGTCACAAAGATCAAGTATCTTCCAGTTGCATCAGGCTCAAGTTGCTTATCCTCTGCCAGTCTGCAAATGTGCCCAATTTAGACATCCTTCAAGTAGAGAACAAACCAACCCATACAACAGCCTCCCCCACTCTACAGGTCTCAGATCAGCTTGTGTTTTAGTCAAAACCAGTTAGTGACTGAACCACAAACCAGCCTGGAACCAGTTAGCTGCTATTCTTGCTACTTTGACCAAAATGCTGGGGTATGGACAGCCACAGGGCTGGAGACAGTGAAGCCTAGGAGACGGACGATATAGGGTTGTGGGGAGAACCCATCTGGGTTAGCACCTTATCCAACCACTGCAAGGGACCATGCAAGTGGATCTCAATCCAGCAGGGTGTGCTGGTCACATCCTGGCGGTGGTACTCTGCTCCCCAGCCCTGAAACATATAAAAGCATGGTTTAGGACAAAGATGGAGGCATGACTGCTCTTCCTTTGGCTCTTAATTATTTGGACTGTCCATCAAGCCTAATAAATGACTGTGCACACTGCTCAGTCTTATAATTTAGATTCTGCCTTTTTGTCAGGCCCATCATCACACAGTTTAGAAAATCAAAATTCAAAATGACAAAATATACAACAATAAATATGTCATATTTTAATGCATTATATAAAACTCATGATTCTTGTGTTTCAAAACAAAAACTCATCATCAGATGTGAAAATAAATGAGTCACGCGCGTTTATAACGTGAACATTACTATTCTACTACCAGGTTACCTTAACAAAGCTCATGCGGATGGTACACATTTTGGTGAGCTCATAAACAGCCTCGAAGCCATGGTTGACAGACTGGGCCAGCAGCTCAGCAAACTCCTGGTTGTTGAAAATCTTCAGGCTGCAGCCACTGGGGATCTTACACACAGTTGTGGGATGGAAGCCATGGTGGTAGTTACAGTTACGACTCTGGACGAAGATACTGCTGTCACTCAGGCATTCTGCGTACACCTCCCCCCCGACATAATACAGATGAACTCCTGAAAAGAAGCAGGAAAGGATTCATGCTGGTGACTTGGAGAAGCAGGGCTGCGGTGTCATCGGAATAACAAAGTCACCAAAACATCAGTGGGGCCAATATCAAATCGATACAATAAAATGTTCACTCAATTTGTTGTTTCTGTTCTGTGCTCCGTGCAATTCCAATTCCTATTGACTAAAGGAATTGATTCAGTCTTGTCTCGTAAGAGTTTGAAGCAGTGATTGATTAGGTTTGTGTACTGCACCTTTGCCGATGTGCCGCCGGGTGTTCTCAATGGTAGAGTTGCGGTTGACGTTGGAGAGCAGGCCGAGACAGAATCGGTTGCGGTTGTTGGAGGGATCTGTGAAGCCATCGACGAGCACACTGGTAGAAGAAGCCTGGAAAGCCTCTCCAACACGATTGTTGAGCTCGTAGTAAACAATAGAGCACCAGTGCTTGGGTTCTTCGTATGCCACGGGCTGCACATCTGCGCAGGCAACACAAAACACATCACTGAGCTGACTGTGCCCGTTGAAGACACGTGTAATGCACAACGAGGAGTCTACTGAGAAGACAAGCTGCCAGTAGACAGCAGAGGCTCAGCTGTAAATCTTCATCTGCACAATTACTTCTTCCAAACTGTCCCTTCGAGTCCATAACAACGTGAATAAATATACAGAGCCCATTGGCTACATCTGCGTACATTTACACTGACCACAATCAATGCATATGTATCCTAAAGCATGCAGACTGTCTGTGTTCTCCGTGCCAGCCTTTATTAAGCAGGCAAACAGTCAATCGAAGGAGCCTGGCCTTGCTTTGTGTGCCTGGTTTCTCCGACCGATCAGTGCCAGCTGGCCTCAGGAATAAATCATGTTTATCTAAGCACATACTTTTTCCAAACGTGGCACTGAATAGCAGGTGTGTTTTGTCTGCCCCCCTCCCCAGAGTTGGCCTACAATAGAGATCCACTCCCCTGTACAGGATGCAGCTTGTGGAAAAGACGTTAAAAACTCCCCAAACTCCCACTTCCAGCATTCAACTGCCCTTCCCGCTACAGCCGTCACCATGTGTGGGTAGAATGTCTAAGTCGAGCGCACAATGATGAAAAAGTAAAACTATGGATCAGGTTTAGGGAAACAAGTGAAAACAAAAGTTCAGATACTATAACTTAAGATACAAACATCTTGGAGGTGTGTCAATAGAGCATTTTGTTAATTTAGCAAATAATAATATAATTATACAATTGAGGTCATATTTCAATTCTTTTAGCCATTGTTTGTATCTATTCTGATAACACCAAGCTCAGCAAATAAACTACTGAGCACTTGGAATATGGAGACAGCGTTACCACAGAGTCTGACAAAGCAAGACACATCAGTATCAGGTTTATCAGTCAATAAAAGCCAGGGACGGATTACAACACCAATAGTCCATAGAAATAGACTTGTCTTCTAACTGAGCATCTAAATTCCAATAGAATATGAAACACACAAAAAATATTATGATAACAAGCCAAAATAAATTTTATGTAATAATATTATTTTCAACCTTTTTTAGGAAAATAAACGGGGTCTTTAATCTGCATGTTATGATGATTTGTTTCAAGCAAGAAAGTTGGCGTGTTTGACGGTTTCAGTGGTATGTTTGGGCTTTTTAATTGGTAATATAACTAATGTGTTTATCGTCATTAGAGTTGCACTGCAATTAGCATGCTTCTCAATATTACTGATAAAAAAACCAAGCTTTTCATCAGATGGTTCTGAAGCCCACACATCCATCGCAAAGTTTCTTACAGGTTCATAACAGCAGTGCTCACATGTGTCTGTCCAGCACAATAAAGACGAAACCACAAAGTCAGGATAGCAGCACTTATTGCACCACATTTTAGATCTGAAAGTTGGAGGTAATTAGCGATCTTATCGTTAACGAGTTTTAAGTCATTACCACCAGCAGATGACATAAGCCTGGCTTTTATAGACCCATTAAACCTGCTCTGAGGCAGGGTTTAATTTGGTCAGGCTTAAAGCTTCCTCTGGGCTCGTATCCGTAAACAAAGGCTCCCTGTAAACAAGAAGTTTTTTTTTTTCACAAGTTTTGTCTGTATGAATATGTCATACAACCAACTAAAGACGTACTTTTTTGTAAAAAAAAAAAAAAATGTCCCCAAAACCACTGCACCTGCAGATCAAAACAGCAGGATGATCACCACGAACACAAGGACAGGGGGGTGTGCATAAAATAGAAGCTACAGTGTTTACCAGCACGGTTGTTACTCTCTAGAGGCAAAGATGGAGCCATGAGGTTGGTGTCCATTGGCTGTGGACAATCCTGAGTCATCTGCTCCTCTGGAGGCATGTAGGCAGGAGGTGGAGTCTCTGATTAGGGAGGAAAAACAACAAAGAGGAAAGATGTGAATTTTGTTGTTGGCTTATTGGAAAGTTTAAAACAATTCCAATACTGCTGGCTCTCACCTGGCATCTGGAACGGACTGCCAGGGTCAGAGCTGGATGGTGAATGAGGGAAGGTGCCACTGCTGCCGCTTCCTGGAGAATGTGGAAAAGGAATTGTGTTGGCCTGAGCAAAGGACTCTGGGAAGGTGGCGTTCTGAGGCATGTGCGGCTCGTTCTGCTGTAAGGGATTGCGGAAGCGGGGCAACATTGTATGCTTGGCATTAAACTCGCTGTTCCTCGGTACCAACACCGGCGGCAACACTGACAAGAAAGAATGACATGAAAATGGTTAGAACAGGAACGGTTCTGGCACACTGGCATCACTAGAGGCAGGACTCTGATGCGATGCTGCAGGATTTAAAACTCCTATTGCACATGGTATAAGTGGACAGCTGGGGTGTTTGGTAGAATAGTGAAGGGAGATTGACAGGATGTGTGTAGGCGGGTGGAGGGCTGGGGAGAGGCTTGGACAGACAGGTGCTCTGGGGTTAAATCACCTTAGCCCTCTGTCTCCCACCCACGGCCTAAACAAAAAGTGTGCAAGGCAGGCAACAACTCTTTCCTCCAATTGTGTGTGGGTGACCGGCTTCCTGTTCCAACTGTCCTCAGAGAGGCTGTGTGTGCAGTCGTGTGTGTGTGTATCCTTGTTTCTGTAACATGTGCACACGCTCTTGCATGCAAGTACAAAAGCGAGCACCTCCCTGTGTCTACATGTGTGCCTGAAAGTGAAAAAAAATGGCCTGAAGTTCATAGCATGCCCAAAACAAAGCTCTCATTCTCCCTCAGACAGAATTTCCTGCTCCGCACGCACATGAATGAACACACACACACCCAGCACGCAGCTGTTTCTGTCTTGTCAGCTGACCCTCATTTTCTGTTTAGTAAGAGGTCGCACAGTGTTGATTTGTCTTGTTTCTCTACTTTATTTAGTCTGAGCCTGGTAAGTAAAAAGTAAGTAAGTAAACATTACTACATATTGGGCATCCTTTCCAATAACTCAAGGATTGCGAGGCGCGGGGGCCCATCACAGCTGTCTTTGGGACAGACGTAGGGCACATCCTGCTCAGGTTGCCAGTCCATCACAGGACTGACTCATAAAGACAGACAACCATTCACCCACACAGTCACACAGGCCTTTCTAGCTGTGAGGGAACAGTGCTAACCAGAATTCTTTTCCCTTTGACACAAAACATCCCATAAACTGTAAAGTGAACTGTTTCCATCTATGTGGACCTGCTGTTTATGGGGATGGTTAACTGACTGGCTGTCTATGCATCTACTACAGAATACATTAATCCATCTATCTACTCCTGAACTCCACCTTTCCCTCGTGTGATGGGGAGACTTAAAAGTATGGTTTCGTGCATTAATGACTACATCACAGAATCGGTATTTGATCTAGATTGGGGCCATATGGTGACATAAGGTGCATCTCACCTGGACTGTCCACTCGTTTGTAGTGGTAGGGATTGATACACACGTCCTTCTGTTTGGAGCCAAAGGGGTACTCGCAGCACTCCAGGGCCTTCAGCTCATGGTGAGACTGCAGGTCGGGCCAGCGCCACACACGGCAGTAGATGACATGCGGGAGACCTTTCCTGTGAGACACTTGCAGTCGTCCATCCAGGGATCGAGGGATTGTCACACAGTTACTGGGCTGACCTGGGCAGCTGAGAGCCCTTTCTAGCTCCTCCATGGCTCCCTTCTTCTTTTTCAGTTTCTTAACCAGAGCATCCACAGCCTTTTCTGCCCATTTCTCCTCCTCGTCCCCCTGCTTCCAACCCAGCAGGCGTTTGACCGCCGGGCTGGTGAAAGAGAAAAGTGAGGTGACGTTCATGATGGACAAGCCGCCCTCCTCCCCTCTCCTTTCTGTCCAGAAGGAATTGTGAACTGTGATGTGGGACAGTCCAGTCTCACAAGGCAAAGGGTAATCCTCAGCTTCCAACAGGTCCTCTTGACAGCCACTCACTAGAAGAAAAAGAGAGACAGACAAAGTTTACCTGGCTACAACTACAGTACGCGTGAACCTTTCTCTCGCCTATTAATCCACAGCACTGATGTCTCAACAGAACTGAGCCATGTACACTTCTAGGAGTTAGGCCTACCAGTCAGGGCTTCTGGGAAAGCAGGAGAGGAGTCATAACGGACACTCACTCAGACATTCTCAGGATAGCTTCCTGTCCAAATGGCTTGTCACATTACCACCTCTAACTAATATCATTTACACTAAATGACTGCACATACTGTATGCAGCCTACACAACCTTGAAGCTTTTTGGCAGCTTTGATCGTTTAGTCCCTTCACAGAAATTTCCTTGATAAATATGTAAGGTCAATTTCTAATATCCTAACAATTTTTATGGCAGCTGTAAAACATCAGAATGCAACAAATGGGAGTTTCTTCAATATCTGCACATTATTTTGTAGATTAATCAAGCTTGAAAGGTCAATGTGACTCTCTATAGTACTTTACATGAACTTTTTTATTTTATTTGAATCATTGGTACTAAGTGAAATTTTTAATTCTTTACTTCAATCTACTCTTTCTTCTATTTATTTAAAAACCATTTAAGTACATTTTCAAAGGCCCAAGTGGACGTTTTCAAATGTATTTTTTGTAAAACCAGGTGGTTAAAGACATTCACATTACTCCAATAAAGTAAAAATGCATATGTAAAACATTTTTGCTATTTGCTCATAAATGGAAAAAAAGGATAAATCAATACATTCTGCCTACCATGACACAGCTTGGTAAAGGGATCTCAACATATAAGATTTGAAAAGGCCTCAGAAGAAGGACATTTTCAGTGAAGGCCCTGCCAAGGCACATGTTGTGTAAAGCTTCAACACAACCAAGCAATAAACAGTGAATATGCGTGGGACAATAAAAAGGAAGTGCATGTGGACGTCAGAAACAAATGTGCCCATTCACTCGAGTCCCAGAGGAGCAATTCTGCAAGCAGTAGGTGAATGCAAAGTGAAAACAAGAGCACACTGAGTTCTACTAGTTCCACCTTCTGCTCGTGTTTTTTTCTAAATGCAATTAGGGAGATAAAAACATAGTTGTGGTTGAGGTCTGACTCCACACAAATGCAGTCCCAGAATCAAATAAACAGCTTGTCAAAAGTCCTGCATCTGTTATCCACACGAAGTCATGAGTTGGCTGCATCACTCTCTGACAGTAAAACCTGCAGTATATTGGATTTCCCACAAGCAGGAACAAATACACCGTTACGACTTCTCCGCAGTTATTCCTGGCCCTTCAGTTTATGAGATGAATAGCGAGTTCCATCTTTGTCAGCTATTGCATGTGTAGGCAACATCAAATGGAAAATGAAGTTCGGAAAGAACAGGTGCTGTTTATCTGTGTAAGGGTGTGTGTGTGTGTGGACACCTACCTTTATCTGCCATACTGACTGGAAACCTGAATGTTGTCTCTATACTTAGCTTTCTCGAATCAGATTGGCTAATCACAAGCAACGCTGAACTATGAGCATATGAGGGAGGAAACATGAGAGTGGACTAAGGTGTGTCTGTATGTGTGTGTCGCTTTAAAGGAAAGCATATCTCTAAAGATCCTAGTATGATATCACACCCTCTCCCCAACATCAGAGCAACAGGAAACTGTGCGTAGTTAAATCTTCATATCTGTCATCACCAGCAGAGCAGAAACATCACTTCCTGTTACTGGGACCTGAAAGGTTTTTGACTAGTAATGGGTGAGAAACAGGAGGTGGTCACCCCTGACTGACTTCTTTTATTTGTCTCTCTCTCACTTTGAACTCTTATTAGAACAGCTAACGTTGTACAGTTGTCTAAAAAAACATTAAAACGTTTTAAAATAAAGACAATGCATGAAGTAAACAAGCTAGACATACAGTACTTTGTTTACCCACCGCTGTGGTCATAATATAAATTAATCTGTTACTGTAACAGTGTGACCTTGCCAGCTTCGGAGCAAAACTGTCTCATTACACTACGACTTCACAGATGAGGGTTGAGCATGACAATAAAACATAAATGTTCAAAAGGCAAAAACAGCAACATCGTATTTGCACCAGGGCCACCACCCAGACACAGAGTACGTTTGATCCCCTTCCAGCCACACGACTGCTTTGATGACCTTTCAGTGACAAGCAGCACTATCAGCGCGAGCTTAGACGTAGCAGCACAAAGACAAGCTTTAATCCAGTTCAAATGAAAGATTCCAGAAGGTTCTGTACTGTAACATCTGGAGCAGGCCTCACACTCCTCTATTGTCATGTGCCTGCAGCTGGAGACCATATCTCTTGGATATTTCCAACCCTGACAGTCAGTAATATCTGACGGGTGACCTGACCACATGCTTATTTAAAGAGTCTGATATGGTTTTATGTTGCTTCTTTGGACAATGCCAGCTTGCAGCGGGCTGTGAGGCAGTCACAATACACAGGCGCCAATGTGCCTGTCTGCTCCTACATGTACAGTATGTATAGAGGGGGATGTTTACTTGACATAAACAGGTTTCTTGTGCACCGGCATCCCCTGAGTGTGTGTGTGTGTTTGCAAAGAGTTGCAGTAACTTATTATTGTTAAATGTCACTTAGACTCACTCCCTGATCCAGGTTGTGAGATAATGTTGGATGACTTTACCAGCAATTAAGTATTGTGATAAAAAATGTCGAATTGACAGTTGTTACTCCATTATTTTTTGCCATTTTTGTAGCACTACGTTTTATGGATAGAATAATATTTCTGGCTCTAGCACCCAGAGATCGTCATTCTTGATCCCACCTAAACAGCAGGGATTGGCTCGGTTGATTTACAACTGGAGAAATGCAGCAACACCACACACTAGGGATGAATCCCTAAAAAATTACAGACGTGGTCAATGATTTAGACTCTTAACCTTAACAACCTTAACTCAAATTCTCTTTAAGTTTGAAATGACGTTTCATTTTAATTGTCAGTTAACCTACCAATTACTTTGTTCTTTTCAGAGCTTGAAGCTGTCTTTAAATGGCTGTATTTCATTTATTAATGTTTGCCTGAATAGATTATTACAATTTATTTTTAAGTGCTGTTTATTTCCTTAAATTATCAATATAAATTGTGTATGATATTACAGTTTTTCCTCCTAACTATTCCAACAATCCAGTAATAAGCTGACATGTTCATAAATGTGTTACATCATATGAATCGATTATCAGAACACATTTTTTGGACCAGGCCTTAAAATGTTTGTGCAAATCCCCTTCTTAACAGCTAACATAATACATGTTAGTTATCCCTGCATGTCTTCAGCATTTAAGTGTCGTTATCCTTGACACTTGAGCAACACATATACATGCTGCTGTCCTCAACTTAAAAGCAAAAAAAGAATCCATCAATTGCACAACAGCTTCATAAAAGACATTCTCCCTGACCAAGTTCGACCGGTGCTCTTTCACTATTGCGTTAGCAGCACTGTGTTACGGTCATCTGTTAGCCCGCTGAACAGAAAACCAGGCTAATGGGACTACAGAATAGGATCATGCGACACTGATAGGCGGAGGCTTTGACCCACCTGGTGCAAGCTATTAGCCACTACACTAGCCCCATGGATCATTTTGCACTGTTCCAGTGTCTGTTAATCAATTTAGGCTTGGGCTGTGTGGGATGAGGAGGCAGTAATGATGCTCTCTGGACCCTCCCTGGGGATGGGGCATTATGAAGAAGCTACATTATTTATGAGCAGGGTCCTGGATGGGGCCTCCATTAGCCCCCACTCAGTGGAGTCACAGACTATAAAAAGGAGAGTGCAGGAAGAGAGAGAGCAATAGATAAAGACAGAGAGAGAGGGGGGAAGAAACAGAGGGAGAGGATGAGAGGAAGAAAGTGAGAATGACGGCAAAGGCAGAGCTCAGGGACAGAGTGAGTGATTTGGAGAGAGAGATGGAGAACACTCATATATCTGGTCTCTCAAACCAGCACTTCTGGATGAAGTGCCTTCAAGGGTCATTACTGGGTAAATACTGACACTACAAGGATGCAATATTTGCTTTTTCACAAACACAAATCAAAGTAATGCAGCTATGACGTCAGAAAACATCTCTAGAGAAGCATCTGCAGTAAATTTTCACCCTAAGTATTGTAGTTGATTGTTTTAGTCGTGTATCAAGCTAAACGACAAAAATCCAGCTTCTTCAACACGAGCACTGGCTGCATTTCCCCATCTGTGCAAACTAAATGTCTTTGGTTGATTAAAAAATTATGAATAACGATCAGTCATAGTAATATACCAGTATTTTACCTCTTAAAAACATTATACGATTACAAAATGAATGAGCTTGAAGCATCTGACAGTTATGACACTCAGCTGAAAAATAAACATGTCAGCGCTCTCTGGTTAAGGGCATGCAACGGCAACATTTGTTTAGAATGTCCATATTGCTATTTCTTGCTACTTGCACTCTTATTAATTATTACACGGTCACTGAAGTGACATACGACCAACCACAAGCAGACATGAGGCGCAACCCCTAGTAACCAGACATGACAGTGACCTGAGAGGCTTCTCATAACCCAGTGGGGCCACTTCTCCTCATAAACAACAACACATGTACAGCTCTGACCTGACAAAGCTAACACTGAAAATTCCAACGAGTGAAATACGGGTTTCACATGACTTCAAGTAACACACTTTAGTCAAAACTGACTTTGACTGGTTGTAGCAGGATCAGATTGTTTGTGTCCTGAACGCACCAGGCCACATATGACTGGAGACATAACTAGCCAACACTAGGGGTTTCAAGCAGCCATCTCAACCATGCCTGGCACTCAGTGTTGTGTTAGGGTGGACAGCTCACCCCGACACATGGCAGGCCTCGTCATCCCGAATGCACAGACACATAGGAGAGTTGCGACGTTGTTCACTACTGTTATGACTGACACTGTAGATATATGAATGCCGCTGACCTATATTTACACCTTGTAGTTGAGTAGTTTTTACCTTTGCTCACAGACAGACAGACAGATCCTCATCGTTTGTTTCTTTTACAAACTGCATTTAAAGCCGTATCCTGAAAATGCAGGACAATAAAACAATTGGAAGTAAAGCACAGACAAGGACAAATTCCTGTCCTTTGGGTAATCTGATATGTCATCTTCAATAATGTCAGGAGATCTGGCCTTTGCTGTTGTAGGACTCCTACTCTCATTTCTGCCTCTCACTCCATCTCTCCCTCTCTCACACACACAAACACAGATTAAAACAGTGACAAATTCATAAACACGTAGCCATGAGTGAAACCACACACACACCAGGCACCACCAGTTGAAATAGCCTCATTAAGTCTACAGCAGCTGGAGGATCAGAGGATTATACAGAAAGAAAAAGACAGCATGCATAGGAGTTGTCTGTGGGGTAATATACTAGCACACAATGCATGTACGTCCTTATACATTATATCATTTGGTGACTGAAATATATTCCTCACCCATATAACACAAATAGCCCCTCACCAAATAAATAATCTCGATTATTCATTTAATCACTGAAGGCAGCTTTTATCATCAATATCTGTTGCAGTTGTGCCTCACTTGCATCTTACGTGTCTATGTTTTGTATCATTGTAAATATACTATTATTAGAAAGCTGTGATGGACGCTGTCGACATGTCATATGCTAATCAGGCTAAAGCATTAATCACAGAGGACACCTATCACTTTACATCCTGCAGCTTAGTAAACCCAAAACTTCCACCGTGTGTTTCATCCCCACAGAATAAACTAAGTATCCTACTGAACCACCCACGTTATACTGACCACGCTTCACGCGCTCCTATAGTTATTTAATCGTGTTTTGTGGCATCGTTAGCGTCTAAAAGTCGTACGTCTACACATTTCGCTAGCAACTTACAGTTTAGCTAAAATACACAGTAGGGACGTTCACATCATTATAATTAGTGCTTTATATTTTTTAAAATGATAATAGTTGATTGAAACTCTTTTGAATTAGTTCACAGATTCAAGAACATCTGCCTAAACTTGGAGGCTGCGTGTGATTCTGCGATAAAAAGGAAGAAAAAGTTGACACACTGTTGATAACGGCTGGGATCTGCTTCCTCGCAAACCGCCGCGCACCACACAACCACTCAAATACAGACAACGAACCGCTAAAGAACAGAAAAATCAACTTTACAGTACCTTTCTTCGCTCCCTGTGCGCGCGTGTGTGACTCTCTCTCTCTCTCTCTCTCCTCCAGTGCTCGCGCTCTCTCTCTCGCGCTCTGCCTGTCTTGGGGCTGCTCGGCCTGGCGTCAGCGTGTCGCGGAGCCGTCTCACCCTCCGCTCAGCGCCAGTATCACGCCGCGGGATGCGGAGCCGACAACAACAAGACCTACTTTTCGCACATGGGCCGCGCTGGCTCGCTGTGTGCAGTCGTTATGTAACGCTGGACTGCGACGAGGTGTCCAGAAATGCCTTTTCACGACATATTGCTCCTGCCCGTTTGATGCAGTCGAAGCACATCGCTGCACATGAGGGGGCTGCTGTTGCACCAGGACATTCTGCATCACCACAAGCTGCACAATGAGGCAAACTAAGGGATTCTTCTAACCTGCATCTGTGCACATCCCAGATAAATGTTTAAACGGAGGTGAACGAGACAAAACATCAATTGCAAGACTTTTCAGTCAGAACCTATTGTATGTTAAGCTCACCATCTTCTTCAGCCCTGCTGCCCAGTCTCCTGCAGTACAAGCAGCTTTATTTGTAGTGAACTTCTGAACTTCCCAATGTTAAGCCTGCCTCTCGGTTCCACTTATGCTTTGATTGTGATATGATAAGCACTATTTATGTTGTCAAGAGTACAAAAGTGTCCAAGAGCAGGATAAGCACTGTAGCATGCTTACACATGCCATCATCCCAACCCCAAGACAGTAACGCATACACAACCAGTCCAGACCTGACCCAGGGTTTTAGCTCTGGGGCTGAAGAGAGTAACGTTTCCAGCAGTAATATTGTATGATGATGCACTAAACAGCACCGTGAGTTCTATCAATCCATAATGTGTCACAAATGTAAAATGGTAAAAAGGTTATACTTTACCTGATCACAACATGGACAACGATGGTAACAAAACGATAATTAAGGTTACCTTCATATTCAAAAATTGTGACTTCTAAACTTGAATTTCAACTTCTGTAGAAATTTTTTAGTGGTCATCAAATTACAGTACAGGCCTTAGTTATGGTGAATACTATTAGAATATTGCTATTTATTTGCCCCAAACAATGTTATCATGGGGACAGATAGTAGAGATTCTACTGTAAGACTCTACTCATGAAACACAACACAAAACTCTCATCTGCTTCTTCGTCGGAGCTCATCAGTCAAGTTCAGGGTCACCGCAGTGATGGGGACTAGATTATCTCGAGGGCCGGCGGAGGGAAACCGCTCATAGCGGAGGAGGCGCCTGCCGCACGTGACGTCACGCCGCTGGCGACAGAATGTCTGAGTGAGGCGGGATCGGACTGCACGTGCATAAATCTGGGAAAAAGGGGAAAACAGCGCGAGGAGGGGGAGCAGGCGGCGGCGAGGATGAGGATGAGGAAGAAGGCTCCTCGAACTTTTTGAGTTTGAGGATTCCCTTACCACACGCATGCGCACCTTTACAAGCCCGCTGCTACAGGGTAGAGGCTCCTGAATTTATGGCCTTCACTCATCAGGCTTTATGGCCTTTTATTGCATTATAGACATATAAATATTCCTATGAAGCCACGGTAGCTTTACTTTGGTGAATCTTTACACACATTTACTGATGAAAATTGTGGTGGGTTTTGTTGTTTTGTTTTGGTTTTGCCAAATAATTGCTTTATTTATTTGGTTGTATTAATATATGGGAATATAATCTACTTTAACTGCTTTTTTTCCCACCAACAGTAAAACTAACGTACGCCACAACGTAAACATTTCTATTTCAAACCAATAACCTCATGCAGTGCAGTACACTGAAGTACGTCTTAGTATTTAATATTTTACTTAGTATTACGTCACAGTCCTCAATTCTGCCTTTTTCTTCTGTCTACTGTATGTTTAACATTTCACCCTATAAAGTAAAAGAGATTAAACTGAAAATTTAAAAACCATTGCAAGCAGGAGAAACAAAACCCTAGAAATGCTCACAAGCGCTGACGCTAAATGTGATTACTTGGCAGAAGAGTGTTGGCCATCCACCATCTAAAGCAGGCACAGTGCAAACATTTGCATTTTTTAAGTGGATAACACAAAGTAAATTACATTTCGTGCTGCACAAACTGAATAATGCAGTTTCTGTGGTGCACTAAAACAAAAAAAATGAATTGCCTTTGCCCATGTACTTTGCCGTGTACTTATTATTGTAGCATCGGTAGGAAGTCATCTAAATAATGACAGAGACCATTGTCCTTCGTAGCGGCGATGATTATGACGACGACTGTGTCATGGCTACGTAGGGAGACGTGGTTAAAATCAGCTCGTTCGGCTCCTCCAGTTTGAAGGGTGTGAATGCGCAGCAGTTTTGGAGACCAATGCCAAGCACATGGACGCCAAAGCCACTGGGTTCCATAAGTAGTCATTGCACACTAAACTATAAAAACTGTAGCTCATTTACTGGTAGTGTTTAAAAGGTTACATCAAATTTAATGGACATTTCGCAGTTTTGTTTATGATGGGACTGTAAAATCACTGGATAGAACTATAAGAGGGCAGATGCTTATGTGTCCTCACAGCCAGACGGGCCTGGATTTGAGTTTACTCTGTATTGTGTGTCTAGACTGGAAATAGTTTTAAATGATTAAAAATTTGATTTTGATATTCTTCTCAGCTACTACCCCTGCATATAGTCTTTTCTAAAGCAGCCCATGTTTGTGTCATTATCTTGTGTTGCTTTAGTGGAAAACTAAAGGCTGTACAGTATGTTGCTATATGTATTTTTATGCCAAGTTTTCCTCATCCATCCTGTCAAACTGATTCTCTGACCTCTCATCTAACACAGGTCAACCACAAGCCCAACATGTTGCTTGAACGCGTGTAGATGGGACACTACCATGAACTGCTTAGTAGTGGGCCCTGTTAGGTCAGGGTTTGTGCAGAGCTGGAGCAATTTAGAAACCTTGGAGCGCTGCCTGTCTCTGACCGGAGAGAGGAAGAGTGGACCCGCGCGGTAGGATTGATTACAACATTAACTCCACAGACTCCCATGAATTAGCACCGGGTTGAAATTCCCAGCGATGACTGACACACGTGTTTAGGTGACACTCCTTCAAACGCGCAGTTCATTTCACCATCCCAGGTCCTTGGCAGTCCCATCAGTTGTTTTTTTTCCCCAGCAATGTGAGGCATGGCAGCAGTACATCAGGCCAGCTCACATTTCAAACGGGCGGTTCGTTTGGCACGGCTTTCGGCAAGTCCTTCTAGAAATAATGTCTGGGGTGGTAATATCTGAATGCTGTCTCCAGGGCCTCTTCTCTTACCTCTTCTACCTTCGTTGCACAGAGATGCACGCACCAATCAGAGCGGGCTTTGCCGTTTTAAGGTCAACATGCAGTGAGGAGAACTGATATAGTCATGCTGCCACATCTTGTCTGACTCTCTCACTTGATTTGTTTCACAGGTTTTCTGGTGATCTGATCATTGTCCTCTCACCAGATTATCTAATCCCACGGTGTAAAGTGAGACTCCCATGAGTGCAGCCCCCGCCCCACCGCACCCCGGCGCTCACAAACAACTCTCCTCACCCAAAGCAGTGATTCCTCTGAGATTGCTGTGCGCTTGGTTTAGCCAGAGGATGGGTTCGAACTGCGGGGAGGGGAAGCGTCTGACAGCAGCTGTCACAGTCACTTGTTAGACGGGACAGTTAACCTAGATGGCACAGCTGTCAGTCAAAGCAGTCGCGGCACATTTTTCACAAGTGGGTGGTGACAAGTTGTACTACAACCAACTGCCGGTGCTTATTTCTGGGGGGACACATGGTGGTGCACCTGTACGATGACCAGCGGTCCCTCCGTGTACAGGTGCACTGCCACAGGCTTCCTCGCTGTTTCTGTGCATTACCTTTATAAGACGCGTGAAGTCTGAAGCTCGTTGCCCGCAGCGATTCTGACTTTAAAGGATTAGCGTCCAGTCCAGGGTGTTTCCCTTTGATTAATGAGCCTGAGTCTGACATGTTATACCTTTGAAGAGCTCGCATCAGTAAAAGACTTGCTGCTACCTGCTCAGCACTTTTTTCTATGTTTTACACTCCCTCAGTTTTATGTTCATGAGACAAAGAGATAAAAGGCAAAAAGGCCATGTTTGAATAGGAGTTAGTAAGGTTTGACACACAGATGGAAGCAAAATGCTACGTGAGGTGCTGGGAAGGTTAAGTTATTTGAAAAACTTGTGTGTGAAATGTGTTAACATTAACATCCATCCATCCATCCATCTTCTTCCGCTTTTTCCCCGAAGGGGTCGCGGGCGTGCTGGAGCCTATCCCAGCTGGCTTTGGGCGAGAGGCAGGGTACACCCTGGACAGATCGCCAGTCCATCGCAGGGCCACATATATAGACACACAATCACAGTCATACACACACTCACACCTATGGGCAATTTACACATCCAACCAATTGACCTAACTGCATGTCTTTGGACTGTGGGAGGAAACCGGAGACCCTGGAGTAAACCCACGCAGACACGGGGAGAACATGCAAACTCCACACAGAAAGGCCCCCGGTTGCCTCCGGGAATCAAACCCGGGACCTTCTTGCTGTAAGGCGCCAGCGCTAACCACCACACCACCGTGCCGCCCCTAACATTAACATATTAAAATGAAACATTGTACATTAAACGTTCTTAGTTTGAAATGTTGTTTTGTCAACGTTTTCAGTAGAAGGAGAAATTAATTCATAGGGAAAAACCTGAAACAATATATTACGTGACGCAGTCAAAGCACGTGGGTAAAACGAATACTGTCCTTAAACTCTTCTTTCTGCTTAAAATCCCCAAATGCACTGCTCCCTGTTTTGAGATTAAAATTAGATAAAGAATAAGAGATTAAAATACCTTGTCTTAGCTCAATCCTTTACTGCTCTTTGCCTGGACTTCTCACTAACAGAGAGATTCGAATTAAAAAATGTACAAACCTGCATCCTGCTAACCAGATCACGGAGCAGATGTTCCCTCCGTACACCCAGGCTGAGGTCATACCTCAGGAGAGAAGGGGGGGCTGTACATCTGGAGCTGGCTGGAGCACTGTAAGCGATAGCCATCATGACATCACCTCTTCCTGGTGTGGCCTCCAAAGACAGATCTGCAGGGCAAAAATAGACGGCTCCTCAAAAGCTGATGACTGATTGTTCGCCGCCAAAATCATTACGCCAGCGGATAAACCACTAGGACAGTGACAGGTCAAAGGGTGAGGAGAAGATCTGCACATATAGACTTTATTATGATTCGGTACATCTTCAAGTCTGCCAAATAAATTAAACGTCAGTATTTTAGGACACAGAAAATCACATTATTTGTCTCTGTTAGATCATTGAGTCAAACATTTAAACAAATCAAACAATAAAAATGTCATTAAATGTTAAAAAAGAAAGCAGCGGGATCACCTGGAACCAGTCACATTTATTTTAATTAAACAAATCTTTTTTTTTTGAACAGTTACTAATGTGATTTGAAAAACTGAGAAAAGCTTTAGTCATTAAGTAAAAAGAAATTCGTTATAGGACTGTGTGATTCACTGGGACACAAATGGCCGACCTGGGAAATCCCTCCTTGCTTGCACTTGGGACAGAAACTGTACCCAGACACTATGATGATATCACCAATCGTTAATTGATCCCTGTGGTCCCACCTGTCATGTGACCAGGACAGATGTGGATGTTTAATGGGGCTGGAAAAGTTTAATAGGGACCTGAACAGAACCAGCTCACTTAACGGCCAGAGCTTATTAGATAATCTCTCCTCTCAACTCCCATTTGGTTCATTCCTGAGTAAACTAACAGGGCTTCTCTCATGTGTGAGCGTGGTGTCATGTGTTGCTTTCAGCTGGCTAAGTGCACCACCCATCTCCTCTCCCCACCGCCTCCATCCTCAGCTTAAAGGCTCTGCCCCTGGGGGGTGGAAGACCCATCGATCACGGCCATTTACAGCCGTCCGTCCTCTGAACACGAGCGCAGCGCTCCTGCTCTGCTGAGGCATCTTCCTGTCACCTGCTTTTTACGAGCATTCAGGATTCAGATGGGTTACATTTGTGTGCTGGCGGTGAAAATAAAATGATGCGGCACAATCATATGTAAGATGCTTTAGTAGAGACACCAGCAATTATAGACTGACATCAAGCCACAAACTGCACAACTGACAATAACAGTGGCAGGTCTAAGGATGTTTGTACGGTATATGAACAGATACCGTCACTTGAACGAATAATCATAATTAGGCTACGATTTGCACATTTTAATGCAAGTAAATGCATGTGCACAGTGTAACAGTGGACCTGCGCCGCCACCTAGTGGCGAAGCGTTGTCATTACAACATTGGTCATTCTTTCCGATACAAGATTTGTGCTTCAGCCTATTTGAATTCATGTGAAAAAAAGGTACCTTGAACCTTCAAAGTTAGTAGAATCAATGACAATCTACATGTAATACAAAATATTCATATGTTTAGGATTGATTGTGGACACACGGCAGCATATCAAGGGGATGGAGGACAGGTAAACCAGTGAGAACAAGGCCGAGAGCATGATGCACAGGTGCTTAACAGGCTCAAACTGAGACATTAGGGAGTTGACTGGAAGATGTGCAGCTTGACACAGAGGCCTGAAGGTGAGAGAGAGCTGCAGGACAACAGTTGGCCTGGCTACACACCACGAGCTCCACCACCAAACTCCAGCCTTTACATCAGTCACAGCAGTTCTGAACTTCCACATTCTGATCGTTTCATGTTGCAATTACATCTTTAACCAGGAGATGTCAGTGTTGCACTGTAAACGTTTGTCCATTTGTGAGTCTGATGCTCAACGCTGGTGCATTTGATGGCAAATCAGATTTTGCCAAAGAAACAGATCTATGTCCTGCCACCTCATTTAAACTAAATAATATCTGTGTCTTTAAGAAACTTTTCACCCTGACGTGGTTTGTAGACGTCAAGATGCTGTGTTGATTTCGATTGTGCCAAAATACACAGAGCGAGGCCTTCAGTAAAACGATGTACCAGCGCAGCCACGGACAGGATGCCAGCCGTGGTTGCAGTGTGGTCAGGTTGAGGTGAGGGCTCGGGCTTGTCAGGTCCTCCTCACGCTTAGCTCAAGTGGAAGTTGAGGTTCGGTTTGGCTCGACTCGTGTGGGTTTAGAAACCGAACGGGAAACGGCAAAACATCTTGAGCAACATATTGTTTCCTCTGCACTGTCCAGAGGTAAAAAACAAGCAAATCAACACCACATCAAAACACGTCACCTCGTGCAATGCTCCTGTCGGGCGTCAAATCAAATACACAAACATGCAATAATAACCGAAATGACTCGCACCCTGGGAAGCATCCAGCTGAACACACTGTTTTCATTGCTCATTTCCACTCTGAACGTCTAGAGTGTGTCCCCACCGGCAGGGTGTGGTGGCGTCTAGGCTGAGTGAATGGGAAGGTATTACACAGCACGACTACAGTCCATCTCTGTGTCTACATCCCTGCTCCCCAAATGCTGCCCTTGTGAGATCACCCACCACTGACAGGGAGCTGGCTGCAGCCTGCTCCCACTGAGTGATTCCCCAGCGGGACAACCTGCCAAGCAACGAGCTCGCCAGTAACCGTCTCATACATTCCTCAGCACAGCGAGTGCTGCCAGGCTCGGCAGGTCCGGGCGGGTGCCACCCAGCGCTTCCTAAGCTGCCCCGGACACCTGAACTAGCAAATGGGTAAAGATGCCGACGGGAGAGAGGCAGGGACATCTGGAAGGGAGCAGGATGGGAGTGACAGCTCTGTTAAACAGCCAGCACGCAGCCACTGCAGCTGTTGTGGCCTTTTCCACAACGACGCCTCTGTTCAAGCTCTTATTAAAACTGTGCTCAGTTTGAATTAATGAGCCCCCAACTACAACCGAAACGAACTATTGCTGTCTGTTTCTCTTTCTGGTTTAAAGCTGCATCGGTTGACTTGTTTTGCCACTTGGGGCAGTAGACAGTTTGTGGCTATCTTGTAAGTTCAACCCCCCCCACCCAGAAAGCAGCCGTGAGCAGTTGGGGTTTAACGGACATGTCTTCATTCACATGAAATCATTATTATTTCATTACTGTTTACGCACGGAGAAGTTCCATCCACTGCTGTTATTCAGTATTTCTGGCACAAATAGAACAAACACAGTCTCAAACACAGCTCTGACAAAATTTGGCTAATTCAAAACAGACACATGACCAATAGTGCAAAGGGGCTGGATTATGACTCATCGTACAAAACCAAACGGAAACCAAACTTGTCAGCAACGTGTGGAGCTGAAACTAATAAGATCAAGTTAGAAATTTCCACCGCACCACAGAAATATTTTGCTTTTGTCAGCAGCTGGGTCCTAATTGTTGCGCAGAACAATAAAACGTCTTGGCTTCTAAGAGAACCCTTTGGTCCCGGCCACTTCCCTTCACCTTCTCCAGAGTGGGCATTCCTGTATAGATTAGCTGTAAATCTTTCCTGTTCCATTGAGGATAATCCCCGAACAAGGCTGCCCACCTCTCATTAAGAATGATTTAGGCACAGTGAATTCCGGTCAGGTGAAGTCTCCTCTTTCATGTGACGATGTGACACTCGTTACATGTAGCTTGCGGAAGGAATAATGGCCGACAGAAGGAAGCAGAGGGAAAGAGGGCGAGTTTTTTTGTTTCGTAACTGCTCAAACAGAGTTCAAAGTCATCATGTGGATTCGAAACATGAATTAAGGTCACTAATACGCTGCAGCTCAGTCTAGAGGACCGAGTGCGCGCATGTGTCGAACGCGGGTGTCTGGGAGTTAACTTTCTAGGCTGTTTGAGGTCTACGGATGTTTCCACATCAGGCATCAGGACTGTATTAGCATGAATGAGACTTTTTTTTTCTCGGGGTCAAACAGAAGAGAGTGACTCACATGCATTTACTCCACTTAATGTGATTTAAAAGTGACTGAGAGGACAGCGCTGCCTTTAAGATAACGCGGAGCTTTAAATATCTCCGTGGCAAAATTGGGTACAATCAAATTCGTTAAGCTGCCGTGATGTGTTTCTACTTTTATTTCCAAACTGCGGCTCGTTTCAGTTTTTTCCCCCAAATACAGGAGTCATATGGCAACAAAACAAATAAGTTCAGCTTTATTTAGTTCAGCTCAATTTAGTCACATTCAGTAGTGTTTAACGCGATGTGGGGAGATTGCTGTAGGCAGTGAGCTGTCACAATTTCTCTACTCAACTGGAGATTTTGTTGGCAGAGGCAGCCAGAAAATGGCTCCCTAACAAGATTTATAATTTTACGCCCAGGGTTCAAGCTTTGGCTCGTTCCACTGAGTGGGATTGGTCAGCATTTACTGTATGATTTTAATGTATTCATGGAAACGCCGCTGTGTGCTTCCTCACCGTGACTTTGTGTTCGAGGAGATCTGGGTCCAACGGGGACATAATACCAGAATTAGCTGTGGAGGCGCCTCCTCTGATGGAGCATGGGGAGAAAACACTGGCTTATTTCAAGCTAAAGTGAAAAGGACAGTACGGGCAAGACAGGGGTTTTACTGGTTTTACAGTTCAGCGGTGGTGTTTGAAAGCACAGCCTTTCTGCAATGTGGGTGGCACGGTTGTTGCTGTCTCTGCGATTGTATTGCCATTGGCTCTATGCACTTGTCAGCATCCTCGCTCGCTTTCTCAGGATAAATGTTGATTTTGCTTTATGTAAGAAAAGCGCTCGGATTGGAGAAACGGCCGCGGCCTCGGCGTGAGAGCTCGTGTCAGTGCAGATGTCCAAATTCTTCTGACATGTTTATTGTTTTCCTTTATTTTGCCGAGCCTTTTCTGCTCCCTTCTCTCTAGCGCCACTGTTCCTCCAACGACTCCTCCATGCGAAATCTTGTGAGTCGTGTAAACACAAGACCAGAAAATAACAAGCACAAGAAAAGGGAAAATTTCCACCCTGGCGTTGTCCTCCTTTTTTTCCCCTCATCTCCTTCAGTGTACCCACCACTTGTTGTCCTTTATTTATAGCCTAAGTGCTTTGGCATTAAATCTTATTATTTTTTGGTAAATAAACCAGTTTCTGGTAGGAATTACACACAACTTTGTGTGAGGTCCTTTTCAGAAAGGGGCCTGGATCCTTTTATCCAAAATGTTTTCTATTTCTGCTTTTGTAAGACACTTTTGACTGCTTTGAAAGAGAGAAACCAGGTTTTTCTTGCGTTTCTAGGGGTGAGGTTGGGGATTTTTCTCAGCATTGTGGTGAGATTTATTCGAAGAGGCTGCATTTTTTCCTGATTTCCCTCTTTGTTCTCAGTAAGTAGTTCCAGGTCCCCTCAAACACACACACACACACACACAAGCGTGCACGGGGCTCAAGGATTTTTGCATGTGCATGAGCGGCACATGTGTGAATGTGCGCGTGAGGCCGAGGCGGGGACTTGATGTGACACCTGCTGCTGGGATGAATAGGGTCAGTGGAAGGCCCTTCAGCAGGCAGCAGCTGCTTGTTCTCACTGCAAGCTCGACTCTCCAAAGCCTGCAGGTCCACGACGGAGGCCCCGACGCCACACACAGTGCCCCCTACCACCACCTCCTATCATTACAGTTATTATCCTCCAGTGTTGCCATTACCCCTCCACCGGGGTCGCGATCCTAATCGCTTAGAAGGAAATGTGAGGTTGACCTGAGGAAAACATCAAAAACGAACTTCAATTTTCCGTCCTTGCAGTTTCCAGACAGCTGCTGACAGACAGAGATTCTTGGTATTTGGTCGGTTTGACCTGTCTACGCTCTCTTGCTGTGTGGTGGTCTGGCCCGTGTGTGACTTAGTAGGTCTGAAAACATTCCCCGTGGCACGACAGAGGAAGAAGGGCAGCAGGCGAGCAGCGAGGGATGAAAACATCAGGCTGCGTGCCCCCACATTCAGCTTCTCATTTGAAATGCAGTGAAATAGCATCGCCACAAACACATGATGCAGTTGACTCACAGCTTTTTATATCTTCCCTTATCTATCCACCAGAGGTCAGCCTTTTATTAACAAATCTGGAAAGTAGTATTCAAATCAGCATTTTCCAGGAGGACAGCTTACACTTCAAGGAATATTCAAGACATCAGTAACAATGTTCAGACAACGCAGCAGTTTGTCGGAAAAACCACTTGCAATAACAGGGCTCGTGTTTCTGTCACACTTGTGATGCCAGCGCGAGGAAAACCGCTCTGTCATCCCACTCTGTGAGCACACAAAGTACAGAGTGTGGTCCTGTCGCATCTGCTAAATTAGGGGGTTCTTCAGCAGACATCAAACATGCAACTGGGTATTCCTCACTGAGCCTTGCTGGCCACAGATTTTCCGGTTTGACTTTTTTTTGTTTAATTTCTTCTGTTTTTGTGTGTTACTCATATTTAACCGTGTGGAGAACAGATAGGGAGAGATCCCACGTAAAAAATAGTAAGGCCTTCTGTAGGGTCTGACCTTAATGAGTCTGAGACAACACTGACTACTTGTCCATGTTATCGCAAACGATAGAAAGTGATTTAAGGATGATTAAAGTACAACTGAAGGACTGTCTCAAGGCTTGTCTCACCACAGTAAAGGAGTCTGTTATCATAACTCAACACACTAGGTACAAATGGCACCATGGGAGAGTGATGAGGTGACCTGCTAACCCAGACTCTTTGTGTCACAACACACACAGATGTCCATCCATCGGTTTGAAACAGGTTTGTGTTATTCTCTGCTGTAGGTGAAGCTGAAGGAACCAGATGATAATGTTCAGAGATTTTCAGTTTGCTCTTTGTTTTATATTAAATTGACTTCAAAGATACGCACAAACAGGTGAAATCCAACACTAGCAGAATATTTGACATAGTAACAGATCTTTTAAATCTTCCCCTTATCTGTTTTTTGTGCATCATTAGCCTTTGTGTGGTAGAATGACAGCAGAGAAGCAGACGTGAAATAGCCAGATTCA
Source organism: Macropodus opercularis (assembly GCA_030770545.1). Classification (NCBI taxonomy): domain Eukaryota; kingdom Metazoa; phylum Chordata; class Actinopteri; order Anabantiformes; family Osphronemidae; genus Macropodus; species Macropodus opercularis. Next base: position 5,628,895 of record CM061089.1, read on the forward strand.
ATGTGTGCATTAAGCTACTAGCGCACACCTTCAGTCTCTGTTTCCTGGAAGTTAGAGAAGCGCGTGGCTCTAAGACGACGGCTGTATTCGCTTAGTCCTTTTGGAGAGTTTGTACTTGAAGTACGTGGCAGCCTTGGACTGTGGGGCTCTCCTGGGCCAGCAGGTGTGACCGTTGCCAAAGTAGGCCTCCAAACACTGACAGGTGTAGGAGCCATCTGTGTTGACACACTGAGCGTGGCGGCTGCACTGGTGAGACCCGGTTAAACATTCATCCTTATCTGTGGAGGAGAGCAGAAGGCATGTGAAATGTTTATTAGTGGCTAGTGCCCGCTAGGAATTTCTCTTTGTGAAGGTAAGATCAGTATAAATAGGGAGCGAAGGCTTTGTTTCAAACCTGCTGGAGAGATAATGTTGCAATGCTCATCACATGGATGAAAACAAAAACAGCTCGTGGGTGAGCCCTCGGCTGAGTGGGTGAGCTACGAGTGCTCATCAAATAAACGTGGTTTCTAGATCCTCTGCTGCCAAAGCTCATCTTCACATGATCCCGCTCCCTGCCAATTAACCCAGATGAGGAGAACATGTGGAGCTGTGCTGTGATCCATTTAGCCATTCACAGCGGCTGACATGGAACCGATCTGAATGTTGCTTCGAAAGTCTCACACATGGGTGTCCCTGTGGCCTAGTGGTCTAACATGTCGGCGTTCAGCTCTGGTGGGGAACTTCTGTTGCATGATTCCTTGTTTGTTGTCTTCTCGTATTTCCTGTTTATGACATCTGTCAAAGGATGTCAAAATGCTAAGGAGAAAACCGCACTGAAGCACATAAACACACAGCTCCACATACGATATATCACGTTCTTTAATGGGAAACATGTGAGCATCTGTTTAGCAACAACAGGAATCTACTGAATGTGTAACTGCTCCAAAATAAACGTCAAATCATCAAGATCTGGATGTTAGAGAAGAGGATTTGCTTCGAGTTGTTTTCGCCTCACCTCGACAGCGCACTGAGCCCTGGAGCGTCCCCATCACGAAGCCGCTCCGGCACACACAGATGAAACTGCCGAAAGTGTTCCTGCACGTCCGTCGGGGTGGACACGCGTCGGCCCCCTGCTGACACTCATCTACATCTGCAGCAAAACAAAGCGCAAAGTTCAAACGTTTGGCCTTTTCGTCACCTTCCCAGGCCCACACGCACAAAGCGAGCCTCTCAAGCACAAGCTGCTTAAATGTCTCAAAACAGCAATTACCTTCAAAAAGGCACAAATGAGTACCTTGACCTTGCAACCACATCATTGGACTGAAGCTTTGAAAGGTTCACTGCTGTTCAAAAACAAGGAATGACCCAAATGTTCAAACACTTTACTTCAGCTCTTAAATACCTTCTGTGCTATAAGAAAAACATACAAAAGACTTATGAGAGTCCAAAGTAACAACTGTGCCATAAATGCCACCATTTTGAACCCGTACATATTCTATCTCATGTCCAGGCTCTGAGGTAATGATGCCCTTTGGTGTGACAGTATGTTGCATGAGAACAAGACGTTTCTACGTTGAACTGAAAATTAAATTAATTGGTTAGCATGCAGAAAAAAACAAACAGCTCCACATTTCTTGCATTTGTTCCAGCTCGGTTTAAGATGCACACCTGTGCACCGGGAGGGAACCTCGGACCACGGCGCTCTCTGCTCCGGAGGGTGGGACGCTCCTACAGTGTGGGAACTCTGTCTCTTTAACAGCTGTGAGAGAGGCTTCATTACAGACTTATCGAGGTCGGACACTGAGGACAGAGTCCGGTGCACGTTTGTCCTAATGTCACGTAATTAAAGGCTTTTACCACTGGGTGCTCTGACCCAGAGCTCGTGCACCATTGGCAAGTTTGTGTGCAGGTACTTAACATGATGGGAACATCTGCGTGCGTCACCCAACAAAACCCAAACTAAATCGGAAACATGTGAGGACAGCATACAACAACATACGTGAGACAAACACAGAAGAGGACCCACTGATGCAGCACTTAAAAGAAGTTGTTTCCCAGATTAAAAATAGGGATGAGGTCAATGCAGCTGTGCAACCTGGTGCAACTCGGTTTACAGAAAAATATGCTTGGATCAGCGCTTTTGTTTGATCAGTGTAATAAATGTTAACAGTTTTTTTTCTATTTGAGCTGATGTTCTTACCAAGCTGCATAAACACAGTACACATGGTTATTTGAAGCCTTGTTATAGTAAAATATGTATAGCGCCGTACGCCTCAACATGTCGTTATGATCAGTCACCACAACAATGAGCTGAGGGGTTTTGCAGAGAGGTGCTACCTTCGCAGGTCTTGTTATCAGCGGCCAGGTGGAGGCCGGGGGGGCACAGACAGCGCACTGCTCCCCCTCGCGCCATCTGACAACCGAACTGGCAGCGCAGCGAGAAACACGTGGCCTCTCCTGGAGAAACAGATCGGTTCAGAGAGGCAGGCCCCCGGATCAGCACCGAGAACTTCAGAAATGGAATCTGTCAGGCAGATTTTCCTCATTTGCATTTTTAGATACAAAAGCGGAAAGAACTCACTGGCGCAGGTGTGTCCATCTGCACCCAGCGCGTATCCAGGTTCACAGTAACAGCGATAGCTACCGTGCGTATTCATGCAGCGCTGGGAACACGGCCTCTGCAGCAAACCGCACTCGTTCACATCTGGAGGCAATAGGAGACATTATTCAAGCAGCAGATAGAAACGCTTATGGGTAAACGACGCAGAAGAGCCCAGGTAGACGTTACAACGCGACCTGACTTGGTGCCTTGTACTCTACCGTCAGTGCACTGCGGCCCTTTAAATCCTCTAGAGCACAAACACTTGTCTGGCCCCACACATCTTCCATGGACACACGACTCGCACGTCGCTGTTGATAGACAAGAGCAATTACAAATGAAACACTGCATCGACCATGACCACACTGGCATGAAGAGATGTGGTGAGTCAAGGCAGCAACTGAACTGAAAGAAGCTACAAACTTAAAAATGAGCCAAGACAGAACAATATTCGCCGTCTGTTCTGTGCTGTTAGTCTAGTGTTAGGGACACTCACTGTGCTCAGCGCCTAGTCTGTAAATTTCTCGTTTGTTTCTGCATGTTGCAGCTGGAAACAATGATGACGAGAACGATGAGAGTCAATGACATCTGGTTATAAAGTTGTGTGTCATAAAAGCAAAACTTGAATAATGATTCTCTGAGGGTTTGTTATGCAAAAGTGTTCCTACTGTAGTGTTTCAGTGCCTTCACTTACCTCCACCACTCATGATAATTAACATGTAAGTATGAAACATAAACAACAAGCCAAAAGATGCATTTCCACACTTTCTACTCTTTGTTGTTTTGCTGAGAGGACGTACTGATAACTGTGAACTCTGGGTAATGTGTCATTGTAGCTGTGCTCTCTATAAATCACAGGGTGACCTACGTTGACAAGTGCCGTTAACATTCTTCCACCCCAAACAGCAGGAAGTAGTTTGGCCATAGTTGCAGAGCCCCGGCCGTGTGCGACCCCCAGTCAGCATCAGCGCATCCTCCACTGACCTGTGGAGGCTGGGACAAAAGGTTAACAGATCACCAAGCACTGTCAAATCTTCAAGGCTTCACAGAATCCACACAGGGGTCAGTCAACACAAGAACCTCATTTCTACCTCGGCAGAGTCTGAAGCCGGTCGTTTATCTTTGATGGAGGACAATGTGAAGCAAGTGCAGTGACAGATACGTCTGAAGTACTTTAGATGTAAGAAAAGTTCCACCAGAACAAAGCAGCCATGTGGGACAAAACGTCACTTTAGCTCGTGTAGTGAATCATGGCGAAGGGAAACCACTGATCAACGGCAGCGCAGAGGCCTCCTCCGCTCTCTGAGCTCAGCGAAATAGAAATGTCAGCTGCAATGGCACAGCTGCTGTATTTATAAGATATGCAGAGATGAAGACATTGTATCGACCTGCCCCCCACAAAGGGCTGTGACTGATCGAGTATTACCATCGGCCTGTGACGTATCTTGTTTGTGTAGTCATGACCGTGTCCAGCGGTTTGTTTCCAGATCTATAGAGCCTACTGGAACCCGTCTGATACCGCTCTGCATCCTACTGTGACTACTTCTTTCCCCAGAATTCACAAGAATAATCCTCATGGTCTAAGTAGTCGTCTCCGTCAATAAAATCTTCTGCCCCTAACAAAGGCACAACTACAGGGCACACAGAACTACGAACTACTAAACAAGCTTTGTTTGCAGCTGCACTTGCAATTTCCTCACAACCGCACAGCAAATAAGAAGCTATTACATGATTCGACGCAGGCCAAGCAAACAAACATACAAACATACCTTTTCTGATGATGTGCTACAGAGAAAGCGATCACATGCAGCATCACCCACCCAGTCAAGACCCATCGGCTTGTTCCGGTCATTTTCTTCCTCCGCGGTTTTTATTGGAACCAATTAAGGGCATATTAGCTGCTCTAGCTTCAGAAACCTTGTGTCTGACAGAGTTTGAAAGGCAATCCTAGAGGAGTCTACTGTGAAAAGGGTGTTTAGGTGTGTGTGTGTGTCTGGAGGTGGGTCATACAGTGTAATTATAGGATAGAGGTGCATGGAGGTGGAACAGCTCACCTGTGTGCAAAAACAAAGTGGCAAAGAAAGACAGGCAACTGTGTGTGTGTGTGTGTGTGTGTGTCCACAGGTGTTCGCCACCAGTCTGTGATGTGACTGATGTGATATAAAACACAAAACCAACAACCAGGAGCACGGAGCCAACCAACAGAAGCTCAGGTTACTATGGCAGCTATTCCCACTTTTCCTTTCTGTCAATCTGACAGAAGTGCAGCGTCCACATCACAGCTTCACAGAAGGCACGAGTCCGTGATCGAGGCAGGCAAAACACGGCGAACAGAAGCAACTGAGCGTAGCCCGTCGTTTTATTCAGCACTAGACTGCTTTCATTGTAGAATTGCTTTTGTTGACATTTATTCAATTTTTCCATATAGACATAAAAAAAAATATGGAATAAGACAGTCTCTCATGGTTGCACGGCAAATATGCAAGCTGGTTTCAAATCATTATTCATAATAGCAGAAAGACAGACACGGAGGAGGGTTAAGTATTTTCTAAAAGGCTGGGACCATGATCTCAGGGTCGGAAATAACTGCTGGCAGCCACAGAGGTTCTGCCTTTGAAGCCTTAACTATTACCAGCACTGATCAGAGTGCAATCAGTTGTATTAAGCTCAAAGGCGGAGTCCACGTCTGGACGCCTGGTGGTCTGCTCACAAGGCGCAATAACACACACACACACACATCTCACAAGTCTTTTATAAGCTGAGTTCACGTGTAAACGTCCCTCCAGCTCCACTGAAGGCCCAGATCAAACTCATTATACCTTCATACACCAAGACCACTCTTGTTGTGCTTGTTTAGCCAGTTAAAAGCAAACCAAACATTTCTGCTTTCAATTGACACCTCAATTTGCTTGACTTTAAAACAACAAATGACACATATTTGGCAGGCCGTCCCAAAGCCATCCAGCTAATTATGAGATTACTGTGGGTATGCGGGCCCAGAAGGCCACCACTGCAGAGGAGACGACAGCACGGAGGCATTCAGACTGCACACCACAGGGTTTCACGGCGAACCAGTCATCCGCGTAGAAAAATGGGAATCTACGAGGTTGAAGATAGCAAGAGACTGAAAAAACGGGGAAATGGATGTGTGTAAAAATTTTGTCTAAGTTCATATTCCAGCCTGTCTCAGCTCCCAGCTCCCACCCAAACCTTTGTCTTGGATGGTTTTTGTCAAACGTGTCACCACCATCGCACACAAGCGAGGAGGAAAGAAACCATAAAATGGCAGAGCACAGTCTGCCTTGAGTTAGTGCCAAACCTCACTCCATCGCTGTCAAATGCAATACAATAAACCTAATTCAGGAAAAGTAGAGAAAAAAGAGAGTGGCCGTCTACGGTAAAACAGAATGATAAACGCTTAGTGTGTGGCAAGTGCAGGAGTTGATCAGAGAGTTGTGCTGTCTTCCATCTGCCAGCGTGGAGTGGGTGGGAGAGGATCAAGATTTCAAGCGCGCGTCTGCGCCAGATCTGCAGATCCTCCTTCTCGTCCGTCTCCTCCGACCACATTAGAGGTGCAACACATTGGTGGTCTTTGTTTCCTCAACTTGAAAAAGCCCCACAAAGAGATCAGATGCTGCTCCCCACCCCCACCTGCTCAAAAAATATAACACGCCCGTCATAAATGATGAGGTTGGAGTGAATCCTCCCCTGTGAAAATGAAATTCCTGGAACGGTGCTGGTGGTCAATTGCAGACGATGTAGACGGCCCTTCTGTTCTCATTAAATTGTCCTCATTCATATGTGATAGTGACATGCGGGTGAACTACGTGACAGCTCAGATGCATTTTTAAATTTTCTTGAGACGTATTTGAAATAAAAGACACCACCAGCATTCTGCAAAGTCAACTTTAACTTAATCTTATAACTGCTGATAATGATTTTGGCGTTAAACCCGTGACACATGACACTGTTTGGAGTCTGCTTCCAAAATTAACACGTGGTATTTCTGCTTTTTTTGCTTTTTCCCTTTTGTAATGTTTTCTGTGTTTTAATCCATGATACTTACTTTTTGTCATGCAGAAATAATAATAACGTTTACAAACTTGTAAAATTCCATGTTTACATATTTTCAGTACAGTACCTGAGAGGATGTACTTACCTTCCATACAAATCAAACTATGTGGTTGAGGGTGTTTCTTTGATTTATGAGGGTCTGGGCTGAGCAGCTTTAATGTTTTGGATAATGCTTTTAGCAGGTCACCTCAGAATGATGGACAGTCTGAGGTCAGAGCTCAGAGCGGGTAAGTAAAGGAGGTGCCCAGGTGTGAGGGGTTAAAGGCTGAAGGTCGGGGGTGAGGTCAGCAGACGGGACACCTGCGAGGGCCTGATGAGGACAGCAGGGATGGTTGTGGCAGGCGCACAATGTAACGGATTTAAGGAGAGAAATGGGGATAAATAAAGCCTCACACCATCCATCACCACGTTTCTGAGTACATGCACCCACTTTAAGAGTGTGAAGCAACTGACATTGTGTAGGGAGAAGAAAGCTGCAGTTGGTCATTCAAGAAGCCAGCTGGTACTTTCCCTTCTCCTCCAGACCGGCTGAGGCAGACGATCGCCTGTGCTTAACCTGGTTCTGCTGGTTTCTCCAATGGAGTTTTGCTCTGCACTCAAATGGTATTTGGTCAACAGGTGGAAGAGCATACAAATGTGAACAAACAAAAGGGAAACGCTTCAGAAATACGAGTTGATCAACGAGTCTGAGCATCAGCAGGTTGTAATGGGGCGTCATGTGCAGGTTTGTTCGAGAGCAGCATTTGGTTCACGCTCCCATATTCTCGGTTCATCGTCAAACTGTCATGTTCATACAAAATTCCATATGATGCACAAGGTCACGAGCTAATCCCTCCCTCCTTCTTTCCTTCCTTGCCTGCCTCCTTCCTTCCCAGCCTGTTTGTCCTCTTGTTACCACTTTGCTATGCCTGTTAGGCTACAGCTAAATTTGAAGTACACAGTGTACAGAGAGGCAGTGCACCCATTAGACACAGAGCTTTGGAGAGATTAGGATGCACACAGCGCACCACCACCATCACCGCCACCACAGGCAGCCTTTGTACCAAAACTAGGATTATGGATTTGGCAAATGTTGAGGCAGCACCATGCAAGAACACTTAACCATACAAAACACAACACCAAGGAAAATGACAACCCGCTATGCTGCATGTGTTTTTGCTTCATGTGGCCCTGATGAGAATGAATAGGCAATATTTTCTGAGAAGAAACGAGCAATATTCCTCATGGGGTTTAATGTTTGACTTGAGGAAACGTTCCCTCTGTAATCTTCCATTTCTGACTTGATTTATTTCGGATTCATTTCTCTGTGACGCTGGACTTGAGTAATGCATTTGTGCATGTGGGTTTGACTGAGAGGCCACGCACGGCTGCAATTTACTGCGAAAGCAGACCCATAAATAAAAGGATGTTTTTGTTTACCGAGCTATTTGTGATGCTTAGCTAGGTTAATCACCTTCTGACTCCAGCTCCACATCTAACGCACAGCGTGGTGTTGAGATTTTAAATTAGGGAGAGAAACAATCAAGGATAACACATGCATGCACTGTATTCTGTAGCAGCCCTTGCTAGTGGTGTGTTATTACCCTTTGGCCCACACAGCCCAGCAGAATGGGCCGTGGTGCACAGATAACAGATTCCTACATCATCTGGCAGGTTCACATCCCTGGATGCAGGGACACGGGGCTCAGACAAGCTACGGCCCCACGTCAGACTTTTATTTTGTAAATGTGACACACAGCTTGTGCAGGTGAATCTTGTTTTGCTGACGAGACATCGTGACGACAGCGTTTGGCTGCGCTTGGTTACACACACACACACACACACACAGTGTTTGACCTCAGTGTTAGCTCTTTAGTGTTAGTGACGTGACGCCGCGGATGAAGTCCCTCTGTTGACTCGGAGTGATGTAAGCCCGAGATGAGCCCTGCAGATTAAGAGTGAAGGCAAACACAGGACCCTGCCAAGATGAGCCTCAGTGTATACAGATTAATGCAACAATACAGCGACACGAGCGCTGCCGTAAACCATTTGCATAACTCTTTTTAATGTGTTTCGGAAAATTTCCCCGCGCTGCTTTGAAGAGACGCCCCCACATGGAAACTTATACCTTGGTGGTCCATTCCAGCCGACATCACTTGTTTACCCAGCCGGGCTGAGGAGCACAGCGAGGGGAAGCAGACCAGGAGCGACGTGTTGTCTTTGAGAGCCACATGCACATTCACAGTCAGAAATGTGATATATGCAGACTGGACCTGCTACTGTACACTCCCAGTATTTCCTTCCTCAGTCTGGAAAGATAACAGGACACCAAGGTGTCAGCGATTTTGCGTCTGTTGGGCAGATTCGTCTGGTAACAATACAGCAACAAAAGTGTGTAAAGCTGCTGGCACAGTTACCAAAACTCAGACTCAGTCAGGACTTATTGTCATTTTAAGCATCCCTGTGGCCATAACGCACAGAGAAGGATGCTGTGCTGTTGTGTAGTAATTGCTGCTTAATCAGGGGGGGGTGGAGCCTCGACTCAGAGACGATGATGACAGTTGTCTCAGAGGATGAGTATCAGTCTGTAAACCACTTCTCAGGATGGGGAACAAGGTCAAGCACTTCTGACTTAGAAATACACACCATGGACCAGAAAACATTTATGTCGCTCGAATGTTTTGTGTTTTTTAAAGCTTCAGTTTCTGCGGTTGCAGATTTATGGACCCTACTGCATAGTTCTAGTAAAGTTATGAGTCTGTCGTCTCCGACTCCAATTATTCACGTGGTGTCGTTAAAGTCTGAAGACACGATCAATAGTGTGGCTCTGGTTGTAAACACATTGGAACCAATTGTATTTGGGCCTTTTTTTCAAGTTAAAACCTTTTCTCATGCTATTTAATGGGAATCTAAATCTTTGTTCTTTGTTGTGCTCACTAGTGAAAACTATGCTTTAACTGTAAAACACGCTTTTTGGTACCAAAAACAAAACTGACATTAACAAAACGATTAAAGGTTCGTAATATTAACTATGATCAGCCTCTGAGGCTTGTCTGGAGAAGATTCAAATCACCATGAACCTTTATGACTGTTCCCAGCTCATCTATTCATCGCATCAGAAGAAGGTTGGTTAGTAACAGTAACATTGTAGACGTCCTAGAACGTCAGGCCACGTTATGGCTGCACATCGTCTTTAAGCGTAGATTTTGACGTGGCTGTCTGCCTGGAGCAGTTTTGCATGATATTAATATACTGGATATATTGAGTCACTTCTGCTCTGTTTCCCGCGAGGCTTGAGAGGTGAGGGAAAGGCTGACACAGGAATCCATCCAAGGGCAAATCGACCCCCATTAAGCGCTCACACACACATTCTGAGGTACTTGTCAAGGTTTTCCTATTTCCTCTGTTACATATAGTTTTAGTGTCTCCCCTACATGAGCTATCACTCTCCCCTTATTTCTGAACCACCCACCATCAGTCTTACCTGTCGCTGCTCTCAGCCCTCTGTCGGGGTTTACCATGTGTTAACATGACAGATTGAGCCCCAGTGGGAACCTTAATTGCATCATTGCATGGATGCGAGTCAGTGCTGTGGTCCGAAAGAGTAAACAAGCTCTAAATCCTGCAGCAGAAAGAAAGGGGGAGTGGTGGAATGGAGAGAGCGAGAGAGATGAACGGAGAGGAGGACAGAAGACGAATACCAGAGCTGGTGTAAGGACGGCCAGGAGAAATGCTGCAGAACGGGGAATAACTGAGATGACTTAAGGAATCTGAAATGTAAGACAGTGAATGTGTGAGTACAGCATAGCAAAACAAAAGCTATCCTCAGTGAGCAGCTGAAATCCACTCAAGCCTCCTCCCAGGTGGTCGCTTAGCGCAGTTTGTTTTGTTATGTGATAAGCTGAGAATTGAGAGAGCCCGAAAGAAACGGCAGCAGCCGGCTGGTCGAGGAGCGTGTCTTCATTAGTAAGCGATCGGGGTCAGGAAATATAAGATTTCAGGTGCCTCCATCCTACGTTTCAGCAAAAGTGCTCAATGAATAAGCCCAGAGTAAACACATGAGGTCAGAGGATAGACCACGACATTAAGGGTGTGACGAAGCCAGATATGCAGCTCGGGGATTGACAAGCGAGAAACACAGGGGTTAATGCACATCATCAATCACGAGTTCATATTTGATTAGGATTGTTCCCCGACAAGACATCATGACATCATTTGCTCATGTGTGACCTCATATGTATGGCATGCACGCAACATTTCCACAGAGCTGTGGTACTGTGGTGAAGCGGTACAGTTAGATCACAGTGGAAAAAGCTGCTCGTGGCGCAGGGTGAGTCAAACAAGACTTGACGGGATAGTGAACGTTTCCAGAAAGCTGTAGTAGGTGAGTATGGGTGGTGTCATCAAGATCCAACCATCAGAGATGCAGGTCAGAATAATCAAGACCAAGAAGGTTGATGAGCAGGTTTGGTCTGAAATAAACAGGGTCCGTTCTTTCCAAGCGCGTCTGCATTCAAAGGTGGGTCTGGAAGGACCGAATACAAAGTAAGCTGGAAAACTAGCAAAGAAGAGCACAAGGCAACAAAGTCGACGTCAGAAAAACCAGGTGAAACAGGTGAACTAACGATTACTGGTGAAGCTGACGAGGGTAAGGAGGCACAGGAAGCGGATGAATCAAAATAAAACCTGGGACTGGAAGTCAAGCTGGTCACGATGACGTCAGATGTGCAGTTTAGACGCTGCCTCATCATGTGTGGCATGATGTCATTAGCTTAGTTGTGGAAGAGAAGGACAGCGATGTATCTGCTTTTAATAACAATGCGATGCTGTTCCTGCTCCTCAGCTCTCCGCCCGTTACCCTATAAGCATCGCTTGAGCCGGCTCTTTCGCTCATGTATACAGTATTATAGCATGTACTTCCAGCCATCTCAGTCCGACAAATATTTGGTATACAGACCCCTCATATTTATTCAAAGTACTGGGTTACACTGTTTGGGAAAGATAGCCAGACAAGGGCCCTTTGGGAAGGAAAAAGAAAACTATTCCAAATGAGAAGTAATGATTCATGCCACAGATAAACTCAAATATACCCTGGAACTTGCAGCACTATTGGACAGTTCCCCTTTATGCAATTTTGATTGGATCTGAACAGTGCATAGACAACTTAGTATTGCATTACACTAAATATGGCTGTGTGTGTCAGGCCAGAGTAGGTGGGTGGTCTCCACTCGCTATCGTTACACAACACAAGGCCTCGCCGGTATTTTCAGAAGGAAATTAATATTGCCATCAGCAGTGGCTCTTGCGTGTGTGTCTCCAAGCATTAATGTGTTTGTGCACTTCCCCAAAAAAGCAACTGAGAATTTTCCTCACGTTGGCGCTAGTTTGACGTACACATATTCTCATCATGCTGTATTTACTCTTAACTGGCCAGAAGAATAAAACATCAGTGGAAAGACTTACAACAAATGACGTTTTTCACACTATGGACCCAGGCTAATATTTGGATGCATTAGATGCTTAATAAGTACAAATCAGACTAATTCAGTGTCTCAACCCCCAAACTAGGGACCTAATCCAGGATCCAGGTTCCAATTCAGAAAGAGCGGCAGGAACAGAGGTCATTTTACGATGGAGACCAAAGCTAAAGTGACCATGTGTAAATAATATGTCAGCTTTACACCAAAACAAGAGACACGTATTTCAGACATGCTATAGATTTTAATAGACATATTGATATTTCTCAGGAGAAAGTTATCCCTACTTTTATTTACAATACAGGAATAAAAAAATTGTCACATACAGTACAATGGTAAAAACAACATAGAGAACTTAAATAATTATTTTATTTGTGTAACTACTTAAATAATGAAAATGGTTATTCTATTCACACCACGTCATCTCAGCAGCTACGATGCAACTTTCACATTAAGTGCTAAAAAATGATAATTTTCCACTTTACAGCATGAATTCCGTTTTGATTCGTTTAGACCAGGTAGAGTTGATTGGTTTTAGCAAACACAAGCGAGGCGGGAGATGAACAACAAGCATTTCTTTTATGGACACTGAACTTCAATTAACCATGATATTTGGAAACGCTTTTCAAAATAAAGGGGGATTAACAACTGTTAGTCTTTGAAACATTAAACACATTAACCGGTGGTTGCGTTAAGAATCATTGGCAACAGATGAAATATACAGCTCTTAGCAGGACAGGAGCATGCATGTATTCATGCTATCTGGCACACGAAGAGATGTGGCTCCAGACAGTTGTAGGCTGCGTAACTGTTTTTTGACTACATGTAGGCGTCAGTCGCTCATTGGAGCATAACGTTCCATCTTGACATTTTCTTTTCAAACCTATCTTCATTAGACAGATCCTCAGGTTAATGTTAAAACTGGTCTGCACAGATAAGATCTATCCGACTGTGAGCTACGTCCACAGTGACTTGGTGGCCCCACGGGATCTTTGATCGTCTCCAAAGAGACGCACATTTCAGACAGCCGTAATGAAACCACATGTGAGGGTAAAGAATTAGATGGACTCCGCCAACTGCTCTGAATTACTCTATGCAGGCACAGACATGCATTACTCTACTGTGGGGTAGGAAAAACACAAAAATAGAAAGAAATGTGTCTTTATATCTCTCTTAAAAGCTGCGTAGGTATAAGTACACAAACATGAAATGGCATAAACTGACAAGCTTAGTGTAAAACTGCTTTCTATAAACACCATTTTCTCCCATATATTATTAAGCTTAAAAAAATAAACCCTCCTCTATGATAACAATAGTAATGCTATAGTTTTTTTTGCAATGCTAAGATTAACTCATGTAAGCTCTATTGGAAATGTACATCACTGCGCTATATCTTCCCTTTGTAGTTTTGAGTTCAGGTTCAGTTTCAGTGTCTGACACAATGAAAGGAGTTTGTTGGACCATACCTGTGTTCACGTGAGTCTGTGAATGTGAAACTACTCATTGCCTTTTGAGTATGTTCATTTTGAATAATAAAGTGAACAAAATAAGAAATGAATACAGTGCATGAGAGCCAACGACGTCATTCAGATAGTATGAAACTGGCTTCGACTGACGTAAATTGTTCTCACTCAGTCGTTCTTATTTCTGTGTTCGATAGCAGTCCTCTGTTGTAGATCCACCCTGTACACTGATGGCAAAACAGTGTAGCAATACAGAGTATACACGCTGTATACTATGACAGCTTTGTAATGACAATGTGCCCGCAAGCTAAACAACCTAAATGAGAAAACACAGTTTATTATTAGGGACATAAGAAAAATGTAGCACAAAGCACTGTGGGCTCTTTGTGCCCAAACAACCTCTCTGTGTTCTGAAGGTGTCCCTTGAAAGCCTGTGTACTGTTCGCACGTTTGTTTGGCTGGGGCTTAAATGAACCGTGAGCACAACTTAGATCTTCAGTCACATCACTCCTCACAATTTTGAATCCTAGGAGGACATCTGAAAAATGACCCGTCTCTGCTGAAATGCCTCCAATGCCATGTTTCAAGGCAGCAGATCTGACCTCTGAGAAGAAGTTAAAAACCGTCTGTTCCTGTGGAGTTCCTGTAGAGGGTGAGCATTTTCTGAATGGGATAGAAGATGTCTTAGTGGAGCTTCCATAACTTGCAATGCTTGTCAATCATCTGTCTGCTGTATGCAGGTCTCTGAAATGTGAACACGGCTTGGATGCCAGGCCTGGTGCTCAAGAGTGAGTAGCTTATAGGCGATACAGGAAGAGTTTGGTGATGTGGATGAAAAGCAGTCTAACAGGACTCCTGCATGTGTATTTGTGTGTGTGTGTACATGCTTGGGTAGGTGTGACAGAGATAAAGACACCATATTATGGACACCTCGTTAGAGTCTGCTGGTGGTGGTAGGTAGACTTGTGTCAACTTGAGTGCGACAGTAGGGAGCCGCCCCCTCTGCGTACCCCTATACGATGTAGCTGGTCAGGTCCAGGAGATACGAGGTCATGTCAATGATGTGGTCCAGTATGCCATCTTTTTCTTGATCGTTGGGCATTCCCCGCTCGCTTTTCTCACACTGGGCACCAGAGTAGCCACTCTTACACAGGCACTTGTTGGGTTCCATACACACTCCTCCATTGCGGCAGGCTGGTTCACATTTGGCTACATCACAGAGGGGAAAACATAGGGGATCAAGTACGGCAAAGATGCGTCCAAAGTCCCAAAACATCAAACAGCCTTTGATGGTTTATAAGAAAATTTGTTGCAGGTTTACTGTGCATGTTGTACATTACTGAACCTGATTTACACATCTGGAAAGAAACAACACATGGACGTTTGTCCAGATGATACTACTCTGAAAGCAGTAGATAACAATCTAGGAAAAGTTACTCACCAACACGACAGAAAGGTCCCTCCCAGCCGGGGCTGCAGCAGCACTTGCCGGTAGGAGTGCAGTGTCCATTCTTACAGTGTCTGGAACAAGCTGTCATCAGCAGCTCTGGAGGCTCCACCTGACGCTGGCATTCCTTTGGAGCATAAGGCCTGCAGTTGTTAAAGGGAAGTTCAAAACTTAGTATGTGGACGACAGGCTTCACATGGCATTGATCTCATTATTGCTCACTGCTATTCACCAAAGTATAATTCACAAATGTGACAAAGTTGTGCTACAGTATTAATGTCACAATGGAAGCAATTCTACCGTGGTTGTAGGGAAAAATACAAATACCATACAAACAGAAACAAGGTCTTTAGTGTCCACAGGTTGTTTGACTGAACTAGTAATGGGTAGCTTCATTCATCTTTTTACACTAGGTGCACATGGTACCCAAGTTTGTTTAGTAGTCAAAGCCTTTTGGTGGGAAGTCACACGACCTACATTTTTATTTGTAAGATGTCAGACAGAGAGTAGGCCAATGCAATGGTGTGTGGCAATAATGTAGGAAATGTCTTAGTTGCGTTTATGGTTGTAGAGATGTATAGTCTATAACATACTGTAAGGCAACTACGAACAGCAATATCTTCTTAGACGCTACACCTCATCAATACTACTTTTTAGATGGCAATTGTGTACAAGGGATTATATGTAGGAGGGCACCTGTGAATAGTAAAGACGTGTTTTATCCCAGAAACATGACGTTTTCCTCCTCTTGGGCAGATGTTCATATTCATAGTATGCCAATTGTGAATATAACATCCAAGACAAATCTAAGCTGTAGAGCGGAGACAACAGCCATGTTCAGGTTTGGGGTTTTCATTACTCTGACTGATGTTTTCCTTAAATTCTCCTTACTTGAAGAACAACATAAGGCATAGAGGGTGCCAGCAGATATAAACTTGGAAAATGCAGACGCAGACAAACACAACCATCTCCACACCATATGTGTAAAGTCTCAACACCAAACAGACACATTGTGATGGTTCTGTATTAAGACAAACATCCAGACACGCACAACAGCAAATGGGCTGCAACACAATTATTTCATATCACGCTCGACAAATCTGGAAATAATACGAACGGAGCGTAATCAAGTTCAAATGTGAAGCGTCTGTTAGTGCCTGCTGGCCACACACACACATACTGTAAATACGCCGTATAGGCAGTACATCTGTGTGTGCATTTGTAAAACGGAGCAAGCGTTGTGTAGCAGTGATGTAAGAACGCTGATGAGGCAGGACAGGTAGCTGTTCAACAAACAACACACACTTAAACAAACGCACACTAACTGGAAACCTACAAACAGAGATTAGACGCGTGCATGATGCGAGATAAGAACTGTAGTTATTAGGCCATGTCTGTTTACTTCCTAATTTGAGAAACGTGTTGCAAGCGTTCTGACGGACTCACTGACAGCAGCCTGTGCACTAAATTTGCTTTAAATTTACAAGATGGAGGTGGGGGGGTTGATTCCCATGCTCCCATCAGCAGCCTACTCCAGGCTCTACCCTTACTGGCTTTTGTTGTGGCAGGCTGCATGTAGTTAAAAAAGAACGAAGGAGGGAAGCAAACAGAAAGAGAGGGAGAGAGAGAAAGAGTCCCTGGGGGATTTGGGGGGTCTGTAGCTAACACTGTTAATAGTAGGCAGGGGTCAGCGGCGCTACTAAACAGTCTGTATGACTGCCAGGGTGGCTGTGAAAACAGCACCTGCTGGTAGCGCCACTTGACAAAGGCAGCTGGGTCAACAGCCACTGTGGGAATTTATCAACTTTGGGAGGGGTGGTGTATGTGTGAAAGCGAAGGAGTGGGAGAAGAGAGACAGAGCTCACAAAATAGGTAGTAGCATGAACAGAGAGTGAAATGATGACGACATAAACAACGCGGCTGCATCAACTGAAATTTACATGAGAATTATCATGAAGTTCATGAGTTACTGCTTGGCTGCAAAGATAAGGCAGAGCTAGGAAGAAGTCTGCTGCCCTCCATCAGCTAAACATTAACATATCCTAACACTGACGTCCATTCAGGCTTTTGCCATCGGAGCTGTGTGAACGCTGTGTCTCAAATTTGTTCCTCCTCTGTTTGATTATGTTTGTCAGTGTGTATGCGTGTGTTTAGCTTATTGGCTCACAGGCCCTGTTTGACTGACATGAGGTATATGTGAGAAAAGAGCTGTGGAGTGGTGTACATTGTGGCTACTAACAATGGCTTAATCAAACGACCCAGTGTGGTCTTTTTTGCTGTTTTGTCATATGACTCTATTGTTTGGGGGCTTCTTTTGTAGCTTCATTCCTTGTTTTAATTGTGCAAGAAATTTACTGTGTATTGTAGAATCCGGGGCTATTCAGTGGGACTGGCAAGCAGCTTTGTCAAGAGAAGGACCACAGCAGTGATGTAGGAAGATTTAGAAGGGATGGGAAAATAAAGAACGGACTTTTTTCTGCAGTGTGCTGGAAGCTAGCGTACCACGCGCTCACACAAGGCTCAAACATGTGCAAGTTAGTGTGTAAACACCACCCACACAAAACACAGAGGCACACATATGAATTAATATATCCGCACACAAGCACCCACAGTCTCCCCTGTGCACCCAGTGATTTGTGACTTCCATGGCTAATGCAGTTCACAAAGGAGGTCCCAGTCCCCTATTTGAAGTTCACAATGTCTTTTTAAGGTCTCTGCTCACTGTAATTCAATCAGTCCAGCCTGCAGCTGACAAAACCTTACACTGGAAAAAGTCCTTCATATTACAACTTTCCCTACTTCTCTCTGGAGAGGGGCTGTAACAAACAGAAAGGCAAACTGCATTTTGCACCAGAATTCAGCAGTGGGTCTGGCTCTGTAGGTTAAGCAGTCAGTGTGGGTTAAGCAGAGTGTGTCCATGCATGGATGGAAGACAACATGTGCCTTATGATTTGTTATACGCTGCAACTTTACGGCATGGCTCCCATGGCGTATTATATATCCACACAGAGAGGCCGAAACAAATCTGTCTTGTGCTGTATAATAACCTTTTTGTTTGTTAGTACGATTCCTCTCTCATAAACAAAAAGCCCTTTCTAACATTATTTGTTCCTGGCATAAATACAATGCCTTCACTGTATAAATAATTGGTATTAAACGCAGACTTAATGGGACTGAAAACTGGCAAAACAAGCTAATGGATACCTGTCCATGTTGTATAACATATTTCACTCTTTAGATAATATGAATATTTTCATCCTGTATGTAGATTGTTTTCTTATGTCTTTCAGGGGTTTGAAAAGTCTAAAGGTCTTCGTACAGTATACTGGAGAGAAAGTGTTATTACAGATACTCCTGTGCCAGTGCTATACTACAAACAAGTCCTCTCTCTCACACGGTCATACTAGTACAGCCTCATACCACACACTCTGAGTATGGTTTCAAATGCATGGTGGCCTATTTATTATCAGAGGGGTACTCCAACTGACAAACAAATACCTAGAAATGAAGTCATCTGGCCAGGACATGTTTACACAAACACTGCTGAGGGATTTTATGGCTGATGTTTCCCTGTAAGCCTTTACCACTCTCCCTAACAATTCCTCCTTTCTCTCTCAGTTCCCAAACACACAGTTGATCAAAACACACTGCGAGATGCTATACTGGACCACAAAACCCACCGCACTGTTTCTGAGCGAGCTCTAGGTTCCAGATGTCTTTATATTATGGAAGAGAAAAGAGGGAGGACCACCAGACTTGATGCACTGGGGTCAGACAAGTTAGCTGCCCCATTTACTCCCCTGTCACGCCCTCTCCACCCTCCTTGTAACAAGATCCTAATAACAAAGCCAAAATGTATTAGGAGTTAGGACTCTTAACACCACAAGGTCTGCACAGACTAAACAATCAGTTGATGATGGAAAGAATTGTTCTTTAGGAGAAATACGTCCAGCAGCCTTGCCAGAAAACATAAATACAAAGTGAGCCACCAGGGCCCCTATGAAACATCTGTGGTATAATTAATTGCATGGGTGGCACTGTCGTCACCCAAAAGTGAGCTGTGAATATGTTTCTATCGTGATTCAGAGACATGCAAACTCGCTGCCACTGCATCTGTTTCTCTTAGTTTAATCAAATGTGACCTAGCCTAAAGAAATATGGTGTTTTAGGGACTTGTGCTTTCAGTAAGTTTAGATGTAAACACGCCCCACTTTTGAACTGGGGAGATGACCCTGTCATGCTCAATCTAGACTTCCTTCAAATGTTCTCATAAGAAGATAGGAGGAATGTGAAGGTTCAGCTTGAAACCTTAGAAGCGATTGGCTCCAATTACAAGGTCTGCTTATGTTTGGAGTGATTTCTTTACTTCTAGGGTGATATATCAGACAGGAAAGTTTATATATCCATCTAGTGTGGGATGAATTCAAGCCCCGTCTGCATATTTTCTGGTCTTGAGTGACAAATGTTTTTCACATGTACTTGCTTTTCCACAAACAGTTTATAGATCTATCACTATCTGAATGATGTCTAATACTGTGATGCATATGGTAAGGATTATGACACAGTGACACACACACACATGCACACACACACACGCACATTTGAATTATGAGGTTTAACATCAATTAATTAAGAATTTAACTGCACAGACACCACTTAAAGAAAAACCGATGTGTGTGTTGCAGCAATTTTTGAACTGTGGCCACGTAATGACAAATAAAATGTGCACTTTATTATATGTATAAACATATGCATATGTTTCTACTTGTACTTGAACAGAAAAAAATGGAGATTGTGATCCTTGATAACAGGTGCCTCTGTGTTCTCCAACAGTATAAGACCTTCTATCTTGAGCTTGAACTATACCCAGTAGGCGATAGTTACAACAGCGAACGTTGCTGTTACTTTATGCTAACATTATGAAAAGCTATGGTTGTTCACTAGGTGTTGCACCGCATTTGTTTTGGCTAGAGTAGATGGTGATCTGATGATTGGTTCTGGGCACCACAAATTAGTGTGTACTGTAAGTGCAGTAAAGAAACAAGCAGGACAAGATGAAATAAAATACCTGCCCCTCAGTTAAACGTGATCAGCTGTAGAGCCAAGATGCATAAAACTCAAGTGTGGTCAAAGAGTGTCTGATCTTGTATGATATAGGGTTTGTGGGGTTATCTTAGCCTCACCAGCACCACCAAAACAAAGCCAGCATGAAATTGGGGATTGCAGGCGAGTTTGTCTCAGTTGGATCATGACTTTACTGAAGTAAGACCACTAAAACCTACACACAACATTGCTGTAAGAATAAGATACACTCAAACAATCCCCACAATAAAGGCACTATAGCTCTTGATTATACCTTTTGGGGTCCACCAGCTTGTAGAGTTTCCCACTGTGTGACTGAACCATGCTTTTACTGTTTGCCAATATATACACTTCACCTGCAACAAGAAAGAGGAAAAGATGTCACATGGAAGTAATGCATTAGTGCGGCATGTTCACACAATCAAGCTGCAAAAAGAAGAAAAGGAGACAGAGATGACACAATATAGGACAAGAGCGGAGATGTGT
Source organism: Macropodus opercularis (assembly GCA_030770545.1). Lineage (NCBI taxonomy): Eukaryota > Metazoa > Chordata > Actinopteri > Anabantiformes > Osphronemidae > Macropodus > Macropodus opercularis. Next base: position 5,649,484 of record CM061089.1, read on the forward strand.
AGCTAAAGCTTTTGAGATGTTGCACTTGCCACAAGACTTTAAGAAAGAGTGTAATGGGACAATTGGATACTCATGACTGGGAACCAGGCGGATAATTTAATGAGGAACAAGGCCACAAGAAAATTCCATAAAGGGACAAATTGTAAACATGTGTCGGTGGGGCCCCATACTTGGGACACACTCTGAGTCCTTCCATGATTCTTGCACCACTTGCAAGTCATGATGAAATGTAAGAATCTTTAAATACCTCATCAGACCTGGCAAGAGCTATGATCAAACATGTTTGATGACTGTGTGAGTGATCCAAATCAAGTGTTTTAATTTAATTTAATCAGAAACACCAGAGTTGACGGTTAATAATTCTGTGTATCTAGTGAGGTCTAACTTGTAAAATGATTTATTTTAAACCTATTAGTTCCCCAGGTAAAAGATGCATTATATCCATGCAAAACACAGTCCTGTAGGTGACCTAGAGCAGGAGGATGTTTGGAAGGGAATGCCCATTACTCCAGTACAAAGATACACGATTTCCTGTTCTGTAGCTTGACCGAGGTTTAACTTCCTATTTTCTTGGCTAGCAGTTGCAAACACATTAAATTAAAACAAAAGGCAAAAGTGTGAAATAACCTCCACTCCATGATAAAAATACATAAACCTATATAAATAGAACAAATGGACTTAAGGCCAAAATGTCCCCATAGCTCCATCATGGTTTCATCACGGTTCATGTCTGCTAGCTGTCATGTATGCAGGGAGGGAAAATAACAAATAAGAAAGAAACGCATCTACAGTATGCAGAGACCAACAAATCTCACCAGTAGGGTTTTTAATTATCCTACTAACCTAGTTCATCTTCTCCAAAACCCACGATATGTCCCACAAGCATAGAGCCACAAGAGCTAGCAGAGCCCAGACACAAAGGTTTTTCCAGCCACTGTTCATCACTTGTTGATGCTGACATTGTAGACTTCTGGAGGATCCTCAGGTTACTAAGGCACAAACACACACGGTTACTAAGTCATTAAGTTAGATGGTGATGAAAACCAAGTTCTGTACTTGACATGCGCTTCATAAATTTACACTATAAATGTTATATTACTACAACATACAACATAATATATATAATCAGGGAATACACTTCAAATTCAAGCAGCTCACAAAAACAGCATACAGTGCAAAAGTAGAAAAAACGTCTTCTAAATATGTAGTTTTAGTACATAAACCATGCACGAGCCTTTACCCAGCCACAACAATGTGTCCCCAAACTGTAATGAGTCACAGAATGAAGTGACCACACATTGTTTTAAATGCAGCGCCAACTCCTGATAGTGTACTTTTCTCTTGTTATTGACTTCCTTTGTTTACTCAAGTGTGAGTGTTTGGCATGAGCAAAGTGGGATGAATTACAAAACAAAGAAAAGTGTGAACAGCACCAGGAAGAATTTCCAATTTCCATTTAGGCTGAATACGCCTGAAAATGAAAGGTCCAGCTTTTTGACATGCAGTACACAAGAAATAGAAACTTAAAGTTTAGTTCTTTTGTAGTGTTTGAACTCAGTTCTTTATCTTACTTACCCGTTTCTATCTCCAAACACATAACTGCCATACAGTCTTCTCGACTGGCAGCCTCTGTAGATGAAACCTCCCACAAGCGGTGCCCCTCCAGTGGATTGCAGGTCATAGACAGAGGGCTCATTTTCTACAGAGCAACGAGGAGATTTGGTTTAGTTGCTTACATGTACTAGCATAACATACTGACCCTACTAAAGTTCAAATCAACAACAGTTAATAAAAAGACACTGAATATTTAACTGACCATAGTCTTTCCCCTTTGTAATCTCCAGTATTCTTCCTGTTGATGAATTTTTGCCACTAGCATCAGTACACAGAATTAGGAGACTTCCATTGTCCCTCTGAAGTCGGTCCAAGGCACACCTGCAGTACACAATACACAGGGTGAACTTGGGATAAAACAGTTCAATTATGTCTTGATAGCAACCAACTACAAGGTGCCACTGACTGGGCCTCTTTTAGGAGCAGGAATGGGAGGGTGTCCTTAAACAATTATTCCATGGTAACTTGTAACTTCATACCAACACAGTACATCAAATAAATGTAGATGCCAGCAAGTCCACATGTTCTGACACAAGTTGGTGACGTTAAATGAACACAACAAGACTAGCAGGTGCCATATAAAAGAACTAAATGTTTTACTCGCCTGCCTGGGTCATGTATTCCATGGGCAAATATTTCAGGTGGCTGGTTGGTGCTGTTGAAGTATGGGTTATCCCGTGGAATGGAATAAGGTGACGTACAACAGTCTGTGTCCACATCCACCCTCAAGACAGACCCTGTGAAATCACTGCAAACAAACAAACATAAAAGATCACAAAAGGTACTGTACCAACTGAACAAGTATTAGGAATTGGGGAACTCAATCACTGAAGCTCCATCATATAGAGCAATCAATCGTTTATTTGTGATACACTTCTCTCACCTGAGTCCATCCATTTCCTCCATGTCATCCAGGGTGATCATGCCATCTCCCAGAATGATATGTAACAGACCATCAGGACCGAAGAGCAGCTGGCCTCCAAGGTGCTTCCTGTGCAACTCAGCCACTTCTATTAGCACTCGAACTGTCCTGGTGTCCACCTGGTTTGGATTTTTTCTGAAGACAGCAGAAAATATAGTATCTATCATGACATGGTAGAAAAACATTGGTTGCTAGGAATGTAAAGTAAAGTAATGTTTAAGAGGTATACTCTCCCTACATTTCACAGTCCCACAAATAATAAAAACGTGCAGTGCAACATGGTGTAGATAAGTCAATAATGGTTGCCAGGTGAAAAATTGCAATGTAATCTTAAAATATCCAGTATAAGGTGTGATTTTATAAATGAGGGTTGCTGACATGACATCACAACAATAAATGACTTAAAATTGTTGTCTGGCGACATTTTGTCTACATCTAACGCATTGCCTCATTAAGTCAAAGACAGTGGGTGGAACACTGAAGATATCACAAAGGCTTCAAAATGTTGCACAGTTTCTAGTACCAAGTGAACATTTGGCTTCACAGTATCAGCCACTGATATTTCATGATGTGTTATTCTGGGTAGCCCTGCAATAAAAAACAAAAAAGACTCTCCAAAACTAGCATCATATACTTTTTAAAATGTTTTAATTAGACTCTTAAATTAAGGACATTCTCTGCAGTCACTGTGACTACATGACTGTAATTATGATTGGATCATTCAGTCAAACACACAACTGTGATTATGCAAATTAAAATGTAATACTCAAACACGTTCGTGAGGAAAGATGTTTTTCTTAATCACAGGCTATTGCGAAGGGAGTGTGAAGTATGGAAGAGGCTAAATATTGCTGTCATGTCAAGAGTTACACCTATTATATATTGAGCAAAACACTTTTGGTTTGCTGACACACCTGACCCACTTTCTAAATTACTAGAAGACAAAAACAAATTGTGCTCTCTTGCAGCTTTACATTTACTGGAACTATCTGTGTTCCTGGCAAACAATACTTATATGTGTTCTTCTTAGTGCAAAACACTTCTAAAATGCTAAATGGATTAGATGGGATTATTCACCAATGAGAACACACAAGTTAATGAAAAAATGTATTGAAAAAAAGAGTCTTTGAAAACTAATAGTCATAGCGAATAACAGAAAAATCAGTTTGATGTGGACTTGTGCCAGTTGAGGTTTTGTTGTCCTTTTAGGCAGTGATCTACCCGTATTTCAGGGAGATTTGGTACACGCTTCTCCTGTTACCTCGAAACGGTGTATTCAACCACACGGAGAATATGGTCATGTGGTCCGATGGCCCAGCGCTCTTGGTTGGTGGTGTAGGAGACATAGAGCTTGCCATTCTTTTTGTAATTGGGGTGGAATGCCAAGCTTAGCAGACCCCTTTCATCTCCGCCCTGCAGTCAGATGAGAAACACAAAAGATCCAGGAGTTAATTATGTCCCTCCTCAGCTTCTGCTTGGCTGTGAGGGGCTGGAATCACCCCCCTCGGTCATCTTCATCATCACCAAGACCAATACATACAGTCCTTACACACCAGTCACCTGCGTCCTCTTTAATTCTTAAACCTCTCTAAGCTCCTTTTTTGATTTATCCATCACATTCCGTTTCACACCCCTGCTATTCTGTGGTTCTTTGTTTCTCTACCCTTGGCTGTTTCTCTTCACACCTTCAAACACCTTGAATATACCATTACCAACCATTATAAAGCATTTGACTCCAAGCAGAGGTGCACCTCCTCTATAAACTCCACTCCCGCCTTTGCCCAGTCTTTTCTGCAGCCTGGTTATGTGCGCTTGTCTTCAGGGTTGGGGGGGCCCTGTGACGCCCAGGCCCTCCCGGTGGCCCCCATTGTGCAGTGATTTGTGTGTGTAATCTTTGGGGGATATCCGTGAATGCTACGCTGAGTGGCTGAAAGAATTTATTAGCTCACTCACAGTTCATAGAGAGCACAAAAGTGCAAAGTGCTTCAGTCCATGCTTTTTGCTCCCTGTCCCCTCACACAAAATTTGAGGCTTGGAGGGAGGGAGGAAGAGAGAGAGCACAATAAAAGAGAGAAAAAAAGAAAACCTAAACAAGGAAGGAGCTGCCAACTCCCACTGTCTTGGCAACATGTTTAGAAAACATCTAAATTGCTTGTGTAATATGTAAACCTTTGTCTCACCCCGGAGGCAGCTACATCAGTTGTCACTACCCTGGTGGTCCTTCCATCATAGTTAGCTGTAATAATCAGCTATAGCATTTCATTCCTTAGGCGAGAGAAGCCAGGTCGGCCCTTTTTTATGTAGCACTTAGTATTTCTTCGTCAAAAAAATGAACAGAATTTTAGGCTCAGGCAAAGTGCTTATAAAGTGGTCTCTATGGAACTGTATCCTTCCAAAACACTTCTCACTGACAAAGAAAAAATACTGTGAGCATCATGATGACAACTTCTGTTATCAAAAAAATCTTCATCTACAATTAACAAAGCTGCCGTATCATTTTCAAAATAGTAAAACAGCATGTGCCACATACAAATACAAAGAGATGACTCCTCATGAAGGAATGTACTTAAAGTACCCATGAGGAACAACAGAGGACAAGATGATAAGCCAGAGATTCTATCAGACTGAATATAAAGTGAAAAGTTGTGAAAGTTGACAAATAAATCTTCACCCCAAAAGGCAGAGATACATTTATGAGTCCTACCAAATGACAGATCACTCAAGTCAAATAAAAACGTGATGCATGGCATTGGATGGAGTATATAGCACAGCTGAACTCTGCTGGAAAATGAGGAATTCTCCACCTTACCTTGACATGCTGAATGTGGGGATGCAGTAACCCTCCCCCGGCAAACAAACTCACTATAGAGTGGGTCAAAGACCACAGTTGCAAAGAGCTCTAGATTCAGAGCCAAAGGGGGACCACCAAGGTACACAATGGTAAAAGGGCTGACATATTAGCTCTCTTGCTAATGACTAGCTCCCACAACAGACCCAACCTGAATCTCCTGAGCAATGCACAAAGTAAAATATGTGTGGAATTACTCAAAGGTGAGCGCACCATGTCAACAGGCTAGAAATGCACAGTTAACTTAATGGGTTTTATTCTTTGAAATGTAATGGCTGAATTTAAGCACTGAGTTCTGCTTTGTTCTATCGTGAATTTAACCAGTTACTACCCTACATGTATATGTCTAAAGTGTACGGTATGTGTAAATAAAGGCAAGCAAAGAAGAATCATCATCATCAAAGGAATTTGATGATTACACTGCAAGATTCTCTGCATTATTATGAAGATTGAATGTTAGCTCCATAGACGGTTATGGTGACATTGCTGGTTCAAATGACTGTGGTGTCACTTTAACCCTCGTGCAGCCTTCGACGATATCAAAAGTAAAACAGGGGGCGCTCTAAGCTCAAAAACCACACAAGGGTTGGATAAAACAGACAATAAATCACAACACACTTTATCTAGATGAACGGTTGGATGAACTTGTTCATCATAGACCCACACGTGTTCATTGCTTGGATGTAACACCCACAAAGGCTGTTTTATCCAACCCTTGTGTGTGTTTTTCAGCTTTGAGCGCCCCCTAGTTTACAGTGGGGTCGTTTTGACCCCTCGAAGGCTGCACGAGGGTTAAGATACATTCCCTCTATTTTCTTCTTCAACATATTTGTTTTTTTATGACAGCCATCACTCCTCTATAGCTGGACAGGGGATTCTGATTGAATCTCTCATGAGGGATTATCGCTTCACTTTTCACAAACACCTGCCTCTACATTCCTGTATTCCCTCCATTACTGTTCTCTGAGGCTCTGGCTTTGGCACAGCTAAAGTCTTGGCGTCACTCCACAGAGAACTGGGAAAGTGAAATGCAGAGATGAAGAGCAGTTCTTACATCTTACGTCTTATGGTGCATTATATGGAATGCTAACCACATCCGAGTAGGGGAGTCAGTGACACACACGCACACACTATGTGTTTTAATTCTGCAGGGGAAGCTGTCACAATGATGCGTGTGTTGGCTCAAGCACTGTTACCCTGAACCTTTTGATCCTCACTGGCTTACAGTCATGTCTCTGCCAAAAGACATTCTGCATAAGTTGATGGGAGCAAAACAATGTCTACGTCCTTCACTCACAGACTCCTTAATGCATGTATGCTCACACCTCCTTCACACCTCCTTCTTCATCTTCATCTTAAAAAAATGAGAAACACCCAGTCAAACCTCCACTGCAACTTAATACATCTTCTAAAGATAGAAACAATTTCAATTTTTGCAAGCTCTGCAACTTTCCGTAACAAGCATCCCGCTATCTGAGTATAATAGTAAGATAAACATGAGTGAGACTCCACCTCTGATTCTAGGAAGAGTAAACAGTGCAGATGTGAAAAGCTAGTGATTTTAGTCTGTATAAGCAAAGCCCTGAGCCACTGAGAGCATTGAGCCATTGTCATTGGAGAAAGACTAACATGATTTTATTGCACATATGATAGTGGGTCACAAATCTCTCAATATATTTCCCTTGACTTATCCTTTGGGTCAACTCACACATTTTCATTTATAAAACTCAGTATCAGTATAACACATATTGTACTAAACTATCTCTTAAGAAAGATGTTATCAATGTTTTCTACAGAGGCTGAATCTGAGAAATGAAACCTCTGTAAGCATCTTAAAACAGATGACCGACACTCTGTACTGTCTCTAGACACCGTACACCAGACCAGCCACAGATTGCTTGATGCACGCAGAAATCTAATGAACAGAGGCAAGTCCACTTACAACAAGAAATGTGGGATACGGTGTCAAATTTAGGAGCGTCACAGAGTATTAATTTGTATGTAGGCTCCACTGTCAGAGAAGAGGGATGTTTCCAACAGTCTGGTACCTGGCTGGATGAGAGGCAGGTGGTCATGAATATCTGTCTTCCACAACATTGGTTTTGTGGAAGACAGATATCAAGTTTCAGCTTCAGAACAGCTACAGCTCTAACAATTTTAGAGATAAAAAAGCAGGAGGAAGCACAGAACATTACAATCAAAGCATGTGCATAGAGCCGATGATAAACCAGTTATGCTCCTTCTCCCATGGGTGCCTCGGTTCCTCTCTTTCCCTGTAAAGGCAGCCTCATCCTGTTGATGCTGCCAGTAAACACCTCAGCCCTCCCATGGTCCTGTCCATCCTGTGTGGCTAGGAGCCCGTTTTGGCAGCCAACATCACAGAATAGGACTCTTGGGACCTATGGGGGGATCGAGCCACATCTAATTGTCATAATGTTCACTTTATCCACAATCAGTTTGGACTGTCTGACGATAAGAAAACTCAGCAGAGCAAGGAGCGCATCCCGCAGGGTGCAGTTGCATATTCCAATGCTTTGCTCGGTTTGACTCTTTGTAAGCAAATGGTCTTGTCAGTGGAGGTACAGGAGGCATGCGTGATAAATAACTTCCTGTCTGGGAGTGTGCCCCCTCAACATTCCAGCTATGCCATCTGCTTGTGCAATATTTAAAGATTTTTCAAATTGATATTGTGAAATACCACACCACACCATAACCCAAGACACAGTTTGTTAAAAAATATGGCTTCTCTATGATAAAACCAATGTAATAATTTCCAAATCCTTACATCAAGTTTGCCTCTGTTTACTGTTGTCAACAGAGCTGCTAATCCAAACACAAGCAGGACACATGTGGACTTGCTCACTGACACAAATACAACGTCTCTGCAATAAGGTGGTCAAGCAGACAAAAAGGGGTATGTGGGATAAGTAGTAGTATGTAACTTTCAGTGCAATACACCATACAGATCACTAAACCCAGAGTATTTTACAGTACAAGAATTGGACTGGCCAGTCACAGGTATCACAGCGTCTAACAAGTAACACTTACAGATTAAACTGTGAAATGAGTAAGTCATTGTGTTATTACACCCCCTATGGAAACAATATGGGAGAAATTAGAAAAAAAAATCTCTGAACCTATTTTGTGAGGATTAGCTGAACTACTAGCAGTAGGCACAATGTGTGTGCTGTATGTACAGTTAATTAGCAGATAATAGTGTGATGATTAACTGTAATCATGTTTGATAAATGACGACTTGTTTGGTGTAATTATGTAATTAAATACTAATGGTCAGCAGGCATCACCACTAAGTGATTTGTCGTGGCCGAAGATGTTCCTTACATATTTACATAGGTGTATACTGTAGCAAAGACTAGTATTACAGTAGGTACGTACTTTTTATCCTTTATTTCACTCTCTTCCAGCTAAGATTTCTTTCTTCCTTTCTTAAATATGTTCTTAAATCACATCCATATTACATCTGTAATTCCTTAAGAACACAGTTATTCCTACCTTCAGGCCACTTTGCACCAACTTGTGGATGTCCAGAAAGGGTTCTTTGATTAACTCCATATCATAGTTGAGTATTCTCACAATTCCTTCCCTCTCCAGGACAAAGAGCCGCTGAGATCCATCCCCACAGTGCACCACGGCCACCGGCTGCCTAAGACCACTCAACACCTCCTGGGCACAGTAGCAGTTGTGTTTGTGTTTCCTAGGTAACAAGGATGGTACAAAAGTTGAGACACATGATGCTGGTAGACAATCCAGTTAAAAGATACAGTATGAAAACGCTCAATAATATGAATAAACCGTGTTTGAAAGCATAATTAGCTTTTTAATAATAGTCTTGAAACTATACCTATTTATATGCTATGCTTTATTAGCCTGCAAGTACTGAGTTCTGTCATAATTGTTGGTTAGCTAAATTGGAGAAAAAGATTAATATTTTGGTTTGTGTGCACTCTTGTTCTGGGATATTTTTGTGATGTTGCACTTGTTTCTTAACCTTCATTATGTAATCTTCTGATAAACCGTTTTAAATGTTGCACCTGTGTACACCTACGCACAAATGTGACTGAAGAGGACAAAATGGCAAAGCCGTCAGCAAACAGAAGGATAAGCTGTTTTATTATGTGACCAAATGCAATGTGGACAAACCTTAGGCTTAGAAGGGAAGTGACTAGTATTTCTTTGGGGAACTATGAATAATGTTATGTGATAGTGGCTTTGATTTCAATAAAGCACACAATTGTATTCAATCTGAACTTCTAAGAAAAAATGAAGCCTGAAATTTTCTTTGGCTAAAAAAAGTTCTTGTACTGTACAAGTCCAAACATATTCAATATAATAACAGTCACACTATCTATAATATAGCTGAATCCTGGATGGAATAAGACATGGTACCAACCTGCTGATACTTTCTATGTCCACATCTCCCAAGTAGTTGGAGTCTTGTGTTTGTTTCTTTCGCTGAAAATCTGGAAAGCATAGGCTGCCATCTCTCCTCCCATAGTATTGGCAGAATTCATCCACATCAGCTTGGAATAGTTCTAGCAACCAAAAAAAGATGCAAACATAGGTCTAGATTCAGCATGGTTACATTACATAAAACACAGACTTGCATCACACACTGTTTCGCTCATAGAGATGGTTAAACTGAAAGACATAAAACTTACATTGTCCTATTAGTGTTATAAAGGTAAAAATGTGGCTTTACTGTGTGTGTGCATGCATGAGAATGTGCACGTGTGCCGAAACAGTAAATGGGAGACAGTGGGGGGTTGTAGGCATGATGTCCTTGATGAGCCAAACCACATTCTGGCTGGACTGGGCTCAAATAAACAACTGAAGAAACACTTGGCCAAACTAAATGGTTAGCAAATTAGACAGGACTTTGTTGTGAATTATAACTCTGCCTCCTCCTTTTGCCATTATAGGAGTTATGAAATGCTGTTAGTGCACTACTTCAACTGGATTCATATATCGTAAAAAAACACTGATGTTAAATGTTTAGGTGAGAAACAGAACGATATTCTGAACTTAAATAAAGCAAAGTATTTACAAGACGTTTAAATACATCATGTAAACTCAGGACGTGTCCAGCCTGCAGGACATTAAAACGATTATTACAGTATATGTGCCTAATGAACAATAGGTTGGCATGAAATTACCATATGCCTTAGTGAGGGCGGGCGATGGTTTTGCCTTGGCAACACAGCAAAAACCTACTTGTTCTATCCTTCAATCAGGTTTAACTGTTTGTCATTACTGAGCAACACATGGGCACAACATGTGAAATGAAATAATCAACTTGTTAAATAAAGCATGTAATTCCAAATAAACAAAACATTTCTCAGTGTGAGTGGTGTTATTTGCTTGCACTACTATTTTCTAAAATGCTGACTAATTGCTTTCTACTAATTTAACATAAGAAATCAGCTGAAATTGATACAATTTCGCTGCTTATTTTCTCTTGACCTGCTGATTTAAATGCAAAAAGTAATAAATATGGCAGTCACACACACCCACAACAGACAGTGTGGTCACAACATTATTCATGGGAAAAAGCAAAGTACGCAGTGGGTCTCAGAGGTCCTTTACGACCTAAAAACAATCTGTGCAATATTGTTTCCTTTAGCAATCCCTCAGAGAGCAGAGGAGAGCAAACCAGTAATAAAAACACAAACAGGACTCTCCCTGTCTCTCCTTTCATCTCCCCTCCTGCCACACACCAACCGCAAGGGTTGACCGCACCAAATACTGGAGGTGATAGGATATCCCCTCAAACATCTAAACACAACATGAAGATCAAACACTCATATAAACACACACACTGCCCTCGCTATACCACCCACACACTTGTGTCTGCAGTTATCTTAACCATGCTGGCCGGGGACCTCGGGTGCAGGGTGGGAGGATGAGTAAAGAGGGGAAGAAGATATAGGAGAAGAGGAGTGAAGAGAAGGTGGGAGGCCTCTAGGCAGAAGTGAGCGTTAAGGCAGTAAATGTCTTTATGGAGAAAACGGGGCTTACTACACGGCCTAATCAAGTGCTAAGATGACGTTTCATGGGAGCCGGACAACAGTTACAGATGCTGTACAGGCTACTGTTTCATTCCAAAAACCTAAAACCTTTAGCCATGATTCTAGATCAGCAGATGCTAATGGCTTGTCAGTTCATTACTTATTTTATTAAATATATAAAGATGTAGACAGAATGCAAACTATTTTTGCTGCTTTTGGAAAAAATGTGCATAACTTAATGGAATTTTTGTAATATTAACCCAGTTTTGTATTCTTCCTTATAGTATACTGTATATAGTAGCTAATATTATACTAGTTGTACCCGTCAATAAAAATGTGGTTTGGAAATTGTTCTAAAACTATCCAAAAAGAAAAAAAGACACGAGAGTAAGAGCGAATGGAGGTGGAGAGAAAGAGAGTGAGTGAGAGGGAGACCGAGCTCTGTCCATATCCCCGGCTCCCCAGCGCTAAAGTTATACTTCCATCTGGTTATCTTCCAACACAACCTGGGTGGCCCACCCAAAGTACTTGACATCTTGATGCACTTCAGCAGTTTTACATACACACAACCTTTGTAGAAAAATAAATGTGTCATTCGTCACCACATATGCTGATCTGTGGAGGGCTGAGGTGGGGGTCAGTGGGGTGGGGGAGAGAGAGGGGGGAGGCTTCTTTGGATTCCTCTTGAGTTTTTTTGGTTTGACTCTCTGAGCCCATATGTCTGTCAGCTTATGGGAATGTAACATAACTCCAGACAAGTTCAAGTGTTGTACATGATATGCCAGCAAGCCATTAGATGCAGACAAGGATGGACTCAGGTGGAATGTATGTGTTTTATATTTGACTCATACTGCAGCATAAAATGTGGGTGGGTTGCAGACAAGTGCACTTGAAACTATTCAGATCTAATCAGATCGTGGCGACAGAGATTGAAAGAAGACTTGGCTGGAGGAGAAAAGACAGAAAAGAAAAGAAAATGTTTGATCATGCTTGGTATGCACTCTGAAGACACAGGTACGATGATCTTGCATCCCTTCAAAGGAAATTCTTCAACCAGCCAATGCTTTTAGAGGGAGAAGGGTTCCTGTCATCCAGCAGTTCATTTAGTTCGTGGTCAGACTCCACTGAGCCAGCAAAGCAACATTTCATCTGTGTTACAATTCATGTAAACATTACTCTAATGAAAATACTGACAGCATGAGACACAAGTATTTAAGTGACAGTTTATGTCTGAGGAAGGTTGTGTGCATGTCTAGACCACAGCTAGGATGCTTTTGCATCCCAAACACAGAATCAGCCCCATGAGTTAAGTCTGGTGAACAGTATCCAGGAACAGGTCATAAAATAGTTCATTTTGCTTCAGTCAAGCTTTCTGCAACGTTGGTCAGACTGGGTCTGATTTTGTTAGTGCATACTGTATGCAGAATTTGTTTTCACACCCGAAATTGCAAATATAATATTTTCCATTCATGTGTCAGGAAATTCTCAAATCTGTGTATTGTTACTACACTCAAGGTCTTCAGAAAGTCACATTTTTGCACATTTATGCTGCTTAAAATAAACTCACTTGATCCAAACAAATGTAACAGAGACAAGAGAACAAAACTTTCTGCACCTGGCACTATAAACACAGCTTGACTGAATAATGCGTCATAAAAAGTACCACTATCACTATTTGCTATACCAAATGTACTAGATCAGGCACCAGACGAATCAGCAAAGCGGGGCTGTGTCTACAGAACACGCGTCAGATTAATTTTACTAATGCAACAGTAAAGCAAGGCACAAGGCAAGGACCTAGAAATTGAATCAGTCAAGCTCACCAACAAATGGCGCTGACACCACATGAGGCAGGAGCTGGATAAATAACTATTCACACCAGACTACTGTCGCATCAGCATTATTTCTGTAAGTCTTGTGCAGTTTTAGTGTTAATGAGAAATTATGTGAATATCACTTAATTAAAGTCTCAATTCGACTATTAAGGGCAACAAATGTCTGCTTTAACATAATTCCCACAAAACCACACAGGGTCTGTAATTTAACTCACATATAATGGTAATTATCATCCGTGTAATTACCTGGAATGTGCCCCCTGCAGGTGTAGTAGAACTCGCGGCAGAAGTCCTGGCAGAGCTGCGGCAGATCTGGCTCCCTGTGTGGCATCTTTTCCATGTCCAAGGAGTGGAACAACACCTGGGCATTGGGGGAGCAGCGAGCACATTTGATCTCTTCCAGGAGATGTCCACATTCTGTGTTGTTGGTGGAGAAAATCTGGAGACCACATACAACAAGGACCAAGGAATTAAATGGCCAGTTGTTAACTTCTTAATTCACATTACACTGGCATTTTGACACAACAATGCTCACAATGTCGAAATAGTTCTGACAACAAATCAACAGAAAATAGCTCCACTTAGCCAATTCCACCTGTGGTAGCAAATGTTGCCTAAAGCAACAGCACAGACACACATGCTTAATTGTACGACCATTTACATTTCAAAAGCCTTTTCTATATTGCACATTTCTATATTGCATTGCTTACAATATACAAAGCTTTATCCTTTGATACTAATGTGTTAAAATGTTGAGGTTAGAACACCCTGTGTGTTTGGAGAAATAAGCAAAGAAATCTTATCATCATTCACTACCCACCAGGTTCACAAACAGTTTTGTGAAATTACAATTCTAATGTCTGACAGATCCTGGAGTATGAAATGAATAAAGCCAAGTAAAAGCCTCAAAGCCTGACTTGAGATCATTACGCATAAGTATACAATGAGTAAATCCAAAAGAAATTAGGAGGATTATGTACATAACAAATTAGCTGTAATAAAACATAATGTAGTCTGGTTTAGGTCAAGAGCAGTACTGCTTGGGCAGCCATGCAGGCAGGCAGGCTGGTATTGCTTTGCTCTGTGTGAGGTCCATGTGTAAACACCAATTTAGAGACAGACAAGCACATCATTCCCACTCTGGTATCAACAAATTATCAGTCTGTCGAATTCAATTTCACCAGCAGAACCAAGGCCAACATATGGACACTTACACTCAGACTGTCGAAAGGTTTCTTCTGAGTACAAGTTTGCAAAAACAGGTGGAAGACCTTTTAGCATAAGCCTGGGGTTTATCTGCGCACACTAGTGAATGCACTACACAGCTATTTTGTTACTGTTAAAGGTTTTCTCAAACAGGGAGTTCCAGGCTGGCTGTGACCCTGTATGTGTGGTGTATTCCTCCATCTACATGCCCTCCACACTCATGCCATGTAGTGCTGTGGGCATGGCTGCCCTCCTGCTCTAAATTGCCCATTGATTCTGTGTGCCATGGGCTGGCACAAGGTCCATGGAGAGTAGCATTTGTGTGCTGTCAGCCATGCCCTGTGTCCATATGTTGCTGGGATGGGCTCCAATGTTGCCATCATCCAAACCAGAACAAGTGGATCTTTGTTTGTCGTCTTTTACTGAATCTCAGCGAGTATGTTCCTCAAAAGCTGGGGGAAATGGCAACGAAGCTCTGCGGTTGCACTTTACTGAGGACACACTAAAGCAGGCCAGGCTCTAATCAGGATACAGAGCTTCAGCAGCCTAACAAAATGAAATGACCAGAAACTTCTTCTCAGTCCGTTTCAGACATGTATGGTATGCCTCACGTGGGATGACAGCTCTCACAGGGCTACTTACAGGGTTGTCATCTGCGTAAATATCTTGTGTCAGTAAAACTGCCAGAACAAATGTATGCACAATGTCACACTTGGGAAAATAATGTTGTCTTTCAATTGCAATAAATCTACTGGCGTTTGCAAACCCTCGTGTTTCGAGAGAATGGCACAGGGAAAGCATGGATGTAGGCCACAGGGAACTTTACCAAAACACTTAGGTGTAAGTTAGACGGCAGGGGGACCTAGGAAAGGACACACACCCTCTCAAAGGCATTAGAGTTAACACTTGGACAGGGCTGATGACTGGGGGAGAGTGATGTTCTCCGGCTTCTCCCATTAGCGAAACCAACAAACACAATGGTGTTGTTGTTATTCTTTTGCCATAACCAGAAAGGGCTCCGTGTGTGGGCAGTGTAGTGGGGAGGAGGAGAAGTCGAGCTCGTCCTATTCACTTTCCCCCCCTCCTATTTGCATGACTTGAGCAAATTAAATGATGCAATATGGCTTTTTGTCGCAACACAAAGTGAGATACCACCCAGCCACTGAATGATTCGAGGAGTGGTTTACATGAGAATGGACCGGTGCGGATCCAGCGGAATCCGCTAACCTACAAGTTTGGCGCAGACAGTCGCTAACGCTTTTTTTCTGGCGTCTCCCGTCGGAAAGTTACCAGAGGTTTAAACACCTTAAGGCTTAATATATGACTTCGGTTGAGTCGCCGCAGGTACATTTGATGAAATGTGCCCGTTACTACAGTAGCAGTTAGCCTGCGTTAAACGCTAATCCCCGCACGGTAGCGTTAGGTTGGAAAACGCGCTGGAAAGTCGCGTTAGCTAAACGGGCGAGGACAAAAACGGAGCCATCGGCTTCCTGTCGAGCTAAAACCGAATGGAAGGCGAGTTTGATTTACAAAAGAAGCACAACAGAGCTCCTACCTCCGCGGCAGTTTAGCTAGTCACTACCCACTCGTCCCGACAGTTGTAGCCGACTGTACCGGGGAGGACCGTTAACGTAAATCGGTGAGTGATTACCATGGTAACGCCGAGGCGCCCTGGGACACGCTCGATTACAGCTGTGCGTGACGAAATGAGAATATTTTACCACAAACCACGAAAATGAGCGTAGTTTCACAGCAGGTACGGTTAACGGGAATCTGGCGCACAGAACAAACGGACGTGATGGTTTGGCAATATTAAGATTATTAACGGCAACTGTAAACTTCTACCATGAATTTGTAGAGAAACTCTCTGAGTGGTTATTAACAACACAAAGATATGGTAATGCCACCTACCACTGATTACCACTGGCACATTTCCTTTACGGAGAATAAAACCTAACTTTTTCTCTGGATCGACCAGAGGCAGCGTTGCCCTGAGCCACGTCCCCCTGACAAGTCCCTGAATTGAGCTGTCGGCAGTAAGAAGCAGAATTACAATACTCAAGGGCTATAAATGCGTCTCCTGAGGCGCTTAAGCAGTAAAATCCCAGGGTGTGGATGAACGATAACCTACCCTGGCGTCCCTGCGGTGCAGGATCTGATAGGCGGCTCTCCTGTTGGGACAGCAGGACACACGGGGATACAACCTGTGGCAAACGTCTCCGCTGCTGCTGCTACTGCTGCTGCCGTCAAGCAGCACTTTTCGCTCCCTTTTCTTCAGCCGCTTGGGCAGGCTTCCGTCGTAACATCGTCTCCTCCTGGGGCTTAGTTCTCCCCTCTCGCCGAATTTTGCGTCTCCACATTCCCACACGTTGACCGCGATGGCCAGGACGAGCACAAATTGCAAATGCTTCATAGCTTAAAAATGATTCAACTGCCTATAAAAAAACGTGTAAACAAAAAACAACCAAAAAACAAAAATGCCAGACCCGTTCCTTTTATCCAAAATAAATCTTAACCTGGAATGCAATATCTTTCTATCTATATATAGATAGATCTATCTATCTATCTATATATAGATATATATTCATATATCTATATATAACTATAGGCTATATAAATAAATATATATATATACAAATGTTTTATTTGGGCTATATTTCCCCAAGCTGCAGAAGTAAATTTCCACAAGAAAATTACATGTGTGCTATTTTGTCAGAGCAGGTGTAAATTTCATTCACTGCTGTAAAAATGTGTTTAAAATAAATTATTGATTATTCTTTTTATATAATACAACTCGGAATTAAAAAAAAATTAAAAATAACAGCACTGCAATAACACAATGTATCCTGTTAACACAAAAGTCAAAACACCGTGAACTGCAAAAGAGCCGTGACGTTCCTTTAAAGTGTAATTCCTTTGGAGCACAGCTCGGCGGTTTGTGCATGTACGTGGTCCAAAAACCATATAGGAAAATAAAAGTTGTGTCTCACTACAGTCCTCAGAGCGCTCACATGTTTTCCCGTGCTCTTTCCTCCTTCTTTTTAACCAGCGCGCGAGAAGAGGAGCGAGCCCAGTGACGTATTACTTGGGTATGACGCGGGAGCGCGCATGTGGCCGCAGTCGCGTCCACGTCGAGGTAAGCGGTTACCTGTCAGCGCGGAAGGCGACGAGCGGAGGCGGTGGGAGTCACTGTTGAGCTCGATCGACCGGCAATCACAATATTGTTTGTGCCTTAACGTATCACGTAAACAAAATATGGGCTAATGGCCCAGTTTGACTGGTAACTGGTAAATAATACAGCTTAAAGAAAACCACGTGCAACTAGTCTATTGTAGCATAGCTTTCCACAAATACAAAACTTTACTTCTACACAGTTTATGTAGTTTATGTGGAAAAACACACAGTACACTTATGCTTGATGACAGTACTAAGTATTATGTACTACATTGTGCTTCTATTTTTCAAAATAATAGTATCTAGTTTAAAGACTTTTAAAACAAAACACTCAATATGTGGTGTCTTCACCCAGAGAAGGACTTCTCACAACTTTATGCATCCGTTTACTTTTACTCAAATAAAGAACCTGTGATTTTCCACGACTTGAAAACAGCTGCATGCATTCGACTCTGTTCTTGAATAACTGTCACTGTCGATGATGGCAATGGGCATTTCTGCAAGCTACTAACAGTGTGAGAATGGTGAATATTATGTTACTTCGCAAACTTTGTCATGGGTGTTTGACTTTGTTTCTAAATATGGTCTGAAAGGTTTATTGTAGTAGCCACAGAATGAAGAATTACATGTGTTGTGGTCAGTGGAAAATTTTCATGAATCAATCACCCGATGATCAGCAATTTGGTGCCCTTCATTTCCCCTACAGTCCCACGATAGCGACCTGAAAGGGAATGTCCAACCATTGTGATTACTGAAGGAACAACAGCCCTCCTTTTTTTGAAGACTGGAAGAATCTGAAATAAGTTACATTAGCGGCACCTGTTCTTACCCGGGGGTCTCTGGCACTCAGCAGAGCCCCAGCTCAGCTTATCTACAGGAATCTGGAGCGGGTGGAATCCAGGAGGGGCTGGTTTGATTGTGGGCAATTATGGAAATGACTGTGTGTGTGTGTGTGTGTGTGTGGGTGTTATGGCAGCCATGGCAGACCTTGCCAGATCTGCCCCCCCCCCACCCTCTACATTCTTTACGTTACCCAACGGGAGACATTTCAGGACCAAGTATAGCCAAAGTGCTACTGCTGTGTATGTAAAGGAGGGAAGGAACAGGACCATATGCAGGGCAGGAATCTGCCACAACCGCTACCACCAACACTAGAGCTCCTAGCAGAAAAAGAATATAACTGCATTGTCAAACAGCGTGAAAACATGTGGGTTGCAGCTGTGGAGCAGCGAAGAGTACATCTGCTGGAAGAGATAGGCCATTAGAGAGAGTCACATTTGGACAGACTGCACTTCTAAGATGACATAGTCCCAGTGAGGCCCAGGCTCACGCACAGATATACAGACACATGAAGAAACAAGTCTGTAAAGCATTTTGCATCATTTGTTTCTTCAAAACAATGTTTCCTTTGATTGCACTGCTGCAGCGTTTCAGGTGAATCTTGTGGCTCCCCCTTCTTTAATTGACCTCATTAGGATCAACTTTTCAATAAAAAACACCTGCCTTGTCTTTTTATTTCTGTCCAGTCAGTGGGGGAATTCTTCAGTACTCAGCACCTGACCCTTTGAGGGAATATCCGCAGGGTCATGGTTAAGTTTACGCGTGACCACATCAGGATCAACACAACATGAGCCCTGGGAGCCGTCATCGTCGGCTCCACAGAGATGTTGAAAGTTTACTCAGTTCTCTCCATTCATACTGTTTCTGCATTATTTGCTTCATGAGTCAGCATTATATTCATGAGCATACACAACAGGGGCGACGACAGAACCCCATTTGTGCTTGTTCAGGTTTTCCATTCCAGACAGGCAACAAACCACCACCTCATACCTCACAGTTCATAAGTCCACCTAAAGTTGTCTCCGGGTGTTGCTAGAGGCCAACACTCTGGATCCAACAGGCTTTGTTCTTTGAAGCTGATACAAAATAGGCTTCATTACCGGACATGAGCAGAACTAAATGTCTTATTTCCAATTAAAAACTGGAATCTTTTTGAAAGTGTTGAACAAGTTTGGGGAAAAAAAGATCTATGCCTTTGTCATTTAGCTTCTCTGAAAGGCATTGTCACTGTCTATTGGTGACTCCATCACTTACCATATACCAGAAGATCTAATCCACTATATTCTTGATCCCCAGATGATGATCTCTAATGCTGGGGCAATTAAAGTTTCCCCATAGATTCACGTGGTGGACTTGACCAATTAACATATGTAGTGTTTAGCGAAAACATCTAAGATAGCATCGAGAAATTCATCTCCAGTTCTCCAGTGGCGAAATTACGCCAGATTGCATTAGGCCAGTTTCCTCAGTTTTACCACTGACGCGAAATTACTGATGTCAGCTCGCTGCTAACAGCCTTTCGACCACGTGTGCACTTTTCGTTCAAGACATCCATCCCTCAGCTCACAGCAGCACTGTGTTACCCTCACACCTTCTTTAATGGTCCGGTTTTGGCAATCACGCCCCTTAAGGCACGCAGAAGTCCGAGAGCATTCAGTGTCATTAATAGTCCTGACAACAGTTTAATGAGCGTCTGCCATTGTTTATGAAAGCTTTAGGGAAAGTGAGGCAGAAACAAGAAATCCAGTAGCGACTTCCAGCTGTGTGAGCGCACCTGATTTCCACTTGGGCAGATGTAAACACACGAGGACATTTTAAGTGTAGTGACTTATGCAGCGTCATCTACAGCGAGTCAGTAACTGAGCCTGGGCTGTCTGCCCGGTATCAACAGCCTCTAAATCACTGGCTTCAACCATTGGACCACACTACCTCGCCTTCAGCTTCCTCGCCCCTCCTTCCTCTGTACCACCCTGGAGTGTCCTTAGGCCTTGTTTGGCTAAAGTATACACATGGCATGAGTAAACGAAGCCACCCAGGGCTCCCTGGCTCAGTGGCACGGGACGCATGCAGGGTTGCACAAGTCCACAAGACCAAGTGTCTTGTTAACTGTTTATGTGATACTCAGTGCCTGATGCATACAAACACTCACACACAATACAATGGCATAGCTCCAGTGAGATAAATACATCAACACTGAGTTGCTCTGGTCTTTACAGGGAATGTAGGAAACGGATCATTTGGTCAGATGGTTTGGCATCTAACTCTCAAAGGTTGCCATTATCTTATCAATTATTATTATCTTAGATCAGAAACGAGACAGAGATTCAACTGACCACAGCGTTGTCCTGTTAGTAATCGTAAAAGCCTAATTGTTTTTTTAATCTTTATTGAAAGGGACTATTTCCATTTCCTCCCTGTCGCAGGTTTTTTGGTCCTTTCTGATCCTCATAATCAAGAAAAGCACAATCCCCAAAGGCAAGTAAGAGTTTAATGTGCAGATTGATGACTCTTTGTGGTCACTTGTTTGTAAATGTTTCCATCGGGGTTAAACAGATCCCAAAGTAGTACCATGTAAGGCAGTGTACATATGTGTGCAAATTGCAGATTCATTACAGTAGAATCACTGCTGCAAATGAATTTGGTGGGAGGAGATGATGGGTGGGAGGGTGGTGGTGAGCGTGTTCTGGTGTGGGCAGCAATGATGGTGGTCCCCGACTGTCGATGCGCTCTCTCCTCTGTTCCTCCCTGAACTCCCAGTCCCCCGCCGTCCTCAGCCCATCTGTTCCCGCTTGGCCTCTCAAGGCTTTCCCCATCAGGTAGACCCGCGCTACCGAGCGCTCCTCTCATCTCGTGGCATCTGTAAAAGCTCGGTGGGACGCGCGCGCGTGTGTGCGCACATTCATTTTCACATGTGCTGTCTCGAGTGTTTGACAAATGAGGCCTACCAACGTGCTTAGCTGGCTATCAACTTGCTTCTCAGTGGATCAGCTCAGATGAAAGTATTTAGCATGAAGAAGTGCAGCGTGTACCGTCTGTTCACACACAGACAGATGAGACCAACAGGTGATATCAAATGGTGGAACATCCCAGTGCTAATTGTTTCGGTTCCAGACCTGCTTGCTAAAAGATTATTCTGACACTTTCTTTGCAATTTGTATTTCTCAAACCATGCCAGTATGTATACGTAGAAATGGAAAACATCATTTGTCCTGCGGTTCAGCAGCCATGTACTGTATAATGAACTTTTACCACTCAAACAGAAAGTCTAGCAGAGCGACGGGCCAGATTAATCAATTCCACTCGTATTTAGAATAAGCAAACGGAAAGTATTTTACCTCTATTATTTGGAGAAGTAGCTCACATGGTGGTCCACAGCATGAGTTTGAAGAGATGATTGGTTTGATAGTGCAGCGCTGTGCAACTTCTCAGGCATTGCTGAGAACGCTGTTAGGTGTGGTGTGGAATCACTTGGAATTTTTCCCTTTTATCCCTTGATACAAAGGTCACTGTTTGGGAACCCAGTGTGTTTTATTGTCCCAGGGAATAGTCTTGAGGTCTCATTTCAGCGTAATATTTCCTAGTCTGGACCTTTTTCTTTTTTAAATGAAAAAGCTGAAGTGAAAACTTCCCCCTTGTCTGGGATCTGATTACCAAGTATGAGTCACTTTTATAATGTGCCAGCCTCCCCTGTCAGGATGTTTTTGTTCTAGTCCCTTTCAGTTAGTCCAAGCTATGTCTTCTAGAAAACACTGCCCAGTTATTACAGTATATATTTTCATATTGCCTCCCTAAATGTAATTCAAACGGTGGTCTCTTTTGTGTTTTCTGATTCACACTAGCCAGGGAAGGTATTTGATGGTAGCTTTGATGCCGCATCTTGAAAATTCTAATGTGTCAGACATGCTACAGCTTTTGTTGTCCTTTTGTTAAAGTCACTGTCATATCAGAATGTTACACTGGGTCTATTTATGTCCCGGTGCATTGTCACCTCGACGTGTCCATTTTTCCTTATGTAAAATGTAACACAAGTTTAAAGATTTAAAGTTAGCCCGTTTTTGAAAAGAAACCATTGAAGGAGATGCAAGTAAATGCTCTGAGCATGAGCGAGCAGGCCTCAGGCCTCTCTCAGCAGGGTCAATCTCAGACGAACGGGGTCACTGGCCTGTCAGCCAGTGCATGTCCCTCTCCCATTACTCAAACCCTGTGTCACATTGACACACGGACAGACTCACATGGTCTGAAACCTGCAGATGTCTTGCATGCACATATACATAAAGCAATTTGCACAAGAACACAAAACATGCAAACAGTTGCAGGCCTATGACCACTAAATACTCATAAATATAAACACCGCCTCATTATCTTCATACTCCCCCCTCACAGCCTTTTAAAGCAGACAACAAATTAATGAAAGTCAGTGACCATAAACAGGCTCCATGTTTGTACTTTCTTGTGGGAAAGATCATTTTGTAAATCATTTAGGAAACAAAGAATAAATCAGGACAGTTTATCTTCAGCTAATTGGAAAGATACAGAACATAAATCGTTGGTTCAGTCCCCACTGTGCTGCATTCCACAAGCTGATAGCAGTATTGGACCACCAAGGACTTTAAGTATACTTACATGACTTGTGACTTGAGATGTACAGTACGTACAATGACTCTGATAAGATGTTTTCCTCTGCTGCTTCTCCATCTGCTCCCTGTCAAAGACAGTTTAGTCTTGACAATATTCTTAAATGAACACTGTAACTGCATAAAAACCCCTCATAGCATCCACTTAGCATGAAAAACAGAACATGAACTCTCAACATGAATTTGATTTCTTTTACCACTGTTCTGCTAAATGCGTCTTAAAATGAAATAAATAAAATCACCACAAATCAATAAAATACATCTATAGCCAACGGCATTCATTAAAGCCTAAACTAAAATCATACCTTCCTCCTTCACTGCGAGAACATCTGCATGCTCATAGCACATCTGGGGCTACTGGCAACTCCAGTGGTCTGCTAGCATGGCTGTAGACTCCAGCCTTAATCTCATCCAGTGAACTGCAAATGAATTCTGTTCACATCTTTATTGTGTATCCTTATTGTATTGTGGTGCTGGTGGTGATAAATGTCATGACTCAAAACCTGGACAAAGAAAGCCACAACTATTTGCATGGCTAGATCCCACTAGGGAAGGTTAGTAGCTTTGATGAACCCATTCTTTTATGCAGTGGTCTGTTTTGAAGCGCCACACTTCGTAATTGTTAGCAGCCGTATTGTTAGACGAATGGTTGCCTGCATGAGCAGGTGTTTGCCGTTGGTGCTCATAGAACTACAGTGTACAGTCACGTACTGTAAAATGTTGACTTTTTTCATTTAGCCTTTAGCAGAGGACTATAAAAAGAAGAACTGGGTGTCTTGCCAGCCTCAGGCCACAAATGGAATGAGTATTCCCTAAATACAGTGTCTTTGATTAGTGAGGTTGTTATGATTTTACAGGCCAGGACGTAGAAGCCATGTGGCGTGCTTTTTATTGAGACGCTAAATGAACTGAGCCTTTATTTTCTTGTCGAGCGCTGCGGCCCACCGAACGAGCTCTCCGAATTCTGATATCTAAGGGAAAACGGAGCAAACTCTACATAACGGTGAGATAAACCAGTGAGCAGATTAGAGGACAGATTGATCATAAATCATTTGTGCACCAGTCCAACGTTCACATGCATTTCAACACTTGTCTTTCCTTGGGAATGCAGATTTTTTTCCCTGCTAGTCTTTCACAACCTGTGGCCTGCATACTGTTTCAAGAAGAAAGAGACTGCCAAGTATCACTGTGTACTCCAAATATTTGTGTGCTCAATTGGACAGCGCTGTTGCGGTTGGATCGCGTCAGAAATGTTCACTCTTGAACTTGCTGCATGTCTTACACTGTGCTGTTATTCAGTGAATAAAATGTGGAAGTTAGTCAAGGGAGGGTGTTTCTGTTGTCTGTTGATTTCTGTTTCCTGTTCTAACGAAGCCACATGGACATTTGGTTTGCATTACAGCACTAGAATGAGCAATACATTTGAATTTATTGGCTTCATAAATAAATGTAACCATTTGACAGTATATCTCTCAAGGCTCTGATTGGTTTGTGGATCTATATCTGTGGAGTTTTGAAACTGCAGGCTTTTAAGTTACTGGGTCACACAGGTGACTTTGTATATGTCTGTTCATCCATAAGGCATGACAAATGTTTCTCCATGCATTTCAGTCAGACGCTTAGCTAACTGTCAAAGTTATGTAAACCAGACACCAGTCAGCAGCAATAGAGGACTTACTGTAAATGCAAGACAGATATGGGAGAGAAAAGATGAATTCAGTGCAAAAAAGGCTTCCACATGCTGAGTTGACATGCAGTTAGGCAACCAGATTACAATAGGCTTTCCACAGTAATGTGAGTTCGTATCTTTCATGTAAACAGGAAACCCGGTGTAGGTAATTGGAATAGGAGATTAGAAAAACGTGACTTTTCTCCTGGAGATGAACAGTTTCTCTACCATGTAAGCCCCGAAGAACGTTTTAACTTTTCTTTACCTCAGAAACGCTGCACTGTTTGTCTCTTACAGTACTTTCACTGAGCTCCCCCCCTTAACCTGGGTGGATGGCCCTGGGGCTGGTGCACAGTAAAGCTGGAAACCCTGTGCTGGGTGGCCGGGGGGACCACAGGAGACCTTGACCCCTCTGGGAAGGAACACTTAAGAGCTGGAGACCGCAGCCAGGTAGCGCAGGGACAGGAACCCTTACGATCATGAGGCACAATGTGGGAACCCACTGACAAAACTCTTCAGGAAGTGGAGTAGTAGGACACTGGACCAGGAGCAAGTGGACATTTTCCCCCAAGATGCTGACTCAAAAAGAAATGGAGACGTTGACTGATTCAGTTGAATCAGGACCAGAGGTGTCAATGGGACAAGTCGACTGAGGAACAGCCAAGACTAGACAGGCCATTGGCAAGAGGCAAGAAGGAGTGTGCTGAGGCATGAGGTAAACATGTTTGCAAACTAATAAATTAACGAGATTGAACTATTTTCACTTAAAGACGACTCTGAGAGAAACAATGGAGAGAAGTGCCAGGTTATAATGGATTGCACTGTAAATCTTTAATTGGACTTCACTCACCACGCAGCACTGAATGAGCCAGGGAAACATGTGTGGAGCAGCTACTGCCAATTAGCTAACACAAGTGTGGCTTCAGTGATTGGCCTGAAATAACACAGCTTCATCTTTATCTAACAAACATTGTTTTTCTGCATGCGCTTCTCTTCTTCTTCTTCTTCGTCTGCAGTCTGGAATGCACATCACATGATGACCTGTCTGTCAGAGGCGCATGTTTGTCTGTTTGAGAGCATTTCTGTAAAGTCTTGTATTGATAATTCGAATGCAACTTAGTTACCGTAAGCTACATGTTGGCCTTGGCTGCAGACCACCAGTGGTTAGTTTCGAGCAAAACGTTAAAAAAATGAGAAAAAATAACATCATTTTATGGAAATGACATGGTTTCCAAGAGCAACTTCCAAACGCTGAACATCCCTAAATCACCGTGACTTCAGCCTCATTAGGAGGTGGCAGAAGGGAGGAAGTGATATTTTAGCAAATGTTTGCACACCCAAGTGTGACAACTCCACCAGTGGCCAAACACAGAGGTGTCATGTGCTTGAACCTGTCTTTGTTGAATGCTTAGCAACCAGCGGTTCACTCATTTATGACTCCTGTAGATCAACACAACCAAATCATTTTCCATCCTAACACATAGTAAAGTCTAAATACTCGTTTACACGAATGGACTGCGACACATTTTTCAATACTTTGTGACCTTATTTAAAGAACAGTCTGATATTGCATTGCAGTATTGGCTTAATTATGCTATAATTCATATAGTGAGACCATTGTATTTCAGGCCACATGCTGTATTGACACGTGGATCCATAAAGGAGGCAGTGCAGTATCCAGATGATGCCAGGGACAATTGTTTAGCAGGTTGTTTGGACTTGCCGTGTGTCACGATGTGGAGGCCTGGCTAAATATTTACTGCGTGCTGCTGGGGGGTTTGAGTAAATACTTGGCTGAGCTTCTGTCTCAGGTTCAGGAGCAAAGAAACGGAGCGAGGGGTTAAGATGTTGAAGTCATCACCACCGACTGATGTCGTTAGCGAGCCGGTGACGCTCGCTCCTGACCCTTTTACCATTTAGGGGGCCCTGGACTGATATGAGTGTTATTGACCCAGAGGCCATGTGTGGCATGTTTGGGGTCTGCAGAATATATCCCCAGCTTTAACTTATACAACAGAGTCAATTATAGCTGCAAAAGGCCAAACAATACAATCCATCAGTCAGGTTTTTCGGGTAAACAGGAATGGGCAGTCCATGTTGGGGTGTAAACTCCAAATCCCAGAGAAGCTAAGGGTCAATGGAGCTGTTTGATTGTCTTATTCGGGGTAGGACTCAGTGCGTGTGTGTGTGTGTATGTTTTAGGGAGAAAGAGAGAATGGGAGAGTAAAAAAAGAGAGTTCCTGAAGCTGTGCATGTGTTTCGCGTACGTGCGTCACTGCTCAAACAGTGAGTCTGGACGTACAGAGACACCTAATGAATGTGTGTTTGTTCTTCAGACCCCACACACCTCTGTTTATTTGAACATGGGATAGTGTTCCTGAGCTGTTTTATCCTCCCCATGTTTGCCACTTAACACATGCACCACAGGTTTGGCCGGCGCTGCGCTGCTCACCGCGATGAAAAAAGATACGAGTCAGCCTGACATTAACGACAGGCAAACAAACCTCATCTTGTAGTTTGTGGATGCAGCGCTTCTCTTCAACATTGTCCGGTCTTCATTATGAAGCAGGGTGATAATCCAAACAGCTCCTGCGCAGACGGTGCCAAAGGCAAAGGGCCAGCGGAGGATTGGCGGTTGGTTTAGTGTCAATGATGTGGTGATGTGGGTCAGGGACAGCAGCAGCGGTCACTGCGCGGTGGCTAGGGCCCAGCTAGACCACCGGGAAGGAGGCCTTTACTTCTTTCCTCAGCCATCAATCACTCAGCGACGCATAAGCAAAGAACGACACAAGCAAACACATCCAGACGCTCATCCTCACACCATGATGTTCAGTTTACACCACAAACGCCTACAGTGAGAAGATGCTGTCCGTTCTTCATGGAAGATAAAGACCTACTGATGCAATGTGTGTGATTTGTTCATGATAAATGTGTATTTGTGTTGATTGTGGGGGTCATTGATTGATTGTGTGTTGATTGCCTTGTTGAAATTGCCACAGAATGCGTAGAGGTTTACATCGTACAAAACCGGAGAGATGTGACGCACCAGTGGGTTTTTAGACCATTTGACTAGACCCTTGTGTCGAAACACACGGACAGCTCAGATCCCCAGGGTCAAACGGGCTTTTGATAACAACTGACCTTCAGCTTCATATGGAGATTTAAGCCAATTACATCTGCTCAGACCCTCAACGTTCTCCTCAGGAAAGTGGTAAAGCTAATCCTCAGACAGCCTGATGACTATTAGACATGATCGCTAAATAAAGGTATTTTGCCAACTTTTACTATAATTCTTTTTTACTTCTAACTGTATGATCTGCTTTAGCCACCACTGCTGAGATTGTCGCACTTGGATATGAATTTGTTATGTGAGGATTTGTTTCCCGTTTCATGAGATGAAATCACTCACTCACACACACACACACTGAGGCCGCCCTGACGTAGCACCTCTTTAATTCACACCACTTGCTATTCTTCGCTGTGATAGCGTTCGCTGAGTCTTTCAGTTGTCTGAAACATTCTACTTCAGTGCGAGGCCTTATTGCCCACCCAAAGAGGTTATAAGGATTCTCCACTGCCCTCTCTCTGCCTAAGTGGGTGGTCCTCTGGGGTATGGCTGAGACACAGGTGGAGCATTGTAGGGGAGCTCACAAAAACACCCCCCCCCCCATCAACAACCCCTCTCCCCACCCGTCTTTTGCCACGCCTGCTCTACAGAAAGGTGGACTAAATTTTGCAGAACCCTCCATTAGACCGTTAAGGCACAAAACACTAAAGGTGAAACGTCGACATACACAACCTGGTATGTTAACCACGTTGGGAAAAGCTGGGCAACTGAAACAGTGAAGCGTGTTTCATTCGCACAGTATGTTCTCTGGCCACCTCCACCAATGATCTCAAAAGTGCCATGATACCAAGAAGCTTGTAAAATATATACCCCAGTAAAAACTTTACCGCAAATGCTGTGGGCAACGAACTTGAGCAACAAACTATGTCAAAAAAGAAAATAAAATCCGCCTGCCTCTACTCAAATATTCCCATGATCTGGTTTTGTAAATAATTATAGTTCTGCTGAATGTGTTTTATAACGTTTACATGGCAGGTTCAGTGCACCCTATCTGTTGTTTGGAGCCCTGCAAACCACCAGGAAGATGTTGACATATGGCAGCTCTGGTGTAATACACAAGGCATGGATTACTTGGGAGCATAATAAACAGGAGCATAAAGAAGGATCTGTGCAGAGGGGCTGCCCGTTAGGACGCCCCCCCTATCAGCTGTTTGATTTACTTCAGTTCTCTGGGAAGGTGTGGATGAGGAGCTCCGTGCCGCATGCTGGCGTGTGACTTGGTTGGTAAGAAGCTGCCACCTGCTCACATGCGTTTTATTGTTGAAGGTCTGGGGTGCGATGATAAACTAGGCAAAGATATGAATTTAAAAGAATCGCGTCCTGCACTCGAGACACTGGCTTCTAATAGAGATGCGTTTGTTGAGGGATGTGGCAGGTGCTCCCTACAGTGAAGCTACAGAGCTAGAACACACAAAGACGCGGCTGTGTGGCTCCATCCACCTGTACTTAGTTAAAGAGATGATTTAAATTTCTGATGTAATGAACCGTTTAAACAAGGTCAAGTAAAAGAGTGGTGTGCGTGGTTTCCTCCCACAATGCACTGTGCGTGGAAGCTTGCGGAACATTTGGTGATTTCACAGGCCACATTACAACTTCCAATGCAGGTACGGTACTTGAGGCGGTGACAGAAACGTTGGCAAATCAGCAGCCTCCATGCGAGGCTAAGGATCCATTATCTGAGTTCCTATCCGCTGACGTCTCACATAACTTCCCGCTCAGATCTTTGCGAGAGCCAGATGGTTACGTTGGCCACTGGGGATTGCAAGAAGCCCAGAGAGACAGTTTTACAATGTGCAATTACAGAACAGATAAACTAAACGCTCAACAAAGCAAGGCATTTCCATTTCCCTGGCTTCCAGACTTTGATAAGGAGCAAGGAGCATTCCGTGGCCAATTTACTGTCTTCAAAATTGAAATACCAGTACTAATGAACACTTACTGTAGCCTGAATTGCAGATTTTTGTCTTGGGTAAATGAGCGTGGAGCACTGTAGATATACTGCAAAGCATGCTTCAGTGATCCAGTTGTGGAGCCATCAATCTGTGCTTGAAAGGCTTTGCAAAGCACTCAAAGCTGCTCAATTTGTTTTGGGCTTGGTCACATGCCAGCCGATGCTAAAGGGAATCGTTTCATAACCAAGGCTTTCACATATTGCTACACTCCGAGTTCAGCCTGTTTTGTTCCACATTACCATTTCACAGAGAGATCAGGCGCCTGCCCTCTGTGCTTTACCCCGGGGAGCAAGAATCCCCCACAAACTGACACTGATACAATCTCCAGGTAATGGCTACAAGCCAGAGGGTGTCTGAGGATAAATCGTGTGAGTGTGCGCCCAGGAGGTACCCTTCACCACTGGTGTGGTCACAGGGCAAAGTTCACTCAGAAATGTGTGGCCTGGGGTCGAGGGCGCTGTGGCCTCTGTTAACGGCGAGGGTAGAGTTTCAACCTCCACCCTCGGCCTCTCCTCTTTCTCCAGGCTACTCTGCCACATTTCTCACCGTGACATGCATTATGACCCCCACCTTCAGGCAGGTGACGGAGGCTCGATGGAGGTGAAGGAGGAGCAGACAACAAGGCAGGAATTTAAAAACTGTCAGATAGGCTTCACGTACAACGTTAATTCATCAGGAATTCAAATGTCAAACTACATCAGCTCCTCTTGGAGAAGTCGACTCTATAACTAATCTTAAGATGCTGTCGTGAATCTCCAGGTGTCGTGTGACTAGTCGTTATGTGGCCCGTAGAAGTAAAAGTGAAGGCTTCAAGACAGTGGAGGTTGTTGCACACGTTGAACACTGTGTTACACAACCGACAGACTTAGAAAAGAAACTTTATAGACTATCACGAGATACCGAAGCCTATTGAATTCATCCGTCAGTCATTCGTTCATCATTCACTGCACCTGCACTCCCTCCTCCTCCTCCTCCTCCTCCTCTTCGCCTTCGCCTCAGTTGATGCCTCCTCCTTACTTCAATAGCTGAGATCTGCATCAGCTGCAAATTCGGGCAATTCTCAGAAATAAATATTAAACGACTGACAGTGAGTTTAACGTGAGGACGTGCTTTGAACGTGTTTGCAAACAGAAGCTTCTCCCTCTCTACGACCACAGTGACAGTTTTACTGGTGATGTGCTGCAGTAACTTATGGTATTAATTGGTGCATCCCACAAGCAGACAGACACACGTACACGCATTCTCAGCCGGACCTCATCGAGCGTTCCCCAGACAGCATGTGATCCTCAGACAGGACGCTGCTTCCTCTGCTAGTACTCAGGTCTTGTCTGAGGGATCAGTCTGGCGAGGTCATCCAGACAGAGAACATCTCTCTCCTTTATGACGCTCCTGAGCCTTGTCTGAAATATGTTTTTTCTTTTCACTTCTGTCCAGTCTGATGTTATTAGCAAATGTTGTTGACATCTTTTTCATATTCTCTCTGTTTGTGCTTCATTTTAAGATTTTCCTGAAACATTTCCTGTTTTTTTTGTTTTGTTTTTTTACTGCATCAGTTTAATTTGTGTTCAAATACATTTTGCATGATCCACACAGAGCGAAGTTGTCTCTCGTGTGTTTTCTGCCTCTTTCTGTCGAGCTCCCCGTGTCTCTGGCTCGCTGCTGGTGTTTTTCAGAAAAATAACAGGGTCTGGGGCCGTGCGTGTGCATGTGTCTCGTGCTGGCTGCACAAGCTGGATGGGCTGACTGTGCTGGGCGCGCTGGGACGGCTTCTTGTGTGGTCCCCCGGCAAACTTTATGATTTATTCAGCTAAAGGCAGAGGAGCACGACCCCCAGTGACCACAGAGAGAGAGCTGCACGTGGGTTTAATGATTTCACCACAAAAATGTCTGCTATGGCTGGGCCTGCATAGAGTGCAGTACCCCCCCCCCCCCTTCTGGCTGAATGGTGCAGAGGAGGGAGGGGGCTCGAAAAAAGATCTCGGCTGACCCGCCGGAGTCAATACAAACACTTACCACTACACATCTACTTGGAGGGATTATGAGAGAATAAGAGGACAGAAGCTACATCCGAGTGGTGCGTTTTAAACGACAGCATTTCAGCAAATGCTCCGTGATTCCTGAATAATGTTATTCCTGCATTTTTCCATGTCGCTCTCTCTTCATCTGAGCCCCCCTCTGAGCCTTGTAGCCAGTGGGAGATTTGAGAGGCATTATTGAAATGTGGACACTGGGGGATGATGTAACCAAGCTTTCAAGAACAGGGAGAGGGGCAGAAATAATGGGGAGGGTGGGGGGCACGGGGTGCTGGATGGAGGGAGGTATTTGGCATATATTTCTCTGCTGGTGTCCAGGTCTGCTGGCTCGAGAGAGTGACTGCTGAGGGCTTGGATCTGGATGCTACGCTTGGTGCTGCTTCCCTCTCTGTCTGTTTGGCTACAACTCCCCAGAACAAGATGATGTCATTCACGGGGATTTGTGAACATTCTTGATAAAGAGACAAAATCACGGGGACGAGCCCAATTATGCTGCCTGAGTCACAGAGCGAGGCCACTCCTCTTTGTGGTTCAGGCCAGCAAAGGTGTAAATAATACAATAACATAGCAGAGAAGCAGAAAAACAGATATCAAGACTTACTATATTTTTTATTTTAAAAACACGCTTTGGAAAATTCTTAGAGGCTTGTTTCTGCGTTTGATGGCTGTGAACTTTAACAGTTAAAATCACGAAGCTTTCAGTTTATTTGAACGTAGCACTGCCCTGGATGAAGATCTGTTTTCCCAGTGCTCTGTAGTCTCAGTTCTTCTTGTTAGCGTAGCCGCTTCCTAGAAAGTTACTAACCGATTTGTCTCGGGACTCGTTGCTACTGCTCTGTCGCTTATTTTAATGTTTTTAATTCCATGTCTTTAAGCTTTTGAAGCTTGAAACACTTTTTAAGACTTCAACCCTCTACTGTACAGAAGGCCTGGTATCGCAGGCTGGTATCGCTGGCATCGCAGCAGGTTTTAGTTTCTGTTTGCATGTCTCCCTGAGCGTCTCTGCATTTGTGTCAGAGGGTGAAACTGTATCAAACCAGTCATCATTACAAGCTCATTCCACAACCCCAGGAGGGATTACACAACGGTCAGTGCACGGTGGGTGTGACACACGCTTCTCCATCAACTCCGGGCTGAGGGCTCACAGTGAGTAATGAGTCCACCCAGCAGAACCTCAGCACACGCCCAGGGCCCAAGGAAATGTATGTGCTCACCGTGTCTGGTATGACAACCCCCCTCCTCGACTAGCCAGGAAGACAAACTCATATTGGCTGCTCTGTCTTTGATCCTCAACAATCCTTCCCACTAAACATATTATGGGCCTTTTATATGGCAAGCTATGTAAGGTTTACCTTACTTAGTCCACATAGCATCTCATAGGTCTACAACGACTGCACACACATTCTCTCGGTCTGCCTGTGACTCCAGACATAAATCCATATGACTGAAAATGCAAAGAAAACATTGACCCACAACATACAGAGATGATGAAGGCATTTATTTGCTCAGCAGAATTTGCCCTGATATGTGAGTGGACTGTTTGCAGAGAAAATGGAGGTGAATTAATTGATGTGCAGGCAGTGTAATTTAATGTCCTGGGGTGGGTTGGGGCCATTATAGCCAACTGGGGATTTCTTGTGGTATAGCTGCTTCACAGACCTCCATGGTTGTGTGACTTCGAGAGAAAATGCTGCAAAGGTTAAAAGTTGGGAGGCCCAGTTTTCAGCTAATACTTAGTAAGCAAGTGGAAAATTCAGGGGACAAACTGTGGAAGGGATGAAGGTCCAGGCGATGAGACAGCTCCGGCTTTTTTCTCTCTCTCACCTCTTGTTGTCCTGTTTTCTTCCTCCCTCCTTCTTCGGCTCCATGGAAGGATTTGGTAATACCACTTGGTTCCAAGTGTGACACATCCTCCACTCCTCCCCTTCTTAATCCGCCCCCCTCTGCCACCCTGTCCCTCTTCAAGGAGCGTTTGTTTTGGGCCCTGTCACCACCGTGCGCTGTGTGGTTTCAGCCACGATGGTGGCGAACCGTCTCTTGTTAATTACCGCACTCCCAATGAGTCAGGGAGGCGAAAGGGCTGAGAGAGCGGCGTGGTGCTCTCCGCTATTTTTGGCCCCTGACACTGGCCCCATAAGCGACTTTTCCCTCTGTGCCTGCCCCTCTGTGTCCCTCTGATCTCTGGACCTCCTCAACAGATGAAACGAACACTTTGATGAGGGCCTCAGTCGCTGGACTCGCTCCTCTGTTTGCTGCCCTGGCGTGAACAGCCGCCTGTTTTGGTTCGTGTCATGCTCCCAGCCTTCATACCCACTGTGTTTGGGTTTGAAGGGCTCTCTCGGCAGGTCCTCCGTGTCCTGTGAGTTATGACAAACATTATTATGCTTCCTTTCACATTATTTTAGAGGCCCTGTAGCAGTGGTTATGTGGCTATCCAGTGTTTCAGCAGCTGTAATGAGCACTCAACAGTCAACCGGGGAGAAGGGGAGACTGGCTAAGTCTTAATTAATGAATGTTACGTAATGTTTTTTTATTAAAATTACTGAATGGAAGAAGCTTTTTAGTTTTATGACATGCAGACTACTCAGCGTGTTGGTTAGTTTGTGTTAGTGTCATGTTTAAATCAAGTTATTGTTCACAGAAAACATCCAGGTCTGACTGGTGGGAGTTCTTCATTTCTTGATGTTTATTGGTTAGAGGATAGAAAAACATCCTGAGGGAGAGAGTGCTTGCCATTACACATTTCCATTTGTCACCGGTGGAAATAACCACATTTGTTTCAATTTCACCAAGACATATGGGGAGTAGTAAAAACTGTACGCACTGTTCTAGGCCACCACAGCATGACCCAAATTAGACTTTATGTGCCACTTTGTAATGACTAGCTACGGGCCCAATTTTACCCTTGACAAGATTTAAATAAGGACTCATTTGCGCTGGCTTCGATGGTGTAGGTAGCGAAGCAGCAGGCCGGACATGAGCTTCCAGCCAGAGCAATCTATCATTACCGGAGTAATAAGGGAAACTGGCTTGGTTCTGTCTTACAGTTGAGAACAAAATGAATGCTTCCACACAACGTGATAATCATCAAGGCTTGCCAAAGCAGAGGTTGCCAGAAATGCACGACTGTTTTCTTTTGCTGCCTTTCATCCCAGTGGGTTAGTGGGGCTCATCACTGGCTGTAATTTAGTGCTGACATCAACAATTGAGTCCTCAAACGTTGAATTGCTGCTACTATATTTGTAGCTGTTATCATGACCATGTGGGGACTCAGGGTTCTTTTTTTTGCAATGGTATCCAACATGTTTTCCCACAACATGTGGATGACCTGCCACTATCTTTAGGTGCTTTCTTTTGGAGCTAAGAAGCAATTACAAGAAGAAGACCCGGTGCTGTGGACTTGGAAGCGATCATTTCATGACCCAGGTACATTGACGTCTTCTTGGTGATTGTTAATGAGGTTGCAACACTTACACAGTCACCAGACCAAATCAAATCAGTGAGAGCAAATGCAACAGGGTGTGAAGAAGTGGATAATTTGTCCTGTCGTTTTTTATTTACTTGGACCGACCTCGGTTGAGTTTTAAACATGAAAATGTTGCGCTACAGCGTCCGCCTCCTTTCCCTGTTAAAGTTTCGTTTTTCTACTGTATTTCAGATCGACGCCCCAAGCTGGTGTCCGAGTGCGTGAAAGGTGTTCCAGTGTACAGCAGTGAATCCGGCTCTTCTTGGAGGTCTCATCGCAGGTTTTCGCTGTGTGACTGCGTTTAGGTCAGCTGCTGTGTTGAAAGTCATTGTTGTGTGGTCTCGCTCCCATTTTCCATTGTGTGGTCAAGAGCATTCAGAGCGCCTCGTACAGTGCTCCATCCTGCCCAGTCAACAGAACAGGGGGGCCTCTCACTGCAACCAAAAGCCATTTGAAGATGAGGTTTGTGGCTAGTTTCCACCCACATCGCCAAGCTGTCTCTGATTAGACCTGGGATCTAATTTGAGAAGGGGGCTTAGAGTGGGTTTAGGGGTGTGGGGTTCTGTGTGGCGTGGCCATCCTCTCCCGGAGGGCCCTCAGCTCAAGGGCTTGTGTGTTAGATTTCCTTTCAAGAAACACATACTAGTGGAACAAATAAACTACCCAAAAGCAAAGGAGAACATGGGGAAATGGACAGGAATGGCAGGAAAGTATCCAGATTCCTTTGCCTTTTTTCAAGCTTAATGTTAAATGGATTGGCGGCATCGGTATTTTACCCATAATGACATCAATCCATCATCTTAACCACTTTTCCTGTAAAGGGTTGTGGGGGTCACAGGGCCGACATAAATAGATGACCAATTTACAACTATGGGCTCAATTAAAGCCAGAGGAGCGAGACACAACCCTCAGAGCACGGCCGCTGGTCCTTCTAGCTGTGGAGTCATTTACCGCCATACATAAATAAGTTCATGTGCATGTAATCCTTCGATGCATATCTGTGTTCACGTTAATCCCAAATTGTT
Source organism: Macropodus opercularis (assembly GCA_030770545.1). Classification (NCBI taxonomy): domain Eukaryota; kingdom Metazoa; phylum Chordata; class Actinopteri; order Anabantiformes; family Osphronemidae; genus Macropodus; species Macropodus opercularis. Next base: position 5,685,855 of record CM061089.1, read on the forward strand.
GCAGGTCTCACTTCCCATCATTGCAAGTTTCCTGAGGGCCTAAAGCTCAGCCACGACTTTGAGTATTATACCTCCTACCGCACACACACACACGCACACACACACACACACAAACACACTACCCTGGTCCCAGTAATCATGATGCTTGTCGACCCTCTGACCCAAGTGATGTATTTCTGTTGAGTGTGTCAGCTCCCCAAGTGTGTGTTCTGGCTCCAGTCTGGGTCATGCATTGTCAGGAATGTTGATGAAAAATGACAGGCCATTATTACATCCCATAGTTGTCCCCTGCTCTCTCCGCCCCCGCATCACTACCAATAGGGGGATACGTTTGAAAATCCGACATCAAAAACCACAATTTCTGCCTTAAAACAAACCCCCACCAGATCCAACTGGGTGCTACGATGACGCTCATTCCTCAAGAATACCGCTGCACAAACCTGAAGCTCTGCAGCTTGTTTTGATCAGCTACCTTGTTCTGGGACACTCCCTCCTTCACCCTAGTCCATTAGGTTTTTATGGACCTGGGGTTTCTCTTGGCTTTTTTGGATGTCATTGTAGTGCTAATGTTCCGCAGGGTGGGGGACAAAGCACAGAGCATGTAAAAGAAGCCCGGGTCCCTGAGGGAGGAGATCAGGCAGCTGCAGGCAGGGGGTGTGAAGGTTTAGATTACCTGTTGGCTGCCTGAGCACTGACTCTTCTCCTTTACAGCCTCGGACCACCTGGGTAGAGCGCAGCTCCTCGAGGAATCAGATTGTGTGGGTACAAGCAGAGAGACACATAAAGAAGAGCTCACACACACACTAAACGGTGGTCACTCACACACACAGAGGTGATGAACTCACACATCTCCATCCTCCACTGACCCATGTCTGCTGAGCACAACTCCCAGGGTCTCGGGTGGATGTCAAGAGTTGTGGTGGTTGTCAGTGATGGTTGACCCTGCTCCAGTTCTCTGATATCTCCTGTCACACATCACTGCTCGGGAAGCACTTTCCTTTCTCTGCTAGTCTCTACACACTTCATCATGCTGTCTGACTACAACAAGGCTCGACCCACAGACCTATGACGAGTGTGTGTGTGTGTGTGTGTGTGTGTGTGTATTTCAAGCTCTTCCTGCATCTTTTTAAATGTAATTTTTCTCAAGAGTCTTTTTATAAAGCAGCTTTAATCACTATTTTTAACATCAGTGCATCACATAGTTGGTTCACTACAAAAACAAAAGGACTTTATATCAGTTCGTGCACATAAGAGGGTTTTCCTAAACTTTCCTAAACCTTTTCAGATACATAACGTGTAAGTATTAATTAGGTGGGTGCTGTGTAATTTCCTTCTAACTAAACCACGAGTGTTCCTTCACTGAGTAATGTTTAAAATAATAAGTAGCTACAGCCACAATTGGTTGGAATTGAAAAGACTATAGAAAAAATAAATGGAGTGGAAAGCCACAGAGAAGGCATCTCTCCCTATTCTAGTCCATATATAGCACATGTGTACATATGAATTACTTTATTTCAGTCACAATTTCCATCCTTTTTCAAGTAAAGATTAAACGACTTACGAAAAAGTCACAGCCAGCTGAGAACAGCTCTTGTCTTAATATCTGGAAGCATTTAGATGCTGTTTTTCCTCAGCAAACACTTCAAAGTAAAAGGAGCTTTGTGGTTGACCAGATGGGAATAAATATGGTTTCTGATCAGCTTGCTAATTACCTTTCACAGAGTAAATATGAGTGAAGAGAAAACATTGTGAGCCACCCTGGTGTAAATGCTCGCTGGTGCTCATAAATGTGGTCTTTAGACATGTACAAACAGTGTGTGTCGGCACTGTTTGTGGGTTCCTGCGCTCCGGTAATGCTGCTGCAGCCGTTCAGTCCTCCTCTCTCCGCAGATTAATGCCTTGTTGAGCGCTTCGAAATGGATGCAGCCTTTTTTGGTGCTTTCCAGTGTATCTGCCATCGGGAATCACGACAGCATCGGCGCACGTAGCCTTGGACGCGTTTGTCACTCCTACGCAGTTTGGGCTTTTACCTTCTGGATGATTTTAACATCTTGTTCAGTGTTACAGAGAGTCACTTACAGTAACAGCCTGCGCGATGACGTGCAAATGCAGCCTTACATAAAAAAGAGAACGCGAGAGCATGACAGGTTCTGTGGTTGATGGAAAAGCCTCAGCGCTGCACACACACACACACACACACACACACACACACACACACACTTCATGCTGAAGTTTCTTGCCAAACCCCTGCTAATGTTGCTCTTAACCGCAGTCCAGTTGGGATCATGTGAACTCCAGCTTGACATCCACTTGCGCACAGGTCACGATCATGGGTCAGGATGATGATGTGCCTCTCGAGCACCTTCCTCCCTCTGTAATGTAATGTAAACAGCTTCAAGTGTATTACACTGGGCTGCTTCCTGCTGCTATGTGTGTGGCATGCCGCGTACGTCAGCTGATGAGACATAAAGTGAGTATGTTTGCACAGTTATAAATACATGGGACTGTGACTAGAAGCAGCCAAATTACCAAGGACTGTTTTGATTTGGCTGTTGGAGTGTGGTGTGGAAAAAATCTTGGAGTAAATGATTATGACATGAAGCTGACAATGACACGAAAATCATTTTTTTGGACGCTCTTTCTTTTCTTTGAACATAGACGCCAGGATCGAACATGTGCTGCAACATGTTCTTTGTGCAGATTGATGAAAACAACAATGCTTAAATACTGTATTCAAGGCTTAGGAAAGCATATCTCCTTGCTGTGGAAGCCCGAGTGAACCAATGAAGGCAATGTCATCGTCAAGGTTTGGAGAAAATGTTTGTGTAAAACATCATCTTACTTGTTGTACTTCTCTGAATCAGCTATGTGAGACCTTACCTGGTGTTTTGATGCTGGTGGCAGAGGGCGCCATCTAAAGGTGTTTCTACCAAAAGTTCAAACTTAACTTGTAATGAGTCTTTTGAATCGACTGTAGCTACATCATTACTGTTGCATGAGGACACGATCGAGACTGAGGTCATAGCAAGAGTTTGGGATTGATTATCCATCCCACAGTTTGTGATTAATTAATCAATTCACTGGCACTTTTATTTTGAAACTCTCGTGACCAGGCAGCCCCTTAAAGCACGAAGGATTCAGGGTTGATGGTGATGATGTGTGTTCCATGGACACTTCAACATGTTGTCAGGGCCTGTAGGGAACCGTTCTGCCAACTGATCCAGCTTCTCTCCTGTTTACTGGACAACTGTGTGCAACATGCATGAACCACTTCCAGCACAAACAAAGCGTGTCTTTCCTTCTCTATGACAACCTGAAACATATCATAACAAAATCCAGCATTTTGTCCACATTGGCGTTCAATTGGCTGTGGATTGTGAGAGTTGCACTGTACTGTTCAAATCACCCCGTTACATCTTGTACGACTTGAACTGGGGCTTTGTTTGCTAATGGTGGGAAACCTGGATCAGTATTTTCATCTTAAACTATCATAGGATGCAGAATAAACAAAACCTTAAAACCTTGCTGCAAGTGAATAATCTTATTTCATCGCTTAACTTAGTGGCGATCTTATAAAATAACACGCTATGCAAGCTCAGATCGGTGCCGTGATCAATGGCATCTTTGTTTTGGAGTCAGCAGAGCCTAAGAACTCAGTGAAGTGTATCTGTGGCAAAACAAAGGCAAAGCAAAGAGAGAAAGTGGCAAAGAGCACGGTGCCATGACCCGGAGGTCATTGGCAGTAGATAATCCGGTATGAGAACAACTGATAGCCTGTCAGTAATGATGGGGCCTAATGCTGGAGAAGAAAAAGGAGGGGAGCTCCAGAAGAAAGAAAGAAACCTACTGAGAACTGCCCTATTTTTTTGTCATCTGTGTGCCAAATCAGGGTGAGACAGGAGAGGAAGGGGTGGGGGGGTGTAAGGAGAGCGAAAGAGAGAGCGCAGATGGACCACACCGACTGACTGGTTGGACTAATGTGGACATTTTCTCTCCAGGGTCAGATATTTACTCCTAATTAGCTGGAGGAATGCGACGCATGAGAGCGGAACAGATACGTTACCGTTTTGGCCGGAATTTCCTCTCTTTCCGCGGCATGTGCTGCTTTAACCTGATTAGGTATGGCACTTATCAGAACAGATGAAAGCACTCGGGGGATCGGCGAAGCATTGCCGGACACCCCTGCTCTGTTCCCACTACACTGTTTCCATCACGACCCTCCGCGTGGTCGTTGGGGTTGCGGCGAGTGTCATGGCAGGAGGAAAGCTGGGACCGTGATTTACAGTAACGCTGACGTCGGCACTTGCTGCGGCACCAGATCAAAAGCAGCTCGATAGGAACAAACAAGCAGGGAGACTTTCTATAAAAATGAATTTTATTGACGGAACTCAAAATGAGATCAACAAGTTTTACGAGGTGTAGCGAGGGGCTTGCTGTTGTCAGGAAGTGCGCACGTGTTTCACTGTGAGCGTGGCGGTAGCGCTGCGGCCTGACGATGGATTCGACGGGTTGAAGTGGCAGAACAAGAAGGACGGGATGGACAGGATTGGAGCGACTCTGCTCTGATACTTTTTGATGCCATGTTGCTCATATTATTCCAATACAGGTAAAGCCAACCACAATCTCCTCGACATAGCAGTGGGATTGCGAACCTGGATGTATACCTGCTTAACATCAGCGCGTTAGTATCGTCACTGTGAGCGTGTGTGCGCGCCAGTATAAGCATTAAATCAATCTGTTCTGCCCAAGTAGACCATCACAGTCGCTAGCACGTCTCCTTGGAGCCTTCCGGCCACATCCTTTGTGTTTTACAGACATTTTCACATGTATGTCTCCAAATCTGGACACATTTTACAAGCTGTGTGTGAACTGGCCTTTTGCTGTACGTTCGTACGGTGCAGACACACGCTATGGGCGCAGAAGCCGGTGGTCTTCCTGCTGATGCGGTTCTGAATTCAAGCTAAACCCCTAGCACAAATAAAATCAATCACCAGCTGTCACACAAAGCACCAGTGAAGTGGAAGTTCGTGATTGCACGCTTCTCTTATCATCGTCCATACATCACCTAAATGTTTCTAAACCAAGGTCATGAATATTCCTTCTTCACTAAATACTGTTACAATCTGTCTTCCGTCTCTGGTCGCACATTTCAGATGGAAGTGATGTCAGATTTCACTATTTCGGCCATATGCCATGTGAGAGCTATCACTTCTGAACGCAAGACCTACCTCTGCTCGTAGCCAGCGGCACATCTGTGCACCTTCTGTGGTGGGCTCTGCCTGTGGTGGGCTTTACTTGCATGTGCATGAAGCAGGCAGATACACATGATACACATGCACGGTCGCAGGTGTGGCCTCCAAAGCGATAGCAGCAACAAACGACCCTCGGCCTTTAATGAACGAACTCCATACGGAGCAGGCTCCCAAGTGCAGATCACAGCTCCCCATGTCCCGTACGTGACGTCCGGGCAGAGCCAGAGCATCTTGGGTGCTTCACAGCTGACGGCTGGGCGAAAAACCTGGACGGATCATTTGTAATGTGTGTTACAGCAAACGACAGTGAGATCATAGCCTCTAATTTTCATTTTGTACCCCGCGCAGAGCTTGTTGCCAGACTCCACTGCTGCTGCTCTGTTTCCCGTTTTAACCCTGTCTCTCGCTCCCGGACGCACAAACGCAAAGACGCACGTTTGCTCGTCGATGGTCTGTATTTGTTTAGGAGTTACTGGAACAGGCCACAGTGAAGTGTGGGAGCAGAGGAACATCCAGTCTCGCAGCCTGCAGGTCTCACGGTTCCACTGACTGACCCGATGAAGACCAAAGGCTCCGATCACAGAGTCCATGTGTGCGTTCGCTCATGTGCGTACAGCCCGTGTGTGGGCACGGCTGTGTGTGTGTGTGTGTGTGTGTGTGTGTCATCACCTGACCACACACACTGTTATCATTCACACATTAGCATCTTGAGATTCTCGGGTCTAAACTCCACCTTGTCCTTGTCTTCTCCTTCCTGCCGTCTTCCTTCGTTCATCCCACACAAGAAGTGTTCGCTGAGGGACTCTGTGCGTCTCTGGAACACACGGAGATCCCAGATTCAGTCCACTAGTCAATAAAACCCAACCGACAGTTTGAGCCTACCAAACACAACATATAACATGAGAATCAAATAAAATATGAAACTGAGCAAGTGAAATATGTAGTAGCAACAGGAGCGGAGTGAGGTAATGTATGTGACCTGAGCTCTGCTGCAAATTTCCCTCATATCATTGGCAGCTGTGATATAAACATTTATGGTAATGTAATCTGGACATGTATTGGTTTTGGACTACTGGTCAAACAAAACAAGCTCTGGGAATCAATTAATGTCGGATGAAATGAAAAAAACATATTAAAGCAATCAAATAAAGCCTAATCATTAGCTGCTAGCCTTTGGCTGACACCACTGTTTACCTCCCATCTGTGTAATCCTACTGCACTGCTGACTAACTGGGAGCCAGCTTTAGACCTGTCTTTATATATCACACACGCGTTTCCAGCTCGGCTCTTTATTTTTTCACACTGCAGCACCAGCACTTTGTTCGGCCTTTGTTGCCTGCAAGCAGCACCTTTCTTTTTCCCATTCCCGTGGCTAATACGTATTTATGGACTGGAAGAGTTTGTGATGTTTCGCTTCCCATCAAACAAGGAAATGGTGCCAATACTGTAAGCCGCACTCATTCATCAAGCACTCACAGGCATCAGTTGAGTGATAAATCCACTCGATAGTGTGTGGGTGGTATGTGCCGGGTTCGCTGGGTGGTCATAGTTTGGAAATGTGGAGTCCAGTGAAGGTGTGTAGCGTGGATGGCGTTTTCATCCAGACGTACACAAAACATCAGGTAAGCAGTGGGTTCATCATCACTCCACGGTATATTTACAGGCTCTGTCTTCGTGTCCACTTTGGAAGCGAAGATAAATGTAGCAAGGGACTGTTTACATATTTGAGTTCTTCCAGAAAACTCCTATGGGGCAAAAGATTCGCTCTGTGCTGCGAGAGCCCACTACACCGTTGAACGCACTGAGAAGACAACTGGCTCATTGTTGTTCCTGGAAAATGTCCTGAGGATATCAGCGCTGGTGTCACTGTACATCAGGCAGCTTACGCATCAGAGCGAAGCGCTGAGACAAGTGAGTGACAGAGGGCAGCAGGGAAGAAAGAAAAGAGCCAACGAGCGCTCTGGCTTCTTGACCTCTTAGCATAAGAAGTCTTCAAAGTTCAAACTCCAGTGATTACAAGCTGAGCTGGTATTTACCGTCCCTCCCTCCTCGTCTCCCTCCCCCCCGCAGGCTCGTGTGAGCTGTGTGTCCATGTGTGACGATGTCCACAAGTTGAATATAAGAGTACATACCACATGAACCTCTCTGTGTGTGTGTGTGTAGGGGTTTAGCAGAGTAGGTGGGCAGGGTCAGGGGTTGCTTGGTGGGGTTCTGGAGCCAGTGGGCCTTCTCCATTGTTCAGGCTGGAGGAGCCAAAGGGGGCAACATGTATTGATGCCAAAGGTATTGCCTGCTTACGGTAGGAGGGCAGAAAAAATTGTGAGTGTGTGTTCGTGTGTGTCCTAATGTGTGGACCTTGCTCCAGGAGGAACCCACAAGGGGCGGGAAAGGGAATGTAATTACAGATGATATAGGACCAAAGGGAGGAAATTGATTAAAGAAAATGGGTGACCAGGAAGTAAGCGGGGATCTTTGTTTCCCCTTCAATTAAACTGAAATGTCTCGGTGGCCTCTCTTTTTCAGCTGCGTGTGGTGGAGCCGCAGCGAGAGTGAGGGGGGGGGGGGGTGGGGGGGGGGGGGGGGGGGGTTGGATGGATGGAACGGATGCTGTCATTAATTAATGCTTGAGATCCTTTAGACAAGCCTACCTAGAGGGAGAGCAAGGTAGGAAACGGCCAAATTAGAACCTGGAGCATTAATCGCAAATTGATTCGCTGCCTTTTTCAGCGTTCACATACTGTCCAACCTACTTGTGCTCCCACAATTTTACGGTGCTTTGAGGGATTATTAGAACAACATTTTGGCTGCGCTCGGGCTCGGTTTGACCTCCAGAGAAAATGATTTACTGCAGGTATTCAGAGTGAACGTTTGGGGTATTTACAATTGTTTCCTGCCCCGTCAAAGCTGCACTGATCCCATAATTGAACTTGGTGGGTATATGAAACGTTCACATAAACTTTGGCTTAATACGATAAGAGTGTTTCAAACATTGCAACATTGTAGATGAGGATCTCCTTGAAAGCAGATTAATTATAATTTAATCTGCAAAGTCTTAACTAGACTTTTAAGTCATCTGTCACTTACTGTAGCTTCTCTCTTACTTGTTTGGCAAATGTGAGCATATAGTGTGAATAGTTTTACAAGGCCAAGGGAGAAATCACAGCGAAGGGTGGTGTGTGTGTGGGGGGGGGGGGGAGAAAACAGGTTGTCAGTGTGGTTGAACAGCAAAATAGCATTTTCTCCCTCGGGCTCAGCCTCCACAGATGTTTCATTCAGGCCCCATGGCAGGGCCACTCTCAAAAGTGCTCCAGTCCCGACACAATTCAGCCCCTTTGTGCGCTGAAGGAGAGAAGCTCAGCCCACTGTTTACTGCTCGTCCACCCCCCATCCCCCCTGGTCCAACCCCCCCTCCGCATGTTAGCAGGCGGAACAATTGGGGAGGGCCTTGCCCAGAGCTGGGGCGGTGTGGCAGGTCAACAGAATGGGCTGTGAATCCTGTGCCTCTGAATCCTCAGGGTGGGTGGTCCAGCTCTCTCCCCTCTCTGCGTCGCTCACACACATGCACATAGAAACACACTCTCCTCTCGGCAGATTAGCTCATACACGGGGCCAACTCCGGTGCTGGTGCCTGAGCTCTGTGATGTGGTGATTGGTGGCCCAGAGAGGAAGCCAGACAGGGCTCTTTCTTCAGGTTTAGCAGACTCCCGGTCCTCCGTCACTGATAGCGGCTCCCGGGCCGACCCGGTCGGGCCCGTTGGCAGGAGGAGCTTGCAGTGGCCCACGTGGAGGCTGCCAGTGACTGGGTGGCAGTTAACACTAATCCTGCTGCTGATTACCACTGGCACGGGGAAATAAACAGTAAGAAATGACCAAGGACAACTCCACCCACATCAGACAAGTCATGCTGACACTTCGAGCGTAACACACACACAAATAAATGCCGTGTATCTCTACTGCACGTTTCCATACATGGCACAAAAGCTTTCCTTTCCCACAACACCTCACAATGTTAGAAACTGTACTTTTATACCTGTAGTTTTGATTCCTTGTCCATTTTTGCTTCACACTACATCAATCGTTGATGTCAGAGTTGGTTCCACTTTCAACTGGAAGAGCAGCTGATGTCTTTTCCCTTGTTCACAGCGACATCTAGTGAACGTTATGTAGAACTGACAAAGGGAAGAAATTGCACAAAGTAACTTGTGTAACTCTTCCTTACACGTTGTAGTCTGAGGCAAGTGTGAAGCAACACACTTGTATATTTCCTTTCGCTTCGCATGATTTGAGCAACATCCTGCTGTGGACACAGACGTTGCTCTTATTCTGAATGCAACGCTGAGAGGCACCGAGAAAGAAACCTGGCGCGTGAAAGCATCATCTGAAGGCACCGAGAGCTTCATTAATACCAGTAGCTGTCATTATGACATCAACAAGATTTTCCCTCGTGATTCTCGGTGAGTCTCCTTACACTGCTAAATAAAGCTAATAATGATGACGTTTATATATTTAAATAATATTAGCATTGATTTGATAGCCGACAAAATTGTTTGGGGTAAGACTAGAAATCTCTAGATTAATTGTACACAGTAACAAATACATTTAAAATAATTTGTTTTAATGGATTTCAAAAAAATTTCAAAGGAGTCAGTTTATCCATTGTTTGCCTGTAACGCTGTCAAATGTCAGTAAAGTATGTTTAGGGAAACAGGGCCACACCTTGTCATCCAGCTTGGCTACTTCCCTTTAAGGTTTCTGGCTAATGAAGGTATCAAATGTGATGAAATCCCCCAAAGAGGAAATAAAAATGTTTTATATGTAAAAATGATCATTTGGTGTTTAGCTGTCAGATCATTCACAGACTTTTCCTTCTCTCTTGTAGGGTTTGTTGTAACCTGTGCCGCGGGGATGAGGAACTTGACCAGTGGTGACGAGCTGAACAAAACGAGCAGAGGCAATGACTCGACACCAGAAATGAGCAGTGATGCAGCAAACTCCACCATCACTACCATACTCATCATCACCACCCTAAACACCACCAGTATGCCCAGTACCAACAGTACCACCAACCAAACCAGCAGCACCAACAGCACCAGTACCACCAACCAAACCAGCAGCACCGGCAGCACCATGGGCAAACCGTCACCAACGATGAAGACAGGTCAGAGCCAGCTGGGATTCTGTCAGATTGTAATTTTGAACCATGTTGATATTGTCTTGACCGCCTCGGATTTTTGCATCACGCTTTTCATGTGACTTAACATGTTTCTCTGCTTCAGATGACAAGAAGCTCACAACACCTCGACCCATTGGAACGACTAAAGCCAAACCTACCACCACTAAGAACAACAAAGGTCGGGTGTGACTAACATAACCTGGGCCTGCAGCACATTTTAGCATCTTTCCTTCTTTTATCTCCATCTTTTGGTTCCTATGGACAGTAAAGTGCTGTTTAGCTTTAAATTCTCTCTCTTGCAATCTTTTTTGTTGTTTTTCTAACAGACAGTGTCAAACCAAATGTTGCCACAGCAGGTAGCAGTAACACAGGTGAGGTTTACTGCATATTTGCTGTATTAATCCTCAAATGCCTCCTCCTCATAAACACGACCACCAACCTTTACCTCCCTCAGGCATCATCATCCTAATCGTGATCATCATCCTAGCTGCCGTGTTTGTAGGCGCTTGCTGCTGGACCCGGAGGAGAGGAAGGGTGAGTCGAGAGCAGGGATAACCCATCGCAGCGACTGTTCCACGAGTAGGATGAGCGTCTGCGCAGTAGAGAGGAAGCTACAGCCAGTAGCTGTTTAGCCTCAGGCTTCACGATTGGGTTACACACAGAAACGTGGCGTCAATCCTTTCCTTGGTGGCATCTCTTTGTGTCCTACAGCGCTACTCTGTTGACCCCACTTCTCGAGCAGATGACGTGAACATCCCTCTGAGTGCTGTGGAGCCCACGGACCCACCTGCTGATCCCGTTCCTCACAACGGTCAGGCCAGTCATTGTGACGCTACGTGAGAACGCGCTCCGAACGTGAAACGGGTTGTGGTCTCTCATGCATCTGGATCTCTGTGCACCTTTCAGGCCTGCAAACCTTTGAAAGTGCACAATCTTCTTCCAAGGAGCCAGAGGTGACGTCTGAAGCACAGGAAGAGCAGAAAGGTAAAAATAAATTAAAGTAAATGCATCAGTGGTGCTCAGAGAAAACAGGCAGGACATGTATTCTAGCTGGAGAAATTCAAGATGCTCATTTGAATGTTTAGTGAACAAATTGCATAGAGTACTTCTTCTTTCCTGTTTCTTAAGATGAACCAAACTAAAGGGAAGTATCGACATGTGAGATTGTCCTAGATGACGTCAGTCCGAACGCAAGCTGTGTTTTACAAATGGTTCAGCAGTTTAATTAAATTATCAAATGTTTCTTTAGTTTGAGAGCAGAACAAATTGCAGTACTCAGTTTCACCACCTGATGGGAACGGAAGCCAAGATTCCAAATTCCATGTGCGTTTAGTTTGTTATAACTAAATGTTTTTCTATTGAGACACCACAAACTCAATGTCGTCACTTGAAGCCTGTCGTGCATCATGTGGTTACATAACAAACGTTTTCAAGTTCAGGCACATTTTATATTTTACCAGTCATTTGTTGGCATGCAATTATTACTATAACTAATAATAATAATATAACATGTTGGTGTTGTGATATTGTTCTACTAAGAGGTCTTTCTACAGTGAGGAGGGAAAGCTACACATCATGTCTTCTTCAGCGTCTGTGATCTGGTGCCTTCATCGGTTAATGTTTAAACCCCCAAACAAGATAAGAATAGGGCCTGTTACTGGAAGTAAACGCTGCTGTGCAAAGCAAAGCCTCGATGCGATGCTCACTACTGTTTAATGAATGTTGCCAGTAAAATATATTAGTGATCACCAAGCATTAGTTCCAATCAGACTCAATTCGTGTCTGGACACAGATGATTTAAATTTCATGCCAATATTATTTGCAAAATGCTTGCAGTCTCTTTAGAGAAGTGATGTAGGTGTTTGATGGTTTTGTCTCTGTCTCGGAAACGTCTCTTGCCAAGCAGCCGTTCCGTGACCATGCAAGAGGAAATTACTGCAAGTGTTCTGTAATTAAAGTTGTGATAGTGCAGTGAGACGAGGTTTGTTTGTTGCCTTCATTTTTCACTGCCTGTGCTGCTTTTTCAAACTACCTCCTACTGTAGATCTAAAACAACCACCTTCCTGCCCCGTCACCTCCACTTTCCCTTCGCTAAGCCCTGGGTCAGATAACGACGGGGCTCTGCTACTTTCCCACAGGCTGCAACAGCTGCGTGGCTGTAACTCATTAGGACCTGGTCAGTAATCAGCTGCGTGGTTAGCGACGTGGTGGCCTGCTCAAACAGAACCGTCCTCCCCCCTCTGTCACAAAGTGTAAAACCACTTCAGGCTGTATGAGGTCAAATGCTGTAATTATGTGGCAGCTAAACACAGAGTCAAGCAGCAAACAAGTTTAACATGACAAAGAAATGCCTGCGACGTTACACTCAGAATTTATTGCAGCAGTCTGAACAAGAACGGTCGGTTTATCGGTCAGACTCCAGCATGAGGTTTTCTACACAAAGGAAAACCGCCACGGGAAAAAACCCAACACTGTGGTCTGCTCTTGTTGTCCTCAACAGCTGAGGCTGACAAATCGGCTGTCGAGCCCAGCGCTGAGTCTGCATCCCCGGCTCCGGCTCCGGCTCCGGCTCCAGCTCCGGACAGCTCCGAGGACAAACCCAAGGAAGTCGCTGCTGAGCAGAGCCCTCCTGCACCTGTGGAGCCAAGCACGGGGGAGAAAGCCCCCGACGAAGGCCCCGTCTCTACAAATGCCCCAGTGGAACCCCTCAACGAGAACAACAGCAACAACGCAGCCACAGTGAGAGGTTTGTCTGGCGTTCGCAGACAGTTGGCATCACACACTCATGCGCATCCTGCTGAAGTTACACCAGCCTTTTCTCCTGTAAAGCTGTTTCTGATTTCTCTTACAACCTCTGCATCTTCTTTACTCCTGTGCTTTAACGTGTTTGTACAGATTTGAAGGAGAACAGCATGTTCTGGGATGTTCCCCTTCACAGCCCAGTGTAACCTCTGCGCGTCTCGGACAAAAGGTCGGTAAGACACCAGAGGAAAACAAACCACCCAGCTCAAGAGTTAATGAAATGAAAAGCAGGTCACCACCACACACAACCTCTGGCAGTGCTGTCGCTGCTTCCCCCCTGAACCAGCATATTAAAAATAGAGCAGGCAAAAGCATTGGACCTAAAATTAAACTATGTAAATACACAGTGAGACTGAAGACAGGATCACAACATACATGCTGACTGAACTGGAAATGCTTTGGCCTTTTTCCTTCTGGGCTTCTCACACGAGTAGAAACATGGGTCCTCTCAGTCTAATCATCATGTCCTTCAAGATGTAAGGCCCACATCTGCACCTGCACTCTCCTTCCCGACCCATCCTCTCAGAAACACTCAGGGCCGGATCCTGAGGCCCAAGGAATTCACACTGGTCTTAACAGCTGATGATAAGCTCACATCTGAGACCAAGGGCTCAGGGCTCAGAAGCCCAGTGTTCGCAGTCACGGACCGTTTCCATCCTCACAAAAACACCAGCCTCAGAAATCGAAAACAAGTCGGTCGCTTCTAGCTTTAAATACCGGTTGTGCTCACATCTTAGTGAAAGGGAAACTTAAAAATGAATGAGTGCAGCGAGACACTAGATCTAATCAAATGGGTTTGACTGATTATTCACCCGCTTTACGATGTTTTCACATCTACTAGCTAGTTTTTCAGTTTATGTTTATAATATCAATGATCGTGTTTATTTGCTGTATATAGTGTTATGCTTTTAAAATAAGAGCTTGTAACTGTTCCTAAACACAGTCCAGGTCATATAGAGCAATAACTGGTTTCAAGACATTCCTCTGTATATATAATAAGATTACTTTTAATGAAGAACACTATTTTATTTTTGTGCAACACAGTTTTATTCTGCTTTATTAGTTTGACAGGAAATTTGTTGGACAGAAAGTGGAAAATCACACACTTTGCAAACGCATCGCAATGAGCATGGTGTAAAACACAATTTCTAAACGCACCAGATAAAAGGGAAAAGTGAGCCTGGTCCCACCTGGTTTGAGAAGCGATGAGCAAGCTGGAAGCTGAAGTTGAAAGGATGGGTATATGCGGAGGATAATGGATATGAACCGACAGGTCGTAAACTACCGCAGCATAATTAGACCTGGGACCTCACTGTGTTATTTTCACGTCTGAGCTCAGCTTTCATGTCTGATGGTCAACGTTGGCGGAAACTGTCTGGACTGTGTGGGATGAATATTTCACCTTTAGGCTGAGCAAATTATTTGATAGTAGTAATTAGCCAGAAACAGCTTTTCTATTTGAACATGCTCTTATTGTGTAAAGCAGCCAGCGCAAACACAGACCCATGAGCAGGATGTCAATGATCTTTATCCACATAATAACAGTGAGAAAACTTCCTGCTGCTGAGGTTTGATGTGGTTCCGACCGGCGGCTAGGCCACTACACCTGGCCTGTTTTACACCAGGGAGGGACTGACGGAAAGCTCCGAGAAAACAGCTGCTGGAGGCTGGGTCCAGCTTCCTCCCTGCTCTTCCCACTACAAACCATCAAGTTTTGGTGAAGAGATTAAAAACTAAAACATACAATTGCAACGAGGTAAACATAGCAATTAGACGTGCGTCATTAAAGGCCCGTGACTGCAGCACATGCTGACCACGCAGCTTTGAGTTTGACGACCTGTGGACACGTGAAGGTTTTGCTGGTTTTAATCTTTGAAGTTTAAAAACTACAGACGGGTAATGATCAGGGGATGTTATTTTTCCTGACGTCGGTGTGCAGTTGAAGGTGAAGTGTGGCTCTTTGGTCGCAGCTTTGATCAGTGCTGGATTAAAATAACTAACAATGAGTCGAGCATCAGGAACAAAGGATCAGTCACACAACAGTGACCGTTTCATAAAAGCAATAACAGGCCTGAACATTTGCACTTCAGGTGAGAGTCATCACATTATTGTTATTATTAACAATAATAGTGACTGCATCGAGATAATATTATTTTATGATTAATATATCACATATTAACAGTGATAACAGTATAACCCCATACAGCTGTATTGTTTTACTCTGTCAGGTCTTGAGATGCCTCTTTGGGAAAGTAAGACAATTAATTGTGTGTCGTTTGCAGAGGAAACAACGATGATGTCAGTTCAGTTTGTGCCAATAGTTTAACCTTCATCCACGGGACAACAGTTACTGTTTTACAGGACTACTGGCTTACACATCCCGTGGCAACAGCGTGTTCAACGTTCAGTTCAGTGTGCAAAATATATTTACTAGTCATTCCAGGCGTACTGTCCAAGTGAAGACAATAAATCAGTCTCTGGTGTTTGGCCTTTGACTTTTGAGGACAGTAACCGGTTTATCAAGCTGTCGGCATATTAGAAATTGTTCATCAATCAAAATGAAGTGAAGGGACAACTGATAAGCACGAGACTGATCCTCTCATGAGCTGTGCTTGTGTCTAGACAATAATGAACCTGTTTGTCTGCATACACTGACTGTATTTACTTTGTGTACTTCCTGTGAGTCTTTATACTATGATTCCTTGAACCTCCAGAGGTTCTGGGTTGAAGACCTTCCCCTAAGGTCAAAGGTCAGACGATGCTAATTAAAGGGTGGTTTTGATGTCAGCGGGAACAGTCTCACATTCTTTAGCTGTCCCGGAGCAAGTCTCTGCAGAAGTGGATGCAGCGGTTTCAACAAAGACCACTGCGCATGAAAGAACATGAGAAACCTGAGATTTGGTTTCATCGGGATCAATTTCAGTCACCAGAGTGGAGCTAAGCAAATAAATCACTCCCTTATTTTCACATATTTGTTGATTTTGAGCTGATCCCTGTGTATCGTTGTTGTGTAGTTTTAATTTGGTAGTGCTTGTTTGGCTTCTTCTCCACATGGGCGGTTACAGGGGTTACGTAGTGAACAAGCGCTCAGGTCAGACAATGCTGAGAAACAGACGGTTGATTGTGAACAATCACACCTTTGACATGGTGACTAAGCTGCTGCTACTCTGACCACTTGTAAAGGCTCTGTTCTCTGCCTTGTAAAGAGGAAGCATCTGTCTCGTGGGAGTTGAAACATGTCTTCACTTCTGCTTCAGGAAATTCTCCTTTCATCCATTGGTGCACAGGCCCTTTGATGATTTAGGTTTTAAACGTTAAGCCAATATTTACTTGACGAAGAAATCCCTCATCTCTTGTGTGTGTACAAGGTTTACTAATAGGCCAGAGCTAAGTCCTGAGTGAATCTGTGTCGCATTGACCCAGTCTCAACCTGTGGCTTCCCCGCAGCACATGAGGTCCATGAGGTCCACAGTTGTGGTGACAGGTTCCTCGCCCGTTGTCCTCTCGTGGCTGCTGTAGACATTCCCGGCTCAGCTTTGTGCTTTGACTGTGCTGCTGTGATGTGGAGGCCTGCTGACAGATGGACACTCATTCACCTGCTGGTATCGCCTCTGGCATCGGCTCCGCATTCCTCGGGCAGCGTCGGACTGTCAGGCTCGCACCGCGGCTTTATTACATCCTCGTCTCTCAGGTTCTCACGCAGTTTAAATCGGACCCGAGGTGGGATTTCAGATGTCGCAGAGTGAGCATCAATACCTTTTGGTATTTAGTTTTCAGGACGTTATGACTTTCGAGTAGCAGCTACCGAACAAAGAAAGCCAGAGAGCTTTGCTTTGAGTTTATTTAAGATATGTAGAATATAAAACATATAGAAGTTACTTCATGCCAAACGCAGGTGTCACAGAGTGGTATTGTTTTTACCTGCACATCCTTGCAAGAGTCAGTTGAGCATTTTCTTCCGGGCTCCTCAATCCCCCTTGGAATGTCCAGTCTGTCAGCAGCCAGCTTTTACTACAGAAGCAAACTGGTCTCCACAGATCGTAATCTGTCCCCGTGGCTCCAACTCAGTGTGGCCACAGAGGCGAAGATCAACCCGAAGTCTTACCTGCAACCTGAGCCTCTGTAGTCGCATTTCTGCTCCAGAACCAAACTCCTTTATACTGGGTGCAGTTTAAATTAACTCGGGTCAAAATCTGTGCTTATGAGAAAATACTAGATCTTTGACAGATAGGATGGTTTAAAAGGCTGAAGTGCCATAGATCTGAGGGTCAGGCATTGTCTCATTACAGAGACCATTAGCAGATAGATAACACGTGATTTATTTATGGATGAACCCTCCCTGCTTGCTTCTGCAGCAGCCCCCTCAGGGACAACCCTGGTTACTGCAGCCCCTCAACAGTTCAGCGTCAATCACATTAATAGATGTGGAGCAGGGTTTTGTCAGCAGTCTTCTCCCTCAAACAGATGTTTCTCCATAGATGTCAAAGGTCACGTAAACGTGGCTAAAGCAGAAGGTACAACTGTAGAAAAGCAGGTGATTTCAGGACAAGCTATGTTGTTTACACTGCTCTGCTTCTCTTTTAGATGGAGGACTCGTCAACTCAAGACACCACAGTGGACTAATGCAACTTTCCGTGTATATAGTACATAGGTGGCTGATGTCTTCTAGCTGGAAATTAATTTGTTTTAACAAAGCAGCTTTTCAAGTTAAACGTCAGTCGACGATCTCAGCTTTTCTACAGATTGTAATCATCTAAATCCTGCTGAAAACACCCAAGATGTTTCTATATTTGGTGTAATTTATTGACTATACAGGATTTGGTTTTTAAATTGTTGTGAATTAATGTTGTTGTTATGCTGTATGTGTAAATAAAAGCACTGGCTGTGAGCATGAGACATATAGTTTACGACCTCACAGCTCTACACGCGGGTGGTTTTAATCACATACATGTATTATTGTATGCATTTGTAATATTTAATGTAAAAAGGCGAGACAGAACAGAGCGACGAGGTTCAAATCACTGTTCTTCTATCTGCTTAGGTCTTTATAGATTTTTTTTGTTTGCTTTTACCTGCAGGATTTTATGTTTTTGCTGTGAACTGTGTAATAAAATTCTTGTAGCTTTGTTGCACCTGTTCATGGCATCACTCATCAGAAGGAGAGTCGTCCTGAACACTACCTGCCCATCTCTGTGTTCCTCTCGTGGTGCCTGAGTCGTTTCACCAGAAGCGCCGACATGAGCTCCAGGTGCAAACACATTCAGTTCAAAGTGTTAAAAGACAGGAAGCCCCCTGATGCTGTGCTGGGTGAGAAGCCTGCTTTCTCCTTCTGCAAACAGTGTTGTCTAGTGATTGGGTCCTTGGTGGTAATTCAAACCGACTGTAGGGAACGTTTAGTTGGAGTTTGGGGTCAGTGTGAAGCCAGCATCCTATCCTACACATCTACAGCTGTATAGCTATCAACCAATGGCTTCTTATTTTATTTTATGGGGCATATAATGGGTTTACAACTTCCATCTGCAGCGAACTGTTGCCCAGTGTTTGGGCTTGATCCAGCTGCTATATCCAGCCTGTTTCCAAGGGCTTCCGCTCTCCTTTAAAGACAAGCGATAGCGCCGGCTTATATCGAGCTGCGTGCAGGATGCTTTAATCGGCCATTAAGCAGATGAAATGTTGCACTGAGCCTGCGGTGAAGCGGTGACGGCAGGAGCGGTTCTAAAATTTGCGCGCAACCCCTCAAAGCCGACCGCAGTCATGGACACCCAGCACCAAACCCTCAGCAGAACACAAAACTCTTCCTCCTCGGAACCGAACCCAAATGTCTCAGGTCTCAGTGAGCTCTATTTATACGCTGTGTATATTTGCAACGGGCCGGACGAGGACTGCAGGAGCGAAGAGAATGTAGGAGAAGGTTTCTCAGGCTATTCTAGGGAGACAAGGAGTTTATCGGGGGTGAGCCACCCCTCTGATGTCAAAGCCACTTTCCTGAGTTAGTTCACACGTTTAACAGTTGATCCTTTAAATGTTTTCTGATGTATTAAGGTCATCTCAACAAACATGTACAGATATGAGTGTAATTAGGTCACTACAAGCTTATATATGCACAAAAAGCATTAAAAGGTAACTACTGAGTGCTGTGCTTGTGGTTGACTGTCTCTACATGTCTAGCACAGCTGGACATCACCTGTATGAATGGTTGATGAAGAGAAAACATCAATTAAAGCTTCTGTCAGCAGGCTGAGTTGTGGCGTTTCCTGAAAGCATCAACTTACACTCTCACACTCAACAGCATCATTTTTACCTGATAAAAGAACAATTTCAAATAGATCACAAATAAATCAGTTCTGCAGAACGTGGTAAATTTGTAGCACATGCTTTGTTTACGCATCCATTTCATGGAACTCGGTAGAACGTTGTTCAGTTGGTTTGATCAGCTGCCTGCTGTGACGTAAAACCACCCTTCAGAGGTGGTGACACTGACCCGAACCAGGAAAGCTGAAGGACTAAGAACGTCAACCTCGTGGTGATGCTAGACGAAAAGTCAGTGGATCACGAACGGTTCGGCATCCATTTGTCTTGGCGTTAACAGTATTTCCACTTGACGTCTGTCCATCTGACAGTTTATGAGATATTCCTGAGTGGGGAACAATAATTGCATTCATGAAAATACAAATACAATAAGAAGAAGATCAACAAAAAGTAATAAACTGTACTTACAGTCAGAACTGTACCGTGAAGAAAAAAACCCGTCTCTCTGCTTGGCTGTTCAGAACGTAGGCTGGGATCTACTCTGTGTTTTCCATCTGTCATGAGGCCATTAGTGGCCGCTCTCATGAGCAGGATGAAGAGTTGATCCCAGGCATCATTGTCTGGCTTCAGCCCAACTTCTCTCTCTGTTTACATTAGATGCTCATTAAAGACATAAAGATAAGTTCCTGACTTATGGAATGACTGGAGGCTGGAAGGACAGTTTCATCACCCTGAAATCCACAAATCTTATCCACTTTCTTTAGCGAAAACTGTATTTAGATCCAGAAGCTGCTGTTTTTAGTCCAAGGGTCTTGATATTTTACAGTACACCTCTTCACCATGAGAGGAATCTGACTGCAATCCAGGAGTATAAAAAGCTGGCCGTGTTTGTTTCTATAGTTACACCCTGCAGTGCCCCTTTTTATCCTCCACTGGCCAAGTGAGGAGGGCAAGATTTATTTGGAGGATGCAATAAAGAGCGAGCTACAGAATGCCTGGATGTATAAGGCATCTCTGCTATTTGACCCACACTCAGAGGAAGGTTGCACTAAGGTCTACAGAGTTGTCTCGAACATATTATCGCTACGTTGCTCGTAAGCACCTTTCATCTGTGTCTATGTTACCGCTATGCATAACTTTTCCATGCGTTTGTTGAAATAATTGTTTAAATAGGAAGAACGGTGAAAATGCTTAAGCACTGCACACACATCGCTTCATCGAGCGGCAGCCGCAACTCAAAAGATGATCCATAAAAGGCTACTAGGTATTTTTATCTTAACATGACCGTGTGCACCACACTGAGTACACATACAGTGCTCACATTCACACTGCATCCAGTGTGACAGTCCGATTCTCCTCATTAACAGGAGGAAAACACTTTCCCCGCACTTCCCTTCACATACGCTGCCTATTCCTGATGTGTTTGGGTGAGGGTTGTATGCTTCATTTGATTTACAAGCTTTGGGGGGGGAATCACAAGGATCTAAGACGACACACCCAGCAGCTACTGTGTACGTGTGCTGCGCTGTGTGTTCTCTGCGTCTGTGTCCATACACCTGTCCTGCCAGCTGATCGCGGTCGCTCCGGAGCCGAGGGGTCCTACTGACACGACCTTCCATGAAGTTGGACTCGTAAACACAACAGTCTCAGTGTCTTAGTCTGTCATTGCGAAGAAAGTGAGTAAAGTAAAGTAAAGTAGCACAATGTAAAATGAAAAATAAAAAAGTAAAAAATCAAATAGTAATGTTTTTGTCATATTATATTAGCTATTCTACATCGGTTTGGCTGTTACCAGTTAAATTGTAGTTGCAAGCGGCCGTGTGCCGCAGAATCAGCTCTGGTGACTGAGTTAGTAAAGGAGAGCTGAGACACCAGACGTGACCTTGACACAGAGACTTGGATTGAACTATAATAGGGGATTTCTCACTTCTTTCCCACACTATGAGACTCATATACACATTCATCCCACACATTCATAACACAACTTATAACTGACTTCAAAGTCGCTCTTAAAGTAGACGAAGGACTACTTTTACTGAGCTACGGGTCTAATACCCAGAAGAATTTATTGAACTTAATGCAGAGATCAGTCAGAGATTATTATAACCCACGTAAGGCTTCTGGAGCCATAAAGGCCAAGCTCCAACACAAAGCATGTGATAAGTACATTTATCTCTAAATAAAAAGAGGACGAAACCAAATCATAGATTATTGTACCAACTGTATTAAACCTGTGACAGCTCAGATTATGCTGCATTTTATTTGCAGTGGATCTTTCAGGGGGAGAAGGCTGGGTGGTGGTTGGGGGAGACTCTTCCCACTCTCGTCCAATGGCTTTTCTTAAATTAGCCTTGGGGGTAGGAGGCCCCCTCCCAGTGTAAACGGGAGGAGCCTGCGCCTGTCACTGTCTACTGTTTCATTATTACCTGCACAGCCCTGCAGTGTGGCCACACAGAAGAGACTGAGACAGTGGATAGACTCCAAAACAACAGGGAGAAAGGGAGCTTTTTTATGCTTTTTCCCCATTTGGGAACAGTCAGTCTGCAACTACTGACCTGTAACTCAAGCTTCAGGACAACTAGCACTGAACATGGCTGGTTGTCTGCGAAGTTGCCGACTTTGTAAAAAGTGGGCATTGCTAAGCTGCTCGCTTGTGGCATTTTCTCTGAGCCTCTGTTTTTCCTCAGTAGATGCAGACCCATTTAATCCAGCTCCCTTCTATCACCACAGATCTGGACCTAACGAAGACAACATCATTATCGCCAACAATGGGATCAGGGTGCCTTTTGGGAGATCTGTGTACCTGGACCCCGTGAATGACCTGGTCACTGAGGTGCAGCCTGGTGACCGCTGCCACATCACAGTTTTGGACAATGACCCGCTGACCCAGAAACCTGGGATGCTGACTCCTAAAAAGTTCCCCTGTTCATTTGGACCGGATGAAGTGAAATACACTCATTTTGGATCTCGAAGCCCCAGCAAGGATCGCGTGAAGCTGCAGCTTCGATATGACTCCCAGATGGACACAGTTATCATCCCTTTCATGCTGGAAGTGGAGGTGGTTTTCCAGCAGCTTGAGATCCTCACCAGGAATATGCCTCTTAATGTAGAAAAGCTCAACGGTGACAGCAACCCTATTGACAAAAAGGGTCTGGAGTTCTCCTTTGAGGACGGTGTCACACAGTGCAAGGTCAGCACTCTGGTCGGCGCCGGAGGACTTCCCAGGTATGGCACTCTTTTGAATAACCCTACCAATGGCCAAATGGTTGACTGTGATGAGTTTGTAAAACAAGGCATTCGCTACAAACACACAGCCAAAACCAACTCACCAAACAGAGACTATATCCCAATGATGGTAGAGCTGCAGGATAATGAAGGCAACACTATAATGCAGGAGCATTTTCAGATGATGGTGAGGATCCGAGAGGGTGCAGAGAATAGCTCTCCTAAACCCAGCTTTGTAGCCATGATGATGATGGAGGTCGATCAGTTTGTGATGACCGCTATTACAAATGACATGCTGGCTGCTGAAGATGTTGAATCTCACCCAGATGACTTAATCTTCAACATGACTTCACCTCTGACCCCCCAGCAAGGCTACATCATCAGCACAGACGATCAGAACCTGCCTATCACCTCCTTCTACCAGAGAGATGTCAAAGATCTTAAAATAGCTTATAAACCGCCTTCAGAGGATTCAGAAGTAGAAAGGATTTTCCACCTCGAGTTTGAAGTGGTTGACACCGATGGTGCCGTGTCTGATACCTTTGCTTTTATGATTGTGGTGAAGCCTATGAATACTTTGGCTCCTGTGGCGACCAAAAATACTGGGCAGCTCCTATTTGAAGGGCAATCCCGAGCTCTCTCTAGCTCTCAAAATTTAGAGATTAGCGACGAGGATAACCTAGAAGACGTCCGAATCAGCGTTGTTGATGGCTTAAAGCATGGGGACCTGTCCGTGCTCGGGGCCCGCAGGAAATTCTTCACACCTGCTGATCTAGACGCTGGCATTGTGGTGTACCAGCACGACGGCAGCGACACCTATAGCGACAACATTATTTTTAGAATGACCGACGGCAGGAACGAAGTGGAGTTCTTGTTCCCCATTACTATTGCTCCTACTGATGACGAGCCACCGATTATCAACGCTAACACCGGCCTGGTGCTTTTTAAGAATGAAGTCATGCAGATCTCCCCCTTCATCCTGAGCGCCACAGATATTGATTCAGAAGACTCCTCCATTAAGTTCATCTTAGAAGCGCCCTACTCCGCTGTCGGGGAACTTCTGCTGAGGCAAGCGGAGGCTCCCTCTGATCCATTGCTCTGGAAGTTCAGTGAGACAGAGGAGATGTTTGAGCGGGTGGTGACTGAGTGGTTTCAGCAGGATATCCTTGATGGGAAGCTGTTCTATCGCCACACTGGACTCCACAGCACCACCACTGTCACTGACCACTTTGTGTTCAGGGTCCAAGACGATAACGACCCTCCAAATCAATCCGTCGAGCACATGTTCACTGTCAAAATCCACCCCGTTGACGACCTCGCCCCAGAGCTTTTCCCAGGCACCACCCTTCACATGACAGTTCAGGAGTATGAATTGACACGGTTCAAGAAGAAATTTTTGTGTTACACTGATTTAGATTCCGATGATAGGGACCTGAAGTACACTATCATCAAACCTCCGACCGACACTGATGAGAACAATCCAGTCCGCTTAGGTGAAATTGTGTTGACTGACACCCCTGGCACTGTAATTACAGAGTTCACGCAGGCTCAGGTTAATCACCACAAAGTAGCTTTCAAACCCCCAGACCAGGAACTGGGCATCACTCCCAAAGTGGTCCAGTTCACCTTCATTGTGGAAGACACGGCTGGTAACACAGCAGACGGACTGTTCACTATCTTCCTACAGCCAGTTGACAATAAACCTCCTGTAATCACCAACACAGGCTTCACTCTAATGGAAAGTAGTACGTACATCATCACTACGAAGGAGCTGCATGCCACAGACACGGATACAGATGATGACAAAATTGTCTTCACTGTGACCCAGAGCCCTCTATACGGACAGCTGCAGTATTTGGGCATTGAGATGTCAAATGGTGAAACTTTCATACTTGAAGACATAGCAAACAGCCGCATAACTTACATCCACAGTGGAAAGGAATCCCTCAGTGACGTCATCAAGCTTGACGTCAGTGACGGCTTCCACGAAGTGCCCATCGCCATCAAGGTCACCATCGAGCCAGTTGATGACGAGACCCCGACGATTATGCTTCCAGACGGTTTGCTCGGAGCCTCCATCGATGTGCTGGAAAATGGAGCCACAGAGATCACAAGCAGTGTCATCCAGGGGCGTGACGAAGACACAGATGATCTCATGCTCACTTTTATTGTGGAAGAACCTCCCAGGCTCGGTGAAATCCTGGTGAACGACGCTCCGGCTGAGAGGTTCACCCAGGAGGACATCATCAATGGCGTTGTTGTGTACGCTCATACTTCTGGAGAGATTGGACCTGTCAGAAAGCACGACTCCTTCAATCTTACTTTGTCTGATATGTCAGATCAGTGGGTTGTTGGCGGAAACAAAGTCCAAGGTGTGACTGTCCACGTCACCATTCTTCCCGTTGACAGCATTCCCCCTACTGTTAGCGTTGGAGGGCAGTTTGTTGTTGTGGAAGGCGAGAAAAATGTTATTACTCTGGACCAAATCCAAGCTGAAGACACAGACACGGACAATGATGACATCCTGTGCACCATCATCGTCCAACCAACATCCGGCTACGTGGAGAACATCTCACCTGCTGCAGGCTCAGAGAAGTCGAGGGCAGGGACAGCTATCACCGCCTTTAGCATTAAAGATATTGCCGTTGGTCATATCTACTACGTTCAAAGCATCCACAAAGGAGTCGAGCCTGAAGAGGATCGTTTCAGCTTCCGCTGCTCAGATGGTATAAACTTCTCTGAACGCCACTTCTTCCCTGTAGTCATTATTCCAGCTAATGACGAGAAGCCTGAGATTTTCATCCGTGAATTTGTGGTAATGGAAGGTATGAGTCTGGTCATCGACACGCCAATTCTAAACGCAGCTGACGTTGACATTCCTGACGATGAGCTGCACTTTGAGATCATCCGAAACCCAAAGCATGGAAAAGTAGTGCAGCAGCTCAGCAGCGGCACCATCCCCGTGGTTAGATTCAACTTAGAACAAATCAAAGAGGCGTCCAACATCGTCTATGAACACGATGACTCGGAAACCAAAGAGGACAGCTTTGAAATCAGACTCTCTGACGGGAAACACAAAGTGGACAAAACGGTTATGATCATGGTGATTCCTGTTGACGACGAGACTCCGAGAATGGCTATAAACGATGGCCTCGATGTTGAGATTGGAGAGACCAAAGTCATTAGCAATAGAGTTTTAAAGGCAACAGATCTTGACTCAGAAGACAAAGCGCTGACTTATATCATTCGTTACGGCCCTGGCCAAGGCTACCTTCAACGCATCAGCAAGTTTGGGGACGTCTTAGGTAATATCACGCTTGGAATGAACTTTACTCAAGATGAAATCGACAAACAGCTCATCCAGTATGTACACACAGGCCAGGAAGGAATCCGAGACCTGGTGAAATTTGATGTTACAGATGGTATCAATCCCCTCATTGACCGTTACTTTTACATCAGCATTGGAAGCATTGACATGGTCTTTCCAGATGTTATCAACAAAGGTGTGACTCTGAAAGAGGGAGGCAAGGTCACTCTTACCACTGACCTCCTCAGCACCTCTGATATCAACAGTCCTGATGAGTACCTCAGCTTCAGCATCACAAGAGCACCCAGTAGAGGCCACCTAGAGAGTACCGACCATCCAGGAGTTCCCATTTCCACCTTCACACAACTGCAGCTTGCAGGCAACAAGATCTACTACATCCACACCTCTGATGATGAGATGAAAATGGACAGCTTTGAGTTTGAAGTGACAGATGGTTACAACCCTGTCTTCAGGACGTTCAGAGTGTCCATCACTGATGTCGATAATAAGAAACCAGTACTGACTATAAACAGGCTGGTTGTGGAGGAGGGGGAAACCAAACTCATCACTCCCTTTGAGTTGACTGCTGAGGACCGAGACACGCCAGACACCCTGCTCCGCTTCATAGTTACCCAGGTGCCTGTGCACGGACAGCTGCTTTTCAACAACAGCCAGTCCGTAGCCACCTTCACCAAGCAGGACCTGAACGAGAACCTGATCAGCTATAGGCACGATGGCACTGAGACCGCCGAAGACAGCTTCTCCTTCACTGTCACTGATGGCACGCACAATGACTTTTACGTCTTTCCTGACACTGTCTACGAGACACGCAAGCCCCAGACGATGATCATTCACATCAACACCGTGGACAACGGGGTGCCCCAGATTGTGGTCAACAAGGCTGCAGCCTCGCTGAAGGTCCTCCACACGGGTCACCTGGGCTTTGTGATTACAAGCAAGACTCTTCGTTCAGAGGACCGCGACAGTCCCCAGAAGGTCCTTAAGTACAGCGTGTCGGGGGCTCCTCTACACGGCTTTATCATGAACACCGCCCTGGGCAACAACAGCATCACGACTTTCTCGCAGGGTAAGCTAGTCTCAGACCGATGCTGCATCAGCCAATATTTTTATAGCAACAGGTCATTGAAAGTAGAAAGTAATAATGCATTTGCTCCCCTCACTTCTCTGGGCATTGTAGCATCATTTTGTGAATCTGAACTCAAAACTATACCAAACATTCAGTTTACACTCTTACATTTCCATACAAACAGCTGATATCAATGACATGAAGATCTGTTACGTGCTGCTGGATGGGAGCAACGCCACCAGTGACATCTTCTACTTCACAGTTGAAGACAACGGTAGGAACCTTTTACGCTTTTTAAACCATCTAATGCTAGTGAGCAGTGACACCAAACAGGGGTCCATGACTGAGAATAATTTGGCCGAAAGCTCTCTTCAGATTCTGTCTTTTAATGGCTTTCAATTCAAGCTTCCTGCTCCCTGTGAATCTCCCCAGTGTTTGCATCACAAAGACTTAAAGCGTCTGGCCATGACTGACAGCCAGTGTAGAGCTACCGTCTCTGTTCACCCCGCTGGAAAGGGTGGCAGCTTTAAAGAACAGGGGTCAAAGGGGACCTAAGCCACACATTAAGCGTCCGTCGGTATAAGCGGCAGAAGTGGGACAACCACATCCTCTCAACTTTATTGTGGATGAACAATAGGGTTCTTGGCCTAAGGGAGCTTCTCCAGGCTTTCAGTCTCCAATCATTCCCGCTTGAAGTGACAGTGTGGAATGTGTGAAGGTACGCATGATAACAAACTGAGTTTATGCTTTCTCCTTGGTGTCCGACACACGTTCCGGTTCCTGTTTTTATTGAATATTATATTTCCTTATGGGCACACGAAACTCAGCTTTAAAATATTAATATTTGCAGGTATTACATGACATTCTCATGTCTCATGTTCTAAACACGCTGAAGTTCAGGAACGCTCCAAAATGAACCTGATATACATGCTACTCACACGATGGTGAGTTACAGTATGATCTACGTAAAAGCTCTGCGACTTGTCACCTCTGACTTTTCAGGCATTGCAAATATAGCAAATGTGACTAACTGAACTGAACAGGTGCCAGATATAAAATACTAACCAAGACTTTTTTAAATAACGCAGCAGTGAACACTGAGCCCTTGCCTGCAGAGTTTTCTCCAGCTTTGTCAGAAATGAACACACCCGCCAGTTAAAACAAAGGAAGGGAACAAGGGCTTCAATTAGCTTAATGTTCCTCTTTGTGAGGTTACTGCATCAGTTGGGATGTAATGTGTCTTACCCAAAGACATTTCCCATTTAGTTCCGTTTAATTAACAGCAGAGGCACACATTGTTATTAGAACTGTGTGATATGAATCTGGTTAGACACTGAGGTGCGGTTTTCCTCTCGCAAACACATCCGGGAAAAGATCAATTGACAGGCAGAGGTGAGATGAGCCAACTGCTGCATCCCTAAGCGCTGGGGGGTTGGCTGCTGGGGAAGAGGTGAGACGTGTAGAGGCATGAAGGTGGAGAATATGCTGTTGGTCAGCATCTGCTAATAAATCTAAGCAGGGGGGAACCAAACCTCTGGGCCATTACAGGCAGACAGGCTCCTTACTGTACTGTCAACTGAGAATTCATTAAATGAAATAAAGTAAAGTCTTTTCTATTTTTCTATTCTACTTTTGCGTTTATCTATCAAACATAGACAGAGGCAGAGAGACAAACTACTAACTTAAGTACAGAGTGGTTTGTGCTGAGCACAACCATCATCTAACGGCCTTTGAACTGTAGATGTTTTACACCCAATTAGGTCTAATTGGTATTTTTACAGCATTTGTGGAGTAATTAAGGAAAGTATGTTGTTAAGTTAAACGCAGCTTCAGTGTGAGGAAATACTGTGTCAATGCAGGGATGTGGGGCAGCTGCTTAAAGGACTTAGCAGCCTTTAAAAAGTGCCTGCCGCTACACGCACTGCACTGGCGCTTCCTTACAGCCGGGTCAGGAATACACACACGTAACACCTGCGTCTTCAGGTTTAAATGTGGCCAGCGTGTGTTCGGAGAAGGTAAAGTAGGGTAAAGAACAGCTGATGTGTGGCGTAGTAAGGCAGGAACAGAGGTCGTACACTGGCACAGAGTCATGGTGCAGACACAGCGGACGGTGAGTGAATTCCAGACCCGGAGGACTAGTCTGTCGAGTCAGGACACATCAAGCAAAAGCCTGTTAAAGGTGCATTAATCATTCTGAGCTCAAATAATGGACTCAAAGAACAGAACCATATAGAATAAAAGTAAGAAACAACAAGAAGAGAAACAACTTTAATTTAATATGTTCACTACGCACCTTACTATCTGTTGAGCTCAGGGCAGCTGTATGAGAGCTGGAGGTGATTAATGGCCTGAACGGGAGAGATTTGGTTTTGTCTCTGGCATCTGCCATTAAATAAACCTCTGCAAGGAGCTGCCCTGGTCGGAAACACCCTGCAGACATCTGAACTGTGGGAGACTGAGGCAATAAATACTTGTTTTTACAAGTGGATGCAGCTTTTATGTATTCTTACCCATCAGCTATGGGCCCAGGGGGAATTAGCCCTTTATTCATGGTGAAAAGCTTATTTTAAAGGATCGTCAGTCTCTTTGCTTTTACCATAGTTGCAACAATATGGTCTCCAGCTTGGGACAGAAATCACAGACCCCGGTGAGTCAGGTGTTATGTGATCGTTGGGAGCCAGCAGAGGAATGCGCTTCCATGGAGACTCCAGACTCCAGGGCCGCAGACAGAGCAGGGCCTGGAAGTAAAGCGGTATCCGGAGCAGGCAGGTGTCTACGCGAGACGGACGGCTCCGGGGATCCCCTTTCAAAGCCCCCCGTCACCCCAGCTCCTAGCCCCAGAGCAATCTAAGCCAATCTCAGACAGCCCGATAACCCAGAGGGCGAAACCAAGAAAGGAAAGATTGACAAAACGCTCATGCAGTTGTGTGATAGAGTTGAGTTTTGTCATTTTTCAGCTGAGTGGCTGTAAACGGCTGCAACTGTGTGGAGACTGACACGGTCACCTTACACCCCGACTTCCTAACGGTGCTTTGGGACGTTACATGTGTCAACAGCCACTGGGAGATTTACTGGCTAATGGTGCCACAGTCTGGGCCTCCTGTGACTACAGGAAGCTGAGTCCTCTCACCCCCTCCTCCACACCCTGCTCTGTTTACTCCTCAAAGTTTTTTCTTTCGGTTCATTTGTCGCCTCTATTTCTCCTCCGTCGTTCTCCCCCTTCTCTTATACATGAGAAACACTTCATCCTATGTCTTTCTCCAGTTCTTTCAGACTTGATTTATGATGGCTGGGGGCTTCTGGGCTGGGCGCTATGATGTATGGCTGCTGTGGTTATTCTTATCTGGTCTCATATGGCTGCCTCATGAGCTGTTGCAGTATCTAGTCAAGCTGCCAATCAGTTACTCGCATTTTCTTACTTTCTCGCTCTTTTCTTGTCATTTTTCTTTTAGCCACATCAGCTGATTGTCAGCTTCTGTCATGTCTCTACAAAACATGCTGCCTCTGATTATCAATACCTTTAATTATGCAGAGGAAGCTAAGCCAAATGTCTTTACGTGTGTGTTCACACCAACTTTAGACATCACTGTGATTTAATGGGACGCGCGTTAAAAATACTGTTGTATTGAAATACCCGGCATAGCTGACAGGTATTAATACGAAGCGGATGATGAACGAGGAAGTGGTGGCAGCGCTTGTCATTTGATGAGGATATTCTTAGCAGCTTGCTCGTACTTGCATCACGCTGGTGAGCGTCAAAGCGTCGCACTGACCCGCTGTAGGACCTCTCTGTAAGGCGCAGGCAGCAGCGCTGTGTAAATATGAGCTGTCAGAGGATGTGGAGACGTGACAGGATATGGGACACAAAGAGCGCGCTATTAATTAGTCCTTCTTTCCTTGTGTATCTGCATCCAAATTCTAAAAACCGCTGCGTGACTTAATGCTCAAAAATAACCCGAGCAGCTCCCAACCTGGGTTTCCAGTTGGTCTCGCTCAGGTCCTAAACGGGAAAACATGAGCGTGCCTCTTTGCTATTCCTTCCCTGTCTCAGCATCAATCATACCGAAGCTAATTTATTAAATAGCTGCTAACAGGGGCCTTTAGAAACATGTGCAGCCTATAAAACTTTTCATCCTAGCAGAAATTATGATCACTGAAGTTTGAAAAGCTAATGGAAATACGAGCTGAGCCAGGCTGTTAACGTGGGTGTTAGGTTTGACGACTGGTCCACTATAATAGAGTATATGCGCGTCATAAAAATCATAATAAACTAGACAGCTAATCATATTTAATTTAGTGAGTGCGATCGTTGGAGCCTCTGTGTTTGCAGCTATTTGGTGTCTGTCTTTCCGAAGCATTGAAGAGAAAGATGTAAGGCTCAAGTGTCTGGCTCCTTGATTCATTCATGCCTGATTTATTGAGACTCATGCCACCTCCAGCCTCAGTGTCTGACAGCATGTACAAAAGAAGCCAGGGAAGGGGAGATTCCCTGCTCCGACCCTGGACTGAACAATGCGAAGGCAGGCAGGGAGGCATGCCATGGTGGCAGATCTGGCCCACCCAGACTGCGGCCTGCTGTCTCTTTCAGTTGTTCAACCCTTGAGCGAACAAAGCCGACACAGGGACCGAGGGGGACGTGGAGCGGGAGGAGGGTTGGCAGAGTACAGCTGTCACTCTGCTCCACGTAATCTGGGAACGTGGCAGGAAGGAGGGGACACACAGATTCACACACGTGGACAAAGATGCAGACAGACATCTTTGGCGAGAGGATCCGGAGGCCAGGAAGTTGTTTGGTAGCTGTGACTGACAGAACGTGGAAGAGCCTGAGGAAGGGCTGCGAGAAAACACAAGTGGACCTTCCACGTTCACCAGCACCAAACACCTGTTGACCACACAGCACAGAATACACACAGTACACAATACACAAATTGCAGAGTTCACATAATAACATCTCTTCTGCGCTACGACAATATAAATTAAATTTGAAAGTTAATTCTAACATTCAGCTTCAACAGCCCCATGTTTGTTCAGAGCAGCTGAGTCTTGCAGCCAGCGAAACCCTGGTGGTGGCGGTGTTCTGTGTTCTGTGTTCTGTGCTCTGTGTTCTGTGTTCTGTGTTCTGTGTTCTGTGTTCTGTGTTCAGTGTTCTGTGTTCTGTGTTCATTGTTCTGTGTTCTGTGCTCTGTGTTCTGTGTTCTGTGTTCATTGTTCTGTGTTCTGTGCTCTGTGTTCTGTGTTCTGTGTTCTGTGTTCTGTGTTCTGTGTTCTGTGTTCAGTGTTCTGTGTTCTGTGTTCATTGTTCTGTGTTCTGTGCTCTGTGTTCTGTGTTCTGTGTTCATTGTTCTGTGTTCTGTGTTCTGTGTTCTGTGTTCTGTGTTCAGTGTTCAGTGCTCTGTGTTCTTTGTTCTGTGTTCTGTGTTCTTTGTTCTGTGCTCTGTGTTCAGTGTTCTGTGTTCATTGTTCTGTGCTCTGTGTTCTGTGTTCAGTCTTCTGTGTTCTGTGCTCTGTGCTCTGTGTTCTGTGTTCTTTGTTCTGTGTTCTGTGTTCTTTGTTCTGTGTTCTGTGTTCTGTGTTCTGTGTTCTGTGTTCAGTGTTCTGTGTTCAGTGTTCTGTGTTCATTGTTCTGTGTTCTGTGTTCTTTGTTCTGTGTTCTGTGTTCAGTGTTCAGTGCTCTGTGTTCTGTGTTCTGTGTTCTGTGCTCTGTGCTCTGTGTTCTGTGCTCTGTGTTCTGTGTTCTGTGTTCTGTGTTCAGTGTTCTGTGTTCTGTGTTCTGTGTTCTGTGTTCAGTGTTCTGTGTTCAGTGCTCTGTGTTCTGTGTTCTTTGTTCTGTGTTCTGTGTTCTTTGTTCTGTGCTCTGTGTTCTGTGTTCAGTGTTCTGTGTTCATTGTTCTGTGCTCTGTGTTCTGTGTTCAGTGTTCTGTGTTCTGTGCTCTGTGTTCTGTGTTCTTTGTTCTGTGTTCTGTGTTCTTTGTTCTGTGTTCTGTGTTCTGTGCTCTGTGTTCAGTGTTCTGTGTTCTGTGTTCTGTGTTCAGTGTTCTGTGTTCTGTGTTCATTGTTCTGTGTTCTGTGTTCTGTGTTCTGTGCTCTGTGTTCTGTGTTCTTTGTTCTGTGTTCTGTGTTCTTTGTTCTGTGTTCTGTTTTCTGTGTTCTGTGTTCTGTGTTCTGTGTTCAGTGTTCTGTGTTCATTGTTCTGTGTTCTGTGTTCAGTGTTCTGTGTTCTGTGTTCAGTGTTCAGTGCTCTGTGTTCTGTGTTCTTTGTTCTGTGTTCTGTGTTCTTTGTTCTGTGCTCTGTGTTCTGTGTTCAGTGTTCTGTGTTCATTGTTCTGTGCTCTGTGTTCTGTGTTCAGTGTTCTGTGTTCTGTGCTCTGTGTTCTGTGTTCTTTGTTCTGTGTTCTGTGTTCTTTGTTCTGTGTTCTGTGTTCTGTGCTCTGTGTTCAGTGTTCTGTGTTCTGTGTTCAGTGTTCTGTGTTCAGTGTTCTGTGTTCATTGTTCTGTGTTCTGTGTTCTTTGTTCTGTGTTCTGTGTTCAGTGTTCAGTGCTCTGTGTTCTGTGTTCTGTGTTCTTTGTTCTGTGTTCTGTGTTCTGTGTTCTGTGTTCTGTGCTCTGTGTTCTGTGTTCTGTGCTCTGTGTTCTGTGTTCTTTGTTCTGTGCTCTGTGCTCTGTGTTCTGTGCTCTGTGTTCTGTGCTCTGTGTTCTGTGTTCTTTGTTCTGTGTTCTGTGCTCTGTGTTCTGTGTTCTGTGTTCTGGCCTCATTCGTAAAAACTCTGTTGTTCTTCATCGTGGAGCTCTGCAGAAACCTAAGGCTGCCTGAGGCCTCGTCGCCAGGACAGAGGCAGCTTTTTGTCCCGGCCATGTTCATGTGATAATCCTCGATGATAGGCGCTGACTAAGCTTCTCCTCATATCAGCTCCAAATAAGGCCGACTGCCAGGACGCACACATCCAGTACAGCAACAATCCGATAACTGGAGCGCGTCGCGGAGTTCTCTGTACATCGGACTGGAGTGAGGATTTAATTTGATTCACTGTTGAGTGACGCTTGCGTTCAGAGACTCTGGTTTCTACACTGACACAACAAAGGCATGTGTTTCAGAATCACTTTACGCATGGGCTCTATTAACACACCAGGAATTTGGGGCAAGTGAAAAACAGACACGATACGTTTCCTGTATTTTTAGCCGTGACTGTTGGAAACCTGAGCATGGAGTACGGTGGAGGGCGACCGTCCGCCTGTCCAGCACCAGCGCAGGCGTCACAGGAGGGAGTATTTGTTTTGTGTAGCTTACACATCAGACACACCAGCAGCTCATTTTAAAAAACGGAGATGCTGGTTTGTCCCTGCCAGGACTCAGCCTGGATTCATGTGGGTGTTAGGAAGTGGCCCCCTGCCCATCCTGAATAGCCAGACTCATCCCCCAGTGTTTTCATTCTCCCCAGTCATCTAGCATAAACACTGCGCTGTTTTTCTTTCTCACTGAGGCAAAACCGAGCCCAGTGCTGGTTTATTGTGTGGACAGGCAGAAGCTCCTTCTCAGCCATTGTTCTCTGCATGCGGTTTGCTTTTTCACATTTTGCTTCGACATGGTTTTATAAACTCCCAGGGTTTCTCAAAACATTAAATATCATACCCGCAGGACATTTTTTCTGACCTGATGAAGTTCCTCTTATCGAAGTGTCCTTAGTAGCGGTAGGTCAACAGGGCCATTGTCAGAGAGACCAGCCAAGCAAGACCGAAGAGAGACAACCCTCACTAACCTCCCCGAGTCAAAGAATCCACTGGGACTGACCCATTCCACATCACAAGTCACAGGTCACTGGTCCCGTCTCACTAAGTGTTGTTAAAAAAACACCCCCATCATGCAACAGAACTCAAGCTGAGCTGACAGGGATTACACGAGTCATGAGGTGGTATGGATTAAGAATAGACCCGGCCCATTGATTGTGGACCGGTTTGTTCTATCGCATATGTGGATGATGAGAGTCGAGGAAACTGACTGAATAACGAGTGAAGCAGCTCTTCCTGAAGCTTGGTGATGTGAGATTCTGTAAAGTCCTGGTATTAAGTTATCATGTTTCCCTTTCAAAATGAAAACGCTCTCTTGAGGCCTTTTATCCTGGAGCCTGACTGCAGTTTACATGCTTGGCTGGCTCCTTGTGTGAGCAGACTGCTCTCTTTCTTGTACTGAGGAGGTTTTCCTAATAAAGTGCTGGTGCATTAACCTTTTTCCCTCTTTAGGTGGAAACAAGCTAAAACCTCAGCCTTTCCGGCTCAACTGGGCCTGGCTCTCTCTGGAGAGGGAATACTACTTAGTGGATGAGGACGCCAAGTTCCTGGAGGTGACGCTGAAGCGCAGAGGTTACTTAGGGGAAACCTCCTTCGTCAGTAAGTGCTGCCATTCATTTGCTTAGCACCAGTCATCATATGTGAACCTTGGTAGAGATTTTTGTCTATGTCACGTTTTCTGTAGCATTTATGGACGAGATGACCCTATTAAGCTGACAATTTAACAAAGAGTTACAGCCATTTCCAGATTCTTTCTGGTTCTTCAGATTACATGATGTAATTTATGGGCTATTTGAAAGGGCAGCCCAGCTATAAAACTCACCCCTGTTTAAAATGTGTACAGATGCCTTTAGGCTGCAGAATGTCCTCAGTTTACCCCAGTAGGATCCTTCAGAATCGTCAATGCAGTCCTGACCTGACGTGACCTCTCGTTTACTTGTTTGAGTGTTGCCACATTTCCTCTTTTCTCTGTACATAAGGAGCAGGCTAAACACAGAGGGCCCCCGTCTGATGCTTGCATGCTGTAGTGTTGTGGAACACGTTTGACTGTTGGTTGAAAACGATCGCTCTGACGCGTATCGCAGCCGCTTTGTCAGAACCTGTACATCCCGTCCTCCCAGGTATTGCCACCAAGGACGGCACAGCCGAGAAGGACAAAGACTTTAGAGGCAAATCTCAGAAACAGGTCCAGTTCAATCCCGGCCAAACCACAGCTACCTGGAAAGTGAAGATCTTCACAGACCAGGAGTTTGAGACGTCAGAGACCTTTGAGATACAGCTGTCAGACCCAGTCATGGCTGTGCTGGAGTTTCCAGACGTTGCGACAGTGGAGATTGTGGACCCAGGAGACGGTAGAAATAAAAAGAAAACGCAACCATTTGACCAAATGGCGTTTGCTTGCCAGATTTAGTCTCTCATCATTTTTGCTTTCCGTCCCGTAACAGAATCGACCGTCTTCATCCCTCAGGCAGAGTTCAGGATTGAGGAGGATGTTGGAGAGCTGCTAGTGCCGGTGCGACGCTTGGGAGATGCTAGCCAGGAACTCATGGTCGTCTGTTACACTCAGCAAGGTGAGATGAACGGCTGCTCAGTCTCCTGCAAAGAAATAAGTCGTTACACTAAAACAGCCAATTTCAGCGGGCTAGAATTAAGCAAAAGCCTCATGTTAGGATCAAGCATAATTACTGCAGAGAAGCAGTGAGGTGGTAAATATGGATGTGCCTGTCTTGTCTTTTTGCTGCTTTGCTGACCCAGCATCTCTCAGCTTCTCTGTCTACTCCCATAATCCCTCAGCCACAGCCACTGGCACCACACCCAGCACTGTCCTGTCCTACTCCGACTACATCACCCGAGCTGAAGATCACACCAGCGTCCTGCGCTTCGACAAGGACGAGAGGGAGAAGTTCTGCCGCGTCATCATCATCGATGACTCCCTGTACGAGGAGGAGGAGAGCTTCAACGTCAGCCTCAGCATGCCCATGGGCGGCCAGGTGGGCGCCAACTTCCCGACGGCCAGGGTCACCATCTTGGCAGACAGCGATGATGGTGAGTGGAGAGCAAAACCAAAGTACTGAAGTCTGTTTTGCATTGTGTTTCATTGGATTAGTGCAGTGCAGCAGCAGCAG
Organism: Macropodus opercularis; assembly: GCA_030770545.1. Lineage (NCBI taxonomy): Eukaryota > Metazoa > Chordata > Actinopteri > Anabantiformes > Osphronemidae > Macropodus > Macropodus opercularis. The sequence goes on from CM061089.1 coordinate 5,722,858, forward strand.
GTGATGATGATCCTGTTGCCCAGTGGCCCTTTGATGTCCTGTTTTCCCATTTTTATATCTTCACACCTTTAATCCATGCAGAGTGTACAGACAGCACCATAACCACAGTCGCCAGAATAAAAGCCTTGGATACTGTACTTGTCTTATTGGCTTTATGGTATTGCCTTTCCCGCGCTGTGTTTACAGTCTGCTCCGTTCAGTCACCACCACATTCTGACAGACAGTCTGTCAGTTAAACAGGATAACACTAGACAGGTGTTGAGAACAATGGCCGCCTCAGTGGATGTTGCTCTACTCTGCCTGACAGAATAAACTTTAAACCGTGCTCCTCAGGCGACCCTCATCCTCATTGGCATTCAGACGAGCGCTGGGGGAATCAGGGGACACCCCTTTGTCTGCCCAGACCAAAAGACAGGTGGTGGAGACAGAGACTATTGTGCAGGGAATCTGAATGATTGGCATGTTTTTCCTTTGCCTGAGTTCAGTGGTGGTCAGAGCAACGTGGCCGAGGATATTACTCCATTTTCTACCTGAGAGGTCTTTTAAAAGACAAAGCAAGTCTTCGTTGGATTTCTTTTGCTCCCCGTTACACCACACCCGTTTTCCCGTCTTCCCTCACTGCCCTCTCTCTCTTTGATAACGGCGGCTTTCCTGCTCTCGCTTGTTGCGGTGCCAGACGTGCTCACATCCCTCCTGCGCAGACAGAAACAGGAGTACAATTTAAGGCGATGTATAAACACACAGTGTGCATTCCCAGACACGTGAAGAGACAAGAGAAGACTCCTCAGTGTAAACCTCTATTGTGGTTGCACTTCTTGGTGGGTCCTGAAGGAACACCCCACCATAAATTTGGCCGTGTGTGTGTGTATGCATTTGGTAAACCATCAGTCTGCCTGAGTAAACTTGAAGCTTGGACTCCCGCCAGCATCAGGCCTCTATTGTTTTCTATCTGTCTGTCTCTTCCTCCCACTGATCTTTACAGTTGCCATGCTGGCACTCGTTTCCCCTCCTCATCCATCTAAATACATGGCTGGAAGGGCAGGAGGGCATTAAAAGTGCCAGAAATCCCTCCTTCAAATCTGCTCAAGTACCAGGAGCAACACTAATGTGAACATTTTATCTTACGTCATAATTTACTTAGTAGCTAATCACCCTTCATAAAAAGTAATTATAATACACTAACTATACTCATGATCATCAAGATTAATCATGAGGATGTAAAACATTGCAACATAACTTTCAAAGCTTTAACTTACTATACTTTTTAATACAATACAATTTACTAGCTCTCTAACAAAGGTATCCTACCTAAAACTCCACCGTTTCTGTCTTATACAATTTTATTTTCCAGAAACAATCACTTCTATCAGTTGGTCTTTGATGAGAACAGGCTTTATTCGCAAGTGAAGAGAGATGAATTGACAACGTGCTGAATTCTTGCCCTCTGCCTCTGGAAAGCGGACCAGCTCTCTGCACTGCTTATCAGCAGTCAGCATCAGAACATCCCGGCAGTCGTTTATTCTGTGCGAGCGCACAAGCACACGCCTTCTTCTCAGGCGTGTGCTCAACCCTCTGGCGCTGAGTTCAGACAGAGCTGTCTGGATTTAGATAAGTGAGGGAGGAACGGGATAACAAGGACGACAGCTTTCTTCCTGTGCTGAGTCAAAAATGAGTTTGCTCAGCTTTTTCCTGTCAACCTGGCCATGAATGTGATCACAAACGCACAAAAAAGCTGCATAAAATACACAGAATCAATTACAAATGTATATATGACCAAAAGCCTGTGACCATGTCCTGTTCGCACAGAACCCTCGCTGTTTTTTGGGGAACCTGAGTACGTTGTGGATGAGAGTTCAGGCTACGTTGAGGTGAAGGTCTGGAGGACGGGGACGGACCTGTCCAAGACGGCGACTGTCACTGTCCGCTCCAGGAAGAGCGAGCCTGTCTCTGCAGAAGGTACAATCAGCAGTTTGACCACAATCAGCATAGTTTAGTCCCGATACTGTTTTGAGAGTCCACACATTGTGGCTTTTCTCCATCTGGCAGCTGGACTGGACTACGTCGGCATAAGTCGCAACCTAGACTTTGCTCCAGGAGTGACAATGCAGACATTTAGGGTGACTATCCTGGATGACCTGGGTCA